>CM051234.1:158380896-159608927 GCA_027917425.1 Gastrophryne carolinensis
GGAGGAAACAGGAACCGGAAATGACGCTAGCGACATTAGACCAAAAAAAAAAATTAAAAAAAAAAATACGCTCCGCGCCCCAGCAACAAGCTATTCTCAGCTATGTGCAAGCTAAGTGGCGGAAAAACTAAAATTACTATTTAAAACAAGCTATTGGCCTAAGCGCGAGACAGTTTTACCTTAAGGTGGCGTTGAAACGCAAAGGAGGATCCCGGAACCGGATATGACGCTAGCAAATGTGCTTCTAAATTCGAACACAAACATGCGCGCAACAGGGACAAGCTAATATAAGCTCTAGGCACGCTAAGTGGCGGACAAAACAAAAATATACGCTGCTAAACAAGCTATTGGCCTAAGCGCTAGACAGTTTTACCTTAAGGTGGCGTTGAAACGCAAAGGAGGATCCCGGAACCGGATATGACGCTAGCAAATGTGCTTCTAAATTCGAACACAAACATGCGCGCAACAGGGACAAGCTAATATCAGCTCTAGGCACGCTAAGTGGCGGACAAAACAAAAAAATACGCTGCAAAACAAGCTAGGGCCAAAGGCGCAACGATTTATTAGCTGCATTTAGCAGGGAAATCTACATACTGTAATGCATAGGTCCTTCTAAAGCATACACCGTTGTGCTTAAATATAAAAATCTAATTCCTTCAAAAATTCAACACACAATCAAACTAGACTAATACCTGAAAATGTAGCACACATGAGAATGCATAACGGGTTGTTATGAGCTGGTACGACTGAATGTAAATTCTGCTATATGTGGCCAGGCACGCTCACAACTACAGTGTATTCATTAACAACGACTGGGGTCGCGGAAAGTGAATTCCTTGAAACTGGCAGAAGGACACATGTATGAACAGCACAGCGACGCACAACGCAGCGCAGCGAGGCACAGCGACGCTCGCGCCGCCAGATAGCGAATTAAAACAGCGACTGCACAAACACCGACCAACACAGATTCATCAATGACAGGGCTGCCGAATAGCTTGGGCGCTGACACTTTCTAAGAGCGAACGTGACCGACCAACCTGACAGGCTACAAAATAGCTTTACAAGGCCCGTTTGTGTGTAAAACCAGGGAATTTGATGCCAATGAGTTTGGGTGGAGGAGACGCAATTCCCATGTCACTCACAACATTACATTGTGAAACAAAAAAAAAAAAAAAAAAATTAACAATAACCAGCCACATTCATAAAACATATCAATATAAACATGTGTGGAATTTTGTCCCAACAAAAACAACCCAAAAACAACTAAAATCAATCATTGCAGCGTCTGCCATTGAAATGTATGGGAGAGCGGCAGGTAGCGCCAGGTAATACGTGTCGCTGTGAAGGAATTTGCTGCGGCGCTGTTCGTTCCAGGCGGCTTCATGATGAATCCCGCGCTTGCTGTCGCTCTCGCCGGCGCTAGCCTCATTTTGCGTGATAAATGCGTCATTGTGACCGCCGCCGGGCGTACTGGAGTCGGTAGTCGCCGTTAGCTGCCGCTACCTGGCGCTCTGCAGACACTACCTGGCGCTATCGCTTGATGAATAAGGGCCTTAGTCTTGGTGAATTTTGAAACAGAGTTAATGCGTGTATGGCGATGGAAAAACTCTCTGCTTTGAAGGCAGGGAACATAGGCAAGTTTGAAAGAATCTGGTTGCCTTGGGTTGATAAGTATCTGCCGGTCAGTTTTGATAAGGAGTTGCTAGTCTTATAGTCTGGTGGGGTTTGTTTGGTGTTATGAGGGGGAGGGGGGAGGAGAGGGGATGGAAACTTTTAATCTTTCTTTTTTTCTTATTCTTCTTCTTGTTTTGGGGATGTCTTTGCCTTTTGTGGTGGGTTCTGGCCAGTAACATTGCTTTAGAGAATGTTATGTAATATATCTCTTGAGTATGGAGAGGAGGACAGCTCTTTTATTCTCTATTATGAGAATGACAACATTTTTGGAATAAGGATGGGGGAGGGCGGGGAGGGGGGATATGGTTATATAAGGTATATAAAGTTATTTGACAATTTTTGTGATATGTGATATTCATCTGATACAAGCTTGGTCTTGATAATGTATGTGATATTATACATATACTTTTCTATGAAACTTTTTTGTATACCAGACAATATTTTATAATGCCATTGCTTGTATATCTTTATTATGCTCAATGGAAAATAAAAATCTTTGAGTAAAAAAAAATCCATACATGACACCAAAACATTACAGAACTACCACCTGGAAGGAAAGCCATAGGTCAAAAATGGACTTTTAAAGTGAAGTACAATGCAGATGGCACAGTGGAGCGATAGAAAGCAAGACTTTGAGCCAAGGGAAATTCTCAAAAATATGGAAAGGACTACTATGAGTCTTGCTTAGTCTTGCTTTAGTAGTCAAGCATGTTACAATAAGGACTTTGCTAACAGTAGCCACAACAAGGAAAATGCAATTGAAACAATTTGACGTGAAAACAGAGATTCTACATGGCGAGGTATCAGAAGACATCTACATAGAAACAACCACCAGGGTTCAAAGATGAACAAAGGCTAGACCAAATAGGCAAGGAGTATATACAGGCTAAAGCAAGTCGTCGGAGCATGCAACAAAAAAAGAAATGAAGTACAAGTTTATTAAGAATAATACAGTTTATTTTTTACAACGTGTGTGTTCATTACCCGCACCACCAATGGCCAGGGTGACAGCCTATAGCATGGGCACCAGACCTGTGCTATAGATTATGTGGGCTTGTAATGGTGAGGGTCAGGGGCTGGCTGGGCAGCACTTGAGCCCTGAAATTACAAGCCCCTATGCTTGGCTTGCTGGATTTTTTTTGTAAAGTTTTTGGCAGGAGATATTTTTAAAATGTAACCCTGCTCCCGACATGTTTAAAAGATAAAAAGAGAAAAAAATGTGTGGGGTCCCTCCCTCTAAGCATTACCAACCCAGCAAACCAAGCATATTGGCTTGTAATTCCCTGGCCCTGGCCATTACAAGTCCATATACCCTATAGCATAGGAACAGTGCCCAGCATCGGCCCATGCTATGGGCTTCCGGGCTCATCTGCACCACCCTGGCCAATGGTGGTGTGGGTAATGGGAAAATGAACTGGTATAGGGTCCATGGGCCCCTTACCAGTTCATTAGGAAAGTGTTATGGGAACACAGGTTTCCGTCCTGTTCATTTCGGCTCCTGGCCAGGGACTACATGATGAGCCGCCGAGGAGCAGCTTTTATACTTAGGGTGGGGCATTGCTGGAAACTCCCTGACATCACTTGTGATGTCACAAAGGGGAGGCACCTAGTGGGGGTTGCACTGCAACATTCACTCTAGGCCCCATCCCTTCTGTAATGCCAGCATTGATGCCAGCGAGATTCCATCGAGTCCACATCTCCAAGTATAAAAGCCATCTTCCCCGGCCCTCACCTCAGGATCTTACTTAGCGGGGATGAAAGAACGGGGAACCCATGTTCCATACTTCCACTGCCCGACCCTGGTCTCTGCCCCTTTTCTAGGTCATTTGTCTGCAGCACCCATAACAAACTGGTGCAATTTATTTAGGGTTTTGGGATTAAAAAGAACAAGAGTGTTTTTTAATTTTTTTTTGCTCTGTTATGAAATGTATCCTTACTTTGCATTATTCAAGTATACTACCATAATCCTGCTATCAATTTGCCTTAGAGGGAAATATATGTAAATTAAGGAAACCTTTGTTTTGCTTTTATGGGAAAACAACATTCTAAATTGGTGTCATTTATATTTTTATATAGTAGTAATATACAATTTATATGCATTTCTTTTTAGGCCATTTTACTATCACAAAACAATTATATGTGCTCATTTGCATTTTGCCTACAGGTTACAAAATATAGCACTTGGTGCTCAATATAAAATGATTACAGAATCAAGACGGCTCTCTATTTCCCATATGCAGCCAGACTTCCTGAACTGTTGCACCACGAAATTCAAAACTGTAAAAAAGAATTTCATGATACCATGAAGCAGAACATACAATAAGTACAACACTGCTGCCCTGTGCTTACCTCTAATCATCTTTTAGTGGTCAGTTAAAGTGGGCCTCCAGTGTGGCCCTTGAAATCAACAAGCAAGCCCTTTATATTATAGGTGATTTATTTAGCAATTGACATTGAAGATCTGCTGCGAGAATCAGACCAAACTGTTCATTTCCTCCCTGTTTAAAGCAGACTTAAAGTGGATGGAAACCCATTTCTGTTTTTCTGTGGATGGAAACCCATGCTGTTCGGAATTCATTCAGCAAGGGTTCACCGGATGCCCCGGGGGCAGGCTAGTGACTGGGCCTAGAATCTTTTAGATTCCAGGGCCTGACCCCAAGGGTTTTGACCCACTTTAAACAATATCAATGTATTGTTATTGTAAAGGGTACCAATACCTATTTTGAACAAAACAAAACTTAGTGTAAGTTTGAAGGGGCATCCCGATTGCTGATGTCCCCTTATGTATACATATGTTTGTTCTTACCTTCACAATCTTCATTCTCCCAGATAAATCTGACCCCCCAATTTAGTGAGGGTCATGCGGTCTGGGTTTCATTAAAAAAACTGAATAGTGGAAGAGAAACCTGGCCCACGTGATCACAGGGGGGCAATCATGGGCTGGATTCCACCAGAGGAACAGGGAGATAGTAAGATAAACCAGGGCTGGATGTGTATGCATAGGTGCACCAGCAATTGGGATGCCCCTCTCGCTTGTACTAGTTTGTTAAAAATGGTTGTTGGGGGGGCGTGGCTCGACATGGTGGCGTAAAGACACGACCAGCGAGAGCTCTGCAGTCGGAAGAAGCTGTTGACGTGACCGAGCGCTACCTGAGGCTGAAAAATGGATGTCTAGGCGAGGGAAGCGACGTGGAGCAGCGCAGAGGAGGAAGGAGCCGGCCATCTCGAAGTTTTTCCCTGCAGAGGCAAGAAGAAAAACAGCCTCCAGCGATCCCAAAATGGCGGCACAGCTGTGGAGACGGGTCGGAGGCTGCTACCCGCCCGCCTCCACGAAGAGAAAGTGCAGCTGGCAAGGCACCAAACAGCGGGGCTGCAGAGCGGAGCAGCGCGGGAGCCGTCATCTACTTAAAGGCACAGGTACACAGGGCGCAAGATAAGCAAGTAAGGGGAGAGGGATCACAATCTGACAGTGTATCCTGCATAGCCTGGGAGACTCAGACGCCCACAGACGCTAGGGGTGAAGAAAGTGAGGGGACAGCGTCTGTGCACAGAAATAAAAATGCACAAGATGGCAGCCATGCTTACCCTGATGGGCTGGAAGCCATAGATAGTGTGTCGACACCCACCCCAGCTGTTAGTGGGTCCCACTCCCATAGCCCAGACTCCCCCATTGTGCATCAAATCAGAGGCGGCCAGCGCAGGGAGCCTGGGGGGAGTTGTCTGCCTGGAATGGCTTTGTCACCCGGTTCCCCTGTGCACAGTACGCCCTCCAGTGCACATTCGCCCCCTTTGAGCCCTGGGTCAGTGTGGCTCATCGGGGAGGGACCAGCCCCAGACTACACTGCGGAAGAGCCCCGGGACCCCACTGATGTGTGCAAGACGCAGGGCTCTTGGCCAGACACAGGCAGCCCTTGGCCAGATGTGGGCCACCACCTGAGTCACCAGGCCATAGCGCGGGAAACGAGACACAAAGATCCCCGGCTACCAACCAGACCCTCATACAGAATATCTGCAGTCCGCAACTGGGTCTCACCCAAATCCATGGCATGCAGCCTACGGTACCCCTAGATTTCCTCTCACGCTCCATAGTCGAGGTTGTTCGAATCAATATCAGGGAGGCCCTTAGGGGCCTGCCAACACGCGGGGACTTTGACGGATATGTTGCCAGAATGGAAGGCACCATCAAGAGGGAGTTGGTTACACTGCAGGGTACAGTGGCGGACGTAACCCAGAGGATGGATAGAGTGGAAGAATCACAAGGAGCAGTAGAGGGACGGCTCCGGGCTCTCGAGCAGCAGCAAGAAAAAAATAAGCGCATCCTCTCAAACCTTACCGTATCTCCAGATGATGCAGCAAATAGAGGACGTAGAAATAACCTTCGATTCCGTGGAGTCCCAGAATCAGTTGGAACCCAGGACTTGGCGTCTACAGTAACATCAACCTTTAATTCGCTAAATAGAGTTGGACCTGGTTCACAGAGCGTTGGGCCCGCGCCCCCAGGATACAGAGACAGACCCAGAGACATTTCGCTCGATTCAAAGAAACATTCGTCCGGACTTCCGTAGCTGTCTGTGAAAGTTTTGGTGGGTGTTTGTCATTTTTTTGCTTTTTTTCGTACATTTTTCATTCGTACGAACGTTCGGGAAGATGCGTATATGCTCTTTCGAAAAACGGAAGCAAATCTGAAGTTTCTCGTTCATTCGGGAGCATTTTTCCACCAAATCTGAATTTTTTCGTCCGTTCTGAAATTTTTCGTTATTGCAGTGGGCTTGCGATTAATTCAGAGAGCTGATTGCCGATGGGACAACACCCCATAAATCCGTTTCATTGACGAACCACTCCCGGCACCTTTTAGACGTCGGAACTAGAGCCATGGACGAGTCTACTGCCTTTGAGGAGCATGAGGATCTGCAACTCATGGGAATTGAGATCGTCCGGAGGTCACAAACCAGACTGCATCGGCGGCGACGCATGGACATCAATAGCATGCATGACGTTGAGCTGTTCAAGCTGACCAGGCTTAATCGCGCTTCCCTCCATAAATTGTATAGTGAGCTGCGGCCATGGTTAGCCCGCACCACAAGGAAGGGGCAAGCAATTTCAGGTATGACCAAGATGCTTGGCTGCCTGCAATTTTTGGCGAACGGCTCGTTCCAGAGGCTGGGTGCCCTCTCCGTGGGGATCTCTCAGCATACGCTGAGCCGCGCACTATCCAAATTTTTGGAAGGCATGGCTACCCTAACTCGCAAATATATTTGTTTCCCTGAGGATATGGTAGCCCAAAACGCCATTAAGCTGGCATTTTATAATATCGACGACATGCCCAACGTCATGGGTGCTATTGACTGCACACACGTTGCCCTCGTCCCGCCGGCAGTCGACGAGTATATATACAGGCAAGTTGTGGCTTCCATTGTATCTAAATGTTTGGTTGTCCCTCTTTTGGGCAATACCATTATTTGTATTTCTCCATCCTTGTTTTTAAACCATCATTGTGAATAGTCCCTCCTTTTAAGCAGAACATCCTTGCCCTTATTTAATCCATTTTTAGCCTCCCTTATTGTGAAGAGTCCCTCCTTTTAAGCAGAGCATCCTTGCCCTTATTTAATCCATTTTTAGCCTCCCTTATTGTGAAGGGTCCCTCCTTTTAAGCAGAGCATCGTTGCCCTTATTTTCTACATTTTTAGCCTCCCTTATTGTGAATAGCCCCTCCTTTTCATTAGCCACTCTATGTTGCTAGTCTCTCCTTTTACATATTCCCTCATTGCAATCAATCCCTCCATGATAATGCTTCCTCCTTGGCAAGAGTGTATGTGCAACAATGGACCTTCTTTTTCCATTCTTTGCCAACTTTGGCACAAGTCAAACATTTTAAAGTGTACTTGAAACAGAACAAGTCACTCAACCTTGTAAAGGCTCGAACATACATCTTCTTTTGTTGGCCACTTAAATGTAAGGTAGTTGTTTATTGTTAGTTGTCTGGATGTTAACGTTTGACTTAGCCTGTTAGAAGTGAGCGTTGGATTCGTGGCCTTTTTGTTTTAAATTTGGTTTTATCTTTATTTTTGTCACAGAAATCGGAAAATGGGCCACTCACTGAATGTGCAAGCAGTGGTGACCCAGGACATGCGTTTTCTGAGCGTCCTGGCAGGCTACCCTGGCTCAGCCCATGATGCCTACATCCTGCGCCGTTCTGGATTATTCCGGCGGTTTGAGTCAGGAGAATTTGCGGGTGCATGGCTCCTTGGTAAGTTGAGTCCAATTACCGATTTAGAATTTATATGTGTGGCTTGAATGCTTGTGGGAGTCACCTTTCCTACACGATGCCTTGCACATCACCTTGGGAACATGTGTAACACGACTGGACCCATTACTTTATCCAAACTACATTGGCTGCAAAATTTATAGTCCTGCATTGTTTAACCCTTTCGCTGCCAGCCTACCTGCAGCATTTGCCACTCCCTGTTGCCAGACTGAGTTTCACTGTTTTGCGCTACACATGTTCAACTGTCATTTTTGAAAGGATTTTCAGGGATTTCCCAGGAAAATTATATATTGTTTTTTTCAACAGAGTCTGGGCTTTAACATGAAATGTCTTGTTTGTATTTTTTAGGTGTATTCTCAACATTTTTGGGTGAAATGTGTGAAAAAAATTTAAAAAAAATTATTTTTTTACAATTTGTAGAGTTTTTTTGTAATAAAAAATGTAAGTTTGTCAATAAAATCTTATTGCGTGAGAAACCCCAATTTCTCCCGGTTACAGCGATACCACATATGTATAGGTAGACACCCTTTCCTGCCCAGAAGCCTTTTATAGCTGCTGGATGACAAATGGTTAATTAAAAAAAAAATGACATAGGGTCCCCCCTTCCCGGGGAGGGAGACCCCATTTTTTTTTGGATTTTTAAGGGTTAAAAACCCTTAAAAATCCAAAAAAAAAAATGACGTGGGGTCCCCCTTACCCAAAGTAACCAGCCCGGGACCAGCTATGGGGGCTTGTAGGCACAGAGTGGGGGGGCCAGCTTTGGTGGCCCCCCCACCCTGCAGCCTACGAGCCCACATAGCCTATGTGGGCCCGGGCTCTTCTGCCCCCCCCTGGCCTTTGGGGAGGCAGGTAATGGGGGTGCGGGGGTTAATGGCAAGTCACCCGCTAGGGCAGGTGACTTGCCACCCCCCCAGCCTTGTGAACTGGTATAAGGGGTCTCATGGACCCCTTACCAGCTCACAAAGGGTTAACTGTTAAAAAAACCACCACACAATAATAAAAAGTATTTTATTCAAAAAAAAAAAAAATTTTTTTAACTGTACTTACCTTCGATTGCAAGCTCTTGTCCCTCGCCGCTCAGCTGACAGATGCCTGTGATCGGCATCCAGAGAAGGAGAAGGCAGGAGATCAGAGGATCTCCTGTCACCTCCTTCCAGGGCACCGATCACCGGCATCTGAGAAGCTGAGAAAGCTGAAGCCGGTGATCGGGACCGGGATGACGTCATAAGCCCCGCCCCCAAGGGGGCGGGGCTTAGAGGCAAGATGGCGGCCGCCATCGAGAAGAAGAGAGGAGAGAGCCTCCCAGGCTCTCTCCTGAAGATCGGTAAGTCCTGGGGGGGGATCGGAGGCCCCCCAGGTGAAGAGGAGGGACAGCGGGAGCCAGCGCACACACAGGTAAGTGAATGTCATTTTTATTTTTCTTTTTTTTTTACAGTTAGCAGCTGCTGCTGCAGAAGCGGGGGGGGGGGGGGCTATTCCGGGGGCTCTCCTGGAGCCATCCGACCCCCCACGGGGGATCGGATGGCACCAAATTAAAGAGGAGACCCGGCCGGATCCAACAAGGGGTCAGGTGAGTATTTTTGATTTTTATTTTTTAAACTAGAAGCGAGGAAAGTCAAGCACGTAACACCTACGGGCTTGGCACTTAAGGCCCAGCCAAGCCAGCACGTAGGTGTTACGTGCTTGGCAACAAAAGGGTTAAACTCCAAAGTGTAATGAGAGCAAAAGTCAGAAACAGTCTTCAAAACACTTTGCCCTCCAAATCTGTTAGGGACTTTAGCAGAGGGTCTGCGCCATCTTTGCTTACATGCATTTCACTTACTGAGTAGAGGTGAGCGGGATAAAGTGCAGGGGCAGCCTTACACCTGTTTTGGACTAAGCCAAAACAGAAAATGGGTCAGGTAAAGTAAAACCATAATACATTGTTCTGCAGCACAGACAGGAAACAATAGCTGCTAACAGTCTGCCTGATTACCCAGCATCCACAGTATAATTGACCTACTTTGGGCCCCCATCTCTCACATATGTTTAATTGTTGTTTTGACATCTGCAATATGTATGCTCATGTTTGGGTGACAATGTCACATACCTCAGTAATATTTTTTTAAAAGCAATTTTGCGCTGCAATGTCTGAATTAATGGTAATATTAGTTTCCCTTACATTGTTGTAGGCGATTTGGGGTATCCACTACTCCCGTGGCTGATGACTCCGGTCCTCCGGCCACAGACTCAGCCCAAGAGGTCTACAATCGTGCCCATAGAAAGACCAGGGCAGTGGTGGAGAGGGCCTTTGGACTCCTGAAGACCCGTTTTCGGTGCTTGGACCACACTGGGGGCTCCCTGCAGTATGACCCTAAAAAGGTCATTGATATCATTATGGCATGTGCAGCGCTGCATAATTTTGCTATTCTGCAAAGGGTCCCCCGATATGTTGATTGCCCACCCTCTCCACCCTCCGATGAGCCAAACGACGCCTATGTGGGCCAGCCAAGTGCGTCTGGGCAAGCCGTGCGGGCCAATTTAATAGCCACACATTTTGCCTAATTTATGTTTGGGTTTGGATGTGTTTTTTTGGAGTTGGTTATTGTTTATTTTTTTATTTGTTTTTGTTATGTCTAATTTCATTATGAATAAACCAATAATGAATTTGTGTTAAAAAACAACAACAATGTTTGTGGACTTATTTGGAGACATTTTTTTGTTTTGTTTTTTCTACTTGAACTAATATTTCGCAATCAAAACACCACAGACATAAACTTGTTGAAACCAAAATATTTACTAGTTTGTAAAATGTTTCTGGCATACAAACTGAATAGGAGGTGAGTGCCCCTCACAGACTTTGGGGCCAGACATGTTTGAAAAACATGTTCCAAAACATAAAAATTGACACAAATAAGCCCTCTCCTGCTTGCCCACATTTTCAACAGACACAGGTTTTAAGCAAACCGAGCTATGCCACATCTACACCTGTAAGTCAATGGCCCACCCAAACAAGAACAGCCAGTCCCAATCCCAATCCAGTACAATCACAGCCAGGGTCCAAGGTCTTAGTTTGGCAGCCCAGAATGTCACCCAATCATGCCGCCAAACATGAGGAGCCACCACAAATGAGATTGTGCCCAAGACAGCCACGCCACAGCTTAAGTGGCCGCTTCAGTGAGTCTTGGGCTCTGGCATTGGCTAGTGGGCTACCTCATGCCTTGACTGACCTATATGGGGGCAAATCCAAAACAACCTAGCAAGAGCAGCGCAAAATGGGAGATTTTTAGCCCTCACCAGACAAGTCAATCCAGTGGGGATGTCTCGCAAAGATGTGGAACAGATTCAGGCCAAACACACATTAATATTGGTGATGCCCATAGAACCCAGGTTGGGGCCCTTGGGGGGGGTTCCCTAACCTGGGTCTGTGTGGCATTCAGAATCTGCAACTGTTCCAAAATGTTTCTTTGGTTACTGTGCATTTCGGCCATGCCTGACCTGATTTCGGAGGTCAAGTTGGCCATGTGGCTGTTATGGGTCCTCAATTCAGTCAGCACGGCACTGAAGGTAGTATTTAGGGACTCTAATTGGCCCCTAATATGCTCCTGATTTTGCTGATTTTGGCAACGAAAAAGCCGCCTCTCTTGGTGCCATGCTGACTCCATCATCTGCACGCCCCTCCCCTGGGAAACTGGGCGACGTTGCTGAGTACGCCGCCCAATTCCCCGGGTTGTGGGGCGTGCAGATGATGTTGCTCGAGGACCCCCAACAGCCACAGGTATGCTCGCCAAATCCTCAGCAGCAGATCTGAAACTGGGGACTGGAGGGTCAGTCTCTGCATGCTGCCCACGATGTGCAGGCAGCATGCAGCCAGCTTCCCTCTGCTGCTGAGGATTTGGCGGAGAAACATTTTGGGACAGTTGCAGATTCTGGCCCAGGGGAAGATCTTCATAATCTCCAAGGAAGCTTCCATCTTCCTCCTGCTCCTGGATTTGCTCCATCAGTGTGTGGCTCTGTTGGGGAAATGTAAAAAAAAAAAGGTTCAGTGTGGGGAATACATATATAAATCAGACAAGAAAAACATGGCAAGCCACATGCATACACAACAGCATGAAAAAACACTTACCGTAGATATCGGATCCTGGGTCCTATGCAGTGCGGAAGAAGACGGCAGCGGTAACATGGCAGAGGAGTCCCCACTAGCTGAGGGATGATGCTGGGCTGCATTAGAAGAAAAAGAGCTATGAAAACACACAACTATGCATTGTTGATGTTTAAGCACACTTATGCTAAGCAAAGAATCGTGGCCAAGCAGGAATGGCCACTCCCACAATGTGGCCACTTGGCCTTCACTAGGAATGCCATTACATTAGTGCATGGATTGTTAAACCAGACTAGACACATTGGTCACGTGTCTAAAAACAAACATGCAAGTAATGGCTGCTGTGTGAGTTGCCACATCCCTTTTAGGCGATGAAGTTAAAACACTAAGGTGCAAAATAGCAGTTACAATATGATTCTGGTGGGGAACATTGTATCTCTGAAAACATTTGTAGCAAACCATCTTAATCCGTTGGGCACCCAACCCAGCTCTTACCACATTGACCAACAGCCAAAGATGTTAGTGTGGCATGTGGTTGTCAATTAATACATAGCACGCATTCCTTTTCTCCACTCCTAAGTTTCTTAGTTTACTGTAATTTACTTAAACGTCATGTATGTGGCTGTCAATTTGCACATTACCAGTCCACACACATTACACACCCTGGTCAAAGTGAGCACTCCACTAAAAGCAACACCCTCGAGCCATGTGTTTAGATAGCCCTTGCAGCCACCCCCTCGAGCCATGTGTTTAGCTAGCCCTTGCAGCAACCCCCTCGAGCCATGTGTTTAGCTAGCCCTTGCAGCCACCCCCTAGAGCCATGTGTTTAGCTATCCCTTGCAGCCACCCCCTAGAGCCATGTGTTTAGCTAGCCCTTGCAGCCACCCCCTCGAGCCATGTGTTTAGCTAGCCCTTGCAGCCACCCCCTAGAGCCATGTGTTTAGCTAGCCCTTGCAGCCACCCCCTAGAGCCATGTGTTTAGCTAGCCCTTGCAGCCACCCCTTCGAGCCATGTGTTTAGCTAGTCCTTGCTGCCTATGTGTAGGTTTACACACATTTTTGGGGTCATTCACACATTACTAACCTGCTGGAATTGGCGGGTTGTCGGTGTCCTGCTGGCCCGGGTGTCCCTGTAAGGCCATAGGATGGAGCAAGCCCAGAATCATCTCCTCAGCTTGGGTAAATCTCATTTTTGTGGGAAATCCTCCGCCAGTTTTTTCGCTGTAAAACATAGTAAGCATAATTAAGCGCACTGATGGATACACAAGAATATTAAAATCCCACAAATAAGCTAGGTACCTGTACAGCTGCCTTTGACTCTGTTTCATATTTCAGGTCCGATATCTTCCGCTGAACCTGTTCCACATCTTTGCGTTCCTCACCTGCTGCATTGACTTGCCTGGTGAGTTCTTCCAAAATCTCTGCTTTGCGCTGTTTGCTGGTGGTTTTGGATTTGCTCCCATATAGGTCGTCATAATATAAGGTGAGCCCACTAGCCAATGCCAGAGTTTGGGACTCACCAAAACGGCCACTCAAGTGTCCTCGGCGCAATGTGCACCCTCTTTGGGGTGGTTGTGGTTCCTCAGTGCTTGGTGGCAAATGGGGTGACATTCTGGGCTGGGGGGATGGAGGAGACTTCAAGGACTGGAGGCTGGCTGTGGATCGTACTGGACTGGGAAAGGGACTGGGTGTTCGGGGCTGGGTGGAACTCGATTAGCATGTATTATCTGTGGCTGCTCAGGGACATTATTAAACAGATTTAATATAATTATAGATATATATTGTGACATCACCTTCCTCTTTGCTTTATGACGTGGTAAGACAGACAAAGTATATACAGAGGAAAAATCCTGTATTGAAGTTTACTACTTACTATTGAAGCTACTTGAAGCTTACAAAGTATGTCCTCAACTTATAATCATATTTGTTCCCAAGTGTTTTAGTTACCCATTCAAACGTTTCTTAGTTTATTATATAATAATAGTTTGCTTAATTTGAAAAAAAGAACATGTATATTTATTCAAGCTTAAATTCATAGGCGCACTCTACACCATACCGTCTGCCAGGGTCAAAGTCAATGGCCTCCTGTCAAATCCCCTACCCATTCGAAACGGCACCCGACAGGGCTGCCCACTTTCACCCTTGTTGTTCGGGCCTTTCAGGGGAACCCTTTCTGTGTAAAGTGAGGAACAGCGTAGACATAGGGGGTGTAGAGTCCGTCAAGGGATCACATAAAGTAGCTGCATACACGGATGATCTCCTTTTCTTTATTACAAAGCCCTCAACTTCGCTTCCAGTCTTGATGAAGGAATTTGAGACCTTTGGCAGACTCTCCCTCTTTAAATTTTTCTTCGAAAAATTGGAAGCCCTGAATGTTTCTCTCCCTCAAGACGTGGGCAGGGTCCTTTAACAATCCTTCCCGTTCCGATGGGCAAAGAACTCTATAGCATACCTTGGCATACAGCTCCCTAGCCATCTGCCGAACATATATGCATTGACCTTTCTACCTCTGTCCCGAAAGATAAGGGCAGACCTGGAGAGCTGGGACAGCCCCACCTTCTCGTGGATGGGCAGAGTCAACATCATAAAAATGTCAATACTACCCAGTCTCCTGTTCCTATTCCAGGCCCTGCCGATCCACATTCCCATGCAGTTCTTCAGGGATCTGAACAAGGCCTTCTTGAGATTTGTGTGGCAAAAAAAAACGACCAGGCTTAAGCTGCGGTTAATATGCAGGCCCAAACGGCTAGGTGGCATGGCTCTACCAGACATTAGGTTGTATTGGGTCGTGGTTCACTTACAACGGGTGTGTGAGTGGCAGGAGTGCCGGGAGTCAAAGCGCTGGGTCCAACTGGAACATGCCTTATCCCCGAATCCTCTGGAGGTCACGCCGTGGAACAGGGACATACAGGTGCCTCAGGCCGGGGCACATCTAACAATATCTGCGTCCCTGACCACCTTTCGGAGGTTTAGAAATCAAGCCGAGATCTCCCCTTGGCCATCCCCCATGACGGCTCTAATAGACAACCCCCTCCTGCTGGACCCTTGGGTCTTATTGCAGATGCAGTCCTTTCTTTCTCTACAGGGATTTAGGAGGGAACGGTGCAGGGGGCTCACCGAATTTGAGGACCTCCCTCTCTCGCACCTCATCTCTAGCATCTACTCTCGCTTGTTGAATGAGCAAGAGATGCCACATGAATTTTGGGAAGCATGGGCTCAGCAGACCCCTTACAGGTAAGCAGAGGGAAAAAATAGCAACCCTAGCACATAAATCCTCAATTTCCACCAGTGTGCAAGAAGCGAATTATAAGTTGTTGACTACGTGGTATTACACCCCAGATAGACTCAGCAGGATATTTGCCAACACAGCCCCGCACTGCTGGAGATGTAACACGGGTAGAGGGTCGTTGTATCACATATTTTGGTCTTGCCCAAAGATCTGGGGGTATTGGAAGAAGGTCATCCCCATTATATCGAAAGTCACGAGCATGCAAGTACTGGAGGACTCAGCACTAATTCTACTGCATCTCTCAGACATGTCAGTGGGATCATATAGGAAATCCCTGTTGGTACACCTACTTAATGCAGCCAAGCAAGTTATCCCTCGCTATTGGAAGCAGGAAAACGTGCCTTCATTGAGCGATTGGATAGGAGAGGTTGGTTACATTAGGGAGATGAAGGATATGACACTTTCCCTGCATGACAGAGATTCAGGGACACGTGGCTCCCCTGGCTGATGTTCCAGGAATCGGAGGATTCAGGGACTTGCTTGGCTCTGAGCTCCCGGGACAGGATGAAGATGAGCCCTGCGCTCTGGGGCATTCGGGGTGACAGCGTACCCCAGAACTCAGTACGCCACTCCCCTCTGATACCCATCCCCTCCCCTGTCCCCGTCTTTCCCCCTTATATTCTGCAGATACTCCCCCTTTATTCCCCCCCCCCCTCTGTTAGAGTACAGGTAAGCATATCCATGTACAGTGACACAGGTGCATAAAGGGTCATCCGCTAAAAGGTTGGTCTACAAGGTATGAGGCGCGGATAAATCTAAAAGTTAATCAGTTGCAGTGCCATTCTCCTGAGGCTTCGACCCATGTGGGGTGGATGGCTCAATGGGGAACGGAACTATATATGTTGAACATGTACATGTTACTAGTATTAATTGATAAGACTGCCAGAATACTGTCTGTACGCATTAATGTGTGATTTGTAAATGTGTGAAGCGCGCCCACCTGGACGCTACCCGTTTCTTTTTTCTTGATTTGTCTGTATTTTCAAAATAAATAAATAAAGAATATATATAAAAAAATGGTTGTTGGTATAGCAGCAGTATGTCTGTTGATGTTTTGTACTCTTCAAACTTAACTTTTTTTAATTTATTCATTATTAAAAACATTTAAACAAAAAAAAATAGTTTAGGTCCACTCAACCCCCATCCCTCGATTTAGTCTGCCCTTTTGGCAATGGGCCCCAATAAGCCAAAAAAGGGGCTGAAGTACTCGTCTTGCAGCCCATGTTACTGCTGGCGGCCAATAGGGTTTGTGTGTGGGTGTCCGACTGGTTGCTGGCAGAGCCAGAGATACAGTCTTGTTAAAGAAGTACCCTGTTTAGCGTAATTTAGCTGGCATAGCACCAGTTCTTGAGCACCGGCATCTCTTTCTTTTTTTGTGCTGCTATTTAGACAGAATGGTGCTAAAGTCTCAGCCCCCGATGCTAACTAGCTAGCTTAAATTGTTACACTAGGTATTGCCCTGTCTGTGTCAGTGCCTATAGGACCCGAATGCCGATTATAATAGTGCCAGTAACCAACACATTGGCCCCAGCACAGTGAGAATTTTTTTTACTCACATTTTTTGTGAGTGAACACTTTTTCTCATTATTTTATTCCTCAGTGTAATACAGCGCTATATTTAGCTGTGCAAACAAAAAAAAATGTACAGCTAAATTTGGTGCTGTATTATGCAGAGGAAAAAATAATATGAAAAGGTGTTTATTCACCAAAAAAGTGAGTAAAAAAAAATACGATGCTGAATTAACCCTATAGTGCTGTATCGATTTTAACCCTGACCCCCCCCCCCCCCCCCCCAGTTTTACAGATGACGGTGGGTTTCAATGACTTTCAATACTGTCACACCCTCAGAAGTCCTCAGAAGAGAAATACCCAGCGAGGGATGTAGAAAACCCACCGGACTGGAGGATCAATTCACAGGGGCTGCCATGTCATAATGCAGAAGAGCCCGGTGGCCATCTGTATAGGACGAGTGGTCTTCCTGATGTGCCAATGGCATACCAAAGGGGCAGGCATACCAGCAGGGTCAGGGGCCCTGGGCCCATGGTTACAAGCCCCTATGCCTGGTGTCCGGGCTGGATGGCTCTGGGGAAGGTGGGGTACACATTTTTTAAATTTTAAAACAAGTTCATGTGTATAGAAAAAACTCACTTTGTATTCTCCCAAAGCTTTCTCACATGTGACCTTGTCTCACGTGATTCCCCTGAATCATTAGAGAAAGCGAGAATTCTTTCATGTGAGAATGCTTATGCATGGAACCGAGATTTTCTCGATCTATGCTGAATCGACCCTACTCTGCCCATTTATGTAATGCCCAGGTTGTTCATGTTCTTGCCTTGTTTTATGTCCTGGATCAAATGCTGCAGATGACTATACTTTTGTTATCAGGCAAGGTACTAAAAGAAAACCCTAAAGGAGAGGTCCTGTCAACAGAACTAATCATGGGATGGAGAAATATTGGGTATGACATTTAGCCCTTTTGGTTTTGGATACCCTACTTTCTGTACCAACAAGTGCCTCCTATGCAATTTCCTGTCCTTCTTTCTCTGTCTAACACTCTTCTGCTCTAAGCTACTTTATGCTGTTTTGGCCCATGTGCCTCATCATCTGTAACTACCTCTTGGATTTCCTTCTCCCCCTTCAGTGCACAAAAGTTGTATAGCCAGTTTAGCCACTAGTTCCTGGTTGTTCTTCAGCTGTCCCCTTGCTTGTGATTTCTGCTTTCTGCTGGTCTGCTGATTTCTGCTAGTCCTTGATCTGACTTATCTGATCCCCACTTCTGGATTTCCAGTTGTGAACTATTAAAGCGGTCCTACATCCATTTTCTACATAATGGGTGTGGGTCCACATTGTGTCTGAGTGGACATCCATATTGCTGGAGTCCCCCACAACCCCCTGGCAACCCTTATCTGAATTTTGATCCCCCAGTGCATTTTGCTGGCTGATCAAGGTTCATGTAAGGATTGTGGGGAGTTGCAGGGGTCTATGCATGGGGGGCTTCAGCAATCTGAATGCCCCACCCCCAATACTGTCACAATCCATTATGTTAAAAATGGGTGTGGGACTGCTTTAACCAGGCTTAAATCACAATCCGATTAATTTCTGCCAGGTAAATACATACACCCATACATATACACAAAAATGCTTTATGACGGGCAAACTGCATACAATAGGTATGAGGAAGAGGGTTAAAAGATTGAAGAGTAAAATGATGTTTGAGGAGGTGCCGGGAGTCCCTAAAAAAAAGAACTACCTTTCCAGGCAGTCATTTCAAGGCATCACTTGGACCAGTTCCTGTTCTGGGAAGGGGATAGTAAAGCTAATACTTTAAAGCACCTTGCTCTCCTTGACTTGGGGAAAGAGGAGGACAGCGAGTCCTGATGGAGTTGGTGCATGGCATGTTGAGGCAAGAGGACATTGGTAGAGAGGCAGAGAGTGGTGAGATGTGACCTTAGATGGGGGAGTGAGAATGAATCTGGGACATTGGGGGGGGGAAAGGGGCCGAGGGCTCCAGAACGTGAGCATTGGCATTATCTTTTTGCGATCCTAGGTTACACTCTGCGTTTTGGTAATGACATTTATGCATTTGTGATTTTCTATGATATGAATAATGGCGTCATGATTATACATTGTATACTATTGATACTTGGGTCATCTTCTGGTATGATGCAGGGCAAATTTATGGACTGACCAGAATATTACCACTGTATATACTGCATGTACATACATTTTTCGGCTATATTTCCTTGACTCAGTTCATAGCACCTATCCCACCTACCCCTCATCAGGATCGTGACAACAGATCACCCCATAGACTCCATGATATGTGGTTGGTTACCCTTGTATAGCACTTTAGTGGTTACTATTAGAGATAACATTAATGCATATGATTCATTATTTTTCTTGGAGGTGACAAAAAGAATGCTCCTGATGACATTCTGAACCCAAATGTCCACAGATATTTGCTGATTGTATCCTTTTTCTACTACTGTATATTACTTATGTAAATATTGATATTTTGCTGTGCTACTCTAATACAATTTTACTAGCAAACCTATATTGGTGTTAGTGGTGTGCTTTTGATCCGACAAACAAATATACATTGGGGGAGGCAGAATGGATCTGGGACATTGAGACCGGAAGTGAGAAATGGGCTGAAACATTGACGAGGGGAGGAGAGGCAGAAAGAATAACTGCAACACTGGGGGTGTGGAAGAAAAAAGGTAATTGTGACCATTAATGGGGCAGAGAGTAGAACTCGGGCGCTGGGGGCTGTGAAAAAAAGATAGTTGGGACACTGAGGGAAATGCAAGCGAGGGAGAGGGGAGGTGGCCAGTCACTATGACTGACGGTGAGGGATGGAAAATGTCTTGATTCAGTAAGTTTTACTCAACTCGATTAGCATGTATTATCTGTGGCTGCTCAGGGACATTATTAAACAGATTTAATATAATTATAGATATATATTGTGACATCACCTTCCTCTTTGCTTTATGACGTGGTAAGACAGACAAAGTATATACAGAGGAAAAATCCTGTATTGAAGCTTACTACTTACTATTGAAGCTACTTGAAGCTTACAAAGTATGTCCTCAACTTATAATCATATTTGTTCCCAAGTGTTTTAGTTACCCATTCAAACGTTTCTTAGTTTATTATATAATAATAGTTTGCTTAATTTGAAAAAAAGAACATGTATATTTATTCAAGAGACGAGGCAGCCTGTTTTGAAATGCTAACATATTGTTCAGTACAGGAATTTCCCGAGGATAGATGTTAGAAGTTTGCAGTACAGGCCAGAAATGAATTCTAATATTATGGGAACCACTGTAAAAGTAAAGGAGTAAAGAACAAACTGTACCATCCTCAAGAATTTCAATAGTGTTTTAACTCTCTATTTTGAAGAATGGCTTGACAGAGATGACTAACACTTATGAGCCATGTAATGCTAAGAAAACAGCCTCTTTGCTCCTTCCTTTGTAAACAAACTATTTTTTTCCACATAGGTTCAGCTCAAAGACTGCTCTGTAACCGAACTGAAAAGCGATGGAAGAAAAATAGGTTCATTTTTAAAAGTTGTTCAGTTTCCCAGGACTGCATTTTGAAAATATATCCAGCCTATAATGACAGATATTATGAATATGTGAATTGCAAAGGAAACCACATCCCCATATGTTTTTTTTTTACTGAAGTCTGCACTGCTAAACAGGCCAACACTTATAATATTTTCAGACATTTGTTACAATGCAGACTGCAAAATTGAGGAAATGCCATTTAGAAGCTTACAAATGATCAGACCATAAAGATGCATGTGGGAAACCAGTCCCAGTAATTGCGAGTTGCTGGTGCCTCTGGCCTATTAACTAGCTAGAGAAAAATTATATAGCCAAAGTACAAAAAACTCCACTATTTGGCTGAAGTATGATAAATTATTATAGCTCTGGTATGTTACACACTTATTTATGGCCCTATCATATCGTAAATTATCATTTTTGTTTTGCTACTTTAACGTGGATCAAAACCTACCCTATGATACTCCAGGGCAGACATACTCACTCCCCCCGGGGCAGCCAGATTCAGGATGCCCCGCCATGTAAAATCGCCCAGGTCGCCCAATACACTCACCTTCTCCTTCATTTCAAAGGTGTATGACCGAGCAACACCACTCCCTTCTATACCTTGGCACACCAGGCATTTGTCCATGGCCGGCACAGGCGCGCTCCCTGTTAAAGGATAACGGGAATGTGGCCGCCGGAGCACTCGGTCCACTCATCAGGAGTTGGCTAGACATGGCTGGAGACTTAGAGTCTTAGCCGATCCTTAGACGAGTGGGCAGGAGTGGATCCGAAGGGAATGTTGAGTTAGTTTGGGCAACCTGGGGGGTTTCACACAGCAGGGCATCCCTGATCAGGGTTTTGGTCCACTTTAAGCTCCAATATCCATGTCAAAATAGGATGCCTGACAGTTAATCACGTCCCTAGTGCAGAAGAAAGTCCCAGAGAAACTCCAGTAAAGTAAGCCTGTTCCACGAATCCTCCTCTAAGACCCTAGGCCCTAATTACTAATTACTTATTCACAGGGGTAAGTATGGAACCTTCTTTTTTAGAGATATGCCTGTATCATAGCACATTTATATCACTTTGGTTATGTTTTGGTTGTTCTATGCATGTATAAGGGTGTGTAAGTGCAGGTAGCTTCCCCTGACACGAATTTTAAGGTAGCTTTTTGCTTACATTCTATAATTTGGCAGATCACTGAACCATGTTTGCAAAATCAGACAAAAAGTGGCAACCACCAATAAATAATTTATTTCAACAAGTACTTACATAAATGCATACATAAATATTAGGATGGGGCTCAGTACAATGAGTATGCAAGGGGGGGGGGGAGGAATAACAGGATGGTAAGGGTGAAATAGGATGGGCAAGAATGACAGGCAATTATGGCTCAGAGATACAAGGAATACAATGAGACAGGGTTTAACTTCACAGCCAGCAGGTAATGGGGGGGGGGGGGGGTTACAGTTGCTGAGGCTTCAATGGATAAGGGGTTGAGGAAAGTAGATACCTAGGGAGCTAGCATGTACCGGTAGCTATGGAAATTAGAAATTATCTAAAACTTGGCGTAATGTACAGGGAATTTGGGATTTAGAGTGACACAAAGGGACTTCCTGCAAACATGTCCCTTACTGAAGTGATAAGCTTCAGTTTTGGGCCATTGATACAGTCTATATGAAGCTCGGACCACCATTATCCTTTTATTTGCTGCTCAGGGCTACTAGCTTGTGCTTTGTAATCAACAGAAAATATGCTGGGGAGATCTACAATCATTCTAGTAACACCATCAAACACCATCAAACTCCAGGTCTTAAGACATACCACGTTGGAGGTCAGTATGGTAAAATGGTGAGGGTTTTTTTATTAAAGATTGTTAAATAAAATAAGAGGAGAGTTTTATGCTTTGACTCTACTTGTACCAAGGGCCCCTATACTAGTTCAAGGGGGGGGGGGGTCAGTAAGCCTACTGACCAGTATGTGTCCTGCTAATACTCTGGTTGTATTACTTGCACACCATCTTGCCCACTGGGGATGCAGGTAATCAGATGGGGTATCAGCTAGCCAATCTCTACATGACAAAGAGTGCGCTGCCCATCAACATGGGCCTAGTGTTCTTCCAGGGGTGTCCCATACATCGGACCTGGGTTGAAGGGCATAGTACTTGGTATGCCTTCATGGTTAGAGGCTTGCTATTTGCCCTCCGAACCCTTGAGATACCCTTATGCCTGAGGATGGGGCCAGTAGCCACAAAAGTGGAATATTAAATCTAGCCATATCTAACTAATCTAACTATCTAGCCATATGGCTGCTGAGCAAAACAAACCCCTAAACCTCAACTAATCTAATCTAATCTAATGTCACAGACGGCGTTTTATGCTGTGAATTCCATAAATCAACTTCTGGAAGAAAAAGGATACATATGATGTCATCGTGCCATCACTGTAATACATATACTACAAACATTAAGTAAAAAACATTTTGTCAATATTTTAATGAACAAGCACGTATTTTCCATGCCATATAGATAGCTTCAATACAAATACCCTAAAATGATAAATCAGACTCCAGAAGAACGGGTATTAGCACACCATATGTTAATCTTTCTATAAATCAGACCAGATCTTTCCTGTAATAAATCTTTTGCCAGCATTGTAGATTTTCAGAGTGTCATATCTTGCCCTTGGACTGTCATATATAATTGATCTTTTCAAACAGCTGTTTAATGCTGCATTATTCTGCTCCCATAGCAAGGCAATGTCATCCTTGAATCAGGAATTAATGACACATATTGAGCTTCAAGTCACTTTGTGGTTAATAATTGAACATGTATTTCCTATTGAAAAAAACAGTCAATTGAAAAGCATCCACTTGCCCCACTTCTAGTATTTATGTTAAAGAAAGAGCAACATTTTACCTAATGACTTCTGTGTGTTATAGAAAATAAAAGAGAGTTAACCACTTGCTGACCATAGTTAACCACTTGTGGACCATAGATGTTATACCTCTTAAAGTAGAAATTCGGTCACGTAGAATTTAGATACTGATTCTCATAGGAGCCCAACCTGAACTATGACCAAATGGTGTTATTGTAATGTCCAAGATCAAGAGTTTTAAACCTAGCAACATAAAAATCCCAAATCCCCTCACAGTCCTCCCCTGGTAGGCGGTATTTGGAGTCTGGAGCTGGCACAAGTGGTAGCAACATCAAGGCTATGGGCTCAACCTTGAACACCAAGGTTGAGCCCATCGCCTTAATGTTGATGGTGCAGGTCAACTGGTATCAGAAGCTGGCATGGTCAGACATGGCAAGGTTGGCAACAAGTCTTGGCAGCAGATGTAGCAGTGTCAGAAATAGAGGTTAGCAGCTGATGGGGGTTAGATGAGGCAGGATCAGCACCAGAGCTGGGCCTAAAATTTCAGATCTACTCTTAGTTGAGAGAGGTCAGGAATAGCATGCACACTTAACAATATGGTCAGCATCGTGCTTGTTCCTGGAGGGGGAAATGTAATTTGTACTAATACTTTAATGCTCCCGGAAGCTGAACCTCCAGGAAGAGACGCTGCCTGGCGGTTGCTAGGCAATGCCATCATGCCCGAGGGACATCGCAAGAGCAGTCAGCAGGTGAGTTGAGAGCCATGACAACGTACTTTCGAGATGCCGACACCTGATCCGCTTTTACTGGTGGTTCTAGTTCACATTTCATTTGCAGGTCCACCTGCTAAGGCCTGGCATGTTGCAGATAAAGAAAAAGTAAGCAGAAAAAAAAAACATAGCTTTTGTTTTGCAAACAAATCTTGGGGTATTCGTTTGGTGGACAATTCTCATTAATTAACTTGTCAGGCTTAATTGTATTTCATGTGATAAAACTTGTTGCTTGCTTCCTGTTATAGATATACAGATTCTATAAAATGATTTCACCATAAATTACCCATTACTCAGACAATGTGACACGACTCTTTTCACTCCTGTTAGGCTGTTATTTAGAATAGCAATAAATAACTCAAAACTAATTTACAGCCATTGCTGATAACAGAAAATTAAAATTGCTAGCTACTCTGTAAAGTCATTTACTTCCTGCTTTTCACTAAGTTAAAACAGAGCGGAAATTAGATTAACACTAGGTAAGCATGAGCAGCATTTCACATGGCCATCAGTCCCAGCTGCCATTTTCAAGGTGTCAAAATTAGTAGGGCTGTCATTAAAAAGGACTTTCAGTTCTCTACTGTCTTTTCTAAGTCTTGCCTAAAGGAAACATCATCTTTAACAAAATGGGTTTTTATACAAGCACGGGGGGGGATCCCAACTTATGATTTCCCCTTCGCATACACCATTGCCAGCCCTAACTTTTCTTTCCCTAAACCCTTTACCCTGGTGATTCCAGCCCCATGATTATTTGACAGCAGTTACATGGTTGGGGTATCCTTAAACAACCAGAATTCCAGAAGAGAAACTTGGAGTAATACAGAATCATCAGATCTCACAATGCTATATATTGCAATGGTAGTTTAAATAATCTGGTTTATTATCTTTACCTCCAGCTGTGATTATAACAAGCAAGAAGAGTATAAATGTCTAAATTAACTTTTGGCCATTCAACATATCTAAACATTGTTAGAACAGTCTGGGACTACATAAGATAAATGCAAACCTTGATAAATTTGGTGGGTGGGTGAGAAATGGTCCTGAGACATTTTCTCACTGGCAGGAGATCAGTGATCCCACAACATTGGCGCACACATAATGCCCCCTCTAAGATTGAGCGTTTCAGAGAGCGGATAATATTTGCCGAACGGAGCAGCTGATCCTGGAGGATGTTGACAATGGGTAAAGAATATATGCCATTAGCTGACCACTTTTGCTGGCCTCTAAGGTTTCCCCAGGTCCTTTGGATCTTCCCTAGGCCAATGTATTCAAATTTCTGGTGCTCCCTTTCTCACACATTTCACTGTCTTTCCTAGTTTCTTCCCCTGCCCACTGTTGTCTTTTTTCATCACTTTCCTCAGTGCTTGTGGTACAGCTTATGAAGCACAGCACATGTTTTTAGTCATCTAAATGCTATTATTGTGCTTTTGTTCACTGTATACAAAGTGCTGATGCTAAGCTGTTTGGTACGTTTGTTTTTCTTGTTTCTTTACTGCAAAAAGTAAAATATACTAAATGTATTTACTAGTCATTTTCTCCATGTCATTGTGCACAAAATGGCATGGCTCTACTGACCCATTGTTTTCCTATTATTTTCCCAGTCAGACCACCTTATTTAGAACGCCAACTGGGTTTTTTTCCGTGTCCCTGGGGCATCCCAATTTAGGATGTGTGAAACCCCCCAATTCACCTGTAACAGCTTATCTTTCTTGATCTAACAGCGCATGTGTGGGCTCTCATCCAATAAGAGACTTTTGCCATACCTATCTCAAGTGGATGTGCCCTTTCCCAGCAGCACATGCGCTCCCACCCAGCCTATCTGAATGGATGGGGTGGGAGCGAGCACACAGCCCAAGGTTGCAGGATGCGGCTTCTTGAGCTCCTATTGCAGAATGGCAATCTTGCTAGCCTTAACTGGCAAACACCTCCTCATATGAGGTATATGAACTGAATCTATGAACTGAATCTGAATTTCTCCTATGCAAACTGCCCATACAAAAATACCATTTTGTGAGTACTCACCTGTAAAATGGTTATTACGAGTATGTCACACACCCCACTTCCAAATATTCATGACACTTGGGAACCCCGCCTGTAGAGGGCGATCTTGCAGAGATGACATGGAAAAAGGAGCCCCTCCCGGTCCATAAGTACTGGGTTCCTCCCACTATTCCTCAGTCTTTTTAAAAAGCAGTGAAGAACCAGGAAGAGCAAATTATATTCAATAATTGAAAAATAGTTTGAAAATAATAATCACCATATAAAGGATCCCTTAGAACAAAAAAGGGCAGGGGAAGTGGGGTGTGTGACATACTCGTAATAACCATTTTACAGGTGAGTACTCACAAAATGGTATTATTCCTAGTATGTCACACACCCCACTTCCAAATATTCATGACACTTGGGACATCCAATAGCAGTGTCTATAATGGGTGGGGATCCCCAAGGAATAATACATAACTTATATTACTGCAGCTTGCAGAATTTTGCGGCCAAAAGCAGCATCCGCTGAGGCCCGCACATCAACCTTGTAAAATTTAGAAAAAGTATGCACAGAAGACCAAGTCGCAGCCTTGCAAACCTGTTCAACAGAAGCCTGGTGCTGAAAAGCCCAAGAAGCTCCAATAGCACAAGTAAAATGAGTGGTGACACGAAAAGGGGGAACCTTCCCCTTAGCCATATAGGCCCCAATGATGGCCTGACATATCCACTTACTAAGGGAAGATTTGGCAGGAGCAAAACCCTTCTTGGGCCCAGAAGGCACAACAAAAAAGGTATCCGTCTTGCGGAAGGCCGAAGTAGTAACTAAATAATACTTAACACAACGAACTACATCCAAAGAATGTAAGACCCTTTCCTTGTCGTTACTAGGTTTAGGACACAAGGAAGGAAGAACTATATCCTGATTTAGGTGGAAAGCAGACACCACCTTAGGAAGGAAATCCGGTTTAAAACGGAAAACAACCTTAGCTTGATGCCTCTCAAAATAAGGGGCTAGAATAGACAAAGCCGCCAGTTCAGAAACTCGGCGGACAGAAGTAATAGCAACCAAAAAGGCAACCTTCTGAGTAAGAATAGGAAGAGGAATATCCTGCAAAGGCTCAAAGGGAGCGGCCTGCATAGCTGAAAGCACTAGGTTAAGGTCCCAAACAGGAAGTATAGGCTTTGTGGGAGGCCGCACATGCGCGACTCCTTGGAAAAAAGTCTTAACCAAAGGATGAAGAGCAAACGACCTTTAAAAGAAAATAGCCAAGGCAGAGACTTGCCCTTTCAAAGTACTAATCTGGAATCCCATATCCAGACCTCGTTGCAGATATTCCAGAATTCTAGGAATAGAAAATACTCTACAGGGCGAAGCCCTGGATTCACACCAATCAATATAGGACCTCCAAGTCCATTCTCCCTGGCGAGAACATCCCCTGCTCAAGGAGTCTGCCTCCACATTCTCCATCCCCGGAATGTAAACTGCTGATATGCAGGGAACATTGATCTCTGCCCACTGAAGGATCAGAGACACTTCCCGGAGGGCAACCCAACTGCGAGTCCCTCCCTGGCGATTGATGTATGCAACAGCTGTTCGGTTGTCTGACCGAATCTAAACTAGCAGACCCTGTAAGAAATGGGTCAGTCGAAGTAGAACAAGACGTATGGCCCGAAGCTCTAATACATAGATTGGAGAATGAGCCTCCTGAGGCCCCCACAATCCTTGGAACTGATGCTTCTTCCAGAAGCCCCCCAGCCTACCAGGCTGGTATCCATGGTAACCACTTCCCAGCGCGGAGTCAGAAAGGACTTGCCCTTCTGGAGGTTGTGCGATATTAACCACCACTGAAGGGACTGCAATACGTGGGGAGACAATAGACAAGTCTGATTTAATGATAGTGGGCACCTGTCCCACTTTGCCAAGAGGAAGAGCTGAAGCGTTCTTATGTGAAACTGGGCAAACGGGACTGCCTCGAATGCAGCTACCATCAATCCCACTAGTCTCATCCCTAGACAGATAGACTGACGAGGGTTGGACAAGAATAGACGAATCAAGTCCTGAATCAGAACCATTCCAGAATCAGGCCCAGGAAGGGAATTTCCCTGGACGGACAGAGAGAGGATTTGGGGTAACTTATTACCCATCCGAACCTCTCTAGCGTAGAGACCACCATCCTGGTGTCCAACTCTGATCGTTCGAGGGAGGAGGCCGCGATAAGAAGATCGTCCAGAAAAGGCATAATGCGGATGACCAAAAACTATTATAAAACTAAAAACCAGGGAATAGCCTTAAAAAATCAACAGGCGGCTGGCGCACTGCCCCTTGTCACATGGGCGCCCTGTTCAACCTAAATAATAACATAGAAAACACATGAACTAGGACAATTGGTTGTTCTACAGGGCTGGCACTTAAAACTCGCCAAGCATTATTGCCAAAGTTACAAATTTTAATCAATAGAAAAATGTATGGCACAAGACATATATTCTACAAAGGTACATAATAAAATAAACACATGTAAAATAGCAATTGCTAAATAACGAACACACATATAGGGGCCCCCGCCAGGGTAAATCTGGAATACCACACCTCCTCCACACGCTCAACATGCACTCAGCTGGCCAGCTTATCAATGCAGGAGTAAAGTCCTCCAATTCATTGGAGATGCCAGGTGGCAAGTGATTTGCAGGGGAAGCAGGTTTAATTAAATCCTTAATACATCTCCACACTGTAGCTTAGAAGGAGGCTGTACACCGGAAAGATTTTCGTATCCACACCAATGTGGTAAAGAATAAAGGCCGGTTTTGAAGCACAGTACAAATATAAGCCCACAGGCACTCACGTGTCCCGTTATGATGGAATGGCTCCACTAGTCCAGGAAAGCGCTATGCAGCTAATGGTGCAGTCAATGGTGATGAGGGTTCATATCGCCACTCAAGCGTATCCACTTGTTTCCTTCAGGGCACCGCTGCCACCGCCGCCACCACTTTTTCAGCGCGTCCCGGGTACTGTATTGCATGTGCTCCCGGTCAGAGCAACAGGCAGCCTGCCGACATGATAGTTACCACCTGGCCGCACACGTGGTCTCAGTATGGTGTCATCAAGGTGGGATGGTCAAAGGAAGTTAGGAGGCGTGGTCGGGGGTCGTCACCGACGTACGTTTCACTCCCCACTGGGAGTTTCCTCAGGGTGAAGGGGGGGCCGGACGCTCACAGGCTTTTATGCATGCTGACACACCTCTTCATGACAGCATACCCAGCCGCAGCTGGGGCCGCCCCAGCTGTCAATCAAACCTCGGGTCAAATACACAAAGTCCTGCCCGGGAAGTTAGCTGCGATGGTCACATTAACCCTTGCGTCTCATCCTCCACATTCTTTTACAACAACGTGTATTCCACCATAGCATTATTATGACACTTGGGATATTCATACTTCACATATTAATATATAGCGCGGGGCACCTAAAGGTGATCGTTATTAAAGGGATAGAAGTAATTACATGCCATTCACAGCAGCGCAAGCATTCCTTGAATAACACCTAGACTGCACACCAAAAATAGCTATAAGGGGACTACAGTTTAAGGCAGAGTTGTTAACGCTCATCATTACTTTAAATAGGGGGAAAAAAAGGGGGAGAAAAAAACCCCATACTAGATTGTAGGTGAATAAATCTACCCTACTTTGAACCTTAAGCGCCCATTTACGTGTAATAGCCATATCACAGCACCATAATGGTGGATGACCGCCCGTGCCAAGACTACCCATACAGACTCATAAATAAAGGTAGCCACAGGGACCCCGTAAGAGGCCAGTCGAGATAGAGGGACACACACATAGGCGAAAGAGGTAGCAAGAAGGAAGTAGATACATATACAGAGGCCAGGCTCAAGGCAACAGTACGCATGCCACAAAGTGACATACTAGTAGAAATTACCTACAATGTCACCTATTAATTCATAAAAAAGACTTTAGGCCCATATCAGTATTTAAGCCATGTGGCACCATAGTGCCCAGTTCAAAAATCAAACGGGCTTCATGTTGGAGGAGCCTAGTATCTCTGAACCCTCTTCTACCTTCCATTTCCAACTTAAAGATACCACAGGCCCGCAGGCCAGACGGATCACTGTTGTGATATACTCGGAAGTGTTCCGCCACCGGGCTTTTTTCACTCCTTTTCTTTATATCTCTTACATGTTCCCCTATTCTAATGCGCAATTCTCTTATGATCTTGCCCACATACTTTTTGTTACACGGGCAACTCAATAGATACACAACATATTTTGAAGAGCAATTTATAAACCTCTTTATAAGTTGAGGACCTTTACTTTTTGGACCTATGTATGTTCTGGTTTTTTCTATGTATGAACACACCTGACAGTGTCCACATTTATATGAACCCTGTAGCACTTTGGTTTCATTTCCATCTACTGTTTTCACCCTATACTCACTCTGCATTAATAAATCCCTGATATTAGCAGCCCGTTTTGCTGTCATAAGGGGTCTTGGTCCCACATGTTGGGCTATTACAGGGTCCAGTAGCAGTACATGCCAGTGAGACCTCAAGATATTACGAAATTTCTCCCAGTGGGCATTGTATTGAGTGATGAGGCGGACATGCTGGCCACCACCCACCTCCCTAGGCCCAGAGCCATGCAACAGACCATCACGCGGCGTCTCCAACGCCTTATGGAAGCAGGTACGGAGGAGTCGATGGGGGTATCCTCTATCCCTGAAGCGACGCGTGAGGGTCCTGGCCTCCCGTACGTAGTCCCCCACAGTGGTACAGTTCCTGCGAATACGCAGGAACTGTCCAAGGGGAATACCACGCCTCAGGGGGCCGGGATGATGGCTGGTGAAATGCAGGAGCGTGTTCCCTGCCGTGGGCTTACGGAAGGTGGTGGTGACCAGCCGGCCCGCCTCCTTAGTGATCCGAAGATCAATAAATTCAATCGTTGTGGAACTCCATTTGAAAGTCAATCTTATATTTCTATGGTTTTGATTGAGTAGGAAAATAAACTCCTCCAATTGTTGTACTGTGCCCTTCCATATCAATAACACATCATCGATGTATCTCAGCCAGAGGGCGGCATGTGCCACGAAGGACGCCTGCCCAAACACCTCCAGACTCTCCCACCGTCCGAGGTGTAGGCAGGCGTACGAGGGGGCACATGCCGCCCCCATCGCTGTCCCTTGGGTCTGTTGGTAGTAAATTCCATTGAATTTAAAGAAATTGTTCATAAGAACAAATTCCAGTAATTCCACAACAAATTCATTATAGGCCGAATCCCCTGGGCCCAGCATCTCCAGTGTTTCCACCACCGCCTGAAGGCCCACCGTGTGGGGAATGGAGGTATACAAACTCTCCACATCCACACTCACCAGCAACCAATCTTCCTCTATTTGTACACCATGCAACTTCCGTAGTAAGTCACTACTATCCAACACAAAGGATGGAAGCAGTCTCACCAATGGTTTTAAGTTCTCATCAATGAATCTGGCGGTGTTCTCCAGTGGCCCTCCATTCCCCGACACGATGGGCCTTCCCGGCGGGAACTGTAAATTTTTGTGAATTTTTGGGATAGTATATAACACAGGAGTATTATAATCTGTGACCTTTAAATACTCATAAATTTTTGGCGTCAGTAGATTCTCTTCTCTAGCCCAATATAATTTATAGTTGAGAGCATCAATAACTCCTGGGAAGGGATTATGTCGCACCATACGGTAAGTATCCGCATTGCCCAACTGTTGTTCAATTTCTCCCACATAGTAGGAGTCATTCATTAACACAACATTACCCTTGTCACTGGGCCTGATAATTAGGTTAGGGGCCCTTTCCAACTCTAAGAGGGCGTCTCTTTCTTGTCTACTCAAATTGTCCTGTCCCACACCCAACGCCCATTCTTCCTTGGCTAAATCACGCTCCACTAACTGTAGGAACGTGAATAAGTATCGATTCATACTTAAGGGGGGGAAGTTCTTCGAGGGCATAATGCGGATGCCCTGGATCCTGAATATAGCCATCACTCCTGCCAGCATCTTGGTAAAGACTCTTGGGGCCGAGGTAAGGCCGAATGGCAGGGCCACAAATTGATAATGCTGGTCTTCTATTGAGAACCTGAGAAATCTCTGGTGACCCGGAAAATAGGAATGTGCAAATAAGCATCCTTGATGTCTATGGATGTTATGAAGTCCCCCTGACGGAGAGCATCGATCGTTGATCGCAGAGACTCCATGCGGAATCTTCTGAAACTGAAAAATTGATTGAGTCTCCTTAGGTCTAGGATAGGCCGAACAGAGCCATCCTTCTTGGGTACCGTGAATAGGTTGGAGTAAAACCCCAAACCCCTTTCCGCCGGAGGCACTAGGCAGATGACAGCCATGTTTAACAGATTCGCTACTGCTGCCCGCAGTCCCTGCGCAATTGCCGGATCTGACAGCATCCGGGACATGAAAAATCTGGGAGGAGGCCGGGACTCGAATTCCAGCTTGTAACCGGAAGAAACTACTTCCAGAACCCAATTTTTCTCCAAATAGGCGCAATCCCACAAACGGAAGCGCTGTAAGCGATTTCTTGGCTACAACATCCGCCGCCCACTGCCGCCTACACATCAAGGCAGAGGTTCTGCTGCACATGAGCAGAGTATCATCTAAAGCAGAAAGTACAAAAGATGCAAACATCTCACAACACTTAAGAGCGGCGTACTCATCAGAGGCCGGATCAAGCCCTGAGTTATTCATTAGGTCTCTCGCAACAGACCTAATAGCCACCGACATAAGCGCCGAAGCGCCAACAGGCCGCAAGGCCGAGCCTACACTGGAAAAAGCGTGGCACGCCATTTGATCAATACGCTTGTCCTCTCCATCCTTGAGTGTAGTGGAGTCAGGAAGTACAGGGGCATCCACCTCAGGAGGTGATGACCAACGTTTAACCGTATCAGCTGGAAAGGGTTATTTTTTGTCCCAGCCCAAGGGAATGCCATGAAGCCGCGCAGGCTTCTCCCATTCTTTAAAAATAATATCATCAAAATGCTTTTGATTTGGAAATTCCAAACGAGGTTTAGAGGCTCCAAAGAATTCCCCTCTCTTGAGAGGGACTACTTCAGGAGGAGTAATAACAAAAACCTAAAATAACTGGGCAAGAGCTTTTGGGGTAACCACAACACTCTCTTCACCCTGCTCACTTTCATTACCAACAAATTGCTGTTCGTCAGAAACATCTGAATCCTCATATAATTCCCCTTCTTCTAACTGAGAAGACCAATCAAGCAATTTGCAATTGTCCAACTCACTTGCCAAGACGGCATGAGTCAAATGCTTTCTTTTAGCTGAGGCCTTCTTAGCCACAGAGGTAGACATAAATCCTTCAAGATGAGCCAATCTGGCACATAAATCAGAATGCGACTCACCACCCATGACAATATCACTGGGGGTACGGACAAGACACGCCGGGGTAGGAGAAGAGGCAGTAGCCGCAGACCCTGAAGCCTGGGCCCCAGTTTGCTGCATAATGGTTAATTGTGCACAAGGGACGCAAGAACTGCGTTATCCCAAACAAGGGATGCCCCACATCCAAAACATTGCCAAACATTGCAAACATAGTCTGTGCCAAGGGAATTGCAAGCCCATTAACCTGAAATGCCTCCATATGATGCTTAGTATTATACCTATAATTGATTATAGTCGCCAAGTATATCTGGGTTTTACGCAATTGCTACCTGGGATGCCCCTTCAAGTCCCAAGTGGGAGGTTTTTTTGGGGGGTTTTTTCAAAAAAATTTTCCCCCACAAGGGATAACCCACAATCCACACACTGCCGGGACTGCTCCGAGGGGAGCCTAAGGCCGGTATCCTGGGAAACCTCCATATGGTAATCTTTAATGTAGTTGCAATGACCAGAGGGAATTACGCTGTTAAAGCTACCCGGGATGCCCCTTCAAGTCCCAAGTGGGAGGATTTTTTTTTAAATCCTTTAGGACTATTTATGGGCAGGCTAGATGGAGTATAAGGTCTCCTTCTGCCATCAACCTTCTATGTTTCTATGTTGTTGGTCTTTAACACATAGAGCCAGGTAACATGAATCCAGGTCCACCTTAAAGTGGAACACAAAACCTGAACATAAGGGCAGGAGGACATAAGCCAAACATACACATCACTCAAAACCAATACATGTATCTGTGTATCTATAAGACAGATTTTCTTCAGTAGTCAAAACCCAGCATATCCAGAGTCAAGTCTCCAAAGAAGGCTGGACAACAGGCCAGCTGCTCCAGCCACAAGTAATGGCTTTAGCAGCAGTTAGGCTTGCACACAAGCGTAGGTGAGGCAGCTCAGCACAGGGGAGTGTTTACAAAGAAACTCCAGCCTGTGCAATCAAAGTGTTGTCTCTCTAGACAGAGCTGGAGCTAGCTACTGAAAAATACCATTGAGTGAATAACCAGCTGAAAATCAACAATGGCCGAATTTGAAGATTACACCATCTATTTAAAAAGCAAAAACTTGCCACAAGCTGAGCTTCCTGCGATACTTGTGCTGCTGAACAGTTTTTAGCTTTATTATGGGAGAAAGGCCACCCCCCCTCCCCCCTCCTCCCCCCAAGGGGCACGGAGAGACACTGCAGGGGGGGGGGGGAACCCACACCAATAGGTGAAAGGGCAAGAGGGACAGGGCATCCCAAGCCGGGGATCACCAACCCGGACACCGCCTACCCACATTTGGGTCTCACGGAGGAGTAAAACTCCTGTATACACCAGAAGGTGTATGTATCTACCTTTGCCTGAACCATATAGCCAGGGCTGGGAGGCATACAATATAACCAAACAGGTTTAAAGAGTATCAGACAGAAATAGAGAAAAAAAGGTCATCTTCTGAATGCTTCGCCGACTGCAGAGACGAAAAGACTGAGGAATAGTGGGAGGAACCCAGTACTTATGGACCGGGAGGGGCTCCTTTTTCCATGTCATCTCTGCAAGATCGCCCTCTACAGGCCGGGTTCCCAAGTGTCATGAATATTTGGAAGTGGGGTGTGTGACATACTAGGAATAGCCAACAGACTGTGCAATAAATATAAGGTATAACTGTTACAGCTGGCTTTCTCCCAGTATATCCTGCTGCCATTGGGTGGACAGACTATGATTCTCTGCAGCCTCTACGATTCACCACTTGATATGGAAGATTTATTTTATTTCACAGGTTTTTATTTTCCTGGTAGTTTCAAAGTCAGAAGCTCATTGGAATATTCAAGAGAACATGCTTAGCCCCTGACTTTGGCAATGTATTATAATCTGATTACATCTTGATAAGACAGTCAAAAAGAAAATATGAATATATTTCCGCTCTGCAGTTTTTAATCACTTTGAAAATAGTTGATCCAGAAAAGCACCTGCAGACAGTAATGTTTTTTGGAGCATGTCATGGAAGCAATGCTCAATGTCTTCGTATGTGTAAATCTTTAACATTTTGAGATGTTATTCAAGTCAACCTATCTAGGCCTGGAAACAGTACCTTATAGCATGGTTTCCCAAACAGTGGTATGGGACTGGTGGGGGAACATCAAGATCTGCAGACACATTGCTGATCTAATAGGATGTGGACAAGTCAACTAGCTGCATGCTTGTATTATCTAGGGATGAGGGCAATGCAGAATTTTGCATCATTGGCACAAATAGAATATTTACAGTACAGGTTCTACATTCACCCTTCTACATTGTTGGTGGTAGGCAGTGTTCCCTATAACCTGCACGCTGGGCAGCCATGCAGATTCTGGAGCCCATGCGCTCACTTCTTGCTCATGTCTGCGCAGGAGTCAGACCTAGTGCCCCTCAGTGCCCCAGGCCAGTCGCAGGGCTGAGAAATTAAGTCCACACATGGGAGAGGCTTAATGACGATGAGTGGGCGGGGTTATAATGCAGGCCAATAAGGTGCGGGCTGGCAGGGTTATTGCCAGTATTCTCCCACTCTCCCCAGTGGATGTCATGCTTCCCTGGAAGTTTACAAGCTACTGTATACCCATTTTGGGATTCTCCGCTGTGTGAAACCCCCCAGATCGCCCATAATAACTCGCCTCCTCCTGGTCCAATGGCACATACACGGGGTCTTGTCCGATCAGAGCCGTTTGCCATGACTATGTAATTCAGTAAACTGCTCTAATTTGCTTTAATAGGGAGCGCAAGCGGTCCCATCCCAGTGACTTGCATGCTTCCTCCCCATCCAAACGAAGATGCAGGGGAAAACAATCAGGGTTGTTTACTGAATGACATATTCACAGCAAATGGCTCCGATCAGGCGAGAGCCAGTGCATGCGCTGTTGGACCAGGAAGAGTTGAGTTATTATGGGAGATCTGGGAGGTTTACCACAGGCATCTATAGATCAATCTGTCTGTGCAGGGGACTGTTTGTGGGCTGGTGAACTGTATGTGTTTGTGGGGTGAATGGAGGACTGGGAGCACATCAAACACGTTTGATTTTGGATGCTCTGTAGTAGGAAATCCCCCAAATCACTGTATATATTCACCTTGATCTCATGATGCATGTAAAGCCCTTGTTTGGGCAGAAGGGCTGTAGTGGCACAGGATGTGGTGTTGGGGTCAGATAGTGGCACACACGATGAGGTGTTGCGGTCAGATCGGTAGGGCAATATCACATCTGCGTTGCCACTGAATAGTGTGGCATACATTGCATACTCAAAATTATCAATTTGCCTAAACTGGGTGACATGTGCAAAGGGTAGGAATATCTATGGGTATATTTCCTAATAAGTGCCACAAAGACCCGGCCTTCATTAGAAAAACATTGCCATTTTAAACAAAATCTATCATTGGGCCATCCATTTTAATAAGTAACTTTTAATAATGCACATCAACGTAATCCTTTGTAGACCCTTAGCAAGGAGAACAGCATATTTAACACCCAACATTCAATTTATGTAAGCCGAGGGAATAACATAAATTATTATTAATTAAAATACTGTAAAATGCAACACATAGCTGGGGTTCTTTTGATAAACTATTCTCTAAATTGTCAAATAGAAATGTATGAAAAAGTGAAAACTAAAAGCAATGTTTTTATTAAATGCCATTACTTTAGCAGCGACAATCAATCTTATTCCTTAATGTGATTTAATAACTATGAATAGCAGAAAGACTTACTGGCAGGAAATTGAAAATGCATGTTTAACTGTTCACTTCAAAGGAAAGCCTACATTTATCCAAAATTAAATCTCCACTATTTTCTCTGCGCTTGGCCTCTTCTCCTATCTGGGCCTGTTCAATACAACATAGCAAACACACTTAGAATAAATTATTCATACTGTTACGCTTTTTGCAAACATCAGAGGCTTTACTGCTGGTCTGTCACCAAATGGGATTTGAAGCCTTAGAAAATCAGCAACAAAATGTATAAAAGCAGAGTTTTTTTGTTTTGTAATATGCCGTACAAATGACATATTAATTGAGCCGCATGGTATTTTGTCAAACGCATACAATGCTCAGGTGCGTCTGGCAATGCATAAGCCACATATTTAATGCGGTTTCTGTTTCTCCGCCCCAGCCTCATGCAATCTTTAGACATTCCATCAAACTGGTTTCACACCAGCGGAATCACAATTGCAGAAGAAATGGCTGATCTATCAGGGTTTACATTTTCATCTTCTCTTATGAAAAAATTAGGCATGGCCCTTGGATCTGTGATGCTGAATAATAATCAGCAATGTGATTGAGGAGGAGGATCGGGCAGGAGGAGGGAGGACCAGCAATCCTGTCCCACTCTGCTGAGCTGATTAGGGGACAGGATGAAAAAGAGAATATCATTGGCTGAACCTGTAAACTCTGATATCTTGGCCATTTCTGCTTCAATTTAAAAACAGAAAACAGTTTGGGGCAGTGCCAAATGTAGCACGACACGATGCTGTAAAAATTACTTTAGCCTGCAGTATCACTTTCTGTTTCAATCTTTTTATTGTAATTTTTGGGTATAAAAGTTTAGACAATATGACATATTGTTCTTTTACAAATAAAGTGAACACAGAATACAAGTTGTCGTTCTAAATACACCTTCACATGCATATAAGTCATCAATAATAAACCGTTAAGGCATATCTAGGATAATACGTGACTTCCAGGGAGTAATGGCGCATACACATGAGCATCTCGAAACTGGTGCCTAGAAACACATGTATATCCTTACTCAATTTGGCAGACGGCAGGGTTATCTCCTCCCGCTCCGAGCTCCCTGAACTGCCACCCCTCCAACGCCAAGGGAGGGGGTAAAAAAAAAAAAAAAAAAAAAAAGGGGGGGTAAAGGATTTGAGCAAGGAGGGCGATGGATAATAGAAGGGGGGAGGCTGGGAGAAGAGAAGGGAGAAAGAGAAAGAGAAAAAAAAAAGAGGGGGAGGGAAGGAGAGTGCATATATACATATATATATATATATATATATATATATATATATATCCATGCCTTTTTACGAGAGGAAATTTGCAAGTCATGCATCACTGCATCAAAACCTCTCTTAGTTCTGGGAACGAGTACCCAACCCAGGGACCCCAAATCTTCATGAATTTCTCATGGGAATCATTCAGAATGCTGGTTAGTTTTTCATTAATAAAGATGCCATTCAGCCTCTCTTTCACCATCTGGAAAGGGACGTTTCCTTTTTCCATGAGCTAGCGATGGCTAGTTTTGCCGCTAACATAACTTGGGACAGTAAGGCATGCAGGGACTTAGAAATGCCATCCAGCTTCACATGTAACAGGGCGACCCAAGGGTCTCGTCGTAGGTTATTGTGCAGTAGGCCAAAGACCCGAGACCAAAACCTCTTGACCCTAGGGCACTCCCACCGTATATGGAGGACCGTCCCCTCCGAATGGCAACCTCGGAAGCACGTTGCCGGGTACCCTGGGACCGCCTTTGCTATGCGGGACGGTACCAGGTACCATCTCTTCAACATCTTATATGCCGCCTCCAATGTAGTAATGTTTATTGAACATTTATTAATCCCTGCCCAGATGTCCATCCATTTTTTCCTATCTAGAGTTGAATTTAAGTCTGTTTCCCACTTGATCATGTAACCATGTTTCTGAGTGACCGATAATGCCGTAAGATGTGCATAAACCATCGAGATTAGGCCTGGTTTTGGTGTCCCCCCGCGGCTTTGTTCTTCATTAGGGGAGCTAACCAGTGACGGAGCTGGATATACCTGAAGCATTCAGAGGGCGGTGCACTTACCCTAGATACTAAGGTGGGCCAAGCAATCAATTCCTCCCCCTCTATTAGATGATGGACCTTAGTAATTCCCGCCCGCCTCCACCATGCAAATGCCTCTGGATTCTCCATCCCTGGAGGGAACCACGGGTTTCTGAACAGTCGCATTGCTGGGAGATGCGGTGAAATCAACTTCCCTGAGTACTTCACCCCATCCCACACATGCAGGGAGTGGTTTAGGATCGGACACATGATGCGGGGCCTATACTGCGGTGGCATCCAGACCAGGCTGTCAATAGGGAGGGGGGTCACATGCCATGGCTTCCAAGGACACCCAGAGAGGGGTTTCCATTTCGAGATGCAAACCATGAAGTTGCGCAATTTGCGCGGCCATATAGTACCTGTTCACTTATGGCACCCCCAGCCCCCCTTCCCTCCTATGTCTAAACATAGTGGACTTGGCCACCCTCGGTCTGGTGCCCCCCCAGACAAACCTCATTATGCTATTTTGCATGCTTCTTATTTGATACAAGGGGACCTGAACGGGGAGTGTCCTAAAATGATAAAGCATTTTAGGTAGTAGGGTCATCTTCACAGCATTTATCCTTCCTATCCATGAAATCCCCTGCCCCTGCCAGGAACCGAGCATAGTTTTCAGCGATCTAAAGAGGGGAGGATAATTGGCTTGGTATAGGGTGTGATATTGAGGAGTGACCTTAACCCCCAGGTATGATAGTACCCCTGGGGCCCATCGAAAGGAAAAGTTAGATTGGAGCGATCTCAGTACCTGAGGTGGGATGTTCAAATTTAATCCCAGGGATTTTTCCCTGTTAACCTTGAGGCCAGAGATTTGTGAAAAGTCGTCCAAGAGGTGGAGAACGTTAGGTAGTGAGATGTGGGGTCGCGAGAGGACTAGCAATATATCGTCTGCGAAAAGACATGCTTTGTGGTGGTAACCTGCAAACTCTACCCCTGATATGTCCGGGTGTGTCCGGATTGCTGTGTTCCTCTGCTGATTGGAAATCTCTCAGAAAGATAACCCCCATATTGAACCCTCGCTGAAGGAGATGAGTATATGGACCGTATCCATCCTAGAAAGTTGCTCCCAAATCCCCATTTCTGAAGGGCCAGGGTCATATATTCCCATGAGTCGAACGCCTTCTGCATGTCTAGCGACAAGAGAAAGCTATGGATGTCCCTCTGTTGGGCTAACCTAATCAGGTGGGCCACCCTTCGGATATTATCTGATGCTTGCCTATTTGGTACAAACCCCACTTGGTCCTTCCCTATCAGGGTACATAAAAACTCATTAATCCTAGAGACCAAAATCTTCCCCAGAATCTTAAGATCCACATTGAGAAGAGATATGGGCCTATAGTTCTGTGGGTCTAGGTGGTCCTTGTCTGGTTTCGGGATCATGCTTATAAATGCCTCCAGAGAGGTTTGATTTAATGCACTTCTGTCTTTAAGAGAGTTAAACATGCGTGCTAGGTGGGGGGTGCGGGCTAGTTCTGCAGCATATTTCTTGTAATATAGGTTTGAAAAGCCATCAGGCCCCGGTGCCTTGGAAGCCTTAAAACCTTTAATTGCTCTCAGTACTTCTGGGACAGAAATCTCTGCCTCAAGATTGGCCATGTGAATTTCAGATACCTCAGGGAGAGAGATCGACTCAAAAAATTTAGCGGCTCTTTCTCGAGGAAATGCGTGGGATGCCGCATAGAGTTTACCCAGCATTTTTCTAAATATGTCAACAATTTTAATAGGGTTAGCTGTATTGATCCCTCCCGTGGTCTTCAACGTGATTGGAGTCTGTCTCGGCCCTGAATAATGAAGTTTGTTTGCTAAGGGGGTATCGGGTTTGTTGGTCCTTGCATACATCCTCTGCTTCCCCATCTAAGCTTTTTTTCCATTACCTCATCCAACACTACATTAAGTTGCATGCTAACTTCGTCCACTTTCTTCTTAAGTTCCCTTGTTGGGTTTGCTTTCCAAGCAGCTTGCAGCTGCTCTAGACTAGTTGTTAGTCGGGCAATCTTTTCTGTTCTGCTTTTTTTAAGAGAGGTAGCTAACGCAATGAGTTCCCCTCTCATCACTACCTTGTGGGCCTCCCATACACTCACGAGGGTTGCTGAATTGATAGCAAAATAGTTTTTAAGTGACTGGAGGATCTGGTCATGGGTCCCCTTGTGTGTAAGCAGGGAGTCTGGCGGTGGGTGGAGTGGCTGCGAATCTCATAAGCACTGGGGCATGGTCAGACCAGGGTGTGGCCAACATGCGATACCTGCTAATCACAGGTATGACACTCTGGGGCACCATGATGTGATCAATTCTACAAAATGTGTCATGAGGGTTTGAGTAGAATGTGTAATCCTGTGTTTTGGGGTTCAACTCACACCATACATCTATCAGGGTCGCATCCTTCAGCATAGCACTGATGCGAATCGGGGGTTGCTGCACGGTTGATGAGGAGGAGCCACTGCCCTGGTGGGGTGACCTGTCTAACTTAGGGTCTAATGCTATATTAGAGTCCCCTGCCATAATTAAGAAGCCTTTACTGTGTTCTTTTACTTTTTTCAAAAGTGTGAGAAGAAATTTGCCTGATGAGTGTTGGGCGCATAGTACGAAACCAGGGTCATCTGTGTATCATTGAGGCTCCCTGTCACTATCAAGTAGCGACTAGTCGGGTCAGCTATTTGCATCTCACATTTAAATGGGACGTTTTGCCGGAATGCAATAGCGACCCCCCTGTTTTTGTCTGTGTGGCATGCTAGAAAGAATGTGGGGTATTGTGGATTTAAATACTTTGGGGAGCTCGTGGTTGAAAACCTCGTCTCCTGAAGGCATAGAATGTCAGCCTGCATCTGCCCGTAGTAATGGAACGCTTTGGTCCGCTTATGCAGGGAGTTAAAACCCTGCACATTGTGTGAAAGTAGTTTAAAATTAAGATCGACTGCGTTTGACATGTTTTGTGATTGACTCATGGTCACAGTTCCACCAAAACAGGCGAGGCCAGGGGCTAAGAAGATTGGGGGAGGGAGAGAAATAAGAATAAAATAAATAAATAATAATAAAAAAAAAAGTAACTTGGGGGGGTGGGGAGGGAAGAGAAGGGTGGGGCGACTGAACCTCAGGGAGGGGTTAGGGATTGCCGAGTGCGCGTTGGATCAGAGGGGTGGCAGTGGGCGCTACTGGCAACTGAGGGTAAACAACCCCGGATGCACCCGATGTAGTACGGGAGTGCCAGGGGCTACGGCTTCAGGTAGTGTCCCTAAAACAAAGGAACACGGAGTAAGGGGATTGGTGACTCTATGCGAGTCAGTGGTTGCCTTCCGGGGGTATCCCACAACCAGAAGCTTTCTGGGTATCTAGAGGGGGTTCGCCTCTGGGTGGGGGATCGCATGCAATTGTGAGATTATCTGCAGCTCTGATTGGACGAGCGCCTGTGTAAGTGCGTGGTGAGGTGAGTGTTTCCGGGCGTTCTGGGGGGTTTCACACAGCGGGGCACCCCACCGAAGTGGACCAAAACCCAGGATAGTGAAAATCCTGGGTGTTGGTCCACTTTAAAGATTGATTTGCATCTAGATTTATTTTCACCGAACTGCAGAGCAGTGAGCAAGTTCTGGAACGGTTTGTAATTCACAATAGTGTTAAGACATGTTTTAGTTCTTTGAATTGTTGCAAAGTTTCCTCGCACTATTTATCAGAAAACTGCCATAACATAATATAGAGCATTTTTATATTTGCAAAATATGATAATGTTTCAATGGCTAATTTAATAGCCGAACCTAACAACCTATGAAAACTTGTAAGGCAGAATTTTAAATGCTACCAAGATAAGTAGGCCATAGGCCCCATACCACTTCAAGAGCAAGGAGTAATGATGACCTACTGTTATATAATATAATATACAGGATTCCTCAGTCCCCCCACCCCCTGTTGGTGTTCCACTGCTGCAATCTACTTTAACCTATGGTTCTCCCCCCAGCATGCTGATAAACAGTGTTCTAAATGATAGCTGTCACGATCGCACTCTATCAGCCCAGCCAAGACGCTAGAGAGAGTGTGATGGTGCAAGGGTTAAAGCCACAAGACCCCTGAGTATGCACTACTAGTCCCAGCAAGTTACCAAATTAACCCTTTGATAAACGTGTTTTACCAGAGCTTCAATCAGAAAGGTGAGCTCATATATTTAGAGATCAAAGGCCAGAGCTGATTAATTAAACATTTAATCTGATAAAAAGGTATCACAGTGCTAGATGTAATATAAAGAAACAAATGACATACAAGTACAAAAAATACATAAAAGAGTACAGCAAAGATCAGTTCAGCAAATAAAAAAGAAAGTCCTTACAGTATAATGGCGTAGCAGTCCTTGTGAGTGAGTATCCAGTTGTTGCTTAAAGTTTTATGTCCAGCATGACCCAACTTTCTGATTTAGGTTTGTCCTTAGGTGTCTGACTTACAATGTCCTTAGCATTAGGTTTTATTAGCTAGATTTAGGAGGGGAAAGCTTAATCCCTCCTCCCCCTGACCCCACCTGATAAGGGCATCTCTCTCCCAGGTCTCTTATCTGAGTTCTGGTTTATGGTTGGTGCAGAGACAGCACATCATGCTGCTTCAAAGACCTTTGGCTTCAAAGAAGGAAGTACCACAAACAGAACCCCCCATACTCACCTTGCTGCAGTCCTGCATAACCCCCCCCCCCTGTGTCTGTGTGGCATGCTAGAAAGAATGTGGGGTATTGTGGATTTAAATACTTTGGGGAGCTCGTGGTTGAAAACCTCGTCTCCTGAAGGCATAGAATGTCAGCCTGCATCTGCCCGTAGTAATGGAACGCTTTGGTCCGCTTATGCAGGGAGTTAAAACCCTGCACATTGTGTGAAAGTAGTTTAAAATTAAGATCGACTGCGTTTGACATGTTTTGTGATTGACTCATGGTCACAGTTCCACCAAAACAGGCGAGGCCAGGGGCTAAGAAGATTGGGGGAGGGAGAGAAATAAGAATAAAATAAATAAATAATAATAAAAAAAAAAGTAACTTGGGGGGGTGGGGAGGGAAGAGAAGGGTGGGGCGACTGAACCTCAGGGAGGGGTTAGGGATTGCCGAGTGCGCGTTGGATCAGAGGGGTGGCAGTGGGCGCTACTGGCAACTGAGGGTAAACAACCCCGGATGCACCCGATGTAGTACGGGAGTGCCAGGGGCTACGGCTTCAGGTAGTGTCCCTAAAACAAAGGAACACGGAGTAAGGGGATTGGTGACTCTATGCGAGTCAGTGGTTGCCTTCCGGGGGTATCCCACAACCAGAAGCTTTCTGGGTATCTAGAGGGGGTTCGCCTCTGGGTGGGGGATCGCATGCAATTGTGAGATTATCTGCAGCTCTGATTGGACGAGCGCCTGTGTAAGTGCGTGGTGAGGTGAGTGTTTCCGGGCGTTCTGGGGGGTTTCACACAGCGGGGCACCCCACCGAAGTGGACCAAAACCCAGGATAGTGAAAATCCTGGGTGTTGGTCCACTTTAAAGATTGATTTGCATCTAGATTTATTTTCACCGAACTGCAGAGCAGTGAGCAAGTTCTGGAACGGTTTGTAATTCACAATAGTGTTAAGACATGTTTTAGTTCTTTGAATTGTTGCAAAGTTTCCTCGCACTATTTATCAGAAAACTGCCATAACATAATATAGAGCATTTTTATATTTGCAAAATATGATAATGTTTCAATGGCTAATTTAATAGCCGAACCTAACAACCTATGAAAACTTGTAAGGCAGAATTTTAAATGCTACCAAGATAAGTAGGCCATAGGCCCCATACCACTTCAAGAGCAAGGAGTAATGATGACCTACTGTTATATAATATAATATACAGGATTCCTCAGTCCCCCCACCCCCTGTTGGTGTTCCACTGCTGCAATCTACTTTAACCTATGGTTCTCCCCCCAGCATGCTGATAAACAGTGTTCTAAATGATAGCTGTCACGATCGCACTCTATCAGCCCAGCCAAGACGCTAGAGAGAGTGTGATGGTGCAAGGGTTAAAGCCACAAGACCCCTGAGTATGCACTACTAGTCCCAGCAAGTTACCAAATTAACCCTTTGATAAACGTGTTTTACCAGAGCTTCAATCAGAAAGGTGAGCTCATATATTTAGAGATCAAAGGCCAGAGCTGATTAATTAAACATTTAATCTGATAAAAAGGTATCACAGTGCTAGATGTAATATAAAGAAACAAATGACATACAAGTACAAAAAATACATAAAAGAGTACAGCAAAGATCAGTTCAGCAAATAAAAAAGAAAGTCCTTACAGTATAATGGCGTAGCAGTCCTTGTGAGTGAGTATCCAGTTGTTGCTTAAAGTTTTATGTCCAGCATGACCCAACTTTCTGATTTAGGTTTGTCCTTAGGTGTCTGACTTACAATGTCCTTAGCATTAGGTTTTATTAGCTAGATTTAGGAGGGGAAAGCTTAATCCCTCCTCCCCCTGACCCCACCTGATAAGGGCATCTCTCTCCCAGGTCTCTTATCTGAGTTCTGGTTTATGGTTGGTGCAGAGACAGCACATCATGCTGCTTCAAAGACCTTTGGCTTCAAAGAAGGAAGTACCACAAACAGAACCCCCCATACTCACCTTGCTGCAGTCCTGCATAACCCCCCCCCCCCCCGCACTAGTGCTGCAAACTTTCATGTTTGATAGTGTTATTTCGAATTTAGGTTTGCTTTACTATCAGCACCCTTAGACCTAAATTATTTTCATCACACTCTGTTTCATAAAAATGAATGATTTTGACAAGTGAGTCATTCTAATATACATATAACCTACACAGAGACCAAATTAAAGCATTCAACAATACCCAGCAACATAGTGTATAATGCCCATTTTGAAAGGTCCAGTGCTGGAGCTATCTTGAAAAATGCATCATTATTGTTTATATCACTTATAAAGAAGAAAGGTGCCTGAGGAAAATAGAGCCATTAACCTTTAAAAGGAAAAATGGATCAGAGGTTTTCCTTTTTAATCAACAGCTTTTGGGATGTTACAGACGTTTACAGTACATGCGCTTAAAGATCTCTGGCTTGTAGGATATAATACATCTATTTTTTGACAGCAGATCATTCTGAGTCCATCATAACATTAACTACTTGCTAGCCACAATCTGTATATTCAAGTGTTTTCTAGTTCCCCATTGTTCTCAGCAGATGAGAAAATTATGCAAAGCAACACTTCAAAATTGACTGTAGACACAGAGGCTTGATCTACCTCTGGTTGAGGAGATGTTAAAAAATATTTTGGTAACAGACTGCGAGGATATATATAAATATATGCTGTATATTTCTGTGAAAAGCATACTTTGAAAATTGCATGTTTGATGTGACTCCCCTCCAAACCCAGGAGAAACCAAGGGCACCATACTATTCTAGCAGCCCCCCCCCCCCCCGAACGCCCCCCTCTGGAGGTAGTTATGGAAATTAGGAGTAGGATGCCAGCAGATGGCATCCCTGCCACCCAACACCATGTGCCAGTTCACGTGGGCTTAGTAATTATTATTAATAATGTTTATTTATAAAGCACCATCATCTTCCATGGTGCAAACAGGGTAAAACAACTAACTTACAATACATGAAAGAAAAGCACAAATACATAGTTATACTGAAATATACTAGGAGAAATGGCCCTGCCCTTGCAGGCTCACAATCTAAAAGATAAGGGGTGGAGACAAAAGGTAGTATTATATACTTAGTATTATGGCAAGTGATCTGAAGTGGCTTGGGCTGTCTTTTATTTAGGCCAAGTGATATGCTCATCTGAATAGGTGGGTTTTGAGGGCACCCTTAAAGGCTTGAAGAGTGGTGAATTGTATGGGGAAGGACATTCCAAAGTAATGGGGCGGCGCATGTGAAATCCAGGATGCGGGAGTGAGAAGTGATGATTAGGGTTGAAGATAGGAGGAGGTCCTGGGCAAAGACGAGATTGCATCTGGGTTGGTATTTGTTGATAAGCAAAGAAATGTAGGCAGGAGCCTGATTGTAGAGAGCTTGTATGTTAAGGTTATTATTTTAAATCTCTCTCAGATATTGGCAGCCAGTTTAGGGACTGACAATGAGGAGCAGCACTAGAGAAGCTAGAGGAGACATAAATTAGTTGAGCATAGACTGGAGAGGTGCCAGTCTGTCTGTTGTTAGACCACATAGGAGAGTGTTGCAGTTAAAAGTAAAAGAATACAAAATAAAAAAGATTTACCTTATGCTTATCACTGTTGTTTCCAGACAACAATAGGGCGCCGTCCTCTTCGGGCCTAGCAGCTATTAAGGAAACTATCATGTGAGTCTCTGTTTTACTGTAGGGTGAGGGCCTGGAGGATATATCACACTGAAAATTGAAATCATCTGGTGGCAACAGCCGCAAGAGAGAGTAGATAAGGCAGGGTCCTGGTTCATGGGGACACTAAAGTAATCAATTTACCCGCTCATGCCATCTGTGTGCCCACATTACTGAGGGGTCATATAGGCAATCCTGAAGAGTGTATGTCTTTGTACAATCAGAAGTATTGAGCTCTGACCAGTATAGTTAAGGAATACAGTGAAACAAAACGTGCAGTGAGATACAATCAAGCATCTGGTCAGAGTTTACCCTTAGGCATTAGCATCATGCCAGATGGGCCAAATCAATGTGTATACAAATAGGTAATCATGACGTTCATCAGACAGTAAACAAGCACAATATGTACGTAAACATATTACCCAGACAGAAGTAAGCACCGTGATCGCACAATAATGCCCACGTTTCAAGGCCTCAGGCCTCTTTCTCAAGGCTGCGATGACAAAAAGAAAGACTGTACCATTTTGGCGTCCCCCCCTGGCCGGCCAGTGCGGCGTTTCCGGGCGCGCTCGTGGAGCGCAGACCAGTCGCGTCACTTCCGATGACGCGGTCCTGGCCAGCGTCACTTCCGGCAGTGGATGGCTGACACGTAAATTTGCCATCCACTGCCCAGTGACGTCGGCGCACAGGGCCTGCGTCTCGGGCTGCTGCTGTTTCAAGGCAGTAAAAACTTCATTAAGGCGCGTAATAGTGCAACAAGCGGAGAGTGATCCATGTGGAATAAGCTGCAGCGGGGGTAGTTAATGAACTTGCGGGGTGGAGGCCGTAGGATCTTAAAACAAGTTTTAAAAAACAATAATTAGATTAAAAACACTGGCTTATCACAGGTGCATAATGAAAAAAATGTAAACCAAAATATACAGGAACTCCCATAGCCCTATATGATCTATACATAGGCTATTAACCCGTGGATAGAGGAATCTGGTGGATATTAGCTGGGGTTCGTATGACTGGAAATTAAATTAAATGAATATGTTCCCTTATATCTTACGTTATGAATGCTAATGACCTGCTATATGAAATTCTGGGTATATTGGCAACAACAAGGGAGGAACTCCTAAATAGACAGTGGAAGCCTTATATCTAAAAGGCTTATTTGGCCAAAAGTTATTACTGGATGTATACTGGGTGTCTATCCGTGACAGGTATGTCACTAGTAGTTGCGCAATAATGAAAATCAAGGATTCTTGGTGTAGGTACATGCCAGTAGCTGGCATTCAGGTCTTGTCCTTCTAAGATAGGTAAGTATAGTAGTAAAATAAGTGGAACAGTAGAATTAATGATTATAACTGGCCATTGTGCTGTTATCAGTACTATCTCAAGGAAATCACTATTTACCTTGTAGAATTTGTGGCAGTATGTTATATCTGGGAATGATAGTTCAGGGTGAAGGAAATTGCTGGTTCTAGCTTCGGGCCATGCTCTAGATGTCGTATTATCCCTGTCCTACAGATTAAATCAATGCAAAGGGGAGTTACACTTATTTCCAGGCAAAACATGTCCTTCAAGTGGTGTTGCCATAACAGTCTATAGATATTATCAAGAATGTTACGTGAAGTGAGGATATATAACGATATCTCAAGGGGATATTACCTTTAAAGTTTCTAGGGTATATATATCGAAGGGATCATCCAGGTAGGTGTAACAGGTGATTATATAGTATATGGTTGCCCAGAAGACGTTGATGTCATCCTCTTAAGGTGTAAAAGACAAAATAGAGAAAAGATTAGGTAATATCCAGATTAAGAGGGTTTCTTCATTAAGGCCGCGTGGTGCCTTAGTTTGCAGTGTATGTATCCAAAAAAGCTCACACCAGAAGAGCCAAATTCCTGTCCTGACTCCGGTGCTCACTAATGCGAGTCCTGACTTCTCTGATAGTCTTACCGATATAGGATAGTCCACAGGGACACTTAAAGTGGACGGGGGTGCCCCGCTGTCTGAAACCCCCCAGAAAGCCCCAAAAAACTCACCTCTCCCCGCTCCCACGTGACCGTGCCAGCCAATCACAGCGCTCAGAGCCGCTGTGGTATGCGCGTCCAAGGCCGCCTGGATGCACATACCAGTTCAGCTGGCTCTGAGCGCTGGAGGGCGTGTCTCACGCTTCCCTCTAACAGGGAGCGCGCCTGCACCGGCCATTCACAAACGGCCGGCGCGGGTGCGCGCCCTGCTAGAGGGAAGCGCGAGACGCGGCCGCGGCTCACGCATGCGCCGATGGAACGGGGCTGAGGTAAGGTTTGTGGGCCTCCTGGGGGGTCCCTCCCCGCGGGACATCCCGATTTCGGATGCCCCGCGGGAAGGGATCTGATCGGTCCGGGAATCTTATAGATTTCCGGGCCGATCCCCCCTGGGTGTTGGTCCACTTTAATGATATAGATCACAAAATCTGAGCTGCAGTTTAGAAACATCTTGATTGGGATTTTCCTGCCCGTATGTGGGTGTGTAAAATGATCGCCCCTGGTAACAAATGAGCAATGGGCACGATGCCCACAGGGAAACATGCCCTTAATAGCAGATTGTTGTGTTAACCAGTTAGATTGGTTACCGGTTCTCTGGGTGGGTGTATGTTCTGCTCTAATCAGTCTATTCCTTTTCAATAGCTTTTGATATTTTATGGCAATCATCTTGGATGGTGCAAGAAGCATCATTCTCTTACCCTTTCCCCTCTCCCCCTCCACATTGCCCTCAAAACTATTTCCTGTCCTTCTTTACTTTCTTCCTATTTCTCACAGAGGCGGGAGCATTGGCCATAGGTTCAATACCCAAGATGAGTGTACGGGTGAAAGCAGGGGTTTTACCCAGCAGGGCATTTCAAATAGTCTTTTACAGTCTGGAACTGGGTTACCAGCATAATTTTTAATCTAACAATGTAGGATTAGGAAACATAAATTAAGCTTTTTAATTTATCTTTGTAGGTTGAGAAATGCTAGTGTGTATGATGAAGACTCTCTACTTCTCATGGATAAAAGCCTCTAAAACTACAGGCTGTAAGGATTTCATGTTTTTTCCTGACTGTCGTGCTTATCCTGATGAATCACCTGCCCTGTGCTCTCTGGCTGTGCTTCAGTAACCTGCACATACCCAGAATGACTATAGTTGTGCATTTTCTTTGGATAAAAGCTGTTAGCTATGCTCTGCTAATTATTGCAGCCCAGTGTAGCCTATGGGATAGCTAGGGGTTAATGAGTACAGGGCTCATTCTGGCCTCCAACCCTAAATGGCCAGTGGCAACATAAAGCCAGGCCTCTCCCAGTATGCAACTGACTGTGCACTTTGCTTTGTCTTAACCAGTCTCTGATTACTCATTTTGCTATGACCTCGGTCTGATCTCTTAAACTTCGCTCTTTATCTTAGTTCTTTGGCTCCACCGCCTAGAAATCCTTGACCTCTAGGCTTGACATTTGGCACAACCTTGACTTTTCTCTTATCTCCTCCTATGTTACTTTGCAGATTTCTGACCATCCGGCTCCTGACTTCTACCACGTTCCCGACAACGCTACTTTGGCTGTGATCCTAAGCTCTCAGCTGGATCAACTGTCCAGTCCTCTAGTGCCCTGGGGGTTCACCTGCCATCATTCGCATCAGTCAACATCCTTTGCGCTACCAAGTCCTGGGGGCAACCATGTCCAGTTAGGTTTCTCCAGCATCCGGGCAAACAGGGGCTTACTGTAGTTGAAGCAGTGGTAAAGATTGGGGGGTTGCTGACTCACTAGAAGGTGGGCATTACACACGTTTTCCAAAGCGACCTAGATTGGAATAGATACATTATTTTAATTTAGAAGCTGACATGTTGACATCTAAGACAATAACTCACTTTATCATATTTGTTCAAAGCATTTAAATATTATAATGAGCAGTAAATTATCTTAAATGAGACACAGTACCATCCTGTGAACTGGGCTGACACTTGCCTCTATGCAATAGTGTATATTAACACACATCAACAAGATATGCCTAGAAAGCTTGGTGTGTGTACTTCCAGAGAATATATAGTTTGTAGGGGGTATTTCAAGGTGTGCATAGCAGTTGTATTTTAGATGAAAATCTCCTAAAACGCTGTTTCAGTATGGGGAGGTCTCCAGGGCAGGAAATGGTGTCTACCAATAGATATGTGGTACCATTATAACCGGGAGAAATGGGACTTTTATATTTATATTTTATATATTTATATATTTATAATGTATATATATATTTATATAAATATATATATATTTTTTTTTTTTTTTACTCTTGAAGAAACTGGTTGACGTTGAGAGCCTCATTTATGACGCGCGCCTTTTAGCACCATCTGGCATCATTTTAAAAGCATATGGGAGCGACGACATCTTTTGAAAATTTTTGGCGCTGCTGTTATTTCAGAATGGCACTGCAAGTCAAAACGCCAGATAATAAAGCAACCCAACAATCAAAAAAAAACTTAAACCAGACCAACACAACAAACAGTGCTCATATGCCTCCCTCCCCAGAGCAATTTAGATTGCTGCACATGCAGTAGTAAATAGAAACAAAATGGCGGTTCATGGATGTACAGACTGCCAGAAAACAGGAAGTGCCTGTTGGCTTCCTGTTAGTGTGCATTGTCAGTTATATCAGTTGAATCCAGGCAGCTGCATGGCTGAGATGCTGAGAGTGGAAGCTCCGCTACCTTTCTGGTTTAAATAAGCAGTTTAAATGTGAGCACAAGGTATTGGCTGGCCTGTGACAGCATCTGTTAGACCTCTAACAACGCTAGTGAGTGCTACGTTGTTCCACCAACTGACATGTGGCGCATGCCATATTTATTTATTTTTAGCATGCAGACAGGATTGGCACTGTATTTAACAGCTGGTCAAGTTTCTTGATTACAGTCGCAGGATATCCTTGTTGTGAACTGAAGGAACAAATATTTGAGTGTGATTTGGCAGCTTTTTAGTTGTGCTTCAAAGTATACATCAGCACTGCATGTTTTTGGCTTTATAAAGTGTGCATTAAGTGACACTGAGGCAAAAACATAGTGTAATTTACAAGCACTGACGCTTGATAAATCAGGCGCTTTGTGACAACCAACTGCAGTTGGCATTGTGCAGCAATTGCTACAACAATGGCATGAGTGTTCCAAATTCTATTGAGATAGTTATTTGGCCGATGTGGGATTCTCTCTTCCTCAGACTTACAGATCAGGTCCATTTAAAAGCACAATGGTTCTGCCTCATCAGCTAAGAACATATCCACCTGAACTCTTCACCTAAACTTTTCTCTGATCTATAGTGAATATATATAACAGTGAATAACAAAAATGTGCAACAACAGAAATAACAATGTGAAAAAAAGAATAAAAACCCTTACCTTGTGCATGGTCCAGTGTTGTTCTGCCGGGATGTGCGGCTGCCGTATAGACAGGGCACAAAGCAAGCCCCCGCTATGTGAGTGCTCCCACCTTTCCATTCAAGGGAATGGGACATGGAGCAACGCAATGGGCAACACACAGGACATGGAGCTTTAGGAGCACAACGCTGGACCTCGACGACATAAGGGTTTTAGAGGCAGGCAGGAATGGACATGCCACAGAGGCAGGGGAAACAGCTGCTACCGGACTCTCAAGCGACAGGAGCCTCATGCAAGCTGCTTCCCCTCACCTTGCATCTATTGCAAAAGCTCCAGCCTAGCACTACCCCTGTATGTTGTGTTGGCTTGCTGTCTACAGGGAGTGCCAGGGACCCAAGCCGTAGGTTCCGTAGATGTTATTGAACAAGTCGAAAGACCCACTCCCTGGGTCTCACTGATAGTTGTTGCATCTAACCCAAAGCAGCCTGAGAAAGTCAGATTAGGCATGGACATGCGTCATGCCAACCAGACTATTCAAACAGAGAGGTACATTACACCTACTATTGATGATATTCTCACAGATCTAAATGGTGCCAAAATATTTCCAAAACTTGATTTCAAATCAGGGTATTACAAGCTTGAATTACACCCAGATTGTAGGTACATCACAACCCTTTGGTGGTACAAGAGACTAAACTTTGGTATTTTGTTAGCTGCAAAAATATTTTAGAATATCCTCAGACAATACCAGGAATCCTGAACGTCAGTGACGCTGCAAATATATGGTACCGCCCAAAAAGAACATGACAATTAGAGCAAGTGCTTCAATGACTGCAAGCTCACAGTTTAACTCATTACGTTTTAGTTGGCTACATTTTTTTCCCAAGAAGAATTACCGGTAGTAGATCCCCAGAAAACAGATGCTATAAAATCTGCCAGCCAGCTTCAGAATGTGTCAGAAGTTCGCAGTTGTCTTGGTCACATACCATACTAAAAAAGATACTCCTTGGTTATGGGCTCATGGATATCATCAACATCGACACACTGAGGTCCAACTGTTTTGACCCTCTAAAGTCTACAGAGGTCATTGTGGATGCTAGTCCAGTAGGTCTTGGTACAATTCTTACTCGGATTTCCAAAATTGGTGGAAGATTCTTCAATCTTCGAAGCAAGCAAAGCCTTAACAAAAGCAGTCCAGCTGCGGCCCACTCTGGCATGGGATGGCTCCTGACCCATTCCCCTTGTGGTGCTGGTTTGGATGGCCTTTCGTTCATCCCCGCCAACCCTGCGCGCTCCCCTGGCTGCATATTCGGCTACACACCAGCCGGCATCCTGCACATGGTGTATGGGGCGGTGGCGGGGTGGGTTCTGCAACGCCCATTCCAGCCTGCTTGTGTTCACCAGGGATGCGCACTGGGTTTGGTGCCTCCCCTGCTCCGGTTCCATCTGCCATCCTGTCACTCTCCAGCCCAGGCACACTGATTCGCTGGGGTGCGCAATCAAGGATGCCAGTGGTTCAGGTGGTGATGCAATCCTCTTCCAGATTGGTGCGCTTCCAGCTGGTGGTTCATGAGGTCTCGGTTCTGTTGTCACGTACCTCCCCATTAGCTGGGGAGACGTTCAATGTTCACACATGGGCGCGACCGGGATGGGGACATCACAGGGGCCTGATGTTGTGGCCGTTGCTGCCACCGTGCAGCTGACTCTGATCAAGGTAATTTTATGTATTATTTAAGTGGTCAGCCATGTGCTTCCTTTCACTCTGCAAAATGGTCACCCCACAGACCACGTGAAGTGCATCATTTATAGTCTAAGTATTGCTGCTAGCTCACCAAATCTCCATTATTTCACTTTTTCTTTAGGTAGTATAGGGTGTTTTTAGGTATTGATAATTGAAAATGTCCTCTTCTTTGTAACTGTGTTTGCACTGTGCAGAGACTTGTACTTTATTTAAGCACCTTATATATTTGGATACACTTTTGATATTATTCATTGAATATGTAATTGTATGACTATTCATGAATTATGTATGTGCGGCAATATCAATGTCATTAATGGTTAGATAGCATATTGGTTTAGTGTGGGGGAGAATCCCTTGTTTTTTGTCTTGTGATTCTTTGTGATTTTTTTGTCTTGTGATTCTTGTAAACCCTTATGAACTCTTTGTTGCTTAATAAATTTTAATATTCCTTGTGCAGTTCTTTGTGTATGTGGGTTTTTTCCCAGGGACGGCCTCTTTGGTGCCCCCTGATTCATGGAGTAAGTATTTCAGGCGATTCATGATTTGTTTTGAGGGGTTAAAAGTGTGAGAAAAAGTCTTATTTTCTGGCGGCATTTTCCTGCAGCAAAAAGCATGAGGAAAATGCCAACTTCACTAGTTGACATGCATATTACATTCATAATACACATGCTGGCCATAGCGGGCATGTTTTTTATGAATGAAAGTGTCATCCGCCAAATTCTTTTCTGTTCTTTCTGCATTTTTATGCCTTTTTTTTTGGTTAAAACATTTGAAAATAGTTCTAAAACTTAAAAAATGTTATATTGCTTAAAGCAACAAACAGAGAAATGGAGGATATTTGCCACAAAAAGTACCCCCAAAAAAGTAAAAGAAACAATACGTTGTTAAAGTGGACCAAAACCCAGGCTAGTCAAAAGTTTTGACTATCCTGGGTTTTGTTCCTTTCCCTGATCGGGGTGCCCCACTTTGTGCCCCCCCCCCCCCCCCAGATCGCTGCAGCAACTCACCTTATCCCGGTCCTACAGCGCATCTAAGAGCAGCGGCTCTGATGGATGCATGCTTCTCCTCCCTCTAGCAGGGAGCGTGCCTGCGCCGGCCATTCACAAATGCGGGCACACGCACTGCTACAGGGAAGCGGAGGATGCGGAGGATGCGGCCGTCAGAGCAGCTGCTCTTAGACGCGCCGTGGGACCAGGATAAGGTGAGTTGGCTGCGGCTGGGGGGTTTCACACAGCGGGACACCCTTGATCAGGGTGCCCCCGGGCAAAGGACCAAAACCCAGGATAGTTAAAATCCTGGGTTTTGGTCCACTTTAATGCAATTATTAAGCACTAATACACTCCACCAAAAACATAGGAGGGAGTGATACAGAGGAAATCATGGACAAAACATTGGGAAACACTGGACGTAAATAGAATCTCCCACTAAAACCAGAAGAAGACACATGCCACATGGCAAACACTACAGACTGGAGAAGAGAAATCTGCCCAAAACACAGTAGACTGAGAGAAAAATTTTGGATAAAGACTGGGAAAAACATAGGGGCCTTGGGGAACTTTAGCTGCCATAGCCCGCACAATGCGCAACTTTGGATGGTCCTTTCCACATCAAAAGAGCTGTATTTGAAGCGCAATGAAGTTAAAACTTGCAATCGCACTTTGCACTTGCCAATTTGTGCGATCCAAACGTGACCATTGAGGAAATAAAGTTGTGGATTCTGATCCCCAACTTCAGTTAGTTATTGAAACTGTTCCATCTAAAAATGGGGTTCCTTCAATGCTGAGGTTTAATTTCACCCTCCTGAGGCATACTTACAGGCTTTCTACAATGGCGACACTCACTATCTGTGTCAGACTCAAACTTAATTTTACATGACAATCACCTTGCAATACCTCAAATCCTTAGAACCGATTACTTGATCTGGCTCATAAGTTTCTTCAAGGAGTAGTAAAAACAAAGCAACTGCTTAGAGAGAAAATGTTGTTTACAGAAATAACAGTAAAATGGAGTCTCGTTGCATCATGCTAAGCCACTTCTGTCAACCACAGAAAGGCCCAATTATAAATTACACCCTTGCCTGAAAGTAACTGGAAGTAAAAGCATTGATTTCTTCTGGCTGACTTTTCCAGGTTTTCTGTTGAACCTATGTTACAACCATGGCAAAAATTGTCATACCTAAACTTAACAAGCTCTTTTCGGCTTATGGCATACCTAAAGCTGTGAAGAACGACTGAGGGCCTCATTTCAATACTACTGATTTCCAGTTATTTGCATGTTATCTTGGTTTCACTCACAGAAAGATAACTCCATACTGGCCTTCAGCCAATGGCGAAGAAGACATCTTCATCAGCGTCATCATCGGCTTCATCAGCAATTCTATCAGGATTGCAGCACAAGTCTTTGCAACAAGAACTGTACACATGCCTTATAGTGTAAAGAACGCCTATAATGAGGCCATGGGAGGCCTCAGCAGAGATCAGGTGCAATTATGTTTTTAAAGTCAGTCATTGGTGTCTCAGTGGCTGCGGCCATGACCCCAACTCCCGCAGTGAGTCAGCAATGGGGGTTATTCATCAAGGGATAGCGCCAGGTAGTGCTTCGTAGCAGCAGGCAGCGTCTGGTGAACGCCTGGCGCTGTGCGCAAAACCACATTTATGAAAGCAAATCTGGTGAGCGACTCTAACAGCACCATGTAGCGTCCGATTCATCATTACAGGTGACTCAGCGTAAAGCGCCAGTGCTCTAGCTTCCAGAGTGCCAGGTATTATCTGTCGCTCTCCTATACATTTCAATGGACGGTCCTTTTCTTCCATTTAAACAGGGTTTGATTTTATTTTTTGGTTTTTTTTTCTCTCAAATAATTGTGTCGCCTCTCCTGGCCTAGAAAAGGTCATTTTTGAAAACTTTTTTTTTTTTGTTTTTTATTCAGAATTTTCATTACAGGTCTGGCATTAAAGTTTTCGCACTGAGCTGGCACTACCTTTCGCTCCCTGCAGCTCTGTACTGGTGTTAGAGCGCCCATAATACATCACATTCATCAATGCCACCCAGGTTATTACAGTGACTGAGGCGCTCTGTTACAGTGCCCGATACATGTGTACAGCGTCCACTCTAAGCACCGCTATACAGACGCTCATCTGCCGATACCCAGCATTAGTAATGAAGCCTCCCCGTGTCTTTCTGTAGTTTGCCTTAGAAAGCAGAGAGACTATATTCACCCAGTGAGAGCAACACCTCAATCGTCTACTGGCACGCCGCCAGGAACAGCACTTTTCAATAGGCCGTTGTGCATCAAACTCCCAAATGCCCCAGCAGCTCCTGTTCAGCCCACAAGGATTTCATTTCAAAAGAAAGGATAAAGAGATATGCAGATAAGAGCTGTAGTCCCTGAAGGTAGTCTGAATTTAGGGTGGGACATTGGGTCCTGGTTAAAAGGTTGACACCTAATGACAAATTATCATCACCATACTGTCAAGAACCCTTTCAGGTCACACAGGTAAATGGGACCATGGTTACAGCACAATGCCAGGCATCAAGTCACCAGAATGTGTCCCATTTCAAAAAACTTCTATACACCAGAAGTAACAAACACAGAGGAGCTGGATGAAGATGACATTCTTCTAGGCACGAGCCCAATGCCAAGTTCATCTACTAACTTAAATGCATCCCCTGATTCAGCAGCTCCAACAACCCGCACCTTAGAAAACTCACAGGCTTTTCTGGTTATTGAGATGGCTCAGCGCTATCAGACAAATATCTTCAAGAAAAATATCGCAAATCCAGGTGTATTTGTTTATTACTAAAGAAATACAGTGATAGTTGAATGCAAACCTTTTTTTAAGATCCACCATTATTAGGGAGTTTAAAAAGGGCCTAAGGCTCCTTTCAGCCTTTACGCTTTATTTGTGTTTGTGTTGCACTGCGTTTTACATGTGTTTTGCTTGCGTTTGCATTGTCATAGACTTCTAGGGAGCTGTGTTTGCATTGCATTGGAAACTCAGCATGCAGAGCTTTTCCAACGCAAGCGGCTAGGTGTGAAAGGAGCCAAATGGGTCATGACTCTTCCCTTTCTGCCTTGGGACAGCCCTGGCAAAATGATTCGAATTAATGTTTGAATAAATTGTACACAATAAACAGATCAGTGCGGAAAGGTTTTCCAACACACTGGGAAGAGTTTGATGGAATTCAGAAACAACCTGGCTTCAAGTTTTAACCAAACCACAGGATATCTTACCAAAAAGCCATTGGTGAGCCCCCAAAGTGTGGATTTGCTCTTAGTGTCTGAAAGATTCAATCGAAGGAATTTAAAGGCATTGTAAACCCAACAGCAATAATAAGGCAGCAAGCCTTATTATGAATCATGATAATAAGGCTCATGCACCCATGCCCCTCTCTATTTCCTGTAGTGCAGGATAGAAGCCTTCTATATAAGATTCCCAGGCCGATCAATTTCCCCCCCCCCCCCCGGGGCATCCAAAATAAGGATGCTCCGCTGTGCGAAACCCCCCAGGTCGCCCCATTCATTTACCTCTTTTCCTGGGCCCATGGAGTGTCTAAGAGCAGGGGCCGCATCCCACTCTCCCTCTAGCAAGGCGCGTGCCCGTGCCAGGCATTTGTGAATGGCCGGCACAGCCACACTCCCTGTTAGAGGAACACGGAGGATACAGCTGTCAGAGCCGCTGCTCTTAGACGCGCCGTGGGACCAGGAAGAGGTGAGCAGTTGCTCCCGGGGAAAAAAACAAAACCCAGGATAGTCAAAGTCCTGGGCTTAGCTCCACTTTAAGCACTCATGGATAGGAGATGTGATGAGTGTATGATGGCATGCATGAGCAGGTTTAATAGAATGTAAATGTAAGCCAAGAGCGTTGTTGAATACATTTTTTGTTACATGTTTTAAAGCATAAACCAGAATTACATGAGAGCCACCATCTTGGATTACACCTAATAGCCCTGCCCACACATGAGCATTTGCTAGCACACAGACACACTACAGTTGAACTGGAAGATTCCTTATAACCAGGCAGAGAGAGATGTTATCTGTTTCCACAGAAAATGTTAGAAGGAGATAAAATTCTTCTCTAGCTGGCTGCATCTAACCATGTTTATGTGTGATTTTTTTCTCCATGAAATACAGCCTGTCTGGAGCTTGGCGTTTTGCTATAAGCAGCCCACACCAGCAATATTTACATCAGAAAAGAAATCAGCATGTCTGTCAAGTTCCAACCATTGGTCATGGGTCTCTCATCGTACGTCAAGGACTCAGGACACGTCCTGAGGATCCTCGACGGGATGTGGGTGAGCCCCGACTCTACCCTGGTGACTCTGGACGTGGAGGCCCTATACTCCAGTATTCCACATGACAAAGGCATTAAGGCTGTGGAGTCCTTCCTAAATGAATTGGATATATCCCACCATGATCATAACCAGTTCCTGCTCCGGCTCCTCAACTTTGTCCTCACCCACAACCTCTTTCTCTTCAAGGACCAACTATACCACCAGGTGCAGGGGACGGCGATGGGGACGACTTGTGCCCCATCGTTCGCCAACCTGTACCTGGGTTGGTGGGAGAGGGGGTTGTGGAGTGAGGACAGTATGACCAAGTACCTGTGCCACGTGTCTGCGTGGCACAGGTACATTGATGACATACTGGTCATCTGGGAGGGGCCGAGGCAGGAACTGGTTGAGTTTGTGAAGGCACTGAATCACAATAATGCTAACCTAAAATTCACGTGCCAACAGGACCAGCACAAAGTTACGTTCTTGGACTTAGAAATTCTCAAAGCCCCCAATGGCCAAATCACAACGAATCTATTTCGCAAAGAAACTGCTGCGAACAACATGTTGCGTGCTACCAGCTCGCACCCAAAACACTTACTAAAAAGCATCCCGTTTGGGGAATTCATACGGGCTAGGCGCAATTGTGCCACCTTAGACCTCTTTGAGATAGAGGCATCGAAGATAAGAACCAGACTTAGGGAAAGGGGTTACCAGGCTAAAACCCTAAGGGCCGCGTACAACAAGGCCAAAAGCCGTAACAGGCAAGAGTTGCTATATAAACCCAAAATAAATAAGGAACAGGCAGGTCCGGCTCTTATCATGACCTATACAGGGGCCCACCAACACATACAAAAGATATTGCGGGCCCGCTGGCCAATTCTTCTTAATGATCCCCATTTAAAGACTTTCTTGCCGAAAGCACCGAGGGTCATATATAGAAGGTCCAGAAATTTGAGGGATGCCCTAGTGCATAGCCATTATGAACAAAATCGAGCACAGAACTGTTGTAAAATCAAAGGCACATTCCGCTGCGGGGGTTGCAATATGTGTAAGTATGTGAAAGTGGGCTCAACCATTTCGGTAGGAGGACGAAGTGGCTATGAGATGAAACACTTCGTGAATTGTAATACAACTAATGTAATATATCTATTAACCTGCACATGCGGCTGCCTATATGTGGGAAAAACCAATCGGCAACTAAAAAAGAGAATCTATGAGCATCAGTATAGTATAAAAACAGGCTCCAATAAGACACCAATTGGCCGCCACTTCCTCAAATACCACGACAGGAACCCCAGCTGCTTACAGGTGCCGGGACTGGACCGTCTACATCCGACTACAAGAGGAGGCAACATTGAAAAATTAACTCTACAATTGGAAACAAGATGGATTTTTAGGCTAGGGGCACACCGGTACCCCGGTTTAAACGAAACCCTGAGTTTTGCTTCTTATCTCTAATTACCTGATGGACTGCTGGGAGACACACAAAGTACCCAGCTATCCATCACTACCAGGCTCTATTCACATAGTCTATGGGGACACTGAAATCTACCAATGCCAGGCCCGGTGCTCATATATATTTGTTTAGGGACACCCAAACTCACAAATACCAGGCTCTAATTATATACTGTTGAGGGCCACCAAAAGTGTAGATATATATTCTATGTGACGTTAGAATGTTAGATAATCAGTACCTGCAATATTAAGTATGTAAGTGATGAGTGTCTGTTGCATGCGATATCATGTAAACACGAGATGAATCAGTGGAAAGCCTCTCTTAAATAGTGAATTAATATAACGCCGGGGCAGGGCTTTAGGGGCTGTAGGCTAGCACAAGAAAATAAGGTTGGGGGGCGTCTGTACAATGAATAAATCATCCCCAATAAATTGAAGTTGGGACAATTAGTGAGGGTTAATATGCAACCGTTTTTCTGGGGGCAACAAAATGCTAGTAGGATGCCGCCAGTGATAAATTGGATTTTTCCTTTAAGAACTATAGTACCACATTATAATAACTCTAACTGCGGAGCCATTCCGGTCCCCTGCATGACAAATTTGAAAACCTGTCATAATTATCCTTTACAAAAAAATGGCCATGGAATCTTCCCCAAAGTATGGGCAATGCCAACAATAAGAATTACTACTATAATAGGAGGATTACAAGTTTATAATGTCGTGTCGGACGCCGATTGTATGAGCTGAAAGTTTTGCTGAAAAAAACCCCAGCAAAATGGTGAGGCTCCAATAAAATGGCGCCGCCTGAAAGACAGGGCACCGGACCAGCGATGCACCGCGTCACATCCGGCGGAAGCCAGGATGTGGATGCGCTCCAGGTGCCTGGAGCGCATATAACGAGCATCGCTGGCGCGGTGGCGGGTAAGTACCCTTAGCGGAGAACAGATTGGTGGGGCGGCGTCTGGAGAGCGGGGACAGCTGCAGGCGCACTACCAACGCGACGGCCGCATGAAACCAAAGTCACCGCAGACACGTGCTTCCCTGCCACTGCAACGGCTCCACATGAAATAGATCAATCTGAAACAAGTAAGTCAATCTTTTTGATAGACTCTGAAAATATCTAAGTGAGCACAGCATTAAAAGGGAAACCTCCCCTCTGTTTGTTCCCCGCTTATATAGAGGGACCATATTAAGGACCAGCCCAACACAGGGACTATTTTAAGAAACAGCCATCCTGAAAGGCCCAAAATCCCTCCGTCATTAAGGAGGACCACAATTGAACCAGGTACTGGTGACTAAGATAATGATGATGAATACATGTATATATTACATAAATACGGAAACCAATGGATTAAACTCTATTAATAGGGGAGTGCATCCACTGGCTCATTTCGTGGAATATTGACATGCACAGCAATTAATGCTTCCATTATTACCTGAAATCATCAGAAATAGGTACTAATTTATTCACTTATTTATCACCATTCCTAAATGTTGAATAATTATTTAATGATGTAACAATTAATTTTATTACTAATTTACTAACAAGTTGACTAATACTGCGTCATGTCTGTCTGCTTTGTTATACGATAGGGCATTGAGAAAGCCCAAAGTGGTGAAACATGATACATGTCTGCCCGCCTGTGAAATGTGGACGCAATATCGCATTTTAAATGTGTGACAAGTACAAGTAACATTTGTGTGTTGTACTAGACAGAAATATGAATGTACAGAAAGTTACTGTCAGCACTTGATTTTATTGATACTAATAAATGTAAAAAATCTAAATATTTGATTGGTGTGGTCACAGGACTGAGCCTATTTCGAATTTCCAGGGTAACCTAGCCCTGGACACAGCAGTACTTGAATTAAAGGCCAGACTATGTACCAACCTTGTTAGCCAACATAATCACAACAAGGGGTGTTAGAGGTCGCTCACTGGGAACCCACTTGGGGCTCCTCTAAGCAGAAAAGTTACACACACCCACACACTGAATCAGCAGCTGCTGGAGGGGATGAATATAGCTATGTATCAATGTAAGTCAATGACCTTAGAGCTTTCTGAGCAGTAATGACTCATCACAGCTTTTAATGCTTTTTACTTCTGGCTAGAAATTAAGCATTATTTTAAAGATCTTTATGGGTATTTTTGACTGTGGGACTGGGTTTTTAGAAGCAGAAAATGGCCACTCCCATTAAGTTCTGGAGCATAGAGTCTGCCTGCTATTCATGCAGGTTAATCCCTCTCAGATAGTTGACATCACTGATTGCATGGGGGGGGGGGGGTTAAGGGGAGCAATTTACTAAACTTTGATTTTTTGATTGGAGGTGCGCTTTTATCTGACGTCTGATACTAATGGGTGAAATTAAAGTGGGAATTTCCCTTTTCAACTTGATAAGAAGGTAGTAGTGTTCTCTTGAAAGGGTAATATATGGCTGGAAATCTTACCCATCATTCTTTATCATACTTATCCAACATAAATTTCACTGACTGTATACACCTTTGGCTTGATGTCTTTAAGATGTGGTAAGTGACAGTAAATATGTTCATTTTTAAAGGTAGCTAACCCTAAACTATGGACCAGCTGCTTCCGTTTATAAGAAATAAAGTGTGATAAACCGTAAAAACTGTCAACAGCCTTGTGATTAGGGATTCCTGTCACTTTCCTTGCTGTTAGATTGCAGGCCTGTCAATCATGCAGAATAATTTGTCGCTGTAATGGGTTTGCGCTCTAGTCTGGAAAGTTGTGCAAAAAAACATGTTCAGCAAGACAGCAAAATTAGTGACATTTCCAAAGTGCTCTTGTACTATGTTATGTTACAAAAAGTTAGGAACAACTTCCAAGCAAGGTAATTAGGAGCTGAAGTGTTAGGGGGAAAAAATATGTTTCTACATTTATTCTATAAAAATGAATAACGATGCTCCAAATTAACCCTGTTTTATGGCAAAACAACCAACACGGGAGCCTCCCACCATGGCAGTAATTCAGGGGTCTTTGTTTTATCAAGAGCCCCTCAAACATTTTCCTACTGTAGATGTTAAAGTGGATTAAAACACTCCTTGGCTGGCCCTGGAGACTAAAAGACAGGCAGGTTGCTTGGCTGCCCTTGGGACCCCCGTGTGAAACTCCTGGGGAAATATTCATAATTCACCTTCATTTTCTCAAGAGCCCCTCAAACATTTCCTACTAAACACGTTCTGTTTATGCACTCAGCGCAGCCGCCGGAGGAAAAGTAAAGGGCCAATGAGCCACGATGGTGTGGGGGGAGAATGCCACTTGCAGTGATAGGGCCACTGAGCCCAAAGGACCTGTTGGGCTATACGACCTGTTCTGGCTGTGATCCAATTGTATTTTGAGTTGTAGTAAACACCAATCACGCACCCACTTTCCCCATCTCCAATCATATCTGGTTCCTATAAAGGCTTCACCCCGTCAGTTACTCAGTGCCTGTGATAGAGCCTTATACCTTGTTTGTTTTCTGAATTATTCTCTGATTGATCTTCGTTGCCGACCCCTGCCTGAACCAACCATTCTCTGTCTGATCTCTGTTGCCGACCCCTGCCTGAACCAACCATTCTCTCTCTGATCTCCGTTGCCGACCCCTGCCTGAACCGACTACTCTGATTGATCTCTGTTGCCGACCTTTGCTATCCACAACCATCCTGTCTGCTGCCAGCCGTGACCTCTGTTTCGTACCCCGACCTCAAGCTGCCTCATCCTACTGTACCGTCGCAATCTCTGCTTACCCGGTGTTGACCTCTGGCCTTCGGACTTCCTAGTGATACCTGCGTCAACAATTGGACTCGCTCTAATTCCGCTCTTCGTTATTGGTTCTCCAGACCTCCAACCAGTAAGCTCCCATCCTTTAAGCCATTGAAGTCCTGGGGGCAACCGATCCCGGGCAGGCGTGTACTGCGTCCAGGCAAGCGGGGGGCTCCTACAGGTGAAGCTGGCTGCGGACATTGGGGGTTGAGGGCTTACTTGGAGGGCTGGAGTTTCCCGAGCGTGATACCTGGGCCTCCCATGTGAAACCCCTGGGGCATCTGCATAACTCACCTTTCCAGTAGCTCCCAAAGGATTTTCGCTGCCCTACAGCTGCATCCCCAGCTTCCCTTTAGCTGAGGGGCTCCAGCATCCAGCTATTCAGACAGGCTCGGACAGGGAGCATATCTCAGACCAGAGGGAAGCCGTGGATTCAGCTGGCAGACTTGTAACATCAGCTAGCACATAAGAAATCAGTTAATCAATGATCCCAAATCTTCTGGCAGTGGCCAGTAAAGTATAAAAAAGTAACAGCTAGATGGCAAACCTAGGCGTGGCTAAGGCAGTGACATTTTTTTAACGGAGCTGCAGCTGAACTTGCAGTATTGCCTAAGGTACTTGGTTGGGGAAAGAGGGTTTTGCTATGCTTTAAAGTGGACCAACACCCAGGATTTTGACTATCCTGGGTTTTGGTCCACTTCGGCGGGGCACCCCGATCGGGGGTGCCCCGCTGTGTGAAACCCCCCAGAAAGCCCCAAAAACTCACCTCTCCCCGCTCCCACGTGACTGGACGGTCCAATCCCCGCCAACGTCCAGGCGGGGATCAGGAACGTCCAGGCGGCTGCCGCCGCCGCCGCCTCCCTCGCGTCACTTTCGGCGCGCGCGCGCCCCCGCCGGCCATTCGCAGACGGCCGGCGCGGGCGCGCGCACGCCTACAGGGGCGCGAGGGAGGCGGCGGCGGCCGGCCGCCGCCGAAGATAAGGTAGGTGATTTGGGGTGTTTGGGGGGGTTTCACCCCGCGGGACATCCCGATCTCGGATGTCCCGCGGGGTGGGAGGTGATCGGCCCGGGAATCTTATAGATTTCCGGGCCGATCACCTCTCGGTGTTGGTCCACTTTAAGCTTAAAATTCTATGATTACCTGAGGGATGATTAGTAAGCTTTTGAAAAATAAGAACCACATTTGCCTTGCACCACCAATGCATTGTGAATTATCCTCTACCTACTATAGAGATACCTTTTTACCATTTACAAAATGACGGCTTTGTATAAAGAATTTATTCACATTTGGAAAAGCTTATATTTGATCTATATGGATTCCCAATGGGAGACTATTATTCTGAAATGTGTAAAATAATATGACTTCCTAATATTGGAAAGTTGAAACGTCTATCAGAACTCAGCCTCTACCAAAAGTACAAGACTTTCAAATCTATTTGTATAACATCCAACGTGTCTGGGGACATAGAATAGGGTTCGCGTGGCTATAATACTGGTGTATAAAGGATTGATAGACGTGACATAAATATGACATTATTTTCAACACCTTCAATAATGAGCCGCTCAATAATGAGAATATTGCTAAGTGCAAAGGGAGACTGACTGGAGTAATTCTACTAATTATTGTTTAAATGAGATTAAATTATAATAATAATTAAATATTAACATATATATACCTCATTATATCTATTAAAATAGTCTGTTATATTTGTCCTTCTATTGACTAACGTTCCCTGTTTCTAATGTGGTTTGCTATTTGTAGTACACACTGTTATACAGGAGTAAATATATAAGATTTGAATTACATGAAAAACATACTATGGGAGTGATAAGTTAGACTTTGTAAACCCTTGAAGTTTTTGGAGAGGCTACGTTGTGGTGACTTCCCAACACAGATCATGATGGGAGGGATCTTTTTATCAAATGTTTTTCACAAATGTAAGAATAAGAGCAGCTTTTGGTGAATTCAAACACATTTAAACTGGAAAATTGACAATTTTTCACAAAAGGGGTGTTGTTCCAGACGCGGCACATTAATTGCATAGAACACGGGGAATCGGGAAATCTTATCTTTCTCCTCGATCCCCCAAAGAAATCTAGCTCTCTGATTAGCCGGAAACTCAGCCAACCGGCAGCCACGTGACCACACCAGCAGATCAGAGAGCTGGATTTCTCCAGGGGACCGAGGACAAAGGTAAGATTTCCATTGTTTGGAGCCGTTAATGGCCACAGGGGCTTCCACAATCGGGGTGCCTCCCTACGCCAAGTACAACACCCATTAAAGCAAGCCTCTCCAAATGTGTTTTGAAATAAACTATAGGCTTCTGTTATTTAAAATAACCCTTTACTGACCCTTCCTTCCTGGCAAATTAAACTCTTCATAAATAAATAAAATAAAAAGGGAACCAAAATGTGTGATGTACAGTTTTTAAGTTTGGTTAAACTTCAGATGTTTTTGTTTTCTCTTCAGGAAAACTGTGCCTCTTGAGACTGAGAGACTGGACATTAGATATTTAACAGCCTCGTCTTTAGCAGTAGCTCAAGCAGCAAAACAAAGGTTACCTTGTAGCCTTTGGTTATTTGTAACATTAGCAATGATATATTATTTCACATACATGGCTTGCCATTATTCTGCCGAGTGTTTTTTTTATATTTTGTTTTCACTGTTTGTACTCATCAAACATTCTAGACTACTGTGTGAAGGGAAGCTGGCGGGCATTCCTCACTGCTAAGCCTTGTATTATAAAGCTGCTTTAGGGTCCAACCGGGAAAATAAAATTTGCAGTTGACAACTTTTTTAACCCCTTTGAGGATCGGAACAAATCATTTGTTCTGGATTTTCAATGCGGACAACATATGCTTTATATTTTTACAACACTCAGGTATTTTATAGGTTTTTAATATCTTTTACATACTCTAAACCCAGGCAAGTACCACAACATACAGTCTTAAAAGTCTGCTGAGAATTATACCTTATACATTTGGATTTTGCATTACATAGCAGAGGGGTGACAAAACTGAGCAATTCTTTTCAGTTTAGAGGAATATGCCCAGCAGAAGAGTGTGCCTCTTAAATGTCAATGATACCAGTGGGCTCCAAGGGTTAAGCACCACAATGTGGCTACATACAGATATATATGGAACAAACACACGTTCAGTACAAAAGGAGTGCAATTGCGTTCCTATATCAGATAATTAAATAAACAGATAGTAGCTGGCTTACCAGCAGGTGCCCCCTTATTAGTCCCCTTATTAATATTTCAGTCCACTTTGAAGGGTGGTTCCACTTTTTATGGTATTTTTAATAATTATTATTGTGTGCCAAAATGATGTCCTCGGAGTGCTGAGCTTAGTTGTGAATTTGTTTTCTTTTAGAATTGTCTACAACTCTGTGTTTTAAAAACAACAATGTATTCTCATTAACAACAGTACAACAAAGTTGTGTCTGATGTACAGAGCAATGACTTTCTGACTCTTGCTTGATAATTGTCGGAGCTGAGCCGGCGCTCCAAATTCCTGAGCTTCAGGTTTAACTCCTCCTGCTCTAAATCAGCCTGTTCAGATGAGAGGATCACAGTATTATGTCGCAGTAGCTAAAGATTTACTGGCAGCATTTTCACCTGGGGTCATTACATCTGCCTGATTTTTCCAAGTTCTGCTTTGTTGGGGAAAGAGAGTTCACCCTTCTCAGTGGAAGTATTCTGAGATTTGAAGTAAGCATCTATAGTAGGGATTTACTTAAAGCCAGGAAAGACACTCCCACTTTATTAACACAAAGCCACAGGAATAAAGGAAACATAGAAACGGCAGGCTCTTTTGACATTCTGAAAGGGAAATAATAAGGGAGAATACCAATAACCTGACAGAAATAGGGTTTTCCATTAACCCTTTAATTGCCAGCCTTCCTAGAATTTTTGTCACCCTTTGTTGCCAGACCACTTTTCACTATTTAGCGCTACATATGTTCAACTTTGATTTTTCAAGGGATTTTCAAGGAAAATTATATATTGTTTTTTTAAGCAGAGTCTGAGCTTCAACAAATGTCTTGTTTGGCCTTTTTTAGTGTATTCTCAATACTTTTGGGTGAAATATGTGCAAAAAAAAATTTTAAAAATACATTTTTTGCAATTTGTAGTGCTTTTTTGTAATAGAAAAAGTAAGTTTGTCAATAAAATCTTATTGCGTGTGAAACCCCAATTTCTCCCGGTCACAGCGGTACTACATATGTATTGGTAGACACCCTTTCCTGCCCAGGAGACTCCCCCAAACTTAAACAGTGCTTTAGGAGAATTTCAGATAAAATACAACTGCGATATGCGCTATGCGCACCTTGCAGTTTTTCCAAAACAACAACCCTTTACATTTGGAATGCCCCCCACAAACCATATATTCCCTGAAAGTACACATGTTAAGCTTTCTAAGCGTACCTAGCTTGTTGTAGTGGGCTCATCTTTCTGGAAGTAATCCCTTGAAGAATTCTTAGGTTGCACAGGGGTTCCCTAAAAAAATGATAAAAAAGCAGAATTAAAAACATGTTTTCCTAAAATATCAATATGCAAACAAGCAAAAACAAGCTAAATCTGAAAGCGCAAGGGCCCCCGAGCAGAACAATACCAATAACCCTTTTAATTGCCAGCTTACTTAACGTTTTGTCACCCTCTGTTGTCATTTTCCCCCATTTTGCGCCATGTTTAACCGTGATTTTTGCCCAAATTTCCAGGAAAATCTATACATATTTTTTGCAGCAGAGTTTAGGCTTTAACATGAAATGTTTTGTTTGTAATTTTTCTACTGTTTTTTAAATATTTTTGCATAAAAAAACAAAAAAAAATAAATAAAATAATATTTGTCTCCTTTATTTTAAATAAAACATTTGTTTTATTAAAGAAAACCATATTGCAGGTGAAAGCCCCATTTCTTCAGATTACAACGGTACCACATATGTATCGGTAGCCCCCCCATTCTTGCCCAGGAGACCCCCCAAACTGAAAAGAGCACTTTATAACATTTACAAATAAAATACTACTATATTTAAAAAAAATGAAATAGGGTCCCCCCTCCTTTTTTTGGAATTTAAAGGGTTAAAGACCCTTAAAAATCCCCCCAAAAAATGACGTGGGGCCCCCCTTACCCATCATAATCAGCCCAGGATCAGCTATGGGGGCTTGTAGAAACAGGGCGAAGAGGCCAGTTTTGGTGGCCCCCCGTCCTGCCGGCTACAAGCTCCGTGGGCTGGGCTCTTCTGCCCCCCGGGCTTTAGGGAGGCAGGTAATTGGGGGTGCCAGGGGTTAATGGCAAGTCACCCGCTATCCGCAGGTGACTTGCCAGCCCCCAGCCTTGTGAACTGGTGTAGGGGTCTCATGGACCCTTTACCAGTTCACAAGGGATTAAGTGTAAAAAAAAAGACAAAGACACAGAGAAAAAGCTAGCGGCGCGAACATCTGAGGGGGCATGTTTTGAGCCCCCTCCTCACAACAGAAGAGCCCGGGGCTGGCGATCGGAGGCCCCCCTGATGAAGAGGAGACCCAGCCCGAGGGATCGGGCACAGAGGTGAGTAAATGTCATTATTTTTTTACTTTTTTTTCATTCTTAGCAGCAGCGGCTGCCGAAACGGGGGGGGGGGCTATTTTTTCTTCTTCTTGAAGGCAGAAGAGCCCCTGGGGGTAATCGGATACCCCCAGGGTGAAGAGAAGACCCGGCCGGTTCGAACGAGGGGTCAGGTGAGTGTTAATTTACTTTACTTTTTACTCTAGCAGGGGGGAAAGCCAGCCCGTAGGTATTACGGGCTTGGCACTTAACGGTCGGAGAAGCAACCCCGTAGTACCTACGGGCTTGGCACTTAAAGGGTTAAAGAGGAACATCAGAGGAGGTTAAAACCTCCCCAAGCCCCACCAGCCTGCTGCCCCCCCCCCCCCCCCCCCCCATTCAGTTTTACCTTGGACACTTTTTACTCACCTTGCTGGGGCATCTATCTTTTGCGTCCCTCTGAGTCTGGGTGACTTCCGACAGGCAGGGACATGGTCATCCCATCAGGCACTGCAAGCAGCCCCCCCATCTCAAGCATGCACAGTGACGATAGATTGGCTGTAGAGGGAGCCACAAGAAGAAGTATGGCTTCAACAGTGATGGAACCTGATGAGCACGGCTAAAACTAAGCTAGTGGGGGGTAGAGAATCGGGCCCTGAAGCAGCCGAATGTCGCAGTATCATATTTGGTCTGTTGTTCCTCTTTAAGCTTAATATATTGGACTAAACGAGACCAGAAAGTCACCCATTCAAAGGTAAAAGAAAAAGTGCTTGCTTAAAACAGAAAGTATTTAAATGGCACATACTAACCAAAAGTAATAAGATTACCCATCACAAGCAGAGGCATGCAAATAAGCTCTTTATGCCTTTCATTGTTATTCCAATCATGCAATGCTTCATTGTAGCTTTTAACATTTTCTAATGCTATAGTTGCCCACTCGTGGAAGTCAATGGATGTAGCAAAGCATTGTAAGCTCAGTGGTTCTTACCACTTGGAATAGCAATGCAGCATGTAAATATTTTCCAATTTAATAAAGGAACAAAAAGCACGGAGCATTAAACTTGCTTATATAACCCTTAAAAAATAACATTACTTTCTTCCAACATGTTTACATGCTTACTTGACTATGCCTCAGCACTTTATTCCTGTGACCACCACTGTGTATAGATATTGAGCTTACCACTCTGAATATTTATGTAGTAATAGATCCAATAGCAGCAGCATGCTGTCTTATTCTTATCAATCAACGAGTGGACACTTGTTCCATAGCGGAATGTCTTATATTGTTTTTTCCCTATTATCTTTTAATGGAGGAATTTTTGGTCTCTTTTGGCCCACTTTATTAAAATTAACATGGGTATCTTCCTAAGATGGCTTGCTCCTACTGTGTCAAGGCTCTCCCAAGCCCCCTCCCCCAGACAGATATAATTTTCCATCCTTATACTGATGAGGCCAATAGCCAAAAACACAAGTGGGAGGTGAACTCTATCTAAGCAAAACTCTAAAGTGATTTACTATGGTTAAAAAAGGCTTCTGCTGTCATTCTCAAAATACTTTTCCTTCCTCAAAAGAGGAATTCTAGCATTATATACAGATAAAGGGGGAATACTTTTAATTGAAGTAAATTGGTCACTAGAAAGGTTCAGGGTGACAGTTGAAGCCAGAAGGGTGATCCCTATTGGAATTAATAGCCTGGTATGATTTTTTTATAGAAAAAAATCACGTTGTGTATGCGTGTTTATTTGGTGGGGTGGAGCCTAATTTGAAAAAATAAACGCATAACTGTAAAATATGCATTAAGATGTTTATATACTGGCAGCCTCATTTATGAAGAGTGCCATTTAGTGTAATTTTGCTGGCATATGCAACGGCCCGCATCTTTTAATATTTTGGTGCTGCTATTATTACAGAATGGCGCTGCAAGCAGTTTGGATTAGTGCACCAGGTATTGGAAGGCCTGTGTCAGCACCTGTTGGACCCTTATGCCGATAAGAACAACGGCAGTTAACGCCACTCTGTACCGTCTTAAGCACTTTAGTAGTTGTGCTATAAAATAAACTTGAAAATATATTTAACAAGAAAATAATAAAATGACATTTGGCGACATTTGAGTCTTTTGTTGACATTTGTTGCAAGTTGCAAAAGCAAGTTTTGTACAAATAAATGTGCATAACATTATTTAAAATAAAAAAAAAACAATTCAGCACAGTTCTGCTTATTGTGATCTATGGGTTCTTAACCTACAGCACCACTATAAATCAGCACAGCTTTGAGAAGAGCACCAGTCCCAGGGAACTGTATGGCGCTGCTGATACATTAGACACCGAATCGTAGACACTTCTGTGCTGACTGTTTTTTTATTTGTTATATCGGGCACTGAATGTTGCTTAAGCGAAAATATTGGCGCTGAGTTGTATTAACAGGCGGTGAGTCAGATTTGGCAACAGAGGCCTTAAAAAAGTCATTTTCCAGGCACACTCAAAAGAATACTTATTGGTTAGGGCTACACATGGCAATGTTCTAATTTTTTTTTTTAAATGAAGCTACATTTCCAGAATCATTTTAAATGAAACATTTACCTCCTGTACTGTTCTCTGTGATGGGAGTGCCAGGGCTGAGTGATGCAAGTGCACTCTGTGCATGCATTGCCCTGAAGTGAGCCAAGACTGATTCTAGCCTATCACTAACACAGGGGGTGTCAACCTGATAGAAGCCGTGAGGTTTCTTCCTCTGGCGAGAGGCTGTGTTCCCCATGTTTGATGTGGGAGTCTGAAGGTAAGCACACAATGGGGGGTCTTCTGTGTAAGCGTGGTGCCCATTCCAATGTGATTGGTTGGTCACACACGTCATTTTGGATGTAGGCACTCTGCACCGGTGGAGAAGATAAGATTTTCAGATATCTTCATACATAGGTGATGTCCAACGTAAGCTTGGAGGGAAGTATTTCTGCACAGTTGGCAAAAAGATGAGATTCTCAGGTATGGGGAGGTGATGTCCAATGTGAGCTCGGAGTAAAGTGTTTCTGCGCAGCTGGCAGTTCAGAGACAGATCAAAGGGGGCAATAATGTAATGCAAATTCCATCCAGAGCCTGTACGATTGGGGCTATAGCGAACTACTAACCTTTAAGGCATGGCCCTGTAGTTTCTGATGATAAAGAAAGAATTACATACCAGTGCCGTTGCTGTGCATAGCCTCCTAGTGATATAATTGGAGGATGTCCCCATTGCTGGGTCTTAAGTGGATTACTGAGCGTGAGAGGATTTGCAACATTTAGGAAGGAGATGTGTTGACTCCTGGTTAGTATCTCAAGCCGTGATTGAGCTGATAGATTTTATAAGCAGAGCCTGGGACGGATAAGTTGTTGAGTAACTTAGTAAGTTTGCAAAATTAAAATAATAGTTTTAACGTTATATCAATTCTGCTGTGACTTGTGTCTAGTGCTGGGATTAGTGGGGGTGTTATTTAGACTTTTTGAAGAGTTAGTAAGATATGTTTGAAGTTAGTCCATACCGCCAAACAGTCACTTTGAAATTTTGTTTCATGTAAGAAATTGTTCTACTCCAGTAATTATATCTAATAAATGTACAAGTAGTTTTATCTAGTATTAAACTTTTGTAATAGAAATCTAAATTATAGTGTGTTTGTGATTCAATCATGTGAATATACTTACCCTAACACCTGCAAGTACACATATTAACTATTAAAGTATGTGAAAATGAGAAAGTCTAGCACGGTAGAGGCAGGGGAGCTATGACACTTTTGGGTCCTACAAAGGCAGCTACTGACATCTCATAGCTCCAGTCTTGCTAATGTAATCAATACCCCACCTCCCTACTGTTTATGATAGACATCTCTATATCTATCTCTGTCTTTATCACACTCTCTCGCTTTTTCCCTTTTTTCTGTGTTTTCTGGCTTGGCCCCGCCCCTGTGTTGGATCTTCCCCGACAGACATTAAAGTGCACGATGAGGACAGGATAAAGCTGTGTACAGCAATGAAGCATGTCTCGTTCCATCGGATGTAGCTCTAATAAGGTGAGTATCTCTTTCTTATGTAATTCACTCATAGCATGATGAGGGAAGATTAGTTTTATGTAGTGGTCCTGTGAAACAGAAGCCTTTAAAGAATTGCCAGGGTGATTGCAGATCAACTTCAATTACTGTTGTATACTATTCTTGAGGAGGTGCTAACTGGGCATGTAGGGAAGATGCACCAAATAAAGTTGCTTACTGTTTTTTTTGGTGCATATACGGCCACTGTATGCTTGCGCACACATTAGATTTTTTCTCCACATTTAACCCATCTGTGTAGTGGGACAAACACAAGCAGTGAGTCCAGATCAGTAAGCTGCCTTAATCACGGCACCCAGGGAGCAATTGGGAGGATAGGTGCCTGCCAGGAACTTTCGGTCACAAGCTTACTTCCTTACCACTAGGCCACGGCTGTCCCTTTAATGTTAATACATAAATATTGCATGTAAAACAGGTATTAAAGAAAATAAACATCTGTCAAAAGCAACTGGATGTTATTTCTTGAAGGTGCTTAGTAATTCATTTGGCTTTTTAACTTTATTTACCCAACCCTTGATGCCGATTTATTTGTTGATAATCCAATCAGCATGATGCTAAGAATCTCAGTGAGGTAGGTACTGAAATAAAACAATTAGAAATAAAAAAGCATTAATACTGACCTTACAACCTGCGGCGTTGATCCCACTTCCTCCACTGAGGGAAACTCCCTGGCTAGCTCCACAGCATGCCCCTGCAAATGTAAAATTATTACAGAAATTAGCTATAAAATATAAATCATAGAATCCAGTATGCTAATCTCGTTTCCTGGTTTGGGAAAGACAAGAACCTATAACTGTCTGTTCTGTGCCAAAACGCAATCAGCTGTGCCTCAAATGCGCAAATATTGTCTTTTAAGATCTTTTCAGCTTCTCAGCCAATAGAGAAGATATTAGTTCAAAGTAATTGAAAAGAAGTGAAAGTCAATAGCTATTGATAAAACGCTTAAATTGGCAGGTCAGCTAGATAATTATCTAAGAATACTTCATTTCAGATTCTTCGGTTGTGGAGATACAGAGAACTCATTCTTTTTCAGGAGCCTGACCTAACATTAGGATGATTGGCTCAATATTAAAATGATCTGCAAAAATATGAATGGATAAGGGAAAGGGGGTTACATATACAGCCAGCATACACTCCGTTTTATTTTTTTAACAAGCTTGCAGAGGATTTTTTTTAAACTGAGCATTGAAGTAACTCCTCTTTTCATCTAGCATGTTTATATGGACTTAGATTATTTAAGGAGTGCTAGCATGAAATTGTGTAATATTAAAAATCCATAAAAACACATCAGCTAATGAAAGGAGGGGTCACTTATACACCCAAACTGAATAAAACTCCCACCAAGCTTGTGGTTTATTCCCTCCTGGTAGGAAAAAAAATCAGGGGTGACAGGTTTAATGTATCAGGGGAGACAGAACCCGTCACCCTGATTTCCTCTTTCTTCCATTAAAAAAAAAAGAGATCCTCCTCCCGCCATCCAGCATATTTATATAAATTTATTCGCGATAGTGTTTCTTTAAGTAATATAATTTAATTAAAGCACCCCAAAAGCTGTACGGGCCAGTCCTTGACATTAAAATACTTCAGCACCGGCCAATTGCCTCTCTCGCCTTCTCTCCGGGATGGCCCTGGGATGGCCTAAAAAGGTTTTAGTTCAGGCAGGCGAGTGTCAACAACCACAGCACTGCGGCAGCCAATCAGAGTGCTCGATTTCTCCAGGGGACCAAGAAGAAATGTAAGAATTCTCCCATTTACTGGCATTTATGCACAGGGGAAACACTGGCAATAACGATACCCCCCTGCCCTGGAAAAGCTCCCATTTTGTGAGAAATGGGTTTTGCTCTTGCTTAACTACTTAATTATCAAATACAAATACAAGTGCAACCATTTAGAGTACTGTCTAATAGTTGATTGAAATAAAGGTACAGAATTGTATATGTCAATTCAAAGACCATGATGAAAAAAAACCCTGATGTCTACAGACAGGGGTGAAGCTAGAGGGGGCAGGGGGAGCACATGCCCGGGTGCAGCGGGGCAGCAAAGGGGGGTCTAAGCACAGGTGGCACAGATGGCAGTGCTGGTATGCCCCACTGTGTGAACCCCACCGATCACCTACACTCACCTTTCCGCATTCTCTGAAACAGCTAATTATGCCGTGTATTAGTATTTATGGCATAAAGCACTGAATGGACAAGGATTCGCTCATAAGCAGTGGGAATGGTGGAATGGTGAGTTGTGTGGGTGATCTGGGGGGGTTTCACACGGCAGGGAAATCAGTATTCCCAAAGGAAACAAACCTATCACCAGATTGATTTTAGTAGTTATGATCATACATCCTTATAATTGTACTTATAACAGTGGCGATCTGACGTTTATTAGTCCAACTATTACCAAGTGCTGGACCTGATTTGGCTATTCAAAGCAAAAAGAATGCTTCCCTACTGAGCACTGGGCTCCTGATCCCCAACCAGGATCAGCACCTCTGCATTCTTAGCTGCTAGAATGGCGGTAACTGATTGCTTAAACAGTCAATCAGTGCTGCAGCAGTGTGACTGCTGTGCAGTAATTGGCTGACTAAGGTTTCATTCTCTCCCGGTCCACCGGTGGATCAGGCACCCGGCACTGGACTGTTTTCCATTTTAGACCAAGGCCCTTATTTAACAAGGGATAGCGACAGGTAGTGACTGGTGAGCGACCGGTAATGACGGGCACCGCCACGAGTATGCCGGCTCCCCACCACAATCACACATTTATCAAGCCGATCATGCTTAGCGACTGAGATAGCGCCAGATAGCCACTCATTCATCATTATTCCAGCATCAGCCCACAGCGCCAGCGTCCGACCTTGAACAGCGACAGGTATGACCTCTCGCTACCTGGCGCTCTCCAATGCATTTCAATGGAACAATCTTTAAATATTAATAATTAATTGTTATTAATGTTTTTTTTTTTTCAATGTGAAAAATTCTGTGACCACTTCTGCCATGTTAGATATTTTTTTAAGGTAAAAAAAAAAAAAATTGTGCAGAATTGATATTACAGGTCTGATATTATTGTATTCATATTACTAAATTCTTTAAAAAATTTATTTGTTTTTGTTTCCAAAAATATGGTGGTTTGGGGGTTAAAAAACTACTTTTAACACATCGCCGCCAGCGCTCTGGAGTTTAAACATGCATTTCACAGCGCTTTAATTTTTGGTTTGGAGCGTGATTTTTTGATGAATATGGTGGGAGCCGGTCGCTCTGACCAGTCGATATCACCCATACATCGCGGAACCTGTCAAATAGCGACTCCTAACCCCGTATTAAACATTACTGCACACCGACTGAGTCGCTATCAACAACGGCCAAGCACAGCGACTACTAGCGGGCGCTGTGAAAATACTGCTACAGTCGCTCAACTGTCGCTACCTGCCGCTATTAATGAATCAGCCTCCAAGTGTCAAGAATGGGCGTTCTAATTTGGGTACTTGCACTTTAAATTTGATGGTCACCAATTGGGATAACACCCCTCCACTGCAGATCAGTTAGTGCTTTTTAGTGTTTTTGTGACCAAGAGTATATATATAACTTGGTTCACTGTAAATATAACTGTTGGTTCACTTTAAAGCACACCAAAATTAGTATAATCAGTTTTTATTGGTTTTCAACAGATACAGATACAACAAAAAGGGGAATACAAATGGTGAATACGGAGAAACAAGGGGGGGTAAGGGGGGTAAATAGCCTGCATTCAGATACTATACAGGTTAAGATAACAACATTCTTGTCATTCACATTAGTACTGTTTATGCGAGCAAAGATAACATTGGTGTACCCACTTCCACACAGGATTGATACTCTGTGTGAGCCTCAGGGCGAGACAACCAGAGTGGATTAACCTGATGTTCCAGAAGGTGGGTCCACCCGCAAACTGAAAATTCCAACAAACTGGTGGATTGGGGATGGTGGAGGTAAAAAACAGAGAAAGGGGCAGTGGGGTAGAAGGTAGGGAGGATAGGGGGGGCAAAGCGCTTAATGTGTGGTAAGGGGGGGTAAGGCAAAGGAGGGCCAGTGACTGTATTATCGGGCTGTATTATCGGAGGTCCCAAGAGCCGTCTCCGACCGGGCATGCACGCATTCTCACCCCGTGCCAATAGGACTATTAGGCACCGGGTGAGTGACAACAGCCGCACCCGATCCGGACGATCCACTCCACCGATCACCAGACCGGAGCAAGGCTGGGAGATGAGCATCTCGGTATACCAGCCAGCACGTCCAAGATAATGAAAATTGCTCTGTGGATTCTCTGTGATCCGCGATAATCTCCTCCATATTACGAATTGCTTCTAGTTCTTGAACCCAGTCCACTAGTGTAGGCGGGACCTGCGATTTCCATCTCCTAGGGATGATGGCCCTCATGGCAGATATGAAGTGTCGCAGGATACCCTTTTTTATCCCAGATACCGGGCCAGGGATAAGGGAGAGGAGCGCCACCTGAGGTGTGTTTTCTATCTTGGATCCAGTGACCTCCTCGTAAATCGAGAAGATCCGGTCCCATAGCGCTTTAATAGGTGGGCAGCTCCACCAGATGTGAGTCATGTTACCGATTTCCCTCTGGCATCTCCAGCATTTATCCGATTGCTCTGTGGCAAACCGATGAATGTCGGCCGGGCACCTATACCATCTGGCAAGTACTTTATAGCTCCTCTCCTGGGCGGAGCCTGCCAGTGACATACCCTGAGTGCTCAAGAACATTTTTGTGAGGTCACTGGCCGAAAATTGGGTTCCCAGTTCTTTTTCCCATTTGTCTATAAATTTCGGGGGGGATGATTGAGTTTTCTTGTTTAAAAGTGAGTAAAGAAATGATATCCCTCGAGTTGGTGATTCTTCTCTGCTGACTAGGGACTCTAGCTCTGTCAGGGGGTCCCGGGACACCGCTAGTAAATTATTAGCCTTTATAAATGTAAGAAGCTGCCTGTGGAGGAGCCACGACAAATGCCTGCCCCCCGTACTGCCCCTCAAGTCTGCCAACGAGGGGACTCCACCAGCTTTTACTACGTGGCCTATTGATGTATTGTCAGGGGCGCTCCAGATAAGGAAGTTCTTGGCCTGCATTCCCGGTTCAAATGCCGGGTTGTCGAACAGGGGAGTGAGAGGGCCAGGTCTGCGCACCAATTTAAGCTTACTTTGCAATGGGTCCCAGATCTCTAAGAAATGCCTCGCCAAGAAGGGCGTAAGCTCCCTCTGGGGCCTGGGAAGGGGGGCCGCCCATGCCAGTGCTGTAAGGTTAAATGGGGAAAGCGATAACTCAAGCTGCACCCATAGTTTGTCCCCTCCCCTGCGCTTCCAGTCTACCATCCGCTGAAGCATTGCGGCCGTGTGGTAGAGTTTCAAATCTGGGAGACCCGCACCCCCCTCCCCTCTACCCCTGGAGAGAGTGGAAAGTCTTATTCTTGGCTTGGCGACCCCCCAAACGAATTTGGAGAATGCCGACTTCAGTTTGCAAAAGAACCTAGGAGGTATTCTTATTGGAACTGTCTGGAAGATATATAGGAGTTTTGGCAGAATGTCCATCTTTAAACTGTTAATTCTCCCAAACCACGAGATTGGCTTCTTTGAGTATGAGTCAAGGTCTGCCAGTATTTTGGTGAGGAGCGGGACATAGTTGAGCTCGTATAATTTAGAGAGGTCAGCCGGGATTTGCACACCTAGATATTTAATGGCACTAGACCTCCACTTAAAGGGAAAGCTACTCTCCAGGAGCTTAACCTCCCGGTCTGGGAGAGAAATGTTGAGGGCTTCAGATTTGGAGTAATTAACCTTAAAATTGCTCACCCGCCCAAACCGCTGGAACTCACTCAGCACCGAGGGAAAGGAGATATGCGCGGATGTTAAGTGTAGCAACAAATCGTCAGCGAACAAAGAGGTTTTATATTGACGGCCCGCTATTTGGATCCCTTTAATGTCTGGGTTTGCCCGGATGGCTATGGCCAAGTGCTCCATGGTAAGAACGTAGAGCAGGGGAGATAGCGGACATCCCTGGCGTGTGCCGTTACTAATAGAGAAAGGTGTTGAGAGGAGTCCGTTGGCCCTAACCCTGGCCGAGGGGGAGGCATATAATGCAAGGATTTTGGAGAGGAGGACAGGACCAACACCGATCTGCCTGAGGGTAGCCCTCATGAACTCCCAATCCACTCTGTCAAATGCCTTCTCCGCATCACATGAGAGAAGGCACGCAGGTTCGCCGGCAGTGCTAGCGTAGGATATAAGGTCAAGGAGCTTGTTGGTGTTGTACCTGGCCTCCCGCCCCGGGACGAACCCCACCTGGTCCAAATGGATCAGCTCCGGGAGGAGAGGTTGCAACCTCATTGCGATAATCTTGGCATAGAGTTTGATATCTATGTTAATCAAGGAAATAGGCCTGTAGTTCCCACACAGAGTAGCATCCTTACCCGGCTTGGGGATGACTGCAATCGTCGCCTCAAGCGTCTGTTTGGGGAAGAGGCAATGTTCCCCTATGGCATTAAAGGTTTTTGTTAATAGGGGAATTAAACGTGAGCCAAAGTGCTTATAGAATTTAGGCGAGTAGCCATCCGGCCCTGGACTTTTGCCCGTCGGGGACTCCTTAATAGCCTTAGCAACCTCCTGCTCTGAGAAGGGTCTTTCTAGCGCCTCCACGTCCCCCTCAGAAATAGCGGGCAACGGGGTGCTCTCTATATAAGCCGCTATCTCCTCCGGAGATGCTCGCATCCCCGGCGCAGGGTCGGGGGGGCTGTGGATATTATACAGAGAGGCGGAGAAGCTCCTAAAAGTGTCGGCTATGGCCAAAGGAGTTTGAGCTAGGGTGCCATCATTTTTTTGAAGGGCCGGGATGTAGGTCGCTGTTGATCTGGGATGTAATGCTCTGGCGAGTAGGCGACCACACTTGTTGGCCGATTCGTAGAACAGGGCTTTCCCCCTGTCCCTGAACCGCAGGTATGACTGATTGTATAACTTTTGGAGCTTTTCCCTGGCGTTTTGGAGTTCCAGTAGTCTGGTATTGGTGGGGTTATTCTTATGCTCCTTCTCAAGAGTGAGGATTAGGTCTCGTGTCTGAGTTATGAGCGAGGCCCTCTCCCGTTTAAGCCTAGCGCCATGTCTAATAAACTCCCCTCTAAGAACGCACTTCAAGGCTTCCCACTGGCAGGGTGGTGGAGTGGGGTCATTTTTATGGTCTTCAAGGAAATGCCCGATCGCTTCCTCTATTGCAGAGGAGCAGGTCGCGTCATTGAGCAGGTTATCGTTCAATTGCCATGTCCAGCCCGGGGGGGGGCAGGGCCCGGGAGGCATAGCGAGAGGAAGATTGGGGCGTGATCGGACCACAGAATCGGGCCTATCCACGCTCCAGGATCCCAGTCCATGGCATGGTGGCTGAGCATCAAATAGTCAATTCTACTATAGGAATTGGCTGCATGAGAGAAAAATGAGTAGTCTCTTCTATCACCGTTTAATGCCCTCCAGGTGTCGATTAGTTGGAGGTCTGTCAGGGACCTCCGGAGCTTATTAAGTTTGTTCAGTGACACCGTTGACTTCCCGGAAGAGGTATCTATGGGTGGGTTGAGGGGAATATTAAAATCACCTCCCAAGACGACTACTCCCTCCGCAAAGTCCTCGAGGAGCCTAAGCGTCCTAATACAGAATTTACTTTGGTCCAAATTAGGGGCATAGACATTTGCAATGGTATATATTCTATTAAAGAGCTTGATTTTTATGAAGAGAAACCGACCCGAGGGGTCCACCTTAGTTCCCAGTATTTCATGCGGGAGTGATTTATGAAATGCCACCGATACCCCTTTGGACTTAGATTTGGGATTAGGGCAGTGGATCCAGGATGGGTAGAATTTATTGCTGATTTTGGGGACATGGTCTGCCCTGAAGTGCGTCTCCTGGAACAATGCTATTTTTACCTTTTGCTTGTGAAGGTCGTAAAGGACCTTAGTTCTCTTCTCTGGGACATTGAACCCCTTTACATTGAAGGAGCAGATAATCACCTCCGTCATCGTGGGCAATGTAGCACAGGCCTTGCCAAGATTCTAGTAGAGGAATGAGGGATAAGAACGGGGCAAATGGGGGGGGGGGGGTGGAGGATAACGCGGTGGATGGGTAGGTTAAGGTATTAGGGTTACAGAAAGAATTTACGGGGTTTGCCTAAATGTAACCAATTACGTTCTTCACTCTCCTCACTAAGGGAGAGAGAAGACTGGCCTATACCGGGGGTTGGAAAGCTACGACCATGAAGTGGGAGGTGCGCTTTCTTTTCAAGATAAAACTGAACCCGTTAACAACAACCGTGAACATTAACATTGAACATTAACAGTGAACCATGGACCTAGTTCTTGCCTCGCTTGGCCGCAACCCGTGAGCAGCAAGGTCCGGGGCCTAGCCAGGCCCCCGACTCACCGCCCCGCAAGTCCCAGCCCCGGGAACACAAGAAGCAACAAAAGGACCGTCCCTGGCAGGTGCCCTGGTCACCACCCGCACCAATGGGGTCATCAGCCCGCCCGGCTGTGGAGCAGTCTCCATTTTAACCCGAAAGACACAAGTGGTGAAACAGGGCAACAGATCCCCAACACATTGTGACTAAAATGTGAACGTAGCCGGAACATGGTCATGAAACTGAATGAGAGTCCCGAGGTGGTCCTTCCCCGCGTCTTTTCGTTCCAGCAGTCCTGAGTCCAGGTCGGCCAGGTGTATGTGTGTCGGGGGGCCAGGGCAACTAAAATCCAAAGAGGCGGCATGCCCCAGTGCTCCCAGGGGCCGCCGGTCTGTCCTGACACACGGTGTGCGGCTCACGCGACATGGTCCCTGGTCCAGGGTAGGAAGGCAAAGATCAAATGACATATGTCAAGTATAGGCACGTAACGCCATCGGATCCCCAGGATCAAAAACTTCTAATTCCGCTGAATATACTGGAGCCGGCGTCTGCCCCTTCGGTTATCTGGTCTGCGCGGACTGCGCGGTCTACCATCTTCGCGTCTCGGGCGCAAGGGCCTGGTTCCTCCAGCGCCTAAGTCTGGTGCCAGCCAGTTCTCAATGGGAAAAGCCGGGAGGTCAAGGAACCCAAAAAGTTCTGGAAGCTGGGAGGGGGAGCGTAGTAGGAAGACCCTGCCCCGTCTCGTAACCACTAGATGGAACGGGTGCCCCCATCTGTATGTGGCGCCCATCTCTTTGATCTTATCCAGCAGAGGTTTAAGGATCCGCCGCATCTGGAGGGTCCGCCTGGCCAGGTCAGGCAGTAGAGAAACTGTAGCGCCCTGGTAACTTAGGGGCCCTTTTTCCCAGGCCTTCCTCATGATTTCCTCCTTGATCCTGTAGTAATGGACACGGCATACTATATCTCTCGGCCGAGACGGGTCTATCGGGTTTTGGCCAGGCGCTCTGTGTATTCTATCAATTTCAATATGCTCATCTCGCCTGCGCCCCAGGAGCTCGTTGAAGAGGTGTTTGGCAATTTCCTCTAGTCGGCTGTTTTCTGGTGTCTCCGGGAGTCCTCTAAGTCGGATATTATTCCTCCTTCCCCGGTTCTCCATATCGTCCAGGTGGATCATCATTCTGGCGGTATTTTGAGTAAGGTCGGCCTGTGATTGTTGCAGGGTTGCATTCGCTCTTTCAAGGGCTTCTATGCGCTGGTCTGTTGTTGTTTGTGCCTGCTCCAAAGTCTGAACTCTATCGGCTACTTCCGAGACGGACTTTGTTACCTCCTCAAGCTCCCGTCTGAATAGGGACTCCATTCTATTAGTGTAGTTCTCAAAGTCCTTTCTTGAGGGCAAGAACTTCAGAAGGACCTCCAGGTTGTATTGCGCCGAGGGGACCCGGTCGGGAGTAGCAGCGACAGGGGATGTAGACGTAGACAGGGGATGTGGTCCGGGCCAGGGCCCCGGTGAAAGTGACTCTGTGACCTGGTGATTCCGGCTTGGCGATAGCCCCAACCCCAGGTGTGGAGGGGTGCCCGCCTCCCGCCATGTGAGGGCGCTCCAGAGGCCGTGGTGCCGCGTCCTGGGGGGGATCCCACGTTCGGGATGTTATTCCCTGTCCCATGCTCCTGCCGCAAGGTGCTGGTCCCCGGCGGTCCACCCTGGTCGGCTAGGGATGGTTGTGGATGGATCTGCACAGTAGTGTGGAAGAGGGGTCCACCGGGACCCGGCAGCTGGGACCAATCATTGGACGATGCCCATGACTCCTGGTCACTCTGTGGGCTTGGCGGGGTGCTCATCTGAGGGCCGAGTGTCCTCTTATTAAAATCTGGGTAGGACCAGCTGGGGGATCTAGGGAGGGGAGGTGATGTATTCTTGCGGGGAGACTGCCACTGCACATAGCCCTCATTATCTCTCTGCCCCTGCTGCAATGAATGGGGCAGCTCCTGTACATGATCATGATCAACATCTCCCGAGGGGGATATGAGGGGGGCGTCCGTGCTTAGTGCGGCTGGGGACATTCTGGCCACATGGCCTGCCTGGGAGGACTGGGGCGCCTCTCCTCCTGTCAGCCGCACACCGCTGCTGTCAGCGGTCTCTGTCAGTCCGCCCTCCGCTCTGCAAGGCGATGGCTGCAGCCGCCGCTCAGCTTCCACTTCGGGCGGGGCCTCTGCCGTCTTCGGCTCCGCATCAGCAGCCCCTCGCTGTGTCTCCCCTCTCGTCGATGACGCACCGCCATCTTCTCCTCCTCCCGCAGGCGCGCCGCCACGAGGGTCTCCACATCCGACACCCGGTGAGTCCTCCGACCCCCGCGTCGCGCTCCCCGTCATCCCCCTCCGTACCTCCGGGGTCCGCTCACACTGTCCTCGGGTGCGGGCAGGCTCCTCAGCTCCTCCAGGCGCGGCGTCCCGTCCCCGCCGCTCATCTTCAGGCGCCATATTGCGGCCCTTCCTCCGCGATCCTGCAGCCTCGTCCGGTGAGAAGAAATGCAGTATTTTTGATGATCTGGCGATCCCAGACGATGACCTGCACTTCTTTCGCTTGGACATGGGTGCAATAGGGTCTAGCTAACGGGTATTTCTATGGGATTTCACGATTCAGGCGCAGAGCTCCCAAAGCACACGTCCTCACACGGCCATAGCGTGACCACGCCCCCTCAGCACACCAAAATTAAACAAAAATGTTCCATAAGGAAGCTCCCCACACCCTCAACTGCCTTGCACTGAGTAGTGCATCTTATTTCTGCAGTAGCTTCCGTACTCTGCATTCTGTGCCTGACAGACCTGATGGGACGCACACAGTGGAGGGATCAGGATGAAGCCGCAGGGCAAAGCAGCTCAGTTCAGTGCCCCATTTGGATCCTGGTTGTAGGTGACTATTCGGTTCAGCCTGTGGGGGATCCTTAAAGTTTTCCACTGTGGGACATCCCTAATTGCTGGTGTTTAAAGGGTTAAAGTCTGTTTTTGAACACATATACACCAGTAACAAAGCGAAAGCACATGGAATGACACTGAGACAATAACACTTTAGTGCCAGACCTGTAATGACAATTCTGCATAAAAATATGCAAAAAAAAGTCAAAAAAGTTTCTAAAAGTGTTTGTTTGCATCCAGGAGAGGTCACACAATGATTTGAGCAAAAAAAAACATTTAAAAAATTGTCAAACACGCTGTTTAAACACAAGCAAATGAACGCCCATTGAATTGTATCGGAGAGCGACACTGAGCAAAAGGTGGTTTTGCGTACAACGCTCAGCGTTCACCAAACGCTGCCTGGCACTACGAGGCACTACTTGGCGCTATCCCTTCTTAAATAACCCCCATACTGTTTTTTCAAGTCACTCCATCCAATAAGAATACCCCTCTTGGTGTTCACTAGAGGTGAAGGTAAGATTCATTTAAGAACAAGGCTTGTTAAGATTTTTTGGTGGCTGCTTTAAACATAAGGGTCGATTCAAAGAAACATGTAACAGCTTGGATTTTGGTGCCGATCATCCTATTTTTCCCGTACGCTCGTGCGTTCGTATGAACTTGCGAGTGATTCTATAAGCAAATACGTTTCTATCCTAATATATGTCCGTTCGTATGGCAGTTCGGGAATCAGACCTATGTCAGTTTCCATCCTGAATTTTCCATTTCATTTCTCAGGTTGCAAAATTGGTTTTGCCCTTTTTCCTTTTTTGTCTGGACGTAAATCCTTCTGATCTTGCGGCTGCGCACTACAAACTTACCTCATTAAAGTGCATTCTAAATATTTGGTCTTATTTTTCTTTATTTCATTCATTTTGTAGTAACCAACCATTAATGAATGCATTTGCATACGTAAATCTTACTTTGTTTAATTTTTAGTTAACTTGCATTTTTTACTTGTGGATTTAATTTTAATATTTTGGCTTCAAATGGTACAACTTAAAATTTTGTGTGTGGTTACCCACACCCTCTACATACAGATTGCTCTCAAATATAAAAAAACACCCACCAACTTCTGCATGTTATGAGTCTAGAAACAGCCAAGATGGCGGCTCAGGTATTCTCGGGCAGCCTGCAAACAGAAAGGGCCTTGTGACTGTGTTGCTCTGCATTCTTTGATTTCTGACCTCTCCGTGCCCCCAGCTCTGCTGTGTCTGTGCAAAATACAGCAGTAACCCACATCCTGCACTTTATCCCGCTCTCCTCTCCTCAGTAAGTGTGATGCATCTGACCAAAGATGTGCTTAAATAATTAAACAAAGCAAAGGTAAACAACTACACCAATAAATGCAATCTAAAAATATTATTCTAGTACATCAATTTAAAAATAAATAACAAAGGACATAAGTTTCTTTAATTAACGCAAATATATTGCAAAATAAATGTTTACATGCAAAGGACTAATTAAGGTCCACATTAAAATGCTTTTATAAGGCATACATGAAATGTATTGAATCAGGTATGCATTGCCATACAATTTATGGCCTCGGCCATGCTGATACATGCAGTTCATTGGAGCTCAAGACGCGCAGACTCCTCCACATAGCCAAAAAACCTGTTCACGAACAGCAATCCGACTGCTAAAAGGTGTCGGCAGTAGCTTTCTTTTAAAACGTATTTAGAGGTTTGAAAACTGTTCTCTGAATCACACCTAAACACATCCGATTATCCTAAGTTTTACGTTTTGATCCTAAGTTTTAGGATTTGATCCTAAGTTTTACGTTTTCATCCTAAAATTTAGGAACGAACTTCCGATGATCGTAAGAGCATATACGCATTCGTACGTAGGCTCGTGCGAGTCGGAAATGGCCAAAAAAACAGGAAAAAATGACTAACACCCACCCAAAATTACGATTCTCGATCCGAAATCAATTAACTTTTGCTCTTTGAATCGAGGGGATATGGGTTGATTCAAAGAAACATGTAACAGCTTGGATTTGGGTCACGATCATCCTATTTTTCACGTCCGCTCGTGCGTTCGTATGAACTTGCGAGTGATTCTATAAGCAAATACGTTTCTATCCTAAAATATACGTCCGTTCGTATGTTATCTCCCGAACTTGCCTCAGTCAGTTGGCAATCGTAAAAATCACGTTCATGTGCTCACCTGTTGCGGCGGCAGCCTGTTTTTTCTGCTGCTTCCATCGTCCACCTCTTCCAATTACTTGCGTTTGCCTCTGGTTTTCATTGGTTTTTGGCCTAAGATCTTGCGCATGCGCACCCTCAACCAGAAACTTACCTAAACCCCTTAGCGCCTGCATCCAACTTCATTTCTCGGTCCATAAAACTTACCTAAACCCCTTAGCGCTTGCATCCAACGTCATTTCTCGGTCCCTAAAACTTACCTAAACCCCTTAGCGCTTGCATCCAACTTCATTTCTCTGTCCCTAAAACTTACCTAAACCTCTTAGCGCCTGCATCCAACTTCATTTCTCTGTCCCTAAAACTTACCTAAACCCCTTAGCGCTTGCATCCTTCTTCATTTCTCTGTCCCTAAAACTTACCTAAACCCCTTAGCGCTTGCATCCAACTTCATTTCTCGGTCCCTAAAACTTACCTAAACCCCTTAGCGCCTGCATCCTTCTTCATTTCTCGGTCCCTAAAACTTACCTAAACCCCTTAGCGCTTGCATCCAACTTCATTTCTCTGTCCCTAAAACTTACCTAAACCTCTTAGCGCCTGCATCCTTCTTCATTTCTCTGTCCCTAAAACTTACCTAAACCCCTTAGCGCTTGCATCCAACTTCATTTCTCGGTCCCTAAAACTTACCTAAACCCCTTAGCGCCTGCATCCTTCTTCATTTCTCGGTCCCTAAAACTTACCTAAACCCCTTAGCGCCTGCATCCAACTTCATTTCTCGGTCCCTAAAACTTACCTAAACCTCTTAGCGCTTGCATCCAACTTCATTTCTCGGTCCCTAAAACTTACCTAAACCCCTTAGCGCCTGCATCCTTCTTCATTTCTCGGTCCCTAAAACTTACCTAAACCCCTTAGCGCTTGCATCCAACTTCATTTCTCTGTCCCTAAAACTTACCTAAACCTCTTAGCGCCTGCATCCTTCTTCATTTCTCTGTCCCTAAAACTTACCTAAACCCCTTAGCGCTTGCATCCAACTTCATTTCTCGGTCCCTAAAACTTACCTAAACCCCTTAGCACCTGCATCCTTCTTCATTTCTCGGTCCCTAAAACTTACCTAAACCCCTTAGCGCCTGCATCCAACTTCATTTCTCGGTCCATAAAACGTAAGAAAACCACATAATGTACATATGTCTATATGTTTCTAAGCGTGTTTTTTCTGGTTTGTGTAATTGTTTTTTGGTGTGCATATTAGAAAAGACACATTTATGAAGGCTTAAAATATAATTTATTTAAATTATTTTGTTTGTTTTGTTTTTAGTAATTTTCCAAACATATTTGTTTTTTTTTTTGTTTTGTTTAAAACATAGTATAACTTTTTTTTTTTTGGTTAAACACATATAAAATTTTTTTTTTGTTTTTTTTAAAAAACATAGTTGTTTTTTTGTTTTTAAAAACATAAAACATGTTTAAAACTTTTAAAATTGTAAAAACAAGTTAAACAAAGTAGCCAGGACCAAGGGCACTATTCATCATCCTCTTCTTCATCTGTTGGCCCCAACGTCGCCTGTATGGCCAGCAGCTCGGCCACCAACTCCTGGATTCTTTTTTTTTTTCTCTGCATTGGTTTTTGGGATAATCCCTGTAAGCAATAGAGAAATAAACATAAATAGGAGTACCAGACCGGTTGGTATGCTGGAAATAGATTTGGGGTTAATCAAATACATGTAAATGCATGACATATGTCATTCTTCCAAGGGATAAAGTTAATGCATTTCCCACAGGTAAGTGTTTAAACTCCTTAAACCGGACCTTCAACATTATTTAATGAAAAGCAATAACTATTCCCAAATGATTAGGCACCAGATCAAAGTACATTTTGGAGGTTTTTTTATTACAGCGCCGCCATCTGGACTCTGAAGCATAACACTTAATGAGGAGTGGAGAGTTGGCTAAAGTACAGGGGAGTAGCTTACAGTGGTGCGTTGGGAATCCAGAGCATAGCTGGGTTGAGGGAAAGGTCATCACTCCCACAATGCATGGCAGCACCTTACTTTTTTAGATCTGTATCCCATGCTGCCTGTAAATATTGCGCATTCCATATTCCGCAATATTGGATGTTTTCAGGCTCCTAACATGCATTAGATGGCTGAAGGCTGTTTTTCTATGTTTCTAATCTGTAGCTACAGTGTGTTGCCTAATTATTAGCTATGTTCTTAATACGAGTTAGGGTCCGCTTTAAGCTAACGAAGTGGCCACATGAAAGTGTTAACTACACATTGGCTACGCCTTTAGTTATGTGTGTGTTATTAGCTAACAAAACATTAATATGAATAATGGCATGGAGACTTACGGAGTTGGTGGCCGACAGATGGCTGGTTGGGGCCAACAGGCTGCCCTTGGTCCTGGCTATGCTGTGAAGAAGTCCCTGGAGAAACATGTGACATTTGGTTAGTAGTTGTATAGAGTCACTATTCCAAACAGATCTGGCTCCCAGGCTGGCTGACATCACTCACCTTCGTCAGGATCTCCTTCCAGCATCTCTGCTGCCTCCTCCTCCACTATCTCACCCGCTCCAGAAGATTCTACAAATACATAATAAAGGAGAACTTAGTTTTTGGCCTGCCATGTATATCTTTGTGCCTATACATGAAGATTGACATACCAGAGCCTTCCCCATGCCTGGCCGGGCATGACTCCACGCCCACGCGGTTGCGCCCCTCCTCTGTGGTAAGGTCCAGGGGCTGGTCTGAGGAGGCCACAGAGGAGGGGTAGGTCCGTCGCCCGGGAGATCCACCACCTTCACTCACAGATGCAGACTCATGCAGCACTGGTCGGCCTGTACGCCTCCGGGTGCGGCGAATTCTGAAATCCATTTCCAACACTACCAAAGAAAAGTCATTATAAATAAAGGCATAACTTATACATTTGGAACATATACCATGCAATTGCTTTGTACTTACTTGGGAAATGGATCCCAAAAAACCTCCGCACCCGGGGCATGTGCAGACGTTTCAGGTCCGACCAATGCTGCATTATCTGGGTGTGAGTGAAGGTGGTGCTGGTCACACGGTGTATTTCCGCGATGATCTCCCGGGCGATGTCCCTTTTTTCGCACACATTGGGCGCGAAGTCATACCGGCGCTGAAGCATGATCTGAAAAACATAATGGACACAGAGCTTTTACTTTTACACACAGACCCATATGTGTTGCATCATAAGTTGAGAATTTCATGTCATTAACACACACATTTAGAGTGGCAGCCATTTTTGGGGAGTGCCTTAAAGCGGACGTTGACTGTGAATGAGAGTCTGGTCTTATGTTATATGTATCACACACCATGTACATACAGATAATAGCCAACATCAAAAATCAGGCCACCTGCATCTATGGCATGTTAGGATGGTTTAAACATCCAAGATGTAGGCTTATGCTTAGGCTTTTGGACCACGTGTGTGGCTTCCCGTTGTGTTTTTATGGCTTAGGAAAACAGTGTTCCTCAAACATCCGCATCAAGGTCCGAGACAGGCCAGGTTTGCCAGCTAGCCCCGCTACTCCACAGGTTAATTAACTGTTGCTAAGCCTGAGCAATTGCCCTAATTAGGACATCAGCATAGACAGGTGAAAACGTGGCCAGGCTCGGCCCTTGAGGATGAAGTGTGAGGAGCCAGTTATTAAACATTAAGAGACCCCAAACTAGTTCCAAACGCATCATTTACATTTAGGCCATCATTGACTATTAGATTAAAATGCACAGGCAGCCACTTACCAGCATGAGGATCTCTTCCTGTTGACGGGTGAAGATAGTGGGCGCCATCTTTATGCTTCTTCAAGGCAGCAGATAAGTGAAACCCCAGCGGTTTCCTGGTTCCGCTCGAACGTACGTTCGTACGAGCGCGTAGTCGTGCGCATAGGCGTCACACGCTGGGCTCATTATTTAAAGGTCCCTGCACCCAAAGCTCATTCTCTTTGAGCATTTGTGGAAGATGGCACCTAAAAAGGCAATCTCCAAGCGACCCCAGCAAAGCCAGACCGCGGAGGGCCCAACAACCAGGTCCCAGCAAGGTAGGATAAAGCTGCGATCCAAGACTACTACCTCTGCCCCACCAAGGGACACTGGACCCTCTGGCAGCCAAAAAAGGGGCCCCAAGGCACGTGCCCCTGCCGCCAAAAAACAGGCAACAGCAGCACCCACCACCTCTGCCCCCAGAAGAGGCCGCCCAAGGGAGCCCACACCGGCCATGGGTTCAAGTAGGGCAGTTCGGCAACCCAGGCCCCGCAGCAGGGCCCGAACCCCATCCAGGGCCAGAAGCCCAGCCAGGGCCCGAACCCCATCCAGGGCCAGAAGCCCAGCCAGGGCCCGCAGAACCCCATCCAGGGCCAGAAGCCCAGCCAGGGCCCGCAGAACCCCATCCAGGGCCAGAAGCCCAGCCAGGGCCCGAAGAACCCCATCCAGGGCCAGAAGCCCAGCCAGGGCCCGAAGAACCCCATCCAGGGCCAGAAGCCCAGCCAGGGCCCGCAGAACCCCATCCAGGGCCAGAAGCCCAGCCAGGGCCCGCCGAACCCCATCCAGGGCCAGAAGCCCAGCCAGGGCCCGCCGAACCCCATCCAGGGCCAGAAGCCCAGCCAGGGCCCGAAGAACCCCATCCAGGGCCAGAAGCCCAGCCAGGGCCCGCCGAACCCCATCCAGGGCCAGAAGCCCAGCCAGGGCCCGCCGAACCCCATCCAGGGCCAGAAGCCCAGCCAGGGCCCGCCGAACCCCATCCAGGGCCAGAAGCCCAGCCAGGGCCCGAAGAACCCCATCCAGGGCCAGAAGCCCAGCCAGGGCCCGAAGAACCCCATCCAGGGCCAGAAGCCCAGCCAGGGCCCGCAGAACCCCATCCAGGGCCAGAAGCCCAGCCAGGGCCCGCCGAACCCCATCCAGGGCCAGAAGCCCAGCCAGGGCCCGCAGAACCCCATCCAGGGCCAGAACCCCAGCAAGGGCCCGAAGAACCCCATCCAGGGCCAGAACCCCAGCAAGGGCCCGCAGCAGGGCCAGAAGCCCCTACAGGGCCCGCAGCAGGGCCAGAAGCCCACGACCTGCCACCAGCCGGGAACAGAGCCCCCGACCTGGCACCAGCCGGGAACATAGCCCCCCAAGAGGGCCCAGAATGTCCACCATGACCACATCTACACCTGGAAGTTCGGTGGCCAGCCACGCAAGAACACCCAGTCCCTTGGCCAGTCCAGTCCAGTCATTGGGAAGCCAACAATCCAGCCATTCCCCTACCCAGCCCCAGGCCATAATGTCACCACATGTGTCTGCACACATGGAGGAGCAGCCAAGCCAACCATCTGGCCGCACATTGCGCCGCGGCCAGTTGAGTGGGAGATTCTCCCATGACCAAAATATGGCATTGGCTAGTGGCCTTACATTATACTATGACGAGCTCTATGGGAGCAAATCAAAACACACCACAAAGCAGCGCAAGATGGAATTGTTTGAAACCATCCTACGACAAGTAAATGCAGCGAGGGAAGAGAGGAAAGATGTGTCCCAAATTCAGAAGAAAATCTCGGATCTGAAGTATGCTGTACGGCAAAAAGAAATTAAAAGGCATAATTACAGGTAAATAAATGATGTCTCCAAATATAAGGATTAGGATGTACTGTATGCACATTTTCTGATTCAAAAACGATTTTCTCTTTTCAGCATGCAAACTGGAGGTGGATTTCCTACCAAACTGGAGTTTACCCCTGCTGAGGAGATTGTGCTGGGACTTCTCCATCCGGTCGCGGTCGGTGGACATGCTGGTCTAAGGGACACAGACTCACCGACCCGTACCCACGGTGAGTACTCTAAAATCTGCATGTTTGCCTGTTTGCTAAATAATCTAAAGTTCACTAGTAACAAGATGACGGGATGGCCCTATGGTTTGCCTTGCTTGGCCTCGCACTACTGTGCCTGTTTGTGTCCTCTTTTGGTCCCTGTGAATCACACATTTAGGACCACATCCATTATGGCAAAGATCCATTTTCCTATTTTATTGGTGAAGTAATGAAGTTTATCATGAAAAGGGATATATTTTGAATCAATCACAAAACACACATCATTATGGATGGGTTGCCTATTTGTTGTGTGAGTTGTGTTTGAGTTAACAATTTAATTACCCACCCCCAAACATATCTGACCTAGAGCAGCGAGACTCAACTGGCGGCCCGGGGTCCCAATGCGGACCTTGGCACCAGATTCCAGGACCCCTGGCCACACAGCCCTGCACTCAGTTACTTCTGTGTTGACGTGCTCAGAGCTGCCCCCTTGCTCGGCGATGTAGTGGTTGTTCTCCTGCCCAATGTCATGGCTCCCTGAAACATAGCATTGCAATATGAAGTACTGCACAGGAAGTGGCATTGCAAGGTACACAGTAACTTGGTACATCTTTCTCTTGGTCCAATCGTGTCCCGCTGCCCCAGCTCTGCCCCATCTGCCACAGTCCCCCCATGTCCCCCCCCCCACATAAGCCCCATACATTTGTAACAGATTTGCTCCATCCATCCCATCACCATCAATTCCTGAACTCCCCCCTTTAGCCATCCAATCCCTGTCCCCTCAGCTCTGCCCCATCCAGCCCAGCAAGGGCAAGCAGCCTTTATTAGTTTGCACTTTGAAATCTCAAGCCCCTCCACCAGTGTGTTTATTTCTAACTAGACACCCCCTGCGTCAGCCCCATGGCCAGACATTCACCTCTCACCACATACTTTAAATGGACCTTTACAAGAAGTGTTTGAGTACCCCGGACCTAGCGAATGGTAGTCTTAATCCAAAAATGTGCGTTGCAAGTTGTATGCTGACTGGGTACACTTCCTGACTTAGAACTGAGGTCAGTTAGCAGTTTTCGCGAGGCATTGCACCTATCTAAACTTGCGTGTCTTTTAACAAATGTCCCCATTGCTGTAGAGTTGCTTAATATTACAAATAGTGGTTTATTTGATTACCTATCCAAAAAATGGTTATGTGTGTGTTTACCTTGTTTGTTTTTCTCTTCTTCAGCCCAGCATGATCCCTCAGCAAGGGTAAACTCACCCCCCAGTTTGGTTATGCCTACCAGGTCCGTACAGCATAGGAGCCCAGATCCGAGATTTCCGGTAAGTTAATTTAGTACCATAAATACTACCAAGTGCTTAAGCATGTGTTAAACTGTGGGAATCCCAAATTTGGACGCCAACTTACACTTTTTTTTTTTATATGTCCCTACAGACCCGCACACTCATGGAAGAGATCCAGGAAATGGAGGAAGATGATGTCTCCATGCAGGGCACGTCGGATGACCTCCCCCTGGGTCCCAATTTGGAACTGCTCCATAATGTTTCTCTGGCCAATCCTCAGCAGCAGAGTGAATCTCCATCCATTGTGCATGCACATGGGGAGACTGACACAACAGTCCCCAGTGTTCACTCTGCTGCTGAGGATTTGCAAAGCAGGCCTGTTGCTGTTGAGGGGACGACACCACGCGGCAGGGCACGCCCAAGAGCCAGGGTAATTGTGCGGCGGACTCCATTACGCCGCCCCACAATTTCCCAGGGGAGGCAGAGTGCCCTGCTTCAATTATGGACCCAAGAAAGGGACTCTTATGAGGCACAGCTCGCTACAGAGCGTGAGGAAAGGCATGCCGACATGGTGAACATCAATACCAGCTTACAGGGCATCCTCGCGGAGTTGCGTACCCTCAACAGCAACGTGGTAACTGCAAGTAATGGCATCCAGTCAGCCATGGCTGAGATGACCAATATGCAGAGAAACATTGTGGAGCAGTTTCAAATTCACAATGCTGCCATGGCCCAGGCTAGGTCCCATTCACATGGACCTCCACCTGGACCTCCACCTGGGTATTATGGGCAGCCACCCTATTAAGCCATGGTTGTGTGGGACATCTTTTCTCTTAACCCCCACTGTATTTACTTGTCCTTTGAGGTTTCAAACAATCCATTTTGTGTTGCTCATGCAGGTTGTGTTTTGTATTTGCTCCCATATAGCTCCTTAGAGTAATGCTTAAGGCCACTAGCCAATGCCATAGGTCTATGTGGAGTGTATCTGGCCACTTATGGCTTTAAATATGTATTTGGTTGGTGCTCCTCCTGTTTGCAGACATGTTTGTGTGACATTATGGCCATGCCCAAATATCCCTGGGCCCAGGCAATATTAATGACTGGACTAGGCTGGCCTTTGGACTGGGTGTCCTTGTTTGGTTGTGCCACTCACTTCCAGGTGTAGATGTGCTCGATGTTTTTTTTGTTATGTCATCCATTTGTAACCACAGATGTATGTGGAATGTTTTCTGTTAAGCACAATAATTTTCACTTTCCTAAGTAAAAAAATATTCTCACTTACAATACTTGTGGCGTTTTTAGTGGGAACACATTTTAAACAGCTTGGGCTAAACCAGATAATTTTGGTTTTAAGAGGTGTAACAATGCAAATATCAAGCTAAGGAAACTACATGAAATACATTAGGCAACAATTAAGGTAAAAATGTTTTACTTTGAGGTAATGCCACATTACGGCAAAACAACATATTTAACAAAAAGGCTAACACAGACACACAGAATGTTGATACACGAAATAAAATTAACTAAAATGCTGCAAGATCAAGTTTGCTCTAACTGATTGGGCAGACTCACTGGGTGGCCCAACAAAATTCTCTCCATCATCCTCTAGGGCTGTAGAGGGCAGGCTATCCACATAACGTGGGACACGTTCCAGTATCGCAAAATTGTGCAAAACTGCACATGCCATGATTATGTCGATCACTTTTTTTGGATCATATTGCAGGGCGCCCCCAGTATGGTCCAAGCAACGAAAACGGGTCTTCAACAGCCCAAAGGCCCTCTCCACAACAGCCCTGGTCTTGCGGTGCGCACGGTTGTACGCTTCCTGAGAGGCATCCTGGGGCCGCAGCACAGGCGTCATGAGCCAGGGGAGAAGTGGGTACCCGGAATCACCTTAAACAGACAATTAAATGTAATCAAAATTAAAAAGGCAACACAACAAACACAAAGAATTTTACATATATCATAATGATGTAAGGTAAAGGGCCAAAAAAAACACCCAGGGCACATTAGCAAAATAACTATTGCCACTAATGTAGTACATAATTAAAAATGGCACTTCAATATACCAATTAATTAACAAACATCTGCATGGCCAAGGGTAGTTGGAATTTAAATATATTTTGAGGTTTCTGACATGTTACAATTAGGATGCTGCTGAGGGGCTATCAACATTTATATGAAAACTACAATGTATGCAGTTTAAGTCCACTTTGACATTTAAAGACCAATACTACAAAAGGAGCAAAAGCTCACAGATCCTTGGGTATAAACTCCCAACCAATATATTTAGGGACATGGAACTTACAGACATCCTAACTAAAGGGAAAACATTCTGAAGGACAAAGCGAGGCAAGCATTTTGGTTTGGAGTTCATAATATATGACCCAACAAAAAGGCAGTTTCTGGCTTATGTAAAGAATTCAAATACAAAAATATCAACAAATACAAGATTAATCCCACATTTAATAGCACACAAATAGGACACACTTACCAAGCAGCCATGCACCCGAAAATTCACCTGCCTCAAATCTCCTAAACAACCCAGATCGCCTGAGGATATACGAGTCGTGCGACGATCCTGGGTAGCCGGCAAGGACACTCATAAAACGCATGTCCGGACCAACCACGGCCTGGACATTAAGGGAGTGTCCCATTTTTCGATTCCTTAAGGCAAAAACATACAAAAAGGGTAATTGATATTTGAAAAAATAAAATTAAAAAAAAAAATACATGTCTGCACTCTATTGGGAAAGACTAATGAAAAGCCTAGATAAAGCAGCTACACAAATGAGGGATAAACAAATATGCTGCCGCAAAGGAAAACAGGTTACATTACACGTTGGCCAACATAATAACCAATCTCAATACCTATATATATACTCGTCGGCAGCCCTAGGTACGAGTGCCACATGTGTGCAGTCAATAGCACCAATAACGTTGGGCATGTCGGCCACATTATAAAACCCAAGCTTAATGGCGTTTCTGGCTGCCATATCATCCGGAAAATAAATATATTTTGGAGTTATGGCAGCCATGCCTTCCAAAAATTTAGATAGTGCGCGGCTCAGCGTAGGCTGTGACATCCCCACGGAGAGGGCACCCAGCCTCTGGAACGAGCCGTTCGCCAAAAATTGCAGGCAGCCAAGCATCTTGGTCATACCTGAAATTGCATGCCCCTTCCTTGTGGTGCGGGCTAACCATGGCCGCAGCTCACTATATAATTTATGGAGGGAAGCGCGATTAAGCCTGGTCAGCTCGAACAGCTCAACATCATTCATGCTATCGATGTTCATGCTCTCAGACATCTCGATCAACTCAATGCCAAAAAGCATAAGCCCTTGATGTGCCACAAACTCGCTCCTCTCCATCCTACTCCCGAGGCCAAATAGCTGCCGGCAAACATTTCGTAAAGCAGCTCTTTAATGGGCTTCAAAACAATTAGCAATCACCTCTCTGAATTGGTCGCAAGCCCATGTGAAGGACGTAAAAAATAGGATCGGACGCAAATAATACGATTTGGACGGGAAAAACACACGAACTAACGCAAAATATACGATTCTCGTACGAAATGCGTATGTTCATATACGTCTATGCGCGAACGATCGTGCGAATACGAAATGGGCAAAAAAACAAGAAAAAATGACAAACACCCACCCAAACTTACGATTCTCGATACGAAATCAATTAACTTTTGCTCTTTGAATCGAGGGGATAGTCTCCAGTCTTTCTTATCCAGTTTGTCCCACCCTGTTCGCTCCCCCTGAGCAATTTTGAGAATCGGGATAAATATCTTACTGACGCAACTCTCCTTGTGGTGCCCCGATGCAGCTCCAGTTATAATTGGTTAAGTCAGAGGTCATGGCAAGTTTTATATTCTCTTCTGTCATGCAACCGCTCCTGGTAATGATTATTTTTACTCCTATTCTCCAAAATAGCCACTGGTGCGAGAGAGGAGGGGGGAGGGATCCCCCCTTTTGATTCTTTGCCCCAGGGTGCTAGAAAGCATATCAACACCTCTGTCTGCAGACTCGCCTTATCTCCAAATGGGTTAAATTGAGCCCTTTTGTCAGGACATGAGTGCCATCAATTAATTAGTTAGGATGTCTTATCTCAGAAAGTCCTGTATTTCACATAGGAGCCACTAAGGGGAGCAGTGTACTGCAAAGGTTTTGTTCAGTTGTAAATACAGTACATACTATAAACACTGGACAATTCTGCAAAGAAAAATGCAGTTCCCAATTCCTTGCTGTATCTTTTCCTGCTGCTGCTATATTGCAATGTTCCCATTTCTTACAATCATGGAAATATATCTTTTTTTATTTTTTAAATGTAACCTCCTTTTAAAGCAGACCTAAACCCTGCCTGAAGCTGCTTGTCATTCGTTTAAATAGGATGGCTTTCATGCTGTCAATCAGGGTATAAGGAAGGATACAGGAGGAGAAGGAGCTTACGATCTATTAGGATCTATAGGGATATAATTTGTATTGGTATAAACAAAACAGAAATACAACAAATAGTGTCAGCTGATAATGTCAATTGTAACATAAATATATATACAAATCATCAACATAAAAAACACTTCTGGTCACATGTGACTATTCATTATCTAATTCGGTTATTCCTTTAAAAAAAATAATAAATAACAAAATAATAAATAACATATAATAAGTAGTATCAGGCCATGAGGGGGAATAAATGGTTCTTATTAAAGGAAGACTCCATCCCATAGTCTGGCATAGTCTTTTATGCATTTCTGCAGCTCCTATTCCATCGTAATTCAGAGATAATGAGGTTGGCCACCTCTTGGAACTAGAAGGGCTCCCGATGCATGGAGGTGCCGGTACTGCAGTGTTATATACAAGGTTTCTTGGTGGATACATAAACCTGTCTTCACCAGGACGTGCTTCAATGTCTCCTCCACATTGAAGCCTAAGGGGCAGCTCCTCTCGGGCAGACAGAGCCACTTCAGGTTCCCCGATATGAAACTTCCTGTAAAATGACAGACAGACTACATAAAAAAAATGTAGTAGGTAACCTGCCCCCATCCAGGAGTCTCAGTCCGTGACCTGGATGGTAGAACAGAAGAAGGCTATACAGATGTGATTATATAATTGCTTACTGGTGCTGTTCTCCAGGTAGGTCTTCTCAGTTTTTCAGATAGGTGGGAAGGTAGGACCGAGTCCACCTCCCCCTCATAAGACTACCACCCCGTACCCAGGTCTCAGTAAAGGATATGATCCAGTTATAAATGCTTTGACCCCACACAGGACTGGCATAATGGCCCAGGCATCCAAAGTTGACCTTCAGGAAGATGGAGTCATAGAGTCCTCCCTCTTACCTCTTTTTTAGGTAAGTGATGGCTCTTTTTATTTGGTTCATTCTGTTCCCCAGGGGATTTGGAAAAACAGATTGTAAATCCTGGCTGATAGGGAATCTGGAACATGGAATATGGCAGCAATATATAGAAAAATAGGGACCAGATAGAATTTCAGTAGTGAAACCTTTCCCTTATAGGATAGCTTTTAGTTCTTTCAGTGCTGAACCTTTATGTTGGCAGCAGGGCTGGCTCTAGGTTTATGTGGGGCCTCTGGCGGCATTGCCTCAGTTGGCCCCTTTGTGGTGGAGAGACGCGGGGCAGAGGTCTATAAATTTCATGGCTAAAACTAAGAATGGCTGCTTGCCCTCCTATTGGAGCTGTTTTTTAGTTATTGCCCCACATGGGGTCAGGGATGGGGCAGAGCTGAGTGGACACTAATGGATGGGGCAGAACTGAGTGGACATAGATGGATAGGGCAGAACTGGGGGGGGGGGCATGGATGGTTGGGTCTGAGCTGGGCGGGCAGGGATTGATGGGGCTGAGCTGGGGGGACATGGATGGATGGGGCTGAGCTGGGGGGCCAGGATGCATGGGGCAGAGCTGAGGGAACATGGATGGATGGGGCTGAGCTGGGGAGGCATGGATGGGGCTGAACTGGGGGGACATGGATGGATTGGGCAGAACCAGGGGGACATGGATGCATGGGGCAGAGCTGAGGGGACATGGATGGATAGGGCTGAGCTGGGGGGGACATGGATGGATGTGGCAGTACTGGGGGGGGGGGGCATGGATGGGGCTGAACTGATGGGGGGCAGGGATGGATGGAGCTGAGGGGACAGGGATGGATGGAGCAGAGCTGAGGGGAGAGGGATGAATGGAGCTGAGCTGGGGGGACATGGATGGATGGGTCAGAACTGGGGGGCATGGATGGATGGGGCAGAACTGGGGGGACATGGATGGATGGGGCTGAGCTAGGGGGACATGGATGGATGGGTCAGAACCGGGGGGCATGGATGAATGGGGCAGAATGGGGGGGGGGGCATGGATGAATGGATCAGAACTGGGGGGACATGGATGGATGGGGCTGAACTGAGGGGGTGCAGGGATGAATGGGGCAGAGCTGAGGGGACAGGGATGGATGGGGCTGAGCTGAGGGGACAGGGATGGATGGGGCTGAGCTGGGGAGATATAGATGGATAGGGCAGAGCTGAGGGTACATAGATGGATGGGGCTGAACTGGGGGGGCATGGATGGATGGGGCTGAGCTGGGGGGACATGGATGGATGGGGCTGAGCTGGGGGGACATGGATGGATGGGGCAGAACTGGGGGGGGGAATGGATGAATGGATCAGAACTGGGGGGACATGGATGGGGCAAAGCTGAGGGTACATGGATGGATGGGGCTGAACTGGGGGACATAGATTGATGGGGCAGAACCGGGGGGACATGGATGGATGGGGCAGAACTGGGGGGGGGGGGGATGGATGAATGGATCAGAACTGGGGAGACATGGATGGATGGGGCAAAGCTAAGGGTACATGGATGGATGGGGCTGAACTGGGGGACATGGATGGATGGGGCAGAACCGGGGGGACATGGATGGATGGGGCAGAACCGGGGGGACGGGGATGAATGGATCAGAACTGGGGGGACATGGATGGATGGGGCAAAGCTGAGGGTACATGGATGGATGGGGCTGAACTGAGGGGGTGCAGGGATGAATGGGGCAGAGCTGAGGGGACAGGGATGGATGGGGCTGAGCTGAGGGGACAGGGATGGATGAGGCAGAGCTGAGGGTACATAGATGGATGGGGCTGAACTGGGGGGGCATGGATGGATGGGGCTGAGCTGGGGGGACATGGATGGATGGAGCAGAACCGGGGGGACATGGATGGATGGGGCAGAACTGGGGGGGAGGGGAATGGATGAATGGATCAGAACTGGGGGGACATGGATGGATGGGGCAAAGCTGAGGGTACATGGATGGATGGGGCTGAACTGGGGGACATGGGTGGATGGGGCAGAACCGGGGGGACATGGATGGATGGGGCAGAACTGGGGGGGGGATGGATAAATGGATCAGAACTGGGGGGACATGGATGGATGGGGCAAAGCTGAGGGTACATAGATGGATGGGGCTGAACTGGGGGACATGGATGGATGGGGCAGAGCTGAGGGGACATTGATGGATGGAACAGAGCTGAGGGGACATGGATGGATGGGTCAGGGCTCAGAGGATAGCAATGGATGGGGCCGAGGTGACATACCATCAACAGGGCAGAGCTGCGGAGACAGGGATGGATGGAGCAGAGAGACAGATAAAGGAAGTGTGTGCACTGTGTAACCTGCATTACCTTCTTCCAGCATTTTCAGTACTTCTTGTTGCAATGCTGGGGTCAGGGAACAGGGTGATGACATGTCTCTGGAGGCGGGGCTTGCAGGGAGACTCAGCTCTAAAGGGCAGCGCTGGTCCTAGATCAACACACAAGCCAGTGCAGGGCTGAGCAGAGGTTAAGAGCTGGGCAACTGTACCAGCAATGAAAGAATGTGCAGCTCAGCCTCATCACAAGGTTAGTGACGAGCCGGATCGCTAGGGGGAGGCGGCGCAGGGGCATGATGCAATGTTAGTGGCAAAAAGTTTAACCACATTGTGCCAGCTGTCAGTGGGCCCCCCTGGGAGCTGAGGCCCCTCAGCAGCTGACCAGGCTTCCTGGGTGCTGACGTCGGCTCTGGCATCGTTCACTATAATATGGCTCAATTTACATTTTCTAACTTTCTATGATTCATTTAGGATGATAGTACAGGCTAGTAAAAAAACATAAGTAGAAAACCACGGTAACTCTTATGACGGCCTTTCTGCTGATTCCACAGTACATGCGCTTGCCGAAACTTCATCCGCAATATATGCTGCTTACTCTCACCAGATTTTGAGAAGGACTGGCACCGATACGCTGGGGAGCAGGGGGTGCAGCTGGTGGCATTTCCTCTGTTGAGATTGCTCTGAGCTCAAAGTGCCATAGTAAAAAGCTGGAAGAAATGCATGCTGTGTGTCTGGCGGACTGCACATGGACGATACAGGTAGGAGGAACAAAACCAAGGATAGTGAAAATTCCAGGTTTTGTTGGTCTTAAAAAACAAAAAGGATGGAGAGGAGAGACTGCTCACTATTATTTTACAAAACCTATTTTAAGAAACATTTCCTTAAAAAATGCTTAAAGAGGACCAAAACCCACCAAACTTGTGAAATACATTTGCTAATACTCCCCTATTAGGGTATAGAGCTAGAAATAGATATTTTCGCATTTCGAATTTTCCTGGAACACTGAATTATTTGGTGTCCCTTGGTGTGAGATGGCAGGGGATCAGTCATTGCTTAGGTGTGACAATGACATCACTGACACACACAGCAGTGGCAATGAATGAAAGAGGCTGAGTTTTTCAGCTAAAACAGATAGCATTATCTGGGATTAGAGTGAGGCAGGAGCGGTAAAAATTGGCAAAAGGTAAACTGGTCAAGTGGCCAGTCCCCCTGGAGCCCTCTGGCTTGGGATCCGGCTTTCCCTACCGATGGCGGCCCTATGTGTGAAATATATTACAATTGTAGTATAAACTTTACATGTGTTTTCCTGGGCCAAGATATTAAAAGAGGTTTTATTGACGGAAACTCTGCAGGTAAAGTAAGGGACCCAGTCAAGTGGTCAGTCCCCCTGGAGCACTCTGGTCTGGGATCCCGCACTGTGTGAAACCCTGCTGTTTGCCCAGTAAAACGTACCTTTCCTACGTCTAATGACTCATGCGTGGCTCTCATTCAATCATATTAATGTGCAGCTGGAGAAGCTGAATTGAAGGCCAGCCACACACAGCGGCGGTGCAGCATCACTTGCATCCTTCAGCTCTGCATGGATGCACACAGCCATTCATTTGCAGCGGGTGTGGCTGTGCTCAGCCAAAATATGATGTGAGTGATGCCGCCGCAGGTCACGCATGTGCCGTGGGCTTGTCAGACAGGTAAAGATCAATGGTTCTGAACTAGTATGCCCTGGGGGGGAAAGGGGGAATTAGCCAGCCCTGGAGTCTATGGCGGTATTGGTTCGCTTTAAGTGAACAAAACATTTGTACTTTAAATTCATCTTTTAGAGTAAATATCATGTTTTAAATGGAGAATTCAACAAACCTAAACTTTGAAAAGGTAAATGATCCATCTTTAAGACAAATATAGTGTATATGCTGTAAGGAGACGTGTATAGCTCAGAGAAGTAGATGTAATTATCCACTCCAAAGAACTGACATGGTGTTTGATTCCATTAAGCCAGGGTTGAATAAACTCAATATGAACACCCCCGTGGCAATATTTTGACAAGTAGAAAATACAGTTGTAATTCCAGAAAACACTTAATAAATTGAAAACAAAATGTATTGGGGTGCATGCACTGCACTCAAGCTGACCAGTTATCCAGCGTGTGAGCTTCATGACTACTGAGAGTGAGATGACCTGTAGTGCTTTCCATTTGGATCAGCTATTGTCAGCATTGGACTATTGAGACCCTGGGAGTCCCTAAGAGGGTGACACTTCCAAAAGCCACGCCAGCAGGGCTACAGAAGAAATTTAAGGACATGGATATTCCACTTCCCAATATTTACGTGATTTATCTAATCCAGGGATGTCAAACTCCTTGTCATCGAAGTTAATAACAAACACAGAACAAAATGCAAACAGGACCATTCAAATGTATGGTTACGGACACCAAATTATTTTGTTTAGGACAGATGCAGATGCATAATTATTTTCCCCAGGACAGATGCAGGTTCTGAATTATTTTCCTAAGGACAGATGCAGAATTATTTTGTCTAGGACAGATGCAGACCCAGATTAATTTTGCCCAGGACAGATGCAGGCCCAGGGCAGCTCTACTACTTTTTTACATCCCACCTAGCACTGTCTGTTTTGGCAGTAAGTTGGGTGGGTTAGGCAGGCCCCCCTTGTGTGGTGAGAACTGGTTGAACTGAGACACATGACAGTTGCAGATACTACTCTCTCCTGCCCCAGAATGTTAAAAAGGCCACACACCAGCTGCTTTTATAGGCATCACGCCTAGGGACAGAATTAGAGGGGGTACTGCGTAGCCCAGTCAAGTGCAGTGTACCATCGCATAATTTGTCAGCAGAGCCACAAGCAGGTACAAAGACATGCTTGTCACAGACCGGGTGGAGCGGACTTGGATGTGGATCCGCTTTGACTGTGGAACTGATGGCGAGTGGCGTGTCAGGGGAGCGGAGTCTAAGAGGCCACCGGTATTCACCAGAGCCCACCGCAAGGCAGGTTGGTCTTGTAGCGGCTAGTGACCCCCAGGTCGCTACCCCCCAGTTCCCCCCAGTACAGCGGCCCAGTTCCACAGTTAGCCGAGGTTCAGCGTGGTGCACAGGGGCAGGCAAAAGACCTAGTGAGTACAGGCAGAGGTCAGGGCTGGCAGCACAGGTTCATGGTAAAGGTGAGTAGCCAAGGTCGGGGCAGGCAGCAAAGGTTCAGAGTCGGGGACAGGCAGAGGTCAGTACACGTGTGAGCAATCCAAAAGCGACTGATTTACAACTGGCATGGAAAGACCAAGATCCGGCACTGATGGAAAGGAAGTGCCCCTTTAAATAGGGGAAGTGGATGCAGGATTGGATGACTCAGGAATCCGGTGCGCGCTCCCTCTAGTGGACGGGGACGTGCGCGCACCTGACCATGCGAGGAGGAAGCATGGGGGGAAGGGAGACGGCTGGGAGCAGCTATGGAGGTGAGGGAAGTGCTGTGAGATGGATGACGGCTGGAGGTATGTGAAGTGCTGCGAGATAGGCACGCTCGCCCTAACAATGCTGCCATGGTCCGAATCCTTGTAGTGGCCAGGCTAGCTTGAAAGGGCAGCGCCCAGCCGCTACCATCTGGCACCTATCCCAGGGCCATATAAAAAGACTCGGAGGGCAGCATCCGGGCCCTTGGCCTTGAGTTTGACATATGTGATCTAATCCAAAATCACCATGTTCAGGAAGCACTTTTACTACCTCCGCAAGTCCAAATCTTAGGATCTTTAGAAGCTCCAGTCCCAAGCATTCCACTCTTTAAGAGATGGATAAGAACATGCATTTGCTTTTGCTGGTTCTGTTTTCAAGGTATCCCCAGGCTCCATTGGCCAAACTCTGACCAAACAAGGTGGTTTGAAAAAATTCTCCCTGCTGGAATGTTGTGAAAGATAAGCTATACTGACCTCTTTTGATTTAAAATAGATTTTCTTTTTCTGGACTCTTTCACACAGTTCATTTTTTGGCTTTTACTAGGATGTTTTATGTATTACTTCTACAGTGTTAATTTTGCTGTTGTTTACATGACTGAGATATGCCAAGGGCCTCAAAGTTTTGAAGCTTTCTTTTCTCCATTTTGTGATAGAAAAGGTTAAATGTTGATACAGGTTTAAGGAATTCAAGGTTATATCGACCATGAGACTGACTACCGTTAATCCGTGTGGAATAGTACTGAATAGTACTGGAATGAACTGAAAATGGCATAAACCCTATCTATAATGGCTGTATGCAAGTCAGTGGGTGCACATCTAATAAACAAATAGGGTGAACAAATTTCTCTATGAATCATTGAGGCACAACCAGCTTAAAAATACCATTTTGTGATTACTCACCTGTAAAATGGGTATTATAAGTATGTCTCACACCCTGCTTCGGAAAGGTTAATTACACGTGGGTTATGGTCCAGTAGAGGGCGAACTTCTGCAGAGTTGACTAGAAAAAGAAGCCCCTCCCGGTCCATAAATACCTGGACCTCCCACACATTCCCCAGTATAAGGAAGCAGTAAGGAGACCAGGAAGAGCCAATAAAATTCATGAGAAAAAAGTTTCACCATATAGAGGATCCAAGATACAACTCAGGGTGGGACGAAGCAGGGTGTGAGACATACTTATAATACCCATTTTACAGGTGAATAATCACAAAATGGTATAATTCCAAGTATGTCTCACACCCTGCTTCGGAAAGATTAATTACACTTGGGACATCCAATAGCAGTGTCCAAAAAGGGTGGGGATCCCAACAGGCAATAGTGCACAAATTAAACCACTGCAGCTTGCAGAACTTTGCGGCCAAAAACAGCATCCGCTGAGGCCCGCACATCAACCTTATAAAACTTGGAAAAAGTATGAACAGAAGACCAAGTAGCAGCCTTACAAACTTGTTCAACAGAGTCTTGGTGCTGAAACGCCCAGGAAGCCCCAACAGCACGAGTAGAATGAGCAGTGATCTGGAAAGGGGGATCCCTCCCCTTAGCAGAATAGGCCCTAATAACGGCCTGACGAATCCATTTACTAATGGTAGACTTGACGGGCGCCAAACCCTTCTTGGAATGGTGAAGTAGCCACCAGATAGTACTTTACACATCTAACGACGTCCAGAGAGTGCAAGGCCCTCTCCTTGTCATTGCAAGGTTTAGGACACAATGAAGGAAGCACAATGTCCTGATTGAGGTGAAAGTCAGAGACAACCTTTGGCAAGAAGTCTGGTTTAAAACGGAAAACCACCTTGTCCTGATGTCTCTCAAAGTATGGGGCCTGAATGGACAGAGCCGCCAACTCAGAAACACGTCGAACAGAGGTGATAGCCACCAAAAAGGCAACTTTTAAGGTGAAAATGGATAGTGCAGAATCCTGCACCGGTTCAAAAGGAGGACCCTGAAGGGCAGACAACACCAAATTTAAATCCAGGTAACATGGGTTTGCGAGGCGGGCGCACATGAGTGACCCCCTGAAAAAAGGTCTTAACCAAAGAATGAAGAGCGAAAGATCTCTGAAAGAAAACCGCCAGAGCGGACACATGACCCTTAAGAGTGCTAAGCTGAAAACCCATGTCCAGACCATGTTGAAGAAACTCCAAAATTCGAGGAATGGAAAACACCCAACAAGGAAAGGCCCTAGCCTCACAACAATCAATGTAGGTCTGCCAGGTCCTGTAGTAGATATTAGAGGAAGATTTCTTCCTAGCCCTGACAAGAGTCTGGACAACGGCTTCAGACAAACCCTTTTCCTTTAAGATGAAGGTTTCAGCAGTCACACTGTCAAAGCCAGCGTTTGTAAATTGGGGTAACAAAGCTGACCTTGTGTGATCAGATCCGGAACCAGAGGCAGCCTGAATTGATCGACCGCCAGCCGGACAACGTCTGTGAACCACACCTGTCTTGGCCACCTTGGGGCCACCAGGATCGCTGGCACACCCTCTTGAGCCAGCTTGCGTACCACCTTGCCCACCATGGGAAAGGGAAGAAACAGATACAGGAGACCGAGCTCTCGCCAGGACAGAGACATGGCATCCACTGCCAGAGCCAGAGGGTCCTGGGACAGAGACACAAATGCCGGAAGCTTGTGATTGTGAGGAGAGGCAAACAGATCCACCTTCGGACTCCCCCACCTGCGACAGAGGGATAGAAATACCTGGTTACTGAGGGAACATCCCCCCCGGCGAGAGGTCCCTCTGCTCAAGGAGTCCGCTACCAGGTTCTTCACCCCTGGAATGTAGACTGCCGAGATGCACGGAACATTGGTCTCGGCCCAAGCAAGAATCACAGACACCTCCCAGAGGGCACTCCGGCTGCGAGTCCCTCCTTGGTGATTGATGTAAGCGACCGCTGTCCGATTATCGGAGCGAACCTGAATTGTTAAGCCCTGAAGGTGATGTGTCAGGTGCGACAGCACCAACCGAACCGCCCTTAGCTCCAGAATGTTGATGGGGATATGTTGATGAGGATCCCACAGCACCTGGAACTGATGTTCCCTCCAGAAGCCTCCCCAGCCTGACAGACTGGCATCCGTGGTGACCGTCTCCCAACAGGGCGCAAGAAAGGACCTGCCCCCCAGGAGATTCTTCTGGTCCAGCCACCACTGGAAGGACGGCCGGACAAGAAGAACACAAGTCTGATCCAGAGACAGAGGACATTTGTCCTAAACCGATAGAAGATGGAGCTGAAGGGGTCTCATGTGAAACTGAGCAAATGGCACTGCCATGAAGCAAGCCACCATCAAACCTACCAGCCTCATGCATAACCTGATGGACGGACGAGGGCTGGACAGAAGAAAACGAATAAGAGCCTGAAGAACATCCACCTTCGGCTGGGGTAGGAACACCCTGGTCTGAATAGTATCCAGAGTCATGCCCAGGAACGAAGCCACCCTTGACGGGGATAGAGAGGACTTGGGGTAATTGATTACCCACCCGAACCTCTCCAGCGTCGTCACCACCGTTCTGGTGTCAAGCTCCGCCTGGTAGAGAGAGGATGACGTAATGAGAAGGTCGTCCAGGTAAGGCAAGATACGAATGCCCCGGACTCTGAGAAGAGCCATCACGCCCGCCAAAACCTGCTTGACCAAGAGCCACGAAAGGAAGGGTTGAATGAACCCGAACACTGAAAGGGCCGGCGCTGCTTCTTGCGTTGAGGTAACTTACCCCCTCTGGCAACCAAGTCTAAACGATCACCAAACAGGCGCAGACCCATGAAGGGAAGACCTGTGAGCGTCTGCTTAGCAGTGTTATCGGCCGCCCACTGGCGCAACCAGACCGACCGCCGTATAGAAACCTGCAATGCCGAGGTCCTGCTACACATACGGATAGTATCATCCAAGGCTGATAAGACAAAAGCAATGAACATCTCACAATGAGTCAATGCTGTAAATTCCTCACTACAAGGATCCAATTGGGAACCATCCAAAAGACCCCTAATTAGATCTCTAGTAGCCACGGCTGTGATCGCAGAAGCACAAACCGGGCGCAAGGCCGAACCCACACAAGCAAAGGCATGAGAAGCCAATTGATTGAGACGTCGGTCCTCACCATCCTTCAAGGTAGTGGAATCCGGGGTATGCACGACTGAAGTATTGGACAATCCCAGGACGGGCGCGTCGACCTCTGGGGGTGTCGACTAACGTTTAACCACATCAACAGGAATGGGATACTTCCTATCCCACCCGTGAGGGATACCAGGGAGCCGACTAGGCTTTTCCCATTCCTAAAGGATCAGATTGTTAAAGTGCTTTTGATCCGGGAACTCCAACCGAGGTTTGGCGGTCCCAAAAAATTCCCCCCGTTGCGGAGGGGCCTCCGCAGGAGGGGAGATGGCAAGTACCTCAAAAATTTGAGTAAGGAGCCTATGGGTGTTGACAGTATCCCCGCGCTCTGAGCCGGCATCAGCGCCAGGGTACTGCCGATCCTCAGATGAGTCAGAGTCTGGGAACAGTTCCCCTTCCTCGAGCAGGGAACAATCAGACCAGTCAAACAGTTCAAAATCAGCATAATCAAGGGCCGGCGCCACGGGCGCCAAGTGCCGTCTCTTAGCTGGTGCCTTCCTGGCTGCAGAGCTAGCAATCAGTCTCTCAATGTTGGCCAGCCTTGCGCATACATCAGATTGCGACTCCCCACTGGCGACAACGTCACTTGGGGTCACAACCAGGCGTAGGGGTGTAGGTGATGAGGCCAGCAGGGCTGAACCATCCGCACGGGGCCCGGCCTGCCGCACAAGCGCCTGTTGTGCACACGGTATACAAATTTGCACATTATCTCCCAAAAGGGACGCCCCACATATCACACATGACCGGGGTTGTCCCGAAGGAACACCGAGTCCAGTATCCTGGGGAGCCTCCATATGGTGATTTTTTGATAGTCGCAATGATCAATGGGAATTACGCTAGGAAGCTACCCGGGATGCCCCTTAGCGTCCGTAAGTGGGAGGATTTATAATCACACAGGGAAACCCCAATTTGAACAAGGGACTAGGACCGGGAGAAAACCCCTCGTAATATGGAAACAGTCCCACCTGAAAGACATAATGAGGGTACCCCTTAAATATATTGACAGTCACACAGATTCATGCAATTAAAATATGCAGACAGTAAGCATGTGCAAAAGAAACAAGGAACCGGATATGGATAAATATATATGTATATATAAGTATATGTATAAATATATATACATATATACACATAATAATATATATATAGCTAATAAGCCAGGCCAATATAATGCCATATATAATAAGAAGGAGGGGGGGCACTCACATGTGGCAGAGCAGCTGAAATGGCGGCGCTGTCCGGGGAAGGAGGAAGTAGGGCCAGCGAGGGCCGTTTTTCATGCCGCGCTTGGCCCCGCCCCCTCCCGAAGGAAGTTAAGCGTCCCCACCAACAGAAGCCGAGGATAATGCACGCCAACGGTAGAGGGCGGGCCGCACAAGGCACGACGAGTGCCAGGCCCCGCCCCCTCCCCTGACTGAGTCCTGAGGCCGTGCTCCCTAGGACCGGCTCGCCAACACCAGAGCAGCACCGGGCGGGCCGCGGCGGTGACAGAAGAAAGGCACAATAAAACGCACACACACTCACTCTCACAAACCCGCGCTGGCGCGGCCAGCCGGGGCACAAACGGGAATAAAATGTTAATGGGAGCTGAGGGAGAAAAGCCCCCCCCCCCCTATCCGGGGAGGGAGTAAAGGGGGAAGCCGATAGCTACATTTTAATATGTAGTGAGGGCTACTCGACGGATGGGGCATCCCAAGTCAGGATCACCAACCTGACGACCGCCTACCCTTTGGTGGGGGATTTGCGGTGGAGCATAGCTCCAGGTAACAGGACACCTCTAGAGGTGTACCCTACCCTCACCCGGACCCTACAGCCAAGGATGGGAGGCAAGGGGAATTAACAAAGAAGTCCGGGCGGCAATAGGAATAAGAAATGGCAGGGGGGTAAAACCCGGCTTACCTGCAAAGGAAAAAGACAGCCATCTTCTTGCAGAGACTTAACTGGGAATGTGTGGGAGGTGCCAGGTATTTATGGACCGGGAGGGGCTTCTTTTTCTAGTCATCTCTGCAGAAGTTCGCCCTCTACTGGTGGACCATAACCCACGTGTAATTAATCTTTCCGAAGCAGGGTGTGAGACATACTTGGAATATATATGATGTATTTATTAGGCTGCTTACACACTATGCATCTCCATTGCTATTGTGGTGAAGACGCCTAGATGCAGTGCAACGCTGCACACAACTGTGTACTGCGCTATGTACATGCTGCCCTGCACTGCCCCATTGTTTCCTGTCCCCCAACGCAAGCATCGGTACCTGGAGGCAGCAGGAGCGGCAGCTTGTTGCGGCGTTTGCAGCAGAGGCAGCAGGCGACGGGACTGGCATCTCAGGTCAGACACTGCTGCAGCCGTCTCTTGAGGCCCTTCCAGTAGTCCTTACTGGAGCAAAGGACTAAAGGCAACAGTGCCTGACCGGAAGATACAGGATGAAGGCCAGGACATTGCGGGACCAGCATTATGGATTGGGGGGGGGGGTGAGTATAGCCCTTGCACTGTAACACACCACTGGTAAAGCGAAATACATGCACTTTAGCTGTGGTGTCCATAGACTTGCGCGCTGGTGTGAAAGGGCCTTTTTATTTTATTGGGCTGTGGACACTGAACGTTTGTAACACGTTGGAATATTTATACTCTAACGCAACACAAAGGGCCTGGTGTGAAAGAGGCCTAAATGCCAAAGTTATAACAATACACAAGTCTGTTAAAATTAAGGGACATGCCCCCCAACCCTAAAGAATTCACCCAAAAAATAAATATATGCAATATCAAGCCAAGTCTGTGACCCTGACCCTGTACCTATTTGTGAGCCTGCTTTATTGTATTGTGTTTATCAGCCCAACCTATTGTCGAGTCTGATTTTCCTGTCGTGCCTGATCACTCTGTCGAGTCTGATTTTCTTGCATTCTCTGCCGAGTCTGATTTTCCTGTATTCTCTGACGAGTCTGATTTTCCTGTGTTTTCTGAAGAGTCTGATCGCCCTGCTGAGTCTGATCGACCTTCCGAGTCTGATCGCCCTGCAGAGTCTGATCCTGATCATCGTTCCTCTGGTATTCCTAAAGAAGGCCTTGAAGATCCCTTACGTGCCCCTGGTTTTAAAACACCTTGGTTCGCACATGGGGATTTCTTCCTGCTGGCTCAAGAAGACCTTGAAGGGTTTCCTATAGTCGTAGATAGGTCTGATTCTGGTTACATAGGCTCTGTTTCTAAAAGATTCAGTGACTTAGGGCATGGCTGTGAAGGTCTCGGTCCCCCTGGCCATTGTTTCCTGGACTTTGACCCTGGAGGGACTTTCGCATCTGCCGAGTCTTCCAGGCCCTGCCTGGATTTTTGCCTGCATCGTTCCTGTTTGGTCCACCTCATATGAAACTTCTGCCAGTTTTACCCATCGTGATCTTCTGCTTGGTCCCATGCCGGCTTTTGGGTTTTCCCAGTGTGCTGATGGAAGCGTCTCCAGCAGAGCAGTTGTTTAAACGCATCCGGTGTCCGCTTTGTGAGGGGGAGGTAATGTCAGGTCTGGAGTTCCTCCACAGCTTGACTTTCTCCTGCTATATACCATTCCACCAGCAGATGGCTCCGTCCTGCAAAGGTGTTGGTAATCAGCCAGCACCTGTGGGACTTCCTGCTCTATTTAAGCTGACCAACACATGGAGCCAGCGGATCATCATTGAATTGTCTGACACCCCTGATGTTGCCACGGGTGTGTTGGAGGGGCACAGGAAACGGTCCATCAAGCATGAACCAGAGTGAGGCTCACCCTTGCTAAATTGTCACTCTTGTATGGGCCAAAGAGTCATGGCCTCAGCAAGACTGAGAACACTAAGATCTGGGCTGGAATAGCTGAGACGCTCAATAGTACCCGTGCACATCAGCAAACCACTCCAGCAACTTAAAAATGATTCCTTGATCGTGGAGAACAAGAAGGACCCATGAATTGCTATTGTGAATATGAGGTCATGTTGAAGCACAAGATATGTTTATGCCGCCTGCAGGGTGTGGATAAACGGATGACACAACAGCCTTGGTGGAAGGTAAATGTTTCAATTGTTGTTTCACATTCCTTGTTTAATGACTCAAATGGTTGCTTTGTTGTCTGGCACAGCTGCAGATGCAGGTTCAGAGGGCCAAGAATATCCAGAATCACAACCTGACAACAGCTAACAGCTATAAGTCAATGTTGGAGCCATCACTAATCAGCAAGTCAACACATCCACAGCAAGCTATTCCTCAAGCCAACTAGAGCCTGTCTGTAAGTAGAGTAGTCACGCCTTGTGGTCCTTTTCCTGCTGCTAATTAACTTTTTCTGTGTTTTCATCTGTTGCAATGTATTTGTCTTACCCTTGGTTTCCTTTACTATGGTTGTTAGCCGACAGGGTCCCACCCTCAACACCCATATCCAGCTGTTCCTCAAGCCAACCGGAGCCTGTCTGTACATTGAGTCTTCATTGTCTAGACTTAAATTAGCTGCTCACATTTGCTGGTACCATGGTTGCTGACTGCTTCAGTTGTGTTTTTTGTTATTGATGTTTAGGTATAGTGTATAATGGACACAATGGGCCATGCTAAACCCACGGCACAAGCTTCGGGTTTTAATTGGCTTATTGTGTAGTTGGTGGCCTGGTTATGTATTTCCTGGACATTGCCACACTTTTAGAATAACTTTAGATTAGTCCCTGTTGCCATCATTTCTGGTCTGTGTGTTGGTATGCAGCATTGAGGTCCACCTCAAAACCTAACAACACACGGAAAACAATATGTATTTGGAGCTGATGGGATAACAAGAACCTAAATACTAACTCATTTTTGGGGGTTATTGACCTTGTCTTGTCTTAATTTCAGGCTCCATTGGTGGTAGTTGCGGAGGCAGAAAGGCGACCCAGTAGTGGCCAACTAGATGAGCTGGGTACCCAAATGCTGAACACATACAATAAGCAACCAGGTCACGGGCAACTGGACGAAAGAGTGGAAGGCATTGAACGTCAACTGCATCAAATTCATTTGGAAACAAAACCTTTAATGGGCAGAGCTACAACAGAAGGTGCACAGGAAATGGCCAAAATGCTGCAGGTACTTAACCAGCAGTTGCAACAGCAAAACATATTTTTTCAGCCCGTTTGAATCGGGGGCAGGGTCTTTCCACAACCCGGCAGCACACAATGGGCAAACCAAAAGGCCAACATGGCCAAAATAAACAGAAATGCTACACAGCAGCTACACGTTCTTGCCCCCACCAAGCACCTTCTCACGCATGTCCAGCAGCATTGCTTGTGACTCGAGCACTTATTGCCAGATTACGTGATGCTGCCATATGCAAGCTGTTGGGAAGAGAATGAAAAGCTATTAGTCCAAAAAACAAAACACATAAAGATCATATCTGAAACAACCAACAATTAAAAAAATTGAGCAAGGCGGGAACAATAAACATATTAAAACATAACTAACAAAAAAAATCAGTTCAAAAAGGGCCAAAGACATGTGTCAGCAGTTACAACACCCACCAAGCGTGTGTTTTGAAAAGGGTCATCAAACAATGCAGAAGTCAGGGCAGTGTTAGTTTAGTTGTGCATTGTTGTGTGGACAACCAAATAATATTGGCACAATAAATTAGACAGACATACTTTTAGCCTCTAAACAAACAACCTGTACATGTGGTGTTCCTATATTTTACAATCATTTAGCATTCATGTAAGGAGATATCTGTAAATAAAGGACATTAAAAAACATAGTAGGGGATCTTTCACTTGGGACAGAAATGGATGGTGCATACACCATAGTGTTTCATTGATTGCTACAGTAAGTACCTCCTTGAATAAATTAGTTTAGTCGCCATTTAAAATGCAACTTCCCACATAATAACATTTTTTTTTGGGGGGGGGTGTAAAATGAAGGTCAAAATTTAGATAAACACTCGTTTTAAGGAAAAACCAAAGGAGCTAAATGGGATGCTTGTTTGAATCCACAACAAAATGCATACTGCTACTAACAGTGCTACTAACAAGAGTTCAGAAGGAAGACCAATGTGTAGCACTTCGATAAACCAGATACCAGCAGGCGCAACACATGCTGATGCTAAATGAGAATGCTCTCCGATAATCGAAAAAAATACACCCAAATGTTGATTAGAGAAAAAACACACACACTATTGAGGGACTCCACACTGGTCCAGGTGTGAATGGTGGTGTGGATGTGCAATAACAATGTGCACAACTACCTGCATACAGGAAAAAAGTATGGCTGAGATAAGCATTATTCAACCTTCATAAAAGGATAAAAGAGATCTGCAAGGCAGCTAGAGTTGCAACCCCGGGTCTATGTTACTCACCATCACAGCTCTGGCTTTGGCCAATGCTGCTGGACCTAACTTCATGCTGGTGGGGACAAGGTGGGTTGGGGGGTCAATAGATGTGCCAGTGGGAATAGGAGGAGCTGTGAGAATGAAAAAAAGACAAAAAAATTAATACATTATCTGTTGACGGGTGTTTTCTTGCACCAGATAAACATTTTAGATTTGTTGGTTTGTGTTTGTGCATGACATTAAATCCAGGAAGGAGTGTGGAGGAGCTCACCGGCTTAAGATGCCCTGAAACCATAAGATACAAACAAAAAACAAAACATGAGCAACACACTTGTCACTTACACAATAGTTAATAAAGACAAAGACTACTCACTAGGGGGCGAGGTGCTGGCCTCTAACCAGGAAGGGCTGTAAGGGTAGGAAGTGTGGGCTTTGCTCCTCCAATATGCACCAACGGAGCCAAACTCTGAGGGGCCAGACTCTTCCACTCCCCCTCCTGCCGCCTCATGGAATGGTGGGAGGTCCACCACCTCCCCCACCTCGGATTTCCCCACCTGAGACTGGCCCAAACAGTAGCCAGACTCTGGCGTATCCTCATCGGAGGAGCTTTTGACCCACACAGCCCACATCTCAGTGGTCAGCTCCTCTGGGGCACCCTCATCCTTGTCCCCTTCCTCCCTTGGGTCCTCCACCTCGACATGGCATAAAGTCCCCTCCCCAGCAGATCTGTTTGGATCAGGGTTTGAGGGCGGGGAGAACCTCCTTACCATGCTTGTGGAGGGGAGGCTGCTTATCTGTGGAGACAAGAAACTAGAAGAGGCATTAAGGATAAGTCCTTGCTTTAGCTCCTACAACAACCAATGCTGTTGAACATTTTTCACTTACCGGACATATAGGCATCATAGAGTTGGTAGACTGATGCTGGGTCCTGATGCTTGATGTCCAGCCACAGTTGGTGGACGAACTTGGGCCAGAGCTTCACATTAAAATGCCGGGACACGGTGGCCCTAATCTCCTCCACAATTGTCCCGTTCCAGGCCGAGAATCGGGCATAGGCACATGTCCTACATGAGAATAAACAAAGACATAAAAAAAGAAAAAAATTCAGATCATACCAGTAACCAACAATATGTTAATATTTAAATAACAATGCATTTCTGCACACTAATTGATGAGAATAGTAAAATGCATCAAAATAGTAATTATGCATGTAAAAAACGGTAAGCACAACAATAAGGTCTCTGTATTTAACTTAAAAATTCTATTAATAAAAAAACACTACAATGGCCAAAAGAGGCTTGATTCAGGAATAAAGTAGAAGAGACAACATGGCAACAAACGCACAAAACAAGATTACATGTGGATAAAACACTAACAAAAAAGCATAAGGAAGGGTCAGATATAAGTTAAAAAGGAAACAGAAGTAAAGACATGCCTACAGAAAAATAACATGAGCAGCAAACACAAAAGACACTTATCTTAATAATCTGGCCATTGGCCCGAGGGTCCACATGCTGGCGGGGGCTCCTGGCGGGGCGAGCCAGCCTCAGACCAGCTGGAAGTGGTGCTGGGGCTGCGGATGTGCCTGCTTTGGGGGGGCCATGTTGTCACTGCAGAGGCAAACCGGAAGGGCACAAAGCGAAACCGAAAGCAAAATAGTCATAACGGAGCATAAATTACAGCATTCAAACCGATGAAAATGCCGCAATTTGGCTAGATTTACAAGAGCACTAGGTTGTGCTAGGTGTGAACGCTAGAAAGCAGATGCCACATTTAACACAGAAAGAATGCCGCACAGGACAAGCCGTTGCTGAACGCCCGAAACCTGGTGCTCGATCCAAAATTTATGAGCAAAAACACAGCACTAGCGTGGCTGCTGTAGAATTGGGCGTTAAGGCACACAGCGCCTGATGCAGGATTAAAAAATGCTGAAAATGAGCCAGAGAGAACTGGGACACAGCAAAAACACATGGGCTGACATTGGGGACAAGCGAAGGCACTGCCACTTGAAGGCCAGGAACAAAGACACAAGTTTACAAAAATATTGAAAAATATTTTAATGTGGATAAAATACATCACAAGCAGGCCAGGGATCCCGTTAGTTGATTGTTGCTAAATAAACGGAAAAACGCTAAGCAGAAGTTGTACAGATAACATCACTAGAAAACTCAATAAAAGTGTATGGGAGAACGCAACTGAGCATCTGATATCATGTGTTGCTGCAGGACAGACAGTGCCAGCGCTCTGATGACACCGGGGGCTATTAATACATGGAAAGCTAACTGACACTATACGAGGCACGAGACACTTTGACTGTCATACATATGGATTTCTGCAGGAGTGTCGCTAAAACACCTGCTGCTATGTGGCATTAGCGTTATTTAAATAAACCTCTTAATCGCATGCACATTTACTCTTGGGAGTAAATTTGCACATGAAATCTTACTCCATGCGCAAATTTACATGCAAAAATAGGCATACAAAAAAGTGTCTCATGAATCGTGAGGAAGGAGAAAAACAGGAGTAAAGCATTTTTGCACATGAAAAGTCTGTGCAAATACTTGCACAACCACAAATCGACCCTAGTGTGTTATATGGTGTTAGCCACAGAGTACAGCAGAAAAGTGATAAAATAAGGGGATACCTCTTGCAGGCAAGACGTGGGGAATACATAGGCCATTATTTATGAAGGAATAGCGACAGGTAGCGACTGGTGAGCGGCGGTAATGACGGGCACCGCCACGAGAACGCAGGCTCCCCACCACAATCACACATTTATCAAGCCGATCCTGCTTAGCGACTGAGATAGCGCCAGATAGCCACTCATTCATCATTATTCCAGCCTCAGCCCACAGCGCCAGCGTCCGACCTTGAACAGCGACAGGTATGACCTCTTGCTACCTGGCGCTCTCCAATGCATTTCAATGGAACAATCTTTAAATATTCATAATTAATTGTTATTAATGTTTTTTTTTTTTTTTTTAGATGTGAAAAATTCTGTGACCACTTCTGCCATGTTAGTTAATTTTTTTAAGGTAAAAAAAAAAAAAAATTGTGCAGAATTGATATTACAGGTCTGATATTATTGTATTCATATTACTAAATTCTTTCAAAAATTTTTTTTTTTTGGTTTCCAAAAATATGGTGGTTTGGGGGTTAAAAAACTACTTTTAACACATCGCCGCCAGCGCTCTGGGGTTTAAACATGCATTTCACAGCGCAAGAATTTTTTGAGCGTGATTTTTTGATGAATGTGGTGGGAGCCGGTCACTCTGACCAGTCGCTATCATGCGCACCCATACATCGCGGAACCTGTCAAATAGCGACTCGTCACCCCGTATTCAACATTACTGCACACCGACTCAGTCGCTATCAACAACCGAACAATGGCCAAGCACAGCGACTACTAGCGGGCGTGTGAAAATACTGCTACAGTCGCTCAACTGTCGCTACCTGCCGCTATTAATGAATCGGCCTCCCAGTTCTCTTCATTATGCTTTATGCAGTATACTATAAAAACTACATTGAGTTTTTGCGAGGACACGCTGTATTTGAATATGCAAACATTCAACAAAAACAGGAAAGCAGTGCAGCAAATAAGTTCTTGCTCATTTGACAATATCTCTGCAGCAGGCTGATCAGCTTCAAAATGTAATTAGGGCAGATTCAACAATGTGATCATTTGAATTTTCGCACAGTTTTTTGAGAGAGTATGCATTCTTGCAAGCTATTTTTCAGTTCTGCAATTCAGCACCATTTTTCCTTTACAAATAGCTTTTGTGAATCAAGTGCAAACATGTATATGCACATCGGAAAATATATATTCGCATGCAAAAATGTGCATGCATGCGAACGCATGTTGGCATAATTCAGCAAAGTTTTTGCATGTGAACATGTGTTCACATCCATGGGAAAATGATTTTCGTACACATGGGATAGATTCATCCGCACTGCTGAATAGCACCTGTATTCAAATTAAAGCCACACATGAATATATATTTGCACCATAAGACTATATATTCACACAAATGACATCAATCATACTGCTTATTGGACCATCATGAACCATCATGACACTGATAAAAGCACATATGTGTGACCACAGATAAAGAGAAAATCCCTCCTTGAATTAATGAGGATCATAATTTACAAAAACTGCCATAACCTCCTCAATAAAATTTAAGATCTGTGACAAAAGGGTGATTTGTCAAAGCTGCTTGGGTTTTCCTTTTATCTCTGTTTGCCTTATTCACGAATGTCATGAATTTATTTTATTATTTGTGAAATATTGCATTACTCTGTATGATACTACATTTTAATCTATTTCCCGAATTTAGATCTTCTTAATAAACTCCCTATCATAAGACAGCTTTCACAATGTATATGAAAATGTTTCTAAGCCATGAAAGCTGTTCCATAGAGAGCTTTTCTTACTCATTCCTAATGCATAAAAAATCTTTCTTTACCCACAGGGCATTTCGCATGTCAGAGCTGATTGTTTATTCCACAAATGATTGGATCCACAGCTAACTGTGATTGCTGACAATGCTTCTCTCAGAAGGTTTTGGAGAGCCATCAGTGCTTTGGATGTAACCTTTTTTCTGTGTGTGTTGTGGAGATTAGCTCTGGTAGGCGACCGGGTGTCAGCAGTATAGAGGCGGAGGCAAACAGTTCAAAGTAAAGTCTGTGTTTATTTCACACAAAAATCCACAAAAGCATATGTCCATACAGGTTACATCACCTTTTCAGGAAACCGCAGCATAAATGATACAGTCAGGCAAACAGCTTTTAGTCCTTGAACAAAGGTCCTGTTTACAGTCAAATAGGCCTCAGGTCCGCATGAACAGCCTCCACAGGAGATTTCAGCCAGGCTCACAGAGTCTCACTCCCATGTGAGCTCTAGACAAAGGACAGCTACAGCTGATTCCCCAGGCTATTTAAACAGCCCGCAAAACCCGGACCTGGGTAGTGGGATGGAGTCCCACCCTGCTCTACTCCATCCCAGTAAAGCCGTCCCAGGTTAGCCTTTCGGCTATTTCTAAAGCAACAGCAGCAAACTGCCACCAGCAGCTGATGCTGGAAATCAGACTACACGGCTTTACTGCACCAATGCCAGGTACATTGGTGCTACATACCTGCCGTCAATAACGGCCCCTTGCACCTTACCACATACCCCCCCCTTTGTTCAACCCTGAGGGGGTGGACACATGCCAAACAATGTGCTCTGGACAAAGCATCCGCGTTACCCAATAATCGTCCCGCTCTGTGCTCAACTGTGAACTTGAAGTTTTGTAGTGACAAGAACCATCGGGTAACCCTGGCATTCCTGTCCTTAGCCTGGCACATCCACTTGAGGGGAGAGTGGTCCGTAATCAGACGGAACCTTCTCCCCAGCAAGTAGTAGCGAAGAGACTCCAGGGCCCATTTAATGGCCAAACACTCCCTCTCCACTATACTATACCGGGTCTTCGCGGGTGTTAATTTGCGACTCATGTAGACAACGGGGTGCTCCTCCCCGTTGACTTCCTGAGACAGTACAGCACCGAGACCTACCTCGGAGGCATCGGTCTGCACTATGAACTCGGGTGTCACCAACACCGGAGACCCACACAGGGCAGACTTCAAAGCGGAGAACGCTTTTTCGGCCTGTTCATTCCACTTCACCATGACAGACTTGAGTCCCTTTAACAGGTCTGTCAATGGTGCCGCTAGGGTGGCAAAATTGGGAATGAACCGCATATAATATCCCACCAACCCCAGAAATGACTTTACCTGGCGGGTGGTGTTAGGCCGTGGCCAGTTACGGATGGCTTCTAGTTTGTTCACCTGGGGCTTGACCACTCCTCGTCCAATCACATAGCCCAGGTATTTTGTTTCTTCTAGGCCTAAAGCACATTTTTTCGGGTTTGCCGTCAACCCAGCCTTCCTGAGGGAATCCACTACGGCCTGGACTTTGGGTAGGTGACTTTCCCAATCCGTGCTATGGATAATTATATCGTCCAGATATGCCGAAGCATACCGACGGTGTGGCCTGAGGACAATATCCATTAACCTTTGGAACGTAGCGGGAGCGCCGTGTAACCCAAAGGGTAACACCTTGTATTGGAACAGTCCCTCTGGTGTAATAAAGGCTGTTTTCTCCTTGGCAGCCTCAGTCAAGGGCACCTGCCAGTACCCTTTTGTGAGGTCCAAAACCGAAAAGTACCTGGCTTGGCCTAGCTTCTCAATGAGTTCATCTACCCGGGGCATAGGGTAGGCATCAAACTTGGAAACTTCATTAAGTTTGCGGAAATCGTTACAGAACCGCAACGTACCATCGGGCTTGGGAATCAAGACTATGGGGCTGGCCCACTCACTCTTTGATTCTTCAATCACGTCTAACCGGAGCATTTGCTGCACTTCCTCCGCGATAGCTTGTCGCCGGGACTCAGGTACCCGGTAAGGCCTCAACCGGACCTTGACCTGAGGTTCCGTGAAAACATCATGTTGGATGACCGAAGTGCGCCCAGGGAGTTCTGAAAACACGTCCGTGTTTCTGCTAATAAACTCCCTGGCTTCCTGAGTCTGTTTAGAGGAGAGGTTGTCGCCAGTTTTCACCTCAACTACTGCTTCTCTAATAACAGACCGAGGAATGGGAAGCTCCACCCCCACCATACCTGGTCGGGGACTGTCACCCCCAGGGGTCTCCCTGTCTTTCCACAGTTTCAACAGGTTTACATGGTACACCTGCTCTGGCTTCCTCCGCCCAGGCTGATGTACCTTGTAAGTCACTTCCCCAACTTTTTCAATGACCTCATAGGGACCCTGCCACCTAGCTAGAAATTTACTGTCCACCGTGGGTACCAGAACCACAACTCTGTCACCTGGGTTAAAGTTCCGTACCCTGGCTTGCCGATTATAAATCCTGCTTTGGGCCCGCTGCGCTGCCTCCATATGTTCTCTGACAAGCGGCAAGACGGTCTCTATCCATTCTTGTAGGTGAGTAACGTACTCTACCACACTTTTGTGGGGTGTGGGTTGCTGTTCCCAGGCCTCCTTGGCTATATCCAACAGGCCCCGTGGATGTCGACCGTATAAGAGTTCGAAGGGCGAGAACCCCGTAGAGGCCTGGGGCACCTCTCGCACTGCGAACATTAGATAGGGCAGCAGCAAGTCCCAATTCTTCCCATCCTTGGCGACCACCCTTTTTAACATGGTCTTTAAAGTTTGATTAAACCGTTCTACTAGGCCGTCTGTTTGCGGGTGGTAAACGGATGTCCGCAACTGTTTCACCTGCAGCAGTTTACAGAGCTCTTTCATTACTTTCGACATAAACGGGGTACCTTGATCGGTCAGGACCTCTTTAGGCAGACCTACTCTGGAAAACATTTCCATAAGCTCCTTAGCAATGAGCTTGGCAGAGGTGTGACGCAGGGGCACTGCCTCAGGGTACCGCGTGGCATAGTCCAAGATCACCAGAATATGTTGGTGCCCTCTAGCGGATTTTGGCACTGGACCCACTAGATCCATGGCAATCCGCTCAAAGGGTACCTCAATAACTGGGAGAGGAACTAAGGGACCACGGTAATGAGGCTGAGGGCTGGTCATCTGACATGTTGGGCAGGACTCACAATATCTCTCCACCTCCTTGTACACACTGGGCCAGTAGAATCGTTGTAAAACGCGGCCAGTGTTTTCTGCTGGCCTAGGTGTCCACCCAGAACATGTTGGTGGGCCAAATCCAACACCAACTTGCGATATGGATTGGGTACTGTCACGCTCGGGGTAACTCCAGCCCTCTTAATAAGCTCACAACCCCCAATCTCCACAGCCAGCTTCACCTGTAGGAGCCCCCGCTTGCCGGGACGCAAGATACGCCTACCCGGGATCGGTTGCCCCCAGGACTTAATGGCTCAAAGGATGTAAGCTTATATGTGGGAGGACTGGAGAACCAATAGCAAGAGCGTGAGTGACGGAAGTCCAGAGACAGGCAATAGGTCGATAACGGGAAGGCAGAGATCGTAGCGGCACCAGGGGTCAGGCAAGACGTAGTCGGGGTTCAGGCAGAGGTCAGCAACTGGGGATCAGGATCTAGAAGCGTCAGTTCAGGCAAAGGTCGGCAACAAGGATTCAGGATCGAGAGGCGTCAATTCAGGCAGAGGTCGGCAACAAGGATTCAGGATCGAGAATGGTCGTACAATCAAATCGGCAACAGGCTAGACTTCACAGGAGTAGGTAACACAGGGTTCTGAGCGCTATCACAGGCAATTCACAACTGAGAGGGAATTGCCTTTATAGGAACAGGTCTGAGGGAAGCAGTGTACTGATTGGAGCACATAGGATTCCAAGGGTAATTGGCTGCAGAGCAGAAGAGGGCGAAGCCCTCAATCCCCTAGGATTCATTAACCCTTTAATTGATCCTCCGGCGGGTGCGCGCCGCACAGCGCCGCCGGAGGGCATAACAGACACGTGCTCGCAGCCGCGCGCGAGCACGTCTCCTGGAGGAAGAAGCGGGGGGCGTGGCTGAGCTGGGCGCCGCTCGAGCCGACGCTGCTCGAGCCGACGCCGCTCGGCGCGGCCGCCGCACAGTGACAGCTGCAGCTGGCCGCCTGGAGACGTCGCTGGAACGGGGATCAGGTAAGCGGTTCCTGACACTACCCCCCCCCCCTTCACGAGGGGCCTCCGGACCCTCACCCGGTTTCCCTGGATTGTCACGATGGAACCTTCTTACAAGAGCCTTGGCATGAACATTCCTCGCTGCCACCCAGCATCTTTCCTCCGGACCATAGCCAACCCAATCCACCAAATACTGTAAAGAATTACGCACTTTACGTGAATCCAAGATCTTATTCACTTCATACTCAGGCTCATTATTAAGAAGAATTGGTGCAGGACCAGCAAGAGGAGCATTCTTCGCCGGTTTTAACAGTGAAACGTGAAAGGAATTAGGTATTTTCATAGTTGGCGGGAGTTGAACTTTAAAAGACACATTATTCAACTTCTTGACGATTGGAAAAGGACCAATACATTTTGGACCTAATTTGCTAGATGGCTGACGGAGCGCAATATTTTTAGTGGAGACCCAAACTAGATCGCCTACGCGAAGAGTAGGTTCCTGTGATCTGCGGCGGTCGGCAAATTTCTTATACCTCAAACCAGTGGTCTTAAGAATCTCCTGAACGTGTGTCCAGATATTCTTCCGTTCTTGAAGCCACTCCTCCAACGCCGGCAGATTGGAAGGTGACCCTGAAAGGGAAGAAGCTCTAGGATTTTTCCCTAAGTTACAATAAAAAGGAGATACCTTGGTACTCTCACTAGGCGCGTTATTGTAAGCAAACTCGGCGAAATCAATAAATTCCGCCCATTGTTCTTGGGCATCAGAAACATAACACCTTAAGTATTGTTCCAAAGTTTGATTAGTTCTTTCTGTCTGCCTATTAGTCTGGGGATGGTAGGCAGAAGAAAGAGAGATCTGTATTCCCAACCGCGAACAGAAGTGTTTCCAAAAACGGGAAGTAAATTGAACACCCCGATCAGAGACTATATTGGACGGAATACCATGAATACGAAAAATATGCGAAGTAAACAGCCGCGAAAGCTCAGGTGCAGAAGGAAGTTTGGCCAAAGGAACGAAATGTGCCATCTTACTGAAACGATCAACGACCACCCAAATGACAGTATTACCATGTGAGAGAGGCAAATCTACAATAAAATCCATAGAAATATGGGTCCATGGCTCAGCAGGAATTTCAAGAGGAACCAAACTGCCACTAGGAGCCTTGTGAACTCCTTTACTTCGAGCACAAATAGCACAAGCGTCGATAAAGGCAGTGATATCGCGTCTCATGGTAGGCCACCATACATGACGACGGGCAAGCATAAACGTCTTACGGTTACCCAAATGACCAGCAGTTTTGGCATCGTGAAATTCGCGAATTACATCCGAACGCAGGTGCGGCGGAACAAACTGGCACCCCAAGGGTACATCACTAGGAGATTCATCTTGAAACGGCGCCAAGGTATTGGAGAGATCAGGAAGTAACGCCCCCACCACACAACCTGTGGGTAAAATTGGTTCACCAGAATCACCCCGATCCTTACATTCACCGAACATGCGAGATAGAGCATCAGCTTTAGTATTTTTTACACCCGGCTTGAAAGTAATAATAAAATTGAAACGCGAGAAGAATAATGCCCAACGTGCCTGACGAGAGTTCAGCCTCTTGGCAGAACCTATGTATTCGAGATTTTTATGATCAGTATACACAGTTATAGGATGTAATGAACCCTCCAACCAGTGTCGCCATTCGTCAAATGCCAGTTTAATAGCTAATAGTTCCCTATTGCCAACATCATAATTTTGTTCCGCGGTACTGAATTTACGCGAAAAATAAGCGCATGGATGGAGACGCTCAGGGTTACCAGAATATTGTGACAAAACTGCACCCACTCCCAGCTCAGAAGCATCCACTTCAATAATAAAAGCTTTATGAATATCTGGATGCCCTAAGACAGGTGCCGAAGTAAAGGCCCGTTTCAAGGTTAGAAAGGCCTCACAGGCAGAGGGGGACCAGTTAGCAGTAAAAGCCCCCTTGCGGGTAAGGTTGGTAAGGGGTGCAACAACATGGGAAAAGCCTTTTATGAAACGCCGATAAAAATTTGCAAAACCTAGAAAACGTTGCAATTCCTTTAAAGTTTTGGGTTGGACCCAATCCTGAACTGCTGAAACCTTCCCCGCGTCCATCTCCAAACCCTGGTTGGTAATAACATACCCTAGGAAGGGAACTGTAGTGACTTCAAACACACACTTAGACAGTTTAGCAAATAAGTTGTTCTCTCTTAATTTTTGTAGCACCAACTTAACATGGTGTCTGTGCTCCGGTAAAGAATTAGAAAAAATGAGAATATCATCCAAGTAGATGACTACAAATCTACCGAGATATTCCCTGAATATATCATTAACAAAATCTTGGAAAACGGCTGGCGCATTACAAAGACCGAAGGGCATGACCAGGTACTCATAGTGCCCATCCTTCACATTAAATGCAGTTTTCCACTCGTCCCCCTGTCGGATGCGAATCAGATTGTAAGCCCCTCTCAAATCCAATTTGGAGAAAATTCGAGCTCCTGTGACTTGATTGAACAGATCCCCAATCAAGGGTAAGGGGTATCGTTTTTTTACAGTGATCTTATTCAAGGCTCGATAATCTATGCACGGTCTCAAGCCACCATCTTTTTTCTCTACAAAAAAGAACCCGGCCCCAGCAGGCGAGGTAGAGGGACGGATAAATCCTTTCCTAAGATTTTCGGTAATATACTCCCTCATTGCTTGCTCCTCGGGCAGGGTAAGGTTATAAATCTTTCCCCTCGGGGGAATTGTGCCAGGCAGCAAGTCAATGGGGCAGTCATAGGACCGATGTGGAGGAAGAGTATCAGCAGAGCGTTCAGAGAATACATCGATCCAATCAGCGTATGGCTGAGGTAATTCCTGTGGTAAGACTTGAACGCTTCTGAGGCCTGTATTAAAACAGTGACCTTTACAGTGGTCACTCCACTTGACCAACTCCCCAGCCCGCCAATCTAACACCGGGTTATGGAGTTGCAACCAGGGGTATCCCAAAACCACCGGAGTTTCCGGACAATCAAAAATAAAGAATTCTAAGAATTCAGAGTGAGAAGAGCCGACAATTAGTCTGAGAGGTGGGGTCTTGGTATTTATAGGACCTCCCTGGATTGCCTTTCCATTGATAGCTAAAACTTGTAGGGATCTTTCAAGAGGAACTACAGGGATCCCTAAGGTGGAGATCATGCTCCTGTCCAAAAAGTTTCCAGCCGCACCACTGTCTATGAAGGCGGAAACTGTCTGCTTAGAGGCCCCCCAAAACAAATCAATAGGTACAAGCATCTTATTCTGGCGAGAGTTACAAACTGACTCACCCAGATCAGTACTCTCTACCTGGTCTGGGTGCGGAAGTTTTCCGCCGGTTTCCCCTTGTTGGGACAGGACCCTGCAAAATGACCAGAATTCCCGCAATACAGGCATAACCCCTCGGATCGCCTACGCTGTTTCTCCTCTTGGGATAAGCGGGTTCTCCCTAGTTGCATAGGTTCTTCCTGGGAGGATGATGAGGTATTTTCTCCACGGGGAACCGGGGATCTATGACTCTGGACTGGTCTAAAGGACGTGGGAGCCCCGACTCTCTCCCTGGCCCTTTCTCTAAGACGTCGGTCTATTTTAATGGAGACCTGCATTAATTGATCTAGGTCCGCTGGTGGGGGAAAATTGACTAAGGCATCCTTGATGCTATCCGACAGTCCCACCCTGAACTGACTACACAAAGCTGGATCGTTCCACCTAGCTTCGATAGCCCAGCGGCGGAATTCAGCACAGTAGTCTTCAGCCGAATTCCGTCCTTGTTTTAAGGCCCGAAGCCTATTCTCTGCGGTAGACTGTATATCTGGATCGGCGTATAAAACGCCCATAGCATTGAAGAAGGCAGTCACTGATTGTAGAGCAATGTCATGGGACGGTAAACTAAAGGCCCAGGACTGTGGGTCTCCTTGAAGCAAGGAAATGACTAGGCCTACTCGTTGGACCTCTGTGCCAGAGGAGATAGGTCTTAACTTAAAATATAGTTCGCAGGCATTCTTGAAATTGGAAAATTTTGCTCGTTCTCCAAAAAATTTCTCAGGCAGTGGAATCTTAGGTTCGGAGAAATGAGGTGGTACAGCGGAAGTTGGCACTTGACGAGATTCCTGAGTGGCCACTCTTTGAGCGAGTTGGTTGATCGCTGTGGCCATAGCTTGCACCTGCTGTACCAGGTCATCCATTTTTGGGCCTGTGATAATGTCACGCTCGGGGTAACTCCAGCCCTCTTAATAAGCTCACAACCCCCAATCTCCACAGCCAGCTTCACCTGTAGGAGCCCCCGCTTGCCGGGACGCAAGATACGCCTACCCGGGATCGGTTGCCCCCAGGACTTAATGGCTCAAAGGATGTAAGCTTATATGTGGGAGGACTGGAGAACCAATAGCAAGAGCGTGAGTGACGGAAGTCCAGAGACAGGCAATAGGTCGATAACGGGAAGGCAGAGATCGTAGCGGCACCAGGGGTCAGGCAAGACGTAGTCGGGGTTCAGGCAGAGGTCAGCAACTGGGGATCAGGATCTAGAAGCGTCAGTTCAGGCAAAGGTCGGCAACAAGGATTCAGGATCGAGAGGCGTCAATTCAGGCAGAGGTCGGCAACAAGGATTCAGGATCGAGAATGGTCGTACAATCAAATCGGCAACAGGCTAGACTTCACAGGAGTAGGTAACACAGGGTTCTGAGCGCTATCACAGGCAATTCACAACTGAGAGGGAATTGCCTTTATAGGAACAGGTCTGAGGGAAGCAGTGTACTGATTGGAGCACATAGGATTCCAAGGGTAATTGGCTGCAGAGCAGAAGAGGGCGAAGCCCTCAATCCCCTAGGATTCATTAACCCTTTAATTGATCCTCCGGCGGGTGCGCGCCGCACAGCGCCGCCGGAGGGCATAACAGACACGTGCTCGCAGCCGCGCGCGAGCACGTCTCCTGGAGGAAGAAGCGGGGGGCGTGGCTGAGCTGGGCGCCGCTCGAGCCGACACTGCTCGAGCCGACGCCGCTCGGCGCGGCCGTCGCACAGTGACAGCTGCAGCTGGCCGCCTGGAGACGTCGCTGGAACGGGGATCAGGTAAGCGGTTCCTGACAGGTACCACCAATTGTTCCACCACCTCTTCACGTACCTTGTTTACTCGGTACAACATTTCCTGGTGAACCACAAAGCGAGGAAACTGTAACTCCGCCCCTGGCTGTTGTGGTTCACCTTCCACCTCAAGAACATTCTCCCAGGCCCGAGACAGTGTCGGGTCCTGGTGTTGAGCGGTACCAAAGTTAATTGTGGAGACATGGAGATCTGCCAACTCTGGACCTGTTGCCAACTCTTCCACATCTCCAACCATAACATTTAGTGGGGTTGACTCCCCCTCTTCCATTTTAGGGGCGGGCACCTCTTCCACGGGTCCTCCTGATTCCGGTTCCCAGGGCACCGGGGTCTCCCCTGAGTAGGGCCAGTCTATAGGGGACACACCCGCCTCGCGGGTTTCCGGAACTGCCAACTTGGCCCACAGTGACCTGAACCCTGGAAAGTCTCTCCCAACAATCAGTTCATACGGGAGTTTAGCGGCGACAGCGACTTCATGTTTTCAGCTGCCGGAGACGGTGGTGAGAGACACTTGTGCTGTGGCATAGTCTCTCAAGTCCCCATGAATGCACAAAACCCCGGTTTTCCGCCCAGTGTACTCATCGGGCAGTACTAAGGCGGGTCTTGCCAGGGTAACCATACTCCCCGAGTCCAAAAGGGCCACAGCCAGGGTGTCTCCCACTTTCACCTGACAGAGGTGACTTTGCCCCACAAGTTCAGGGACACCGGCAGCACACAGCCTCCTGGCATACATGGAAGGGCGGTAACCAAAGTTCATGTCCATGGGCTCCCCCTGGTGGGGACAATTGGCTCTGATATGTCCCGGCTCCTTACATCCCCAACACAACACTTGGGCAGGGACTTTGGGGGGTAGGTCCTGAGGGGGTTTAGGGGACGCCACTTGCCTGAGCTGGGGCGGGGACCTCCGGGGTTTCCCCGAATCCCTCCTCATGGAGCCGCCTTGCAAGTTCCTGGTGGCCTCATATCGCTCCACTAGGTCCACCATCCCTAGTGCGTTGTCAGGGGATACCTGGCCAACCCAGTGCTGAAGAGGGTGCGGTAAAGCCCTCCAGAAAATGTCCGCCAGCAAGCGGTCCAACATGGCAGTGGGGCTTAACAACTCCGGCTGCAGCCATTTTTGCAGCAGGTGCAGCAGTTTATAGTACTGGGGCCGGGCGGGCTCAGCCGACTGGTAGCTCCACTGATGCACCCGCTGAGCCCGAACCCACACATTCACCCCCAGTCTGGCCAGTATCTCACCCTTCAGAGTCGGGTAGTCAGCGGCTTGGTCCTCTGGGAGATCAAACAACACCTGCTGGGGTCCAGACGCCAGAAATGGAGCGATGACATCAGCCCACTGGTCATGCGGCAACTTCTCCCTTGCAGCCACCTTTTCAAACACCGCCAGGTAAGTCTCAACGTCATCTGAAGGGGTCATTTTTGTGAGCGCCGAGCGGACAGCTTTCCGGGCATCAGGAATACTTTTGGGCGCACCTGCAGCTTGCAGCGCCATCATATGTTGCAAAAGCAGCTGGTTGGTCTCCTGCTGCTGCTTGTAGTCCTCGCGCTGCTGCCTGTTGGCCTCATGCTGCTGCCTGTTGGCCTCCTGCTGCTGCAGATTCGCCTCCAAGAGCGCTTTCACGACCGCCTCCATTTTGTCTGCAGTCCCAGGTAGCAGCCTGGCAGGTTTAATATAGGACATGCACAAAACAAAAACTTTTTCGTCGGTTGCTCCTAGCAACGGCCTCACTGCTGTGCCCGCATCTGACACCAAATGTGGAGATTAGCTCTGGTAGGCGACCGGGTGTCAGCAGTATAGAGGCGGAGGCAAACAGTTCAAAGTAAAGTCTGTGTTTATTTCACACAAAAATCCACAAAAGCATATGTCCATACAGGTTACATCACCTTTTCAGGAAACCGCAGCATAAATTATACAGTCAGGCAAACAGCTTTTAGTCCTTGAACAAAGGTCCTGTTTACAGTCAAATAGGCCTCAGGTCCGCATGAACAGCCTCCACAGGAGATTTCAGCCAGGCTCACAGAGTCTCACTCCCATGTGAGCTCTAGACAAAGGACAGCCACAGCTGATTCCCCAGGCTATTTAAACAGCCCGCAAAACCTGGACCTGGGTAGTGGGATGGAGTCCCACCCTGCTCTACTCCATCCCAGTAAAGCCGTCCCAGGTTAGCCTTTCGGCTATTTCTAAAGCAACAGCAGCAAACTGCCACCAGCAGCTGATGCTGGAAATCAGACTACACGGCTTTACTGCACCAATGCCAGGTACATTGGTGCTACATACCTGCCGTCAATAACGGCCCCTTGCACCTTACCACAGTGTATATATATATATATATATATATATATATATATATATATATATATGTAAAAGTGAATGACAGTTTTCTGTCTTAAAGGACTGCACTTTTTCACCTTGCACAGAATCAACTCTATTGCCAGGGAAGTATAGGAAGGGCATAGGTTAGCCGGGAACATTTCAGGGGGATTGTTGGATAAGTTTAGGGGGGACTCCTGGGTAAATACAGGAGGAACTCAGGGGATGAGTATTGATAAATGTAACCAGTTGTTATTTAAAAAAAGAGGGGGGGAAGGTAAAACAAGTTTGAATTAAAAGCAGTTAATAACTTTGATTTTTGCATATATGCTTATAAATTAGCTTAGAAGAGAAAGCATGGATCTATGTGCACAAATGTGAATGCAAATGCAAATAAGATCTATGCTTTCTCTTCTAAACAGATGTTTTAGCACATGTAAGCATCCATTGGCATCTCTGCATGTGTCTGTGCAAAGAGATACAGATGTGTATCCATAGGCATCCCTGCACGTACATATTCGCACATATCTGCCAATATATATATATATATATATATATATATATATATATATATTTGCATGGTGTTGAATTAGCCCTATACCATCCATGAGTATCACTGCTTGGACATGCTCACACAGCTCGAAACCCCCCACATAGTCCCCATGCATTTTCGCATTTGATGCATGCAGATATTCACATGCTTACATGCGTTCGCATCGCAAAACTGGTTTTCGTATGCACGGCATGGATTCAGCTGCATTGCTAAATAGCACCTGCATTTGAATTGAAAACGCATGCGAATATATATTCGCACCATAAGAATATATATTCGCATGGTGTTAAATCAGTTAAATCAGCCCTTATGTGTGGCGCTAAACATTTTTGTGCATCATAACTATGACTTGCTGAAGAACACCTGCCACTACATTTTGCAGCGTTTCTTGAATAAGGCCCATAATCTAGTCTTTCTGTTGATATTTATAAAATTACCACAGGCTCCAATAAGTCCAGTGGTAACAGCTTTGGACTGTCCTCTCAGTAAGATTGGTTTTATTGCTATGCTAAATTAGCTCTATGTTTACTTTGCAAAGTTTTGGAAACCCAAAAATGGTTTCACTGCTCATTCTATTGCGTCCCCTCTGCCCAAGCAGCTGGGCCACACCCTATGGACTTTTTGAGAGAGCTGGCTTTTTGGAGGTGCAGCTGGCTGGCCGCATCCCGTGCACACTGTTCAGACATGTGCGCTCCCGTGTTCAGCCATTCAGAAAGGCTGTGAATGGGGGGGATGTGGCCCCGATGGAGATTGCGTTGCGGGACCCGTCGGGATCAGGTAAGATCACCACCGCCCTGGGGGGGGGGTACACACAGTGGGGCAACTGATGTAGGATACCCCGGATGCAGAATTCCAAATGTTATGGGAATTCAGTTTATCAATACACAATAGATATGAACAATGCAAAGCAACCAGGCTACAATAGATACTGTTCAGAAAATCAGATCTTTATTAACAATGGGCTGTGGGAATTTCTAGTTAAATACATACATTTCTATTACAAGTAAATTTTAGCATCTCCCTTCTTTTCTTTTCTAACTCTTTCTCTTTACCTACCTTTTCCTGCCCCTGCGTCACTTTACTGTCACTCCTCTTTTAAACGCACATATACCATCAGAAAATGCAATTCTGGAAAGGTTATTTTGTACACTATATCCATTTTTTTATTTTACCACTAACCCTAGAACAGCTTAAACCTGCTTTTAAAAATAAACACATCTGGGGGTTCCTGCAGTATAACCTACCTTTAGGAATTTGAGAAACAATATGAATATATATGCAGAAGACCCTCATAAAATGTTACTGTTACAGTTGCTTCAACATAAACCACAAGGAATTTAAACCGGACCAACAGCCTGGCACAGTTGGAAAAAAAAAGGTAGCAGCCATTTTGGAGCTTCCTCTCCCAGCATCTCAGCCATGCTGCTGCCTGGATTCAACTGACATAACTAAAAATGCACAGTAACAGGAAGCCCAGCAGCACTTCCTGTTTCCAGTGGCGACCAGTCAGAGTGGACCAAATTCCAGGATTTTGACTAATCTGGATTTTGGTCCTTCCCCCCCGGGGCATCCCGATCGGGGGTGCCCCGCTGTGTGAAACCCACAGTTCGCCCCGTTCACACACCTTTGTTATCGCGCATGCCCAGCCGCTCATCCAATCAGTGCACTCTGAGCCGCCGACGTCACGCCATTTAAGACAGCATCTAAGTCCAGCGGCTTTGAGCACGCTGGCGGCCGCATCCCCCGCTTTCCTCTAACAGGGAGTGTGCCCATACAAAGGGTGCAACACAATATCAACACAAAATACTTTCCCTTTAGACGTTTCTTGCGTAATTTTAAAGCTGCAATGTTGATGCTTTTATAATCAATGTGTAGTATACAAACTCATTAAAGCAGACTGGTCTTCTAATGGTAAAATGCTTTTGTGAGCTCCCCCATCTTGGCAGTCAGACGTGGAGGCTCATTCATTACTAACACCAGGTATCGGCAGATGAGCGTCTGTATATCGGCGCTTAGAGCGACCACTAGTAGATGCTCATGTGCGGGTATCGGGCACTGTAACAGAGCGCCTCAGTCGCTGTAGTAACCTGGCTGGCATTGATGAATGTGATGTATGTTGGGCGCTCTAACACCAGTACATCGCTGCAAGGAGCGAACGGCAGCGACTGCTCAGTGCGACCGACTCTCAGTGCCTCACAGATGAGCGTCTGTATATCGGCGCTTAGAGCGACCACTAGTAGATGCTCATGTGCGGGTATCGGGCGTTGTAACAGAGCGCCTCAGTCGCTGTAGTAACCTGGCTGGCATTGATGAATGTGATGTATGTTGGGCGCTCTAACACAAGTACATCGCTGCAAGGAGCGAACGGCAGCGACTGCTCAGTGCGACCGACTCTCAGCGACTCACGCCATATTTATCAAAAAACTACACACACACACAGCATCGGCGCTCTAAATCTGGGCGCTATAGCACAAAGCGGCAGATGCTGTGTGATTAAAATATTTCTTTGAACACATAACCACCTGTAACAAAGCGAAAACACATGAAATTGACAATAGCACTTTAGTGCCAGACCTGTAATGACAATTCTGCATAAAAACAAAAAAATCTAAAACGTTTTCAAAAATGACTTTTTCTAAGCCAGTAGAGGAGACACAATTATTTGAGAGAAAAACCTGTTTAAACAGAAGAAAAGGAACGTCCATTGAAATGTATGGGAGAGCAAGAGGTAGCGTCAGGTAATTCCTGGTGCCCTGGAAGCTAGAGCACCGGCGCTATGCGCTGAGCCACCTGTAATAATACATTGGGCGCTACATGGCGCTGTTAGAGTCTCTCACTAGATTCGCTTTCATAAATGTGGTTTTGCGTACAGAGACCGGCGTTCACCAGACGCTACCTGCCGCTATCCCTTGATGAATAACCCTCTTAGCTAAGAGCCTGTTGCTACATTTATTTAGATCTACTTTATTTATAAGCGATGCCTGGGTACTTTTGTCCATATAGCATTTTGAGTCATTTATCCTCATTTCAACCGCTGCACTTTCTCTCGCTGTATGGTAGATTTTAACTTTTCTGAAACAAAAGACACAAACAAAACAACGGGGGGCCTGAAGTGTCTCTGGATAATTTCCGCACACCAAAATGACTTTACTTTTCAAATCCTAAGTATTGTGAGAGCAGAAATGTTTGGGGAAAAGCGGCGTGACAATAGCTTGGCTTCACGCTTTCTCTTCCGCTCTACATGTCAGACACATTAAACGTGTTATACTGGAGGTGACACTTTGCTGTGTGGCGTAAACCCTACTAATCTCTTTTACTTCCAGTTGTGCTCAGAGTGTGACTCGCAGGCAGACAGTGGTAATAGATTCCTAATTAGCCATTCACATCTATTTATCACTGCTTGAGACAAACATTGTAAACACTGTACAAGTCCATTTACCAGTGCGGAGACACAGGAGACTCGCGCATAAGCAACTCCCAGGGAAAGACGCCTTCATTTCCTTTCAGCACTTTCTGTAACTACCTCAGTGTTCACATACCTTGACCTCCTGCAGACTATGGGAAATACAGCTTGTGGTATCATGCAATGATGTAGAATTATGGTTTTCATGGGAAAGAATATAAATAAGCATGACTCTTTCTAGCATGGATAGTTTTGTGTCTAGACACAGAAAAGTAAGGGGGTTATTTAGGAAACGCTAATGCCAGGTAGTGCCACGTAGCGTTGGGTGAACGCTGGGTGCAGTATGTGAAAATCATATATATGAAAGTCAATCTGGTGTGCGCCTCTAATAGCATCATGTAGTGTCACATGTATCAGTAGTGGTGGCTCAGTGTAAAGCGCCGGCGCTGTGTGTTCAGCAGCGCCATGTAGCACCTGACGCTCAGTAGCGCTCTACCATACATTTCAATCGTGTTTTATTTGGTTGTGCGTAAAATACAATTCTGTGAGTACTCACCTGTAGAATTGGTATTATAAGTATACAGCACGTCCTGTTCCAGAATATTCCTTACACATGGGTTATACATCCACAACGTGGCACTGGACTGCAGAAAAAACTTGTGGCCGCTCCCGGACCCTTAAATAGCCAGGAACCTCCCACAAATTCCCAGTATTGAAAAGCAGTTAGACAAGAAGCCGGGAGAATAATAAACACAAACTGAACAATCATCATACAGAGGCAACCAAAAAATAATGCTAACAAGGGCGGGATGGAACAGGACGTGCTGTATACTTATAATACAAATTCTACAGGTGAGTACTCACAGAATTGTATTATTCCAAGTATACAGCACATCCTGTTCCAGAATATTCCTTACACATGGGACATCCAATAGCAGTGTCCGTAAGATAGGGTGGGATCCCCAAAAGTAACAGCGGGCAGTTTAAACCACTGCCGCCTGCAGAACTTTACGGCCAAAAGCAGCATCCACTGAGGCCCTAACATTAACCTTGTAAAACTTAGAAAAGGTGTGAACAGAAGACCAAGTGGCGGCCTTGCAAAATTGTTCAACGGAAGCTTGGTGCTGAAAAGACCAAGAGGCACCAATAGCACGAGTAGAATGAGCAGTAAGGCAGAAGGGAGGCTGCTTCCGCTTAGCAGAGTAGGCTTGCACCACCGTCTGACGGATCCACTTGCTGATAGTGAACATAGCCGGAGGCAAACCCTTCCTAGGTCCAGAAGGAAGAACAAAAAGAGCATCAGTCTTCCTGAAGGATTCAGTAGCTACCAAATAAAACTACCACATCCAGAGAATGTAAGACCCTCTCCTTATGGTTACTAGGATTAGAACACAGAGAAGGCAAGACAATAGGCTCGATTCAGAGACACATTCGTCTGGACTTCTGTAGCTGTCTGTGAAAGTTTGGGTGGGTGTTTGTCATTTTTTTGCTTTTTTTCGTTCATTTTTCATTCGTACGAACGTTCAGGAAAATGTGTATATGCGCTTTCGATGAACGGAAGCAAATCGGATCATTTCCGTTAGTTCGGATCATTTTTCAAACAAAATCTGATATTTTTCGTTTGTTCAGATAACTTACGTTGTTGGGATGGGCTTACGTCTGATTCAGAGAGCTGATTTCCGACGGACCACTACACTATAAATCCATTCATTTCCGATCCACTTACGGGACCTTTGAGGGCTCGGATTGCTATTGTTGAACATGTTTTGCGGCTATGTGGAGGAGTCTGCACGCCTTTAGCACCAAGGCATTGCATGTATCAGCATGGCCGAGGCCATAAATTGTATAGCAATGCGTACCTGAATCAATACATTTCATGTATGCCTTATAGATGCATTTTAATGCTGACCTTAATTAGTCCTTAGCATGTAAACATTTATTTTCCCACACATCCATATAATTGCTATATTTTTTTAGACTTATGTCCTTTGTGAATTACATTTGGATTGTTGAACTTGAATCTTAATTTGTTGTAGGAGTTATTGTTTAAGTCGGTTACCTTTGCTTTGTGTAATTATTTTATATTTGGTTGCAGGAACCGCAAGATGTGCCACTCGCGCAACATACAAGCAGTGTTTGGTCCAGCTATGTGATTCCTCAGTGTTCTTGCAGGGCATCCAGGGTCGTCCCATGATGCTTATATATTGCAGAGCTACAGCTTATTTTGTCAGTTTGAGTCAGGAGAATTATCTGGTGGATGGCTCCAGGGTAAGTTTGCTCACATTCCATCAATCCATTTTCACTGTATGGCAATGAATATAGTTGATGACTCATGTCTTAACCTATGGCTGTTTTTAGCCCTTGATGACATGTAAAACAATATTGTAGCTTAGAATGTGTATTTTATGTTAGTATTTGTAAATTCTTTCAGGGGATCCTGGATATCCACTCCTGCCCTTGCTCCTGATGCCCGTTCTTTGCCTGCAGAATGCGGGCCAGGGGTTCTCTAATCGGGCACTATGCAAAACCCGGTGGTGAGGGCCCTCTGGCTTTTGAAGTCCAGATTTAGGTGTTTGGACCATACAGGGGGGGGGGCACTGCAATATGACCCCAACAAGGTTATACCAATATTTTAATTTACGTTTTTTAACAGGGACACACATGCCAGAGTGGCACAACTGTCGGGGTCCTTCAGTTGGGCGACATGCAGGAGCTGCGCGACTCGTTGTGGACCACGGATGAAGAATAATGTTCTGTGGCCTGCCATTGCTATGTATTTTGTTTTTTATAGTTATAAAAATTTGAAATTTTCAAAATTTTAAAAAATTTTATATTTTATGATGGAATAAAAAAAAAAATGTTACAGTGTCATTTCATTTACAAAATACATTAACAAAAAACTAATGGGCCCAGAAATATTTAAAGATGAATATTCACATGACCGAGAAGTGGTTTTAGGAGGGCTAAAATGGAAGAAGAACCTAACCGCGAAGTGGTTTGGGTGAGCTTTAAGGGTCCAAAAGGGAAGATGGAGGATAGTGCTAAGTGATTTAGCTAAACATTGTAGTAGAAGTGAGGGTGGCAAATATGTAGGCGAGCACTTTAATGAGTTAAGTTTGTAGTGCGCAGGCGCAAGATCGTAAGGATTTCCGTCTGGACGATTATTTATTGTAAAAGGGAAACAGAAACTAATGGGAAACGTAAAGGATTCGTGGGAGGATACGATGGGAAAAGGGCAAAAACGAAAGCCTACGTTGTAACATGAAAATGAAACGGAAAAGTCACGCTGGAAAATGACATCCTTGTATTCGTAATCTGCCGTACGAACGGACGGAAACTTTACAGAAGGATTGCAATGCATGCATAGAATCGCTCGTACACTCATACGAGAGCAGAAACATTAAAAAAAAAAAAAACAGATCGGCACTAAAACTAAGTATTTTTTTGTCTCTCTGAATCGAGCCTAATGTCCTGATTGAGGTAAAAAGCAGACACAACCTTAGGCAGAAAATCTGGCTTAAACCGAAACACCACCTTGTCTTGGTGTCTCTCAAAATAGGGAGGTTTGATGGAAAGCGCCGCCAACTCAGAAACAAGCCTAACAGAAGTGATAGCCACCAAAAATGCTACCTTAAGTGTCAAGATAGACAAAGGGGCCTCACGCAGAGGCTCAAAAGGAGGACCCTGCATAGCGGATAATACCAAATTCAAATCCCAGACTGGTAACATAGGCTTACGTGGAGGGCGCACGTGAGTGAGCACCTTGGTGAATACCCTGGGAGCCGAAGTGATACCGAAAGGCAAGGCCACAAATTGATAGTGCTGATCCTCCAGAGCAGGGTTTCCATGCGAAAATATTTGAATCTGACAAACTTGTTGAGGCACTTTAAATCCAGGATGGGCCTGAGGGACCCGTCTTTTTTGGGGACCGTGAAGAGATTGGAGTAGAAGCCTCTGCCCCTTTCCCAGAAGGGCACCGGGCAGAGGACCCCCAACTCCAGAAGGTTTTGGACAGCAAGGCACAAACCCTGAGCTGACAGAGGGTTTTGAGCCATCCGGGATCTGATGAATCTTGGGGGGGGGCAGGCTGCAAACTCTATCTTGTAACCGGAGGAAACCACCTCCTGGATCCACCTGTCTGCTACACATCGCCTCCAGACGTGAGCAAAGAGCCGAAGCCGTCCCCCCACCCGGATGGGTGAGGGCGCCTCTTCATGCCTGAGGGGGCTTGGGGGAAGATTTGAGCTTGGGACCCCAGGAGAGGCCGGGGCAACCACGTCCCCTGCCCCTGCCGAGCTCGCCCCCCGAAGAGCGTGAAGCGCGCCCACGTGATCTCGCCGTCCAATGACAGCGCAGCAGCAGCTGAGGCAATGTCGCCGCCGTCCGCAGAGCGCTGTACAAGCGGCGCGGCGGCGAGCGTATTAAGTAAAAACACCACTACACAAATAAAGAAACAGTTGGGAATAGTCCTGCAGGGCCGCAGGCTGATAAGCCCCGCTCGCCCGCGCAGAATAGAGAGCCATCTTCTATCTTCGCAGTCCAGACTGATAACTGGGAATTTGTGGGAGGTTCCTGGCTATTTAAGGGGCCTGGGAGTGGCCACAAGTTTTTTCTGCAGTCCAGCACCATCTTGTGGATGTATTACCCATGTGTAATGAATATTCTGGAACAGGACATGCTATATACTTAGAATATAGCTATTTCCTAAATTAATGTTTTCAATTTTTGGTTCAAATCATTGTGTGGCCTCTCCTGCCCAGCAACCAAACTTTTTTTTTATGCAGAATTGTATGTGCAGGTCTGCCATTGCAGTGTCATTGTCACAGAGTCAAAACAATGTCATTCCATATGTTTTTCGCTCTGGTGCTGGTGTCTATGTGTTTAGAAACAGACTTTTATCACATAGCTTTTGGCGCTCAACGCTAGAGCGCCCAGTTTTAGAGCAGCAACGCTGGATGTGTGTAGTTTTTTCTTAAATATGGGCTTCAGCGCCGAGTGCCAGATGCACTTAATCGGCACTACCTATTGTTCGCTACAGCGTTGTTCTATTGTTAGATGTAGAGTGGTCTTGGGCGCTTTGACCTTGGGACACTACCTAGCATTCTCGATTGGCTCAGCAGTGAATCAGGGAGAGTGCTTCCACAGTGCCCTCCAGACATCACATTTATCAATGCTGAACAGTATAGTACAGCGTCACTTGTCTGGCCGCAAAGCTAGGTTATAGCTCCAGACACCCGCTTGCAGCGACCACTTGCAGACGCTCTAAGAGCCGCTACATAGACGCTCACATGGCAATATGTGGCGCTAGTCCTAAATTAATCTCTAAACATTAGCTGTTATGTAACTGCTTTCTTTGTATATTCTAAAAATGAAAAAAAAGAAAAAATGTTGAAAGCTGAAAGTTTTATGTTAACGAACTGGACCCTTTCTTGCAGGTGCTTTAACAGTTCATTTGCTTTCCCCAAAGCTCATAGCTTTAACAAAACAAGTGAAGCTCTCAATGAAATGTGGGTCTCTCAGGGGCTAAGGTACACAACAATTTTTGCACAATTACAGGTCTAAAAATCTAACCCTAATAGCAACGTCTGTGCTTATTATTACTATTGTTAAAGTGCAACAAAACCCAGGATTTTGACTTTGCCGCGTTTTGTTCCATGCCCCTGGAGCATCCCGATTTGGGATGTGGCGCTGTGTGAAACCCTCAAGCTAGTCCTTAAAAACTCACCTTCCCATGCCGCAATGGCACATGTGCGGGCTCTTGTCCAATGAGAGCCGCCCACCATGACTATATAATTCTATATTATATAGTAGGTGGATGACCGCCTACATTAAGTATATATATATATATATATATATATAGATATATATATATATATATTTAATGTAAGCGTTCATCCGAATTGATTGTGCCACAAGGTGTGATCCTCTTGCTGTACCTGTTATGTCTTGATTCTTTAAAGTATGAAATGCATTGTATGTACTTGTTTATTAAACCCTATTCACAGACAAAGCTGCATGCCATACATGCCATACCCTGTATGGTTATGTATGTGATATATAAACCTTGACCATCAGATTTATACTTTCAGTACTGACATCCAAATATGGAAGGTGGCGAAAATTCAAGAGCAGACAATAGGGTCAATTCAAGGACAGTACACAAAAACGCTCAGAGCGCAAATGATTCCACATGTGCCTAGGTGCATAACTCGTGGCTGCGTGAGCACACGAGGTGTCACGGTAAACTTACTTGTAGCCCGGTCCCACGGCGTCCTCTCGTGGCACAGACTCGGGTGGCTGTCCGGGACCCTTGCCCGGCAGCCGCCTCCACACTGGATGCTGGCTCGAGCAACGCCCGAGCGTGCCCGCCTCCTCCTCCTCCCTGTGCTTCCCCGGCAGCTCTGCATGTGCTCGCGTGCGCACGCAAGCACGGCTGTATGCCCTCTGGCGGCGCTGCAGTCAGCACGGCCACCGGATGCTGAATTAAGTGTGTTCTGGCCAAAACGCCCTTAAGATTTAAACTGGGCAATCAACCCAGAGGTGGTTCAAAGCACCATTCATGTACATTCCCCTTGTCCAATACCGTTAGGTTTAATTCTATAGAAGTTCTATCCCCCCAGTCTGTAACTGCCCATGATAGCGTTTAGCTGGGTGTGTTTGATCCTGGGATTCCCGTGTTGCTTATCCGTTGCCAACCTTGCTAGCCTGACTACCCTGACTGCCGCTTGCACTGACCTCAGACTAAATTTCAACTACGAATCTGTCTAGCACCTGGTACCGCGAAGCTCTCTGATCTCCTGGTTTGACCATTGGCGTGACCTTTGACCTTGCCTGTTTTCTCCCTGGGAGTTTCCAGAACTATATCCTGTACTTACATCGGCTACCCGATTACGCCCAGTCTTACCTTCGGCTCACGCGTCTTCACCCCCTTGAACTTACACCCTTTTAGCTAATAAGTCCTGGGGCAACCGTGTCCGACGAGGTGTTTACAGCGTCCCGGGAAAATGGGAGCTTGACTAAAGGTGAAGCTAGCTGCAGAGTTTGGGGGTTGTAAGCGCACAAGAAAATGGGTGTCCCTGGGGTTTGAAACCAGGCACACGTGCGAATTGCACCAAATGGCAACTGCAAGGGAAAAGCGGAAATTGCCTCTTCTTGCGCCAATTTATGCCTTCTGCAAGGTAAATCTGCTGTTTTGAAGCTCAAATGGCCCTCTCCCATGCCCATTTGGCCAGCTCCATAGTAATTTGATCTCTCCAGCTTCTGTGTTTTCTGCGAAGCTGTATTCACCATTTCATGGTGTATTCTCTGGAGAACCTGTTTCGCCCAATGTTTTGTCCCAGATGTCCACTTTACCCCTTCCGTTTGGTTTGCATATTAATGCTTAATCGCTTAACTATAATTTTGTGATTTTGGACAACTTTTTGTAATTTTTTCCAAACAAAAAACAGAAAAAGGGGTCAATCCCTAAAAAGAACTTGCAACACTTTCATTGTTTAAAAACATGCCGGACAATGCTGGCATGTGTTTTCCGAATGAAATATGCCTGTTACTCATTGGAATTGTCAATTTACTCCACCTATTTACTGGAGGAAATTCACTCTTCAAATTGCCATTTGCACATGCTGTTCTGCCCTCTAAACACAACATAAATCAGGCGCTGGGGCCTTTTTTGTGTGCCAAAATGGTGCTAGCACAACATTTCAGGAGCAAATACAAATGCACATCCCATTTTGAGGACCATGAATTAGAAGCCTGAGTGTGACTTGGCGGTGCAAAAAACATGCACAAATTTGTTCGCACAGGCCCAGGAATCGACCCTTAATATCCATCAGCACACGACTTGCTTAAAAATGCATTATTCAAAAATCTGTCATTTTGGGGCCCCTTCATCAGGAATGTGACACAAACATGGTTGTGATACATTTTTCCCTGGTCTAGCAGAATCTCTGGGTGAATTATTTCTTTTCATTAGGCCACTCACAAAATGTTCTATCTATTCTACACTGGGCTGGGTACACTTTTCAGAGTGCTGGGGTTAGAGCCCTAGGCAGCCTCAGGTAAGTTCAGCTCTCAGTTTATCCATTGCTATTTGTGTTTCAAAATTGGGAGTGCTCTCACTGTTAGAGTAGAACTGCAGGGAAAATATGTGCCTTGGTGTGGCCCTGCAGCTTCCCATACGTTTGCAAATGTATGCAACGAAAACGTCACTGTAAATTTAGACACATTGTAGGATTTGTTGCAGGCTGGTGGGGATTTGAGGGGATTTGCGTGCCGCGTTATTCCTTTTTGTTTTGTCTGGCTTACTGAACACCCTGCCTCATTACCCACACCCTCATTGGCCAAGGGGGTGCAGAAGAGCTCAGTGCCCAGCATAAGGGTTGACAGTTTTGCCTTTGAGTGCTGGATTACCAGCTCCACTCAGCAGCTTTAGGGGAGGGGCTACTCTTTTTTTTCCATTTGTGGGGGGGCATTCCAAAAAACCCTACCAAAAGCAGAAATAAAGCGTGACCCCCCCCCCTTCAGCTTACCAGCTCCATGGACCAAGCATAAAGATTGGTAATCCAAGGCTCAAGGGCCAAACTGCTGGCCCCTGGCCTTAGTATTTATGTGTCCATACCAAGGGGCACCATTCTTTTTTACATCCCCGGGTCATTGTGGGTGCAGGTAATGAGGTGGGGGTTTCAGCAAGACACTCTCAGGTATGTTGGGCAGGTGGAATGCCAGACCCCTACCATTTGAACTGGTATAGAGGTGCTTTATATGGGGACTCAGTGCTCCAGAATGGGGCCTTTGTGGGGATGGGGACTTTGCCCCTCTCGCTCCCGTTTGCCCTTCTCGCAACTCTGGTCCTGGTAATAGGTGAAACAAAAGGTTGTAAAGCAAGATGCCGGCTTTTTTTGGCTATTTATGACAGCCTGTATGTACCAAGTGATGTATGTTCTAGCAGTTTTATTACTAAACTATCCCCTTGATTTCCAATTCTTCCCTGCATGTTAACAAATCTATCACTAGAACAGGAGGTCGATTCAGAGCCAGGTGGGAATTCTCACTCCTTTTTTAGGAGACAAAACTGCCGTTGATTTTCATTGTCTACCTTGGGGGCTGATTCAGAGCCAGGTAAAAATTTACACCAGGTAGACAATGAAAGTCAATAGCAGTTTTTTACCCTAAAAAGGAGTCAGAAATGATCAGCTAGCTCTGAATCGACCCCCATATGTATTGAATTTTACAGGAGAACAAAAGTTCACAGAGGCAGCTTTCTTGCAGTGTTAATATTAATTTAATAGCTCATCTATTTTAGAAGTGAGAAGGGTTTTTATATTCAGCAGATGCAACCAGAACTACATAAATCGTAGATTTCCACAAGGCAACATCATTTTTTATCAGTCAAATCTGTAAAGATCACTTGATTCGAAGAACATCTAAACTCTATCTGAGAAACACTAGAATAGACTACCAATGTGTTTAAGTGCATTGCTGTTTGCATTATTTATATCACCTTTCTTCAGATGATTTTTTTACCAGTGTAGCTATGTGCACATCGAAAAATTAGAGCTGAGAGTACTGCCGTTAAAATATTTCTTTTAGAAGTATCTTGTTATACAGTAATGCCTCACAACAATGGTATATATTACAGCAATTATCGTTATACCTCTGTGCAGCCATAATTTGTACAACTGTTATGTGTTTGCAGGTCTCATACTGTTGTTAGAGATTCATAGCACAATCAGCTGGTACTTTCCTCAAGACATTTGCAGTGTACTCAGCAATAATATATAAGCATGGATTTCTTACTTTGAGGATGGTGGAGACATACGAGACACTGTATATGATGTTTTCTTTCAGTTATTTATAGATTGGGACTTCAATTTTTATTATTAATGTGTATCTTATATATGAAAAGGCTAAGGGTTATACTTAAAGGCAGGTAACACTAGGTAACGCTCTTACATTTAACAAGGAGGGTTGGGACTGTTCAAACACATGCTGATTTGCTTAGTGGTAAATTTGGCACATATTGTCTCTTGACCGGATATTTCAACCCATAATTCCTCCTGCATCAATAACAATGTATGACGGTGAAGGGGTGCATACAAAATCTGCAATCAAAAATACTGTGGGGACTACTACGACTACCTAATTTGGAAAATATACAGCCTTATTTCCACTATCTGCATCTGCACTTGCCTGCACAAGTGACAGCACCTGTCATCATCCTCATTTAGGGTCAGGGTTTTTTCTCTTTTATAAAAATTACTGGTAAAGCAAAGGGGACACTTGAAAGACATGACACAGCTTTTTCACAGCCAAAATGACAAGTTTGTAGTGCCACATAAAAGTGCCTAAAATGCATACAAAAACAATCCCAAACAGCCCAGAGATCCCATGGCACATGAACCAGCCAAAAAGAAAAAAATGCCCATTGAAATGTATGGGATAAGGGCACAAAATGCAGGGTGAGCGCCTGGTCTTATCTGGCACTGTAGGGAACTCAGTGTTAGCATTCTGGCTCCACTGGGACACTATCTGGGACTATCACAGGTGCTTGGCTTGATAAATACACCTTTTGCACTGGGACCTGACATTCACCTGATACTCATCTGGCACTACACGGCCTTAGAGTTTCTTAAATAAACCCCCTAATGTAGGTGATCATTGCTGTTCAAAGTACACTGGTCACCTACATGACATTCTCCAAATTAGGTAGTGGAAACAGTGCCCATGGTATTTTTGATTGGCACCCCTTCACCATCATTTATTGTTAAAGTGCCAAAATGACATACTACATTATAATAAAACAATATTGGATAGAGCCTAGAGCAGGAGTACTCAACCACTACTTGTAAAGGTCCATATACCAGCATCCGGTGAGAGGTGAAGGTCCGGGGGGTGGATAGTTGGAAAACAGGCAAAACTAAAAAAGCCTAAGGCAGAGATGGGGGAGGGGCAGGAATGAATGGGGCAAAGCTGGGGGGACAGGAATGGATGGGGCTGAGCTGGGGGGAGAGAGATGGAAAGACGAGATGGTGGGGCAGGGATGGATGGGGCTAAGCCGGGGCAGTGGGACAGGATTGGATGAGGCAAAGAGACAGAGAAACAAAGTTTGTGTGTACCTTGCATGTCACTTCCCGCCTGTGTGATACTTCATATTGCAATGCTAGGTGCCAGAGAGCCATGACACCGGCAGGGAGACTAAGCACTACATTGCCAATCAAGGGGGCAGCTCTGAGCATGGGTCAGGGGTCCAGAAATCTGGCGCTGAGGTCCGCATTTGGCCCCCGGTCCACCAGTTGAGTACCGCTGGCCTAGAGGTTTTAGTTAACTATAAATTTAACACACTCTATAAACATTCTATAAATCACTTGTTTAACTCCATATAGAATATTGTATAAGTCTGATTTCAATAGCATTTTTGAAAGCGTATATTATTGTATGCCAAAATAATGTCCTCAAGCTGCTGAACTCATCTAGCTTTTTTTTCTTTTGTTACCAAATGTGTTTTATGGAAGTTTTCACTACCTATTATTAATAAAAGACCCTGTCTTATTTTTGGGGAAACACAGTACAAATAAGAATTGCCCTTCACAAATGAAAAGATCCAGGAATCGTCTTCTTGGTCACTGGGCACATAAAGTTAGATTACCAAAAAAAAAACATACTGGGTCATCAAGATAGTAATCAAACAAAATAAGGAGATTGACACACCAATGACACCGTACTTTTGTGAGCTTCAGACAGGCAACTACGGCTAAATCTCCCATAAAAAAAAAACAAAAGATTTTTTGTGTCTCCATTTACAATATGTTCAAACCTAAAAAATTAGCCAGAGCTCAGTTTTCATTCTTCAAGATTAGAATTTGCAATTCTCAGTTGATGACTGTACATTTTCAGAAATTAGGAGCTCCTACACACCGATTAAATATACAAAAGACAAAGAACTGTAAAGGGAGAACAGGTTGCTACATATTGATTACGATGAAAGCTTTTTAGTTAAGAGGAAAGGGACAAAGACTAATTACCTTCAGTAGACAGGCAACACGCATATAATAAAAATACAATATCTGAATAAAGCAAAACTGGTTAAGGAATTGTAACAGTGAACCACGCATTCGTTTAAAATGTGCCATAATAGCCCCTAATTTACAGCACATTTTAAGAGAAATAAATTACAACACCCTGCAAAGAAAAAATGAGGAACATCATTTTAAAAGCCTATTTAGCACCATTAAGACTAAATTAACTGTAGCTGGAAAAGTGTGCCAATAGTCTGCTAATTATGTGGTTGGGCCTGTGATCTCTACCTGTAATCCTGTAACCCTCTAAATGTTTTCGTTATGCCCCTGTTAAAGTGGACCAACACCCAGGATTTTGACTATCCTGGGTAGGGTATTGGTCCACTTCCGCGGGGCACCCCGATCGTGGGTGCCCCACTGTGTGAAACCCCCCAGAAAGCCCCGAAAACTCACCTGACTCCACTCCCACGTGACTCGCTCGTCCAATCGCCGCCGCCGGACAAGGAGAGGCAGCGACGGACAAGCTGAGCGTGAGCCGCCGCCGCCTCCCGCGCGTCCCGATCGAGGTGCCCTGTAGTCAGGGAGCTGATCGGTCTGGGAATCTTATAGACTGCTTACATGCTTAGAGAGGCTTATGTCATGCCTTGAAAAAACATTCATAACCCTTGAACTTTTTACACAAAAACAGACACAGGCTTAAAGTGTACAGACAAGAGTAAATACGCACAGCCCAACAATATAAATATTGGGGGTGCTGGACCCGTCCGTGCCTGTCTAAAGCAGTAAACATACACAATTTGGGGGGGCTCTGAAAATCCCCCCACAGGCCCCCAGATGGTCCGCACTCAACCCAAAAAATATATTCAAAAGTCTATATACTAAAAAAGTATCTAATTTTATTTGTGTTGAAGAGACTCATAAACAAATAAACATGAATTCACAAGACAATCATCAATTTAAAATACATAAAAACAATGACAAAAAGGGGAAGGGTTTCCCACACAAGGGCTTTAAATATGTAAATATAAAAATATGTCCTTCCTAATCTTGTAAATAAATAATATAAATGTAGATAAACACAGTACTGAGTGCCAGTGAAAGTAATACGCTGGTGAATATTGTTATATCCACCTGCAATTAATATGTATACAGATAAAACACAATAGAAAAAAAGGAAATGGCCATCCCGCCCTGGTGAAGTGGTTCCTCCACGCAATAAAATTAGATACTATTTTAGTATATAGACTTCTGAATATATTTTTTGGGTTGAGTATGGACCATCTGGGGGCCTGTGGGGGGATTTTCAGAGCCCCCCCAAATTGTGTGTGTTTACAGGCTTAAAGTGGACTTTAACTATCCTGGGTTTTGGCTCTTGTTCCTGGAGCATTCCAATTTGGAATGACCTGTTGTGTGAACCCCCTCCCTCACCCGGATCACAGGCTGCCGTCCAATCAGCACTCTGCGTTGTGTATATTAATGCACTAGACTGGAAAAGCACCTGTGGTTTGCAGCGCACTCCAACCCCTAGTCTATCTGAATTAATGGACACAGGAGCGTAGCTTAGCTACACGTTGGCCGGAGTCATGGTCTTGGCACCCAACCAAGGCATAGGAGCACCAGAAAAGTGTTTGAAGGGGGGAGTGATTGGCTGCCAGGAGGGAAGAAACGTGGAGGCTGATTCACTACTAACGCCAGGCATCGGCAGATGAGCGTCTGTATAGCGGCGCTTAGACGGGCGATGTAACAGAGCGTCTCGGTTGCTCTAGTAACCTGGCCGGGATTGATGAATGTGATGTGTTTTAAAAAGGGCTCTAGTTCTTCTCCGGGCAATTACAGACCTGTAAGCTTAACATCCATTGTGGGGAAATTGCTTAAGGCGCTATTAAGGGACTATATACACGAATATGTAACTATCCATAATATATATATATAAGTGACAACCAGCACGGTTTTACTAAGGGAAGAAGCTGCCAGACTAACCTGATTGGCTTCTATGAGGAAGTGAGTAGAAGCCTGGACAGAGAGGTGGCTGTGGATATAGTTTTTCTGGATTTTACAAAGGCATTTGACACTCTCCCCCATAGACCCTAATTGGGGAAATTGAGATCCTCAGGATTAGAAAATGCAGTTTGTAACTGGATTGAAAACTGGCTAAAGGATCGTGTGCAGAGAGTTGTGGTTAATGATATCTACTCTGAATGGTTACCGGTTGTATGCAGTGTACCCCAGGGTTCAGTGCTGGGCCCACTATTATTCAACTTGTTTATAAACAACATAGAAGATGGAATTAAAAGCTCTGTCTCTATTTTTTTGCAGATGACACAAAGATATGTAGCACAGTGCAGTCTATTGCAGATGTTCACAAGCTTCAGGCTGACTTGGACACATTGAGTGTCTGGGCATCCACTTGGAAAATTAAGTTCAATGTAAAAAAAATTTAAAGTCATGCACTTGGGGTCAAACAACCTGAAGGCAACATATGTCCTCTGGGGAGTAAAACTGGGAGAGACACTTGTTGAGAAGGATCTGGGGGTACTGGTAGATCACAGGCTAAATAACAGCATGCAATGCCAAGCAGCTGCTTCCAAGGCCACCAAAATATTATAATGCATTAAAAGAGCCATGGAATTACGGGATAGGGATGTAATTTTGCCTGTTTACAAGGCACTGGTGCGACCTCACCTGGAATATGCCGTCCAGTTCTGGGCGCCCATTCATAGAAAGGAAAAATACTAGGAAAAAATGGTAAGAAGAGCGTACAAGCGTGCAAAGGGCACCGCCAGAGGGAGTCTTCTGAACCCTAGATGTAAGAGACGACAAGATTCTGAGGTGAGGTATATTACACAGTACAACACGGAGTGGCAGAATCTCAGGCACCTGCTTAGGGGCAACTGGGACATTCTGCGATCTGATGTGTCCCTTGATAGATGGACACGGGGTGGTCCCAAAATGATGGCACGGAGGGCACCCAATCTTAGAGATAGGGTCTGCAGCAGTCACCTGTTTCCTGTTGGGAACTGGCTTGACCCTGAAAAAGGAGTCATTGGCAACTTTCCGTGTGGCTCATGTTCAGTATGTTCTCACATGGTTAAGCAAAAAACTGTAAAGAATCTTAAAACGGGCCAGATTTTCACCATCAAGCAGATGATTAATTGTAGGTCCACAGGGGTGGTTTACGCACTCACATGTAACTGCCCAAAGATGTATGTCGGAGAAACGCGCAATACTCTAAAAGCGCGGGTCCAAGCCCATTTTTCCAGTATCCGCCTTGCGGGTAGGAATTTAGAACAAGGAAAAAAGATCCCCCCAGTGGCGCTGCATTGCCTTAAAGCACACGGTGGGGATTTCAGCTGTCTTAAAGTCACTGGCTTGGAACGGGTCAGAATAGGCCCACGGGGTGGGGATATTAAACGTATCCTACAACAGAGGGAGTTGAGATGGATATGGAATCTTGACACACAGTCGCCGGGGGGTTTAAATGAAGATACAGCTTTCACCCCCTTTCTGGGCACATGAGCCATTTGCACTTTTTGGTACTAGGTTAGTGGGCACCATTATTTTATATGGGGTCTTATAGGGTTAGCGGTTAGTTCATTAGCACATATTTGAGATATTCCGAATTGGGGCGTGTGTGTGGTGTGCTGTGGGGGGTGGGGTGCGGGGTGGGGGGGGGTTGATTTGTTTGGTGAGGGAGTCTAGTGGTTGGTGGTGCACGTGTTTTTTCACTATCATGCTTTATTATTTTCATTGGTTTGCACACTTATATTTTGTAAGTTATTAATTGGTTGTATTTTTCTATTAGATGCATAGGGGCACTTGGTGTTTGGGGTGTATCATGGCCACAATGGAAGCGACTGTCCGTCAAGGATTCGGTGGAGGATCTTTCTGTGTGTTTGAACTCTGGAATGGGGCCCCGATGAAGAATACAGATGAAATTACACAATGCTGGACATGGACAGTATTGCTGTCCTTTGGTGGCACAGGATGGTAGGGCAGGATGACTGTGGATCCGGCAGTGCAATAGATTGACCTACCGGTATCTTGCATTCTCCATAAGATGTGTCTGGACCGCAGGAACAGCATTATGCTTCTTCAATAACAAATAATTAATTGATGTTGTACCGTTTGGGGAGCCTGGGGATTATAGGGGTGCCTTCTTATATTATAATTCTCAGTGCCTCCATATGTTAGATATAGGATGTGTTTAATTCACACTCAGTTTTGTATTACTTTCCATCAGTCGTGTTAGGGGCTTCAACCCCTGCATGCAGAGTGGTTGTCCCGCTGAAGTTGACCAGTAGGAGCAGTATAAACTTTCCCCTGTAAAACGGGCATTAATGCCCCATTTTTTGCATGTTGAATCATGGTTTTTGATTACCTATTGTAGATATTGTGTAAGTTGTAGATTAGGAATTAAGGAATAGATAGTTTAATAGCATATGGGTTGTCTGTTACATGTTTTGGTTTGTACTTAGGTACATACTTACCTTTTTCTGCTCCTGCATATCAAGCCACCTTTCCTACCTATGCCAGATGGGCGACGTGGCATAGTTGGTGCCACTGCGCAGCGTAGCTGGACCCCTACGGGGTCTCAGCACGCATGCGCAGGACTAATCTACTTTGGTGCGCGCGCATCCCCGCTATTGTGCTGCGGTTTCACCTGGGGTGTATGCGGCGCAGCGGCCCCCGGATCGGGTCCGCGTCATTTGATGACCGGGCCGCCCACTGGACAAGGGAGGCACACACCGTCTGTGTGCGTCAGACCTCCTGTACTGTCAACATGAATTGCCGCGACTTTGTCATCTGGCGCGCCTCCGGCCGGGACGCGTCAAAACATCTTCTGGGGGCGCGCCACCGGCCGGGGCGCGCCCGTATTTGCAGAGGGTGGAGCTGCCATGTCGCGGGGATTGATTATGACGGGGCTTGTAACACAGGTGTGTTGAGTGGCGTGCGGGAGCAGAGCGGGTGAGTGTGTATAAATAGGGGTTAGGGTTGGGGTAGTAGATGTCCTGAGGAAGTGACGCGATCTGACGTCACGCAACGCGTAGACGGGCGGGGCGGTGGGCAGGTGGTCGTTCTCATATGTAAGTTTACTGTCTCTTCACCTTGGGATAGATTTCTCTCCCCTCCCTGGCTGTGTCCTCACTATTTATCTTTATAAGTATAGGTAGTTTTTCAGATGCAAGGGTCATTTGGCCATTTATTGTTATTGAATTGTTCTTTATTCACACGTGGGTTGGTGTGTTTATATATAAAAAGGTAGTGTTTTTAGAATAGCCTTAATAATCACTGTTTAATAGTTAGCACTTGGCACTTATGCACTTTAGATTCCAGCCAGGATTAATGTGTACTGATTTTTGATTGTTTTGACCAGAACTTCCGCCCCCCCGCCCCCACAAGTCTCTCCCTTCCTTATTGTACATATCTTGTCTTTAGTGTTTTTTAGCAATGTCTATTGTATGTCATGCTTTCCACTAATAAAGAGATATATATTTTTAATAATAGCGGTGGTGCCGTGGTTTGGTGGGTGCTTGGGTAAGGAGTGGGACTTACCTTACTATATTTCCCATTCATAGAAAGGAACGCTCTGACTATGGAAAGGGTGCAGAGGAGAGCCACCAAACTAATAAGAGGAATGAAGGATTTAAGTTATGAGGGAACACTACGAGAATTAAATCTGTTTAGTCTTGAGAGGAGATGACTGAGGGGGGATTAACTTGTATAAATATATTAAATGGCCCATACTAAAAATATGGGGGAACATTATTGCAGGTAAAATCCTCTTTAAAGACAAGGGGGCACTCCCTCCCTTCGGCTGGAAAAAAAAGAAATTTAGAGGCCGATTTATTAATAGCGCCAGGTAGCGACAGATGAGCGACAGTAGCGTGATTTTCACAGCGCCGGCTAGTATTCGCTGTGCTTGGCCGTTGTTCGGTTGTTGACAGCGACTCAGTCGGTGTGCGGCAATGTTGAATACGGGGTTAGGAGTCACTGTTTGACAGGTTCCGTGCTGTATGGGAGCGCATGACAACGAACGGCCATAGCGAACGGCTCCCAGCATATTCATTAACAAATCACGCTCAAAAAATTATTGCGCTGTAAAATGCATGTTTAAACCCCAGAGCGCTGGCGGCGATGTGTTAAAAGTAGTTTTTTAACCCCCAAACAACCATATTTTTGGAAAAAAATAATAAACAAGTTTTTTAAAACATTTTGTAATATGAATACATTAATATCAGACCTGTAATATCAATTCTGCACAAATTTTTTTTTTTTTTACCTTAAAAAAAAGATATAACATTGCAGAAGTGGTCACCGAATTTTTAACATTAATATCAATTTATTATGAATATTTAAAGATTGCTCCATTGAAATGCATTGGAGAGCGCCAGGTAGCGAGAGGTCATACCTGGCGCTGTGATGGGATTAGCAGCGGCGCTGTTCGCTGAAGTCTGCAACATGATGAATCCCGCGCTAGCTGACGCTCTCGCCGGCGCTAGCCTCATTTAGCGTGATAAATGCGTGATTGTGTTCGCAGCCTGGCGTTCTGGAGTCGGTAGCCGCCGATAGCTGGCGCTACCTGGCGCTAGTGAGACACTTCCTGGCGCTATCCCTTGATAAATAAGGGCCTAAGTCTCCGGAGGTGACAATCATTTTTTACCATAAGAACTATAAATCTATGGAATATCCTCGCCCAGAAGCTTGTTACAGCATCAACCGCTGACAGCTTAAAAAAAGGATTAGATGCTTATTTAAAAGAAAATAACATTAACAGTTACTATTAGCGGTTATCAGTAAAAAAACAAAAAATAAAATAAATAACTTCCACCTATAAAATAAAATAAAAAATAACTTCCCCTACCCCAACACCCTTGGTTGAACTTGATGGACATATGTCTTTCAACCGTATTAACTATGTAACTATATGTGTTGGGCACTGTAACAACAGTATAGCACTGCAGCAAGCGAAAGGTAGTGCCAGCTCAATGAGTCCGGCACTCGGTGCTCCACACCATATTTAACAAAACACTAGACACACAGAGAGTCGGCGCTCTAAAGCTGGGAGCTGTAGCACAGAGCACCAGATGCTGTGTGATCAAAGTCTGTTTTTGAACACATATACATCACATTCATCAATGTGGGCCAGGTTACTACAGCGACTGAGGTGCTCTGTTACAGCACCCAATACCAGCTTACAGCATCTACTAGGGGTCTCTCTAAGCGCTGCTATACAGACGCTCATTTGTCGATACCTGGCGTTAGTAATGAAACAGCCTCCACGAATCACACACAAATAGACTCTTTGAGTAAATTTGAGCCTGAAATCCTACTCCACGTGCATATTTATGCACAAAAAAATGTGCACAAAATAAGTGTCTGCTGAGTCAAGAGTAAGGGGAAAATGAATTTTTAATCCTGAAAAGTGTGCACGACTGACTTTACTTACAGGCATCAATCAACCCTCATGTTTGGGATCCAGTGGCAGCAGTTGTGATATGTGATACCTGGCTGTCGAACTGCCCTCCCCCAGCTTTACTTCTTACTAGAATTAACTCCCCTGTTTGGGCAACAGCGCTGTCAGGCAGCAGCACCTTGGAGCAGGCTGTTGACGCTGTGTCGAGGAGAGGCGGTCCGCACCTAAATTATTTAGAACTTTGACATCCAGCAACCTTAAATTACCCTCTTTCCTCCTGCCCCCCCCCCAGCACAACATTAAATGGTCTCTCAAAACCCCACATCCTTCATTTAAAAAACAAAAAATATAAAATGTGGCTCTCAGACTTTTAAATACCACTGTTTTCTAATGAAGTACCCCTGTTTCTCATATAGCAGAACAAAGAATACTCACCTCGATGAGCCCAATAATGTCTCAGGAGTCCTGGCTTTTTATACTAAGTGAGTGTCTTATCACCCATTCACAGTGGTAGCAGAGCGGCTGCTGCTACTCTAAATACAATAGGCCACGTGACGTCACATATTATGATCAAGTGGAGGTCCAGTCACATTTCAACTCCACAATTGCTCTGTTCCCTGGCGATGGGGAAGGAGGGGGTTCTGGGCCTGGGTGCAGCAATGTTTGCGAGGCGGAATGGAGGAGGTGCTGGATCTGGGTAAGGAACTAACCCCCCTGTCCTTTCTCAGCACCAGGGGCCAGAGTGTGGCTGTTAAAGCGGACCAAAACCCACATTTATAACTAGCATCCCCTGAATTGCTTCCCCCATGAGGAGGACCTTTTGCCAATTTTCACTGCTACTGCTTCACTCTAATCCCAGATAATAGCCGTAAAGCTCCGTTTTTTTAGCTGTTTTAGCTGTAAAGCTCCGCCTCCTCCATTCATTGCCATTTTTGTTTGTGGCAGTGATGTCAATGGCGCAACTATGCAATGACTGATTGCCCGCCATCTCACACTGACGGACAGCAAATAAATCATTCGAAACCATTCAAAAAACAAAAATATCCATTTATAGTTCGACATCTTAATAGGAAAGTATTGGCAGATGCTCCACAATGTGAAACACCCTGGTTTGTCCATTACTTAATTTGAACTGTGATCCCATGGATCAACACCCCCCACACATATCCATCCCCTACGTCCACTTAATGGCAAAGTCAAAGGGGTTGGGGGGTTGTGATAATGTTGAGCAGAAATTGGGTTAACAGCCTTTAGTGTCTGTCTGGGGAGATGTGCAGCCACCAACAACAGAAACAGATTACACAGGCAGTGCATACTGCAGTGTTTACACATGCTGACCCCTATTCTGTTCGGGGCTTCATGTTGCTGGCAAGAAGGTGTAGAGAAAATATTTGGTTCCCAATTGATGAAGAACGTCAATCAGCGCCATTTCTTCCCCTTCCGAGCAGCGGCAGAAGCCCTTAACCACCGGTTCTATTTACACTTTTCCTTTGCGCTAAGAGCAAGCGTTTTTTAACGATGCCAAAGGGGCATTGTATAAAAACAAACACTCACTTTGATGCGTTAGCAATGTGTTTCTTCAAAGTAAATGATATGGCAATGCAAACGCAGGCACACTGCATTATACAAATGTTGCACTTGCGTTTCCATAGACTTCTGTTGACTTGCATTGTTACGTTGTCATGAAAAAGGTGTCTGTAACGCTTTTTTAATGCACTGCGCATTGCAGCGCAGATGTGTGAACTATTCCATCTAAATTAATGTATTTCCTCTGCGTTGTAGCTGCGTTGCAATGCAGAGAAAGAGCAGAGGTGTGAACAGAGTCTGAAATGGCACTACAATCAACAGTATATATTAATGATTTTATTAGTACAAAAAAACAAAGAATTAAAATACATACACCACAAGACAAATTTAAAAACAACCAGTATGGCCAAATGTATCTATATCAATGTATATGGCCCCTAAGGGCCGCTTAAATAACTGCCCTATGGGTGAATAATATTGATTATCCTAGAATAGTCATAACCCATCCTTTTTGTGCCGGCACAAAAAATCCTAACCACATGTAAATATATGTGCAAATTCATAAAACCAATACTACAAAAATATTAATAATATATAAGGCAAAAATATGTGCAAAAACAGTGAATATACAATAAAATAATATCAATATATAAAGTGCAAATACATGAAAAACAAATACAAATGAAAAATGTCTGCGCACGCAGCCCCCATGCTGCTTCAAGGACAAGGGTGTCCTTGAAGCAGCATGGGGGCTGCGTGCGCAGACATTTTTCACTGAGGTTGGCCTGACTGTTGCCCTGGGTGTTATCTTATGACGTGAGATTTAACCATTTATTTTCTCTCTGCTGGCACTTGCATTTATATCATATATTGTTATTGTCTGCACTTTAAAGTCTTATTGGTATGGGTTTCCCTGTGCAATATTAGGTAGTGTTTTAGGTTTATGTGTTTTTCATGTATTTGCACTTTATATATTGATATTATTTTATTGTATATTCACTGTTTTTGCACATATTTTTGCCTTATATATTATTAATATTTTTGTAGTATTGGTTTCATGAATTTGCACATATATTTACATGTGGTTAGGATTTTTTGTGCCGGCACAAAAAGGATGGGTTATGACTATTCTAGGATAATCAATATTATTCACCCATAGGGCAGTTATTTAAGCGGCCCTTAGGGGCCATATACATTGATATAGATACATTTGGCCATACTGGTTGTTTTTAAATTTGTCTTGTGGTGTATGTATTTTAATTCTTTGTTTTTTTGTACTAATAAAATCATTAATATATACTGTTGATTGTAGTGGTGCTTCCTTTGGGAGATTGGTGTGTTCTTTGCACGCCCACTCCAAATTATTGTGGATTGCATTTTTTATGGGTGAGCACACAGTTGTATACATTTTGTAGGAAGATTTGGGCGGTGCACCCTTTGTTAGTAAAAAGAGTCTGAAATGGCGCTGACAGTGTTTTCAGTGCAACTAAATTGGTGCTGTACCTTGTGAGCACTGAATGGTAAATGGAGGTTACCAGTGGCGCGAGTCTACACACATGAAAGGGGCAGGGCTACTGAGCCACCAAAATCATAAACTCCATAACCTAAAAAAATTACATGATGCTGCAGAGGGCCAAGCCACACTGTGCCACCAATTATTTATTTATAACAGGCAGCCATACAATGCACATTATTAAGAAGTTCTCTATTAATACCTGTCATTGCAATGCATGGAGAAAGGTCTTTTTAATAGAATCCAGATGCGCCTGGTGGTATCCGACCATACGTGGAGAGGCAGCGACCCGGATATCCTGGCTACCTGAGACTGCAGGCAGCACTGTCTCAGACCGGAGAGAATGTTTTGTTTGTTAACCTTCACCCACCAGCAATCAACTTCAGCCAATATTCCAAAGATCATCTGAGGAGACAACCACCACTCTCTATAACAACTGCAGGTGTATTTATTTTTTTGATAAAATCAATGCAATCATGTGTGATCTTCTGAGGAAAGGTCACAACACAAATGCAAAGCATTGGGATCCTATTTCTAAGAACTTTCTATACAAATTGCTCTGACAATAATTGTCACAAAACTTCATAATAATCTGCATTGTACGACTGTCTATTCCTGTTTTTGATCAATGATAACAGAACTTGCACTTGAGCAATATAATAGCTGGATCATGTTATTTTTTATATTTGTGATAACAGTTTAAAGAAGAACTTCGGAGGACCTGGAGTCTATAAGCTTTCAGCTGCAGTCTGCGCCATAGGAGCTACAGGAAGGCAGGGCTGTGGAGTCGGTAGATAAATGTTCCGACTCCTCAGTTTTTTGTACTTCCGACTCCGACTCCTCTGTATTAATATGTGAATGTATTTTATACAGGTACATTCCTTGAAGGAAAGAAAGGCAACATACATGTCATTACTTCTAGCAGAGAGAGGTAGTTGGGCAGACGCTGCCTTCTCCTTTCTGTGTGCTGATCTTCTGCTGAAGATAGGGCAGTGGGAGGATACAGAAAGGGGCCTTTATTATAAAACATGAGCAGTTTTTCCAATGGTACAGCTTCAGTCTTGAACTATTGATCCTCCATTCCCTTCACTTATACAAGTGTCTCGAGTCCTGCAAAAAACATATTTACTTAATCCCTTATCTTACAATAGAGAAGTCATTAATTATAACTTTTTGTGAATTGGGACATTTAAACTTGCTAAATCAAAATTTAGTAGGAGTCGGTGCATTGTTTGCCGACTCCGACTCCAGGTACCCAAAATTTCCTCCGACTCCACAGCCCTGCAGGAAGGTAGGTGGACGACCTGGAAAAATACACAAAGAATGACCGCATATTGGGACAACACCCCAAAAAGTTAAAATTGGGTGTGTTGATCCTCTTTAAGACATATTTATTGCTCTCATTAATATCACTTACTTACTGTGTGCCCCAATTTTCTTTTGATTCATTACCACTTACCCAGGCGGTTCTTTCAACAGTATATTGTAAACAGCCTAAGACAACATTTGTTCATATTCCTTTCCCATCCAGTAAGGGGGGGTCTTTTTCCCCATAATAAGGAATATTTCAGTAATAAATTCCTTTAAAGAGGAACTTCGGAAGAGGTTAAAACCCCCCCAAACCTCACCAGCCTGGGGTTCCGGGGTGTTCTCCATTGGGCTGCGCCATCCTGGAATCCCATCCAGCACTGCGCATCTTCAGATCTTGAGCCTGCGCAGTGCTGGTGAATGGGCTGCAGAAGGAGCTGTCAGGAAAAGCTGCAAGAAGTGAAGATGATGAGGGTGGGTAAAGCCCCAGCTGTCCTTCAACAGCCGGCTAAGCCTGCGTGGGGGCAGGGTATCGGGCCATGGATCAGCTGGATGTCATGGTTTCAGCAGTTGGCGGCGACATCCAAAATGTAAGCAGGGCCCGATGGGGGGGGGGGGGGGGGGGGCATAGATATTTTTATGTCTTTTGTTCCTTTTTAACATCTCACTGATATAGGTGCATTTTCACATAGTTTTGTATGTGGGTGTTGTACATAGTAAGAAATAAAGTGATATTGTATAATAGCCTTTGTGTATATATGGGAGTTTTTTTATATATATTGCCTTAAATTGGTGTAAGAATCATTTTGGTGTACCTGACCTTTACTGAAGTGGGGTGTCATTGGCATAGAACTTTGTGTTGATCACCACCTTCAGGCTTGATGAAGCCCATGAATGAACGTCCTGTCTCCAATGACATGGGAAATGCTAGATCTCCACAATATGGTTACTGATGGCAAAAAGAAAAAACATAAGAACCACAGAGGCCCCTGGAAACTCCAAAGCAGGAAAGCTTGCCTGCTTCAACAGTCAAATCTGAAACACAGCTTTAGGCTGGAGTTAGGAGTCAGCATACATGGATACATCATACATGTATACACAGAATACATCTAATGATGGCCATTAGGATAGCTGCTTGTGGTCACATCCACATTTCTTATTTCTCTCTCTGATTTTTACATTCCATCTGCTTTAAGCTTGTCTTCCATCTCCCTTGCTTTTCATCTGCCTTTCTTTTTACCTTTCCAACTTCTCTTTCCACATGTCCCTGCTCTCATTCTTTACCACTTGTTCCATTCTTTCTATACTTGAAGTGATCCTATATCCAGAAAGGAAGTTTATGTTGTGGCCTTCTATCCCCAGCCCAATGAGCCAAAACAGCGTGTGTTTCTTTTTATACTATAGCCTTTTCCCAGTATTCAGAACACGAACTGGATGTAGTCGGCCATATTGCTTCCTGGCCGAGCAGCCTCGCCCCTCATGCACCCCCTTTCCAGTGATGATACATTCAGTTACAGTACACACAGCTCAGCAATAGGGAGAACTTCAATTTAAATTTATGTTGTAACTGAATCAATTAGCATATGGCTGGCCTTTATCAACATGTTGCTTCCAGTTAGTGTTTTTATGAATACTGGGCAAAGGCTTTAGTAATAAAAAAAGAAACACAGGCTGTTTGTGGCACTGGGCTGGGGATGAAAGGTGATGACATAAACTTCCTGAGTATAGATGCACTTTAACTAGCTACATTTTCCCCCTCTTACCCCATTCATGTATCTCCCATTTGTTTTTCATGTGTTTCCACCATCTCTCTCTCTCTCTCTTCTCCATGTGATCTAGATCTTTTTCTGCCATCCCCTCCATCTCTCTCTCTCTGTTTTTCCTGTGTTCCCTTCATCTATCTCCCTCTTCCCCTGGTTACCTCTTTTTTCATGCATTTCTTTCATCTCTGGTCTCTCACCTCACAACTTACTTCCACCTTTCTTTTCTTTTTCCAGCATTCGCTCCATCACTCACTTTTCTGTGTCCCCCTGTGTCTTTTTTGCTGCATTTCCTCCATCTCTCTTCATAGTGTTGTCTGTTTTTTTCTGTGAATCCTCGCTCTCTTTAAGCATTCTCTCTATCTCACTTTTCCTTGCATTCCCTCCATATCTTTCAGTTACCTCTCTTTTCCCTGCATTCTCCATTCCTCTGACTTTTCTGTGCCCCCTTGTCTTTTTTCTGCATCTTTCATCTCTCACTTTTCTATGTTTCTTCACTATACACATGCCATCTCTCTTCTCTATGCTGTCTCTCTTTGCCTGCAGTCTCTCCATCTCCCTCACTCTTCTGTATCCCTTATGTCTCTTTTTCCCACATTCACTCCCTCTCTCTTCTCTATGCCGTCTCTCTTCTTTGTTCATTCTCTCACCTTTCTGTGACCCTTCTCTGTGCTGTCTCTATTTGTCTGCATTCTCTCTATCTCCCTCCATATCTCTTGGTTACCTCTTTTTCTTGCATTCTCTATTCCTCTAACTTTTCTGTGTCCTTTGTCTATTTTGTGCATCCTCCATCTCTCACTTTTCTGTGTCTCTTCTGTCTCAAGTTTTACTATGTTCACTCCATCACTCTTCTCTTTCCTTTTTCTACGTTCTCTCCATTTCTCTCACCTTTCTGTCCCTGTTTTTACTATGTTCATGCCATCTCTCTTCTCTATGTTGTCTATTTGTCTGTAATCTCTCCATCTCCCTCTATATCTTTTGGTTACCTCTCTTTTTCATGCATTCTCTATTCCTCTAACTTTTCTGTGTCCCTTGTCTCTTTTGTGCATCCTCCATCTCTTTTCTGTGTCTCAAATTTTACTATGTTCACTCAATCTCTCTTCTATACGCTTTCTCTCATTTTTCTGTATTTTCTCCATTTCTCTTACCTTTCTGGGTCCCTTCTGTCTCTCTATTTACTATGTTCACACTATCCCTCTTCTCTATGCTGTCCCTTTAACTCCCTCACTTTTCTCCATTTCTGTCACCTTTCTGTGTCCCTTCTGTCTATTTACTATATTCACGCCATCCCTCTTCTATATGCTGTCCCTCTATCTCCCTCACTTTTCTGTGCCCCTTCTATCTCCATTTGCCATATTCACATTTCTCTTCTCTATGTCTTTTTCCTGCGTTCTCTCCATCTCCCTCACTTTGCTGTGTCTCCTCAGTCTTTATTTTCCCTTTATTCCGAACTTGCTTCTCTGTGTTGCTGCTTCTTCCTCTCTTTTTCCTGTCTTTTTCCCACATCTCTCTTCTCCCCGTCCTCCTTTCTGTGTCTCTCCTATTTCCCTGCTCCCCATCCCCCATTTCTCTCTGCACTGAAAGCACAACGCTGCATCCCGCCAGTATCGCTGCTGTGGCCCGGCCAGTGCTGCAGTGGACGCGGAATTCCTGCTCATATCGCTCAGTACACGCAGAGCAGCAGCGGCATGACAACAGTCAATCAAGCCTTCCTGGAGCGATGCATTCTGGGAAATGAAGTCCGCCTTAGGCAGCATTTATAGCACTTGAACTAAAAGGAGGCGGCTAAAAACCTCGCTACCCAGAATGCTATGCGCGGCGTGTCACACTACAGACATGGCTGCGACCTTGTTGCAGGATGGTTGGAGGAGCGGCATGTTCCTTCTGCAGGTGCAGGGAAGGCGCTGTGTGAGGAGAGCCAGCATCGCTTGCAGCCATACCCGGGACACGGGGTACATGACATGGGGTAGAAGGGGGAGTTCTGCTAGAACGTGCATGGGTCTGTATGAGGGGGATGTGTGGTTGGACTATGAAAGCGGACCAAAACCCATTTTTTTCACTCATGGGTTTTGATCAGCTTTACTGCCGCATTTAGGAATGTGGCTTTGTGTGAAGCTCTCCAAGAACCTCTCCAGGGATGCCACGACTCTCCTCCAGTCAGCATAGATTGATGGGTGACTCTATTCTAAATGAATGTTGTGCTGGGGGATGCACATGTTCTGTGGAAACACTGAATCATTAAGTATACCAGCCAATCCTGTGCTGGGTTCACAGAGCAGGGCATCCTTAATTGGGATTCCCCCACAGGCAGAGCTGATTCTCAAAGTGGAACAAATCCTGTTAACTTTCCCATGTTTTGTTCTGTTCCTCTGTGGCATCCCAAATTAAGATGCCCCACTATGTTAAACCCCCCAGACTGCCCAGTACAACTCGCCTCTTCCTCGTCCTTACAGCGCAGCTAATTAGAGCCTTTTGCCATGTCTACATCCTTCAGCAAACGATTCAATGAGCGAAAACAGGGCAGACCGCTTTCATTAGATGAGAGCCCGCACATGCACAGTTAGACCAGGAAATGGTAAGCCATTGCTGGTGCCCTGGGGGGGGGTTCGTACAGCGGGGCATCCCGATCCAGGATGCCTAGAGGGAAAGTCAGCAGCCTAGAAGATTCCAGGACGGCTGCTGGTGGATTTTGTTCCACTTGAGGAGTTTTGGACCGCTTTAAAGTGGACCAACACCCAGGATTTTGACTATCCTGGGTTTTGGTCCACTTCGGGGTGCCCCGCTGTGTGAAACCCCCCAGATCGCCGAATAAAACTCACCTCACCCCACTCCTACAGCGCATGTGTGGCCACTCGTCCAATCAGCGCATTCAGAGCCACTGAGCTATGCGCGTCTAAGCGCCGTCATAGCTCAGCGGCTCCGAACACACTGGCGGATGCATTTCGTGCTTCCCTCTAACAGGGAGCGCGCCCTGCAGGTAAGGTGAATGGGGCGTCCTGGGGGGTTTCACACAGCGGGGCATCCCAATGTTGGATTGGATCGATCCCCCCCTGGGTGTTGGTCCACTTTAAATCTTTTATAAAGCTCTCCTGCTTTATAATACCAGAAGTGATACCTATACTCTGCGCCATAACCCATAATGCTTATACTGGTTTCGCTAAGGGAGTGTTTTCTATTACAGTGGGCTAATACCATACATTTCACTCCCTCGGGTTTGGGTCCACTTCACAGAATCATCTGTTAACTCAGTTAAATCTTTTATAAAGCTCTCCTTCTTTATAACACCAGAAGCGATGCCTATACTCTGCACCATAACCCACAACGCTTATACTGGTTTTGCCAAGGGAGTGACAAGAAGGTAAAATAAAACTTGCTTGACTTGGGTGACTGCAGTGGGGGCATCGGTAATTGGGATGCCTCCCAACATGAAGTACAGATTTTAACAGCTGTTGTTTCCTATTAGAGTGGGTAAATACCATACATTTCACTCCCTCTGGTTTGGGTCCATTTCACAGGAGCATCTGTCACCTCAATCTGGCAATCCCATGGTGCGGGTGCAGGCAGGGCATGGATGGGGGGACCCGCATATTCACTTTTGAGTATCCAGTTCTTGGTAGTAACAAGCAAACAGGGGGGGGGGGGTCTAGCTCCACCATCTTTCGTTGCCTTCTCCAGTGCTTTTACCACCATTGTTGATGGTATGTTCCCCAGCAGGCCTCATTGTGCACCTCTACTTCTAGCCATGAGTGAGCATCCACTGGTCTCAGGCATGTGAGCAGCTTCTGATCTGATCTTAAGAGGAAAATAGGAAGGCATAGGAATACATCATTGACATTGCACATAAGCCCCTGCATGTGCTGTGGAACGGTAAATTTATAGGGCGGGAGTTTTAAATGGCAAGATATCCAAAATCATGATGCCCCAGGGACAGTGACCAAAGCCTGAGATCATAGTAAAAATCATCTGTTGAGTAGTCCCAAATTTCTTATGCAAATGCCCTGTCTCCCTCCTGACCTCTGGATAATTGCAGTCCCCAGGTATTGTGTTCTAAAGAAATCCTGCCTTTCTGCTCATTTACATTTGGTCTGGTAGAAAGTTTCAACCCAAGAAGTTCAATTGCAGCAGTACAGGTCCAAATAATAGGCAAGGTGCTGAATCGCAGGCAGTGTGGCATTTCCCTGCTCCCATTCCAACAGGCAGTGTGGCAATCGACCCAATCCCATTCCAATGGGCAGTGTGGCAGTATACTAATATGTCATGGTGCTCCCGTGCTGCTGGCCCGGCTGCCTCAGCCGCCAGGAGATGGAGGAGCAGCGGACAGGCAGGAGAACTGAAGCCTTCCCGTTGCCACTGCCGCCGCTGCTTCCTGCACCCCCATAACCTCTGCAGAAATGCTCATCCGTCTATTTTGAAAAGACACTCTCTGGATATGATGCTGAGAACTTGCACGTCTTGTTGCCTAGACCATCTTTATGTAGGGCAAAATTTATTTTTAAGATCCTCAGAAAGTTCTGTCATGAGGTGCCATATTGAACTTCCAGTGATCAGTATGAGATTGAGTAAGAGCGATAACACCAGACTTAACACACCTGCTCTCCATTCAAACCTTGTTACACTAATACGTCACATGATATTATGGAGGGTGCCTAACTTGGCACATTTTGGCCTAATTTTTACTTAGGGGTGGATTCAGTTGTTTCCAGCAGTTTGGACATTAATGACTGTGTGTTGTGTTATTTTGGAGGGCACACCAAATGTACGCTGTTATACAAGTTGCACACGCACTACTGTACATTAGGGTTGATTCAGAGCCCCTTTCTCAAATTTTTTTTGGAGGTATTACTACTAAACAAAATTCACACAAAAAAAAAACATTTCACATAAACATTCTTGCAGTAAATAAGGCTTTGCTGAATCAGATGAGGTGGAAAAATGGACGAGAACAGAAATTGTCACACAAAAAAATGATGTGAAAGGGGCTCTGAATCAACCCTATTGTGTTCAAGGGTCATACTGTATCTTCATTGTTGTCCCATAATATAATAACATATTTATAAAAATGTGAGGGGTTTACCCGCACTACGGTATATCCATCCTAGAAAACCCTTTCTCCCTTGTAAACAAAGCAATCTAGACTACTGTGTGAAGTTGTGCTAGATGCCAAGATGGGCTAGAAGCAGTAATGTATAACTCGTTAATTATTTTTTACGTCATGGGTGTGAGGCCCGGGGAGACATCTAGATTGCCAGAGCCCCCGCCTCCCATAGACCCCGCAACCCCCACACAGTCCTTACCTGAACATTGATCCCTAGCGAAATGCAGCCCCCTGTGACTGCCGCTGGCCAATTGCGGGACGCATTTCGTCCGGGGATCATGGTTCAAGTAAGAATTGTGGAGATTGCAGGGTTTATGCACTGGGGCTCCAGCAATCTGGATGACCCCTGAGTCTGTCACAATGAGGCCCCATGCCTAATATGTAGAAGATGGGTGAAGGACCACATTAAAGCTTAGACCCTAACTAATACTCCCATTCCCATAAAACTGTGATGAGATATGTGGCTCTTTGTCCTGTTCATGTGGAGCCTCAGCCGATAAAATGCCACAGGTGTTCAAGCATCTTCAGCATAAAGTCTCCACCTTTGTACACTTAGACATAGGTGCAGATTTCATTTACATCTACATGCTCCTGTCATTTTCATACAAACTACTTTAGCCAGAGGAGGGCATTTGATGCAGCATGTGTGGAATAATGCAAAGGCAGAATAATATGCAGTCATCTAGGATTTCTGTCCGCAGACAATCCAGTTCGATAGAGTGTTGAAGGCTTAATGTGATAAAATCATTTGGAATAGACTGGGATTAGTGCTGGGTAGCAAGATAGAAATAAATGTGTAGTAGGGACTATGATGCTCTAGTAAATAGGGAGTTTAGAACATAGAAATGTTCTCTGGATGCTTATCTGCTGTCGGCTGAAGTACTTTATGACTGAAAGATCAATAAACAATAGTGCAGTTGGATTACTGTCAGATCTTAAAAGACTCCATAGAGATACCTGCTGAATAGAAGTACAGGCTGTGCAATGTGTTCTGTCTAAAATCCAAACTGATAAAACCATTGATTAGCCTGCCCACGTTGGAGTGTTTCTTATCTTGTTTTAGTTAGATGCTTGTTTCCTAAATTCCCAGCTGATTTCCTTTGCAGCTTCTTTGGAGAAATACTATCCCCTGCTTCCCCTGAAAGTCTACTAATTGTACTTTTTGAGAAATGATCGCTCATTGATATGTGCAATCATATGCCTGATTTTGACATTTAAAAATGAAGTTTGCAGATGTGTGTAGTTCCTCAAGTGGTGCCTACTGGGATGCATTTACTAACCTACTGCTCCACATGTAACTGCATTAACCATCAGCACACCCCTCTTTTTTTCTGTTTCAGATCACTGCGATGGGAAGGAGTTGTGGGCCTTGAAGTCCATGCTCAGATTAATTCTCTCTCCAAACTTTTTTCAAGTTCTCAAGTCCAATTTGCTGCACCACCAAACTCCAATGTGTCATTTTTTGATGCTTCTTTACCTGGAACACTTCCGGTGAGTAGCAACTTCTAATTCACTTTGAAGGTCTTTCACTAACTTTTTTTTTTTTTTTTTTATAAATTCTTTATTTATTTAAGTTTTCAGAACTTTTCACAAATCCAATCAATGACAGATATGAAGGTTACATGTCAATTGTCTTTGTTACAGTGCAACAATAAAAAGGAAGAAAAAAGATTAAATCTCACTGTTTTCTGTCTGTCTAGCGGTTATACAGATAAGGTCATGCATGTGTATTCAAGCTTTATTATGACCAACCGACTGTACAGATTCTAGGCAATTGACGACACGGATAACTTGATACTCTAATGGTGGACTTGTACATACAAAACTGGAATGGGGAAGAGGAGCAGGAGAGGTGGGGAGGGGAAAGGTCAGGGTCGACGGGGGGAGGAGGACTTCACCCCAGGTTCAAGAGTTCCTTACCCTCAGATGACTCAGTAAAGGCCATCCAATTATGCCAGGTAGCCACAAATTTCTCATAGGTACCATCTCGTGAGGATGTGACGCTCTCGAATCTCAAAATGTCATTGACTCTCTGGCACCAACTGCTAATGCTTTCACTAACTTTTACGACTGATTCTGTTATAGATGTTCTCCTTTGGCTTAAAGCGGACCTTCACCATGATTTATTGAAAAGCCCAAACCCTTATAAAACTATTCCCCAGCATCTAAAATTAATATATATTTTTTTAGTCACTTACTTATTATTCTTTTCCCCCACTGGGCTTCAAATCTGTTCAGGACTTTAGGATAGGGGCGCTGCCATCTTGACTCAGAAGCATCACACTTACTGAGGAGAGGAGAGCGGGATAAAGTACAGGGAGCGGGTTATAGCTGTGCTTTGCTCAGACAGAGAAGAGCTGGGGTCAGGAAAAGGTCAGCAATCCAAGAATGCAGAGCAGCACAGTCAGAAGGCACTTCCTGTTTGCAGGCTGCCTGATGTTCCATGAGCCGCCATCTTGGATGTTTAAAGGCTCATAACTTGCAGTAGATGCAGGTAGGATTTTTAATGTGAGCAATCTGTATGTACAGGGTGTGGGAAACATATAAGATAGACTCTTATTTAGAGTGAAGGACCGCTTTAAAAATGTCCTTTTAGTATATATTCCAGTTTTCATGACAGCTGGATATCAAAATTTAGAAGAAAACTGTAACTATTCCTGGGACCCGCCATCAAACACCAGTGCACCAGCCGCCTCCCCCTGGGGCCCTGCACACATACACACCAATCCTCCATTCACCACCTCCCTGCACAAACACACAAATTCACCAAAAAAAAAACCTCCCAGCACACAAACTTCTGCATGATTACCAGCAAGTAGCACCTGCGGGCTGCTAGTGGGTGTGTGGCATGTCTTTTCCTTTGTAACCCCCCCTCCTTTTTAACTGAAGTTCTGCTTTAAGAGGCCTCTGTAGGTAAAGGCAATTGTTAGACCATTGCTTTGGGATACACTTTGACACTGTCCTAAGTGTTTTCTGTCTTTAAATTGAAGAAGAATTGTCCGAGATAGGCAATTCAAGTGCTAATTAGGTGAGACTGTGATAGAAAAACACTAATTAGACACTTGCTACTCATATGCTAATTCGGAATGCAGCGGCCAGCCCCTGAGGGTGAAAGACATGAGCAGGGAGGGAGATGGGAAAGACAGGCTGATGAGCTGACAAACGGGAGTGGAGCTATAGACCACTAGGTAAGATGTATGATTGGTGGTCTACAGCAAAGGAATGCAGGGGGTGTGCCACTACTCTTTGCCATTACTTATTCCAGGAGCAGCTTTGTGCTGACAGGAAGGGAGAGTGCAGCCATGATGAAATTAGCTATTGAATGATTGTTTATGCACTTTGCCTACAAGTCCTCTATAAAAGTTTTCTTTCTGTACATTTGCATATGAATCTTTTTAAAGCGCCTTTGTTGTATAACACACATTATACTGCTGTGTATACACTGATATTTAAACGCTAGATAAGCTCACCCAGCTAAACCCTTCTCTCCGATGTAATAAGAAAGTCAAAACTTGCTAATCTGAGGCGACAGGGCCAGCATTCTCTTTGTATTTACTGTCTCCAATTCTATTTAGACCTCTTAGACTGTAAGGCCACTCCTTGCTTGCCAGTCAGCTGAGAGCCAACTCCAGCATGGGTGCGCTGCTTTTACAGGCTACTCACATTGCAGCAGAAGAGCCATTAGCTTCAAGATGGCCACAGCACCCAGCCCTTGCTGGCAGTCAATCTCCTTCCCCCACATAACTTGCCGGGCTGCTTACTATATGTTTACAAATGCCAGAAGTCTGGCAAGTAAAGTAGGGGCGCTTGAGGCTCTGCTACTGGAATAAAATATTAATGTTATTGGTGTGGCCAAGACAAGGCTGGATTCCACACATGCCTGTAAAGTCAATCTTCAAGGTTTTACTCTCTTTCGGAAAGACAGAGCAAATGGGAAAGGGGTGGAGTGTGTCTCTATGTAAAACAAGAATTTAAAGCATATATTAATGAGGGGATACTAGCAGAAGATTGTGTGGATGCAGAATCCTTGTAGGTAGAAGTGCGGGGTGATGTAAACAATGTTAAAATACAATTTGGTGTAATCTATAGACCCCCAAAGGCAAATGAGAAAATCGTGTCAGCTGTATAAACAGATAGAGCAGGTGGCACAGGCTGGTACAGTGGTAGGGGACTTCAACTGCCCAGTTATCGACTGGAGACATGGTTCTGCTTTGACTAAAAGGGAGAGAGCATTCCTCAGCTTGCTACAAGATAACTTTATGAATCAGTTTGTGGAGGCACCTACTAGGGGTGATGCTCTTTTGCATCTGGTAATGGTCATCATCATGAAAAACTGACCACAATATAGCTATATTCAGCATAGACTGTAAGAAACCTTTTCTGTTTGGAAGCGCAAAAACACCGATTTTTAAGAAGGCCAACTTCCCCAAGTTCAAGGCTGCACTCCAAGACATAGACTGGGAGCATCTGCTGAGAAATAAGGATACAGATGCCAAATGGGAGTACTTTAAATCAATTGTGAGTACCAACATTGCAAAATGTATTTCTGTGGTTAAAGGAGCACTATCATGAAAAATGGCCCACTGATAAAAATCCATATAAAGATGCTGGATGGCAGGAACAGAGGTCCTATTTACACCAGACATCATAAAATATTCAGCCAGGCTTGTTTTTATTATTTTAAGGGAAGGAAAGGAACATCCGGGGTGACAGGCTCTGTCACCCTGGATATTATTCCTACCATAAGATGAAAGCCACAAGCTTGGAGGGAGTTTTATTCAGTTCAGGTGTATAAGTCACCCCTCCTCTCATTAGCTGAGGTGTTTATATGGATTTGTAATATTACACAATTTCGCTATAGTGCTCCTTTAACCGACATAAGCAGCTAAAATTAAACCCCTCATGGCTGATACCTGTGGTTAATCGGGCAATACAGAATAAGAAAAGGGCACTTAAAAATTACAAGGCTAAGCTCTCAGCTGTAACCCTTGAGAAGTATAAAGCAGTAAATAAAGCATGTAAGAAAGAAAAAAAGTTGACAAAAGAACACAATGAAAAAGATGCCACCAAACAAAGCAAAGCCAACTTTTAATGTTTCTTTAAACTGGACCAAAACCCAGGATTTTGACTATTTTGGGTTTTGCTCCTTTCCCCCGGGGCACCCCCTCTGCATGAAACCCTCCAGATCGCCGAATGTAACTCACCCCTTCCCAGTCCTACGGCGCATGCGCGGCCACTCGTCCAGTCAGCACGCTCGGAGACACTAACGTCACGTCATCTAAGGCTTTGTCTAAGCCAGCAGCTGGTTTGAATGACCCCAAGGGGAGGATAATTTAGAAACCACCCAAACTAAACCCTATTTTAAAACTACACCCTTCAACCGATACAAAACCACTTTTGGGAAATGTATTGGTGCAAGGAAAATGTGGTGCCCATTTTTTAAAAGGGCTCTAGGTCTTCCCCGGTTTATCTATTGCGGGAAAATTGCTTGAGGGGCTATTAAGGGAATACATACACAAATATGTATTAATGCATAATGTTATAAGTGACAACTAGCATGGTTTCACTAAGGACAGAAGCTGCCAGACTAACCTGATTGGCGTCTATGAAGAGGGAAGTAGAAGCCTGGACAGAGGGGCAGCTGAAGATTTTTTTGGATTTTGCTAAAGCATTTGATGTTGTCTTTCATAGACACTTATTGGGGAAATTTAGGTCTTCGGGATTAGAAAATAAAGTTTGTAACTGGATTAAAAACTGGCTAAAGGATCATGTCCAAACAGTTACGGTTAATAATACCTACTCTGAATGGTCCCCGGTTCTGAGCGGTGTACCCCAGGGTTCTGTGCTGGACCAACTATTATTCAACTTGTTTATAAACGACATGGAAGATGGAATTAGAAGCACTGTCTCTATTTTTGCAGATGACACAAAGATATGTAGCACAGTGCAGTCTACTGAGGATTCTCACAAGCTTCAAGTTGACTTGGACACTTTGAGTGCCTGGGCATCCACTTGGCAAATGAAGTTCAATGTGGAGAAATGTAAAGTCATGCACTTGGGGTCTAATAACCTGAAGGCTACATATGTCTTCGGGGGGAGTAAAACTGTGAGAATCACTTGTTGAGAAGGATCTGGAGGTACTGGTAGATCACAGGTTAAATAACAGCATACAATGTCAAGCAGCTGCTGCCAAGACTACCAAGATATTGCCATGCATTAAAAGAGGCTTGGAATCACGGGATAGGAATCTCATTTTGCCTTTTTACAAGGCTCTGGTGCGCCCTCATCGGAATATGCTGTCCAGTTCTGAACACCAGTTCATAAAAAGGATGCTCCCAATTCAGGATGCCCCAAGGAGATGGCCCTAGGGTCTGAAAGATATTCCTCCGATGTTCCTATTTAAAATAAGTTACTATTAGCTGGTATCAGTAAACAAAATATATTAAAAAAATAACTTTCCTCTACCCCGACCCTTGGTTGAACTTGATGGACATTATTTTTCAACATTAATAGCTATGTAACACGTGACATTGATACTTCTAAATAAACATTTTATTAATACATTTTTTATATCAATAATATTATTACATGGCAGTAGACTTTTGACATAGACTGTCAGCAAGCAACTAATAGTAAAAATGTATCTGATGAAAAATATATATCTGGAACTGAGGTGGTTTCCTCAGATTTGTATTCTCCAGTCTACCTTTCCCCAGGCACATTCGGGATTTCCTTTTTAAATGGTGGGGGCGTCCTCCACTTGCCAATTATGCGCTCTGAACAGGGAAATCTAAATGAAACAATAGCAGAACCTCTCCCCTTAGGCTTGTCAACAGAATCTACACAGAACAATTGCTCTGCACCTATGCTACATGGCCATCGCCAACATCTCTTCAGTCAGCTGCGCAGGCGCAACTGGAACTTCTTTGCCAACTGCCGCCATGCTGACTGGAAGTGACATAAAAAACAGGCTTGAGTTGGCCTTGAGAATATGTAATATAATTGATATCCAACAACTGTGGTTAAACAGAGTTTGTTGGAGAGTATAAAACATGGCATGCCAGTTTTATCACCTTTTTGTTTAGCAGACAGCCTAACCAAATAATCATCCATGGTCTCATTAGAAATGGAGTGCTAAATACTTTTCAGTAGTTTCTTTTGTCTTTTGTACATTTTAATTGTCTGTGTTCTCTGTTGAATATGTACAGGTGAGTTTTGAGTTACTTAAATATAAGAATATTGTGCTGTGCTGTACCCTGTTCTTTGGTTATTGACCACCCCCCCTTTGAGGTTTTATACAGTATACAGGTTGTAATGTCTGTTGGTTATAGTTTCTTTTTTTCCTGCTCATTTTCAAACTGCCTGGTCGGGCATCATGGTCCCAGCTGTTGGCATAAAAGAGAGATAACCACAGGAATATTCTTGTACTATCATTTATTAAATTTTGCTCTGAGGATAAAATGAGCATGAGGCTATTTTCTTGATAAGCGTAGAAAAATCTCCATTTCATATTAGCAATCACAAATTCTCCGCTGTGTCACCTTTTGACAGAAAATAATAGATGGCATTAATATTGTGTCTAGAATATCCTTCTATATTACTTTCCTCCTTTAAAGAAGGCAAAGTTACTTACAAGGAATTTGAGTTTGAATGTAAATTAGGACTTAATATTTAGATGCATGGCATTATTTAAATGCGTTTTAATATGTGAACGATATTAAACTACAGCAGAATCGTGTAATATGGATTTTTTTTCTTATGTTACAACCCCATCATTCAGCTTTTGGTTCTTTCCTGTACCATTGGCATCCTGAATCTGACATTTGACATGTTACAATAAAAGGGATGGGTAGTCTCAGAAGTTTCTTGCAAGCAATCTCTAAGGCAGGGGTACTCAAGAACTTTTAGTAGAGGTCCGTTAATCGTGGCCTGCAGCAGGTTGAAGGTCCGGGGGGGGGGGGGGATAACTGAAATTAGCGCACCGGGGGCTGAGGGATGGGACTGAATGGATGAGGGGTGTCTAAATGACAACAGGGCTGGATATTCCTCTTCTGCTGAATATGCTAATTTGGTATGCCCTGCCATGTGTAACCCCTGGATTTTCTGTTAATTCTTATGTGACCGGCAGCACAATGGTGCATGCATGTCTCTCCACCAATTAGCGTGGCTGTATCTTCATTTATGTTTCCTAGCTGCTCTTATGCAAATGCAGCAAAGAAACATAAAAACATAATTGAAGATACAGCCACACTATTTGGTGGTGAGCCTGTGCAATGCATCATTGCGCCGCCAGTCAGGTAAGAATTAGTGGTGAACCTGGGGGTTTCACACGGCAGGGTAATCAAAATGCCCTGCCAAAGAGCAACAGCCAGCCCTGGTGTCTTTTAGATGCCACGGCTGGTAAATATCCTGAACAGTAATGAAAGTAAAATTAAAAGGAAAAAAAATGGATAATAGTTGCTTAGGAACAAAACAAAGCTCTCTGTGCCATTGATGAATGGCGACCCTTCCCCCCAGTAAAGAGGTGACACAAAAAGAGGCAAGAGGATTACTAGGAGTGAGGCAAAGAAGAAGGGAGTGAAAATAGACAGAGAGCGAGTCAGAGAAAGTGTGCAACCAGATGGAGATAAAAAGACAGAGAACTCATGGAGAAATAGAAACAAACAGGTGACAAAGTCCAGGGAGTTACAGATGGAGAGACACACAGAGAGCAGGCAAGTAGTGAATGAGTTAGTAGCCACACAGACAGATAGACATAGCTTACCAGGAATACAGGGTGTCACACAGCACAGCGAGAGGGTATTTCAGGTATACAAAAGGTGTCAGCGTCACTTCTGACAGAGGGGTTATGGAGAGGGCAGCAGGAGTGTAACGACAATCGGGAAGGCAGTGAGAGCTGGGAGATGGAAGGGGAACATGTTCGGGGGAAACATACACACTGGGAGGAGGTGAGACGGCTAGTCAGGAAGCACAGGTCACAAGGCAGATGAGCTCCATTACAGCTTACATCTGACGGCAGCTCTGCTTGACAGATAAAAGCAGCGTGCGTCTCCTCCACCCCCCTGGACCTCCCCCTTGCGTGCCTCGTCATTACGCCCCCTGCTGGTTACTATACCAGGCTGCACAGAGCATCAGGCTGCTCGGCTGCACTAGCGGGGACCCAAATACTGAGCAGCGCTCCACCTGCGGCGTCTTCTTTGCGGTCCGGATAACTGGCGGCCGCGGTCCGGATTCGGACCGCGGTCCGCCAGTTGAGTATGCCTGCTCTAAGGCAACTAACTTTAAAGTTCCTTGGTTTATTGTGTCAGTTAAAACCATCACAAATGTTACCTAGAGCCTTTAAAGACTCTTAGTAACATTGTTTTCCTCTTTGTGAGGCATCACAAAATGGGATGCCCCACGGTGTGTATTCCCGAGGATTGCCCGGTATACTCACCTCGACGGCTATACACGGGCCAAGGCCACGTTCCCTCATCGGATGGTGCTTACATTCACATACTCAAACTGAATGGAACATGGGTTCTGATTGGCCTGGGCATGCACCATGGGATCGCCAGAAAGGTGAAATTACATGCGATCTTGAGGATTTTACACTGCAGGGTAATTGGGAATGGGAGAAGGAAAAAAATCCAAGAGTATTGTTCCTCTTCAAAGGGATTAGCCAGTCAAACCTTCAAATCCTTATCATGAAACCTTATCTTATGCACCACCAAACACCAAGGTGCCTCTGTGTAGGAGCAGTCCTGACTATGTATCTATGAGAGCCCCATAAGGACATAAAATGCAATGGATAAAATGGGAGCAGCTTACCTGAGGTTTCTCTATAATCTTGAGTGCAGCAAATGGGGAGTAAGGGTTGGAAGCCTCCCCCATACAGCTTAAAACCCCCACCCCATGTGCTTGCACCAAATCAAAAGATATAAAGGAGGGGTGGCAGCAACCAGATTATATCTATCTTGGGAGATGTGTCTGAGCAGGGCAATTGAAATACAAAAAATCTAAAATGTAACATAGAGTTAAATGTGTTTTTACAATGGCGAAGAATCAAAAAGTTATATTTAAATATTTCATATTTTACTAGATGTGGCATGCAATATTGGGTGCCAGGGTTTTCCTTGGGAAATAATAGCCGTAGCTGTGCACGACCATCCCCTTTGTTTCCTTAAAGTCCCTGCTCTCTTCCACTCACCCACCTTATCCCTATTGGGAACAGTGTAAAATTAGTCTTTTCAGATCATCTCAAAATCTCAAATGATATGTAAATACCTTTTTGTATTCTAAGCAAAGACGCTTTTTTCGCTTTAATTTTTGGGTCGTGGCTGAGCTGCACAGGACATGTATGGCTTCATGAGTCAGGAGCATGCTCTGCTGTGGTCAGGGAAAGCTGTGGGGCCACTATGGTTTGACATGTTTGCTTACGCTGAGAGCGCCATGTGACAGAGTGGCTGTTAGACCACTTTTCTGTGTGATCCTAGAGGAATAACATTAAAACTTTGAAGCCGTGCTATGGCTTCCACACGGCTGTGCAATTAAATTGCATCATCTGTTTTTCAATCATTATTTTGCAGGTTTAAAACCACAGGCTAATGGGCATGTATGACTATGCATGGCATGGCCTTCTTCACGAAGTCATTACATCTGGGTATTCCACCACAAAGTGGCGCAGTGCACTGCAGAAGAAGTGTGGCTCCGCCCGGTACCATATAAAAACTGAATCACCATAGACTTATCCAGTTGTTCTCTGCAGTGCTTACTGCGAAGATAGATGATGGCTCTTATATACTTTGCGCAGGTGTGTGGGGCAACCATGCCTGCGGCCCTGCATATCTATTTCCACCGTTTCCGGACCCTCTGTGCCTCCCAGCCTCGGATGACGGATTGGGTGAAGGTAGCGGAGCACTAGGGTCAAGTGCTCAAGGAGCGCTGCTCCTAGCCGCAGACCCTGTACCACAAAGGGTAGCCGGCCATAGGCTTTATGGTGAGCCTACTAGGGGTGCGGAGTTCCTTTCCTAGCTGCTGAGGGGGTGAGTGTTTTGGGGAGTTTCTGGAGTGTTCTTCTGGGTCCCCCCCCCCCACTGGCCGTTGCTTGCTCGCTCTCCTCCCCCTCCCTCCCTCCCCGGCGGGTGGTTGGGGGGGGGGGCAGGTGGTAGTTGTGTGTGTTTTTAGACTGTTTTTTGTCTACTTTTGCTGCCGCTACTGCTTTGTACTGCGCTCCGCGGCGGGCAGCGCTATATCTGTGAGGCGTTTTTTACTGTGTGGATGGGCTGCTGCGCTGATTTCTGTTGTGTCCTCCGGTGGTCTGGTGGCTGGTGATCCTTGTCCTGCTTGGTCCGTGAGTCCCCCCTGGGGTTTTTTGTTGTACTGGGGGCATGGGCTGCGGGATATTTATGTATTTTGCTTATGTCTTTCAGGCGGGACACCCGTGGGTTGTGTTTTCTCCTGGTCCTGCTCCTTACTCCCCCCTTCATCTCCCTTTACTGGGGGCATCCCTTGGGGGGGGGCATCCCTGGTGGCTTTTATTAGCCATTACCCTGTGCTGGCATATTGCGCCTGTATTAATCACCATATGGAGGTTTCTGGGGATAACGTGCTCGGGGGTCCTTCGGGACAATCCCGGCTGTGTTCCATGTGTGGGGTATCCCCTATTAGTAATGACGTCACAGTGTGTGGGCCGTGCACCCATGCTGTCCTTGCGCTTCAGTCTGGGCTGCCTGCTTCTCTCCCAAGCTCAGCGCCCCCTTCGGCATCGCCTACCCCGCCGCGCCTGCATTTAGCCCCCAGTGAGGGGGATACTAGCAGGGGGTCACAGTCTGATCTGGCACTTCGTGTGGCCAGCATTGAAAAACAGCTTGCCAGGCCTGTTCCACGTAAGGCCTCTATCAAGAAGCGTCACCTGGCTCCCACGCCTGCACTGTTTACTGAGGTGCAGGAGGAAATTGATCCCTATACATATATATACTCCGTATAGGAGGGGGAGCTTTTACCGGGCTCTGATTCCTCTGGGGACCAGCAGGTGGACAGTGACCCTGGGTCTGAGGATTCCTGGTTCCCTGAGGACACTGTTAGTGTCTCACATTTTTGAGGTTTAGCACATTGCCCCCCCTGAGGTGGCTAAGAGGAAACAGGGTGAGCTTTTTCGTCCTGTTAAGCGGCGTCTGGAGTTCCCTGAGCTGAGTCATTTCACAAATATGGTGGTCGAGGAGTGGGAATGTCCTAGTAAATTGCCCACGGTGCCTAAGGATAAGATAGGATAGGATTGGATAAGAAGTATCCCTTTCCTGCTGATTTGGTTAAGCGATGGTCGGGTCCCCCCCGAGGTAGACGCACCCGTTCTTGGGTTGTCCAACACTTCAGTCATGCCTTCCCCTGACACTACTACCCTGCGGGACAGCGAGGACCGGCGTATGGATCAGTTGGCCTGCCATGCCTTTGCATTTGTGGGGGCTGGGTTGCGCCCAGCCTGTGCCGCTGCCATAACTGCTATTGCTCTTAAGAGACTGATCAATCGTCTCCTTGATGGCGCTACAGCTGGTAGGGAGGAGTATAGGACCCTCTTGCTGTGTTCTGATTTTGTTGCCTTTTTACTTACTGCCATGGATGATGTAGTATGGCTGAGTGGTAGGGCCTCTGCCCTCTTGGTGGCTATGCGCCGCTCTGTTTGGTTGCTAAGAAGGCTCTCACTGGGCTCCCCTTTGTGGGGCTGCGGCTTTTTGGTGAGCGCCTGGATGTTTTAGCCAAGGATGATAGGCTGCCTCAGCGTAGGAGGCAGCCTCGGCCTTTTCGGGGGCTATCCGCTTCAGTCTCCTCCTTTTGTACCCCCAGAGGAGGTCAAGGCCCCCTCTTTTCAGGTATCTGCAGGGGTTCTTCATCCCGGTCTCTCATGGGATCCCAAGCCCAAACCTTCTCCCAAGCCCCCTCAGGCATGAGGAGGCGCCCTCCCCCATCTGGGTGGGGGGACGGCTTTGGCTCTTTGCTCACGTCTGGAGGCTCCGCGTCTCAGACCGGTAGATTCAGGAGGTGGTGTCCTCCGGTTACAAGATAGTTTGCAGCCTGGCCGCCCCCCCAGATTCATCAGATCCCGGATGTCTCACAACACTCTGTCAGCTCAGGGGTTGCGCCTTGTGGTTCAACGTCTACTGGAGTCAGAGGTCATTTGCCTGGTGCCTGGAACTGGGTTAGGGTTTCTACTCCAATCTGTTCTCGGTTCCCAAAAAGGACGGGTCCCTGAGGCCCATCCTGGACTTGAAGGGTCTCAACGGGTTTGTCAGATTCAAGCACTTTCGCATGGAGACCCTTAGCTCGGCTGTCAGTACCCTTTGCCCGGGCAATTTCATGTCCTCCGTGGACATCAAGGATGCTTATCTTCGTGTGCCAGTCTTCCCAGGTCATCAGAGATTTCTCAGGTTTGCTCTAGAGGATCAGCATTACCAGTTTGTGGCCTTACCGTTCGGTATCGCCTCGGCGCCTCGGGTGTTCAAGGTGCTTGCGGGCGTGATGGCTCTGCTGCGGCATCAGGGCATTTGCATCCTTCCTTACCTGGACGACATTCTGACTGTGGCTCAGTCTCTTCATCAGGCCGAGAAGGATACTCAGGTGGTGACCTCCACTCTCGAGTCCTTCGGCTGGGTGATCAACTATCCCAAGTCTTCACTGTCTCCGTCTTTGAGATCCTTTCTGGGCATGACTCTGGATACCTCTCAGGTCAAGATATTCCTGCCTCAGCTGAAAGTGGAGGGCCTTCAGAAGCAGGTCCGTGCTCTGCTCTTGTGTTCCCATCTCTCCATCCGGCAGGGGATGCAGTTAGTGGGCCTGATGGTGTCCTGCTTTGAGGCGGTCCCCTTTGCTCAGTTTCACATGAGGCCTCTTCAGTTGCACCTTCTGTCTGTCTGGAATCGGGACCCTGTTTCCCTGGATCAGGAATTTGTTCTGTCCCCCCTGGCCAGACAGTCCCTCTCGTGGTGGCTGGACTCAAGGAACCTTCTAGTGGGCAGGACATTTCTTTCCCAGTGTTGGGAGACTGTCACCACAGATGCCAGTCTGACCGGTTGGGGGGGGCTTTTGGAAGTCTCTGCTGTTCCAGGGTCAGTGGGGCCCCCATGATCCCATCCATGTCCTGGAACTGAGGACAATCAGGTTGGTTCTTGCTCAGCTGACCTCACACCTTCGGGGTCGGGCTGTTCAGATCCGCTCGGACAACCAGACGGCAGTTGCCTACATCAATCATCAGGGAGGGACTCGGAGCAAACGAGCCCTCAAGGAAGTGTCTGATACTGTCTTGGGCGGAAGAGAATGTGCCTTGCATCTCGGCAGTTTACATTCCGGGGGTGGAGAACCAGGAGGCAGACTCCCTGAGCAGGGGGACGTCTTGGCTGGGGGAATGGTCCCTCAGCATCAAGGTATTTCACTCCCTGTGTCACCTCTGTGGTCAGCCGGATGTGGACTTGTTTGTGTCCCGCCATAGCCACAAGCTTCCCAGGTTTGTCTCTCTGTCACAGGACCCTCTGGCCTTTGCCACGGATGCGCTAGCAATGCCTTGGATGGAGTTTCGGCTCCTCTATGTGTGCCCTCCGTTCCCTCTGCTGGGCTGGGTGCTGCGCATGATAGCCCAGGAAGGGGTACCGGCCCCCTGTTGGCCCCCCCCCAGGTGGCCCCCTGTTGGCCAAGGAGGGTGTGGTTCGCAGACGTCGTACAGTTGGCAGTAGATCAGTATGCTCTGCCCAAAGATCCAGATCTGCTCACTCAGGGACGACTGTGCCATCCCAATTTACAAATGCTGGCTTTAACGGCTTGGCTGCTGAAACCTCCATCTCGTCCTTTATCTACTATAGGATTTGGCATGCTTACATTGCCTGGTGTGAGTCTAGGTCTCTGCCTTGTAGGTTGTTTTCTATTCCCAGGATTCTGGATTTTTTGCAACATGGCTTGGATTCGGGCCTTCAACTTAGTACCCTCAAGGGACAGGTGTCAGCCCTGACAATTTTCTTCCAAAGATCTTTTGCCAATCACCAGTTGGTCAAGACTTTCTTTCAGGGAGTTGCTCATGTGCGTCCACCACATAAACCTATGCTACCTGTTTGGGATCTAAATCTGGTGTTGTCTGCTCTGCAGGGTCCTCCCTTTGAGCCTATCAGTGGGGCCACTTTGCCCATTATGACTCTTAAGGTGGCCTTCCTGGTGGCCATTACTTCGGTCAGGCGAGTTACTGCTGGCGGCTCTCTCCATCAAACTTCCTTATTTTGAGAGGCATCAGGGTAAGGTGGTGTTTCGGCTTAAGCCGGATTTCTTGCCTAAGGTTGTGTCTGCTTTTCATCTCAATCAGGACATTGTTTTGCCTTCTCTGTGTCCTAATCCTGCTAATTCCAAGGAGCGGACACTTAATTCTCTGGATGTTGTCAGGGCCCTGAAGTTTTATTTGGTTGCTACTGAGTCTTTCAGGAAATCTCACGCTCCTTTTGTTCTTCCTGCTGGACCTAGGAAGGGTCTGCCTCCGGCTAAATCCACTATCAGCAAGTGGATCCGTCAGGTGGTTGAGCAGGCCTATACTGCTAAGGGGAAGGTTCCCCCTTTTAGGGTTACTGCTCATTCCACTTGTGCTATTGGTGCGTCTTGGGCCTTTTAGCACCAGGCTTCTGTTGAACAAGTTTGTAAGGCTGCAACTTGGTCTTTTGTTCATACTTTTTCCAAGTTTTACAAGGTTGATGTTAAGGCCTCTGCTGATGCTGCTTTTAGCCGCAAGGTACTTCAGGCAGTGGTGGTTTCAACTGCCTGCTGTTACAGATGTAATGACTTTGTGAAGCAGGCCATGCCATGCATTGGGAAAAAGACAATTCTGTGAGTACTCACCTGTAGAATTGCTTTTACCATGCATGACACTGGCTGCTTCTCCCCACCCTTGTTACGTTGTTCTTGGTTTCCTCTTTATGGTGATTGTTCCAAATTAGTTGGGGTTGTTATCTTTATTAGTTCCCGGTTCTTGTATCACTGCTTGTCAACTACTGGATAAGTCTATGGTGATTCTGTTTTTATACGGTACCAGGCGAAGCCACAACTCTTCTGCAGTGCACTGCACCACCTTGTGGCGAAATACCCAGATGTAATGACTTCATGAAGCAGGCCGTGCCATGCATGGTAAAAGCAATTCTACAGGTGAGTACTCACAGAATTTTCTTTTTTTAATCAACAGTCTTAAAGGGGCCACAGCACTCAAACCAGTTAGCTTGCTGACCAACCTACAATCGGTCTCTAAACTAGGTTAAAAACAGGGGGCTCGGTCACACACATCTGCAGAAGTATGCTTAAGCTGCACCACCAGCGCCAAGGTGCCCCTGTGAGGTGCAGTCCTAACTCTAGTACTAATTATAGTCTCTAAGAGCCCCATTTGGGACATACAATGCAATAGATAAATTGGGAGCAGGCTTACCTGAGGTTGCCCTAAACCTCAAGTGCAAGCCATGGGGTGGAAGGGTCAAAGACCTTGCAGTACAGCCTAGACCCCACACTCCATGTGCTTGCAGCCGCTCAGACCATTTTATAACTAACCTGGGAGGTGCACATTAGCAGGGCAATTAGAATACAAAAGTCTTAATAGGGCCACAGCACTCAAACCAGTTAGCTTGCTGACCAACCTACAATCTGTCTCTAAACTAGGTTAGGTGCAGTCCTAACTCTAGTACTAATTCTAGTCTCTAAGAGCCCCATTTGGGACATACAATGCAATAGATAAATTGGGAGCAGGCTTACCTGAGGTTGCCCTAAACCTCAATATTAGTACTAGAGTTAGGACTGCACCTCACAGGGGCACCTTGGCGCTGGTGGTGCAGCTTAAGCATACTTCTGCAGATGTGTGTGACCGAGCCCCCTGTTTTTAACCTAGTTTAGAGACAGATTGTAGGTTGGTCAGCAAGCTAACTGGTTTGAGTGCTGTGGCCCCTTTAAGACTTTTGTATTCTAATTGCCCTGCTAATGTGCACCTCCCTGGTTAGTTATAAAATGGTCTGAGCGGCTGCCACCCCTCTTTTGTTTCTTTTGAATTTGTGCAAGCACATGGAGTGTGGGGTCTAGGCTGTACTGCAAGGTCTTTGACCCTTCCACCCCATGGCTTGCACTTGAGTCTTAGGGCAACCTCAGGTAAGCCTGCTCCCAATTTATCTATTGCATTGTATGTCCCAAATGGGGCTCTTAGAGACTAGAATTAGTACTAGAGTTAGGACTGCACCTCACAGGGGCACCTTGGTGCTGGTGGTGCAGCTTAAGCATACTTCTGCAGATGTGTGTGACCGAGCCCCCTGTTTTTAACCTAGTTTAGAGACCGATTGTAGGTTGGTCAGCAAGCTAACTGGTTTGAGTGCTGTGGCCCCTTTAAGACTTTTGTATTCTTATTGCCCTGCTAATGTGCACCTCCCTGGTTAGTTATAAAATGGTCTGAGCAGCTGCCACCCCTCTTTTGTTTTTTTTAATCAACAAAAAGGAGATGGACGGCACCAAACAGTATTAGGCGTTATATTGTCCTGGTGCCCTGCTCTGGTATAACCCAAGGAAGGTACTAAAAATGAAAAAAAGGGGGGGATGCCCCAAATCTCCTAAACAGGGAAAAAAACAGAGACTAACAATGGCACTCTATTGTGTATAAATAATATTAAAGTTTATTTTGAGGTCTAAATCTCATACTAGGACACATTAAAAAAGATTTTCTTTTTAAAAAACATATAACATGTGTGTACATACTACCACCAAGAAAATGAGGAGAGGGGAGGAGGGAGACTTTTACAGTTGTCTCTTAATATATACCAGTGGGGGACTGCTAAAAAAACATACCGTATATACTCGAGTATAGGTCAACCCGAATATATGCCGAGGCACCTAATTTTACCACAAAAAACTGGAAAAGTTATTGATCGAGTATAAGCCTAGGGTGGGAAATGCAGCAGCTACCAGTAAATTTCAAAAAATAAAAATAGATACCAATAATGTTTTTGAATACCGTAAAGAGCAAGAAGGAGGGAATGTGGAAAAGAGCAAGAAGGAGGGAATGTGTAAAATGTTGGATGTAGAATAGAGAAGACTGATGCAATCTGAAAAGGAGAAAAAAAGGTAAAGGCGTAAAATAAGAAAGAAAGAGAGTAAAAGAGAGAGATGTGTAAAAGTTAATTACTAATAGCTGTAAATGCTTTACCCCTGCAGTGCACGTGCCCCAGCTTTATCAGTGGAAAAGGCAATATATCCCAGTAGCCGTCCCACAGCTGGAGGCTCTCTATGAAGGGACAGGGGCGGCAGGGGCAGTGTGACAGTGTGACTGAGCTGCAGGTGGGGAAGCTGTGGCCTGGCTCTGGGGAAGGGGACACGGCGGCGCTGTGTGAGGAGACTCCGCGGCGCTGTGCTCCAGTTCCGGCTTTTGCCACCGCCCCGCACTGGCTCCGCCGCACACAGGTAAGTCACCCGTCACCTCTGTGTGGCACACACACACCTACCTGATGAGGGGGACACAAGAGGACCACATGCCCCGCACTGCTCCAGCATCTTGAACATCCTCACTGCCGGCGGCGACCATGCGCGGACGGCAGGCGGGGCTGCGCAGGAAGGGGCAGGCGTGGGTGCGTGGCCGCGCGCGCACGCACCTTAGCGGGAACAGTGATGGCCCTGCCCCTTTTTCTCCTCCATTTCGGCCAAAATTTTCACTGACTCGAGTATAAGCCGAGGCAACTTTTTTCAGCCCAAAAAGTGGGCTGAAAAACTCGGCTTATACTCGAGTATATACGGTATATAAATTCAATAAAAAATATTTTATAAATGTGCAACTATACAGAAAGTGTCAAGTGCTGTTAAAGTGCATCAAAATCAAGTACGGTTAAATGGAGCCATGTGAATAACGCTGAAGCTATGAAAGAAATCCAAATCACAGAACAAATACACCATTAAATACCTTTCTTATCAAAAAAGTGCTGAGTGCTTGCCACCGCTGGAGCCCCCCTCGCAAAAAGGCCCTGCTACGCGTTTCGTGACGTCACCGTCACTTCCTCAGGCAGAGTATACAGATATGTTTTTTAAAAAGAAAATCTTTTTTAATGTGTCCTAGTATGTGATTTAGACCTCAAAATAAACTTTAATATTATTTATACACAATAGAGTGCCATTGTTAGTCTCTGTTTTTTTCCCTGTTTAGGGGATTTGGGGCATCCCCCCCCCCCCCCCCTTTTTGTCTTTTTTTAAGGTAAGAAGTCTAGTTGCAAAATAATTTGATCTTTTTTGTATGATTTTAAAACAATTTTGATGTTATCACCTGTTACTTCTCTCTTCCCCTTATCCACACTTCTGTGCTGGCTGACTGTGCTAACCTATTGGCTCTTGTGTCAAAGTGCAATTTTCACAGAAAGGCCCGGGGGAACACAGACATGATGGGAGAAAATTATAAGCTGTTAATAAGACCCTTGTTTTACCTTTTTTTTTTATCCAGTGAAAAGAGGAGCTGCAGATATATACAAATAGTACAAACGGCTTTACAGCAGTTACTGCTGGTAGTCGCTTAAATTATTTAAAGCAGATCAAATGTCAAATAAAGCAAGTTCAGTAAATTGCACCCCTAAAGCCCCTCTGGTAATCAGTGACAAACTATTTGAGAGGGCTTAATTCCATGTAGATGTTATGGAAGAGCAGGCAGATTCCATCCTGCATAACTGCATGGCATCGGCCAACTTGACTCATGCATGAGTTCAGTTTATATAAAAATCCCACAGTCAAAATTGCCTCACATATCAGTGCAATCCTCCTTTATTTCTAGTACAAAGCCATAAGTTGTGATGACTCATTGCTCTGTGGCACAGCTGAGAGAAATGTACCAGTTTAGAAGATACACTGTATGAATGATGTGTGGTAAATCCAGAGTCCAAAGTGAACAGTGATAAAGAAACATTGTTGCAGATTTCCCTTCTTACCCACAATCTCTCTAGCAGCTAGTTATTCAGTTTCTGTGTGTGTTTATCTTACAATACACAGACTGCCCGTATGACTGAGGCATTTATCTCTCCGCTTGTGTGCTGCTGCTGGTTCAGATCTCCCTCATGCTTGTGTGTGTGACAAGATGACAGCTCCCATGCAGTTCTGCATCAAAGAATCTGGCTGTTATTCCAGTACATCTGCATGGAGTTAATGTGCTACTGCAGGCAAAGGTAATTGTTACACCATTGCGTCATGTTATGTTTGGCGTTGTTTTAAACTGTTTTCTGTTTTTAAAATTGAAGAAGAGGTTTACAGGTTCAGCTTCTGACCTCTTTTCTGAAAAAAGTGGGCATGACCCTTGGATCTGTAATGCTGCATTTTAATTAGCATAATGGACGCGGTCTGTAGGATTCCCAGAACCTGAACATAAGACACCCTGGCTCTGCAACGTGAATCTGGAGGCGGAGGGAGGGACCAGCAATCCTTTCCTGCTCTGCTGAGCTAAACCTCAATATCTCGGCCATTTCTTCATAAATTTAAGAACCAAAAACATTTTGGGACAGCGCCAAATGTAGCCTGACGCAGTGGTGTAATGTCTGCAGTATCACTTTAAGCCCTCTCAAAACGTTTTTGCCAGATTTTAGGGGAACAATTTACAAAACGTTCTTATTCTAAGCATACAGTACGTCCTGCTCCAATATAATACTTACACGTGGGTAATCGTCCGCCAGAGGGCGCTGTTCACTGCAAACATGCAAAAACAGGCTCCTCCCGGCCCTTCATATACCCAGGGACCTCCCACAAATCCCCAGATTTCTCTGCAGTGCTGACTGCGAAGACATGAAGTTTCAACTCTCTCGCAGGTGAGCGGGGCTATTACAGCCTGCGGCCCTGTGGGGCTATTTCCACCCGTCCTCTTCGATAAAGATGTGCCTCCCAGCCTGGGCTGCGCTGCTGGGTGAAGGTAGGCAGCACCTCGTGTGCTCACGGAGCTACGCTCCACCGCAATCCCCCACCATAGGGTAGGCGGTTTAGGCCGATGGTGAGCTTCCATTAGATGCCCCTCCCGCATTGTTGCCCGTGCCCCTCATAGCGATGAACCCTGGGTGCAGGTCCGCTTCTCCCTCGCTTCCTCCCGTAGCTCGGGGGAAAAGAAAGGGGGGGGGTATGTGTGTGGCGGTCCCAGCGTAATGTTAACACGTTTATGGCCGTTGATCCTTTATTTAAACTTGGGTGTCAGTGCCGCGCTCCTTGCTCCACATAAACCTTCTGGTTGCGCGCGTGTGTGTCCTTTCATTACATAAGTGTGCAGCCCGGGCGGCAGCATCATTCTCTAGTGTTGAGGGCAATCTCCTTAATTACACTCTGTATGTGTGTCCTTTCCACTACTGTCATTGACGTTGCGCTGGTTAGAGCTTTGCGCTCTTTGGGGGAGGCGGGGACTCGGCATGACGCGCCCCGAATCACGGCCAGATCAGGCCCGCCCCTCGAGGTTAGCTTGGCGCCATTTTGACGGTCTTCGCGCGCGTGGTTGCGATCCGCCTCCTCCCTTGGTCATGTAAGTGCCCTCCCGGGCGTTTTTTGTTCCTATGATTTTTTATTCAGCTGCGTATGGCACTGACACCCCCCTCTTATCCCCTTATGTCTTTCAGACGCCAGGATTTCTGTGGCTTCTCCTGGCCTGACATATATTATAGCGGGTTCACATAACATATTCTCCCACATTCCTAGTGGGTCTTGGGGCATCCAGGGTTGCCTACTGCGTAAATCCCTGTGGGCATACTGCTCAGATAATCACCATATGGAGGCATTTCAGAATTGTGTACCCGGGGTCCCTCGGGGACAAGACCGGCTGTGTACAGTGTGTGGTCAGTCCCATGCTGATGCTGACAGAGCACGGGTCTGCAGACCGTGTGCTGAACAGGCACTGACCCTGCAATCAGGTTTGCCAGTTGCTGCACCTCCCTTCAATACACCTGTCTCCCTGGACCTAAATCTCACCCCTGATGAGTCTCACTCGAGCGGGGATGACCAGCAAGTCGTGCCGCACAAGCTGCCTACGGCTGAGCAGGTGCTGTCTAGTTTGGCGGAGCGCTTGGGCCCTGGAAAGAAGCGGTCCCTGACGCCTCCTGGTTCTCCGGTTCCTAATGATACTGATGAATCTGCTGCTATGCAGGACCTTGATCTTTCTGATGAAGGTGAGCTATTCTCCGATTCGGACTCCTCGGATGAGATGCCCTGGAGCCGTGATGATTCTGGGCCCGGATGATTGGGGCCTGTGTGACACAGATGAACTACTTATTAATATCTTTGAGGTTTTGTCTATCTCCCCTCCTGGAGAGGCTCCCAAGCCTAAGAAAGAGAGTTTCCACACAGCGCCGCCGTGCTTGGAATTCCTGGAACAGGAGCATTTCCAAAATCTTATATCCCAAGAATGGGAATCTCCTTGTAAACTTAAAGGGGTCCCAGGGGTCTGGGATGGGAAGTACCCTTTCCCTCCTGATGTGGTTAACTTTTGGTCAGCATCTCCTGTGGTGGATGCACCGATTATAGGGGTTACTAACCCCCTCCTTCATGACTGCTCCTTATTACCGTACCCTTCGGGATGCTGAGGACCGGCGCATTGACAGACTGGCTTCCCACGCCTTTTCGTGTGCAGGGACGGCTCTGCGCCCGGTCTGTGCCGCGGCCATCACTGCGGTGGCCGCCAGGACTCTCATTAGAAAACTACTTGATCACCGACCTGGGGACCTCCCCTGGGAGGTATTTAATGCGCTCTCAGACTGTGATGTGTTTGTAAGGTTTATCCTCTCAGCGCTGGATGACACCATTAAGATGTGTGCTAGAACCTCTGCCCTTGTGGTAGCTATTCGCCGCCTGGTCTGGCTGCGACAGTGGGGTGCTGTCGATGATACGAAAAAGGCTCTCACTGGCCTTCCTTTCAGAGGACGGCGTCTATTTGGGGCCCGTCTCGGCCTCCTCGGGGCAGGGACACCCCTCCCCCTCCCTACGTTAGTGTCAAACACGAACCTGAGGTGTGCTTCCAACTTTTTGGAGTGGATTGCCACCACGTGGTGGGCAGTCAACGCCCTGGGCCCTCTGGCAGGGCTAAGTCCAAATCTGCCAAGACTTCCCAAGCATGAAGGGACGCCCTCACCCTTTTGGGCGAGGGGACTGCCACAGCACCTGGCTCCTATCTGAGAGCGTATCTTCTCCTTCTGGTGGTTCCAGGAGGTAGTTCCCCTGGACACAGGATAGAATTTGCTGGGCGGTCCCTTTCGGAGGTTGTCGGGGTGCTTCTAGCCCTTGTTTTCCCCTCAGGAGTTGGTGCAGGCCGTACTCGGCCTGCAGGGTCTGGGCTTACTTGCAGGTTGCCCTTAAAAGAATGGGGCGATGGCCTCTATGTTAACCTTTCTCTTTCCCTCAAAATGATGAGGCAGTCTGGGCCATGCTGGCCTATGGTAGGCTTGGCAATTCTACACTCACAGGTAGTCCCTGTATGATATCTCTGTCTCTGGACACAGGCGCCCTGTGCAAGGGGGGCTTCTGGCCTCCTGTGGAGTTCTAGATCCTGTTAGTTCCCCCTGTGTCTTCTGGACACCAAGACCGTTACTAGTCAGTGTTGCAGGACCAACCCTGCGGATTGGGGCCTTGTTTTTGGCCTCTCTTCCACTCCCAGGCTACTCGCTATGGCGCGGATGGGGGTGATGTCTCGGGCATGCCTGTGGGGCGTCCGCACTAGGACCTACCGGGTCGTCTTTCCTTACTCCCCAATCTCTACGTCAGGCCGAGTGGGTTAGTCGGCCGGCAGTGTCCCCTGGGAGTTACTGGATGGGTGCTCAGTCACCTCAATCTCTCATGGTCCCTTATCCGCTATCTCCATTCCTTGGATTCGGTTCAGGCTTGAGCCTTCTTCCTTGGCAACAAGTGGACTCCTGGTTACGGGGCCTCTGTCCCCCTTTGCTGACATCTTACTTCACCAGGCAGGATTGCAGCTGGTGGGCCCGTTGGTGGCGTATCAGATGATGTCCCTTATATACAGAGCCTTTGGGCTCTTCGGCACAGTAAGTTATTGATACTAGATGGGGTTCCAGCACCCCGGGAGCTAGGTCTGTCCTCATTCCCCTTTGGTACGGTGGTTCCTCTTGAGCTGGTTATATTCAAGGACCCTGTCAGGGGGCACCCCCTTCTTTGCTTGCATCTTCCTATGTATGGTCACCTTGGGTACCAAGTCGCGCAGGTTGGCAGGGGGGGGGGGGAATTTCTTCCAAACCCCCCCCCCCGTGGTTCCTAGGTAGGGTCCCTCAGAGGGTCCATCTTACCTACTGGCTTTGTTAAAACAATGAGCCTTCAGTTGACTCTATACTGCTGGACTTCTCCTCTTCAGGACCTGTCTATTTGGGGACTCTTGGCCTGTTGGAAGACAATGGCCTGTTTTATTATTGGTCTGGAGCTTGAAGCAGGATGATTCTCCTGGAAAGGTTCCTGATCCTGATCTGGGTGGGGGTCTACGTCCCCTGCTCCTCAGTGGTATTCGCTCCAATGGATGTCTTTCAGTGGCAGGTTGTGCTATCCTGGTGCCCCTCTGAGAGCCAACTAGGGTGGCTCTGTTGGGTCTCGCTAATATCACAGGGGCTCTGCCCTTGTTTTTACTGCCCCAGAATATTCTGACTCTGGTCATGGGGGCTTAGTAAATTTATGTATAGACTTTCTATTTTATATGTCTTCTCTTCATTCACCCTGCTATGTGGGGTTCTGCACACGGTCGTGCTGATAAAGAGACCCGTGAGATTGATGGCCCCTGGGTGGCCTAGTGAACTGTGGTTCGCAGATGCTTCTGCTGAGGTCAGTCGACCTGTACGCGCTCTCAGGAGTGCGGTTCTGCCCTTGTCAGGCTCCTTCTTATGTCGTCCCAATCTACAGACTCTAGTCTGGGGGCTTGACAGCTGATTCATTCACCCCTTTGGAGACGGGTTTACCTTCTGGGTGACTTGATCTATGGGGGGCTAGGAGCAAGCTTCTTTATTCTTCTTCCTCCGTCTATTGTGGGTTATGGTGTACCCATATTGATTGGCATGAGTCTTGGTCTCTTCCCTGTTGGACGTCTTGGTTCCCAGGGTTCTAGAGTTGTTACAGCATAGGTTGGGGTTGGCTCCCCATCTAGGTACTCTGAAGGTTCAGGTTCTGTCCTCTCTGCCTTCCTGTAGAAGTCTGGTTCAGTCTTCCTTGTTAGGAGTTCTCTTGGGGATTGCTCAGGGGCATCTGCCAAGTAGTTCTATGGCCCCTGTTGGGATCAATTTTCATTCTGTTTGCCCTGCGGATTGTTCTCTCGGGACTTATTCAGGATGCTGTCTGAGCTGTTTTGTAGTTCAAGTCGCCCCTCCGGGGGCTGTTGCTTCAGTCAGACGTGTGCCTGAGAAGGTGGCTCTGATTACTTAGCCCTCGTTCATTATATATATACACACCATGATGTGGTGGTATTCCGCCTTACGCCGGACCCTTTTGTCCAAGGTGGTGTTTTATGTTCATTATTTAATTCCTTTTAGTCTGCCTATGGGCCTTATTCTTAGTAATGCTGAAGTAAGGGGTCTACATTCCCTCAACAGGTGTTGAAATTTTCTGGTTGTTTCTTGTCCCTTAGGGGGACTGATGCCCTTTGGGGTCTGCGGGCGCCTCCATATGTATGCGCCTGATCTCGTTTGCTTCCAGGGCCTATGCGCCCTTTGGACTGATCTTGGATGGTTTGCCTTCCTGGTCCTGAGTAAAGGTTTCGGCTTCTTGCTGATCCTTGTCGGTGAAGGGGTCAGTATCCCCACCTGTCTTGCGGGAGACCAGTTTTCAATTCCCCGTTGGGGAGAGTTCTAAGTTTTACCGCGGCTTCTGTTGCCTTTGGGCTGGTTAGGCCGTTACACTGGCCTTTTCCTTTAAGGGGGAAGAATCTCCCTCTCTTTTTATTCTGTTCTACTGGTGTTTGGGTACCTTTGGCCCTTCAGCACCAGGTTTTCTGTTAAACAGGTTTGCTAGACCGCTGCTTGTTTTCTGTTCATACCTTTTCAAAGGTTTTGTTATGAGATTGACGTTAGAGCCTTTGCTCATGTCGTACTTGGTAGCAAGCTTTGCAGGTGACAGCACCTTAACTGTCTGCTGTGCCTTTTTTGTTGGGGATCCCACCCTACTTTATGGACACTGCTATTGGATGTCCCACGTGTAAGTATTATATTGGAGCAGGACGTACTGTATGCTTAGAATAATACAATTCTGTGAAATACTCACCTGTAGAAGTGGTATTATATGCATACAGTACGTCCTGCTCCACCCCACCCTGGTTTTAAATTTTTCTGGATCCCCTGTATGGTGATTGTTATCATTGCTATTGTTACCAGTTTGGTGGTTGGTTTCTCCCGGCTTCTTTTCTCACTGCTTTTCAATACTGGGGATTTGTGGGAGGTCCCTGGGTATATGAAGGGCCGGGAGGAGCCTGTTTTTGCATGTCTGCCGTGAACAGCGCCCTCTGGCGGAGGATTACCCACGTGTAATTATTATATTGGAGCAGGACGTACTGTATGCGTATAATACCAATTCTACAGGTGAGTATTTCACAGAATAGTATTTTTTTTATTTATTTTTGGTCCGCTTTAATCACCCAAAATCTACTTTTCAGGCAGGGCGATTGGCGAGTTTCTCACAGACAAGGACTGCCCTATCAACAGGGCACTAAAAATCATGGTGATAGGTCCACTTTAAGGATTTTTAACTGTAGGGGAGTCCTAATTCCAAATCACCTTGGGGGAGAGACAATGACCAACCCCTTTCCGCCACAGTAAGATTTCGCATTATGGTAGTTTGAATGCTTCTTAGGGGACTATATACCAGAAATCCCCCAAACAAGACCCTGTTTTAAAACTGCACCTTATAACTCATGCAAAACCGGTCACAGGAAATATAATAACCCTTTCGATTCTTCATAGGAACACACATTGCTGCAAGCTCCATTTAAACACTTAAGGAAGGAGTTTAAAGGGACCTAATGTAATTTTGCTTTAAAACTCCCGGGCTGCTGCATCCCCTGCTCCCTGGTGTCCCAATTTGGGATGACCCCTAGGAAAACATACCTATTTATGTGGAGCTTTGTCCATCTGGGAACACAGGAAACAGCTGCACACTGCAGTGTTTTGCTCCTCCTATTGTTGGAGGTGTGTTTACTGTACATGTGAGAAATAGGTTCATGTGTACTGCGGGGGTTATTCCTCGCTACTTCTATTTTAGAAAAGTAATTTGTATTTTTTTAATGTGTGTATGTAAATATTTGGTTCATATTTAACATTTAGACTCTCCTTAATTTTGGATCTTTTTCTTTAAAGGAAAACTCCCCTTTTGGCATGTTTTTGGTGTTCTGCCGTATTGTTTTCCTCTTCTGGAATGTAAAATAAATGTTTGTGTTAGAATTGTGACCCTATACCTGTGATTTACTTATCCACATATTGTTTCCATTATTCTCATATTCATGGGACTTACTACAGTGGGAGTGGTTTTCATGGCCTTGAATAAAACACATGGACTACAACTCCCACAATGTATCAGGTGAACTCTTTAGCAGCTTTGGCTAAGTCTAAGCAGCCTAATGCCCTCTCCAGCTAAGAACCCAGCCATTAACCCCTGCTAATGGAACACAAGACTGTGATCGTTCCAAACTGAAGAAGTTGAAGTTAAGCAGAATGGGTTAAACCGGTCACTCATACCTTAGCCAATCAGATGATTAGCAAGCTAGAGTGAGGTGTACATAGCAAGGTAAACGCATTGTTACTATGGAAAACGGTTTTCTTTCATAACACAGAGTTGCAAACAAATAAAAAATTAAACAAATAACACACAAACTTAGCACATTGAAAACATCATTTTGCCACACAATAATAGAAACTTAAAAATGCCACCAAAAGTGGAATTATCCTTAAAGGATTACAGTTCGTTCTGTAAAAATAATACAGCAGCAAATTTTTAGCAACAGTACATAAATCATGTTTTCGTAACTACATTTATGGAACAGTGGCTCTAAATAATTTCATCCCATGTGCCTTACAAAGTTTTACTTATCTCAGTCTCAGTGGGTTATCCATTGATTGTGAGGGGACTGCAGTTTCATTTTCTTTGAGCTGTTGGCTGACTGGCTCTGTACTACCCTAAAGGAGTTCTTGCTCTCTTTATTCTCTAGATGTGATTCTAAGCTAAACCAAAGCATTGCTCTCCACTCTTGCTTTAGTTAGAACATTTACTTCTTGTTCAGATCTAATATTGTTTGTGTGTATTTTAGGTAGTCAACAAGAGATGCATAGAAGCAGCCGTGATGACTGGTTTAGCCTTAAATTGTACTATGAACAAGAAATCGCTGTTTGATAGGAAGCACTACTTCTATGCTGACCTGCCCGTAAGTATTTATATGCATTTTGAGTAATTAAAAAAATATATATGTTTTCCTGAAAACTATATTTAGTTGGCACCAGTAATCTGTTATTAGAGCCGGGGATTTTAAATTGACTGTAATACCAAGGCAATAATAAGGCAGCAAGAAGCCTACCTGATGCCCATGGGCCTCTCCTCCATTGTCTGCCCTGCCAGGTAGAAGCCACAGCAGGACTCCAAGGTTTTCCCTCCTTTCAATTTAATTCTTCCAGGACCACACACTCTGTCTCTTGGTGCTCTCAGTGTGAGCTCCCACAGCTGTCTCTGACCACAGCATTGTCATAAGCTTCATAATGCTACTCCATGACATGCTCTTTCTAGCTCAACCATGACTCAAAACTTGAAGCAAAGAAAGTTGCTTTGCTTAGAATATATATGGTTTACATATAATTAGAGATTTTGAGATGCTTTGTAATGGTTTATTTCACACTGTTCTCGCTATAAGGTGAGAAGAAGTTAGGGTTTGCCTGTACATTCATCAAGTAGAATCCAGTCTATTTTTCTTAGTGAAAACAAAGTGTGAAATATAAAAAGGAATGTGCAGTAACTACAACTTAACTGAATACAGCAAAAGAAAGAAATGAAAGTAAATAATCTGCCATATTTATAAGGCTTCACCAGACATTGCTGCTACTTTTGTATCATTAATCATCTTTTCTTTAGGTTTTTTTTTAATTCTTTGGGTACACATGCCACTAGTGCGCATACACATATACACATGAGTGCGCATTGACATGTATATGTAGATTTCTCTAAAATGCAACATACTCTGTGTAAGATGTTGTAAGGGATGTTGTTTTAACTTCAAAACAAATTCCAAGTTTCCTTTTTTAAATTTAACATAGTACCTCATTCATGTAGCCACCCTTATCCACGGGCAACATTTCAGGGTTGAATCTCTGAGGGTGGCAGTGACCAGTGACTTTATGGTGATGGTGAACATCAAGGTGGCTTTTTTTTTTTAAGTCCATATATTTCATTCTCACCCCAATTATCTAAGGCTCATGGCCAGAGCAAAGTTCGTTTGGTTTGGCCTAAGGGTGTTCACAAACATTGTGACAGCGGTCGAAGTGGGTTTTAGAAAAACATGATTTTGCATTAATACCTACCTAGACAACCACCTGTTGAAAGCCTCCCCCACCCCAGGGTAGCCTATATTTTTTTCTGTTTTCTCTTGGAAGATGTGTGACAAACTATGTCTGTAGGAGAAGGGCCAACATATCTTTCACATTAAAGGGACTGTTAAAAGGTTCTGGAGGAATAAACTGTTTATGACGATGATGATTGTATGAATGTAGAAACCGTGGATATATGTGCTTGCCATTTATTATGATTCTACTTCGGAGGCAGCAGATTCAGCAGAAGTAAATTCATTATAAGAAGTCTTAGACACTATAATATTTCCATTAGATGTAATAAAATATATAGGTTTTCTTTTTGTGAGTTGCAGTCTGGGCCCTCGTAGAAGAGGGAATTAGCTACATGTGTTGAGGGCTGAGGAGATTGGATTTCAGGAAAGCTTCCATTGTTCTTTTGAGGGTAGCATTTGCATTTGGTAGTTGAGGTATTTAAAGTGGACCAATCACCAGGATTTCGACTATCCTGGTGACTGGTCCCTGTCCCGGGAGCAACCCGATATAGGCTGCCACCCTATGTGAAACCCCTTGATCGCCCAGTTTCACTTAACTTTTCCATTCCCACTGTGCAGATGCAGGCGCTTGTTCAATCAGTGGTTTATACAGCGCACACTAATGCACGGCACAAAGTTGCTGATTTAAACTACGTGCCAGCACAGGCGCGCCGGCGGCCACAACCCCAGCTCCCCTGTGCAGTGTGCGCTCCCAAACCTGGCCTATCTGAATAGCTAAGCATGGGCAGAGAGCAAAGCTGCTGAGAAGCTGGGGATGCGGCTGCCGGCAAAGACAACGTTGGGGGAGCCGCTGGGATCAGGTAAGATCACCGGTGCCCTGGAGGTTTCATACAGCGAGCATAGGATGCCCTGGGGCAGGCTAGAGGATGGTCCTGGAATCTTTTAGATTCAAGGCCGGCCGCTGTTGGTGATTGGTTCACTTTAAGCAGAGAGAGGAAGGGATGTAGTCTCTTGCTCCTTGACCAGCATACACACACACACACATACACACATACGGAATACAATCAAGATACTATCTGAACATTGTAGCTCTTATACCATTGCTAAATCGCACATTTTATTTATATTATTTCATGTAAAACAATTGGCTTTAATTAAATCCAATTTCATTTTTGGAGTTGATATTCTGGCTGTTGCAGAATCCTGGCTGAAATTATTCATTCGGATGCCATTTAGAATTATTCCTTAAAATAAGGAACAGCAGCTCACCTCGTCATGGCTGCCTTTTCTCTTCCTCTCAGAATGCAGCTGCTCCTGAAAGTAGAAACAAGGCAAAGAGTAGTTGCATATCCCTGAATTCCTTTGACATAGACCACTATTCATAGGGCTCGATTGGTGGTTTATAGCTGCCTGTGTGTTTGTGACACAACAACCGCTTTCAAACAAGACACTATTGCCTGCACCCCCTCCCTTCACCATTGATCTTAAGGCTTTGGATAATGGGATAGAGGGAGTAGTGCAGCTAGGGTAATCAGATTGCCTGTGTGAAGCAATATCTTGTGCTCTTACAGATCCTGCCCATTTTGCGGCATATATATTATTTTATGTGGCATTACAGAGCCAAGGGCCACACCCAAATATTTCAAAAGAGAAATCATAAGGTGAAACTGTAAACCTTGATATCTCTGACATTTTTCTTCAGTTTAAAACCAGAAAACAGTTTAGGACAGTGCCAGACATAGCACTAAAAAATGGTCTAATAATTGCCTTTGCCTGCTGTATCCCTTTTATAGCATTACTTGGATTTTCCATAAAGCAGGGCAGAGCATATGATCTTGTGTAGGAGAAAAGCTTTTAAAGTGTCTCAGCTGCTTATAATAATATATCACTCATTGGTGCTGATGATTTTCAGAAGCCTCTTACTTGTTGGACAGTTGCTCAAACATCATAAGTTTTAAGGATTTATCCTTAGTATACAGTACGTCCTGCTCCTGATAAGAATCATTACTCATGGGTATTACTCCCCCAAATGGCGCTGGACTGCAAAGACAGTGAAATTGGCTCCTCCCAGCCCCTCAAGTACCCGGGACCTCCCACAAATCCCCAGATTTTCTCTGCAGTCTGGACTGCGAAGGACAAGAAGATGGCTCTCTTCTCGCAGGTGAGCGGGGCTATTAGCCTGCGGCTCTGTAGGACTATTCCCACCCCTTCCATTATTAATTTGCCTCCCAGCCTTGGCTGCGCTGGTCCGGGTGATGGTAGGCGGCACCGCTGTCAGGCGCTTTGGAGCGCTGCTCCACCGCAATTCCCCACCAAAGGCTGCGTTACTGGCATTTACCTACTGCGGTCCGTAAGTGCCCTCGCGGGCGGCTTTATTTACCCTATGTCTTTTACATGTCACTTACGGGGTTCTTTGCTTATGTCTTTCAGACGAGCCTACCTATATTGGTTTCTCCCGGCCCTACTCCCTCTATTTAGTTATTAAACTTGTGAGGCCTAGTGTGTAAATTACTCCCACTTCCCTAGCGGGCTATTGGGACATCCTGGGTTGCTTTTATAGCGTGAATCCCTATCGGCCCATTGTGCCGCTATAATCACTATATGGAGGCGTCTCAGGATAAGGTGCTCGGGATTCCTTCGGGACAAGCCCGGCTGTCTGTAGCTTGTGGGGTGTCCCCTACTAGTGCTGACAATGTGCGGGTCTTTGTACCTTGTGCCCAGCAGGTGCTTGCGCTGCAGCCTGGTTTACCAGTAGCTGGGCCTGCGCCTGGTATGGCTTCACCTACTCCCCCAAGCTTAAATTTGACTCCCATTGAATTGCATGCAAGTGGGGATTCTCATCCTGATGTGTCTGGCTAGTGTTGAGAAGTTGCTTGCTAATACCTTGGCGCGTAAGGCCTCTGCTAAAAAGCGGCACTTAATGCCTGATGTCACTCTTTTCCCTATGGAAGCTGATGAGTTTTTGGAACTGTCTAGCTATACCCCTTTGGAAGAAGGGGAGTTATTCTCTGACTCAGAATCATCTGATGAGAGGCCCAGGGGTCATGATGATTCTGGCTCTGACCCCTGGACCCCAGATGATACTGATAGGCTGTTGGCTCAGATTTTTGAGGTACTGTCTATCTCTCCCCCGGTTGTGGCCCCCAGGCAACAGGGGGAATTGTTTCATACTGCTAAGCCACGTTTAGAATTTCCTGAGCAAGCCCATTTTAATAACCTTTTGCTCAGGGAATGGGAGCGTCCCAGCAGGCTTCCCGGTGTACCTAAGAGTTGGGATAAGAGGTATCCCTTTCCTGCTGATGTGGTGAAGCATTGGTCATCCCCTCCTGAAGTGGATGCCCCGGTCCTAGGGTCATCTAACACCTCTGTCATGCATTCCCCTGACTCTACTACGCTGCGGGATGCTGAGGACCAGCGCATTGATCAGCTGGTGTCCCGTGCCTTTACATGTGTGGGGACGGTGCTGCGCCCGGTCTGTGCCTCTGCCATTACGGCTGTGGCTATTAGGACCCTGCTTAGAAGTATCCTTGATGGTGCCCCTGATGATGTGTTTAGTGAGGAGTTTAATGCACTCTCTCGTTGTGATGTTTTTGTGACTTATGTCCTCTCTGTCTTGGATGATACCATTAGAATGTGTGGCAGAACCTCTGCCCTTGTGGCTATACGCCGCTCGGTTTGGCTGCGCCAGTGGGCTGCTGACAACGCTGCCAAGAAAGCCCTCACTGGTTTCCCTTAAAAGGACTACGCCTGTTTGGGGACTGCCTGGACCTGTTTTCTAAGGGAGGCAGGTTACCCCAGCGCAGGCGGCAGTCTCGGGGTCAGGGCTCCTTTTCTTCCCCCTACCGTGGTGCCAGACAGGGGAGGGGGGTCTCCCTTACCGGGGCCCGAGGAGATTTCTGGGGTAGGGGCAGAGGACGTGGATGCCCTGGCTTCTCATGGGGCTCCAAGCTTAAGTCTTCTTCTCCCAAGCCCCCTCAGGCATGAAGGGGCCCCGTCACCCATCTGGGTGGGGGGACGGCCTCAGCACTTTGCTCACGTCTGGAGGCTTTATGTCTCAGACCGGTAGATTCAGGAGGTGGTGTCCTCCGGTTACAAGATAGAGTTTGCTGCCTGCCCCCCCCCCCCCCCCCCCCCAAGATTCATCAGATCCCGGATTTCTCAGGACCCTGTGTCAGCTCAGGCTCTAGTGCTGGCGGTGCAAAGCCTTCTGGAGCTGGGGGTCATTTGTCAGGTTCCCTTACGAGAAAGGGGCAAGGGCTTTTATTCCAATCTTTTCACCGTGCCCAAAAGAGATGGGTCAGTCAGGCCCATCCTGGACTTGAAGATTCTCAACAAATTTGTCAGGTGCAGGCGCTTTCGCATGGAAACTCTGCGCTCTGCCATCAGTTCCCTGCGTCCAGGGGACTTTATGACGTCTGTGGACATCAAAGATGCTTATCTTCATATTCCTGTGTTTACAGGTCATCAAAGGTTCCTCAGGTTTGCTCTGGAGGATCAGCACTACCAATTTGTGGCATTGCCCTTTGGTCTCACTTCGACTCCCAGAGTGTTCACCAAGGTGCTGGCAGGAGTGATGTCTCTGCTCAGGTCCCAGGGCATCCGCGTGCTGCCCTACCTGGACGACATTCTCATCGCTTCCCAGTCCCTACATCAGGCAGAGTTGGATACTCAGCTGGTAGTGGCCACTCTGGAGTGATTTGGCTGGGTGAGCAACCATCCCAAGTCTTCTCTGTCTCCCTCCTTGGTGACTCCCTTCCTGGGAATGAATCTGGATACAGTTCAGGCAAGGATTTTTCTTCCTCAGCAGAAGGTGGACAGTCTGATTGCGCAGGTTCAGTTCCTGCTATCTTGTCCTCATCCCTCCATCAGGCAGGGAATGCAGCTGGTGGGCCTGATGGTGGCGTGCTTCAAGGCGGTCCCTTATGCTCTGTTCCACATGAGGCCTCTGCAACTCCACCTCTAGTCAGTATGGGACAAGGATCCTGCGTCTCTGGACCAGGTCCTTGTGCTTTCCCCCCTAGTCATCCGGTCCCTCACGTGGTGGCTGGACTCCAGGAACCTGTTGGGGGGCAGATCCTTTCTGGCCCCCTCCTGGGAGACGGTCACCACGGATGCCAGTCTGACAGGTTGGGGGGGTTTCTGGAAGTCCCTGCTGTTCCAGGGGCGGTGGGGCCCTCAGGAGGCCCACACACCTATCAACATTCTGGAACTGCGGGCAATCAGATTGGTTCTGACTCATTTGACTCATCACCTTCCTGTTCAGGTTCGCTCGGGCATGTAGTTGCCTACATCAATCATCAGGGAGGGACCTGGAGCAAGAGGGCCCTCCAGGAGGTGTCTCTGATTCTGGCCTGGGCGGAGGGCAATGTTCCCTGCATATCAGCTGTGTACATCCTGGGGTTGGAGAATCTGCAAGCAGATTCTCTGAGCAGGGGGACCTCTCGCCTGGGAGAATGGTCCCTCTGCAACAGGGTTTTTCAATCTCTGTGTCACCGTTGGGGCTATCCAGATGTGGATCTGTTTGCGTCCCGTCACAATCACAAGCTCCCGGCCTTTGTCTCCCTGTCCCAGGATCCTCTGGCCTTGGCCACGGATGCTCTAGCAATGTCATGGCAGGACTTTCAGCTCCTGTATGTCTTTCCTCCATTCCCCTTGTTGGGCAGGGTTCTGCGCAAGATAGCTCAGGAGGGGGTGCCAGCATTACTGGTTGCCCCCAGGTGGCCAGGAAGAGTGTGGTTCGCAGACGTGGTGCAGTTGGCAGTAGATCAGTACGCTCTGCCCAGGGAGCCAGACCTGCTCACTCAGGGTCACTTTCGCCATCCCAATTTACAAACTCTGGCTTTGACGGCCTGGCTGCTGAAACCTCCATCTTGATGGAGAAGGGGCTGTCTGCCTCTGTTGTGGATACCATGATTAAGGCTAGGAAGAAGTCTTCTTCCATTTACTATAGGGTTTGGGGTGCCTACATTGACTGGTGTGAGTCTAAGTCTCTTCCCTGTCGTGTGTTCTCTATTCCCAGGATCCTGGAGTTCCTTCAGCATGAGTTGGAGCTGGGGCTCCAACTCAGTACTCTGAAGGGTCATGTCTCTGCCCTGGCTGTTTTCTTCCAGAAGTCCTTTGCCCAGCATTCTCTGATCAGGACTTTTTTTCCAGGGGGTTACTCATGTGCGTCCCCCACGTAAGCCTATGTTGCCTGTTTGGGATTTGAACGTGGTCTTGTCTGCCTTGCAGGGTGTTCCCTTTGAACCTGTGCAGGAGGCTGCCCTGGCCATTCTTACTCTCAAGGTTGTCTTTTTGGGGCCATCACCTCTGTTAGGCATGTGTCTGAGTTGGCGGCGCTTTCCATCCAGCCCCCCTACTTTGAGAGACACCAGGACAAGGTGGTGTTTCGCTTCAAGACAGATTTTCTAGCTAAGGTAGTGTCTGCCTTTCATTTGAATCAGGACATTGTTCTTCCTTCCTTGTGCCCTAATCCTAGTAATGCTAAGGAGAGGGTTTTGCATTCTTTGGATGTGGTTAGGTGTCTGAAGTACTATCTGGTGGCTACTGCACCTTTCAGAAAAACTGGTGCTCTTCTTGTGGTCCCTTCTGGTCCTAGGAAGGGTTTGGCACCTGCCAAGTCTACTATCAGCAAATGGATCCGTCAGGCTGTGATTCAGGCCTATTCTGCTAAGGGAAAGAATCCTCCCTTCCGCCTTACTGCTTATTCCACTCGTGCTATTGGTGCCTCTTGGGCTTTTCAGCACCAGGCTTCTGTTGAACAAGTTTGCAAGGCCGCTACTTGGTCTTCTGTTCATACCTTTTCAAAGTTTTACAAGGTTGATGTTAGGGCCTCAGCTGATGCTGCTTTTGGCCACAAGGTTCTGCAGGCGGCAGTGGTCTGACCTGTCTGTTGTTACCTTTTGGGGATCCCACCCTACTTTATGGACACTGCTATTGGATGTCCCAAGAGTAATGATTCTTATCTGGAGCAGGACGTACTGTATACTAAGGATAATATTATGAGTATACAGTACGTCCTGCTCCACCCCTCCCTTGGTGTTGCATTATCCTGGATCCCCTGTATGGTGATTGTTATCATTGTTATAGTTACTAGTTTGGTTCTGTTTTAATTCTCCCGGCTTCTCGTTAACTGCTTTTTAATGCTGGGGATTTGTGGGAGGTCCCGGGTATTTGAGGGGCCTGGAGGAGCCAATTTCGCTGTCTCTGCAGTCCAGTGCCATCTGGCGGAGTAATACCCATGAGTAATGATTCTTATCTGGAGCAGGACGTACTGTATACTCATATTAATTCTACAGGTGAGTAATCACAGAATTGTATTTTTTTTTTTTTTTTTTGCATTCTGTGTTTAAATCGTGTTATATGCAAATTATTTTCATCTCAAGTGAAGTTTTTGGTATAGGAGTAATGCTGTTAATGGGTAAATGTGAGCTGTTTTAGTTCAGTTTTGGGGCTTGATACATAATTTTTCATTATAAATATATGCAGCTTAATCAGAATAAATATGATCACGCTTCAGTGTTTTGGTGACCTTGTTTGCTCCTGCAGCGAGTGATATAAAGTGGAAATCCATCAATCTCTATTGTACATGTGTATAAACACTCTCAACGCTCCTCTTGTGATGAATTAACCTAATGTACTGTATCTTCTATTCCTGTGTATTTAATCATGCAGTGATATCCAGCATTTAAAAACATGCATTGATATTCAGACATGTCTTTCACCCAGGCAGCATTTTTCATTGTAGGGTAAAACTTGTAAAGTTTTTTGCTTTTGCTCAGAACACTTCTGAATGGAGGATTTCTGAAATGATTCTGTGCTCAGAATGTTTGAAGCTAAATGGGTTGCCTTACAAACGCCACATTACTGTTTTCAAAGTAGCAATAACTGAGTTTACCTGAGGTTTAGGGCAACCTCAGGTAAGCCTGCTCCCAATTTACCTATTGCATTGTATGTCCCAAATGGGGCTCTCAGAGATTAGAGTTAGGACTGCACCTCACAGGGGCACCTTGGCGCTGGTGGTGCAGCTTAAGCATACTTCTGCAGATGTGTGTGACCGAGCCCTCTGCTTTTAACCAAGTTTAGAGACAGATTGTAGGTTGGTCAGCAAGCTAACTGGTTTGAGTGCTGTGGCTCCTTTAAGACTTTTGTATCCTAATTGCCCTGCTAACGTGCACCTCCCAGGTTAGTTATAAAATGGTCTGAGTGGCTGCCACCCCTCCTTTAATAGCTGAGTAAATTTGCCCCTGTGAGAGCTTAGGATAACAGTTATAGACTGAAGACTGTTTCTTACATGACCTAGTTTTGCTCTGAGAATTTCCCTGAGAACTGAAGAGGATATTGAAAAAGTTGTTGTATAGCTTAAAGTCTAAAAACCTCCAGGGCCAGCCACTTCTCTAACCCTGGACATCCCGACTTGGGGTACCCTGCTATGTGAACCCCCCAAGTTAACCCACAAAACTCACCTTTCTGGCAGTCCCACAGTCGCATCTTTGGCATCTAACGCCATAAGGGCACACATAAGCCTAGTTATTCCTAGTATGTCACACACCCCACTTCCAAATATTCATGACACTTGGGAACCCGGCCTGTAGAGGGCGATCTTGCAGAGATGACATGGAAAAAGGAGCCCCTCCTGGTCCATAAGTACTGGGTTCCTCCCACTATTGCTCAGTCTTTTCGCCTCTGCAGTCGGCGAAGCATTCAGAAGATGACTCTCCTTCAAGCTGAAGGTAGCCGGGTTTGCTCCCGGCCCCTTCTTTTCTCTATTTCTGTCTGATACTCTTTAAACCTGTTTGGTTATATTGTATGCCTCCCAGCCCTGGCTGTATGGTTCAGGCAAAGGTAGATACATACACCTTCTGGTGTATACAGGAGTTTTACTCCTCCGTGAGACCCAAATGTGGGTAGGCGGTTTCCGGGTTGGTGTTCTCGGCATGGGATTCCCCCTGTCCATTTATAATCCCCTTGTGCCTTATGGGTGCATTTCTATCCTCTCCCCTTTAGTTCTCCTTTACCCTGTTGGGGTAAAAAGGAGGGGGGGGCGTTACCTGGGCTTATTTGTCACCATGCACACAAATGATAAAAAAAATAAATAAAAAAAAAGATATATAAAATAAATCTTTATTGCATATATATTATTATGTATGTTTACTATACTATTTAATAGGATATGTTTTATTTAGATTTTCCTATTTCTGTCTAGGCAACATTCTTTTGCTTACCTTTTAATGCTCTTTGTTTCTGGCTATGTTCATATTTGAATTTCCCTCCATTCTTGGTCATGTGATTCTGGGGGTGGGCAGGGCTTAGGCACACAGCAATCATTTCATTCACCGAGCACCCTGGTGTGCTCTCTTTGTCTGCCTGGCTCCTGCTGCTTCCCTATGGTCTTCCCTCATTGTGCTTGCTTCGGCAGCACATATACTAAAATTGGAACAATACAGAGAAGATTAGCATGGCCCTTGCGCAAGGATGGCAAGCAAATTCGTGAAGCGTTCCATATTTAAAGGTGCTGTGATTACCCCTCAGCTTGCTGAAGGGAGTTTCTGCCATTTTTTTCATGCTTTGTCTTTTATTGTATTGTGTGCATTGGTGACTGTTTGTTTTCTTGTAGATGGAAACTCTTTATTTCAAAGGGGTTTCTCCTGGTCTTTAGCCCTTAAAGCCTTATTTGGGGGTGGGCGGGGCTTAGGCACACAGCAATCATTTCATTCACCGAGCAATTATAGTATAATACTAAACACCATATGGAGGCATCTCAGGGCAACGGGCATGCAGTTCCCTCTGCACAGACTCGCCAATGTTTTGGATGTGGGGCATCCCTTGTTGGGGATAACGCAATTCCTTGCGTCCCTTGTGCTCAATGCAGCAAACTGGGGCCCAGGCTTCAGCGTCTGCGGCTTCTGCCTTATCTCCTACTCCGCCATGTCTTGTCCGTACCCCCAGTGATATTGTCATGGGTGGTGAGTCGCATTCTGATTTATGTGCCAGATTGGCTCATCTTGAAAAACTAATGTCTAGCTCTGTGGCCAAGAGACTCAGGCCGTTCCGGTAAGTGAGTTGGATAATTGTGAAATGCTTTATTGGTCTGATCCTTCTCAGTTAGAAGAAGGAGAATTATATGAGGATTCAGATGTTTCTGATGAACAGCAATTTGTTGGTACTGTGATTGAGCAGGGTGAAGCTAGTGTTGTGGATACCCCAAAGGCTCTTGCTCAGTTATTTGAGGTTTTGGTTATCACTCCTCCTGAAGTAGTCCCCCCTCAAAAAGGGGAATTCTTTGGAGTCTCTAAATCTCGTTTAGAATTTCCAAATCAAAAGCATTTTGAAGTATTCTCAAAGAATGGGAGAAGCCTGCGCAGCTTCCTGGCATTCCCTTGGGCTGGGACAAGAAATATCCCTTCCCAGTGTTGCATTCTCCTGACTCCACTACACTTAAAGATGGAGAGGATAAGCGTATTGATCAAATGGCGTGCCACGCTTTTTCTAGTGTGGGCTCGGCCTTGCTACCTGTTGGTGCTTCAGCACTCATGACAGTGGCTATTAGGTCTGTTGTGAGAGACCTAATGAATTACTCAGGGCTTGATCCGGCCTCTGATGAGTACGCCACTCTTAAGCGAGGTGAGATGTTTGCATCTTTTGTACTTTCTGCCTTCGATGATACTCTGCTCATGTGCAGCAGAACCTCTGCCTTGTTAATCGCCATTCGGCGGTCAGTATGGTTGCGGCAGTGGGCAGCTGATATTGTAGCCAAGAAATCGCTTACAGCGCTCCCTTTTGTGGGATTGCGCCTCTTTGGAGAAAAATTGGATTCTGTCACTAAAGGAGGTAAATTACCTCAGCGTAAGAAACAACGTCGTTCCTTTCGTGGAGTGGTCTCTTTTAACCCTTCCTTTCGGGGGTCTAGATCCGGTAGAGGATCGGCCTTTTCAGCCCCTAGAGGGAATGCATGGAATAGAGGAAAGGGACGTAGCCGTCCAAGTCAGAATTGGGGGTCTTAAACCAAATCTGCCACTAAGCCTGCTCAACAATGAGGGACGCCCTCACCCTTACGGGTGGGGTGACGGCTGCGGTTCTTCTTCCAGGTCTGGGGTCAGGAGGTATCAGACAATTGGGTTCTGGAAGTAGTCTCTTCCAGTTGCAAACAGGAATTCGAGTTCCGGCCTCCTCCCAGATTTTTCATGTCCCGGATGCCATCAGATCCGGCAATTGGGCAGGGACTGCGGGCAGCAGTAGCGAATCTGTTAAACATGGCTGTCATCTGCCTAGGACTGCACCCCACAGAGGCACTTTGGCGTAGTGGTGCAGCTTAAGCATACTTCTGCAGATGTGTGTGTCCGAGTCCTCTGTTTTTAACCAAGTTTAGAGACAGATTATAGGCTGGCCTGCAAGCTGACAGGGTTGAGTGCTGTGGCTCCTTTAAGACTTTTGTATCCTAACGTGCACCTCTCAGGTTAGTTATAAAATGGTCTGAGCGGCTCCCACCCCCCCTTTGTTTCTTTTGAATTTGTGCAAGCACATGGTGTGTGGGGTCTAGGCTGTATTGCAAGGTCTTTGACCCTTCCACCCCATGGCTTGCACTTGAGAGGTTTGGGGCAACCTTGGGTAGGCCTGCTCCCAATTTGTCTATTGCACTATATGTCCCAGAGATTAGAGTTAGGACTGCACCCCACAGAGGCACTTTGGCGTAGTGGTGCAGCTTAAGCATACTTCTGCAGATGTGTGTGACCGAGTCCTCTGTTTTTAACCAAGTTTAGAGACAGATTATAGGCTGGCCTGCAAGCTGACAGGTTTGAGTGCTGTGGCTCCTTTAAGACTTTTGTCATCTGCCTAGTGCCTCCAGCGGAAAGGGGTTTGGGGTTTTACTCCAACCTATTCACGGTACCCAAAAAGGACGGCTCTGTTAGGCCTATCCTAGACCTAAGGAGATTCAATCAATTTATCCGTTTCAGAAAATTCTGCATGGAGTCTCTGCGATCAACGATCGATGCTCTCCGTCAGGGGGACTTCATGACATCCATACACATCAAGGATGCTTTTTTGCACATTCCTATTTTCCGGGTCACCAGATATTTCTCAGGTTCTCGATCCAAGACCAGCATTATCAATTTGTGGCCCTGCCATTCCTTACCTCGACCCCAAGAGTCTTTACCAAGATGCTGGCAGGAGTGATGGCTATATTCAGGGTCCAGGGCATCCGCATTGTGCCTTTTCTGGACGATCTTCTTATCGCGGCCTCCTCCCTCGAACGATCAGATTTGGACACCAGGATGGTGGTCTCTACGCTAGAGAGGTTCGGATGGGTAATAAGTTACCCCAAATCCTCTCTCTGTCCATCCAGGGAAATTCCCTTCCTGGGCCTGATTCTGGAATGGTTCTGATTCAGGACTTGATTCGTCTATTCTTGTCCAACCCTCGTCAGTCTATCTGTCTAGGGATGAGACTAGTGGGATTGATGGTAGCTGCATTCGAGGCAGTCCCAGTTTCACATAAGGACGCTTCGGCTCTTCCTCTTGGCAAAGTGGGACAGGTGCCCACTATCATTAAATCAGACTTGTCTATTGTCTCCCCACGTTTTGCAGTCCCTTCAGTGGTGGTTAATATCGCACAACCTCCAGAAGGGCAAGTCATTTCTGACTCCGCGTTGGGAACCGGTTACCACGGATACCAGCCTGGTAGGCTAGGGGGGCTTCTGGAAGAAGCATCAGTTCCAAGGATTGTGGGGGCCTCAGGAGGCTCATTCTCCAATCTATGTATTAGAGCTTCGGGCCATACGTCTTGTTCTACATCGACTGACCCATTTCTTACAGGGTCTGCCAATTTAGATTCGGTCAGACAACTGAACAGCTGTTGCATACATCAATCGCCAGGGAGGGACTCGCAGTTGGGGTGCCCTCCGGGAAGTGTCTCTGATCCTTCAGTGGGCAGAGATCAATGTTCCCTGCATATCAGCAGTTTACATTCCGGGGATAGAGAATGTGGAGGCGGACTCCCTGAGCAGGGGATGTTCTCGCCAGGGAGAATGGTCTCTCAATCCAAGGGTCTTTCAGTTCCTCTGTCACAAGTGGGGGACTCCACGGTTGGGCCCGTTGGCTTCTCCTCACAATCACAAGCTGCCAGCTTTTGTGTCTCTATCCCAGGATCCTCTGGCAGTGGCAGCGGATCTGTCGTGATGGAAAATACCTTCTATGAACAAATGTGTTTTCAAATTCTAAAAAATAAAGACTGGTACGAGAGGGCCCCCTTGTCCAGGCTCGAACAGGCCTCGGAGGAATATCACTCGCTCATCAGGGACGCGGTAACGCACAGGGTGATCGACGGACCAACTGGGGACTATCTTGACGCCCCATGCCCGACCATTGCCACCTTTTATGCCCTGCCGAAGGTACATAAATCAGTGTCGGGCATGGGGTCTCTCACGGATCGTGCCAGCCGGTTCGTCGACCACCATTTACAACCCCTTGTGCATCAATTGCCCTCCTTTCTTAAGGATACGGGTCATTTGCTCCGCGTCCTTGATGGGCTGACTGTGCCTCCGGGGACCTGTTTGGTGGGCCTGGAGGCCCTCTATTCCAGTATTCCCCACTCACAGGGACTGTCGGCGATCCAATATTTCTTGGATGAATTCGATCTGAGCCAACACGACTTAAATTTATTCATCATGAAACTTTTGGAGTTCGTCCTCACCCATAATCTTTTTCTCTTCAACGGCCAACTCTATTACCAGGTGCAGGGGACCACGATGGGGACCACTTGTGACCTGTCTTACGCGAACCTGTACCTGGGCCGTTGGGAGAGGGGATTGTGGGGTGAGGACGAACTCGAGAAGTACCTGTGCCACGTTTTATTGTGGCACAGGTACATTGATGATATTTTCATTCTCTGGACAGGCCCAAGAAAATTGTTAGATGAGTTCATTAATATTCTGAATTGCAACAATTTGAATTTAAAGTTCACCCATGAAGTGAGCACTGAACAAATCAATTTCTTGGACCTCACTATTTCCATTGATCTTCAGGGCCAAATTCACTCAACGTCGGCAGCCAATACTATTTTACGAGCGTCAAGCGCTCATCCTCAACATCTATTATTGAGTATTCCGTACGGGGAATATCTGCGGGCTCGCAGAAATTGCACACAGGACAGTGATTTCAAGGAGGCAGCGGACGGTATTAGGAATAGACTGCTGATGAGAGGGTATAAGAAAAATACATTAACAAAGGCCTATAGAAAAGCACTCGCTAGACCACGCCCTGAGATCCTTTATAAACCAAGGATGAAAGACAAAGAAAGGTCACTAGCGATAGCGCTTACATATTCGGTAGACCAACGTCAAATTAAAAATATTTTCAGACAGCATTGGCACATATTAGCCAATGACGATTCTCTGAAAAACATTGTTCCTACGCAGCCTCAGTTCATCTTCAGGCGTGCAAAGAATCTCCGAGACAGATTGGTGCAAAGCCATTATACCTCGAAGGATCGGAGGAAATGTTGTAAATACTGGGGCACGTATCAGTGCCAAAAGAAATGTATCTGCTGTAGGTTTATATGCCCCGGAAAGACGATAATCATCCCAGGCCACGTACAAATTACCCCTAGACATTTTGTGAACTGTGACACCCCTCACGTTATTTATATCCTAACATGTCCTTGTGGATGTTTTTATATAGGAAAAACCAAGAGACCTCTTAAAAAAAGAGTGTACGAGCACCAATATGATATCCGTACAGCCAATATTAAATCCCCTATAGGCCGCCATTTTACTAGATTCCATAATCAGGATCCAACTGTCCTACAAGTTCAGGGATTGGATCGTATCCGCCCTAATCCCAGAGGGGGAAATCTAGAAAAGGGTACGTTACGAGAGACCCGTTGGATTAGTAGAACAAAAGCATATTTATATCCAGGCTTAAATGAGACCGTTAGCTTTGCTTCCTATTTGGGCTAAAAGGGAAAGAGAGAGAGGAAAGAGGGCAAGGAAGGAAGGGGGGTAGGGGGGGAGGAGAGGGGAATGAGGAGGGAGAGGAGAGGGAGGGGTAGATTAAAGAGGGTGGGTTTGTGTGTTTTTTTTTTTTTTTTTTTTCTTTCTGTGGATGGTGTGGACATGGGATGTTTGTGTTTGGTTGGATGTTGGGGCTTCATGTATGGAAGTTTGTCCTTTGTCTTCAGTTTGAGTCTGTCTGTGTCGTCCATTGTAGATAACAATTCCAATGCTCAAAGCAGGATGAACTAGCAGGCGAGGAGAGGGATAATGAGAGCACACTAATCTTGATGTGGGACTCAAATAGCCATTTTTAAGTTATAGGCAAAAATTATCTGATTTAATCCAAGAAGCATGATGAGAGTGGTGATTTCTCGATTCCACAGCTCATCATTTCCCTGTCTTCTCTGATGTCTCCCCTTTTTATAAATGTCTGCCCTTATGTTCAGTGGTGAACAGGCAGTAGAAGGGAGTTATGTTAAACCATTAGCTAGTATGCATTTGAGTTTTGCACCTTTAGACCTTAGTAATAGTCATGTGCATACTGCTTTTCTGTATATATGTGTTTTTCACATCTTGTTTCATTTGGACATCCCAGGGGAATGAGGACTGGAGGCTAGAGAACGGATGTGACACGAGGGGTGGAGAGAGACCAGTGTTAATACCGGTATCCATCTGTATCGGAATGCGCGCCCGGGGATGTGCGGGGGTTTGTGGGTTGGGAGGTCGGGGCGACGGGGGGGAGGTTTGGCCGGCTGTTTGTTTGCGTCCGTGCGCTGCACTGCCTTGTGTTGGCGGTGCGGCGCTGTACGTAGCACACGGAGGAAATGACAACATGTTGTTGCCATGGTATCCGACCGTGGAAGCCGCCCTCCTCCCTCCCCTTGCCCCTCCTCTCCGCCCCCTCTCCCCTCCCAATCATGGCTGCACGCGGCCTGTCCCTCTCCATCCCCACATGGCGAACGCGGACCTTCCGGTCTGTGCGTGTATCGCACACGTGCTGCCCGGGGATGTCATCAAAGGCCGACGCTGCTCTGCCATTCAGTCGGGTTTGGCACCCTCATAAGCGCTCCCCGCTGACACGTCCCATCCGGGCTGAACACACAGCGCGACAGGTGCTGCTGTGTAGTACTGGGCTGGCTTCATTTGCTCTGCCCTGTTAGGTTACTGGGCGGACTAGCGGGTTCCATCGCAGCGGAATGAGCGGACCCCAAGCCATCACTTCTGTCTCATCCTGTAAGTACCTCCCCTTATCTGCGTATTCCCACACTTGTAATATATTTTGGCTCTCTGCAAATGGTAATATCATACTATGTATATGCCCATAGAGTATTGAGGAACAGCACAGATTTCTTAAGGCAAGTCCCACTACATGCCCAAATACCCATTAAGCCATGGCACTACCGTTATTATTGATTAAAAATGAATATTTTTATTTCATAGAAAATTATACATACATTGGACACAGTTTAAAAAACACTAAAGACAATGTACAAAAAGGAAGGGAGACATCTAGTGGGGGCAATGGGAAGTGGTTCTAATAAAAATTGATCATACAAATGAATCCTGGCTGTGCTTTAAAGTGCATGAGTGCCAACTAACCTACTCTACCTCATTATCTAAAGGTCACTATCTAGACCCCACATCATGTGCAATAAACAATTATCAACAGCCATATAGTAATAATGACAGTATGTGATATAATCCTAACAACCTAATAACACTACCTACTATGTGAATCTAAGTAAAACAGACACAGCCAGGGGGAACCAAAGAAAATGATCCCCAAAATGCAAAGCAGTAAACTTACATACATAGACGACCACCTGCCCACCGCCCCGCCCGTCTACGCGTTGCGTGACGTCAAAACGCGTCACTTCCTCAGGACTTCCTTGAGGAACAGCAAATTGGGGACTATAGGGTGTCGCCATCCCTCTGAACCTGGCCAATGGAGCATTGATCGTTTGGGGCAACCAGATTTCCTATACTCAGGTAGTCATTTATGTCTATTATGCCATTTTTATACTTGGGATCCACAACGTAAGGACTATACAGGTATCTATACAATTTGGATGGATGACACATTTGATATGTTGTTTTGTTCTTGTCTTTGTTGCTATGTTTGTCCAGCATTTATTCTTGGATTGCATACCCTGATATGAGGTAGTCGACAATAATCGATTTGACCAGATTGGGCTGATTAAATGCCCTAAGGTGCGGATTGGTGCAGAAGAAGCCCCCCTTTGGGGGTGAAACTAGTTCACCGCCACATATTGAAACTACTCACCGCCACATATTGAAACTACTCACTTAAGGGAAATTGGATAACCTAGAAATCTACTATGCTTGCATGTCATATATATGATTGATTGTTTGAACAATAACCAGCCTTTTTGGAATATTGATAGTGTTCAATTGTGAAATTAATCTACTATGTTGATTGTTATATTTGCATTGTGATTGATACCATGGAGAGCTGTGGGGAATTGGATCTGTAGCTCACTAGAGCACCAATCACATTCCCACACAAAATTTCGTGTCTGTTTTTAAATGAGATTTTGTAATTTCAATAAAATAATTCTTTGGATTTTATGGAGTTATAATATTTGAATTTGTTCAGGCGTGGTCACACTTTGAGTTCCCACCAATTACTGGGTCGGTTCATACCCAGACACACTTTTTGCTTAACAGTGGCAGCGGATGCCATGTCTCTGGCCTGGAAGGATCTGGGGTTCCTATATCTGTTTCCCCCATTCTCCATGATCAGTGAAGGTGGTGCGCAAGTTAGCACTGGAGGAGGCGCCAGCAATTCTGGTGGCGCCAAGGTGGCCAAGACGTCTGACGTCGTAAGGCTGGCAGTGGATCGTTTCCATCTGCCTCTTCTTCCAGATCTCATCAATCAGGGTCAACTTTGTTACCCCAATTTACAAACGCTGGCTTTGACGGCATGGCTGCTGAAGTCTCCATCTTGAAAGAAGGTCTTTCTGATGTGGTTATTCAGACTCTTATTAGAGCTAGGAAGAAGTCTTCCTTTGTCATTTATTACAGGACTTGGAGGTCCTATATTGATTGGTGTGAATCCAGGGCTTTGCCCTGTAGAGTATTTTCTATTCCTAGAATTCTGGAATATCTGCAACGAGGTCTGGATATGGGTTTCCAGATTAGTACTTTGAAAGGGCAAGTCTCTGCCTTGGCTATTTTCTTTCAAAGGTCGTTTGCTCTTCATCCTTTGGTTAAGACCTTTTTTCAAGGAGTCGCATGTGCGGCCTCCCAGAAAGCCTATACTTCCTGTTTGGGACCTTAAGCTGGTGCTTTCAGCTATGCAGGCCGCTCCCTTTGAGCCTTTGCAGGATATTCCTCTTCCTATTCTTACTCAGAAGGTTGCCTTTTTGGTTGCTATTACTTCTGTCCGCCGAGTTTCTGAACTGGCGGCTTTGTCTATTCTAGCTCCTTATTTTGAGAGGCATCAAGATAAGGTTGTTTTCCGTTTTAAACCGGATTTCCTTCCTAAGGTGGTGTCTGCTTTCCACCTAAATCAGGATATAGTTCTTCCTTCCTTGTGTCCTAAACCTAGTAACGACAAGGAAAGGGTCTTACATTCTTTGGATGTAGTTCGTTGTGTTAAGTATTATTTAGTTACTACCTCGGCCTTCCGCAAGACAGATGCCCCTTTTTGTTGTGCCTTCTGGGCCCAAGAAGGGTTTTGCTCCTGCCAAATCTTCCCTTAGTAAGTGGATACGTCAGGCCATCATTGGGGCCTATATGGCTCATTCTACTCGTGCTATTGGAGCTTCCTGGGCTTTTCAGCACCAGGCTTCTGTTGAACAGGTTTGCAAGGCTGCGATTTGGTCTTCTGTGCATACTTTTTCTTTTTTTAAGTTTTACAAGGTTGGTGTGCGGGCCTCAGTGGATGCTGCTTTTGGCTGCAAAATTCTGCAAGCTGCAGTAATTTAAGTTATGCATTATTCCTTGGGGATCCCCACCCATTATAGACACTGCTATTGGATGTCCCAAGTGTCATGAATATTTGGAAGTGGGGTGTGTGACATACTAGGAATAATACCATTTTGTGATTACTCACCTGTAAAATGGTTATTACGAGTATGTCACACACCCCGCTTCCCCCGCCCTTTTTTGTTCTAAGGGATCCTTTATATGGTGATTATTATTTTCAAACTATTTTTCAATTATCGAATATAATTTGCTCTTCCTAGTTCTTCACTGCTTTTTAAAAAGACTGAGGAATTGTGGGAGGAACCCAGTACTTATGGTCCAGGAGGGGCTCCTTTTTCCATGTCATCTCTGCAAGATCGCCCTCTACAGGCCGGGTTCCCAAGTGTCATGAATATTTGGAAGTGGGGTGTGTGACATACTCGTAATAACCATTTTACAGGTGAGTACTCACAAAATGGTATTTTTTAGATGACTAGGCTGAGGGCAGGAGAGTGCCACAGACCACAGGGAGACCGGGGATGTGGCCTCTCCCCTTTTGCTATGCTGGAGCTCTGTTCCAAATAGAGCTGTTTGCCATTAATTAATATGCATGGCATACAGTGCTGATTGGATGAGAGCCTACACATGCATAGTGGGACCTCAGGAAAGGTGAGTTTTGCAAGAGATCTTGGAAATTTTACATATAGGGATGCTTCAGCGAACCAAACCAAAGCCCCAGATGGTCGCATGGTTTTGGTCCACAGTAATGATATCTATTGCTAATGGAAAACCTCATGCCAATACAGGCGGTACTCTCAGAAAGAGGACACTCCCACAGCCAGAACACATCTCCCACACTATGTGACTGAGTCAGGGATGGTGGAACTACCATTATTGGCACAAAAACCTGTACTGAAAATGCCTACATTCACAGTGCCACTAGGCCGGGAATAACAGGTGTAGTTCCTGGGGTAAACTTCTATCCCAGGTCCCGGGGATACAGTCTGGGTCAGTATGGGATAGTTTCTTTTCCAGACTTCACATTCCATTCCATTCCATTTAACCCATAAATTGGTGTTACTGTCAAACCCCGTCTCAGAGGCAAAAGTATCCTCAGGGGAAGGGTTGGTCATGACCTGGACCTCCTGCAATGATTCTTTGCCAATTTTCTTATCCAATGGGTCATTTGGGGGAAGTGTTGGGGCTCCGGGCTTACCTCTAAAACTGGACATATCCCGGAGGTAGAAACTTCTTCCCCAATCTGAGCAGCCACTACACGAAACCAAAAAACCAATAAGTCCCATTGTCTGAGGGGGAAGGATTGTCTATAGTGAGGGTAAAAGTCGCGCAGGGATCAGATATATGGGGTAGGGACCCTATCCCTATTTACCCTTATTATACACATAAACATTTTAAACAGCAAATATAAAAGCAGAAGTATTAAAAGTATTGACTAGTATAGATATTGACTAATTTCAAAAGATCGCTTTTCCTTATGATCTTTAACAAGACCAATAACAGGGATTAGGACAGCCATATAGCACCATCCTTTCAGCTCTAGTGGGAACCAGGAGTAACACACTTTCCCCACAACAAATGTAAATGTTATTACACAAGCTCATGTTATGCTCCTATTTCTAAACTTGCTTTATATTCTCCTCCATCAAGAACATTACAAGAAATTCAGAATATTATAAGAAAGTTAGGCACGTACAGATTAATCAAAATGAAATTCCAGCCAGTTGCGTTGTGTTGGGCATTGCTCTCAGCTGGCTTAGGAATATTGAACTAAGACTGGGCACATATTTTCACTTCCCTATTAGATTTCCCAAACTTAAAATAGCAGTCTGGGTTGTGAGTCCTATGTCTGAAACTTAATCATTTCACATTTGGCTACTAGCAAAATTCATATTTCTCATGTGGTTTTTATAACTTTAAAGACCTGAGTGAAATTTTAAGGAATAGCTATCAATGTTGGATTCATTGTTTGGACACTTTTGGACATGCAGGAGCTCTAAGCGGCCTATTCTTATTTTGCTCTGTGCCATATCACTATATGTTAACCTTGGACCTACTGGGATGTTTGGGTCATAGCACGTTGAGCAGTTCTCCTTCTTAAAATATAACAATACTTGTCTGCAAACACTATAACAAATTTTAGCGTGGTAATCTTTCCCAAATCTTTTTTGATAGCTATCAAAGGACCTGTAATATTTCAGGATGTAATTTACTACAGATCCAACACCGGACTTTCAGGCATAGGCATCATTAAACTTTAGAAGTAGCATCTTAGGAGGTCACCTTCACTTGTCCCTCTTTTACCTAATTTCTCTAATTTTACTTTTCCCACATATACCATGAATGGGGCCTAACACCTGTGGGTCATAAATGCATAGAGTAAGCACATATATTATCACAAAAAGAATAAAAGCAAGTATCAAAAGTTCAAATAAGAGCTGGGGCTTCTTCGTCCGTTCTTCTTTCTTCGGGGACCCTAGATCCCCCGCATTAGTCATCATCTTCATGCTTGTCCTGTGCTCTAGGTAGCACAGTCTGCTTCTCCTCCGCTCTAGGTAGCGGTGTCTGCTTTTTGCTTGGACACTTCTTCACTCGGCACCCTCGACTGGCAATCCTCCACTAGGACTGGTTCTGGTCACTGTGATCACCATGGAAGCCTTGCTTCTTTCTGCGATTCAGCTACTGGATCACAACCGTCACCTACTTCAAAAGGATGGATGAGGGACATCTGTGAAGAAAAAGATAGATACGAGACAGAGAGGTGCAAGCCATATTTCTTTCAACATTTTCCAAGTTTTAATCAGCTTCCTCCCATATTCTTCCTATATCAGGTCTAGGTCCCCTCTTTCTAACATAAAGGGGCACCATAGCCCAGGGAGTGTGGAGTGGTCTTCCTATTAAAACCTTGAATGATGACTACCCAGTGACCTTAGGAGGGGTCATTCTAATTCCTACCAATCCTATGCCAATCCTACTCCTGGAAGTACCCTTTTACATTTAGCATAAGTTCCATCCTGTGGCTTTTCTAATTTATCCTCTCGGGTCCTATTTATTTATTTATTTTTCCAACTATTCCTGGGTGGTAAGGGATGTGAAACTTCCACTCTATTCTTAGGGTTTTCTACTAAATCCTGACATACATTCACAGTGAGGGACAGGCCATTTGGATTTACCTGCTAAGGTGTATACCCATTTAGGAATAATCTCTTGTGTGAAAATTCGTTCCACAGTCCTGGCATCTTCCCTCGTTGTCACAAAAAGTTTAACCCACCTTGGGAACATATCCGCTATCACTAAAGGATACTCCTGTTTTTTCCCTAAACTAAGCATGTGAGTAAAATCAATCTGTAGATGTGTGAACAGGGTTGTTGGAATGTCAGGTGCTCATTTCTTGCTTTCTGTGGGTTAAAAAGAGGTGCACCACTAGCAGCTGCATGGTTTCCCTATCTTTGCACAAAGTCCATGAACATTTGTGCACTCCTGCCTTTCCTCAATCCTCCCTGTCTTTTGTACTAGCATATGTTACTAGCATATGTTTGTGAGTCAGTCAAAGTCTGGTCAGGGAGGGGTATGTCTGGTGTTAGCTTGGGCATTTGCATGTTTGCTGTTTGCGTGTATGTTCTTAAGAAGGAAGGACAAAATTTTGAGTAGTAAAGTTGTATCATGTCACAAAAAGTAAAAGTTTCTGCCATTTTTACTACCACTACACATGAGGCCAGGGCTATGAGACACACAGGCATGCCCTGTACCTGCCCAGGGACCACCTTTGAGAAAAAAACAGGGCACCTCCATGCTCTTATGCTGGGCCCCTGCCCAGGGTTGTACAAATCCTGACAACTAAATGACATCTTGCCATAATCTGGAAAACCTAACCCTGGGGCTATCACCATATCTCAAATACACAAAACATTGCACATTACACATTTCATTTAACCATTTCAGGGTGTCAGGTTTATCAACATACATTTCAGCTCTCAATATGCTGTCATAACATGAACAATTTAGAATCCATTGGCAGCAGCAACCAATCATACCATAGAAGGTTAGCATGTCCTCCTTAGTAAGTGGACGGGGCAGACCCACGACAGCAGCTATTCTCTTATGGCTTATTTCTCTTTGTCCCTGGGAAAGCACAAAACCCAGGTATTCAACCTTTTCCTGAATCATTGCAACTTTTCTTTAGACACTTTATAATCACTTTCAAAAAGACAATTCGAACGATCCCTCTTGTCCCACAGGGTGGCCTCCCAATAAAAACTGTAGAGGAGTAATCTGTCTGCAGTAGGACGGAACCATGGCTGGGTGTCCAGGCTTTAAGAGGAGGACTATTGTACCATTACACAAGAAAAACTATTAGCTAATACACATAAGCCTAGGGCAAATGTGACCTAAAACAAAAGCAAAGATGGGCTGTGTCTCCTCGTCCACTGGGACGCTGAAAAAAAAACTATTTCTTAAATCAATGTTGCTATACCAGCCTGTGTCATAAGGTGAGAAGAGATGGCAGACAGGCACTAAAGGGGCAGTTGGTATCTTTACACTATTTATGTCCCTGAGATCTTAGACAAATCTCATGGTTTCAATGTTGCTTTTTTTTAAATATTCTGGTAATAAAATCCCACATCCAGCACCCAGGGGCTTATCTGGTTTAAGTCAGCATACAATCTTTCTTGTTAAGTTTTAATGTGAAACTATATTTGATTCCCTGTTTAGCCTGAGGGGGGTCAGAAATTAGTAAGGGCGGTGTATTTATCTCCATTGCTTGTGCTGCTGAAATCTGCTACTCTCAGCGCGTATTATCTCCGTCTCTCCCCACACACACACATTCCGTTCTTGCCAGCTTGCGTGCTTTTAACCCATACACTGTCACACAGCATGGGATGTCTCTAAAATAATTTCATATTAGCCCAGTCTCATGTGGATCCTAACAAAGCATCTATGAGTTACAGTTAAAACATATATTTATGAATCTTTCATAGAAATCTGAAAAAAACTCCCACATTGTATCCTGACCTGACTTCTATATTAACCTTTTCCAACTAATTTTACTCCTAGTATTTGCAGTGGGACCCCCATAGGAAACCCAGCTGTCACCTTTACCTAGTTCATTTTTCTTTGTGTACCTCTTTATCTAGTGGATAAACATCAGCAGACAGCTTCTGTCTATCGCTGCTCATTTGTTTTCTGACTTCTGTGATTAGTAAGACTTCCATCTCTTCCTCAGTAAAGGAGGGATAGAGGCTGTTTTTCTTAGGTGGTATGTAAGGTGAGGGGCAGTTACTTTTAGCCATAGACTCTTGCTTACATTTTATTTTAAATTTATTCCATATTTTGTGCTCCAGGGCATGAAACCCAGGGGACCCTTTTCTTCTGAACTGGATGTCCTCTATAACTAGTCTATAACTAGAACTCTTAGTCATCCCTTTTAAACCAATAGGGAGCATGTTTTAACCCATTTCCACCTCCCTTCTTCATATAATCTTTATCTAAGTTTGGGTCTCCTTGATAATATGGGAACCTTTCCAGACCACCCCGCCAGATAGTCTACAAAAGGTTGCACAAAAAATCCTGATCCTGCCACTCTCTCTACATACACACAGGACTCTCCTATCCAGGGGGTCTTAGACTCTTGACTACCCATCATCAGTTAACAAATGACAAATTAGCAAATTACAACATCAGTGGTTTAAAGCGTGTTCACCTCCACACTTATCAATACACACAAACAAATAATCCGAAACTTCTATGCGACAATAAGAAAAGCAAAAAAGGCACAGGGATATTTCCACAAGGCAGAGGCTCAACTACCTCGTAGCGCTACTATTTAACCTGGAGTCTTACCTGACGCATCTGACGTTAAAACCTGCGACTACGCCTGTCGCTAAAAACCTGTGACTATACCTGTCACTAAACCCTGCGACTAAACCTGTCGCTATACCTGTGACCAAACCTGTCACTAAAACCTGCGACTAAAACCTGGAGTCCTGCTCTCTGCGTCCCTCCTGATGCTACCTGTCCCTATACACCTGCGGCTAAATTATACCTCCCAACCTGGCTCTTGAATTCTGCCGTCCCGGGGGTAGTTAATGTAAAATGTCACTTACCCAAGAGAAAGTAGAATTGCCCGCATTCTCCACCAAAGAACTGTTGGGGGTAGGTATCCCGTTGAGCGTCTGCCCCTGGAGAGTCTCTGCTTAGCTCGAGCTAAGAACCAGTATGACGCAAAGAAAAGTTCAGACATACAAGTTCTGATTTATTTCTAACACAGCAGAGAATATATAGAGCAGTTTACAGAATTGCTCCTTACCCCTCCCTTCGGGGAGTGATTATTAACGGGACATTTTGCATATAGGCATGAAACATAAAACAAAATAATAAGTTCTTAAAACAAGAGAAGAAATTAGAGACGGCCTTGCTGCTGTCTCCTGAAGCTTACAAGTTGACATAGATAAGGCACATCTTGTTAGCTAGGTTATAATAATAATAATGAAATGTAAATTTTCTGGTAAATGATTACATGGAAAAGTAAGTGTTTTAAAGTGAAACTTTCACCTCTATTCTAAGCTTGAGCAACTAGTTCAAACAAGCCTTACTTAGTATATAGTATATTATAAATAAATAGCTGGATAAATTTCACCCCCATCCTTTCAGTATGAAGCTAGGGCGAGGTTCAAAACACGTCAAATACCTCAGATGTGGTTCAGTATTTTAAAAGATTCCAAGGCGGAGCCACGATCTGTTCCCTCGGCCATAGGCAATGGAAGAAAGGAAATCAAAATATTTAAAGGAACATTATATCCCCCTGGAGTTATAAAGTGTATTTTGCACAGTTTTCATGTTGTTCAGAGACTGCACCAATACTGTCTTATTATACTCCTGCACTGGGAAAAATATCTTTATTTAAAATACTTAAAATAATTATAACTTTATTTTGAGCACGGCGTCTGTGGGCGAAGTTTTCTTTGCCTAAGGGAAGAATATATAGTTATTGATGGGCAGCATCCTCTCTGCAGGTCCTGGTCGGGGGCTCCATCCTGATCTGGTGGGTGCTGGTGTGCTGCTGGGGAGCAGCCACTATTGCAGTTGCCCCGCCAGTATCTGTAGTGGGAGGGGATACTTGGCATCCCGCCAAGCTAATGCCGTGCTGCTAGGCATTGAAGATTTTCTACTGTAGAGGAAGAGCCTGTGTGAAATCATGTGACTGGGTCATGGATGCGGATTTCCAGGGGAGGGAATCTCCCAAATGGTGGATATGGCAGACTATACTGGCAGAGGGCCTTCCCAACCTTCCGCTCATCACTAATAGTTTCAAGTATGCACAACGGATTCATTTTGTTGTTTTATGTTTTTGCTGCATTCTGTGGTTCACTGGAGCCCTCTGCATCAGCAACAGGTGTGGCTCTGCTTTATGGTTCAAAAGCTGCATGCTAGCGCACTTGAATAAAGCGCATTGTTAAAGCAGAGCAAAACCAACCCAGCATGACCCTGGAACCTAAAAGATTGTATTAACCTTGCCCCCCCCCCCAGGGCTGCCTTTAAAGATTCACCTTTCCCCGCTGCAGCGGCGCATGCATAGGCTCTCTTCCAATGAGAGCCATCTGCCATGACTACTTTCGTCAAACGTCTCTTATTCCAAGTATGTCACACACCCCACTTCCAAGATTAATGGCATATGGGTTATGTCCAGTAGAGGGCGAACCTCTGCAGAGATGACTAGAAAAAAAGAAGCCCCTCCCGGTCCATAAATACCTGGAACCTCCCACACATTCCCCAGTAATCGTCTCTGCAGACGGCGAGCAAGTCAGAAGATTGCTGATTCCTCCTTGCAGGTAAGCCGGGTTTGCACCCGGACATTTTTATCCTATTTCTGCCCGGACCTAGTTAAATACCCCTGTGCCTCCCAGCCTAGGCTGCAGGTCCGGGTGAGGGTAGGGTACACCTTAACAGGTGTACTGATAGGAGCCACGCTCTTCCGTGAGATCCCATATTAGGGTAGGCGGCTACCAGGTCGGTGACCCTGGTTTGGGATGCCCTGTCCGTTTTCCCCACCTTCTACTACTGTAGTTGGGGACCTTCCCCTTCCATTACTCCCTTCTCGCAACGGGGGGGGGGGCTGTGTCCTTACTTATGGTCCTTCCCTTTTTTGTTTCATGTGAATGTGTGTTGGTGTGTGTGTTTGTCACTGTATGCGCCATTTAGGAGCCGCAGCGCGCTGGGAGCCGAGGTCCCAACGCTTGGGGAAGGAGAGCTTCTTCCCCTCCTTGCTGTCCGGAGAGGGGGCGGGGCCGAGCGCTCGCGCGCTGGTTGCGGCCCGCCCCCTCTCTCTCTGGCGCCCTATGCGGTGCCCAGCATTGGCCGGGAACCGTGATGATGGGGAAGGGGCGGGGCCAGCCGCGGCGCGCGTTCTGTGCTGGCCCGCCTTCTTCTCCCTCTTTTGTCGTCACCACTGGTTGGATAGGCACCATTACTGTGTTGTGAGTGCCCTGCGGGGCTTCTTGTTTTTTCTTATCCATGCTATGTGTTATGCGCTTTTCTGTCTAGCGCGGCGGCTGCCATTATTGACGCATGTATCATTTACATAGATGTCTCTTATGCATGCATATATATTATTAATATTCTGCATGTATGACTGCGGTGGTTAGTGTGCCTTGCTTACAGGGTCTCCCTTCTCTTTTGGTGTCTTTCAGGAGGACCCTGCTTGGTTAAAAGGGGGGTTCTCTCGTTCCTAGGGCCCCTTGGCTAAATTTGGGGCATTTTCATTTTCATTATTATTATTGAAATCCTCCCACTAACGGACTTAAGGGGCATCCCGGGTAGCTTTTAGCGTAATTCCCTCTGGTCCTTGCGACTACCATAATAATCACCATATGGAGGCTTCCCAGGATACTGGGCTCGGGCTCCCTTCGGGGCAATCCCGGCAGTGTGTGGGTTGTGAGGTATCCCTTACGGGGGATAATGTACTGATTTGCAGGCCATAACGCGGCAGTCGGGGTCCCAGGCGTCTGGGTCCGTGCCGCCGGTCTCATCACCTACTCCACCCTGCCTTATCCGTACTCCAAGTGACACTGTCATTAGTGGGGAGTCGCAATCTGATGTATGTGCTAGATTGGCCAACATCGAGAAATTGATTTCTAGCTCTGCAGCCGGAAGGCCCCGGCTAAGAGAAGGCATCTGTCACCGGCCGAGCCGGTTCTTGATGATTATGATTCCTTTGACTGGTCTGATTATTCCCCGTTTGAGGAAGGGGAACTGTTTACGGAATCTGATAGCTTTGAGGATCAGCAGTTTTTGGATGCTGATGCTGGGCAGGGGCATGGGATGCCGTGGATACCCCAAGATCCTGGCCCATTTATTTGAGGTACTGGCTATTTCTCCTCTGGCGGAGTCTCCTCCGCAGAAGGGGGAGTTTTTTGGGACCTCTAAGCCTCGTTTGGAGTTCCCAAATAAGAAGCATTTTGAAAATTTGATTCTTAAGGAATGGGAAAGACCTAGCCAACCTAGTTCCTCAGGGATGGGATAGGAAGTATCCCTTTCCGGTGGACGCGGTGAAGCACTGGTCGTCCCCTCCCGAGGTCGATGCGTCCATTCTGGGATTGACCAAAACATCTGTTGTGCACTCTCCAGACGCCACCACGATTAAGGATGGTGTGGACCGACGTATTGATCAGATGGCTTGCCATGCCTTTGCTAGCGTGGGTTCAGCCTTGCGGCCTGTTTGTGCTTCTGCACTCACGGTTGTGGCTACCAGGTCTGTGGTTAGGGGCCTGTTGAGTGGTTCCCCGCTGGACCCAGCCAGTGATGAATTTCCAGCGCTTATGCGGTGTGAATTGTTCATGACCTTTTGTCTTGTCTGCCTTGGATGACACAATATGTATGTGTAGCAGAACCTCGGCGTTGCTTGTGGCTATACGACGCTCTGTCTAGTTGCGCCAGTGGACGGCTGACATTGCGGCTAAGAAGTCACTTACAGGGCTACCCTTTCTGGGTATGCGGCTGTTTGGAGATAAATTGGATTCAGTAGCGAAAGGAGGAAAGCTACCGCAATGCAAGAAGTAGCGTCGCTTTCGGGGGGCAGGCTCCTTTAATCCTTCCTTTCGCGGTGCCAGAGCGGGCAGAGGAGCTGCCTTCTCTGCCTTCAGAGGTGATTCCTGGAGCAGAGGCAGAGGACGGGCCCGTCCAGGACCTGTCTGGGGTTCCAAGCCCAAGCTCACTGCCAAGCCAGCTCAGCAATGAGGGGGCGCCCTCACCCTTGCGGGTGGGGGGACGGCTGCGGCACTTCTTCCAGGTCTGGGCCCGGGAGGTCACAGACAAATGGATCTTGGAAGTGGTCTCTTCTGGGTACAAGCTGGAGTTCGAGTACCGGCCTCCTCCCAGATTCCTCAGATCTCGGGTCCCCTCGGACCCCCGGGCTGCGCAGGGGCTCCTGTTGGCAGTGCAAAATCTTCTGGACATGGAAGTCATATGCCCAGTGCCTTTATCAGAGAGAGGCCGGGGCTATTATTCCAACCTCTTCACGGTGCCCAAAAAGGATGGATCCATAAGACCCATTCTGGGTTTGAAGCTTCTCAACAGGTTCATCAGAGCCAAGAAGTTCCGCATTGAGACTTTGCTCTCAGCCATCCTTTCTCTTCGTCAGGGGGACTTCATGACGTCCATAGACATCAAGGATGCTTACCTTCATGTGCCGATCTTCCCAGCATTCCCCTCGGACCCCCGGGCTGCGCAGGGGCTCCTGTTGGCAGTGCAAAATCTTCTGGACATGGAAGTCATATGCCCAGTGCCGTATCTGGACGACCTTCTCATTACGGCATCCTCTCTCAGACAGGCGGAGCTAGACACCAGGATGGTGGTGTCAACGCTGGAGAGGTTCGGCTGGGTGATCAACCATCCCAAGTCTTCTCTCCCTGTCAAGGGAGATTGCATTTCTGGGCATGAATCTGGATACCATTCAGACCAGGGTGTTCCTACCTCAGTCGAAGGTGCAGATGGTTCAAGATCTGATACGTCTTCTATCCAACCCTCGCTCGTCTATCCGGCTAGGGATGAGAATGGTGGGGTTGATGGTGCCTTCCTTCGAGGCAGTCCCTTTTGCTCAGTTCCACATGAGGTCGCTCCAGCTCCATCTACTGTTGGCCTGGGGCAGATGTCCGCTGTCATTGGATCAGTCATTTCGGATGTCTCCCCTGGTTCGGCAGTCTCTTCAGTGATGGCTGGAACTAAGGAATCTTCTGAGGGGCAGGTCTTTTCCGACTCCTTGTTGGGAGACGGTCACCACGGATGCCAGCCTGTCGGGCTGGGGGGGTTTCTGGAAGGAGCCCCAGGGGTTGTGGGGTCCTCGGGAGGCCCACACCCCCATCAATGTCTTGGAGCTGAGAGCTATTCGGTTGGTACTGTCACGCTTGATGCATCACCTCCAGGGTCTACTGGTTCAGGTTCGATCAGACAATCGGACTGCGGTCGCTTACATCAATCACCAAGGAGGGACTCTCAGCAGGAGTGCCCTCAGGGAAGTTTCTCTGATTTTTGCATGGGCGGAAAGCAATGTCCCATGCATCTCAGCAGTGTACATTCCGGGAGTGGAAAACGTGGAGGCAGACTGAGCAGGGGATCCTCTCGCCGAGGGGAATGGTCGCTCAACCACAAGGTGTTCCGGTCCCTTTGTCACAAGTGGGGGATTCCAGAGGCGGATCTCTTTGCCTCATGTCACAATCACAAGCTTCCTGCATTTGTGTCTCTAACTCAGGATCCTCTGGCCCTGGCAGTGGACGCCTTGTCTCTTGCCTGGAGGGATCTGGGTTTTCTGTACCTGTTTCCCCCCTTCTCCATGGTGGGCAAGGTGGTGCGCAAGCTGGCCCAAGAGGGTGCGCCAGCAATTCTGGTGGCCCCAAGGTGGCCAAGACAGGTTTGGTTCGCAGACGTCGTACGGCTGGCGGTAGATCAGTACAGGTTGCCCCTGTTTCCGGATCTGATCACTCAAGGTCAACTTTGTTACCCCAATTTACAAACGCTGGCTTTGACGGCGTGGCTGCTGAAACCTCCATCTTAAAAGAAGAAGGTTTGTCTGATGCTGTGATTCAGACACTTGTTAGGGCTAGGAAGAGATCTTCCTCGAACATCTACTACAGGACTTGGAGGTCCTATATTGATTGGTGTGAGGCTAGGGCCTTGCCTTGCAGGGTGTTTTTGATCCCTAGGATTTTGGATTTTCTTCAACACGGTCTGGACCTGGGGTTCCAGCTTAGTACCTTGAAAGGGCAGGTCTCTGCCCTGGCGGTCTTCTTTCAAAGGTCCTTTGCTCTTTATCCTTTGGTTAAAACTTTTTTCCAGGGGGTCACTCATGTGCGGCCCCCTCAAAAGCCTTTGTTGCCTGTTTGGGATTTGAATTTGGTTCTGTCGGCCCTCCAGGGGCCTCCTTTTGAGCCGGTGCAGGATGTTGCACTTTCTATGCTCACACAAAAGGTTGCCTTTTTGGTGGCTATCACCTCGGTTCGACGTGTCTCCGAGTTGGCTGCTCTGTCCATTCAGGCCCCTTACTTTGAAAGACACCAGGATAAGGTGGTCTTTCGCTTTAAGCCAGATTTCCTTCCTAAGGTGGTTTCTGCCTTCCATCTCAATCAGGATGTGGTTCTTCCTTCCTTGTGTCCTAAGCCTAGCAATGACAAGGAGAGGGTCCTGCACTCTTTGGATGTAGTTCGTTGTGTGAAGTACTATTTGGTGGCTACTTCTCCCTTTCCTAAGACGGACGCCTTGTTCGTGGTGCCCTCCGGGCCCAGGAAGGGTTTGGCGCCCGCCAAGTCTACCATTAGTAAATGGATACGTCAGGCCATTGTTGGGGCCTATTCTGCCAAGGGGAGGGTTCCCCCTTTTCAGATCACTGCTCATTCTACTCGTGCTGTTGGGGCTTCCTGGGCTTTCCAGCACCAGTCCTCTGTTGAACAAGTTTGTAAGGCTGCTACTTGGTCTTCTATTCATACTTTTTACAAGTTTTATAAGGTTGATGTGCGGGCCTCAGCAGATGCTGTTTTTGGCCGCAAGGTTCTGCAAGCTGCAGTGGTTTAAATTGGTGCATTATTGCCTTTTTGGGATCCCCACCCTTGTTAGACACTGCTATTGGATGTCCCATATGTCATTAATCTTGGAAGCGGGGTGTGTGACATACTTGGAATAATACCATTTTGTGATTACTCACCTTTAAAATGGGTATTATAAGTATGTCACACACCCCGCTTCATCCTGCTCTGATTTATAGTCTGGATCCTCTATATGGTGAACCTTGTTTGGTTATTTAGTCTTTTATTGGCTCTTCCTGGTCCCCTTACTGCTTTCCTAAACTGGGGAATGTGTGGGAGGTCCCAGGTATTTATGGACCGGGAGGGGCTTCTTTTTTTCTAGTCATCTCTGCAGAAGTTCGTCCTCTACTGGACATAACCCATATGTCATTAATCTTGGAAGCGGGTGTGTAACATACTTATAATACCCATTTTAAAGGTGAGTAATCACAAAATGGTATTATTGTTGTGAATAGGGAGTGCTCGCTGGCACATGCTTTCGTCCTAAGCATTCAGGGGATGCGGCAGTGCTTGCTCCCCATTTTATTCAATGAGAGCCATTTGCTGAATTATATAGTCACACAAGATGGCTCTCTTGGACAAGAGCCCTCGCATGCACTGTTGGAATGAGGGAGGGGGGTGAGTAAAAGTGGCGTTCTGGCGGGTTTCACACAGCGGGGCATCCCAATTCTGGGTTCCCAGTGGGATGCAACATCTGTATTAGATTCCTTGCTCTACTTATTTATATTTTGGGGGATGAGGGGGGGGATCTGTACACACTTGTGTATTTTTGTGTTTTTTTTTTTTTAGAGTGATCCACATGCAATGGATGATTCAAGTGATTAAGCTATTTGTTATTTTAATCTGTTGGGTTGCTTACTGATTTATATTAGTTTAATGTCCTTTCTCTTTAAATGTGGCACCCAACCATTTTTTAGTGCTAAATGTGTCTTGAATAGGAGGCCTATGTGTGTGTGTGGGGGGGGGGGGGCTGTAGGGGGCAGGGCTCATAGCTGGGTGTTTTAGCATGTGCTTGGTGGAGCTAATGAAGAATAAACTATAGTTCTTCTGAAAAATTCAGTAGCTTAGTGGGGTCAACTGAACCACCAATGTACTTGGGCCGCAGCTAAAAACATTCAGAGCTAATCAAGACTTGGGAATCCCACAATTTAATGTATTTGTAGATTAAAAGTCAGAGTTGCTCTTTGGAGGATCAAGTTACCTGTTTAAAGAAAATGCTCATTATGAAATACTTTAGTGAGTCATAAGCTAGATGACCGTTTTTAATACGCTGAAATGAGAAAATGCATTTTGCTAATACATTTAATATTATGCAGGCTGGTTATCAAATTACTCAGCAAAGGCTTCCAGTCGCAGTTAATGGGCTTCTGACGTACCAGTGTCAAGTAGGAACAAAATGGAATGACATGGCAACAAAGTGTGTCAGGATTAAACAGGTCCAGCTGGAGCAGGACAGTGGCAAGAGTCTTCATGATGAATCTAGACGGCAAACTCTCATTGACTTGAACCGAGCAGGTAAGTTGTGGGAAAAGTTACTTAAAAGTAAACTGTGTAGTTTGGTTTAATGTAATATAAACCACTTTCGTGGACTTTGACTAAGACCTCAGACCAGCTAATGCCAGAGAGCAAAAGACTCTCCATTTACCTGCTGCCTGCTCACTCATCGCACATCTCTCACCTGTAGCACCAGTATGAGAAGCTGTGCTGGCGGTTCTGTGTGGCCTGTGCACAAAGCACGCCAATGGAAAATAATGAGCAGGGGCGTAGCTTGAGAGGGTGCAAGGGGGGCAACTGCATCGGGGCCCAGAAGGTCAGGGGGTCCCATCATTGTTGCTCCTCCACCTTATTTATCATATTTGTGCTTTATTAGCATTATTTAGAAAAATAAAGCAGCATATATCTCTGTTTCGGTCATTAGTCTATCTGCATCCAATTGAGTTAAAAGACAGTAAAAAATTTAGTATATGAGCCGTGAAAGGGTCTCATTTAATGTTTGCACCAGGGACTCTCACATTTAGTTATGCCACTGATAATGAGCACCTCCATGCATAAGAATGTCTATGAACGGAGGTGCCCATTTTTCTTAATGGGAATGCTTTGGGCACAGGCCAAGCCCACACTCCAGCCGAGCTTCTCATGCTGATGCTGTGGGTGAGAAATGTGCCTTGAGGAAAGTCCACAAAAGTGCACCTCATTAAAAGTTCTCCTTTTAATTTTGGCATGTAGAGGCATGCATACCATTGCTAGTTTATGTTTGGTTTTAGCACCATTCAGCGTTGCCAAGGCTAGAGCACAGCAACAATCAAAATTTAAAATTGCATAGATAAGAGGAGCTTTTGAGAACTTTCCAGGATCCATTGGAGTGCCTGAAATACCTAGCTAAGTATCCTTTTCACTGCAGGGGGGTCTTGCTTTTGTCCTTTGCATTCACCTGGGTGAGCAAAGCAAATGGATCCTGGTGGTAATTTGTTTTCTCATCCCCTCCATTTGGGGGCACCACTAGTAGCAACTCGTGGAATAATCTCAGTCGTAGGCTGGGGCTGCAAGATAGAAAATAAACTAGCTTCTCCGGGTCTATAAAGGACATTCTGTGTCAGGATCTCCTCAGTTCTTTTCTTGCTGTCGCAAGGGACTGTGTAGATGTCTGGATCTTTTTGTTTTTAGTACAATGCTGACTGGGAGAAGGGGCTTTGACTCCATCTGTTTCCCAACCCCTCACCACCTGCTGCATTCCCAGGGACCCCAGTTAGATGCCTGAAGCTGGGTTGGGTCCAGGTAAGTGTGTTGGGACATGGGTCCAGGTAAGTGTGCCGGGGCTTGTCCAACTGGATCTGAACCCTGAGGGTCAGGAACCCGCTGATGCAGGGTCAGCGTGTGTGCTTGTGTTTACTACATTCCATGACACCCTGAGAGATCCTGCATTACTGGTCAGAGCTCATTCAGAGCGCTTGGGGGAGAGGCGGCCTCGCTGCGGGGGCCTGGCCTCCAGCCATGTGGCCTGCCCATTGGCAGATCCCAGAAGAGGGTGGGCCATCCACACCTGCGGTGTCAGCGGAGGGCATGGCTTCGGCTGCTCTGGCATGACAGTGGAAGACGGGAGAAGGGGATGGGGCTACTGAACTTACAAAGTCCATGGCCCGCCCTCCTTCTCCTCACTAACAGCACGAGGCACCGCCATCTTGTGTGGTGCCTGAGGTCCCTGCTACATTCCTAGATTGTTGATTGTCAGCTCCTGCACTGCCTCCCTGTTCCTGGGCTTAGGATCGGTTCCAGCGCAGCTGCCACCCCACGGTTTCCTTGGTCAGATAGGGCTCTCTCCGGGGGGCAAAGCCTTTTGACTTGTACTGATTCCTTTCGGAATCTGCCATTTGTTCATGTTGTTGCAGAAGCTCCTGCATCCTTGGTTGCTTTTCCGGTAGTGCAGGCAGGTCTGACCAGTAGCGTGTGGTGACCAGCATTCCAGCTGTATTGCTTTGGTTTTCGCCACCTGAGGTAAACAAACTGGTGTCAGGTCTGGCTCAGCACACCCTTACCCCTATTTCGGATTGTGTGGCCTTGAGAGATCCGGCGGATAGGAGGTTGGACCAGCTGGCCAGGCATGCGTTCTCAGTGTTGGGGTCGCCCATGCGACCAGCTTGTGCCACATCCATGGCTGCTATGGCAGGCAAGGTCTGGATGAAGCAGCAGAAGATGTGTTTGCGACATGGAGGTTCGCGTTCCTCTGCACTTCGCTTGAACTCCTTCACTATGGAGGTCTTCAGATACATCGTGGCAGGTATGGACAGCTTGCCTTTCTGGTCACTTTGCAACGCACAGTCTGGCTGAATCAGTGGTCAACCAACACAATTTAGAAGAAGATGCTTACTGCCCTCCCCTTTGGCGGGGGGTTGTCTTTTTGGTGAGCCTCAGGATGACCTGGTCCGGAAGGCCATCTGTGGGAAGTCGATTAGGCTTCCACGGAAACTTGAGAACCTTGTTTCGCAGGTCGCCGAATTTCCGGCCCTTCTGTAAATTCGGAGGTTCAACAGACCAAGGGGGAAACCTAGACCCCAATGGGCAAGCCAGCCTAAGCCCCCAACAAGCCCTCTGAGTGTTGGCAGGACACAATCGCCCGATCGAGTGAGTGGGGGCTTCTTCACTACGCACCTGTGCTGAGGGAATGGATGTTGACGCCTGGATCCAGGTGGTTGTTTCTTTCGGATACAAGATCGAGTTTTGGACCAGGCCTCCGCACAGGTTTGTGGTAGCCAGGCCTTCCTGTGTCGTGAAAAGTGCGATGGCTCACAACAACGCAACAGAGCTCTTGTTGGACCGAGGAGTTGTAATGCCTGTGCCCCCTCTGGATCTTCTGAAAAAACCTCTTCCTTTTTACCAGTGGCTACTAGTGGTATCCTGTAAACTCTATCTACACATGAAAGGTCTGCACTGATAACTACAGGTGAAGAAGAGATGGCATTCTGGAACCATAGGGTGCCAAAAAGAGCAGCTGCTCTGCTGGTTTAGTTACGGCTGAGGTAGACATAATGGTTTAAAGGGGGTTGTTTTAGCTAGTATTTAATTTTGAACTTGATCCTCAGAAGTCCTTTAATCTGTAATTTAGCTCTATAAGATATAGATTAGCTATATAAGATTATATTCTGATTCTTGGGGAACTGCGCTGCTTCATCCATCTATCACCTTTTCTACCACAGCGCTAAGTAAACTGACGGGTTTGTACTGCTCTTCAGCCAGTCGCAAGCAGAGGAATGAGTTGTTTCACTGTGCTGCCATTAAAATGACAGCGGAAATGTTGATTGAAAATATCCTACAGAAATTTGCCGCACATAAGTTGGGCTACATTCTGGAAGCTTTTTGTGCTCATATTTGATTTTATATGCTTGGGTTGCTGAGTTTTTTTATGCCATTCTGTGTGTATTGTAGAGGTTCTCATGTCAAATAGTGAGTAGATTACAACTATTTAAATAGATTTGCATTTCAATGTAATAAATCTAATACACCTGACCTGCCCAAAAATGATTATATTCCAAGTATGTCACACACCCAGCTTCCAGATTAATAACATTCGGGTTATGTCCAGTGGAGGGCGAACTTCTGCAGAGATGACTAGAAAAAAAGGAGCTCCTTGCGGTCCATAAATACCTGGGACCTCCCACACATTAACCAGTAATCGTCTCTGCAGAACGGCGAGCAAGTCAGAAGATGGCTGTTTCTTCCTAGCAGGTAAGCTGGGTTTACACCCGGCCATTTTATTCCCTATTTCTGCCCGGACCTGATTTAGTTTTAACCCTATGCCTCCCAGCCTTGGCTGAAGGTCCAGGCGAGGGTAGGGTACACCTTAGCAGGTGTACTAATAGGAGCCATGCTCCTCGGTGAGACCCCATATAAGGGCGTAGGCGGTAACCAGGTTTGGTGATCCTGGTTTGGGATGCCCTGTCCTCATTCCCCTTCACTACCAGGTAGTTTGGGATTACCCCCTGTCGGTTCTCCCTGATCCCGCAACGAGGGGGGGGGGGGCTGCCTTCCTCCTTAGCCTTTTCTTTCCCCTTGTCAGCCTTGTGTGTGTGTGTGCGTGTTATGTTTTACTTGTAACCTTAGGACACTGAGCCCTGCTGCAGCCGAGTGGGGAGCTGGCCGTTCCGGCCGGCTCCGCACTATCATGAGGAGAGCTTCTCCTCTAGTCAGTCAAGAGAGGGGGCGGGGCCGGGCGCTCGGCGCGCTGGCAGTGGCCCTCCCTCTGCGGCGCCCAGCCAATGGCCGGGAACCACGTTCTTAGTGTGCGATGGGGAGGGGGCGGGGCCAGGCACAGCGCGATCCGCGCTGGCCTGCCCTTCTTCATCCTCTTCTCCTTACTGTGCTGGAGGCGCCGCCATTACACCCTGCTGTGAGTACCCTTTTTTCCTTGTCTAGTGCTGTTAATGGGTTCTCACCCTTATCAACTGTGGTGGCAGCCATTAACCCTTGGGGTTACCGTATTTTCCGCCCTATAAGACGCACTTATTTTCTCCCAAAAGTGGGAGAAAAATGTCAGTGCGTCTTATCGGGCGAATGCTGGAAAAAATAAATAAAAAAGGAAAAGTTTACTCACCTCTCCATCGCTTGCGCTGTCCCGGAAGCGGCGGAGGCAGCGGCGCCAGCACACACAGACACCGGCCTGTTATAGTGGTGGGCGTGGCCGATGCTCGAGCATCGGCCACGCCCACCACTATACCAAGGCCGGGTGTTCACTGTGTGTGCTGGCGCCGCAGAGCGAGGAAGCGGCGGAGGCAGCTGTATCTGCTGCCTCCATCTCTTCCTCTGTGACACACGGCCTTAGGCAGCGGTGGGCGTGGCCGTCGCTCGAGCGTCGGCCATGCCCACCGCTGTATAGTCCAGGTGTCTCTATCTGCTGGGGCCGTGGAGAAGTGACAGGGACAGTGCGAGCCGCGATACCTCTGCCGCTCGCACTGTCCCTGTCACTTCTCAACGGCCCCAGCAGACAGAGACACCCGGACTACACAGCGGTGGGCATGGCCGATGCTCGAGCGTCGGCCATGCCCACCGCTGTGTGTGTCTGTGTGTGAAGACGGCGGGGACAGCGGGAAGGATTTAAAGTTGAGTTTACTTTTTTTTTTTTTGCTATTGCCTATAAGGAGAATGAAAGGAGGGTGGATGCCACACTACCTATACAGGGATGGAAGGGGGGGATACCACACTACCTATACAGGGATGAAAGGGGGGGATGCCACACTACCTATTGTAAACAATCCAACCTCTCCTGCGTGGCTGGCCAAAGGTAAACAAGAGAATATAATAATAATATTAATATCTCCTGAATGGCTCTTAGCCAAATGTAAACAATTATATATCTCCTGCCTGCCGCTCGGCAGATGTAAACAATAAGATAATAATAATATTGTGTATATATTTATCCTGCCCGGCTTGACTAAAATAGGCAACACATATACCAATATTATCAATATCTGGCCAATGATCACGCAATGGATACACGCATAAGACTATAAGACTGTAGTTCTTTTGACTTCTGGTATATGCAAGAGACACTGAGACGCGTAGTAAATAGAGAGATATATTGTTGACAAAATAATGCAATCAAATCTCAAATCAAACACAATACAATCCAGTTATGAGACTGGCATACATATATACAGGGAAAGACACATTACCCTCCTGATACGGCACTCACAAGCTTCTCCTGTGCAAGCAGTCTCCCGTCAAAACCTCCTCCTTCCTTCTGCCTCCTCTCCTGTCTGCACCCCCCTCAATTATACCTCCCTGCCCTTTTGATCTCCAGTCCTGCTGACCCCCCCCCCCCCCCCCTTGGGCTTGACCCACCGGTTATGCAAAAGAGGGTGCATCCCGGAAATTCCCAGAAGCCGTTTGTGTATTTTATGGTGCCAGCGTCTATCTAACCTTTTGATGTCCAGTCGTTTTGCTAGGAGGGTGCAACTGCTATTTCAGGTCTATATGTCTATTTACAACATATTTATGGTGTGGTCACAGAATGTTGATATTATCTAGTGCCCTCTCAGATGTCTTTTGTTATTTTCTGGTTTCGGAATGCAGATATTATCTAGCTTGGACAACCTGCCTTAGGCCTCCCTCCTTCATGTCATGCCCTGCTGTATATTCATATATTTTTTGTACAAATCAAATATAACATAAATCTATATGTATATGACCCATATATCACTGTATATTTACATATCCCCCGCTTGAGGGCATTCATATCTTGATGTGAAAAGCCCTCACTTTGCTCTTTGGTTATACACTTGCTCTCAGATCATCCTTTAAAAGTGATTCAAATTTGCTGAGACTGATGGGACCCGATACATTACAGCACAATGCTATGACAACCTACATTATCTCAAGTTACAGCCTGCATCCTTCAGCCACTACATACTGTTTTAATGCCACACCTTCTTCAACAGATCATCAAACATATTACATATTTTTACACCATCCATAACCGCTTATGTGATTTTGGGTGACCAAATCTGGTGACATCCGGATTTATTCACTGCCGCTCCTGCTGGACACACATCAGTCGACTTCCATTGCAGACACTGCTTTATAAGCTGTCACTGAATGTCCAAGGCCTGTATTATCAACAAAGTGGGTGCACAAGGTGACAGTCCATAATATACTGATTGCACCGTGTGACAGTCCATATGGTTATGAGTGCCCATCATCAGAACTGACCATGGTTTCATGGTGCACAGCATCAGAACTGCCCATATTGTCATGGGTGCATATCATTAGAACAGTCCATATTGTTATGGGTGCACATGTACTTTGACAGTTCACACAGACCATAAGGAGTTACAGCAACAGTACATCTGCAATATTAGAAGCAATCGGTGATATATTCTCCAACACAGTGATACACAGCAGACTCCAAGAAATAGATTTTTGGTCACAGAGCATAAACATAATGCAACATAGCAAACGACGTATTACGGTGGAAATGTCTGAAAGAAAACCTTGAACAAAAGAAAGTGTGACTCTGTAGATGTGGCTTTGAGGATTCAAGCTATAACCAAAGAAAAATAAGGTTGCCACTATGCTATATCAATAATCCCCTCCGTCTCCGCAAACTCAAATCAGGGGCATATCTGGGCTATCTATGGAAAATCTGTTAAAAAAAGTTATGTTTACAACAATATACACCCTATTAAAACAAACATCCATAAGGTATTAGGTCCGCCTAATGCAGACCTCGTGTATTGACAATATTGTATAATACTAAATGGTAACCTTCGCCCACTTCCTACCATTTCAAAAGTAATGCATGTGAAGAAAATGGGGAGAAAAGCTGCTCGCCCACTTCATACCATTCAAAGTGAAGAAAACATAAACAAACAGATAGTTTAAAATTGTGTGCCTGTGTACAAACTACAAAAAAAGTTACTTAGGAAAAAAAAATGGTTCCCACTCCAATAACCTAACAGGAAAAATAGCTTACAAGCACACAATTTAAAATGATTGATCCAATGAACAGGCCAAAATATGAATTTTAACCTTTTCATTGTTCATTGTATAAGGAAAAAAAGCTTAAAAACCGGTTCCCAATGTATTGTCACTGGAAAGACACTGGCTGTATAGAAATGCTAATGATAATGCCTGTGAGTGACACTGCAGCCCCAGCAACAGAGCATTCCACACAGCCTGTCAGTGACACCTGGGAGCAAAACCTACAAACACTAGGCTGGCACTAGTTACTAAATATGCGCAATCCGTAAAATATAGCGCAATCATAAAAAAAAATACTAAATTTACACTTTAATGGAAATCAGGGATATGCGAAACCCTGTCCCTGCCAGCTTCGCAGTTCAGGTCTTTTAACTACAAAAACAAAAATGAATTTAGATTTTTGATAACCTGACTGCTTTTATCAAATTAATCTTTGAGGCTTATCCTAAACGTGTGCACATAAAAAAAAAACCAACACAAAAAAGCCCACGTTAAGGTCCTCAAAACCTAATGGAAAAATTAAAGCGTTAATCGGAGACTTAGCCGGGTTTTTATCCAATGGACCTAAAAGACAAAACACATAGAATTAATAACACCTAACTGGGTGCCTCTCTATAACCTTTTGTCTAAGCCTTGGCTCATCCGACATTCTTCTGTTCCCCGACATACTTACCTCTTCTCTTATGGCCATAACCTGTTGGATCAGTGAGCTCATATCACTCCTCAACTGCAGATTTTCCGCCATAAGGTATTCATTTCTGACTCTTAACCATTTTACTGGGACACACTTTACAGGTTTGCTTTGACTATAATGTTCCCTAGCAAATTCCTTTTGGTTAAAGCTCCCTGTCCCAAATCTAGCAGAATACACCATCGTCTGCCTTTTGTGGGTTCTAAAACTCTGGGCTTTATTACTACACATTGGTTTCACAGAGGGGCGGAGCCTGGAAATGTGATCCGCTTGGCCACAAGAGTGACACTTCACACTTCTAGCTCTCTTTACATTGTCTCTGCAGGCTACAGCAGAGTTAATTATTCTAGGCATTGCTTTTTGTAATGGGGTCCTTGCAACTGCCATTTGAGCTTGTTTGACTGCACTAACCTTTGGGGCTACCTTTGGGTAATTTTCACTCATACACTTACCCTGCACCCCCGAATCTATATGCTTATTTGGTGAAGACCCACATGAAACCACCTCAGCAGCACTAGGAAAGGCATCTTCCTGTCTCCTGATATCCACAGACACAAGTTCAACTTCTTTTTCTGTGGCTATCAGCTTTTCTGACATTGCCTGATTGTTCATGCGCAGTTCTCTGCTCTCAGCTCTCAGTTGCTCCACAATTGCGCCCAAACTTTCAGTAGATGCCCTCATGGCTCCTAGCGCTTTATCCAGGGAGTTTACCTCCTCTTTGAGGCTTTCATTTTGTATTTTCACCAAAACAAACTCCTTTGCAATCCACACTGCCCCATAAATCAAAAAGCGTTTGCCCTCAGATTTGGAGATTTGCTTAGCAGCAATGCATTTAGACACATAATCCTGGGCTTCAGCCCATGGGTTACTGGATCCCTGCATTGCTCTAATAATCCCCTCTGCATTCTTTATCTTGTTCATCTTTTTTGCAAGACCCTCCATGTCTATACAATTAGGCACTTCAAATCAATTGCAACACTTTAAAATATGCTATAGTTACCAATAGCAACAGCGGTCTGTGAACTATAGAAATTGAATTGCACAATGTATTATATACCACAATACACTCAATATTCACCACAACACAGTGCTCTGCAAATACACAAGATGCCTCGTGCCTGGCTTAGCCAAATGTAAACAATACTAATAATAATAATAATATTAATATTATCTCCTGGCTGGCGCAAGCCAAATGTAAACAAGAGAATATAATAACTAGATATTAATAATATTGTTTATGTATTTATCCTGCCCGGCTCAACTAAAATAGGCAACACATATACCAATATTATCAATATCTGGCCAATGATCACGCAATGGATACACGCATAAGACTATAAGACTGTAGTTCTTTTGACTTCTGGTATATGCAAGAGACACTGAGAGGCGTAGTAAATAGAGAGATATATTGTTGACAAAATAATGCAATCAAATCTCAAATCAAACACAATACAATCCAGTTATGAGACTGGCATACATATATACAGGGAAAGACACATTACCCTCCTGATACGGCACTCACAAGCTTCTCCTGTGCAAGCAGTCTCCCGTCAAAACCTCCTCCTTCCTTCTGCCTCCTCTCCTGTCTGCACCCCCCTCAATTATACCTCCCTGCCCTTTTGATCTCCAGTCCTGCTGACCCCCCCCCCCCCTTGGGCTTGACCCACCGGTTATGCAAAAGAGGGTGCATCCCGGAAATTCCCAGAAGCCGTTTGTGTATTTTATGGTGCCAGCGTCTATCTAACCTTTTGATGTCCAGTCGTTTTGCTAGGAGGGTGCAACTGCTATTTCAGGTCTATATGTCTATTTACAACATATTTATGGTGTGGTCACAGAATGTTGATATTATCTAGTGCCCTCTCAGATGTCTTTTGTTATTTTCTGGTTTCGGAATGCAGATATTATCTAGCTTGGACAACCTGCCTTAGGCCTCCCTCCTTCATGTCATGCCCTGCTGTATATTCATATATTTTTTGTACAAATCAAATATAACATAAATCTATATGTATATGACCCATATATCACTGTATATTTACACTATAAAGGGATGGAAGGGGGGGATGCCACACTACCTATACGAGGATGGAAGGGGGGATGCCACACTACCTATACGGGGATGGAAGGGGGGATGCCACACTACCTATACGGGGATGGAAGAGGGGAGATGCCACACTACCTATAAGGGGATGGAAGAGGGGGGGGATGCCACACTACCTATACGGGGATGGAAGAGGGGGGATGCCACACTACCTATACGGGGGATGGAAGAGGGGGGATGCCACACTACCTATAGGCGGATGGAAGAGGGGGGATGCCACACTACCTATACAGGGAATGGAAGAGGGGGGATATCACACTACCTATACAGGGAATGGGAGGGGGGATGCCACACTGCCTAACTGGGGAATGGGAGGGGGGGTGTCACACTGCCTATGTGGGGAATGGAGGGAGGTGCCACACTGCCTATATGGGGAATGGAGGGGGGTGCCACACTGCCTATATGGGGAATGGAGGGCGGTGCCACACTGCCTATATGGGGAATGGAGGGGGGGAATGCCACACTGCCTATATGGCAATGGGAGGGGGGATGCCACACTGCCTATATGGGAATGGGAGGGGGAATGCCACACTGCCTATATGGGAGGGAGGATGCCACACTGACTATATGGGGAATGGGATGGGGGGATGCCACACTGCCTATGGGGAGTATGAAGGGGGGAATGCCACACTGCCTATGGGAGGGGGACCTCCCACACTGCCTATGGGAATGGGATGGGGGAACGCCACACTGTCTGTAATTGGGTGTTTTAACACAACATTTTGCTTAGAATATTTTTTTTCTAGTTTTCCTTCCCCAAATCCTAGGTGCGTCTTATGGGCAGGTGCTTCTTATAAGGCGAAAAATACGGTATATGTTTGTGGACGCATTATTGTATATATGTTTATACTTCAATTCACTGCATATGTTGTATGATTGCTTTTTCTTACGGGGCCCCCTTTTATAGTTATATCTTTCAGGAGGACTCCCTGCGTCATAAAAAAGGGGTGTTCTCCCGGTCCTAGGGTCCCGTGACTAAAATTGGGGCACTACAAATCCTCCCACTAACGGACTTAAGGGGCATCCCGGGTAGCTTACTAGCGTAATTCCCTCTGGTCATTGCGACTACCATTAATATCACCATATGGAGGCTTCTCAGGATACCAGGCTCGGGCTCCCTTCGGGGCAATCCCGGCAGTGTGTGGGTTGTGGGGCACTCCTTGCGGGGGATAATGTGCTGGTTTGCATACCATGTGCACAGCAGGCCATAACGCGGCAGTCAGGGTCCCAGGCGTCTGGGTCAGTGCCGCAGGCCTCATCACCTACTCCACCACGCCTGATCCGTACCCCAAGTGACACGGTCATTAGTGCGGAGTCGCAATCTGATGTATGTGCTAGATTGGCCAACATTGAGAAATTGAGAAATTTCTAGCTCTGCGGCCAGAAAGGCCCCGGCTAAGAGGAGACATTTGTCACCGGCCGCGCCGGGTTTTTAATTTAATGATTATGACTCCTTTGATTGGTCTGACTATTCCCCACTGGAAGAAGGGGAATTGTTCTCTGAATCTGAAGGCTTTGAGGATCAGCAGTTTTTGGATGCTGATGCTGGGCCGGAGCGTGGGGATGCCGTTGATACTCCCAAGATTCTGGCCCATATATTTGAGGTGTTGGCTATTTCTCCTCCAGCGGAAGTCCCTCCGTAGAAGGGGGAATTTTTTGGGACCTCTAAGCCTCGATTGGAGTTCCCAAATCAGAAGCATTTTGACAATTTGATTCTTAAGGAATGGGAAATGCCTAGCCGGCTTCCTGTGTGCCTCAAGGATGGGATAGGAAGTATCCCTTTCTGGTGGATGCGGTGAAGCGCTGGTCTTCTTCAGCGCTTCACCGCATCCACCAGTGTGTGGGTTGTGGGGCATACCTTGCGGGGGATAATGTGCTGGTTTGCATACCATGTCCACAGCAGGCCATAACGCGGCAGTCGGGGTCCCAGGCGTCTGGGTCAGTACCGCAGGCCTCATCACCTACTCCACCAGGCCTGATCCGTACCCCAAGTGACACGGTCATTAGTGGGGAGTCGCAATCTGATGTATGTGCTAGATTGGCCAACATTGAGAAATTGAGAAATTTCTAGCTCTGCGGCCAGAAAGGCCCCGGCTAAGAGGAGACATTTGTCACCGGCCGCGCCGGGTTTTTAATTTGATGATTATGACTCCTTTGATTGGTCTGACTATTCCCCACTGGAAGAAGGGGAATTGTTCTCTGAATCTGAAGGCTTTGAGGATCAGCAGTTTTTGGATGCTGATGCTGGGCCGGAGCGTGGGGATGCCGTTGATACTCCCAAGATTCTGGCCCATATATTTGAGGTGTTGGCTATTTCTCCTCCAGCGGAAGTCCCTCCGTAGAAGGGGGAATTTTTTGGGACCTCTAAGCCTCGATTGGAGTTCCCAAATCAGAAGCATTTTGACAATTTGATTCTTAAGGAATGGGAAATGCCTAGCCGGCTTCCTGTGTGCCTCAAGGATGGGATAGGAAGTATCCCTTTCTGGTGGATGCGGTGAAGCGCTGGTCTTCTCCTCCCGAAGTCGATGCACCCGTTCTGGGTTTGTCCAACACATCCGTTGTACACTCACCAGACACCACCATGCTGAAGGATGGTGAGGACCGACGTCTTGATCAAATGGCATGTCAGCGTGGGTTCGGCTTTGCGGCCTGTTTGTGCTTCTGCGCTCACGGGTGTGGCTACCAGGTCTGTAGTTAGGGGCCTGTTGAGTGGTTCCCAGCTTAATCCGGCCAGCGCTGAATTTGCAGCGCTAACGCGGTGTGATCTTTTCATGACCTTTGTCTTATCAGCCTTGGATGACACACTTTGTATGTGTAGCAGAACCTCGGCGTTGCTTGTGGCTATACGCCGATCGGTCTGGTTGCGCCAGTGGGCGGCTGACATTGCGGCTAAGAAATGACTTACAGGGCTACCCTTCCTGGGTATGCGGCTGTTTGGAGATAAATTGGACTCGGTAGCGAAAGGAGGAAAGCTACCACAACGCAAGAAGCAGCGTCGCTCCTTTCGGGGGGCAGGCTCCTTTAATCCTTCCTTTCGTAGCGCCAGAGCAGGCAGAGGACCTGCCTACTCTGCCTTCAGAGGTGACTCCTGGGGCAGGGGCAGAGGACGTGCCCGTCCAGGACCTGCCTGGGGTTCCAAGCCCAAGGCCGCTGCCAAGCCAGCTCAGCAATGAGGGGGCGCCCTCACCCTTGCGGGTGGGGGGACGGCTACGGCACTTCGTCCAGGTCTGGTCCCGGGAGGTCACAGGCAAATGGATCTCGGATGTGGTCTCTTCCAGGTACAAGCTGGAGTTCGAGTACCGGCCTCCTCCCAGATTCCTCAGGTCTCGGTTTCCCTCGGACCCCCGGGCTGCGCAGGGGCTCCTGTTGGCAGTACAAAATCTTCTGGACATGGAAGTCATTTGCCCGGTGCCCTTCTCAGAGAGAGGCCGGGGCTATTATTCCAACCTTTTCACGGTGCCCAAAAAGGATGGCTCCATAAGACCCATTCTGGATTTAAAGCTTCTCAACAGGTTCCTCAGAACCAGGAAGTTCCGCATGGAGACTCTCCGTTCAGCCATCAGTTCTCTGCGTCAAGGGGACTTTATGACGTCCATAGACATCATGGAGGCTTACCTTCATGTATCGATTTTCCCAGGACACTAGAGATTTCTCAGGTTTGTGGTGGAAGATCAGCACTTTCAGTTTGTGGCTCTTCCATTCGGCCTGACCTCGGCACCAAGGGTGTTCACCAAGGTGCTGGCGGGTATAATGGCCCTTCTCAGAGCCCTGGGCATTCGCATTGTGCTGCATCTGGACGACCTCCTCATCACGGCATCCTCTCTCAGCCAGGCAAATCTAGACACCAGGACGGTGGTGACAATGCTGGAGAGGTTCTGCTGGGTGATCAACTACCCCGAGTCTTCTCTCTCCCCGTCAAGGGAGATTTCCTTTCTGGGCATGAATCTGGATACCGTTCTGACCAGGGTGTTTCTACCTCAGTCGAAGGTGCAGATGGTTCAAGATCTGATCCATCTTCTTCTGTCCAACCCTCGCCCATCCATCCGGCTAGGGATGAGGCTGGTGGGGTTGATGGTGGCTTCCTTCGAGGCAGTTCCTTTTGCTCAGTTTCCCATGAGGTCGCTTCAGCTCCATCTACTGTTGGCTTGGGACAGTTGTCCGCTGTCATTGGATCAGTCATTTCTGATGTCTCCCCTGGTTCGGCAGTCTCTTCAGTGATGGCTGGAACCAAGGAATCTTCTGAGGGGCAGGTCCTTTGTGACTCCTTGTTGGGAGACGGTCTCCACGGATGCCAGCCTGTCGGGCTGGGGGGGGGTCTCTGGAAGGATCATCAGTTCCAGGGACTGTGGGTTCCTCAGGAGGCTCACACCCCCATCAATGTCTTAGAGCTGAGAGCCGTTCGGTTGGTGCTGTCAAGCTTGACACATCACCTCCAATAATACGTATATTTAAGGCACAGAGCAAATTAAAACAATGTTCTTTTAAACAGTGAACTAAAGTCCAAAGATAAGTATCCCACGGTGCATGCACATAAAATGGTTGGTCTTGACACCTGTGCCCACCACCTTTTGGATATGCGCTTACCCAATAAAACTGGTAAAAAAGCCTCAAGGTAATTTCCACCGATGTGGGACAGCTGCGTTGTGGTTATTATCCTTCAGTTGTGTAAAATATTTATGAACATCCCATGTAGATCTCAAGCATGGATTAAAAGAGAGAGCACAGAAATCTAGTGCAACTCCGTAATAAAATATATAAAAATATTTAATAATTGAAATGCACTCACAAATTCCAAATGGTCAAATCATATATAAGTCATAAAAGCAGAGAAGTCCTTCCTTCCTTTGTTCCACCACGGCCATTAGTGGAGCATTTAGGTTCTATACTACGGATTCTCAGGTTATTAAAAACATCTGTATGGAGCCGCCGCTTCCTATTTGACCTAACGCGTTTCGTTGCTAGAGCGCAACTTTTTCAAAGGCAAGGCGGCGCGGCATAAAAGATATATTTATAAGAAAAAGAGGGCCCACCCGCTTTGGGTATTAACCAATAAAAAGCCCGGGAGGTGAATATCATTAGTGATTACACTTGTTGTCAGGGCGGGGTCTGGTGGAGATGCGTCATAGATCGTACTCCAATAGCGGGAAAAGCCCCAGCCACATACAAAAGCTTCCCCCAATATCGGCCAGATCCGGAAAGTCAGCTGATTTGCCGAGTGTTACTACTCATGGACCCCTTACCAGTTCACAAAGGGTTAACAGTAAAAAAAAAAAACACACAACGCACTTTAGAAAAAATGACTTTATTAAAAAAAAAAAATGTCTTTACTCCCCTCCGATCTTCAGCTCCTGTGTCCCTCGGTGATCCGATGCCAGTGATGGCTGGACAGAGGAGGGGGGAGGCAAGCGATCGGAGGATCGCCTACCTCTCTCCTCTGCCCAGTCGTCACCTGGCATCTGACAGCTGAACCGCCGGGCGGGGCTAGCAGTCAAGATGGCGGCGGCCATCGGAGCTATGGAGGGAGGTGGGCTGTTAATCCCTCTCCTGAAGACGGAAGAGTGGGGGGGTGATCGGAGCGCCCCCCTCCGTGAAGAGGAGAGCCGGCGGGAGCGATCAGGCATGAAGGTGAGTAAATGTCATTTTTTTTTTTTTTTTACAGGAAATTCCGGTGGCTGGTGAAACAGGTGAGGGGGGACCTATTTTGGGCACTCCCCTGCAGCCGGAGGTGCCCCAATGGGTGATCGGAGCCCCTCTGGTTGAAGACCCGGTCGGATCGAACGAGGGATCAGGTGAGTGCCTTTTTTTTTTTTTTTTTTTTTTTACTTTTTCTGCTAGCAGGCGGGAAAGCCAGGCATGTAAAATTTACGTGGCTGGCGGTTAACTGCAGGGGAGGCAGCCACGTAAATTTTACGTGGCTGGCGTTTAAAGGGTTAAGTTAATTAAGGTTACAACTTTTAATACCGTTCTCTCTCTTCAGCATATCCAGCCAAAAACAATTCCTTGTGTGTACTTTGTATATATTTGGTGCAATATAAATCTGGATCCAAACAACATTTGGACGCGGGTATATACAAACCCACTGGTGAACCGCTGTGCATAGACCTTGGCGTCCTGGTAGTGCATGTGAAGGCTATACAACCAGAAACCAAAATTAAAAGAATGAAGTTCCCATTGCAAATGTACTTCAAAAGAAAGATTTTCTGGCAAGCTATGCTAATTAGGAGGCTGTGTGTTGCCCTGCTTAGTAGATGAATGGGTATTGTGTATTTATTTAGTGCAGACATTTTCCTTTCATGTTACAAGGTACCATTCATGTTGTGATTAAGACCTTGGTTGACATCTTTCTTTATCATATAATGAGAGGTTACATGTTATCTATTATATAATACATTTAATGTACGCTCAGTCAGTTCATTTACATTGTATTGCGATTGCATATCATTTGTAAAATGATGCTTGATGTTGCTGTGCAGGAATTGGACTTATGGAAATTGTAATGGAACCTGACATGACGTGTGGAGAGGAAGCAGCTGCTGCTGTCAGGGAACTTCAGCTTATTTTGCAAGCTCTTGGAACAAGTCATGCAAACATGTCAGGTAAATGTATTGTAGTTTGAAGCTATTTTTTTGGAATTAAGAATTAGAATATGCAATCAGGTGTGTATTGTTGGCATTCATTTATTTAAACTGCATAAAAACGTTCATTCAAACGTTGCCTTTAATTACACTTCTGAGTGAAAAGAATTACAATGTTCACCTACCGTGAAAATGTAGGTATTTAGATTGTTCATACCTCTAAGCCTTAGTATAAGGGGCAGACTGTTTTGTCTCCACTAAGATATAATGACAGCAAAGAGGTAGCTCCTGATGCTATAATATATTATAAGGTTTTCATATTAGCAAAGACTCTTAAAATAAGCTTTTTCTGAATTGTGTTCTATTACTGTGCTACACTAGGTTTTCTTTGCAGGTAAATTAATGAAGAAGTCACAAGGAGTGTGATCAATAGCAACAAATGCCCCCAAAAATGCAGCACCTGGAGTGTTCTGAAGTGTTTAAATAATTGAGTCCCCTAGTCTCCCCTCTGGCCAGTGCATTCTCCCCTCTGAAATATGCTCCACCCCATCTCTGCTCTCGCCACTGAATGAAACCGAAACCAGTAGCATCGGTAGTGGTGCCTGGCACCATAGCAAGCGCTGGTTAGCTAGGCCCTTGAGGCAGTTGAAAGAGTTTTCGAATTTGAAACTAGAAATTGACCCTGAAGCTCAACATAGTTGCCTCTTACTCGACCAAATTAAAAGGTATTTGCTTGTCCAATCTATGACTGCTAAGTAAATAGGGATTTTTAAGATTTACTATCTGGAAGTATGAGGGTGGGTTGCTAGGACATCTCCAAGCATGGCTACCTCTCTCTCACTCTCTATTCTGAGAGATGTGTCCCCCATATCTGAAACCTGGCGGTATGTCTGCTGGACATCAATTGAAAAGGGTGATACAGTTAGATCACAAGTTGGAGAAATAAATTGTTACCAATTATGCCCTTGGTCCTTGTTATATGGTGCCCCATATGTTTTTGATTTGCTTTTATACTCGCCTGCCTCCCAATCCCATGGTGCTGCGGTGATTTTTTTCAGCCCAGCCGGTGTTTATCTCCAGTGTTTGGGCTGGGTGGGGGCAGGAGCATTTCTGAGACGTTGCTCATGTGCTTCCGGATCCTGCCTCACCTCCTGCTCTACCCTAACCCTATCTGGGTTGACGTTACCCGACCCTGGGAATGTCCTGGCCTGTCCTTGTGACATGCAGCAGCCAGCTAGAAACGCACTACTCTCTACCAATAGGTGTGGCAGGGGGGACCCCATGTTGTTTTTTTCAAAAACATTTTTAAGGGTTTAACCCTTGATAGTTGTAGTAGATTTTATTTGAAAATCTCATAAAAAGCTCTTTTCAATTTGCAGTGTCTTCTGTTAGGAACGGGTGTCTACAGATGCATACGTGGTATCATTGTAATTTGGAGAGATGGGGCTTTTACATGCAATATATCATTTTTTTTTAATTGAAAAAAATATAATGTATTAATATAATATAATTTTCACCCCAAAATATTGAGGAAGCACTGAAAAAATAAAAACAAGACATTTCATGTTAATGCCTAAACATTATGTAATTTGCCTTGTAATTCTTTAAAACATCACAACCATAGAGCAATCCTAAAATAAAAAGGATACACATAAGGGCAGACGGACTATATGGTCTCTTATATATGCGCGCCCGTAGCCTGGAGCTAGTTATTTTTGGGCCGGCGGCTTAGAGGAACAGAGCCCCTGAGTTTAAAAGGGGCAACTAGTCTCAGGGCCTTCATGGTAGGCCTGGTAGGTCTCCTCCCTTTGCCTAGGGTATGCGCTGCATGCCCCCACCTCTGGATCTCCTGCCCCCTCTGCACCCACCCTGGATAGCTTCCCCATCCAGGTCTGCCAGGTTGGCTGGCGCTCTCGGCTTTGCTGCCATCGTTATAGTTTGTAGGCTGCGGACGTGACCGCGGGGATGTATGGAGCTGTGGTTGAGAGAGCGCTGTGGTTAGCACAGGTTGCAGGCTCCACTCCCTTCTTCCCCATCTTTGGAATGCGACGCCATCTTTCCCACTTCAGTGGGACCAGGAGGCAGCTCGCCTCGCGGTGGTTGAGAGCATCCTGCGGCTACATCTGCAGCTTCCGCTCCGGTGGCATTGTGCTTCAGCTCCCTGTTTCCATCCCGCCACGGGTGGGCCCAGGTAGGGCTCCGCTGCCAGTGTTAGATATTGCCAGTTACATGGTGATCAGAGATGGTTGCACCACAGCTTGTGATTGATCTCAGCTGGCAGAGGGTTGGTGGGGAGCCTGGGGTATCAGGCTTGATACGCGAGCTACAGTATTTACATTTGGGCCCTGTCCGTGCAGAGGCGGTCCTGCCACACCGGTCAGACTGTGCTAGCCATTAAACCTGCTCTTAGTAACCATGCCAGGGCATATCAGACACCTGAGTTTAATCCCTTTTAAGGGGGAGTGGTGCTGTTATCCTGTATGCCAGGGGCCCCTGTATGAGTATAAGAAGGTGTGCGACCATTCGATGTCGCTCTACACAGTTTGCGGCTTCCCCTCTCAACATACAGCCACTGAAGCACCTATACTGGCAGAATACGAGTCCTCGGAATGGGATACCCTACCTGGGCCCCTGATCTGCTTCCTCTCGTCCCAGGATCCGGTTATGGATGTAGCGGAGCTGGACCTTTTTGCCTCCTGACTGACCCTAAGGTCCAGAGTTCATGTCCAGGGGGAAGGACCCTTTGGCGATAGTGGTCGTTACCCTGGCTGTCCCCTGGTTCGGGTGGATACCCAGCCAAGAGGTGCCTGTTGCACTGCTTGCCCCACACAGATCAGTAAGGTGGGGTATGTGAATCTGGTGCGGCTGGCAGCGGAGCTGTCTTAGCAATGTCCTATCCATTCTGAATTAGCACAGAAGGGTCCCCTATAGCACCCCGGGTTCTAGCTCAACCTTGGAGCATGGAGGCTTAGTTCAGCATCCTGGAAGTGAGGAGTTGGTCCTCTGTGGTTCTTCAACCTTGTTTCGGGACCAGAAATAGTCTTATTACAGGATGTAGCGACCTTGTGTGGCTGAGTGTGAGGGGCAGGTTATTCGAAGTATACAGCACGTCCTGCTCCAGAGATAATTCCTTACATTTGGGTAATACATCCACAAGATGGCGCTGGACTGCAGAGACAGCAAAGAAGTGGCTCCTCCCGGCCCCTTATATTCCAGGGACCTCCCACAAATTCCCCAGTTCTTCTCTGCAGTCGGCGCTGCGAAGGCAAGAAGGCGGCTCTCTCTACTCGCAGGTGAGCGAGGCTATTAGCCTGCGGCCCTGTAGGACTATTCCCACTCGTTCCTCTTTTTTCTGCCTCCCAGCTTTGGCTGCACTGGTCGGGTGACGGTAGGCAGCACCGCTGTCAGGTGCTTAAGGAGCGCTGCTCCGATCGCAATCCCCCACCAAATGGTAGGCAGTATAGGCCCATGGTGAGCCTTATGGGATGCCCCTCCCACGCTATTGCCCCTCACCCCCTCCCACGCTATCGCCCCTCACCCCCTGTCCATTGGTGGGCTCCTGTTAGGTTGTCCACTGCCCTCCCTCACTCTCCCTGGTATTTTCCGGGGGGGGGGGGGTGTATGTGCATTCTTCACTCCTTGGGATTGTATTCCGTGGTATGCTTTGGCTTTGTGTCGCAGCGTGTGTTGGTTGCACTGGTTGCTTTTTTAAAAAATGCTGCCGCCGCCACGAGTGCTTGTACCGCGTTCCGCGGTCGGCGGCGACTTTACCTCAGGCGCTGCTGCGCCATCATTGGCTTGGCATGGTCACGTGGGCGCCTTTGCGCTCTTCTGGGGGGCCGGCCTTGTGGATGGCGCGTTCTGCGTCGCTGTCTCCATGGCCCGCCCTTCGGGGTATCTGCGGGCACCATTTTGCTCTCCCTGTGCTGCGTGGCTGGCGTCTACCTACTGCGGTCCGTAAGTGCCCCTGCGTGCTGGCTTATTTTTTTTTATTTTATGCATGCATACCGCTTACGGGACCTTTCTGTTTATGTCTTGCAGGCGGGTCAAACTTAATTGTGGTTTCTCCTGGCCTATCCCCTCTATTTAGTTTGCTATTAGAGGCCTATTCTGCCTTTACATCCCACTTCCCTAGCAGGCTATTGGGGCATCCCGGGTGGCCTTATAGCGTAAATCCCTATTGGCCGGTTTGGCCACGATAATCACCATATGGAGGCTTCTCAGGATATTGTGCTTGGGGTTCCTTCGGGACAAGCCCGGCTGTGTGTGGCATGTGGGGTGTCGCCTACAAGTGATGACAATGTGCGGGTCTGTGTACCCTGTGCCCAGCAGGAGCTTGCGCTGCAATCTGGGTTACCGGTGGCTGGGCCTGCGCCCCGTATGGCTTCGCCTACTCCCCCACGCTTACATCCGACTCCCAGTGAGGTGCATACCAGTGGGGAGTCTCAGCCTGATTTGTCTACCAGGGTGGCTAGCATTGAGAAGCTGATTGCTGGCTCTAAGGCCTCTGCTAAGAGGCGGCATCTGGCGCCTGGCATTACCCTTTTTCCTATGGAGGCTGAGGAATTTTTTGACCTGGCCAGCTAAGGCCTAAGGGTTACGCTGATTCTGGCTCTGACCCATGGGCTCCAGATGATACTGACAGGCTTTTGGATCACATTTTGAAGTACTTTCTATCTCTCCTCCTGCCGCGGCTCCTCTGCAGCAGGGGGAGTTGTTTCACACTGCTAAGCCCCGTTTGGAGTTTCCTGAGCAAACTCACTTTAATAATCTCGTGCTCAAAGTGGGAGCGACCTAGCAGGCTCCCTGGGGTGCCTAAGAGTTGGGATAGGAGGTATCCCTTTCCTGCTGAAGTAGTTAAACGTTGGTCGTCCCCTCCCGAAGTGGATGCACCAATTCTGGGTTTGTCCAACACTTCTGTCATGCATTCCCCTGACTCTACTACCCTGAAGGATGGTGAGGACCGGCGCATTGATCAGCTCGCTTACCATGCCTTTGCCTGTGTGGGGTCCGCGCTGCGTCCGGTTTGTGCCTCTGCCATTACAGCTGTGGCTATTAGGACTCTGCTCAAAAGTATTTTAGATGGGGCTCCTGATGATGCTGCTAGTAAAGAGTATAGAGCCCTTCTGCGTTGTGAGGAATTTGTTGCATATGTCCTTTCTGCCTTGGATGATACCATTAGAATGTGTGGCAGGGCTACTGCCTTGGCGGTGGCGATACACCGCTCGGTTTGGCTGCGCCAGTGGGCAGCTGACAACGCTGCCAAGAAGGCTCTCACTGGGTTCCCCTTTAAAGGACTGCGTCTATTTGGGGATCGCCTGGACCTGTTTGCTAAGGGAGGCAAGTTACCCCAGCGCAAGAGACAGTCTCGGCCCTTTCAGGGTTCAGGTTTCTCTCTTCCCTCCTACTGTGGGTCCAGAATGGGAAGGAGAGCTTCATTTGCAAGGGCCCGGGGAGATTTCAGGGGCAGAGGGCGTGGCCGGCCTGGCCCCTCCTGGGGTTCCAAGTCTAAGTCTTCCCCCAAGCCCCCTCAGGTGTGAAGGGGCGCCCTCACCCATCCGGGTGGGGGGACGGCTTCGGCTCTTTGCTCACGTCTGGAGACGTCATGTCTCAGACCGGTGGATTCAGGAGGTTGTGTCCTCCGGTTACAAGATAGAGTTGCCAGCCTGGCCACCCCCAAGATTCATCAGATCCCGGTTGCCTCAAGACCCCCTGTCAGCTCAGGGCCTGTTGCTTGCTGTGCAGAATCTACTGGATCTATAAGATTCCCGGGCCGATCACCTCCCACCCCGAAAACCCCCAAAAGATCTTACCTGATCCGCCGCCGCTTCCGCCGCCGTCGCCTCCCGCGCGCCCCTCCAGACGTGCCCGCGCCGGCCCTCTGTGAATGGCCGGCGGGAGTGCGCGCGCGCGCCGAGAGTGACGCGCGGGAGGCGGCGGAAGCGGCTTGGACGTTCCTGTCCCCCGCCTGGACGTTGGCGGGGATTGGCTGCGGCGTTCACGTGGGAGCGGGGAGAGGTGAGTTTTTTGGGGTTTCTGGGGGGTTTCACACAGCGGGGCACCCCCGATCGGGGTGCCCCGCCGAAGTGGACCAAAACCCAGGATAGTCAAAATCCTGGGTGTTGGTCCACTTTAAGGGAAAGGGGCAAGGGCTATTATCCCAACCTTTTAACCGTTCCCAAAAGATATGGGTCTGTCAGACCCATCCTGGACTTAAAGCTTCTCAACAAGTTTGTCAGATCCAGGCGTTTTCGCATGGAGACTCTGCGCTCAGCTGTAAGTTCACTGCGCCCAGGGGACTTCATGACCTCTGTGGACAACAAGGATGCTTACCTCCATATTCCAGTCTTTCCAGGTCATCAGGGATTCCTCAGTTTCGCTCTGGAGGATCAGCATTACCAGTTCGTGGCATTGCCCTTCAGTCTCACTTCGGCTCCCAGGGTATTCACCAAGGTGCTGGCGGGCATTATGGCTCTGCTGAGAGCTCAGGGCATTTGCGTTCTTCCCTATTTGGACGACATTCCTATCACTTCTCCGTCCTTCCAACAGGCAGAGCTGGATACTCAGCGGGTAGTGACCACACTGGAGTCATTCGGCTGGGTGATAAACCACTCCAAATCTTCCCTGTCTCCCTTTTTGGTGAATCCATTTTTGGGCATGAATCTGGATACAGCTCGGGCCAGGATCTTTCTTCCTCAGCAGAAGGTGGACAGTCTGCAAGCGCAAGCTCAGCTCTTTCTGTCCTGCCCTCATCCTTCCATCAGGCAGGGAATGCAGCTGGTGGGCCTGATGGTGTCCTGCTTCGAGGCGGTTCCTTATGCTTAGTTTCAAGTGAGGCCTCTTCAACTCCACCTCTTGTCTGTATGGGACAGGGACCCTGTGTCCCTGGATCAGGTTTTGGTTCTGTCCCCCCTAGCCAGATGGTCCCTCTCGTAGTGGCTGGACTCAAGGAACCTGTTGGTGGGCAGATCCTTTCTGGCCCCTTGCTGGGAGACAGTCACCACGGATGCCAGTCTGACAGGTTGGGGGGGCTTCTGGAGATCCCTAACATTCCAGGGGCAGTGGGGCCCTCAGGAGGCCCACACCCCTATCAACATTCTGGAACTGAGGGCGATCAGGTTGGTTCTAGCCCGCTTGACCCCGACCCTTCGCTGTTCAGGTACACTCAGACAACCAGACGGCGGTTGCCTACATCAATCATCTGGGAGGGACCCGGAGCAAGGGAGCCCTCAAGGAAGTGTCTCTGATCCTGTCCTGGGCAGAGGACAATGTTCCCTGCATCTCAGCTGTCTACATTCTGGGGTGGAGAATCTGGAGGCAGCGTCTCTGAGAAGGGGGACTTCTCACCTGGGGGGAATGGTCCCTCAGCAACAGGGTGTTTCGCTCTCTGTGTCACCGTTGGGTCAGCCAGATGTGGATCTGTTTGCGTCCCGTCACAATCACAAGCTTCCAGTCTTTGTCCCAGGACCCTCTGGCCTTAGCCATGGATGCTCTGACAATGCCCTGGCAGGGTTTTCAGCTACTGTATGTCTTTCCCCCGTTTCCCCTGTTGGGCAGGGTTCTGCGAAAGATAGCTCAGGGAGGGGTGCCAGCAATCCTGGTGGCCCCCCGTTGGCCAAGAAGAGTGTGGTTCGCAGACATCGTGCAGCTGGCGGTAGATCAGTAAGCCCTGCCCAAGGATCCAGACCTGCTCACTCAGGGGTTTTACAAAGCTGGCTTTAACGGCCTGGCTGCTGAAACCTCCATCTTAATGGAAAAGGGGCTGCCTGCCTCTGTTGTTAACACCATGATCAGGGCTAGGAAAAAGTCCTCTTCTTCCTTCTACTATAGGGTTTGGCGTACCTACATTGACTGGTGTGAGTCTAAATCTCTTCCCTGTTGTGTGTTTTCTATTCCTAGGATTCTGGAATTTCTCCAATATGGTTTGGATCTGGGGCTTCAACTCAGCACTCTGAAGGGTCATGTTTCTGCCTTGGCTGTTTTCTTTCAGAGATCTTTTGCTCAGCATCATCTGGTCAAGACTTTTTTCCAGGGGGTTACTCATGTGCGCCCCCCACGTAAGCCTATGTTACCAGTCTGGGACTTGAACTTGGTCCTATCTGCCTTGCAGGGGTCTCCTTTTGAGCCTGTGCATGAGGCTGCTTTGTCCATTCTTACTCTTAAGGTAGTCTTTTTGGTGGCTATCGCTTCTGTTAGGAGTGTTTCTGAGTTGGCAGCGTTTTCCAACAAGCCCCCTTACTTTGAGAGACACCAGGACAAGGTGGTGTTTCGCTTTAAACCAGATTTTCTGCCTAAAGTTGTGTCTGCTTTTCATCTCAATCAGGACATTGTTCTGCCTTCTCTGTGCCCTAATCCTAGTAACCCTAAGGAGAGGGCTCTACATTCCTTGGATGTGTTTAGGAACCTGAAGTTTTATTTGGTGGCTACTGCACCCTTCAGGAAGACTGATGCTCTTTTTGTGGTCCCTTCTGGTCTTAAGAAGGGTCTGGCTCCAGCTAAGTCTACCATCAGCAAGTGGATCCGTCAGGCTGTGATTCAGGCCTATTCTGCTAAAGGGAAGGATCCTCCCTTCCGTCTTACTGCTCATTCCACTCGTGCTCTTGGTGCCTCTTGGGCCTCTCAGCACCAAGCTTCTGTAGAACAAGTTTGCAAGGCCGCTACTTGGTCTTCTGTTCATACTTTTTCTAAGTTTTACAAGGTTGATGTTCGTGCTTCAGCTGACGCTGCTTTTGGCCGCAAAGTTCTGCAGGCGGCAGTGGTTTAATCTGCATATTGTCTTACGGACACTGCTATTGGATGTCCCAAACGTAAGGAATTATCTCTGGAGCAGGACGTGCTGTATACTTAGAATAATACAATTCTGTGATTACTCACCTGTAGAATTGGTATTATACGTCTACAGCACGTCCTGCTCCACCCCGCCCTTGTTTTTATTAATCTTATTACCGCTGTATGGTGGTTGTCATCATGGTTAAAATTGTTTTATTATGGTTGTTATTCTCCCGGCTTCTTGCTAACTGCTTGTCAATACTGAGGAATTTGTGGGAGGTCCCTAAAATATAAGGGGCCGGGAGGAGCCACTTTTTTGCTGTCTCTGCAGTCCGGCGCCATCTTGCGGATGTATTACCCAAACGTAAGGAATTATCTCTGGAGCAGGACGTGCTGTATAAGTATAATACCAATTCTACAGGTGAGTAATCACAGAATTTTATTTTTTCCCAGAAGGCAGGATTTTTTCAACAGGGCCTGGCCGATGGGCTGCAACCCCGCAACCCTTAATGGTCGGGTCTAGTCCTTGTCCATTTTTCTTCCAGTGACCGCTGGAGGAGAGTAGGTTGGTCCGCACGTACGTGCAAGGTGCTACACATGTTCACCCTTCGGGGAGTTGTTCCACCTTCGGATCTCAATCTTCCCTCACTAGAGGGGTTTTTCTTTTGGCAAGTACTTCTATCCAGCGTGTCTACAGGGACAGCGAGTTAAATCGTATTTGGACATCCCGATCTCGGTGAAACCCCCCCCCAAACACCCCAAATCCCCTTACCTTGTCTTACCTTGCCGGCGCGGGCGCGCGCGTCAAGAGTGACGCGCGGGAGGCGGCGCGGGGAGAGGTGAGTTTTTGGGGTGATCGGGGGGGTTTCACACAGCGGGGCACCCCGATCGGGGGTGCCCCGCCGAAGTGGACCAAGACCCAGGATAGTCAAAAAGTCAAAAAGTTTAAAGTTTGAAGGGTGAAGGTAGGCGGCACCATGCGTACTTATGGAGCGCTGCTCCACCGCAGTCCCCCACCAAAGGGTAGGCGGTATGGGCTGATGGTGAGCCTTTATGGGATGCCCCTCCCGCATTATTGTCCCATGCCCCGGTAGCGGTGGGCCCTGTACAAAGGGCCGCCATCCTCCCTCATTCTCCCTGTAGCCTTCGTGGGGCAAAGAAGGGGGGGGTGAGCGTGTCGTGATTCGTGCATACGGCCTTTTGTCATGTTTTTTCATACGGCCTTTTGTCATGCCTTTTCCTTCATTTGGATGTTCCGCGCCGGGCGGCGGCGTTACCTCAGACGCTTCTGCATTCTCGTTGGCTGCTTGTCAGTGGACTTCACGCTCTTCAGGGGGGCGGGGCCTGGCGTACCCTGCGTTACGGCTCTCTCTGGCCCGCCCTTCGAGGTACTCGGCGCCATGTTGTCAGGTCGCACGCGCGTGTGACGTTCTTGCTTACCGTGGTCCATAAGTGCCCTCGCGGGCGGCTTTATACTCATTGTGGTGTGTTTGGTTCTGACACCTTTCTTCTCATTGTGTCTTTCAGACGGGTGAATCCATTGGCTTCTCCCGGCCCGGTGTAATTGATAGTTGGGCCTTGTAAATTACTCCCACTTCCCTAGCGGGTCATTGGGGCATCCAGGGTTGCTTTATAGCGTCAATCCCTACTGGCATATTGTGCCTAATAATCACCATATGGAGGCATCTCAGGATAATGTGACTGGGGTCCCCTTGGGACAAGACCGGCTGTGTATGGCGTGTGGACAGCCTCATGCTGACGCTGACAAGGCGTGGGTCTGTGTACCCTTTGCTGAACAAGCGCTGGCTTTGCAATCTGGCCTGCCAGTGGCTGCACCTCTTTGCATTACTCCCACCAGCTTAAATCTCTCTCCTGCTGAGTTGCATACTTGTGGGGATTCTCAGCCTGATGTGTCTTCTAGACTGCCTACTGCTGAACAGATTATTGCGAGGTCTTTAGCGCGTAAGGGCCCTGGTAAGAAGCGGCACTTGACGCCTTATGTTACTGTTTTCCCTATGGGATCTCAGGAGTTTATGAATCTGTGTGGCTATACCCCTTCTGATGAAGGAGAGCTCTTTACTGACTCATCTGATGAGAGACCAAGGGGTCATGACGATTCTGGCTCTGACCCCTGGGCCCCCGGATGACACTGACAAATTATTGACCCAGATCTTTGAGGTTCTGTCTATCTCTCTCCCTGGTGAGGCTCCCAGGCAAAAAGGGGAGCGTTTTCATACAGCAACATCACGTTTGGAATTTCTAGAGCAGGCACACTTCCATACCCTTGTGCTCAAGGAATGGGAGTGCCCCAGTAAACTTCCCGGGGGTTCCAAGGGATTGGGATAGGAAGTATCCTTTTCCCCTTGAGGTGGTTAAATGTTGGTCATCCCCCCCCCCCCCCCCCCGAGGTGGATGCCCTGATCCTAGGGCCATCTAACACCCCTGTCATGCATTCCCCTGATTCTACTACCCTGCGGGATGCATTGACCTACTGGCCTCCCACGCCTTTGCATGTGCGGGGACGGCGCTGCGCCCGGTCTGTGCCTCTGCCATTACTACTGTGGCCACTAGAACCCTTATCAGAAAAATGCTTGATAGTACCCCTGATGATCTCCCTTGTGGGGTGTTTAATGCACTCTCCAGTTGTGATGTTTTTGTAAATTTTGTCCTATTAGCATTGGATGACACCATCAGAATGTGTGCAAGAACTTCTGCCCTCGTGGTGGCTATACGCCGATTGGTTTGGCTGCGACTAGAGATGAGCGAACTTTTGAAAAGTTCGATTCGGCCGATTCGCCGAATTTCATAAAGAAATTCGGGTTCGGCCGAATCGAACTTTTACGAAGTTCCCCATCATAAATGTCGGCATGGTGGGAGCGGGCCGGCCGGTTCCGCTGTCAGCGGAGCCGGCCGGCGGGCCGGTAAAGCCGGCCGGCCCGCTCCCACCATGCCGGCATTTAAAAAACCAAAAAAAAAAGCATTTTTGCCGGCATGGTGGCTGTCAGCGGAACCGGCCGGCCCGCTCCCACCATGCCGGCATTTCAAAAAAAAGCAAACACTTACCTGCAGGTCCGGAGCGTGGAGGCCGGCGCCGCTCTCAGCTGTCATCTGAGGGCGCGTCATCAGAGGGCGCTCTGATGACGCGCCCTCAGATGACAGCTGAGAGCGGCGCCGGCCTCCACGCTCCGGACCTGCAGGTAAGTGTTTGCTTTTTTTTGAAATGCCGGCATGGTGGGAGCGGGCCGGCCGGTTCCGCTGACAGCGGAGCCGGCCGGCCCGCTCCCACCATGCCGGCAAAAATGCTTTTTTTTTTTTTTTTTTTGTTTTTTAAATGCCGGCATGGTGGGAGCGGGCCGGCCGGCTTTACCGGCCCGCCGGCCGGCTCCGCTGACTGCGGAACCGGCCGGCCCGCTCCCACCATGCCGGCATTTTTTTTTTTAAATTTCAGGAAAAATTCGATCGCCACGAACCACAAAATATTCGGGTTCGTGCCGAATCGAATATTTCCTGAAATTCGGAGCGAATTCCGGTTCGTCCGAATCGGTTCGCTCATCTCTAGCTGCGACTGGGGTGCTGACAATGCTGCGAAGAAGGCCCTCACTGGGCTTCCTTTTAAGGGGTTACGCCTGTTTGGGGCCCTTCTAGACCTGTTTGCTAAGAGAGGTAAGTTACCCCAGCGCAGACGGCTGTCTCGGCCCCTTCGGGGCCAGGGCCCCCCTTCACCCCCCTACCATGGTGTTAAACAAGAAACAGGGGTGTCCTTCGCGGGGGCTCGCGCAGATTCCTGTCACAGGAGCAGAAGACAACGTCCTGGCGCCTCCAGGGGGGCTAAGCCCAAATCCTCTCCCAAGTCCCCTCAGGCATGATGGGGCGCCCTCGCCCGTCAGGGTGAGGGGACGGCTGCGGCACTTTGCTCAAGTCTGGAGGCATCACGCCTCAGACCGGTGGATTCAGGAGGTACAAGATAGAGTTTGCTGTGCGGCCTCCCCCAAGATTATCCGGTCCCGGATACTCCTGGTCCCTGCCTCTGCTCAGGTGTTGGCACAGGCCGTGCAAGGCCGGCTGGGTCTGGGGGTCATTTGCAGATTTCCCTTAAAAGACAGAGGCAAGGGACTCTACACCAACCTTTTCACAGTTCACAAAAAAGATGGGTCAGTCAGGCCCATTCTGGATTTACAGATCTTCAGCAAAATTGTCAAGAACAGGCGTTTTTCGCATGGAAACCCTGCGCCCGGCCATCAGCTCCTTGCACCCCGGGGGTTTCATGACGTCTGTGGATATCAAAGATGCTTACCTTCACATCCCTGTGTTTTCAGGACACCAAGGTTCCTCAGATTCGCGTTGGAAGATCAACACTGCCAATTTGTGGCTTTTGCCATCTGGCCTCTCTTCAGCTCCCAGAGTGCTCACCAAGGTGCTGGCGGGGGTGATGTCTCTGATGAGGCCAAGGGGCATCCGCGTGCTGCCCTACCTGGACATCCTCCCAGTCTCTACATCAGGCAGAGTTGGATACTCAGCTGGTGGTGTCCATTCTGGAGTCATTTGGATGGGTGATCAACCACCCCAAGTCCTCACTGTCCCCTCCCTTGGTAACTCCATTCCTAGGAATGAATCTGGATAAAGTTCATGCAAGGATCTACCTTCCTCAGCAGAAGGTGGACAATCTGCTTGCACAGGCTCAGTCCCTCCTAGCTTGTCTCCATCCCTCCACCAGGCAGGGGATGCAGCTGGTGGGCCTGATGGTGGCGTGCTTCGAAGCGGTCCCTTATGCTCAGTTCCACTTGGGGCTTCTGCAACTTCTCCTATTGTCTATATGGGACATGGACCCAGCATCCCTGGACAGGGTCTGTGTGCTTTCCTCCCTGGTAAGGAGGTCCCTCTTGTGGTGGATGGACTCAAGGAACCTGTTGGGGGGCAGATCCTTTCTTGCCCGTTCCTGGGAGACGGTCACCACGGATGCCAGTCTATCAGGTTGGGGGGGGGGTTTCTGGAAGTCCCTGCGGTTCCAGGAGAGGTGGGGCCCTCACGAGGCCCACACACCTATCAATGTCTTGAAGCTGTGAGTGGTCAGGTTAGTTTAGGCTCGCTTGACTACTCATCTTCAGGGCCTGCCTGTTCAGGGGCGCTCGGACAACCTGACTGCAGTTGCCTACATCAATCATCAGGGAGGGACCCGGAGCAAGGGGGCCCTCCAGGAAGTGTCTCTGATCCTGACCTGGGTGGAGGCCAATGTTCCCTGCATATCAGCGGTATACATTCCGGGGGGGTCCCTCTGCAACAGGGTGTTCCAATCTCTGTGTCACCATTGGGGCCAACCAGATGTGGATCTGTTTGTGTCCCGTCACAATCACATGCTCCCGGCCTTTGTCTCCCTGTCCCAGGATCCTCTGGCCGTGACCACGGATGCCTTAGTAATGTCATGGCAGGTCATTCAGTTCCTGTATGTCTTTCCTCCATTCCCCCTGCTGAGCAGGGTTCTGCGCAAGATTGCTCTGGAGGGGGTGCCAGCAATTCTGGTGGCCCCCAGGTGGCCAAGAAGAGTGTGGTTCACAGACGTGGTGCAGATGGCAGTAGACCAGTACGTTCTGCCAGGGGTGCCGGATCTGTTCACTCAGGGCCCCTTATGCCATCCCAATTTGCAAACTCTGGCTTTGACGACCTGGCTGCTGAAACCTCCATCTTGATGGAGAAAGGCTTGTCCACCTCGGTGGTTGATACCATGGTGCAGGCTAAGAAGAAAACTTCTTCTTCCATCTATTACAGGGTTTGGTGTACCTACTTTGACTGGTGTGAGTCTAGGTCTTCCCTGTCGGGTGTTTTCAGTCCCCAGGGTTCTGGAGTTCTTACAGCATGGGTTGGAGTCCGGACTCCAACTCAGTACTCTGAAGGGTCAGGCTTCTGCACTGTCTGTTTTCTTTCAGAAGTCCTTTGCTCAGCATTCTCTGATTTAGACCTTTTTTTCCAGGGGGTCGCTCGTGTGCGTTCCACACGTAAACCTGTGGTCCCTGTTTGGGATTTGAACTTGGTTTTGTCTGATTTGCAGGGTGCTCCCTTTGAACCTATGCAGGATTCTGCTCTGGCTGTTTTTTACCTTCAGGGTTGTTTTTCTGGCAGCTATTACTTCGGTCAGGCGTGTGTCTGAGTTGGCGGCTTTTTCTATTCAGCCCCCATACCTTGGGAGACACCAGGACAAGGTGGTGTTCCACGTTAAGCCAGATTTTTCTGCCTAGAGTAGTGTCTGCCTTTCATTGAATCAAGATATTGTTCTTCCTTCTTTGTGCCCTAATCCTAGCTACGCTAAGGAGAGGGTTTTGCATTCCTTGGATGTGGTCAGGTGTTTGAAGTATTACGTGGTGGTCACTGCGTCCTTCAGGAAAACTGATGCTCTTTTTTTGTGGTCCCTTTTTTGGGGGTTTGGCTCATGCCAAGTCTACTATTAGCAAATGGATCCGTCTAGCCGTGATTCAGGCCTTTTTTGCTAAGGGGAGGAGTCCTCCCTTCGCCTTACTGCTCATTCTACTCGTGCTATTGGTGCCTCTTGGGCCTCCCAGCACCAGGCTTCTGTTGAACAAGTTTGCAAGGCCGCTACTTGGTCTTCTGTTCATACCTTTTCAAAGTTTTACAAGGTTGATGTTTAGGCCTCAGCTGATGCTGTTTTTGGCCGCAAGGTTTGGCAGGCGGCAGTGATTTAAACTGTCTGCTGTTACCTTTTTTATTGGGGATCCCACCCTACTTTATGGACACTGCTATTGGATGTCCCAGGTGTAAGTAATCTATCTGGAGCAGGACGTACTGTATACTAAGAATAATACAATTCTGTGAAATACTCACCTGTAGAATTGGTATTATAAGTATACAGTACGTCCTGCTCCACCCCACCCTGGTTTTTGCATTATTCTGGATCCCCTGTATGGTGATTGTTATCATTGTTATACGTTACCAGTTTTTGGGTGGTTAAATTCTCCCGGCTTTTCGTTAACTGCTTTTCAATGCTGGGGATTTGTGGGAGGTCCCCGGGTATTTGAGGGGCCGGGAGGAGCCTGTTTTTGCATGTCTTTGCAGTGCAGCGCCATCTGGCGGAGGATAGCCCAAGTGTAAGTAATCTTTCTGGAGCAGGACGTACTGTATACTTATAATACCAATTCTACAGGTGAGTATTTCACAGATTTGTATTTTTTTCCCTAAAAAAAACACAAAAATTCTGACATGTATTCTGGGCAAGAAAATTAAATTTTTGCAAACTTTTTTGATTAATAATATTTTTATGCAGAATTGTCCTTACAGGTCTGGTATTAAAGTGTTCATGTTACAATGTTATAACAATGTTATAACAATGTAATTCCATATGTTTTCGCTTTGTTACTAGTGGATACATGTTCAAAAACAGACTTTAATCACAGCCTCTGGCGCTATGGGCTGCAATTACATGATTTTGAGCGCCGGCGATGTTTGAGGCTTTTTTCTTTATGAATGTGGTGTGAGTCAGTCGCACTGAGCTGGCGTTACAGTTCGCTCACATACAGCGTAGTACAGCGACTCGCATATCATATTCATCAATGCCGGACAGCGACTGAAGCGCTCTGAAACAATGATCCATGGCCAAGCACAGCGACTACTAGTGAGCGCTCTGAAATCCGCTCTACAGACACTCATCTGTCGCTACCTGGCGTTAGTAATGAATCAGCCTGCCTATAAACATTGCTAAATAAACAACATTAACTCTATTACCAACCTTATTGCCAGTTGCACCTCCAGACCATAACACAGTTTTTGTGCACAAAATGTAATACACCATTTCTGGCAACTTTTTTGCCTTGCCTGTTGTCTTACACCACTTTTAAAATAATACATAAAAATATACATGTCTGCTGCATCTGAATACTGTTAATACAGTATTATTCTTTGAATCATTTCTGCTGTAGGACTTGCTTTATTATATAAATGTTGCAGCAGTTTAGCAAAAAGAAAATGCCTCAGTGGTTGTAAAAGCATCTTGAACCATATTAAAAGCAATGTCTAACCAATCATAACATTTGTTATGAGCCCTAGCCAGTAGGATCTTAATTTGCAGACATGACCTCCTTTCATTACTAGCAGTGAGCAGCCTTTAATGGATCTTATTTCAGATATGAGAGCATAAAATTAATTATTTTAACTAAAAGAGCCATGTGTTTCTTCAGATGCACTTTATTCTAAGTGTGCCATACACTCCACTTCGATCTTCATGACATGTGGGTAATCTCCAGTAGAGGGCGAACTTCTGCAGAGATGAATATGCAAAAAAGAAAGCCCCTCCCAGTCCGTATATACCTGGGACCTCCCACCAATTTCCCAGTTCCTTCTCTGCAGGGAAGGCGACAAGACAGAAGATGAAGACTTCTTTTACTTGCAGGTAAGCCGGGCTCGCGCCCGGCCGTTTATTATCCCTATTACTGCCAGGACCCTTTTTAAATTGCCCCTAATTGAGCCTCCCAGCTTAGGCTGTGGGTCCTGGTGAGGGTAGGAGCACCCTATGGGTGCGGAAGGAGCTTTGCTTCACCGTGATACCTCATTATGGGGTAGGCAGTTATCCAGGTTTTTGGTGATCCTGGTGTGGGATGCCCCATCCCTACATGCCTATGGCCTTATAATGGCCGGGTTCCCACTCCCCCTTCCGGGTCCCTTACTTCCCTCTAGGGGAAGGGGGGCTGGCGGGCCGTCATCCTCGGCCTCTCCCTTTTTCATTTGTTAATATTTATATATGAGTGTATGTGTGTTGGTGTTCACTTCACTTTACTTTGTGTTGTGTGTGAGTGTGGATCTCCTTGCTGGCCAGATCCGCGCTGCTAGGAGGGGGCGTGGCTCTGGAAACGCGCGCCTTCGGTGCTTGCCCGCCCCCCTTCCCTTCTCTTCCTGCTTCTCCACAGATCGGGGGCCATTTTTGCTGCCTTGCTGCGGTTGCTGCTGCCGTTCTTGGGGACAGGTAGGGGCCTGTCGGCCACCTCTTTGTCACTTGGGGGTCCCTCTCTGGTGGGGGGGGCGGCCCTGTGGTGCTGGTTTTTGGCAGGTTTTGCCTTTTATCTATTTAATTATTTAATTAAAAAAAAAATAATATATATATATATATATAATTTGCTGTATAGTAATTGATATGCCTTATTGTGTGTTGCAGATTGCTTCATTGTGCATGTTAAGGGGTTCCTCCTGGTCCTGGGGTCCCTAGTGTAAATTTGATCACCTCAAATCCTCCCACCGGGACTTTTAAGGGGCATCCCGGGTTGCTTAGGCGTAAATTCCCTGCGGTCTTGCGAATGACCACAGAAATCACCATATGGAGGCTCCGCAGGATACTGGGCTCGGGCTCCCTCTGGGACAATCCGGGCCATGTGTGGGGTGTGGGGTATTCCCTACGGGGGAGAATGTGCTGATCTGTATACCATGCGCACAAAAGGCCATAACGCGGCAGTCTTGTACCCAGCCTTCTGGGTCGGCTCCTCCCGCTTCATCGCCTTCCCCTCCCCGCCTTATCCGTACCCCAAGTGACATTGGTGCCTGCGGGGAGTCGCACTCTGATGTTTGTGCTAGGTTGGCCAGCATCGAGAAATTTATTGCTAGCATGGTGGGCAAGAAGGCCCAGGCTAAAAAGAGACATTTGTCGTCGGCCCAGCCCTTTTGGGATGTTGATGACGATTCCGTTGATTGTCAGATTATTCCCCGTTAGAGGAGGGGGAATTGTATGAGGAAACAGAGGCTGACTATGTTCAGTCTGGTGATGCCGATGTCGGGCAGGCGCTGGGGGATGCCGTAGATACGGCCACTGTTTTGTCACATCTATTGGAGGTGTTGGATATTGAACCACCTGAGGCGCCTCCTATCAAGAAGGGGGAATTTTTGGGGGTCCGCAAGCCCCGTCTGGAATTCCCTACCCAGGGTCACTTTGATGCGCTGATGCCCAGTCGGCTTCCTGGTGCTCCTCAGGGATGGAATAAGAAGTATCCTTTCCCGGTGGAGGCAGTTAAGCGCTGGTCTTCTCCTCCCGAGCTCGACGCACCTGTTTTAGGTTTGACCAACTCTTCTGTGCTGAACACCCCTGACGCCACTTCCCTTAAGGATGGCGAGGATAAGCGCCTTGATCAGATGGCGTGCCACGCATTTGCCAGCGTGGGCTCGGCCCTGCGGCCTGTTTATGCATCTGCCCTGGTGTCGCTTGCTACCAGGTCTCTTATCAGGGACTGGCTGAATGACGCTCCGTTTGATCCAGCTAGCGCTGAGTTCGCTACCCTTAAGAGATGTGAATTGTTCATGGATTTTCTCTTGGCTGCTATGGAAGATTCTATTGTCGTGTGTAGTAGGACTTCAGCCTTATTGGTGGCTATGCGCAGATCGGTCTGGCTCCGCCAGTGGACGGCGGGCTTTGGGGCCAAGAAGTCGCTCACAGCTCTTCCCTTCTTGGGTACGCGGCTGTTTGGAGATAAATTGGATGCTGTTGCTAAAGGAGGTAAGTTACCTCAGCGGAAGAAACAGCACCGTCCCTTTCGGGGGGCTGGCTCGTTCACTCCTTCCTTTCGAGGGGCCAGAGTGGCTAGGGGTTTGGCCTTCTTGGGTGTCAGGGGCTCGTCCTGGAACAGGGGCAGAGGTCGGGCACGTCCCGCGGCTGCCTGGGGTTCCAAGCCCAAGCCTGCCGTTAAACCGGCTCAGCAATGAAGGGGCGCCCTCACCCGCAAGGGTGGGGGGACGGCTGCGGATCTTCTTCCAGGTCTGGGCCCGGGAGGTCACAGACAATTGGATCTTGGAGGTGGTCTCCTCCGGGTACAAACTGGAGTTCGAGTACTGGCCGCCTCCAAGATTCTTAAGGTCTCGGGTGCCCTCGGACCCTCAGGCTGCACAGGGGCTCCTGTTAGCAGTGACAAACCTTCTGGACATGGGGGTTATATGCCCGGTGCCTCCGTCGGAGAGAGGCAGGGGTTACTACTCCCAACTTTTCACGGTTCCCAAAAAGGAGGGTTCGTGAGACCCATTCTAGATCTCAAGGTTCTCAACAGGTTTATCAGAGCCAAAAAGTTCTGCATGGAGACTCTGCGCTCGGCTATCAATTCCCTTCGCCAAGGGGATTTTATGACCTCCATAGAAATCAAGGATGCATATCTGCATGTTTCGATTTTTCTGGCACATCAGAGATTCCTCCGGTTTGCGGTGGAGGATCAACATTTTCGGTTTGTAGCCCTTCCCTTCGGACTGACCTCGGCGCCGAGGGTCTTCACCAAGGTCTTGGCGGGAATAATGGCTCTGCTCGCATTGTGCCTTATCTGGACGACCTGTTGATCTCAGCTTCTTCCCTCCGTCAGGCGGAGCTGGACACCCACCAGGTGGTGTCGACCCTGGAGAGGTTCGGGTGGGTGATCAACCACCCCAAGTCTTCTCTCTCTCTGTCTCGTGTGATTTAATTTCTAGGCATGAATCTGGATACCATTCAGGCCAGAGTGTTTCTGCCCCAGACCAAGGTGCAGGGGATTCAGGGTCTGATCCGGCTTCTTCTGGCCAATCCTTGTCCCTCTATCTGACGGGATGAAACTGGTGGGCTTGATGGTATCCTCCTTCGGGGCGGTACCGTTTGCACAGTTTCACATGAGATCTCTTCAACTTCACCTATTGACGCATTGGGACAGGTGTCCGCAGTGATTGGATCAACCTTTCAGGATGTCTCCCAGGGTTCGGCAGTCCCTTCGGTGGTGGCTGGAATCGAGCAACCTGTTGAAGGGCAGATCCTTTCTGGTCTCTTGTTGGGAGACGGTTACCACGGATGCTAGCCTGTCGGGCTGGGGAGGTTATTGGAAAAGTCATCAATGCAGTGGGGTGTGGGGTCCTCAGGAGGCTCACACCCCCATCAATGTCTTGGAGCTCAGAGCCATCCGACTGGTTCTGGCTCGGCTGACCTCACATTTACAGGGTCTACCGGTTCAAGTTCGTCCAGACAACGGAACGGCGGTAGCTTACATCAATCACCAAGGAGGGACTCGCAGCATGAGTGCCCTCGGGGAAGTCTCTTTGATCCTGCACTGGGCGGAGAGCAATGTTCCTTGCATTTCGGCAGTCTACATTCCGGGAGTGGAGAACACGGAGGCGGATTCCCTGAGCAGGGTATCCTCTCGCCAAGGAGAGTGGTCTCTCAACCCCGATGTTTTTCTGGATCTTTGCCGCAAGTGGGGGACTCCGGAGGTGGATCTCTTTGCCTCGAGGCACAATCACAAACTTCCAGCCTTTGTGTCTCTTTCTCAGGATCCTCTATCTCTGGCAGTGGATGCCTTGTCCTTTGCTTGGAAGGATCTGGGTTTTCTGTACCTGTTTCCGCCCGTCTCCATGCTGGGCAAGGTAGTTCGCAAACTGGTTCTAGAAGGGGCACCAGCGATTCTGGTGGCTCCAAGGTGGCCAAGAAGGGTTTGGTACGCAGACGTTGTAAGGCTGGCCGTAGATCAGTACCGGCTTCCCTTGTTGCTGGATCTGCTATCTCAGGGTCAACTACTTTACCCCAATTTACAAACGCTGGCTTTGACAGCTTGGCTGCTGAAACCTTCATTTTGAAAGAGGAAGGTTTGTCTGCGGCTGTTGTTCAGACCTTGATTAGGGCTAGGAAGCGGTCCTCTTCTGGCATTTACTATAGGACTTGGAGGTCCTATATTGATTGGTGTGAGGCTAGGGCCTTGCCTTGCAGGGTGTTTTCGATTCCCAGGATTTTGGAGTTTCTTCAACATAATCTGGATCTTGGGTTCCAGCTTAGTACTTTGAAAGGGCAGGTTTCTGCTCTGTCAGTTTTCTTCCAGAGGTCTTTTGCCTTACACCCGCTGGTTAAGACCTTTTTCCAAGGGGTCGCGCATGTGCACCCCCCTCGGAAGGCTGTGGTTCCTGTTTGGGATTTGAATTTGGTTCTTTCGGCTCTCCAGGGTCCTCCTTTTGAGCCGCTGCAGGATATTGCTCTTTCGGTTCTCACTCAGAAGGCTGCTTTCTTGGTGGCTATTACCTCTGTTCGGCGTGTCTCTGAGTTGGCGGCTCTGTCGATTCAGGCCCCTTACTTTGAGAGACACCAGGATAACGTGGTTTTTCGTTTTAAGCCAGATTTCCTTCCTAAGGTGGTGTCTGCTTTCCACCTCAATCAGGATATTGTTCTCCCTTCCTTGTGTCCTACGCCTAACAATGACAAGGAGAGGGTTTTGCACAATTTGGATGTTGTTCGCTGTGTGAAGTACTATTTGGTGACTACTTCTTCCTTCCGCAAGACGGACGCTTTTTTCGTGGTGCCCTGCGGGCCCAGGAAAGGTTTGGCGTCTGCTAAGTCTACGATTAGCAAATGGATTCGTCAGGCCATTGTTGGGGCCTATTCTGCCCCTTTTAAGGTCACTGCGTACTCTACTTGTGCTGTTGGTGCATCCTGGGCTTTTCAGCACCAGGCTTCTGTTGAACAAATTTGTAAGGCTGCTACTTGGTCTTCCGTTCATACTTTTTCCAAGTTTTACAAGGTTGATGTGCGGGCTTCAGCGGATGTTGTTTTTGGCCGCAAGGTTCTGCAAGCGGCAGTGGTTTGCGTTGGTACATTCTTCACTGTTTTCTGGTTCCCACCCATGACGGACACTGCTATTGGATGTCCCACATGTCATGAAGATCGAAGTGGAGTGTATGGCACACTTAGAATAATACAGTTTTGTGAGTACTGCCTTTTAAAACGGGTATTATGAGTGTGCCATACACTCCACTTCGCCCCACCCCGTTTTTTCAGGTATTATATGGTGAACCATTCGTTTTGATTGTTAAGGTTATAATTGGTTCTTCCTGGTCCCTTTACTGCTTTTTTACTCTGGGAAATTGGTGGGAGGTCCCAGGTATATATGGACTGGGAGGGGCTTTCATATATATATATATATATATATATATATATATATATTTATTCTGCAGAAGTTCGCCCTCTACTGGAGATTATCCACATGTCATGAAGATCGAAGTGGAGTGTATGGCACACTCATAATACCCGTTTTAAAGGTGAGTACTCACAAAACGGTATTTTTACTGCATGTTATTACAGAATACTAATCGCAGTACGAATTGTGAAAGCTAACTTGCTGTTCTTGTAGTTTATTTATATTCTATATTATAATGTATAGCTGATGTTATTAGCACAGAGCTATTCTGCTTTGAGCCTCTTTTTATGAGAGGTTGGTATAGTTAGGATGTTAGGGAGAGAGCGGTCTGTGTGGTCTAGGGCTGGGTCTCCTACAAGGTCGACCATCAGGCCAGGTCTTGCAGATCTCCACACAGATACACAAGTGAAATTATAGTGAGCTATAGAGGCAGCTGTATGGAGATCCACAAAACATGACCCGTAGGTCTTGTAGGTAAGGTTTGGGGACCACTGGTCTAAAGAACTTCTCATAGTGTGATATCAGAGGCTACACTGGGTCCCCCGAATGCATTAGGTATGGGCTGCTCATTCCCAGGCTTCTGATTTGAACCAGGGTGCCTCTGTGCTGCAAGAGTGAGAGGACCTCCAGTCATATTTGATTTCTTCTTTAGTTCATGTTGTTTAAGTAATACACAAAATTATTGGCTGGAACTTTTTGTTGTAAACATTTTTGTGATTCCCTAATATAACATGGTTTTGCCTAACTGGCATTTGTATGGCCACTAATTTCACTTAGCCAGCCCAAATGTATGACCTCTCAAACCTCAAAGGGACTGTAAATCATATAAAAAAGCGAAATAGGCAAATACCTTCTCTCCCTCCTTCAGCTCTGGTCAGTCCACTGGTCAGAAACCTCAAGGTTTTTAGGAACAGAACTCCTGGTGTCCTCACCCCTGTCATTCACAGAGACTCTGTATGCTCTCTCCATTCATTCCCCTGACTGGCAGGGTGGGGATAATCAGTTGGCGGGGTTCCTCCTGCCGACATGTCAGGCAGATGGCTTGTCGGCAGTTTTAACCGTCTGACATGTTATGGAGCCCAGGGGTCCTTACCAGTTCACAACTAGTGAAATATACGTATCTAAATAAAACTACTTTACTTTATTCTTACCTCTGCCACCTTCTTCCAGTTCTAGAGCCATCCTTTTCCTGTGCATCCACTCTCGGTTCTTCTACAACTCCTGTTTCTTTTGACAGTAACTGCCTTGTCGGCATGGGTTGACAGAGTTGGCAGACTGGTAGCCTAAAGGAGAGATAGGCTGTGCTATTTTTTATTTTGTAAACAAAAAACGAATACAAAAATATAGATGTTATTTTAACTTGCCGCCGCAAAAACAGCACTCAGACAATGCATACTTTCATGTTTTTATCACTGAAACTAATGGTCAACAATGAAATGTTTGCATGCAAATTATGAAAATTCAGCTGTCATTTACACACATGGAAACAGTACATGTGCTTTGCTGAATCAGCAGTGCAAGTGAAAAATTCACACAGCCAATCCTGTGGATTTCCTAAGATTACATTTTATTGGCCTTTGCTGAATATGACCCAAAGATTTAGCATCAAGCTTCTTTAACCCTTTTGTTGCCAAGGGTGGCTCCAGGAGAGCCCCCGGAATAGGCCGCCCCCCCCCCCCCCCCGCTTCGGCAGCAGCAGCTGCTAACTGTAAAAAAATAAAAATGACATTTACTTACCTGTGGCCGTGGGGCGGGGCCTCCGATCACCCCCTTCGGCTCTTCAGCTTCAGGGGGGAGCCTGAAAGGGTTCTCCCCCCTCCTCTCCGGCACTCACCGGGTGTCGTCCAGGCTCCCTGCTGCTCTTCATTCAGATGCGATCATGCTGGCCACAGGAGCAGAGGGGCAGCTGATCGGATCATCACCTGCCCCTCTGCTACTGCAGCCAGCATGATCGCATCTGTCATCACATCGAGGGACAAAGGAGCTGACGATCGGAGGTAAGTAAAGTAAAAAAAAGTTTTTATTTTTTAATAAAACTTATTTTTTCTTATGTGTCAGTGTGTTTTTTTTTTTTTTTACTGTTAACCCTTTGTGAACTGGTAAGGGGTCCATGAGACCCCTTATATCAGTTCACAAGGCTGGGGGCTGGCAAGTCACCTGCTAGCAGGGGACTTGCCATTTACCCCCGGCACCCCCAATTACCTGCCTCCCCAAAGCCCGGGGGGGGGGGGGCAGAAGAGCCCGGGCACACATAGGCTATGTGGGCTCGTAGGCTGCAGGGTGGGGGGGGCCACAAAAGCTGGCCCCCCCACTCTGTGCCTACAAGCCCCCATAGCTGGTCCTGGGCTGGTAATGCTGGGTAAGGGGGACCCCATTTTTTTTGGGGGGGGGGGATTTTTAAGGGTTTTTAACCAAAATTCCAAAAAAAGGGGGTCCCCCCCGGGAGGGGGGACCCTATGTAATTTTTTTTTAGTTAACCCCTTATGTTTATAGTGTGGATAGTAGTAGTATTTTATTTGTAAATGTTATAAAGTGCTATTTTCAGTTTGGGGGGTCTCCTGGGCAAGAATGGGGGGCTACCGATACATATGTGGTACCGTTGTAATCGTAAGAAATGGGGCTTTCACATGCAATATGGTTTTCTCTAATTAAGTAAATGTTTTATTTAAAATAAAGGAGACAATTTTTTAAAAAATATATATTTTTTTCTTTTTATGCAAAAATATTTAAAAAAACTGTAGAAAAATTACAAACAAGACATTTCATGTTAAAGCCTAAACCCTGCTGCAACAAATATATCTATAATTTTCCTGGAAATTCCTCCAAAAATCACGGTTAAACATGGTGCAAAATGGTGAAAAATTACCTGTCAACAGAGGGTGAAAAAATTTCAAGTAGACGGGCAATTAAAAGGGTTAATAGTACATATGCATGTGGGGTATTGTTTTTTCTTGTTTGCATATTGATTTTTTAAGAAAATGTGCTTTTTATTCTGTTTTTTAATAATTTTTTTGAGGAAAACCTCGTGCAACCTAAAAATTTTCAAGGAATTACTTCTAAAATGATGAGCCCACTACAACAAGCTGGGTATGCTTAGAAAGCTTAACATATGTTCTTTCAGGGAATTTATGGTTTCTGGGGGGTATTCCAAATGTAAAGGGTTGTTTTGGTAGAAAAAGTACAAGGTGCGCACTTTGTCTGCAGAGCTGAAATTTTCAAGTAAAATTACCCTTACGCACATGCTTTACTTTGAGGTGTTTGACAATTCTTTCCTTGACAGTAGCTATGCATGTTGGGTATTGTTCTGTTCGGGGCATGTTGCTTTTTCAGATTGGGCTTGTTTTTTTTTGTTTGCATATTTTTTTTTTCGGAAAGATTCTGCTTCTTATTCTTTTTTAGTGAAACTCTGTGCTACCAAAGAATTCATTGAGGAATTACTTCCAGAAAACTGCACCTATGTAAACAAGCCTGGTACACCTAGAAAGCCTGAGGTGTATACTTTCAGGGAATATAAAGTTTGTGGGGGGTATTTCAAATGTAAAGGGTTGTTTTTCTTGAAAAACTGCAACAACAAGCAAGGTAGCATATTTGTATTTTGTCTGAAAATCTCCTAAAGTGCTGTTTCTGTTTGGGGGAGTCTCCTGGGCAGGAAAGGGTGTCTACCTATACATATGTGGTAACGCTGTGACCAGGAGAAATTAGGATTTCACATGCAATAAGATTTTATTGACTAAATTACTTTTTTTTTTTTACAAAAAACACTACAAATTGTAAAAAAATAGATTTTTTTATTTTTTTGCACATATTTCACCCCAAAATAATGAGAATACACCTAAAAAATGACAAAACAGACATTTCATGTTAAAACCCAGATTCTGCTGAAAAAAGGAATATATAATTCCATGGGAAATCCCTTAAAAAATCACAGTTGAACATGTGGAGCGCAAGAAAGTGCAAAATGGTCTGGCAACAAAGGGTGACAAAAACTCCAGGTAGCCTGGCAGCGAAAGGGTTAAAATTGAGTTTTTTGTATCTGCTAAAGTGCAGTTGTTTTCAAGCTGATGCATGTCAGATGTTTCAAGCGATTTATGTCTCTTGAACTGACTTCAAGCAAATCAGGTTGACCTCACTAATGTAATGAGGTACTACAGAGCACGCAAGCTACAAGGTCACCTGTAATTGCAATTAACCCTGAGCAATAGTGTCAGTATTTGATTGTGCATAGCTTATTGTAGTTACACTCGACTTTCCCTCTTTCCCCTCAGTGTTTTAACAATTGGACATTGACTGAGATAATGCAGCTTGTATATTCTCTACTCTATAGATTAGCTGTTTTTATTAATTCATAGCTTTTTATATGTATAGGCTTACTGTGTAAAAATGTAAAGCGTGTGCCTGTAAAGCTGCGTCAGATGGCATAAGGGGTAGTGAGTAAGCTAGTTTTGTTTTGTTTTTAGTCAGTAGTGTTTTCTTGTGCTCAGAATTTGCACTGGCAGCTTCTGTTGAGATCTGATCCTCACTGAGTTCTACATGAACAGTATAGACTTAATATAGCGTCAGGAAACATAAACAGAGGTTAATTTGCTTTTCCTTTCAAATTCTTTTTTTTTTTTTTTGCTTTGAACTAAGAAGCGTCAAAGCTCTTGAATTTAGGGGAAGATTCTTCAGCTACAGTTCTGCAGCACAGACCTCTCCTTATTGGACAGAGAAGTGGCAAAACTGGGTGCATCCAGCAGCTATACACATGTTAGCTGACCGGCTTTAACATTTAGTTTTTCTACATTGTCCAGACTAAAACAGGAGAAACACTGTATACTCGCGCCTATTGTGCCTCTCAAGGGTAAGCTCTTCTAATTTGATGCTGACTGCCTTACCTAATCGACAGATCCGTGTTCCGGCATTTTCTCCTTCCAGACACAGCTCCGCCCTCGACATCATTCTTAGAAAACGCTGGAACACCCCCTCCATTGACAATGCAATGGAGGGAAGTGTCAAGATCTGGCACACCTTCTCAATTGACTGCAATTAAGAAGGTGGCGAGCATTACTATGACTGATTGGAGGGCAGCACGGCATCGAGAAGAAGGGAGTGCCCAGTGGTCAAGGACATGGTTGCCAGTGCCGGACTAATTATGCTCAGGGACAAATAAAGGTGAGTATACAGATTTTTCAATGCCTTTACATGTACCTTAAGGATTCTATTTCAGGATAGCCAGGGAATTCTTCATTGTAGCTGAGGTTGCTAAACAGCAATCTCCTCTTCCAAATGGGAGCAGGCAGATGATGTGCATTTTTCTAAACTTCTGAGTTTCCTGGTGAGTCTTTGCTTTTTCTCTTTCCCTCCTAATAATTCAGTGGATCATGGCCCCTGTTTTAGAGCCAACAAACCAAGAGGCTTGTGGCTTTTTTTAAGTTATCTGTACTGTACCTTTAATATATAGACTTTTTGACCAAACACATCATTACCATGGCCATTTTGCTGCCCCCCCCCCCCCAGCCTTTGCTTCTACCTGAATAAGTTGGGTTGGACTGGAATTGGTCAAGTCAAAAATTGGCATCTCTGCAAGGCATGCCCAGGACAGCCCCTCAGCAATTACAGGTTTAGGCATTTAGAATGCTAAACATAGACAAGCCCTTGTTTGTTATGTTTCCTGACTTAGGTGGGGTTTAGGCCCTGTATGGTGTTTTAAAAGAAAGTGTACATGTTGGGCTGATGAATGCAGACTTGCAGTATTGTTACAGGAAATAACTCACCTAAGCTCAGACCTTTAAATTAGAGATGGGCATCCCTATCAGCATTTGTGTAGTAAGCTACATGCCTTCTGGTGTTAAGGGGACTGGTTGATTATCTTTGTCCTGATGCTGGGGAAAACACATTTCAAGCTGTATGTTTTTACTAAGTTTTAGTCTTTTGAGCCTTGCTTGTTTGGCAATAAGGTTTGGCCATTTAAACAAAAATGGTAAGGTGAGACACCACCTAATCTTGTGTTGTTTACTCCAATAAAAACTTTTTGAGGACTTTTGGTATATCCAACTTGTTTAATGCATATCCTGTTGTGGGGGCACCCATACTATATAGCATTTTGCAAAGATTGTCATCGCTCTAATTATCCCCATGCATGGCTAGCACTGGTTTACAATTTTCACACCACTGCAAGCAAGCTAACAGATTGTAACATTTTGATATTTAAATTAGTCTTATCTAATTAGACTTACATTTTTGTTGTGCAAAAAAGAAGCATATAGCCCCTTTTTCAGGGTTATTTGCAATGTTAAAAAAAATCAAAATTACATTTAACTATTAAAAATGTATATTGGCTAGAGTAAAATTAAATCATGACTTGTTAATAAACATTTTTTTGGTACAGAAGGACAGTTGAGAGTCGATGCAAATATTTCTGTTCATCGTCCTGGAGAGCCATATGGTATAAGAACTGAAGTGAAGAACATTAACAGTGTACGCTTTTTGGCAAGGGCAATTGGTATGAGATTTTCTTTAATATATAGTATACCTTGGTTCAGCTATTCAGATCTTGTGTAAAAGCATGATAAAGGTTCCAACTATTTTCAAAACTAAACATAAATTAGCTTCTATTTTATAATAAAGTAGATAGGTAAAGATAAAAGCTCTGTCCAGGCAAACAAAAATAATAGACACTTTTCTAATACTTGCTTGATTTTGAAATCAGGTCTGTAGCATCCAGACTTGCTCCTGCCTCCTCATGCAGAGGGAGCTCGGCCCCTCTGTTACAGTGACAGTTACAGGTACTGTGATGGGTTGGGGCTTTGTTCACCAATTTGCTTGCAATTCCTAGATAAATAAGAAATCCCTGGCCACATACACACCGCAAGACCCAAACTGGGAACGGGTATTATCCTAATGGACCTTGACAAAGCAGTTACAGGGTAGAGAAGGTGGGTGTTTATTTATGTTATTTATGTTTATTTATACTTGTCCAAATAGTTATTTATTTATAAAAATAACTTGCCTTTTCATCCTATGGGAGTAGTTCTTTAGTCCTTGCTCGTTGGTTATATACCACCAATCAGGTGATGCAGACACATCAAAAACAACTACCTCTCTTTAGTATATCATTCCCAGTCCAGGCAGGGGAAGGTAAACTTCATTAACTTTCTTTTATGAGACAAATTACTGCTTCCACTATTTTAACTGCCACCAATGCCCTATGCTTTTTACCCTATAAACTCTGATTTCTTCTTAGTTGTCAGTATCAAGTAGGAAAATACTCCCAAATGGTTTGTGTGAGGAATATGGCAGATATTACATTGCATTTTATCACTGATGCGGCATCCCCCTTTAAGGTTTTCTCTTCTTAGCAAAAGTCTGCCATTACAAGGCCAGCAGGAAAAGGAAGTCCATATATGGGCATGGGGTCCTGACACTTCAGAACAGGCAGTTTGAGCTTCAAAGCCCCCCCCTGCTGCTTTCCTGCTGCCCTCCTAACACCTTACTGAGACACAGAGAAGCCGCTTCTTCCCTGGAAAGGTGTGATAGCCTGGCGCTTCAAAGGAATATTCAGGATTTGTGTCTGGGAGGGGTGGAGGGGCAGAGACTGTGCTTAAAGGTAGGGCAAGGAGATGAGAACAGGGTCACTTATCTGGAGAGGTCAAGATTCACACCTGCTGTCCACCCACCCAGCTTGCCACTTACCTCTTGTGGAAGCTCTAACCACTACTCTGCAAACTGCATATTAAGGTAACTGACTATTGTTTCTCTGTGTAACTAACTCTATCCTGTAACCGTCTCAGAACAGAATTTTGTATCATCTGTATCATTTCATATTCCATCATAGCCAAATGTTTATCACTGCCTAGTGTGCTTATAGCATTAAAACTTAAATTTTAACTTGAGCGATCTGTTTGCTTTAAACCAAGAATCTGTGTGTCTGTTGTTTTGGGCCTGGTGTTTCTGATAGGAGGACTCGGACAAAGGGTTTTGGGGAACGCGGTCTATGTGTCAGGAGGTCCCTGGTTTATAGTTGTTGTTAAAATAATTGTTAAAACCATAGCTATGCAATCTCTTAGTAAATAAAAAAAAAGTAAGGCACATACCAAATATTCTAAGTATGTCTCACACCCTGCTTCGGAAATATTCATTACACTTGAGTTATGTCCAGTAGAGGGCGAACTTCTGCAGAGATGAACAGAAAAAAAGAAGCCCCTCCTGGCCCATGAATACCTGGGACCTCCCACACATTCCCCAGTAATCGTCTCTGCACGGCGAGCAAGTCAGAAGATGAAGTCTCCTCCTTGCAGGTAAGCCGGGTTCACACCCGGCCATTTTTTATCCCCATTTCTGCCCGGACCTAGTTATGCTTAAGTCCCCTAATGCCTTCCAGCCTTGGCTGTAGGTCCGGGTGAAGGTAGGATTCACCTTAACAGGTGTACTGACAGGAGCTATGCTCCTCCCTGAGACCCCATAACAAGGGGTAGGCGGCTACCAGGTTGGTGACCCTGGTTTGGGATGCCCTGTCCGTTTCCCCCTGCTCTACTACCGTAGTTGGGGATCCCTCCCTCCCTTTACTTTATTCCCTTTATTCTCAATGGGGGGGGGGGGGGGGGGGGGGGGCTGTGACTTCTCCCTTGATTTTAACTTCATTGATCCTCCCTTGTGTATGCATGTGTGTGTGATTTTCTGTACAGCTTGATACATGCGGCGCCCGTATTGAGAGCCGGCCGCCCTGTCCGGCTCTGCACGTGTGGCTGCTCAGTTCTAGAGGATGAGCTTCTCCCCCTCCTTTCTGTGAGGAGAGGGGGCGGGCTGGGCGCTCGGCGCGCTGGCGGCGGCCCGCCCCACTCTCTCTGGCGCCCTCGGCGGAGCCCAGTCAATGGATAGGAATCCGCGGTACTGGGCGAGGATGGGGAGGGGGCGCGGCACGCGATCCGCGCTGGCCCGCACTACTTCTTCCTTTTCTGCCTTCTGTTCAGGCTGGGGATCGCCATTTGTCATGCTGTGAGTGCCCTGCCGGGCTTTGCTTGTTGTGCATTGTTGTTTTGATTTGAGCCTTATCCAGCGCGGTGGCGGCCATTAGTTTTATTGTACTACTTGCGCATACATTATTATACATTATTATATTATATACATTACTATTATACTATATACTATGTTTTAATACAATGTTATATACAATGTCATATATACCTATATATACCCATATATATATTTATTTTATATGTTTTGCCAACGCTCTTTGTACATTCTGCATGTATGAGTGCTTGTCTATGGTGTACCTTACTTACGGGGGCCCCCATTTTGTTATTGTGTCCCGGGGTCCCCTGGCCAAAAAATAAGGGCTTGCAAATCCTCCCACTAACGGACTTAAGGGGCATCCCGGGTAGCTTTCTACAGTAATTCCCGCTGCGACTGCCATACAAATCACCATATGGAGGCCCCCCAGGATACCGGGCTCCGGCTCCCTTCGAGGCAATCCCGGCAGTGTGTGGGTTGGGGGGTATCCCTTGCGGGGGATAATGTGCTGGTTTGCATACCATGTGTTCAGCAGGCCATAACGCGGCAGTCGGGGCCCAGGCGTCTGGGTCAGTGCCGCCGGCCTCATCACCTACCCCACCTTGATCCGTACCCCAAGTGACACTGTCGTTAGCGGGGAGTCGCAATCTGATGTATGTGCTAGATTGACCAACAGCGTGAAGTTGATTATAGCTCTCAGGTAGGCCCTGGCTAAGAGAAGGCATCTGTCACCGGCCGCACCGGTTCTTGATGATCATGATTCCCTTGACTGGTCTGTTTATTCCCCGCTTGCGGAAGGGGAACTGTTTACGGAATCTGACGGCTCAGAGGATCAGCAGTTTTGGATGCTGATGCTGGGCAGGGGCTTGGGGATGCCGTGGATACCCCCAAGATCCTGGCCCATTTATTTGAGGTGTTGGCTATTTCTCTTCCGGCGGAGTCAGATACATTTCGAATATTTGATTCTTAAGGAATGGGAAGGACCTAGCCGGCTTCCCGGTTTTCCTCAGGGGTGGGATAGGAAGTATCCCTTCCCGGTGGACGCGGTGAAGCGCTGGTCGTCCCCTCCCGAGGTCGATGCGCCCGTTCTGGGATTGTCCAACACCTCCATTGGCTTTGATTAGATGGCATGCCATGCCTTTGCCGGTGTGGGTTCAGCCTTGCGGCCTGTTTGTGCCTCGGCGCTCGTGACTGTGGCTACCAGGTCTGTGGTTAGGGACCTGTTGAGTGGTTCCCAGCTTAACCCGGCCAGTGATGAATTCACAGCCCTTAAGCGGTGTAAATTATTTGTGACCTTTGTTTTATCTGCTATAGATGACGCGATTATTATGTGTAGTAGAACCTCAGCATTGCTGGTGGCTATTCGCCGATCGGTCTGGCTACGCCAGTGGGCAGCTGACATTGTGACTAAGAAATCAATCGCAGTGCTACCCTTCCTGGGTATGAGGCTATTCGGAGATAAATTGGATTCAGTTGCGAAAGGTGGAAAGTTATCTCAGCGTAAGTAGCAGCGTCGCCCCTTTCGGGGGGGCAGGCTCCTTCAATCCTTCCTTTCGTGGTGCCAGAGCAGGCAGAGGCTTTGCCTACTCTTAATTTCAGAGGTGATTCCTAGAAAAAACTGAGGCAGAGGACGCGCTCGTCCAGGCCTTAACTGGGGTTCCAATCCCAAGCCTGCTGCCAAGACAGCTCAGCAATGGGGGGACGGCTGCGGCACTTCTTCCTGGTCTGGGCCCAGGAGGTCATAGACAAATGAATCTTGGAAGTGGTCTCTTCCGGGTACAAGCTGGAGTTCGAGTGCCGGCCTCCTCCCAGATTCCTCAGTTCTCGGGTCCCCTCGGTCCCCCGGGCTGCGCCGGGGCTCCTGTTGGCAGTGCAAAATCTTCTGGACATGGAGGTCATATGCCCGGTGCTTTTCTCAGGGAGAGGCCAGGGCTATTATTCCATTCTCTTCACGGTTCCCAAAAAGGATGGATCCATCAGACCCATTCTGGATTTGAAGTTTCTCAACAGGTTCATCAGAACCAAGAAGTTACGCAGGGAGACTCTGCGTTCAGTCATCAATTTCCTTCGTCAGGGGGATTTCGTGACATCTATAGACTTCAAGGATGTTTACCTTCATGTACCATTCTACCCAGCACACCAGAGAGTTATCAGGTTGTGGTGGGGGATCAGTATTTTCATTTGTGGCCCTCCCTTTGGTACCAAGGGTGTTCCCCAAGGTGCTGGCGGGCATAATGGCCCTTTTCAGAGCCCAGGGCATTCGCATTGTGCCATATCTGGACGACCTGCTTTTTACAGCTTCTTCAATATGTCAAGCGGAGCTGGACTCCAGGGTGGTGACGACGCTGGTAAGGTTCGGATGGGTGATCAACCACCCCAAGTCTTCTCTCTCCCTATCAAGGGAGATCTCATTCCTGGGCATGAATCTGGATACCAGTCAGGCCAGAGTGTTCCTACCTCACCCAAAGGTGCAGAGGGTTCATGATCTGATACGTGTTCTCCTGGCCAATCCTCGCTCCTCTATCCGGCTAGGGGTGAAACTAGTAGGATTGATGGTGGCTTCCTTCGAGGCAGTCCCCTTTGCTCAGTTCCACATGAGGTCGTTCCAACTCCATCTATTGCTGAACTGGGACAGATGTTCCCGGTCCTTGGATCAGTCCTTTCTACTGGCTCCCAGGGTTCGGCAGTCCCTTCAGTGGGGGCTGGAACCAAGCAATCTGATGACGGGCAGATCCTTTCTGGCCCCTTGTTGGGAGACGGTTACCACAGATGCCAGCCTGTCGGGCTGGGGAGGTCTCTGGACGGATTTTCAGTTCCAGGGGCTGTGGGGTCCTCAGGAGGTTCACACCCCCATCAATGTCTTGGAGCTCAGAGCTGTTCGGTTGGTTCTGTCATGCTTGACGCATCACTTACAGGGCTTATCGGTTCAGGTTAAATCAGACAATCGAACTGCGGTCGCTTACATCAATCGCCAAGGAGGGACTCGCAGCAGGAGTGCCCTAAGGGAAGTTTCTCTGATTCTCGCATGGGCGGAGAGCAATGTTCCATGCATCTCAGCGGTATTCCTTCCGGGAGTGGAAAACACGGAGGCGGACTCCCCGAGCAGGGGATCCTCTCGCCGAGGGGAATGATATCTCAACCACAAGGTATTCCGGTCCCTCTGTCGCAAGTGGGGGACTCCGGATCTCTTTGCCTCACGTCGCAATCACAAGCTCCCAACGTTTGTGTCTCTGTCTCAGGATCCTCTGGCCCTGGCAGTGCACGCCATGTCTCTTGCCTGGAGGGATTGGGGGTTTCTGCTTTCCCCCCTTCTCCATGGTGGGCAAGGTGGTGCGCAAGCTGGCTCAAGAGGGTGCGCCAGCAATTCTGGTGGCCCCAGGCTGGCCAAGACAGGTTTGGTTCGTACCACAATTTACAAACGCTGGCTTTGACGGTGTGGCTGCTGAAACCTCCTCCATCTTAATAGAAGAACGTTTGTCTGATGCTGTGATTCAGACACTTGTTAGGGCTGGGAAGTGATCTTCCTCTAACATCTTCTACAGGATGTGGAGGTCTTATATTGATTGGTGTGAGGCTAGGGCCTTGCATTGCAGGGTGTTTTCGATCCCTAGGACTTTTTTCAACACGGTCTGGGCCTGGGGCTCCAGCTTAGTACCTTGAAAGGGTAGGTCTTGATTGGTGTGAGGCTAGGGCCTTGCATTGCAGGGTGTTTTCGATCCCTAGGACTTTCTTCAACACGGTCTGGGCCTGGGGCTCCAGCTTAGTACCTTGAAAGGGTAGGTCTGCCCTGGTGGTTTTCTTCTAAGGTCCTTTGTTCTTCGTCCTTTGGTTAAAGCTTTTTTCCAGGGGGTCACTCACGTGCGGCCACCTCGAAAGCCTTGTGCCTGTTTGGGTTTTGAATTTTGCATTTTCTTTGCTTACACCAAAGATTGCCCTTTTGTTGGCTATTACCTCTGTTCGATGTGTTTCTGGGTTGGCGGCTCTGTATATTCAGGCCTCTTACTTTGAGAGACACCAGGACAAGGTGGTCTTCCGCTTTAAGCCGGATTTCCTACCTAAAGTGGTCTCTGCTTTCCATCTCATTCAGGATGTGGTTCTCTCTTCCTTGTGTCCTAAGCCTAGCAATGACAAGAAAAGGGCCTTACACTCTTTTTGGATGATTGTTTGTTGTGTGAAGTACTATTTGGTGGCTACTTCTTTTTTTCTGTAGGACGGACGCCTTGTTTTTGGTGCCCTCTGGGCCCAAGGTGGGTTTGGCGCCGTCGAGTCTACCATTAGTAGATGGATATGTCTGGTCATTGTTGGGGCCTATATTGCCAAGGGGAGGGTTCCCCTTTCAGATTAGTGCTCTTTCTACTCATACTGTTGGGGCTTCCTGGGCTTTTTAGCACCAGAAGGATAGTGAGGACCGGCGTATTGACCAGCTGGCTTCCCATGCCTTTGCCTGTGCAGGATCGGCCCTGCGCCGGTCTGTGCTTCTGCTATTACTGCAGTTGCCATTAGGTCTCTGGTCAAGGGCATTTTGAAAGGCTCTACCGATGATGCTTCTAGTGCCGAATTTAGAGCCTTATCACAATGTGAGATGTTTATCGCTTATATTCTTTCTGCCTTAGATGACACCATTAGGATGTGTAGCAGGACCTCGGCTCTGGTTGTTTCTATTCGCCGCTCGGTCTGGCTGCGCCAGTGGGCAGCTGACAATGCTGCTAAGAATGCTCTCACAGGGCTACCCTTTAAGGGGCTGCGCCTTTTTGGAGACCGTTTGGACCTTTTTGCAAAGGGAGGTAAGTTGCCCCAACGCAAAAGACAGCCGCGGCCCTTTCGGAGTTCAGGGTCCTTTACTCCCTCCTTTCGTGGATCCAGGTCAGGGAGGGGGGTGTCCTTTGCGGGGCACAGGGGAGACTTCTGGGGCAAGGGCAGAGGCCGTGCCCGTCCCGGATCCTCCGGGGATCCAAGCCCAAATCTGTCATCAACATCAAGCCCGCTCAGCCATGAAGGGGTGCCCTCACCCTTACGGGTGGGGGGGGGCGGCTGCGGCTCTTCGCTCATGCCTGGGGCAACAGGTCTCAGACAGGTGGATTCTGGAGGTTGTGTCCTCCGGCTACAAGCTAGAGTTCGCTGAATGGCCCCCTCCAAGATTCCTCAGGTCTCGGATCCCTCTAGACCCCCTAGCAGCTCAGGGTCTGTTTCTGGCTGTACAGAGCCTGTTGGATATGGGGGTCATCTGTCCGGTCCCTCCGGGGGAGAGAGGTCAAGGTTATTATTCCAATCTCTTCACATTACCCAAAAGGGATGGTTCCATCTGGCCCATCCTGGACTTAAAGCTTCTCAACAAGTTCACCAGACGCTTTCGCATGGAGACCCTGCGCTCAGCGATCAGCTCTTTGCGCCCGGGGGAATTCATGACTTCCATAGACATCAAGGAATACAATTCAGGCCAGGATTTTTCTTCCTCAGCAGAAGGTGGATTCTCTTCAAGCTCTGGTTCATTTCCTGCTGTCCAGTCCTCGTCCTACCATCAGGCAAGGGATGCAATTGGTGGGACAGATGGTGGCCTGCTTCGAGGCAGTCCCTCAATTTCACATGAGACCCCTTCAGCTCCATCTCCTTTCAGCCTGGGACAAGTGTCCCCTGTCTCTGGATCAGGCCTTTGTTCTCTCTCCTCTGGCCCAGTGGTCCCTCCTGTGGTGGCTGGACTCGAGGAATCTTCTGGGGGGGCAGATCATTTCTGACACCAGTATCTGACGCCTATATCAATCATCAGGGAGGGACTCGGAGCAAGAGTGCCCTCAAGGAGGTGTCGTTGATTCTGTCCTGGGCCGAGGACAATGTCCCGTGCATCTCAGCAGTTTATATTCCGGGAGCGGAGAATCTGGAGGCGGATTCCCTGAGCAGGGGGACCTCTCGCTGGGGGAATGGTCCCTCAACAGCGAGGTCTTCCTATCCCTTTCACCGTTGGGGGATGCCGGACGTGGATCTGTTTGCTTCTCGCCACAATCACAAGTTGCCAGCATTTGTCTCCCTGTCCCAGGACCCTCTGGCTCTGGTGGTGGATTCTCTGTCCTGGCAGGGACTCAGTCTCCTGTACCTCTTCCCTCCGTTTCCTCTTCTGAGCAAGGTTCTGCGCAAGTTGGTTCAGGAGAGGGTGCTAGCCATTCTGGTGGCCCCCAGGTGGCCAAGACAGGTGTGGTTCGCAGACGTTGTGCAGCTGGCAGTGGATCAGTGCGCTCTACCCTTGGTTTCGGACCTTCTTACTCAAGGACGGCTCTGTTATCCCAATTTACAAACGCTGGCTTTTATGGCCTGGTTGCTGAAATCTTCATCCTAAAGGAGAAAGGACTGTCTGATTCGGTTGTCCATACTCTTGTAAGGGCTAGGAAGAAATCCTCTTCTACTATCTACTATAGGACCTGGCGGACCTACATTGACTGGTGTGAGTCTAGGGCCTTTCCCTGTGATGTGTTCTCCATTCCTAGGATCCTTGAGTTCCCTCAACATGGTTTGGATATGGTTTTTTAGCTCAGCACTTTGAAGGGTCATGTGTCCGCCTTGGAGGTTTTCTTCCGGAGGTGCTTCCTCTACATCCTCTGGTCAAGACTTTCTTCCAGGGGGTCGCTCATGTGCGCCCTCCCCACAAACCCATGGTACCGGTCTGGGATTTGAATTTGGTATTGTCTGTCCTTCAGGGTCCTCCATTTGAACCGGTGCATGAGGCTGCCTTGTCTATCCTTACCCTGAAGGTTGCCTTTTTGGTAGCTATCATCTCTGTCAGGTGTGTTTCTGAGTTGGCGGCTCTGTCTATTCAGGCCCCCTACTTTGAGAGACACCAGGACAAGGTGGTTTTCCGCTTTAAACCAGACTTCTTGTCTAAGGTTGTTTCCGCTTTCCATCTCAATCAGGACATCGTGCTTCCTTCTTCGTGCCCTAATCCTGGTAATTCCAAGGAAAGGGCATTGCATTCTCTGGATGTTGTCAGGAATTTGAAATTCTACCTGGTGGCTACCGCGCCTTTCAGAAAGACGGACGCCTTGTTTGTGGTTCCCTCGGGTCCCAAGAAGGGTTTGGCTCCTGCTAAGTCTACTATTAGCAAATGGATTCGTCAGGCTATTGTTAGGGCCTATTCTACTAGGGGGAAGGATCCTCCTTTCCATGTTACTGCTCATTCTACCTGTGCTGTTGGGGCTTCCTGGGCCTTCCAGCACCAGGCTTCTGTTGAACAAATTTGCAAGGCTGCTATGTGGTCTTCTGTTCATACCTTTTCCAAGTTTTACAAGGTTGATGTTCGGGCCTCAGCGGATGCTGTTTTTGGCCGCAAGGTTTTGCAGGCGGCAGTGGTTTGAACTGCGCGTTGTTGCCTTTTTGGGGATCCCCACCCGTTTATGGACACTGCTATTGGATGTACCAGCTGTTATGAATACTATCTGGAGGAGGACGTGCTGCATACTTAGAATAATACAATTCTGTGATTACTCACCTTGTAGAATTGGTATTATAAGTATGCAACACGTCCTGCTCCATCCCACCCTGATTGCTTTATTCTTGGATCCTCTATATGGTGATTGTTGTTCCTTGTTAATGTTGTTGAATTTGTTATTGGCTTCTCCTGGTTCCCTTACTGCTTTTCTATACTGGGGAATTAGTGGGAGGTCCCAGGTATATATGGACCGGGAGGGGCCTCTTTTTTGCCATCTCTGCAGTAAAGCGCCCTCTTGTGGAGGTAAACCCAGCTGTTATGAATACTATCTGGAGCAGGACGTGCTGCATACTTATAATACCAATTCTACAAGGTGAGTAATTACAGAATTGTATTTTTAGGATGAATACTAAAAATTTGCTTCTGCAAATGCAGGGCAGCCCCCAGAAATATGCAGTCGGGTTGATTCACAACCAGGTGAGAATTACTACTTCTTTTTTAGGCGAGAAAATTGCCATTCACTATCATTGTCTACCTTGAAGCTGATTCAGAGCCAAATGGAAACTTATACTCGGTAGACAATGAAAGTGAATGGCAGTTTTTTCTCCTAAAAAAGGAATGAGATTTTTCACCATGCTCTGAATTGACCCCCATGTTTGTTCTCTGCATGCACCACTTTTGGAAGAGGAGCTGAACAATGTGCTACAAGATGCTGGTGCGAATACCAGAAAGGTTCTTTAATATTTTTGTGTTTACTTACATCTAGATTATGAAATTATAAGACAAACAGAAATTCTGGATAATGGAGGTACAATCCTAAATGAAACAAGATCATTTGATTATAAACTAGGGTAAGTTTTTTTTTTTTATCACTGCCTCTCCTTTGAATTTAATTTTTTATTAAAAAATCCTATTTAGGGGTACTAGTACCACTGGTGGTACTTGAGGTCCTACCAGGTGGTGCTCAACAAGGAGGCAGACTGACCTGTACCCCAACATGATCTGCTGTCATCTATACTTCTGCCTCTACCTAATTTGTTCCTTAAGTACAAAACTGTCCCAAAAGGTGATAAAAAAACAATTTACATGTTTTTTAATTACCCATACCAAGCACCCAGGAGAATGGAAAATGGTACTTGGATTGAAAAACGGTTGGGAATTCTGGTCTAGTCTATAAATGTAAAACAATGTATACTTATACATTTTATTGTAGATACTCTCCATGTTATACATAGCTCTACATGTCAACCTTAAATCTGCTTCCATTTATCCAATAAATTGATTGTCTTACCAACAGTGTTTTTTAAACCCGTAATTGTTTGTACTGTGTAGTCAGTACATTTAAATTAAAGGGTTTTGTCAAGGCAAAAAAGATACTGTTTTAACCTGCATGTTCCAATGCAGCTTTTCATTCTTAGAAGCCTCCATCTTCTGCTGTTGGTTCTGTTGCTCACAGCACACTCACTGGCCAGCATTTGTGAATTCTCCTGCTTACAGTCATGAGGGAGCAGACTCCCTCATTGTTTGGAAGCATGGGTGCACCACATGACCGTTCACGGTGGTGATTATTATCAGCCATTGATGCTCAAAAACGGTCTGTGATGCTAATTGTTTTTGTTATGTAAGTTTGGCGCTCTCTCTGAAGTTTTTTACTTTAAAACACAAAAACACCAAAGTAGCGAGCCTGCCAGCACAAGCTCAAACGGGTGCCTTGAAAATGAGGCCGCACAAACCAAAATAATTCAATGTATTTAATATCAAAAAAGGACCAAAACAAAAATTATATACATATACATACACAAGACTCTTTAAAAACATGAAAAAACAATGCCCTCCGGTGGCAAAACCCTATAAATGACTCTACATATATATATATTAATTAATTACCTGTCTAATAAAAATTCATGGAAATATATGGGACCGCTTATGTACAATAAAATATATAAATGCAAATGAAATAAGCACACAGAGCCAAAATGGGCCAATCTGTGTGTTTATATGTGGACCATACTGGTAATCCAGTGTGGTTTAAAGTGCAATGTGCTAGAAACTTGTGTGTAAAAACATGCTGAATGTATCAGCTCAACAATATCAAAAAAGTGCCATGTGCAATAAGCATATTAAATAAACGTGCAAACTAATAAACAATCCTCTTATCTATTGGTTCCCAAATCGTTGTTACTAGAGATAAAAATAGATAAAGACAGGCATAAATCAGTAATTCTCATATCACCATAATCTAGATGAGTCCCGGGTGCCACCGAGGGGCTGCTGGCATCTACGCGTTACGTGGCCCCGCCCACTTCCTCAGGATGCTGTCATTCTAGCTGTGCATCACATTAGGTTTTTGTTTAAAACACAAAAAAGTACAATACAATTTATTCTAAGTATGTCACACACCCTGCTTCAGATAGTCATTACACTTGGGTTATACCGACCTGTAGAGGGCGATCTTGCAGAGATGTCATGAAAAAAAAGGGAGCCCCTCCCGGTCCATAAATACCTGGTACCTCATTCCCCAGTCTTTCATCTCTGCAGACGGCGAGCAAGTCAGAAGATGGATGTCTCTTCCTTGCAGGTAGCCGGGTTAACCCCCGGCCGCTTGTTAGTCTATTTCTGCCTGGACCCCCTTTCTTAGTATTGCACCTTGCCTCCCAGCCTATGCTGGTCCGGGCAAGGGTAGACGGCACCTAATGGTGCTTAGGAGCTATGCTCCACTGTGTCGGCCGTTGTGGTGGCTTCGGTGGGGGAGCTTCTTCCCCTCAGGTGCGTTTGGTAGGGGGGCGGGTGCTCGGCGCGATCGCCTATGGCCCACCCCCGTGCTCCTGGCGCCGCTGCGGAGCCTGGCCTCTGGCCGGGAGCGGTGTTGTTGTCAGGGGGGAGAGGCGGGGCCGGGCACGACGCGCGAACCGCGCCGGCCCTTCTTCTTCTCCCTCTGCTTCTCGTGTCTCTCGCCTCTGGCTGGACGGATGCCATCTTCCTCAGTGAGTGGCCCTTGGGGCCTCATTACTTCTTGACAAGCATATTCATATATATATTATATATTTATATAGATTCCTTATGTCATTGCTACAGTATGTCTGCTTTGTGTGCTTGGGCATGATTGAGGTGCTGAATAGCCCTGTATTCTGTCTTCCAGGTGGACCCTTGTTGGATCCTAAGGGGGTCCTCCCGGTCCTAGGGTCCCTGGTTTAATTTTAGCACTCCCCATAAATCCTCCCACTCGGGACACAGAAGGGGCTTCCCGGGTCGCTTACATTGCGTAATTCACTCGGGTATTGCGACTACCAATAAAATCACCATATGGAGGCTTCTCAGGATACCGGGCTCGGGCTCCCCTCGGGGCAACCCCGGCAGTGTTTGGGGTGTGGGGCATCCCTTACAGGGGATGATGTATTCCTTTGCATACCATGTGCACAGCAGACTATTACGCGGCAGTCCAGATCCCATGCGTCTGGTTCTGCGCCGCCGGTCCCTTCTCCTACCCCTCCCCGCCTGATCCGTACCCCGGGTGATGTTGTCACGAGTGGGGAGTCGCAATCTGAGGTGTGTGCCAGATTGTCCAATCTTGAAAAATTATTTTCCAGTGCTGTGGCCAGAAAGGCCCCGGCTAAGAGAAAGCACTTGTCCCCAGCCACGCAGGCTTCTGACCTTGAGGAGTTTGATTCACTGGACTGGTCTGATTACCCCCCTGCTAGAGGAAGGGGAGCTTTTTGAGGAGTCAGATGGTTCTGACGATCAGCAGTTTGTGGCCGCTGATGCCGAGTGGGGTCAGGGGGATTCTTTGGATACCCCTAAGGTCCTGGCTAATATGTTTGAGGTTTTGGCAATCTCTCCTCCTGAAGTGACCCTTCCGCAGAAGGCGGAGTTCTTTGAAGAGGCTAAGCCGCGCTTAGAATTCCCTAATCAAAGGCATTTTGACGGCATTATTCTTAAGGAATGGGAGAGGCCTACTTGGCTTACGGGTGTCCCTCTGGGTTGGGATAAGAAATATCCCTTTCCGGTGGATGCTGTGAAGCGCTGGTCGTCCCCTCCCGAGGTGGACGCCCCTGTTTTGGGGTTGTCTAGCACCTCTGTCTTGCATTCTCCTGACTGTTCTACACTCAAGGACGGTGAGGACAAACGCATTGACCAGATGGCTTGTCACGGTTTTGCCAGTGTCGGGTCGGCCTTGCGGCCTGTCTGTGCTTCAGCGCTTTTAATAGTGGCTTCTAGGTCGGTTGTCAGGGACCTGTTGTCTACCTCCAGGCTCGACCCGGCTAGTGATGAGTTCACCACCCTTCGGTGGTGGCTGGAACGGAGCAATCTGCTGAGGGGCAGATCCTTTCTGACCCTCGTTGGGAGACGGTCACCACTGTGGGGGCCTCAGGAGGCTCACGTTCCCATCAATGTTCTGGAGCTGAGAGCCATCAGGTTGGTTCTGGCTCACTTGTCTCATCAGTTACGGGGCCTACCGGTTCAAGTTCGGTCGGACAATCGGACGGCGGTCACCTACATCAATCACCAGGGAGGGACTCGCAGCAGGCATGCCCTCAAGGAAGTGTCTTTGATCCTGGCTTGGGCAGAGAGCAATGTCCCATGCATCTCGGCGGTGTACATTCCGGGAGTGGAGAACACGGAGGCGGACTCCCTGAGCAGGTGCTCATCTCGCCGGGGGGAATGGTCTCTCAGCCCCAAGGTGTTTCGGTCGCTTTGCCACCGGTGGGGGACTCCGGAGGTGGACCTCTTTGCCTCTCGTCACAATCACAAGCTTCCAACATTTGTGTCTCTCTCGCGGGATCTGCTGGCTCTGGCAGTGGATGCCATGTCTCTGACCTGGAGGGATCTGGGGTTTCGGTATCTGTTCCCTCCGTTTCCCATGGTGGGCAAAGTGGTGCGCAAGCTGGCCCTAGAGGGCGCGTCAGCAATCCTGGTGGCCCCAAGATGGCCAAGATAGGTTTGGTTCGCAGACGTGGTAAGGTTGGCAGTGGATCAGTTAGATCTGCCCCTTCTGCCGGATCTGCTAACTCAGGGTCCACTGCTCTACCCCAATTTACCAACGCTGGCTTTGATGGCGTGGCTGCTGAAACCTCCATCTTGAGGGAGGAAGGTCTTTCTGATGCTGTCATACAGACTCTGGTTAGGACTAGATAGAAGTCTTCCTCTGCCATCTACTATAGGATTTGGAGGTCTTATATTGATTGGTGTGAGGTCCGGGCTTTGCCTTGCAGGGTGTTTTCTATCCCTAGGGTTTTGGAATTTCTGCAACATGTTCTGGACCTGGGTTTGCAGCTTAGTACGCTGAAAGGGCACGTTTCTGCTCTGGCGGTGTTCTTTCAAAGGTCTTTTGCACTTCATCCTCTGGTTCGGACCTTTTTCCGGGGGGTTACGCATGTGCGGCCTCCTAGGAAGCCATTGCTCCCAGTTTGGGATTTGAATTTGGTTCTTTCTGATTTTCAGGGTCCTCCTTTTGAACCCTTGCAGGATATTGCTCTTTCTAAGCTTACTCAGAAGGTTGCATTTTTGGTTGCCATCACTTCCGTTCGGCGTGTATCGGAGTTGGCGGCTTTGTCCATTAAGGCTCCTTACTTTGAGAGGCATCAGGACAAAGTTGTTTTCCGCTTCAAGCCAGATTTCCTTCCAAAGGTGGTTTCTGCCTTTCATCTTAATCAGGACATTGTTCTACCCTCCTTGTGTCCTAAGCCCAGCAATGACAAGGAGAGGGTCTTGCATTTTCTAGATGTGGTTCGCTGTGTGAAGTACTATTTGGTGGCTACTTCTTCTTTTCGTAAGACTGACGCCCTTTTCGTGGTGCCCTCCGGGCCTAGGAAAGGTTTGGCTCCCGCCAAGTCTTCCATTAGTAAATGGATTCGCCAGGCCATTGTTGGGGCCTATTCTGCCAAGGGGAAGATTCCCCCTTTTTGTGTTACTGCTCATTCTACTCGTGCTGTTGGGGCGTCCTGGGCTTTCCAGCAGCAGGCCTCTGTTGAGCAAGTTTGTAAGGCTGCTACTTGGTCTTCCGTTCACACTTTTTCCAAGTTTTACAAGGTTGATGTGCGGGCCTCAGCGGATGCTGTGTTTGGCCGCAAAGTTCTGCAAGCTGCAGTGGTTTAAGTTTGTGCATTACTGCCTTGTTTTGGATCCCCGCCCTTTATGGACACTGCTATTGGATTCCCAAGTGTAATGACTATCTGAATCGGGGTGTGTGACATACTTAGAATAATACCATTTTGTGAATACTCACCTGTAAAATGGGTATTATAAGTATGTCACACACCCCGCTTCACCCCGCCCTTTGGTATTCTGGACCCTTTCTATGGTGAACCTTTTTTACTGTTACTGGTTATTTTGGCTCTTCCTGGTCCCTTTACTGCTGTCTTAATTCTGGGAATGAGTGGCAGGTACCAGGTATTTATGGACCGGGAGGGGCTCCCTTTTTTTCATGACATCTCTGCAAGATCCCCCTTTACAGGTCGGTATAACCCAAGTGTAATGACTATCTGAAGCGGGGTGTGTGACATACTTATAATACCCATTTTACAGGTGAGTATTCACAAAATGGTATTTTTTGGGCTCACCTATACCTGCACCTACAATGTTCAATTTTTACAGATGAGTCACATCATTGTTCCAATAAGGTAAGGGTAATTTATTGAGAGTTTGAAAAGAAATAATGTAATCTTTCTCTGCATGGTCCGTAGAGTGCTGTGTTTTCCAAACCTCATTGGAAAAATTATGTACCATTGTAAGAATGTCCTAACTCAGTTGCTGTTCTGTTTGCTCATTCTCATGTCTATTTCATCCAGCAGTATTTCAGCTATGGAGGGCAGGCCAGTTTATAAAATCTTGGATCCATTTTGTAATATTTTACTGTACAGTAGCTCTTTCCAATCTACATCATTGTATAATACAGCCATGCCCAGATTTATTGGCACTGGAGTTATTTATAAAGCCAGGCATTACTCACTGAAGCATGCATGTTAGAATCATGGCGTGTTTTCAAACTTCTGAAGGGGACTATATAGCAGGGGTCCCTAGCCCCCCCCCCCCCTCAAGGCCCGCCAACAGGGAATGTATTCTAAGTATGTCACACACCCCGCTTCAAGACATTCATTACACTTGGGTATACTGACCTGTAGATGGCGATCTTGCAGAGATGATAACAAAAAAAGGTCAGACCCTCCCGGCCCATAAATACCTGGGACTTCCCACTCACTACCCAGTCTTCATCTCTGCAGTGGCGAGCAAGTCAGAAGATGATGTCTCCTCCTTGCAGGTAGCCGGGATGACTCCCGGCCCCGTTTTTTCTCCTATTTCTGCCCGGATCCCGTTGTTTAATTTTCCCTGCCTCCCAGCCTAGGCTGCTGGTCCGGGCAGAGGTAGCTGGCACCTCAGGTGCTTAGGAGCCGTGAGACCCCATAACAAGGGATAGGCGGCTATCCGCGTTGGTGATCCCGGTTTGGGATGCCCCGTCCCTTGGCCCTTCCCAGGCATCGTTTCCCCCTCTCCCAGGTACCCTTAGAGGGGGGGGGGGGGGCGGGTCCCTTATGGATTCCTGTTTTATGTGTGTGTGCGTGTGTTTATGTGTACATGTTTGTGCTTCACTTTCTGTCACTTTGCGGCCATTGCAGCCAGCATCATTCGCGCGCCGTAGGCCGGCGCCGCAGGACCTCCGGCGCGCGAATGATGCTAGCTGCAATGGCGGGGAGCCCATGCAGGGCTTCTCCTCCAGGCTGGGGGGGCGGGGCCGGCGCTCGCGCACGCCTACGGCCCGCCCCCGTGCTGTGCGCGGTTGTTTCATGTTGCGGCTTCAAGCCGGGAGAGACGGGGGAGGGGCAGGCCAGGCGCGACGCGCCGGCCCGCCCTCTCTCCCCCTTTCTACACACTGCGCGCCGTTGCCTGCGAACCGGAGGTCGGGTGAGGGGCCTGCTGGCCACCAATGACATTATTCTTTCTCTTGTACTTTTGACATGATCTGAGTGTGTGCTTGTGTTCTTGTGTTCCAGGTGGACCGTTGATCATATTAAAGGGGGGTTCTCCCGGTCCAGGGTCCCTGGTTAATTTTTAGCTGGCTTAAAATCCTCCCACTCGGGACTTAAAGGGGCATCCCGGGTTGCATTATTGCGTAATTCCCAAACAAAAAGAGCATTGTACACATTTAATTGTATATACTATATATATAGTACTAAAAAATCACCATATGGAGGCTTCCCCGGATACTGGGCTTGTGCCCCCCTCGGGGCAATCCAGGCTGTGTTTGGGGTGTGGGGTATCCCTTTTGGGGGATGATATATTTCTATGTGTACACTGTGCGCAGAGGTCTATTACGCGGCAGACCGGATCTCAGGCGTCTGGTTCTGCTCCGCCGGTCTCCTCCCCGTCTCCCCCTCGCCTGACACGTGCTTGTGATGTGGTCATTAGCGGGGAGTCGCAATCTGAGGTGTGTGCCAGATTGGCCAATCTGGAAAAATTGTTTTCTAGTGCCGTCGCAAAAAAGGCCACGGCAAAGAGGAAACATTTGTATTCGGCTGCGCAGGCCTTTGATAGGGAGGATTTTGACTCCCTGGATTGGTCTGATTGCTCCCCGCGTGAGGAAGGTGAGCTGTATGAGGGGTCCGATGACTCCGACGATCAGCAGTTTGTGGGCGCTGCTACCGAGCAGGGCCAGGGGGATTCCTCGGATACATCTGGGGTCCTGGCTCAAGTGTTTGAGGTCCTGGCTATTTCTCCCCCCGAGGCGGCTCCTCCGATGAAGGGGGAGTTCTTTGAAGAGACGAAGCCCCGCTTGGAATTTCCTTATCAAAAGCATTTTGATGGTATCATTCGCAGGGAATGGGAGAGGCCGACGCGGCTTCCGTGTTGGGACAAGAAATATCCCTTTCCGGCGGACGCAGTGAAGCACTGGTCGTCTCCCCCCCGAGGTCAATGCTCCTGTTTTGGGGTTGTCCAGCTCCTCAGTCCTCCATTCTCCGGAGTGCACTACCCTCAAGGATGGTGAGGATAAACGCATTGACCAGATGGCTTGTCATGGTTTTGCCAGTGTTGGATCGGCCTTGCGGCCGGTTTGGGCTTCTGAGCTTGTATTGGTAGCTGCCATGTCGGTTGTTAGAGGATTATTGACCTCTTCCGGGCTTGACCCGGCTAGTTAGGAGTTTGCCAACCTTAAGCGCTGTGAGTTATTTTTGTCCTTTGTGCTGTCCGCCCTGGATGACACATTGGTGATGTGTAGCAGAGCTACGGCCCTGCTTGTGGCTATCCGCCGGTCGGTTTGGTTACGTCAGTGGGCGGCTGATTTTGTGTCCAAAAAGTCGCTCACGGCCCTTCCCTTCGTGGGACTGTGGCTCTTTGGAGAAAAATTGGATTCAGTGGCAAAAAGAGGTAGGTTACCTCAGCGTAAGAAGCAGCGTCGCCCTTTTCGGGGGGTGGCTTCCTTCTCTAAGTCCTTTCGTGGGGCTAGAGTTGGTAGGTGTTCGGCCTTCCCTGCGTCCAGAAGTGATTCCTGGACCAGGGGCAGGGGTCGGGCCCGTCCAGGACACAGTTGGGGCTCCAAGCCTAGAGTCGCTGCCAAGCCGGCTCAGCAATGAGGGGGCGCCCTCACTCTTGCGGGTGGGGGGACGGCTGCTACTCTTCTCCCAGGTTTGGGTTCAAGAGGTCTCGGACAGGTAGATTCAGGAAGTGGTGTCTTCTGGTTACAAGCTGGAGTTCGAGTTCCGGCCCCCTCCCAGATTCTTCAGTTCTCGGGTGCCGTCAGATCCTCTGGCCGCCCAGGGGCTTCGGGTGGCAGTAGCAAGTCTTTTGGACATGGCTGTCATCTGCCCGGTGCCCCACTCAGACAGGGGCCTGGGCTTCTATTCCAATTTGTTCACGGTGCCCAAGAAGGACGGATCCGTTCGTCCCATTCTGGATCTGAAGTTGGTCAACAGGTTTGTTTGTCCCCGGAAGTTCCGTATGGAAACTCTGCGCTCAGCCATCCACTCACTTCGTCAGGGGGACGTCAGGGGCATCAAAGATGCTTACCTGCATATTCCAATATTTCCGGCACACCAGAGATTCCTCAGGTTTGTCGTGGACAATCAACATTTTCAGTTTGTGGCTCTTCCGTTTGGCCTTACCTCGGCTCCAAGGGTTTTTACCAAGGTGTTGGCAGGAGTGATGGCCATCCTCAGAGCCAGGGGTATCCGCATCGTGCCCTGTCTGGACGATCTTCTCATCATGGCGTCTTCCCTCAGTCAGGCGCAGCTGGATACCAGGAATGTGGTGTCCACTCTGGAGAGTTTCGGTTGGGTGATCAACTATCCCAAGTCCTGCCTCACCCCCTCCAGGGTGGTGGAGTTCCGGGGAATGTTGCTGGATACTTCTCAGGCCAGGGTGTTTCTCCCCCGAGCCAAGGTTCTTCTGATTCAGGAATTGACGCAGCGTCTTCTATCCATTCCCCGTCCATCCGGCTACGGATGCGACTCGTGGGATTGATGGTGGCGTCGTTCGAGGCGGTTCCCTTTGCCCAGTTTCACACAAGGACGCTCCAGCTCCATCTCTTGGTGGCCTGGGACGGGTCCCCGCTGTCATTGGATCAGTCCTTTCTGATGTCCCCCCGGGTGCAGCGTTCCCTTCGGTGGTGGCTGAAACCAAGCAATCTGACAAGGGGCAGGTCCTTTCTGACCCCTCGTTGGGAGACGGTCACCACGGATGCCAGCCTGTCAGGTTGGGGGGGATTTTGGAAGGATCTTCAGTTTCAGGGACTGTGGGGGCCTCTGGAGGCTCACAATCCCATCAATGTTCTGGAGTTGAGAGCCATCAGGCTGGTTCTGACTCACTTGACTCATCAGTTGCGGGGCCTACCGGTCCAAGTTCGGTCGGACAATCGGACGGCGGTCGCCCACATCAATCACCAGGGAGGGACTCGCAGCAGGCGTGCCCTCAGGGAAGTGTCCTTGATCCTTGCCTGGGCAGAGAGCAATGTCCCATGCATCTTGGCGGTGTACATTCCGGTAGTGGAGAACACGGATGCGGACTCCCTGAGCAGGGGGTCTTCTCGCCGGGGGGAATGATCGCTCTGCCCCAAGGTGTTTCGGTCGCTTTGCCACCGGTGGGGGTCTCCGGAGGTGGACCTATTTGCCTCTCGTCACAATCACAAGCTTCCGGCATTTGTGTCTCTCTCGTGGGATCCACTGGCTCTGGCAGTGGATGCCATGTCTCTGAACTGGAGGGATCTGGGGTTTCTGTACCTGTTCCCTCCGTTTCCCATGGTGGGCAGAGTGGTGCGCAAGCTGGCCCTAGAGGGCATGTCAGCAATCCTGGTGGCTCCAAGGTGGCCAAGACAGGTTTGGTTCGCAGACGTGGTAAGGTTGGCGGAGGATCAGTTAGACCTGCCCCTTCTGCCGGACCTGCTCACTCAGGGGCCACTGCTCTACCCCAATTTACCAACGCTGGTTTTGACGGCGTGGTTGCTGATACCTCCATCTTGAGGGAGGAAGGTCTTTCTGATGCTGTCATTCAGACTCTGGTTAGGGCCAGGAAGCAGTCTTCCTCTGCCATCTATTATAGGACTTGGAGGTAATATATCGATTGGTGTGTGGTCAGGGCCTTGTGTGCAGGGCGTTTTCTATCCCTAGGGTTTTGGAATTTCTGCAACATGGTCTGGACCAAGGTTTGCAGCTTAGTACGCTAAAGGGGCAGGTTTCTGCCCTGGCTGTTTTCTTTCAAATGTCTTTTGCCCTTCATCCTCTGGTTAAGACCTTTTTCCAGGGGGTTACGCATGTGCGGCCTCCTAGGAAGCCTTTGCTCCCAGTTTGGGATTTGAATTTGGTTTTGTCTGCCTTGCAGGGTCCTCCTTTTGAATCTTTGCAGGATATTGCACTTTCTACGCTTACTCAGAAGGTTGTTTTTCTGGTTGCCATCACCTCCGTTCAACGTGTTTCAGAGTTGGCAGCCTTGTCTATTAAGACTCCTTACTTTGAGAGGCATCAGGACAAGGTTGTTTTCCGCTTCAAACTAGATTTCCTTCTTAAGGTGGTCTCTGCTTTTCATTTGAATCAGGATATTGTTCTTCCCTCCTTGTGTCCTAAGCCCAGCAATGACAAGGAGAGGGTTTTGCATTCTTTGGATGTGGTTCGCTGTGTGAAGTACTATTTGGTGGCTACTTCTCCTTTTCGTAGGACTGACGCCCTTTTTGTGGTGCCCTCTGGGCCTAGGAAGGGTTTGGCTCCTGCCAAGTCTTCCATTAGTAAATGGATTCGCCAGGCCATTGTTGGGGCCTATTCTGCCAAGGGGAAGGTTCCCCCTTTTCGTGTTACTGCTCATTCTACTCGTGCTGTTGGGGCGTCCTGGGCCTTCCAGCACCAGGCTTCTGTTGAGCAGGTTTGTAAGGCTGCTACTTGGTCTTCGGTTCACACTTTTTCCAAGTTTTACAAGGTTGATGTTCGGGCCTCAGCGGATGCTGTTTTTGGCTGCAGTGGTTTAAGTTTGTGCCTTGTTTTTTGGATCCCAGCCCTTTATGGACACTGCTATTGGATGTCCCAAGTGTAATGAATGTCTTGAAGCGGGGTGTGTGACATACTTAGAATAATACCATTTTGTGAATACTCACCTGTAAAAGGGGTATTGTCACACACCCCGCTTCACCCTTCCCTTTTGTATTCTGGATCCTTTATATGGTGAACCTTTGTTAGTTTTAATTGGCTTTCCTGGTCCCTTGATCTTACTGCTATCTTTATACTGGGTAGTGAGTGGGAGGTCCCAGGTATTTATGGGCCGGGAGGGTCTGACCTTTTTTTGTTATCATCTCTGCAAGATCGCCATCTACAGGTCAGTATACCCAAGTGTAATGAATGTCTTGAAGCGGGGTGTGTGACATACTTACAATACCCATTTTACAGGTGAGTATTCACAAAATGGTATTTTTGTTAATTTCCACACAGGCGCACAGATGAAATGGGGTTGGGAACACTGCTATATAGAACCTGCAGGCCCAGGTGCATGCATCGGAAAGGTACGGTGAGGTAGTGTTATATTGTAAATAATAAAAATAATGCAGTGCTATTAAAATGGTTTTAAAATACACCACCAATTTCTCATAAAGAGGAACTATTATCAAAAATGACCACAGTCACTATTTCAAATATGCAGCAACGGAGTAGAGCAACCAGGCTGCCCCGCTGTGCATCGAGCCGGTAAAACAATGGAATGGATACTCACCACTTACAGAATCCTTAGTAAGTATCCTTACTCGGCTCTTTACCACCTCAGGGAGAATGCATTTCATCTGCTGGTCATGTCTAGGCACTCAATTTTTTTAGAAGTCAACATTTCAACATATTTTCCTTAGTCACATGATTTTTGTGGTTACTGAAGGTCTATGATAGGGCACTCCGTCTTCTAGGTCAACTATCAAAAGGTGAAATTGAAAATAAAATCCACTCCCAAGCTGCTGTAAGCAGAAATAGATAGAGATAGAAATAGGGTGCTGGGCCTGGCGCGACCACCATCAATGATAATGAAAAGAAATCCCAATGATCCCCACTTCCAGTAGAAATCCAGTTTTACTATGGCAGATTAAAATCCAACCACAGTATTTCAGAGAAAAACCATAAACTTGTTTTTGGACGCGTCCGTGTCATTTTTCAACTTACAATGGTGCACACGCAGTATATATGTACAATATGGCCTGTAGCGAATTAAAATAAAATTACCTCAATTGAGATCTCAAGGTGCCGACCCAGCCGCTGAAGTTGTGATGCCAAGTCAGGAAGCTGCGCCTACTCCCCTAATCTCCTCTGCCTAATCCCCACTCAGACACAACACTTTAATCAGGGTGCTCCTCTCAAATGCAGGAAGGAGAGAAACACTGGTGTGCGCCATTGGACAGAGCTGTGTTGACCCCAGCAATATCAATAAGCGAACCTAACTTGTGGGGGCCTCCAATCTTTACATGCTGGTTATAGGGAATTAGGCTAGTGCCATCTATGACAATTACTCTTATTAAAGCAGACCAATTACCATTTTTGCGAAAATGGTCGCCAATCCAGTGTGCTGTAGCCCACAGCAACAAACATGCAGTGAACTAGTTCTAAATAACTATTTGGGTCAGACAGGAGCAGGGCCAGTCACCCACCAGAATGCACAATATTCTTACCTTACCCTTAAGCCTATGCCGGAAAAGGGGTCAAGTGGGCCATGGTTGCGGCCTTGGCACCGGCCACCGGAACGCCCCGCTCACGTGCGCGTTGTCGGCCAATATCAGGACTCCTTTTCTGGTGCAGGCTTGAGAAAAAGGTAATAATATTGTGCGCACTGGGGGGGTTAGGTGCGGGGAGGGGGGTTCCGGGATTCTGTATGCCCCCCCCCAAGCTGTCAGTGGGACCAACACCCGAGAAAAAACGTGTTGGTGGGGGTGTTTCTGTTCTCTGTCCACTGAGTTGATTGAAGGACCAGGTCAGCAGGGTGGAAACTGAAAGCTGAATGCGGAAGTGATATTCTAAGCATACAGTACGTCCTGCTCCATATATAATACTTACACGTGGGTAATCCTCCGCCAGATGGCGCTGTTCACTGCAGACATGCAAAAAAACAGGCTCCTCCCGGCCCTTCATATACCCAGGGACCTCCCACAAATCCCCAGATTTCTCTGCAGTGCTGACTGCGAAGACATGAAGTATCACTCTCTCGCAGGTGAGCGGGGCTTTTACAACCTGCGGCCCTGCAGGACTGTTCCCACCCCTCCTCTTCGATGATGTGCCTCCCAGCCTGGGCTGCGCTGGTCGGGTGAAGGTAGGCAGCACCATGTGTGCTCACGGAGCTACGCTCCACTGCAGTCCCCCACCATAGGGTAGGCGGTTTAGGCTGATGGTGAGCCTCTAATAGATGCCCCTCCCGCATTATTGCCCCGTGTAGCGATGAACCCTGGGTGAAGGGTCGCCTTCCTCCCTCGTTTCCCTCTGTAGCCCGGGGGAAAAGAAAGGGGGGGGGTATGCGTGTGGCAGTCTCAGTGTAATGTTGTACATGCTTATGGCTGTTGTTTTGTCTTGAACTGGGTGTCAGAGCTGCGCTTCTTGATCTCATAATCCTTGACAGGTCGCGCGCATGTGTATTTTCCTTTCTGAAGTGTGCTGCCCAGGCGGCAGTGTCGTTCAGTAATTACGGCGGTTCCCTTAGCTAAACTCTAACTTGTGTGTCTTATCCACTGCTTGTCAAGCTGATCAGTAGTGGGATCGCGCATGTGAATAGCCTGTGCAGAACAGCCTGGACAATACAGCGAGACGCTGACTTTAATGAACATTACCGCTGGGTTGAAACTTCGCGCTCTTTGGGGGAGGCGTGGACCTGGCTAGGCGCGTTCCGCATCACGGCCAGATCGGGCCCGCCCCTCGAGGTTCGCTTGGCGCCATTTTGATGGTCTTCGTGCGCGCGTGGTTGCGATCCTCCTCCTCCCTTGGTCATTTAAGTGCCCTCGTGGGTGGTTTTTCTTATGATCTTTCGTTCTGCTGCGCATGGCTCTGACACCCCCCTTATTCTCTTTATGTCTTTCAGACGCCAAGATTTCGGTGGCCTCTCCCGGCCTGACATATATTATAGCGGGTTCACATAAAAATTCTCCCACATTCCTAGCGGGTCTTGGGGCATCCAGGGTTGCCTATTGCATAAATCCCTGCGGGCATATTGCTCAGATAATCACCATATGGAGGCATCTCAGAATTATGTGCCCGGGGTCCCTCGGGGACAAGACCGGCTGTGTACAGCGTGTGGACAGTCCCATGCTGATGCTGATAGAGCACAGGTCTGTGGACCGTGTGCTGAACAGGTACTGGCCCTGCAATCAGGTTTACCAGTGGCTGCACCTCGCTTCAATACACCTGTCTCCCCGTGCTTAAACCTCACTCCTGATGAGTCGCACTCGAGCAGGGATGACCAGCAAGTCGTGCCGCGCAGGCTGCCTATGGCTGAGCAGGTGATATCTAGTTTGGCGGAGCGCTTGGGCCCTGGAAAGAAGCTGTCCCTGATGCCTCCTGGTTCTCTGTTTCCTACTGAAACTGAAGAGTCTGCTGCTATGCAGGACCTTGCTCCTTCTGATGAAGGTGAGCTGTTCTCCGATTCGGGCTCCTCGGACGAGATGCCTTGGAGCCGTGATGATTCTGGCCCCGGTTCCTGGGGCCTGTGTGACACTGATGAACTACTTATAAAGATCTTTGAGGTTTTGTCAATCTCTCCTCCTGGAGAGGCTCCCAAGCCCAAAAGGGAGAGTTTCCACACAGCGACACCGCGCTTGGAATTTCTGGAACAGGATCATTTCCAGGCTGTTATATCCAAAGAATGGGAATCACCTTGCAAACTTACAGGGGTTCCAGGGGTCTGGGATTGGAAGTACCCTTTTCCCCCTGATGTGGTCAACTGTTGGTCAGCACCTCCCGTGGTGGATGCACCGATCATAGGGGTTGCTAACCCCCCCTTCATGACAGCTCCTAATTATCGTACCCTTTGGGATGCTGAGGACCGGCGCATTGACAGACTGGCTTCCCACGCCTTTCCGTGTGCAGGGACGGCTCTGCGCCCGGTCTGTGCCGCGGCCATCACTGCGGTGGCCGCCAGGACCCTCATTAGAAAGCTACTTGATCACCAACCTGAGGATCTCCCCTGGGAGTTCTTTAATTCACTCTCCAATTGCGATATGTTTGTGAGGTTTATCTGTCGCTGGACGACAGTGGGGTGCTGACGATGAGACAAAAAGGGCTCTCACTGGCCTTCCCTTTAGAGGATGACGTCTATTTGTGGCCCGTTTGGACCTTTTTGGAAAAAGGGTAAGGCACCCCTACGCAGAAGGCCGTCTGGGCCCCCTCGGGGCAGGGACACCCCTCCCCCTCCTTACGTTAGTGTCAAGCACGAACCAGAGCTGTGCTTCCAACTTTTCGGCGTAGATTCCCACCCCAGGGTGGGCAGGCAACGTCCTGGGCCCTCAGGCAGGACTAAGTCCAAATCTGCCAAGACCTCCCAAGTATGAAGGGACGCCCTCGCCCTTCTGGGTGAGGGGACTGCCGCAGCACCTGGCTCCTATTTGGGAGCGTCTCGCCTCCTTCTGGTGGATCCAGGAGGTAGTTCCCCTGGATGCAGGATAGAGTTTGCTGGGCGGTCCTTTTCCAAGGTTGTCAGGGTGCTTCTAGTCCCTGCCTCTCTTCAGGAGTTGGTGCAGGCCGTGCTCGGCCTGCAGGGTCTGGGCTCACTTGCAGGTTGCCCTTAACAGGCTGGGGCGATGGCCTCTACATTAACCTTTCCTCTTTCCCTCAAAGGGATGAGGCAGTCTGGGCCATGCTGGCATTTTGTAGGCTTGGCAATTCTACGTTCACAGGTAGTTTCTACATGATATCTGTGTTGGGCCACAGGTGCCTGGTGGGCCTCTTGCCGCCTGTGGAGATCTAAGATCCTATTTAGTTCCCCTGTGTCTTCTGGACCCCGAGGCCATTACTGGTCAGTGTTGAAGGACCAACCCTGCGGATTGTGGCCTTGTTTTTTGGCCTCTCTTCTGTTCCCAGGCTGCTCGCCAAGGCGCGGACGGGGGTGATTCCTGCCCGTGGGCGTCCGCGCTAGGACCTACCTTATCGTCCTTCTTTACTTCCCAATCTCTATGTCAGGCCGAGTGGGTTATTCGGCCGGTGGTGTCCTTTGGTAGTCATTTGAATGGGTGCTCAGTCACCTCAATCCCTCATTGTCCTTTATTCGGTATCTCCATTCCTTGGATTCGGTTCAGGCTTGAACCTTCTTCCTTGGCAATAAGTGGACTCCTGGTTACACGGGCTCTGTCCCTCTTTGCTGTCACCTTACTTTCACCAGGCAGGATTGCAGCTGGTGGGCCCATTGGTGGCAGATCAGATGATGTCCCAAGGGCTCTATATTTTATATGTTTTATCTTCATTCACCCTGCTAGGCGGGGTTCTGCGCAAGACAGCGGACCTGTACGCTCTCTCAGGAGTGCGGTTCTGCCCGTTTCAGGCCCCTTCTTTTGTTGCCCCAATCTACAGGCTCTAGTCTGACGGCCTGACGGTTGATTCATTCACCCTTTTGGAGATGGGTTTATCTTCTGGGTGACTTTGTCTATGGAGGGCTAGAAGCAAGCTTCTTCTTCCGTCTATTATAGGGTATGGCGTACCCATATTGATTGGCGTGAGTCTAGGTCTCTCCCCTGTTGGACGTTCTCTGTTCCCAGGGTTCTAGAGTTATTACAGCATGGGTTGGAGTTGGCTCTCCATCTCGGTGCTCTGAAGGTTCAGGTTCTGCCCTGTCCGCCTTTCCGTTGAAGTCCGCATGTTATTAATCCTGGACGGGGTTCCAGCACCCCTGGAGCTAGGTCTGTGCTCATTCCTCCTTGGTACGGTGGTTCCTCTTGAGCTGGTTAAATTCAAGGAACCTGTCAGGGGGCACCCCCTCCTTTTCTTGCATCTTCCTGTAGATGGTCACCATGGGTACCAAGTTTCGCAGGTTGACGGGGGGGGGGATTTTCTTCTAAAATCCCCCGCGGTTCCTATGTAGGGGCCCTTAGGGGGTCCATTTACCTACTGAATTTGTTAAAACAGTGAGCCTTCAGTTGGCTCTATCTTGCTGGACTACTCCTCTTTGGGACCTGTCTATTTGGGGACTCTTGATCTGTCGGAGGTCAGTGGCCTGTATTTATTATCGGTGTGGAACTTGGAGCAGGATGATCCTCCAGGAAGGTTTCTGATCTTGGTCTAGGTGGGGGTCAACGTTCCCTGCATCTCAGTGGTATTCGCTCCAATGGATGTCCTTCAGTGGCAGGTTGTGCTATCCTGGTGTCCCTCTGAGATCCAACTAGGGTGGCTCTGTTGGGCCCCGTCACTATCACAGGGGCTCTGCCCTTGTTTTTACTGTCCCAGAATATTCTGACTTTGGTCATGGGGGCTTAGTAATTTTATGTCTGGACATTCTATTTTATATGTTTTATCTTCATTCACCCTGCTAGGCGGGGTTCTGCGCAAGACAGCGGACCTGTACGCTCTCTCAGGAGTGCGGTTCTGCCCGTTTCAGGCCCCTTCTTTTGTCGCCCCAATCTACAGGCTCTAGTCTGACGGCCTGATGGTTGATTCATTCACCCTTTTGGAGACGGGTTTATCTTCTGGGTGACTTTGTCTATGGAGGGCTAGGAGCAAGCTTCTTCTTCTTCTTCCGTCTATTATAGGGTATGGCGTACCCATATTGGTTGGCGTGAGTCTAGGTCTCTCTCCTGTTGGACGTTCTCTGTTCCCAGGGTTCTAGAGTTATTACAGCATGGGTTGGAGTTGGCTCTCCATCTCGGTGCTCTGAAGGTTCAGGTTCTGCCCTGTCCGCCTTTCCGTAGAAGTCTTTTTCAGTCTTCCTTGTTAAGTGTTCTTTCGGGGATTGCTCAGGTGCATCCCCCAAGTAGTTCTATGGTCCCTGTTGGGATTAATTTTTATTCTGTCTGTCTTGCGGGGTGTTCCCTTTGGACCTATTCCGGATGCTGTCTGAACTGTTCTTACTTCAAGTTGCCCTTCTGGGGGCTGTTGCTTCAGTCAGACGTGTGCCTGAGAGGGCGGCTCTGTTTAGTTAGCCCTCTTTCATTATATATACACCATGATGTGGTGGTGTTCCGCCTTACGCCGGACCTTATGCCCAAGGTGGTGTCTTATGCTCATTTATTCAAGACCTTTTGTCTGCCTCTGGGCCTTATTCTTAGTAACGCTGAAGTAAGGGGGTCTACATTCCCTCAACAGGTGTTGAAGTTTTTCCTGGATTGTCTCTTGTCCCTTAGGGGGACTGATGCCCCTTGGGGTTTGCGGGCGTCTCCAGCCGTATGTGCCTGATCTCATCTGCTTCCAGGGGTTATGCGCCCTTTGGACTGGTCTTACTTGGATGGATTGTCCTTTCTGGTCCTAAGTACAGGTTTCGGCTTCTTGCTGATCCTTGTTAGTGTAGTGGTCAGTATCCCCGCCCATCACGCGGGAGACCAGGGTTCAAATTCCCCGATGGGGAGAGCTCTAAGTTTTACCGAGGCTACTGTTTGCATTTGGACTGGTCAGGCCGTTACTCTGGCCTATTCTTTTAAGGGGAAGAATCTTCTTCTCTTTTTATTCTGTTTCTACTTGTGCTTGGGTACCTTGGGCCTTTCAGCACCAGGTTTCTGTTAAACAGGTTTTGCTAGACCACTGCTTGTTTTCTGTTCATACCTTTTTCAAAGGTTTTTTATGAGGTTGACGTTAGAGCCTTTGCTCATGTCGCTCTTGGTAGCAAGGTTTGCAGGTGACAGCGCCTTTACTGTCTGCTGTGCCTTTTTTGATGGGGATCCCACCCTACTTTATGGACACTGCTATTGGATGTCCCACGTGTAAGTATTATATATGGAGCAGGACGTACTGTATGCTTAGAATAATACAATTCTGTGAAATACTCACCTGTAGAATTGGTATTATACGCATACAGTACGTCCTGCTCCACCCCACCCTGGTTTTACATTTTTCTGGATCCCCTGTATGGTGATTGTTATCATTGTTATTATTACCAGTTTTGGTGGTTGGTTTCTCCCGGCTTCTTTTGTCACTGCTTTTCAATGCTGGGGATTTGTGGGAGGTCCCTGGGTATATGAAGGGCCGGGAGGAGCCTGTTTTTTGCATGTCTGCAGTGAACAGCGCCATCTGGCGGAGAATTACCCACGTGTAAGTATTATATATGGAGCAGGACGCACTGTATGCGTATAATACCAATTCTACAGGTGAGTATTTCACAGAATTGTATTTTCCTCACTCTGTAGACTGACTTAGCAGGAAGGAAAGCGCTGGAGGGACTCAATGTAAGATAAGCTACTGATTATTGGCACTGGATTGCAGCTTTGGCCTGGATATTGCAGGTGGCCTTCTAAGCTATTTCTTTCATGTTGCTTAACTTCTGGAACAGCAATAATAGTTTCAGGTTCATTTGGTAAGTTGTCTCTTACCCACTAGTACTGCTTCAAACTGAACTTTGTCTTTTGGTGAAGTGGTTATCTTCATTGTCAATTATCTCAATTAAGCTTTAAATAATCCTATAGGATATAGGTGATCATATGTGACATAGGTGATCAATACATTTAGTTCTTTAATCAGCTCCAATCAGGAAACAGACGGCATCAAAAAGACCTGGCCTTTTAGCATATATATCCGACAGAGCATGGATAGTTTTACATGGGGTCTCTTAGGAAGCTGATATAGCTTGCCTCAGATGAGATTGGCATGTTCCCCTTTTTAGTCCTCATCAAAATTTTACTTAATATCAAATTATGACGCATCGCTATAACTGAGGCCTCCAGATCAAGCTCCTGCAAGTTGCTTACCATATGGGAGACTATCTGCCACTGAGAAAGAGACCTTTCTCTAGTTCTGCTGCACTCTCTTGTCTGGTGTAGTCCCTATCTGTTTTTCTTTGTTGCTTTTATTGATCTAACTTCTCTTTTTACAGGGCCACCATACCAATGAGGGACAAGGAAGGAAAACAAGATTATCGGTTAGAATAATATTATATATAATAATGTATTTCTGAAACCATATCTTCTGTATATAAATCATTTTGATGGAGGCTAGTTTACCACTGCATTAAAGCAGACCCAAACTCAAATTTCTACCTAGCATTCCCTGAATTGCTTTTACCAATTTTTAATGCTCCAGTCTTATCCCCGATGCCTGTTTTAACTGTAAAGCTCTGCCTCCTCTATTAATTGCCACTGTTTTGTTTGGCAATGGTGTCATTGCCACACCTATGTAATGACTGATCGCCTGTGATCTTGCATAGAGGGACATAAAAAAATGGTGTTCCAGGATGATTCCTAAAGAGAAAATATCCATTCCTAGTTCTACACCCTATTTCACAAGTTCAGTGTGTTTTGGTCCGCTTTAAGTCTGTGGTAACAAAATGGACATGGACCTATGGATTTTTAGGTTGATTTTCAGAGTACATATGAACTACCCTCATTGTAGAAGAGATTTCAGATGTCCCTGCATTTTGCTGCATTCAAAAACATAATAGCCCAGTACGGTGGGGTAATATACATTAAGTAAAATGTAGACATACAGTCAAAATTCCTCCAGCAGCTGTTTATTCAGTGTATATTATAGAAAAGATAATTTACTCTGTGATTCTAAGGCATATATCTCTCTCAGTTTGGGGTGAATTGCTGCTGGCACAGCTCTTCCCTCATGCTCTTGTGTAAGCAGGACTGTCAGATACATAGTAAGTTGGATGCTCCCATGTAATTCCGGAGCAAAACTATTCCAGAGCATCTGCATGGGATTAAGCCTTCACAAACCATTTATGCCACTGATCATCAGACGGGCAGTTTAGGGAGCAATTTAATAAACTTTATTTTGTTTTGCCTGAAGGTCCGATTTAACTTGCCTATTTAGTAGAAAGGGATGCTGAACAAATGGTATTCCTTCTCACACCAAATAAGATAAATAAAAGAAAAAAAATAGAACTTTAGAATCTGTCAGAAAATAAAGGAAAGAAGGATTCCTTGTTGACGTGAAATCATTTTTTTATATTTTTGTTTTTCCAAGGTTTATGCCAGAACCAAACCTCCCTCCATTAATACTGTATGATACCAAAACATTACCAAGTAATGTGGATGCTGATCAAGTTATCAATATAGACTTAATTAAAGAAATGCTTCCAGAACTTCCCAGTGTCACTAGGGACAGACTTGTAAAGCAGTATGGAATTCTGGCCGAACACAGTTTTGTTCTGGTGGTGAGTATCTTTTGTGTTCTCTTATATTATGCATGTATATTTCATATTTACATATTGTACCAGTGTTAAAGTGAACATATCACGGTGATTTTCACTAGGGTGATTTTCACTATCCTAGGGATAGCCCGTTTACCTGGGGTATCCTGATTTGGGAAAACCTTCAACACCACTTACTGTTCCACTGTTTTCATGGCACATACGCAGGCTTTCGCCCAATCAGCGCTTTATGCCGTGCACACAAATGCACAGCATAATGCATTGTTTTGAACAGAGCTCCGGAATAGGGAGCAGGAGTGGCCACATCCCCAGTTTCTCGGCAGCCTGTGGCTCCCACAATCCTAGCGTGATTGCAGGCCTGTGTGCGTGTGAGGGGGGGTCACACAGTTAGACATTCAGAATCAGTGATAGTTGCCATTTGCAGAGCTGGTCATAACTGGCAGAGTTTTTAGTAACTTCCTCTGTAACTCATTTTTTATTAAAAATATGTTTATGTGTAGATGGTTGATATCTGATGATAGTCATTGGATAGTCAGTTATTCTTAGTATACAGTACCTGCTCCAAATCTAATACTTACACTTGGGATATACTCCGCCAGATGGCGCTGGACTGCAGAGACATCGAAAATAGGCTCCTCCCGGCCCCTCAAATACCCAGGCACCTCCCACAAATCCCCAGAATTTCTCTGCAGTCTGGCTGCGAAGGACGAGAAATGGCTCTCTACTCGCAGGTGAGCGGGGCTATTAGCCTGCGGCCCTGTAGGACTATTCCCACCCGTTCCACTAGTAATATGCCTCCCAGCCTTGGCTGCGCTGGTCGGGTGAAGGTAGGCAGCACCGCTGTTAGGTGCTTAGGAGCGCTACTCCACCGCAATCCCCCACCAAGGGGTAGGTGGTTCAGGCTTATGGTGAGCCTCTATGGGATGCCCCTCCCGCACTAGTGCCCCCTTGCCCCTGCCCATCGGTGGGCCCTGTTTAAGTGGCCGCTGTCCTCCCTCATCCTCCTTGTAGCCTTCGGGGGAAAAGAGGGGGGGGGTGTAAATATGTATGCTATGCATTCTGTGTTTTACACTCTTTTTCCCTTCTGTTAGTCTTTTGTCAGCCGCCGCGCTGACTACTGGCTTTTTAAAAAATTGCCGCCGCCGTGCGCTGACTTGGTTCCAGCGGCATTACCTCAGGCGCTGGTGCGCCTGAGGTTGGCTGCTTGCACGTTCTGGCTTCGCGCGCTTCGGGGGGGGGGGGGGCGGGGCCCGTCTATGGCGTGCTCTGCGTCATCGCTGATACCTGCCTGCCCCTCGAGGTATACCAACGCCATCTTTATCCTGCTTGGTTGGCCCATGCGCGACGGACCCCTACTTTCCGTGATCTGTAAGTGCCCTCGCGGGCGGCTTTATATCTTTCACTTTTGTTACTGTGTGATTACAGGTCTTGTCTGCTTATGTCTTTCAGGCGGGGCGAACCCTTTTGGCTTCTCCCAGCCCTGTATTAGCATATATAGCGCCGCTATAATCACCATATGGAGACATCCCAGGATAATGTAACCAGGGTCCCTTCGGGACAAGACCGGCTGTGTGTAGCGTGTGGGCAGCCTCATGCTGACGCTGACAAGGCGCGGGTCTGTGTACCCTGTGCTGAGCAGGTGCTTGCATTGCAATCTGGCCTGCCAGTGACTGCACCTCGTTTCACTTCACCTACTCACCCAAGCTTAAACCTCACTCCTGCTGAGTTGCATACTAGTGGGGATTCTCAGCCTGATGTGTCTTCTAGACTGGCTACTGTTGAGCAGTTGATTGCTAAGTCCTTAGCGCGTAAGGCCCCTGCTAAGAAGCGGCACTTGACGCCTAATGTCACTGTTTTCCCTATGGGAACTGAGGAGTTTTGGAATCTTTGTGGCTGATTCAGGCTCATCTGATGAGAGACCAAGGGGTCATGACGATTCTGGCTCTGACCCCTGGGCCCCGGATGACACTGACAGATTATTGACCCAGATTTTTGAGGTTATGTCCATCTATCTCCCTGTTGAGGCTCCCAGGCAAAGAGGGGAGCTTTTCCATACAGCAAAATCACGTTTGGAATTTCCCGAGCAGGCACATTTCCAATAACCTTCTGCTCAAGGAATGGGAGCGCCCCAGTAAACGTCCCGGGGTTCCAAAGAGTTGGGATAGGAAGTATCCCTTTCCTGCTGAGGTGGTTAAATGTTGGTCATCCCCCCCCCCCCCCCCGAGGTGGATGCCCTGATCCTAGGGCTATCTAACACCTCTGTCATGCATTCACCTGACTCTACTACCCTGCGGGATGCTGAGGACCGGCGCATTGACCAGCTGGCATCCCACGCCTTTGCATGTGCGGGGACGCCGCGGCGCCCGGTCTGTGCCTCTGCCATTACTGCTGTGGCCACTAGAACCCTTATCAGAAATATGCTTGATAGTGTCCCTGATGATTTGCCTTGTGAGGTATTTAATGCACTCTCCAGTTGTGATGTTTTTGTAAATTATGTCCTCTCAGCATTGGATGACATCATCAGAATGTGTGCCAGAACTTCTGCCCTTGTGGTGGCTATACGCTGCTCGGTTTGGCTGCGCCAGTGGGCTGCTGACAACGCTGCCAAGAAGGCCCTCACTGGGTTTCCCTTTAAAGGACTGCACCTGTTTGGGGACCGCCTGGACCTTTTTGCTAAGGGAGGCAGGTTACCCCAGTGCAGGCGGCAATCTCGGCCCTTTCGGGTCAGGGTTCCTTCTCCTCCCCTTACCGTGGTGCCAGACAGGGGAGGGGGGTTTCCTTTCCTGGGGCCCGGGGAGATTTCTGGGGTAGAGGCAGAGGACATGGACGTCCTGGCTCCTCCTGGGGTCCCAAAGCAAGATCCTCTCCTAAGCCCCCTCAGGCATGATGGGGCGCCCTCACCCATCCGGGTGGGGGGGACGGCTGCAGCACTTCGCTCACGTCTGGAGGCTTCATGTCTCAGACCGGTGGATTCAGGAGGTAGTGTCCTCCGGTTACAAGTTGGAGTTTGCTGCCGATCCCCCTCCAAAATTCATCAGATCCCGGATTCCTCAGGACCCTGTGTCAGCTCACGAGCTAGTGCAAGCAGTGCAAGGCCTCCTGGAGCTGGGGGTCATCTGCCAGGTCCCCTTAAGAGAAAAAGGCAAGGGCTTTTATTCCAACCTATTCACAGTACCCAAGAAAGATGGTTCAGTCAGGCCCATCCTGGACTTGAAGATCCTCATCAAGTTTGTCAGGGGCAGGCGCTTTCGCTTGGAAACTCTGCGCTCTGCCATCAGTTCCCTGCGCCAAGGGGATTTCATGACTTCTGTGGACATCAAAGATTCTTATCTTCATATTCCTGTGTTCCCAGGTCATCAAAGGTTCCTCAGGTTCGCTCTGATGGATCAACACTACCAGTTTGTGACCTTGCCCTTCGGCCTCACTTTAGCTCCCAGGGTGTTCACCAAGGTGCTGGCTGGCGTGATGTCTCTGCTCAGATGTCAGTGCGTCCGTGTGCTTCCCTATCTGGACGACATTCTCATCACTTCCCAGTCTCTACATCAGGCAGACTTGGATACTCAGCTGGTGGTGTCCACTCTGGAGTCATTTGGATGGGTGATCAACCACCCCAAGTCCTCACTGTCCCCTTCCTTGGTAACTCCATTCCTAGGAATGAATCTGGATACAGTTCAGACAAGGATCTTCCTCAACAGAAGGTGGACAGTCTGATTGCACAGGCTCAGTCCCTCCTAGCTTGTCCCCATCCCTCCATCAGGCTGGGGATGCATCATCCCTCCATCAGGCTGATGGTGGCATGCTTCGAAGCAGTCCCTTATGCTCAGTTCCACTTGAGGCCTCTGCAACATCACCTATTGTCGGTATGGGACAAGGACCCAGCATCCCTGGACAGGGTCTGTGTGCTCTCCCCCCTGGTCAGGAGGTCCCTCTCGTGGTGGATGGACTCAAGGAACCTGTTGGGGGGCAGATCCTTTCTTGCCCCTTCCTGGGAGACGGTCACCACGGATGCCAGTCTGTTTCTGGGGGGGTTTCTGGAATTCCCTGCTGTTCCAGGGGAGGTGGGGCCCTCAGGAGGCCCACACACCTATCAATGTCTTGGAACTGCAGGCGATCAGGCTAGTTCTGGCTCACTTGACTACTCAACTTTGGGGCCTGCCTGTTCAGGTGCGCTCGGACAACCAGACGGCAGTTGCCTACATCAATCATCAGGGAGGGACCCCGAGCATCTATAAGATTCCCGGGCCGATCACCTCCCTCACCGCGGGACATCCGAGATCGGGATGTTCCGCAGTGAGGGACCCCCCCCAAAACCCTCCAAAAACTTACCTCATCGGCTGTGTTGTCCGCCGCTGTCACCCGCTTGTCCGTCGGCGGTGATTGGTCAGCGCGGCCACGTGGGAGCGTGGTGAGGTGAGTTTTGGGGGCTTTCTGGGGGGCTTCAAACAGCGGGGCACCCTTAATCGGGGTGCCCCCCTGAAGTGGACCAAAACCCAGGATAGTCAAAATCCTGGGTGTTGGTCCGCTTTAAGCGCTGGTCTTCTCCTCCCGAGGTCGACGCGCCAGTTTTAGGTTTGACCAACTCTTCTGTGCTGAACACCCCTGCCACTTCCCTTAAGGATGGCGAGGATAAGCGCCTTGATCAGATGGCATGCCACGCTTTTGCCAACGTGGGCTCGGCCGTGCGGCCTGTTAGTGCATCTGCCCTGCTTGCTACCAGGTCTCTTATCAGGGACTGGCTGAATAACGCTCAGTTTGATCCAGCTGGCGCTGAGTTCGCTATCCTTAAGAAATGCGAATTGTTCATGGATTTTGTCATGGCTGCGATGGAAGATTCTATTGTCGTGTGTAGTAGAACTTCAACCTTACTGGTGGCTATGCGCAGATTGGTCTTGCTCCGCCAGTGGACAGCGGACGTTGGGGCCAAGAAGTCTCTCACAGCTCTTCCCTTCTTGGGTTCGCGGCTGTTTGGAGATAAATTGGATGCTGTTGCTAAAGGAGGTAAGTTACCTCAGCGGAGGAAGCAGCGCCGTCCCTTTCTGGGGCGGGCTCGTTCACTCCTTCCTTTAGAGGGGCCAGAGCCTCTAGGGGTCTGGCCTTCTCAGGTGTCAGGGGCTCATCCTGGAACAGAGGCAGAGGTCGGGCACGTCCCGCGGCTGCCTGGGGTTCCAAGCCCAAGCTTGCCATTAAACCGGCTCAGCAATGAAGGTGCGCCCTCACCCGCAGGAGTGGGGGGACGGCTGCGGCTCTTCTTCCAGGTCTGGGCCCGGGAGGTCACAGACAATTGGATCTTGGAAGTGGTCTCCTCCGGATACAAACTGGAGTTCGAGTACTGGCCGCCCCCAAGATTCTTAATGTCTCGGGTGCCCTCGGACCCTCAGGCTGCACAGGGGATCCTGTTAGCAGTAAAAAACCTTCTGGACATGGGGGTTATATGCCCGGTGCCTCTGTCGGAAAGAGGCAGGGGTTACTACTCCAACCTTTTCACGGTTCACAAAAAGGAGGGTTCGGTGAGACCCATTCTAGATCTCAAGGTTCTCAACAGGTTTCTCAGAGCCAAGAAGCTCCGCATGGAGACTCTGCGCTCGGCTATCAATTCCCTTCGCAAAGGGGATTTTATGACATCCATAGACATCAAGGGTGCGTATCTGCATGTTCCAATTTTTCAGGCACATCAGAGATTTCTCCGGTTTGCAGTGGAGGATCAACATTATCAATTTGTAGCTCTTCCTTTCGGTCTGACCTCGGCACCGAGGGTCTTCACCAAGGTTTTGGCGGGCGTAATGGCTCTGCTCAGATCTCAGGGCATTCGCATTGTGCCTTATCTGGATGAGCTGTTGATTTCAGCTTCTTCCTTCAGCAGGCGGAACTGGACCGGGTGGTGTCGACCCTGGCGAGGTTCGGGTGGGTGATCAACCGCACCAAGTCTTCTCTCTCCCCATCTCGAGTGATCTCATTGCTGGGCATGAATCGGGCCAGAGTGTTTCTGCCCCAGGCCAAAGTGCATGGGATTCAGGGCCTGATCCGTCTTCTTCTGGCCACTCCTTGTCCCTCTATCCGACAGGGGATGAAACTGGTGGGTCTGATGGTTTCCTCCTTCGAGGCGGTGCCGTTTGCACAGTTTCACATGAGATCTCTTCAACTTCTCCTATTGACGTATTGGGACAGGAGCCCACAGTCATTGGATCAACCTTTCAAGATGTCTCCCAGGGTTCGGCAGTCCCTTCGGTGGTGGCTGGACTCGAGCAATCTGGTGTTGGGCAGATCCTTTCTGGTCCCTTGTTGGGAGACGGTTACCACGGATGCCAGCCTGTCGGGCTGGGGAGGTTATTGGAAGAGTCATCAGTTCAGCGGGGTGTGGGGTCCCCAGGAGGCTCACACCCCCATCAATGTATTGGAGCTCAGAGCCATTCCACTGGTTCTGGCTCGGCTGACCACACAGTTGCGGGGTCTTCCGGTTCAGGTGCGTTCGGACAACCGAACGGCGGTGGCTTACATAAATCACCAAGGAGGGACTCGCAGCAGGAGTGCCCTCAGGGAAGTCTCTCTGGTCCTACACTGGGCGAAGAGCAATGTTCCTTGCCTTTCGGCAGTCTACATTCCGGGAGTGAAGAATACGGAGGCGGATTCCCTGAACAGGGGATCCTCTCGCCACGGAGAGTGGTCTCTCAACCCCAAGGTTTTTCTTGATCTTTGCCGCAGGTGGGGGACTCCGGAGGTGGATCTCTTTGCCTCGAGGCACAATCACAAACTTCCGGCCTTTTTGTCTCTTTCTCAGAATCCCCTGCCTTTGGCAGTGGATGCCTTGTCACTGGCTTGGAAGGACCTGGGTTTTCTGTACCTGTTTCCACCTGTCTCCATGCTGGGCAAGGTAGTTCGCAAACTGGTTCTAGAAGGGGCACCAGCGATTCTGGTGGCTCCAAGGTGGCCATGAAGAGTTTGGTACGCAGACGTTGTAAGGATGGCCGTGGACCAGTACCGGCTTCCCTTGCTGCCGGACCTGCTATCTCAGGGTCATCTGTTTTACCCCAATTTACAAACGCTGGCTATGACGGCTTGGCTGCTGAAGCCTTCATCTTGAAAGAGGAAGGTTTGTCTGAGGCTGTTGTTCAGACCCTGATTAGGGCTAGGAAGCGGTCCTCTTCTGGCATTTACTATAGGACTTGGAGGTCCTACATTGATTGGTGTGAGGCTAGAACTTTGCCTTGCAGGTTTTTTTCTATACCCAGGATTTTGGAGTTTCTTTAGCATAATCTGGATCTTGGGTTCCAGCTTAGTACTTTGAAAGGACAGGTTTCTGCTCTGTCATTTTTTTTCCAGAGGTCTTTTGCTTTACACCCGCTGGTTAAGACTTTTTTCCAAGGGGTCACGCATGTGCGGCCCCCTCGGAAGGCTGTAGTCCCTGTTTGGGATTTGAATTTGGTTCTTTCGGCTCTGCAGGGTCCTCCTTTTGAGCCGTTACAGGATATTGCTCTTTCGGTTCTCACTCAGAAAGTTGCTTTCTTGATGGCTATTACCTCTCTCCGGCATGTCTCTGAGTTGGCGGCCCTGTCGATTCAGGCCCCTTATTTTGAGAGACACCAGGATAAGGTGGTTTTTCATTTTAAGCCGGATTTCCTTCCTAAGGTGGTGTCTGCCTTCCACCTCAATCAGGACATTGTTCTCCCTTCCTTGTGTCCTAAGCCTAGCAATGACAAGGAGAGGGTTTTGCACAATTTGGATGTGGTTCGCTGTGTGAAGTACTATTTGGTGGCTTTTTCGTGGTGCCCTGCGGGCCCAGGAAAGGTTTGCCTCCTGCTAAATCTACGATTAGCAAATGGATTCGTCAGGCCATTGTTGGGGCCTATTCTGCAAAGGGGAGGACTCCCCCTTTTAGGGTTACTGTGCACTCTACTCGTGCTGTTGGTGCATCCTGGGCTTTTCAGCACCAGGCTTCTGTTGAGCAAGTTTGTAAGGCTGCTACTTGGTCTTCCGTTCATACCTTTTCCAAGTTTTACAAGGTTGATGTGCGGGCTTCAGCGGATGCTGTTTTTGGCCGCAAGGTTCTGAAAGCTGCAGTGGTTTGAGTTGGTACATTCTTTACTGTTTCTGGCTCCCACCCATGACGGACACTGCTCTTGGATGTCCCAGATGTCATGAAGAAGGAAGTGGAGTGTATAGCACACTTAGAATTATGTCCCTCGTTCCCCCCGTAGTTCGGTGGGAAAGAAGGGGGGGGGGGGTGGTCTGGTGTATTCAGTACACGTTATGGCCTTAGTATTGTCCTTGACTTATACACCTGGTGTCAAAGCAGCGCTGTTGTTCTTCAATTGTCTATCGGCTCCTCAGACGCTGCGGCGTCTTTATTGGTATTTGTTGTTGGGCGCATCGGGAGGTATTCCCCGTTTTTGGCTTCTATAGTCTGTCATTCACTCTGCTGTCTGCTCTGACTACTGTTTTCAGAGCTTCGCGCTCTTCGGGGGGTGGAGACCTGGCTTGGCGCGCTCCGAGTCACAGCCCGCTCTGTCCCGCCCTTTGAGGTCCGCTTGGCGCCATTTCGATGCTCATGGCGCGCGCGCGTGGTAACGGTCCTCGCCCTCCCTCGATCTGTAAGTGCCCTCGCGGGCGATTTTCATTTGTCTTACTTACTGCGCATGGCTCTGACATCCCTATTCCCATTATGTCTTTCAGACGGTCGAATCCAGTGGCTTCTCCCGGCCCGGTGTATTTCCCAGTTGGACCTAGTATAATTACTCCCACTTCCCTGCGGGTCTTTGGGGCATCCAGGGTAGCTTACAGCGTCAATCCCTACTGGCCTATTGTGCCCATTAATCACCATATGGAGGCATCCCAGGATATTGTTAACGGGGTTCCCTCGGAACAAGCCCGGCTGTGTGTAGCTTGTGGGGTCTCATTTATCAACGGTGACAATGCTCGGGTCTGCTTCCCTTGTGCACAGCAGTCGTTACTGGTACTTCCCGCCCCTTCTGCTGACATGGTCAAGTGTTGGTCATCGCCCCCCAAGGTCGATGCTCCTATTCTAGGGCTGTCTTCCACCTCTATTATGCACTCTCCCGATACTACTACACTGCGGGATTCTGAGGACCGGCGCATTGATCAATTGGCGTGCCATGCCTTTGCGTTTGGAGGGGCGGCACTGCGCCTGGTCTGCGCTCTGGCCATTACTGCCGTGGCGCTCAGGGCCATGGTAGGAATGCACTTGACGCCCCAGGCGAGTTGCCCGCTGATACTATTAATGCACTTTCTAACTGTGATGTATTTGTGAACTTTATCCTGTCTGCATCGGACGATGCTATTAGGCTGTGTGCCAGATCTTCCGCCTTGGCAGTGGCTATACGCTGGCTATACGCTGCGCGGTATGGCTGAGACAGTGGGCGGCCGACAATGCTGCTGAGAAAGCCCTTACTGGGCTCCCTTTCAAGGGACTACGCCTGTTCGGGGATCGCCTAGACCTCTTTGCTAAAGGAGGTAAGTTACCACAGCGCAGGCGGCAGCCTCGGCCCTTTCGCAACCAGGGCCCACTTTCAGCCCCCTACAGAGGCGTGAAGCAGGGTAAAGGGGTGTCCTTCGCGGGAGCTCGCACAGACTCCTGACATAGGAGCAGGGGACAACGCCCTGGCTTCTCCTGGGGGACCAAATCCAAACCCCCTCCCAAGACCCCTCAAGCATGATGGGGCGCCCTCGCCCGCCAGGGTGAGAGGACGTCTACAGCACTTCGCGCACGCCTGGAGGCGTCAAGTCTCAGACCGATGGATTCAGGAGGTAGTTACCTCCGGCTACAAGATAGAGTTTGCTGTGCGGCCCCACTCAAGATTTGTCAGGTCCCGGATACCCCAGGACCCGGGGTCAGCTCAGGTCCTGATGCATGCAGTACAAGGACTTCTGGAACTGGGAGTTATTTGCAAAGTTCCCTTGAGAGAATTGGGAGAAGGTTTGTACTCCAACCTTTTCACAGTACCCAAAAGAGACGGGTCAGTCAGGCCCATTCTGGATTTAACCCTTTAAACGCCAGCCACGTAAAATTTATGTGGCTGCCTCCCCTGCAGTTAACCGCCAGCCACGTAAATTTTACGTGCCTGAATTTCCCCACTAATAGTAAAAAAAAGTTTACCTGACCCCTCGTTTAATTCAGCCGGGTCTCCTCTTCAATATGGTGGTCTTCGATCGTTCATCGGAACTCCTTCGGCTGCAGGGGAGGGCCTGGAATAGGGTGCCCCCCCCCCCCCCCGTTTCAGCTGATTTCCTGTAAAAAAATTAAAAAATGACATTTACTTACCTCCGTGTGCGCTGGCTCCCGCCGACCCTCCTCTTCACCTGGGGGGCCTCCGATCCCCCCCAGGTCTTTCCGAACTTCAGGAGGCTCTCTCCCCTCTGCTCTTCCGACGGCGGCCGCCATCTTGCCGCTATGGGGCTATGACGTCACCCCGCTCCCGATCACCGGCTTCAGCTCACTCAGCTGTCAGATGCCGGTGATCGGGCTGCCCCGCTGTGTGAAACCCCCCCCCCCCCCGATCACCCACAATAACTCACCTCACCCGGGTCCTATGGCACATGCGTGGCCGCTCGTCCAATCAGCGCACTCAGAGCGGCTGAGTTATGGACGTCTAAGAGACGTCTAAGCTCAGCCGCTCTGAGTGCGCTAGCGGGTGCATCCCCCACTTCCCTCTAACGGGGAGCGTAAATAGCCGGCACGGGCACGCGCGCTGCTGCCCTACCTGGACGACATTGTCATCGCCTCATGGCCTCTACAGCAGGAGGATCTGGACACTCAGCTGGTGGTGTCCACCTTGGAGTCCTTTGGCTGGGTGATCAATCATCCCAAGTCCTCCCTGTCCCCTTCACCGGTGACCCCATTCCTGGGGATGATTCTGGATATGGTTCAGTCACGAATATTCCTTCCCCAACAGAAGGTGGAAGATCTGACTACGCAGGTGTGGTCCCTGCTCTCGTGCCTCCAGCTCTCCCTCAGACAGGGAATGCGGCTGGTGGGCCTGATGGTGGCGAGCTTCGAGGCGGTGCTCTTTGCTCAGTTCCATTCGAGGCCTCTGCAGCTTCACCTCCTATCAGTATGGGACAAGGACCCCGCGTCCTTGGACGGGGTTTGTGTGCTTCCCCCATTGGTCAGAAGGTCCCTCTCGTGGTGGCTGGACCACAAGAACTTGCTAAAGGGCAGGTCCTTTCTAGCCCCCTCCTGGGAGACGGTCACCACGGATGCCAGTCTGTCAGGTTGGGGGGGATTCTGGAAATCCCTGAGGTTCCAGGGGAGGTGGGGCCCTCAGGAGGCCCATTTACCCATCAACATTCTGGAACTACGGGCGGTCAGGTTGGTTTTGGAACAGTTGACCGATCACCTGCAGGGTCTGTCTGTGCAGGTGCGCTCAGACAACAGGACAGCGGTTGCCTACATCAACCATCAGGGAGGGACCCGGAGCAAGGGTGCCCTCCAGGAAGTGTCGCGGATTCTGACATGGGCGGAGAAACGGTGCCAGTGATTCTGGTGGCCCCGAGGTGGCCAAGAAGAGTGTGGTTCGCAGATGTGGTACAAATGGCAGTAGACCAGTACGTCCTGCCGGAGGAGCCAGATCTACTAACTCAGGGCTCCCTACGCCATCCCAGTTTACAAACTCTGGCTTTGACGGCATGACTGCTGAAACCTCCATCTTGATGGAGAAAGGCTTGTCTGCCTCAGTGGTGGATACCATGGTACAGGCTAGGAAGAAAACTTCTTCTGCCATCTATTATAAGGTATAGCGTTCCTACATTGGCTAGGTCTCTCCCCTGCAGGGAATTCTTAATCCCTAGAATTCTGGAGTTTTTACAACATGGATTGGAGTTGGGTTTAAAACTCAGTACTCTGAAGGATCAGGTTTCTGCCCTGTCTGTCTTCTTTCAGAGGTCTTTTGCACAGCATTCCTTGGTTAAGACCTTCTTTCAAGGGGTCACTCACGTGCGTTCCCCGCATAAGCCTACGGTCCCTGTTTGGGACTTGAACCTGGTTATTCTCAGTGTGCCACACACCCCGCTTCCCCTTTAATTCTTACGATCGGGTTACTCCACCAGCAGGTGGCGACGTGGCAGGGAGAAGTCTTGAAAACGAGCCCCTTCCGGCCTACATATACCTGGGACCTCCCACTTAACACCAGTTTTTTCTCTCTGCATGAAGCAACAAGACAGAAGAAAGAAGTCTCAAACCCGGCATCCCCTTTTGGTCTATTTCTGCCCAGTTCTATTGTGTTGTTTATGCCTAGTTAAACGGAAGCCTCCCAGCCTAGGCTGCTGGCTGGGCAAAGGTAGATGGCACTTTAGGTGCCTAGGAGCTTATCTCCTCCGCTCGACCCCACTTGTGGGGCAATGCGGCTATCCGGCATGGTGATTCGGATTTGGGATGCCCCTGTACCGATGTTCCCTTTAGGTCACCTTCTCCCGCTCGGTCCCTTCTCCCTTCGCTAAAGGGGGGGGGGTGCGTGTTGCATGAGGTGCTTTACTTAGTGTTATGTGTGGAAGTGCTTTGGCAGGGCAGCGCTGCGGTGGCGGCGCGTGGCTTGGGCTGCTGGGGCCTTTGTTTGTGTTGCACTTTCAAATTTCCCCCCTTTTTTGCTGTGTCCAGGCCCGCCCTTCACTTCCCCTGTCTCATTAGAGACAGGTGTACTGAAGCCGGTGGGGGAAGAGGTCCAGTGCGGCTTGAGCTGTAGAGGTAAACGGTCCCCACCATCGCACATGTGGGCCCGTCCTTGTACTTTGTTATTGCCTGCCATGTATAGCGTTTTTTCCTTGTATGGGTCAAATGCCTGTATTTGGGTATGTGTGTGTATGTGTGGATATATATATATATATATATATATATATATATATTTTTTTTTTTTTTATGTGTATGTATATATATAATATATATATATAATCTATATATATATATATATATATGTGTGTGCATATATTTATTCAGGTATATACTCTTATTCTTTATTGATGCACTCTCTGGCTTTGCCTTGAAATAGCATGTGTCATGTATATTTTATTCATGATGTTTAAACTATTCATATATGTTGTTGGTTATGTATGAATGTGGTGCATACTGGTTGGGGGACTGACTGTGGTCTCTTTTCCCCCACAGATTCTGGGATCCCCTCACTGCAGTGGCTCTCCCGGTCTGTTATACCTGGCTAGTCTTAGTCTCTAAATTCTCTAGGCTTAAAAAAAAAAAAAAAAATCCTCCCACTCCCGGGACTTTAATTACAAAGGGGCATCCCGAGTTGCTTAATGCGTAAAACCCTGGGTTGTTGCGAATACCACAAATTCACCATATGGAGGCTTCCAACGTTACCGGAAATTGCTCTTCGGGGCTATCCAGGCTGTGTGGGGGTTGTGGGTCACCGCTCCCAGGCGATGATGTCATATTATGCGTTCCGTGTGAAAGGCAGAACATTGCGCGCCAGTCCGTTGCTCCGGCTTCTGGCTCCTCGCAACTTCCGTCATCTCCTATCCCCCCCAACCTATTCCGGACCCCATGTGACATTGTCAAATGGGGATTCGCATTCCGGGGTGCATGCGCGGTTAGCCAACCTCGAGAAAATAATTTCCGCTTCAGTGGCTCAGATGGCTACGGCAAAGCGGAAGCACCTTTCTCCGGCAGTGCCTGCTTCGGAGGGTGAGGTACCTGAATTTTTGGATTGGTCCGATTGTCCCCCTGATGAGGAGGGGGAACTCCTTGAGGAGTCGGATGAGCCTGCAGACCAGCTATTGTTTGACACTGCTGGTGATCAGGCTGTGGGGGTGTCCATTGACACTCCTTCCATTTTGGCTCAAATGTTTAAAGTTTTGGCCTTGGATCCGCCTGCGGTGGTCCCTCGGCCAAAGGGTGAGTTGTTTGACGTACCCCAGCCGCATTTGGTGTTTCCCAGGCAACAGCACTTTGAGAGGGTTGTCCTTAAGGAATGGGAACAACCCGCGCGCCTGGTTGGAACTCCTCCTAATTGGGATAAGCGTTATCCCTTTCCGGAGGATTTGGTGAAGCTTTGGTCAGTGCCCCCCGGCGTCGATACCCCTGTGTTAGGGCTGACTGGCTCGGCTGCGTTGCACTTTTCTGACACCACTACCATTAAGGATGGTGAGGTTCGTCGGATTGATCAATTGGCTCGCCATGGTTTTATCAGTGCCGGGTCGACACTACGGCCAATTTGTGCTTCGGCTCTTCTTCTGCTGCCAGTTAGATCCATTATTAGGGGTCTGCACGCAGATCTTGATCCCGCTTGTGATATGTTTAGTTCTCTCAAGCAGTGTGAGTCGTTTGTTTCTTTTGTCCTGAGCGCTCAGGACGATGCTCTTGCGACGAGTAGCAGGACAGCGGCATTGCTGGTGGCTATTCGTCGGTCTATATGGCTGCGCCAGTGGACGGCGGACCTTAACTCTAAAAGGGCGCTTACAGCGCTACCTTTCTTAGGTTTACGCCTTTTTGGCGAGAAATTGGATGCTGTTACCAAGGATGGTAAGTTACCTCAATTCAAGATGCCTCGTCGCTCCTTTCGGGGTGCGAGTTCCTTTAGTCCCTCCTTTCGAGGAGCCAGAGCGGGCAGAGGGGCTTCCCTTCCCATTACCGGGGGTGTAGGTTGGTCCCGGGGAAGAGGTTGTGGCCGTCCCGGTCAGTCCTGGGGCGCCAAGCCCAAACCTACTGCTAAGCCCGCTCAGCAATGAGGAGCTGCCCTCACCCGTGCGGGTGGGGGAACGATGGCGACACTTCTCCCTGGTTTAAGGCTGCGAGATTCCGGACACATGGATCTGGAAGGGTGTGTCGCCCGGTTACAAACCGGAGTTCGAGTCTCGCCCTCCTTCACGGTTTTTCCTGGAAATGGCGGGCATCCGGCCGGTGCCGCGCTTAGAGGTGGGCCTCGGTTTTTGCTCCATTCTCTTCGCAGCCCCCAAGAAGGACGGGTCGGCTTGCCCCGTCCTGCATCTGAAGTTTTTCAACCTTCCCAGGTCCTCCCTTGCTCAGGCCAGGGTGGTGTCCTTTCTGGGAATGCGGTCGGATTCCGGTCAACACAGGGTGTTTCTCACTCAGTCCAAAATTTGTCTGATTCAGGAGTTGGCTTGGGTCCTTCTTTCCAAACCTCGGCCGTCTGTTCTGGAGCTGAGAGCCTTCCGTCTGGTTCTTGCTCTTTTGTCTCATCAGGGTCTGGGCCTTCTGGTTCAGCTTTGCTCGGACAATCAAACAGCGGTTGCTTTCATCATTCATCAGGGAGGGACTTGCAGTCTGGGTGCCCTCAGAGTGGTGTCCCTGATCCTGACCTGGGCGAAGGCACATGTTCCTTGTCTCTCGGCAGTCTGCAGTCCGCTCCGGTGTGGGACACCGGAGGTGGTCCTGTTTCCCTTTCGTCACAATTGCAGGCTCCCGATCTTTGTGTCGCTCTCCCGGGATCTTCTGGCTCTGGCGGCGGAAGCCATATCCCTGAGCTGGAGGGACCCGGGGTTTCTGTACCTGTTTCCTCCGATACCCATGCTAGGCTGGGTGGTACTGAAGCTGGTTCTGGAAAGGGTGTCCGCTATTCTCGTGGCCCCAAGATGGCCAAGACGAGTATGGTGCGCAGACATCGTTTGGCTGACAGTGAATCAGCTCATTCTGCCTCTTCGGCCCGATCTGCTCACTCAGGGTCGGCTGTCTTACCCCAATTTACCAACGCTGGGTTTGACGGCTTGGCTGCTGAGACCTCCATCTTGAAGGAGGAGGGTCTGTCTGACTCCGTTATTAAAACTCTGATCGGTGCCCGAAAAAGAGGTCTTCTTCTATCACCTACTATAGGACTTGGAAAGCCTATATCGCTTGGTGTGAGGTTAGATCTTTGCCTTGTAGGGTCTTTTTGGTCTCCAGGATTCTGGAGTTTTTACAATCATGGCTGGACTCTGGTCTTCAGCTGAATACTCTGAAAGGGCAGGTTTCTGCCTTATCTATCTTTTTTCAGAAGCGTTTTGCGCTTCATCCTTTAGTTAAAACTTTTTTTCCAGGGGGTTACGCATGTGCGGCCTCCCAGGAAACCATTACTCCCTGTTTGGGACTTGAATTTGGTTCTTTCTGCTCTTCAGGCTCCTCCCTTTGAGCCTTTGCAAGATATTGCTTTGTCTACCCTGACTCAGAAGATTGTCTTCTTGGTAGCTATCACTTTGGTTCGGCGTGTCTCGGAGTTGGCGGCCTTGTCTATTCAGGCGCCCTACTTTGAGAGGCATCAGGACAAAGTGGTCTTTCGGTTGAAACCAGACTGTCTTCCTAAGGTTGTTTCTGCTTTTCATTTGAATCAGGATATTGTTCTTCCCTCCCTGTGTCCTAAGCCTAAGAATGACAAGGAGAGGGTTTTGCATTGTTTGGATGTAGTACGCTGTGTTAAGTACTATTTGATTATTACTTCTCCTTTTCGTAAAACTGATGCCTTTTTTGTTGTGCCCTGTGGGCCTAGGAAGGGTTTGGCGCTGGCCAAATCTTCCATTAGCAAATGGATACGTCAGGCCAATATTGCAGCCTATTCTGCTAAGGGGAAAGTTCCCCCTTTTTGTATCACTGCTCATTCTACTCGCGCCGTTGGAGCGTCTTGGGCTTTTCAGCACCAAGCTTCTGTTGAACAAGTTTATAAGGCCGCTACTTGGTCTTCTGTTCATACTTTTTCTAAGTTTTACAAGGTTGATGTGCGAGCCTCAGCGGATGCTGTGTTTGGCCACAAAGTTCTGCAGACTGCAGTCATTTAAGTTATGCTTCACTTTGACTTTGGATACCCATCCCTTGTGGACACTGCTTTTGGATGTCCCGATCGTAAGAATTAAAGGGGAAGCGGGGTGTGCGGCACACTGAGAATAATACCATTTTGTGAGTACTCACCTGAAAAATGGATATTGTCAGTGTGCCACACACCCCACTTCACCCGCCCTTTTTGGTATCCTGGATCCTTTATATGGTGAAGCTTTTCTTTATTTTGAGGTTACCGTTGGATTTCCTGGTACCTTGTCTTTCTGCTTTTTAAATCACTGGTGTTAAGTGGGAGGTCCCAGGTATATGTAGGCCGGAAGGGGCTCGTTTTCAAGACTTCTCCCTGCAACATCGCCACCTGCTGGTGGAGTAACCCGATCTTAAGAATTAAAGGGGAAGCGGGGTGTGTGGCACACTGACAATATCCATTTTTCAGGTGAGTACTCACAAAATGGTATTTTGTCTGCCTTACAGGGTGCTCCCTTTGAGCCTATTCAGTATGCTGCTCTGGCTGTACTTACCCTCAAAGTTGTTTTTCTGGTGGCTATTACTTCGGTCAGGCCTGTGTCTGAGCTGGCGCTCTGTCTATTCAGCCCCCATACTACGAGAGACACCAAGACAAGGTGGTGTTCCGCTTTAAGCCAGATTTTCTGCCAAAGGTGGTGTCTGCCTTTCATTTGAATCAGGATATTGTCCTTCCTTCATTGTGTCCTAATCCTAGCAACGCATTCATTGGATGTGGTAAGGTGTCTGAAGTACTACCTGGTAGTCACTGCGGCCTTCAGGAAGACTGATGCTCTTTTTGTGGTCCCTTCTGGTCCTAGGAAGGGCTTGGCTCCTGCCAAGTCTACTATTAGCAAATGGATTCGTCAGGCTGTGATTCAGGCCTATTCTGCTAAGGGGAAGAATCCTCCCTTCCGCCTTACTGCTCATTCCACTCGTGCTATTGGTGCCTCTTGGGCCTTCCAGCACCAGGCTTCTGTTGAACAAGTTTGCAAGGTTGCTACTTGGTCTTCTGTTCATACCTTTTCAAAGTTTTACAAGGTTGATGTTAGGGCCTCAGCTGATGCTGTTTTTGGCCGCAAGGTTTTGCAAGCGGCAGTAGTTTAACCCTTTTGTTGCCAAGCCCGTAACACCTACGTGCTGGCTTGGCTGGGCCTTAAGTGCCAAGCCCGTAGGTGTTACATGCTTGACTTTCCCCCCTTCTAGTTTAAAAAATAAAAATAAAAAATACTCACCTGACCCCTTGTTGGATCCGGCCGGGTCTCCTCTTTAATTTGGTGCCATCCGATCCCCCGTGGGGGGTCGGATGGCTCCAGGAGAGCCCCCGGAATAGGCCGCCCCCCCCCCGCTTTGGCCGCCCCCCCCCCCCCCCCCGCATTCACTTACCTGCGTGTGCGCTGGCTCCCGCTGTCCCTCCTCTTCACCTGGGGGGCCTCCGATCCCCCCCCAGGACTCACCGATCTTCAGGAGAGAGCCCGAGCTCTGCTGAAAAAAACAATATATCATTTTCCTGGGAAATCCCTGGAAATCCTTTCAAAAATGACAGTTGAACATGTGTAGCGCAAAATAGTGAAACATCGTCTGGCAACAGGGAGTGGCAAATGCTGCAGGTAGGCTGGCAGCGAAAGGGTTAAACTGCCTGTTGTCACCTTTTGTTGGGGGATCCCACCCTACTTTATGGACACTGCTATTGGATGTCCCAAGTGTAAGTATTATATCTGGAGCAGGACGTACTGTATACTAAGAATAATACAATTCTGTGAAGCACTCACCTGTAGAATTGATATTATTTGTATACAGTACGTCCTGCTCCACCCCACCCTGTTGTTGCATTATTCTGGATCCCCTGTATGGTGATTGTTATCATTGTTATCATTACCAGTTGTTCTGGGTGGTTTAATTCTCCCGGCTTCTTGTTCACTGCTTTTCAATGCTGGGGATTTGTGGGAGGTCCCTGGGTATTTGAAGGGCCGGGAGGAGCCTGTTTTTCCATGTCTCTGCAGTGCAGCGCCATCTGGCGGAGGATAACCCAAGTGTAAGTATTATATCGGGAGCAGGACGTACTGTATACAAATAATATCAATTCTACAGGTGAGTACTTCACAGAATTGTATTTTTATATGGTGAACCATTGGTTTTGTTTGTTACAGCTTTGGTACACTGGGGAATTGGTGGGAGGTCCCAGGTATATATGGACCGGGAGGGGCTTTCTTTTTTGCATATTCATCTCAGAAGTTCGCCCTCTACTGGAGAATAACCCAGATGTCATGAAGAAGGAAGTGGAGTGTATGGCACACTCATAATACCCGTTTTAAAGGCGAGTACTCACAAAATGGTATTTGTTTACTTTATATGTGTGTGTGAGTGTGCTTGTGCGCTTGATTCACGCTGCGCTGTGCGCTCTGCCTGCAGTCTGGGGAGCTTCTTCCCCTCAGGCTGATTCTGGGAGGGGGCGGGGCCGGGCGCTCGCGCGTTGCCGTGGCCCGCCCCCTTCTGTTGGCGCCATTGAGGACCCATCCCATTGCTGGGAACCGCATTACAGGACTCGGAGGGAAGGGGGCAGGGCCGGGCGTGGTGTGCGATCCGGGCTGGCCCGCCTCTTCTTCTCCCTTCCTCTCTCCCTCTCAGGCGCTGCTGTCTAAATAGGACGCCATTTCTGCGGTGGGTGAGTGCCCTGCTGGGCTCCCCCCTCTTCCTGCTATATTTGGCCATTATGCATCAGTCGCCTCTTGGGACAGCGCTGGCCTCCCTGCTATTGTTGTTTCTGATGACATGTATTATTTCAGTGTTGTATGTGGGTGCATGTGCTTATGGCCACATATTTTGTGTCTTTCAGGAGGACTCCCTTTGCCTTGCTTAACAGGGGGTTCTCCCGGTCCTAGGGCCCTAGCTGTAATTTGGGGCACTTATAAATCCTCCCACTCGGGACTTAAAGGGGCATCCCGGGTTGCTTACCAGCATAATTCCCTCTGGTCATTGCGACTACCTTAAAATCACCATATGGAGGCAACAGGTCATTACGCGGCAGTCGGGATCCCAGGCGTCTGGGTCCGTGCCTCCCGCCTCATCTCCTACCCCTCCCCGCATCATTCGTACCCCAAGTGACACTGTCATTAGTGGGGAGTCGCACTCGGATGTATGTGCTAGGCTGGCCAACCTCGAGAAAATTATTTCTAGCACAGTGGGCAGAATGGCCCCTGCTAAGAAAAGGCATCTGTCACCGGACGTGGTGAAGCGCTGGTCTTCCCCGCCCGAGATTGATGCACCCATCTTAGGACTGTGCAACACCTCCGTTGTGCATACTCCTGACGCCACTATCCTTAAGGATGGCGAGGACAAGCGCATCGATCAGGTGGCTTGCCATGCCTTTGCCAGTGTGGGTTCAGCCTTGCGGCCTGTCTGTGCATCGGCACTCGTGGCTGTGGCTACCAGGTCGGAGATCAGGGACATGTTAAATCGGTCCCAGCTCAACCCGGACAGCGTTGAATTCACAGCCCTTAAGAGGTGTGAATTGTTCATGAATTTTGTTTTGTCGGCTATGGACGACACTATTACCATGTGTAGTAGAACTTCGGCTCTGTTGGTGGCCATGCGCCGATCGGTCTGGCTGCGCCAGTGGGCGGCTGACATTGCGGCAAAGAAATCACTTGCAGCTCTGCCCTTCCTGGGAATGCGGCTGTTTGGAGACAAGTTGGATTCTGTGGCGAAAGGTGGAAAGCTACCTCAGCGTAAGAAGCAGCGTCGCTCCTTTCAGGGGCAAGCTCCTTCAGTCCTTCCTTTCCCGGCGCCAGGGGGGGGCAGAGGTCTTGCCTACTCTGGCTTCAGAGGAGGTTCCTGGAACAGAGATAGAGGACGTGCCCGTCCAGCCTCTACCTGGGGTTCCAAGCCCAAGCCCGCTGCCAAGCCAGCTCGACAATGAGGAGGCGCCCTCACCCTTATGGGTGGGGGGACGGCTGCGGCTCTTCTTCCAGGTCTGGGCCCGGGAGGTTACGGACAAGTGGATATTGGAAGTGGTCTCGTCTGGGTACAAACTGGAGTTCGAGTCCCGGCCTCCTCCCAGATTCCTAAGGTCTCGGGTGCCTTCGGATCCTCAGGCGGCGCAGGGGCTCCTGTCGGCTGTAAAGAACCTCCTGGACATGGCGGTCATATGCCCGGTGCCTCTTTCAGAGAGAGGCCGTGGCTATTATTCCAACCTTTTCACGGTTCCCAAAAGGGATGGCTCCATAAGACCCATTCTGGATTTGAAGCTTCTCAACAGGTTCATCAGAACCAAGAGGTTCCCTTCGTCAGGGGGATTTCATGACATCCATAGACATCAAGGATGCTTACCTTCATGTACCAATTTTCCCAGCACACCAGAGATTTCTCAGGTTTGTGGTCGGAGATCGGCATTTTCAGTTTGTGGCCCTCCCGTTCGGGCTGACCTCGGCACCGAGGGTGTTTACCAAGGTTCTGGCGGGCATTATGGCCCTGCTCAGAGCCCAGGGCATTCGCATTGTGCCATATCTGGACGACCTGCTCATTACAGCTTCCTACCTCTGCCAGGCGGAGCTGGACACCAGGACGGTGGTGACGACGCTGGAGAGGTTCGGATGGGTGATCAACCACCCCAAGTCTTCTCTTTCCTCATCAAAGGAGATTTCCTTTCTGGGCATGAATCTGGATACCAGTCAGGCCAGAGTGTTCCTACCTCAGCCAAAGGTTCAGGATCGGATACGTGTTCTCCTGACTAACCCTCGCCCTTCCATTTGGCTAGGGATGACTCTGGTAGGTTTGATGGTTGCCTCCTTCGAGGCAGTCCCCTTTGCTCAATTCCACATGAGGTCGCTACAACTCCATCTATTGCTGAAATGGGACAGATGTCCACAGTCCTTGGATCAGTCATTTCTGATGTCTCCCAGGGTTCGGCAGTCCCTTCAGTGGTGGCTGGAATCAAGCAATCTGATGAGGGGCAGATCGTTCCTGGCACCTCGTTGGGAGACGGTTACCATGGATGCCAACCTGTCGGGCTGGGGAGGTTTCTGGAAAGATCATCAGTTCCAGGGGTGGTGGAGTCCTCAGTAGGCTCACAACCCCATCAATGTCTTGGAGCTCAGAGCTATCCGCTTGGTTCTGTCGCATCTGACACTTCACCTACAGGGTTTACCGGTTCAGGTTCGATCAGACAATCGTACTGCGGTAGCTTACATCAATCACCAAGGAGGGACTCGCAGCAGGAGTGCCCTCAGGGAAGTCTCTGATTCTGACATGGGCGGAGAGCAATGTTCCTTGCATCTCGGCAGTATACATTCCGGGAGTGGAGAACACGGAGGCGGACTACCTGAGCAGGGGATTCTCTCGCCGAGGGGAATGGTCTCTCAACCACAGGGTGTTTCGGGCCCTGTGTCACAAGTGGGGGACTCCAGAGGTGGATCTCTTTGCCTCTCGGCACAATCACAAGCTCCCAACCTTTGTATCTGTCTCAGGATCCTCTGGCCCTGGCAGTGGATGCCTTGTCCCTTGCCTGGAGGGATCTGGGGTTTCTGTACCTGTTTCCCCCCTTCTCCATGGAAGGCAGGGTAGTGCGCAAGCTGGCTCTAGAGGGGGCACCAGCAATTCTGGTGGCCCCAAGGTGGCCAAGACAGGTTTGGTTCGCAGACGTCGTAAGATTGGCGGTAGATCAGTACAGGCTGCCCCTGTCTCCGGATCTGATCTCTCAGGGTCAACTACTTTACCCCAATTTACAAACGCTTGCTTTGACGGCGTGGCTGCTGAAATCTTCATCCTGAGGGAGGAAGGTTTGTCTGAGGCGGTTATTCAAACCTTGATTAGAGCTAGGAAGAGGTCTTCCTCTACCATTTACTATTGGACCTGGCTGTCCTATATTGACTGGTGTGAGGCTAGGGCCTTACCTTGCAGGGTGTTTTCGATTCCTAGGATTTTGGAGTTTCTACAACACGGTGTGGATCTTGGGTTCCAGCTCAGTACTTTGAAGGGTCAGGTTTCTGCTCTGGCTGTCTTTTTTCAAAGGTCTTTTGCTTTGCATCATCTGGTCAAGACTTTTTTCCAAGGGGTCACTCATGTTCGGCCCCCTAGAAAGCCTTTGGTTCCCGTTTGGGACCTAAATTTGGTTCTTTCGGCCCTCCAGAGGCCTCCCTTTGAACCGATGCAGGATGTGGCTCTTTCTGTGCTCACTCAAAAGATTGCCTTTTTGGTGGCTATTACCTCTGTTCGGCGTGTCTCTGAGTTGGCGGCTCTGTCTATTCTGGCCCCTTACTTTGAGAGACACCAGGATAAGGTGGTTTTTCGCTTTAAACCAGATTTCCTTCCTAAGGTAGTTTCTGCCTTCCATCTCAGTCAGGATGTAGTTCTCCCTTCCTTGTGTCCTAAGCCTAGCAATGACAAGGAGAGGGTTTTGCACTCTTTGGATGTGGTTCGTTGTGTGAAGTACTATTTGGTTGCTACTTCTCCTTTTCGTAGGACGTACGCCTTGTTCGTGGTGCCTTCTGGGCCCAGAAAAGGTTTGGCGCCCGCCAAGTCTACCATTAGTAAAGGGATACGCCAGGACATTGTTGGGGCCTATTCTGCTAAGGTGAGGGTTCCTCCTTTTAAGATCACTGCTCATTCTACTCGTGCTGTTGGGGCTTCCTGGGCTTTTCAGCACCAGGCTTCTGTTGAACAAGTTTGTAAGGCTGCTACTTGGTCTTCCGTTCATACTTTTTCCAAGTTTTATAAGGTTGATGTGCGGGCCTCAGCGGATGCTGTTTTTGGCCGCAAGGTTCTGCAAGCTGCAGTGGTTTAAATTGGTGCATTTTTTTGCTGTATTTGGATCCCCACCCATGACGGACACTGCTATTTGATGTCCCATATGTCATGAATAGTGGAAGCGGGGTGTGTGACATACTTGGAATAATACCATTTTGTGATTACTCACCTTTAAAATGGGTATTATAAGTATGTCACAAAACCCCGCTTCATCCCGCCCTTTTGTATTCTGGATCCTTTATATGGTGAACCTTTTATGGTTAAGAATGTTTTATTAGCTCTTCCTGGTCCCCTTACTGCTGTCATATACTGGGGAATGTGTGGGAGGTCCCAGGTATTTATGGACCGGGAGGTGCTTCTTTTTTGCTTTCATCTCTGCAGAAGTTCGCCCTCTACTGGACCATAACCCATATGTCATGAATAGTGGAAGCGGGGTGTGTGACATACTTATAATACCCATTTTAAAGGTGAGTAATCACAAAATGGTATTTTTCCATTCCTAGGATTCTGGAGTTTCTGCAACATGGTTTGGATTTGGGTCTTCAGCTCAGTACTCTGAAAGGTCATGTTTCTGCCTTGGCCATTTTCTTCCAAAGATCTTTTGCTCAGCATCCCCTGGTCAAGACCTTCTTCCAGGGGGTTACTCACGTGCGTCCCCCACGTAAGCCTATGTTACCAGTCTGGGACTTGAACTTGGTCTTATCTGCCCTGCAGGGGTCTCCCTTCGAGCCCTTGCAAGGAGCCCCTTTGTCCATTCTTACGCTTAAGGTGGTCTTTTGGGTGGCTATCACTTCTGTTAGGCATGTTTCTGAGTTGGCAGCGCTTTCTATCAAGCCTCCTTATTTTGCGAGACACCAGGACAAGGTGGTGTTTCGTTTTAAGCCAGATTTTCTGCCTAAGGTTGTTTCTGCCTTTCATCTCAATCAGGACATTGTTTTGCCTTCTCTGTGTCCTAATCCTAGTACTTCTAAGGAGAGGGTTTACACTATCTGGATGTGGTCAGGACTCTGAAGTTCTATCTGGTGGCTACTGAATCCTTCAGGAAGACTGACGCTCTCTTTGTGCTCCCATCTGGACCTAAGAAGGGTCTGGCTCCGGCTAAGTCCACTATCAGCAAGTGGATCCGTCAGGCTGTGATTCAGGCCTACTCTGCTAAGGGGAAGGAACCTCCCTTCCACTTTACTGCTCATTCTACTCGTGCTATTGGTGCCTCTTGGGCTTTTCAGCACCAAGCTTCTGTTGAACAAGTTTGCAAGGCCGCCACTTGGTCTTCTGTTCATACTTTTTCTAAGTTTTACAAGGTTGATGTTAGGGCCTCAGCTGATGCTGCTTTTGGCCGCAAAGTTCTGCAGGCGGCAGTGGTTTAAACTGTCTGCTGTTACTTTTGGGGATCCCACCCTACCTTACGGACACTGCTATTGGATGTCCCAATAGTAAGGAATATCTTCTGGAACAGGACGTGCTGTATACTTAGAATAATACAATTCTGTGATTACTCACCTGTAGAATTGGTATTATACGTATACAGCACATCCTGTTCCACCCCACCCTTGTTATCATTATCTTTAGTTACCTCTTTATGGTAATTGTTCTTATGTTCAAATTTTTATATATTAGTTATAGTTCTCCCGGTCTCATTTTAACTGCTTTTCAATACTGGGGATTTTGTGGGAGGTCCCTGGTATATATGGGGCTGGGGGGAGCCACTTTTCTGTCTGCAGTCAGGCGCCATCTACTGGATGTATAACCCAAGAGTAAGGAATATCTTCTGGAACAGGAGGTGCTGTATACGTATAATTCCAATTCTACAGGTGAGTAATCACAGAATTGTATTTTTCTCTTGGTTCAGATATAGAATATAATGGATGTGAATGCCTAAGCGTTATAGGTTTTTTTGCAGTCTCTGAACATGAGAGGTTGCAAAACAACATTACTAGACAAACACATTCACACATTATTTTTCTTTCTTTTTTGTTTTTAATATTTTTGGTGGTTTATCTTGACATTATGTATATTTAGTTAGGGATTATTAAGGCAATGCTTGTCAAATCGAATTAGCCACTGAATGTACGCCTCCCCTGTGAGGGATGGCTCTCATATATAGTAAACCATGCCTGTACTGCTATCTTAAATGTAATAAAATATGGAAATAAAATAATTCTCAGAAGCTTCAAGCTGACTTTGACACTGAGTGTCTGAGCATCCATTTGGCAATGAAATTCAATGTAGATATAATGCATGATCAGCAGACCACATATGTCCTTGGTGCGGAGTAAATGGGAGAGTCACTTATTGAGAAGGATCTGGGTATACTGGTAGTAACCGTATACAATGTCCGCAGTTGCTTCCAAGGCCATCATGTTGTCATGCATTAAAAGATACATTGAATCAGGGGTTAGGTATTTAAAACTGCCCCTATTCAATGCACTGGTGCCACCTCATCTGGAATATAAAGTCCATTTCTGTTACTGATTCAACGAAAGGATGCCGTGATATTCTAAGTATACAGCACGTCCTGTTCCAGAATATTCCTTACACATGGGTAATACATCCACAAGATGGCGCTGGACTGCAGAAAACAGCTTGTGGCTCCTCCTGGCCCTATATAAGTCACGGACCTCCTACAAATTCCCCAGTTCTTTTCTGCAGTCTGCGCTGAGAAGATAGAAGACAGCTCTCTTGTGGCGCAGGTGAGCGGGCTTATTGCCTGCGGCCCTGCAGGACTGTTCTCACCCGTTCCGTTCCAGTTACTGCCTCCCAGCCTCGGCTGATAAGGTTCGGGTGAAGGTAGGCTATTGAAGCACTATGGTGCTGAGGATCTAGGCTCCTACCGCAGTCCCTGCTCTAACAAGGTAGGCTAATTTAGGTTTAGGCTAATGGTGAGCCTTTTGTGATGCCCTCACTGCCTTATGGGTTTTGCCAGGTTTATCCTGTGCAGTTAAACCCTATGCCCATTTCCCCCCTCCACCCTCACTCCCCATCTTAGTCCCTGGGCGATGTTTCTCCCTGGGAATTTTGCCGTCATACTCCCTCACTCTCCCCTTGGGAGATCTCTTGGGGGGGGGGGGGGGGGTTGTCTGTCATGCATTCTCCTGACACTACTACCCTGAGGGATGGTGAGGACCGACGCATGGACCAACTGGCTTGCCATGCTTTTGCCTGTGTGGGGACCGCGCTACGCCCGGTTTGTGCCTCTGCCATTACAGCTATTGCTATTAAGGGTTTGCTTAAGAGTCTCTTAGAGGGGGCCTCTGATGACGCTGGAGGAGAAGAGTATAGATCTCTCTTGCTTTGCTATGAATTTGTTGCATATGTGCTGTCTGCCATGGATGATGCCATTAGAATGTGTGGTAGGACTTCTGCCCTGTTGGTGGCTATACGCACTATCAATTTGTGGCCTTGCCTTTCGGTAAACCTCGGCTCCCAGGGTATTCACCAAGGTGCTGGCGGGCGTACTGGCTCTGCTGAGATCTCAGGGCATTCGCATCCTTCCTTGGACGATATTCACGTCTCAGTCCCTCCAGCAGGCCGAGCTGGATACTCAGCTGGTGGTGTCCACACTGGAGTCCATCGGCTGGGTGATCAACCACCCCAAGTCTTTCCTGATACTGTCAATGGTGAGGTCCTTTCTGGGCATGACTCTGGATACATCTCAGGTCAAGATTTTTCTCCCTCAGCAGAAGGTGGAGAGTCTTCAGGCCCAGGCCAGGTTCCTTATGTCTTGCCCTCATCCCTCCATCCGGCAAGGGATGCAGCTGGTGGGCCTGATGGTGTCTTGCTTCGAAGCAGTTCCATACGCTCAGTTTCACATGAGACCTCTTCAACTTCACCTCTTGTCAGTTTGGGATCGAGACCCTCGGTCCCTGGATCAGGTGTTAGTTCTGTCCCCTCTGGCCAGACGGTCTCTTTCGTGGTGGCTGGACTCAAGAAACCTGTTGGTGGGCAGATCCTTTCTGACCCCGTGCTGGGAGACAGTCACCACAGATGCCAGTCTGACAGGTTGGGGGGGCTTCTGGAAATCCCTGAAATTTCAGGGTCAGTGGGGCCCTCATGAGGCCCACACCCCTATCAACATTCCGGAATTGAGGGCGATAAGGTTGGTTCTCGACCAATTGACCGCGCAGACAACCAGACAGCGATTGCCTACATCAATCATCAGGGAGGGACCCGGAGCAAGAGGGCCCTCAGGGAAGTGTCCCTAATTGGGCGGAGGAGAATGTTCCCTGCATATCAGCTGTGTACATCCCGGGGGTGGAGAATCTGGAGGCAGAGTCCCTCAGCAGGGGGATCTCTCACCTAGGAGAATGGTCCCTCAGCAGCAGGGTGTTTCTCTCCCTGTGCCACCTCTGGGGTCAGCCAGATGTGGATCTGTGTGCGTCCCGTCACAATCACAAGCTTCCAGTCTTTGTCTCTCTGTCCCAGGACCCTCTGGCCTTGGCCATAGATGCACTAGCAATGTCTTGGAAGAACTTTGAGCTTCTCTGTGTTCCCTCCTTTTCCTTTGTTGGACAAGGTGCTACGCAAGATTGCTCAGGAAGGGGTGCCAACCATTCTGGTGGCCCCCTGTTGGCCAAAAGGAGTGTGGTTCGCAGACGTCGTGCTGTTGGCAGTAGATCAGTATGCTCTGCCCAAGGATCCAAACCTGCTCACCCAGGAGCAGCTACGCCATCCCAATTTGCAAACGTTGGCTTTGACGGCCTTGCTGCTGAAACCTCCATCTTGATGGAAAAGGGGCTGCCTGCCTCTGTTGTTAATACCATGATTCGGGCTAGGAAGCAGTCCTCGTCATCCATCTACTATAGGGTCTGGCATGCTTACATTGACTGGTGTGAGTCTAAGTCGCTTCCCTGTCGGGTGTTTTCTATCCCTAGGATTCTGGAATTCCTGCAACATGGTTTGGATTTGGGTCTTCAACTTAGTACCCTCAAAGGTCATGTTTCGGCTTTGCCCATTTTCTTCCAAAGATCCTTTGCTCACCATCGTCTGGTTAAGACTTTCTTCCAGGGGGTTACTCACGTGCGTCCTCCACATAAGCCTATGTTACCAGTCTGGGATTTGAACTTGGCTTTATCTGCCTTGCAGGGGTCTCCCTTTGAGCCCTTGTATGAGGCCCCTTTGTCCATTTCGACTCTTAAGGTAGTCTTTTTGGTGGCTATCACTTCTGTTAGGCGTGTTTCTGAGTTGGCGGTGCTTTCCATCAAACCCCCTTACTTTGACAGACACCAGGACAAGATGGGGTTTTTCGTTTTAAGCCAGATTTTCTGCCTAAGGCTTTGTCTGCTTTTCATCTCAATCAAGACATTGTTTTGCCTTCTCTATGCCCTAATCCTAGTAATCCTAAGGAGCGGGTGTTACACTCTCTCAATGTGGTCAATACTCTGAAGTTCTATTTGGTGGCTACCGAATCCTTCAGGAAGACTGATGCTCTATTGTTGGTGTGCCACACACCCCGCTTCACTTCTAAATATTCTTCACTTAATGGGGTTAACTCGCCGCCAGGTGACGTAGTGCAGAGAGGAAGTCTTGTAACGAGCCCCCTTCCGGCCTATATATACCTGGTACCTCCCTTCAATCACCAGTATTTTTCTCTCTGCTTGACGACAAGTCAGAAGATGGAAGTCTCCTGCTTACAGGTAGGCCAGGGTTTTTACCCCGGCACCCCCCTTTTGGTCTATTTCTGCCCGGTTTGAGTGTTTATACCTTGATGGTGGAATGGAAGCCTCCCAGCCTAGGCTGCTCACTGGGCAAATGGTAGATGGCACTTTAAGTGCCTAGGAGCTTATCTCCTACCGCTCGACCTCATGCGTGGGGCAATGCGGCTATCCGGCATGGTGATCCGGAAATGGGATGCCCCTGTCCCGAGGGTCCCCGTAGCCCCTTTCTCTCCTGTTACGGTCCCTTCTCCCTTCACTATGGGGGGGGGGGTTTGAGGGTGTGCATTTAGTATGTGTGTTTCACTAGTATAACTTTATTTCAACATGTGTGTGTTCATGTTATGCATTAAGTTTATTTCAGCACTTGTGTGCACTTTTTTGTTCACTTGGTTTAGGTCTGCTTGAATGACAGACCGCGCTGGATAGGTTGCTGGCCGCTTTAACTAAGTAGACTGTTGCTTAAGCGGCCCCCTCCCGCCTCCCCCCTTTCCCCCCTTCCCCGCTGGCACTGTATGTAGTTTATTTTTTGCATAGGCTGCGCTATGCGGTCTTTGTCCTTCCTCCCCCCTCCGCTGCCTGGGCGCATGTGTAGTGGCCCATCTGGTGTAATCCCCAGCTGAATTGGCTGCACTGATCAGCGTAGGGGGCGGGTCCTGGTGACGCGGCAACGGGGGCGTGGCGCCGGCGGCGGCGTCATGCGGCGGCCCCAGTTTCACTTCCCTTCAAAGGGGGAAGTCACGTGGGCGCGCGGCCGCACTTGGTCTCCGGTGCTGCGGCTGCTGGCTGCTGTCTCGCTCTCCGGCTGCTGCTCTCGCTTGGCCAGGTAAGCGGCCCCACCTGGGTGGGGCCGTTAAGTGGGAATTTCATATCTTCTTGTATTGGATATGGTGGGGAGTTATTTGTTATTAGGGGGCATGGTTCTGCTCATTTTTTAAGGCACTTTGGTGCCATGCATATATGATTGTTGCACACATGTGAGGATCTGATTGTGATTTCTCTTGCCTTACAGATCCCGGGATCCCTGTTTATGGTGGCCCTCCGGCTCTATGTTGCCTGGCTATTTATTGGGATATATTATAAATGCTTGTATATATAATCTATATATATATATATATATATATATATATATATATATATATATAGTTTATTAAAGGGGACCTTAACTTAATTAAAAAAAAAAAAAAAATCCTCCCTTCCGGGACATTTACAAATAAGGGGGCATCCCGGGTTGGCTTATGCCTTAAAAGACCCAAGTATTGCGAATACCATAAATCACCATATGGAGGCTTCCGTTATTGCCGGAAACGGTTCTGCTGAGCCTTTCGGGGGGTGCGTAGGTTGTGGGCCTCTACTACCAGCTGATGATGTCTTTATTTGCATCCCTTGTGCAAAGCAGACTATTGCGCGCCAGTCTGTTGCTTCGGCTGCGGGCCCATCGCATCCTTCATCATCTCCTACCTCTCCCTCCCTGTTCCGGACCCCGCATGGCACTGCCAAAAGTGGGGATTCGCATTCCGAGGTGGCGGCACAGCCCAGCCCCCGGAAAGTAGTGCCCGTTCAAGCAGCGTTAAAGGCCGCTGCAAAACGGAGGCACCTGACTCCGGTACCTTCGGCTCCACAGGACGAGTTATGTGAGCCTGTGGAATGGTCCGATGGATCCTCGGACGAGGATGAATTCCCGTTGGAGTCAGATGAGCCTGCAGGTCAGCTTGAGGCTGATGTGATTGGCGATTGGTCGGAGGGGGTTGTTTTTGACACCCCCTCCATTCTGGCTCAAATGTTTAAAATTTTGAATTTAGATCCACCTGAGGCGGCCACCCTGCCAAAGGGTCAGTTATTTAAGGAGCCTCAGCTGCGTTGGGTTTTTCCCAGACAACACCACTTTGAGAGGGTGGTTCTTAAGGAATGGGAACATCCCACGCGGTTATCTGGAATCCCTTCCAGTTGGGAAAAGCGTTATCCTTTTCCGCCAGAGTTGCTAAAGCTTTGGTCTGTCCCTCCTGACGTCGATACCCCTGTGCTAGGGCTCTCCAGCACGGCTATGGTACAGTCTGCTGAGACCACTGTCCCTAAGGATGGGGAGGATCGTCGGATTGACCAATACGCGCGCCATGGCTTTATTTACTCCGGGTCAGCGTTGCGCCCGGTGTGTGCTTCAGCCCTTCTGCTATTGGCGATTAAGTCTTTGATTCAGGGGTTTATGAGGATCTCAGTCCCGCTTGTAAACAGTTTACTGCGCTTAAGCAGTGTGAATCTTTCGTGTCCTATGTCCTATCCGCTCAGGACGATGCACTGGCTATGAGTAGCAAGGCAGCGGCTATGCTGGTGGCTATTCGCAGGTCAGTATGGCTGCGTCAGTGGTCAGCGGACGCAGCTTCTAAAAGGGTGCTCACAGCTCTCCCCTTTTTGGGGTTGCGTCTGTTTGGGGAGAAAATTGATTCAGTCGCAAAGGGTGGTAAGATGCCACAACGCAAGAGGCCTCGTGTCCCCTTTAGTGGGGCAGGTTCCGGTAGGCCTTCCTTTCGAGAATTCAGAGCGGGCAGGGGTGCTTCCTTTCCCGCTACCAGAGGTGCAGGTTGGACTCGGGGGAGGGGCCGTGGCCGGTCTGCTCAGTCCTGGGGCACCAAGCCCAAACCTGCTGATAAGCCCACTCAACAATGAGGGGCTGCCCTCACCCGTGTGGGTGGGGGGACTATTGCGACACTTCTCCCAGGTTTGAAACCAAGTGGTTCCAGGCAGATGGATCCAGGAGGTAGTGTCGGCCGGTTGCAACCCGGAATTCGGGTCTCACCCTCCTTCACGGTTCGTTCGGCCTCGGGTGCCCATCGATCCTTTGGCCACGCAGGGGCTCCTGGCGTCGGTAAGGAATCTGTTAGAGATGGCGGTCATCCGGCCGGTGCCGCGCTTAGAGATGGGCCTCGTTTTCTACTCCAATCTTTTCGCAGTCCCCGAGAGAGATGGGTCGGTTCGTCCCGGCCTGGACTCTCATGAACACAGAGTGTTTCTTCCTTTTGCCCAAGTTCACACGAGAACGCTTCAGCTTTTTCTGTTAGCGTCTTGGGACCAGCAGCCTCGGTCGCTGGATCAGTCCTTCCAGTTGTCGTCCCGGGTCCGGCAGTCCCTCCTGTGGTGGTTGGTCTCGACCAATCTTGTGTAGGGCAGGTCTTTCCTGACCCTTCTTTGGAAAATTGTCACCACGGACGCCACTCTGTCGGGATGGGGCGGATTCTGGAAGGAGCTGCAGTTTCAGGGGCAGTGGGGACCTCAAAGGCCCCACTTACCCATCAATGTTCTGAAACTGAGAACCATCCGTCAGGTGCTTGCTCTCCTGACTCAGCTCGTTCTGGGCCTTCCGGTCCAGATGCGTTCAGACAATCAAACAGCGGTTGCTTACATCGGTCTTCAGGGAAGGACTCGCAGTCTGACTGCTCTCAGAGCAGTGTCCCTGATCCTGACCTGGGCGGTGTCCCATGTTCCTTGTCTCTCGGCGGTTTACATTCCAGAGGTGAAGAACCAGGTAGCGGACCGGTTGAGCAGGGGCTCTCCCCGTCTGGGAGAATAGGCTCTCCATCCTCAGGTGTTTCGCTCACTGTGTCTCAGGTGGGGGACCCCGGAGGTGGGCCTGTTTGCCTCTCTTCGTGTCGCTCTCCCAGGTTCCTCTGGCTCTGGCAGTGGACGCCATGTCCCTGAGCTGGGGAGTTCTGGGATTTCTATACCTGTTTCCTCCGATGTCCATGCTGGGCAGGGTGCTTCAGAAGTTGGCTCTGGAAAAGGTGTCCGCCGTTCTCGTGGCCCCAAGGTGGCCAAGGCGAGTGAGGTTCGCAGACATCGTTCGGCTGGCAGTGGACCAGTTCGTTCTGCCTCTTCGGCCCGATCTGCTCACTCAGGGTCAATTGTGTTACCCCAATTTACCAGCGCTGGGTTTGATGGCCTGGCTGCTGAAACCTCCATCCTGAAGGAGGAGGGTCTTTCTGATTCAGTCATTAAGACTCTGATCAGTGCCCGGAAGAGGTCTTCTTCCATCACCTACTATAGGACTTGGAAAGCCTATATCGCTTGGTGTGAGATAAGATCTTTTCCCTGTAGGGTCTTTTTCGGTCTCCAGGATTCTGGAGTTTTTACAATCAGGGCTGGACTCTGGTCTCCAGCTAAGTACATTGAAAGGGCAGGTCTCTGCCTTATCTATCTTTTTTCAGAAGCGTGTTGCGCTTAAGTCTTTAGTTAAAACTTTTTTCCAGGGGGTTACGCATGTGCGGCCTCCCAGGAAACCATTACTCCCTGTTTGGGATTTGAATTTGGTTCTTTCTGCTCTTCAGGCTCCTCCTTTTGAGCCTTTGCAAGATATTGCTTTGTCTACCCTGACTCAGAAGATTGTCTTCTTGGTAGCGATCACTTCGGTCCGGCGTGTCTCGGAGTTGGCGGCCTTGTTTATCCAGGCGCCTTACTTTGAGAGGCATCAGGATAAAGTGGTCTTTCGGTTCAAGCCAGACTTTCTTCCTAAGGTTGTTTCTGCTTTTCATTTGAACCAAGATATTGTTCTCCCCTCCTTGTGTCCTAATCCTAAGAATGACAAAGAGAGGGTTTTGCATTGTTTGGATGTAGTACGCTGTGTTAAGTACTACTTGATTATCACGTCTCCTTTTCGTAGGACGGATTCCTTTTTTGTTGTGCCCCATGGGCCTAAGAAGGGTTTGGCACCAGCCAAATCTGCCATTAGCAAGTGGATACGTCAGGCCGTTACTGCGGCCTATTCTGCTAAGGGAAGAGTTCCCCCTTTTCGTATCACTGCTCATTCTACTTGCGTCGTTGGGGCGTCTTGGGCTTTTCAGCACCAAGCTTCTGTTGAACAAGTTTGTAAGGCCGCCACTTGGTCTTCTGTTCACACTTTTTCTTTTTTACAAAGTTGATGTGCGAGCCTCAGCGGATGCTGTTTTTGGCCGCAAAGTTCTGCAGACTGCAGTCATTTAAGTTATGCTTCACCTGGCCTTGAGATGCCCATCCCTTGTGGACACTGCTTTTGGATGTCCCATTAAGTGAAGAATATTTAGAAGTGAAGCGGGGTGTGTGGCACACCAAGAATAATACCATTTTGTGAGTACTCACCTGAAAAATGGATATTGTTGGTGTGCCACACACCCCGCTTCACTCCCACCCTTTTCGGTATTTCCGAAGCTTTTATATGGTGAAGCCTTTTTATTTATATCAAAATTGATTTTGAGGTTACCGGTGGAATACTGGTACCTTGTCTTTCTGCTTTTTTAATATACTGGTGATTGAAGGGAGGTACCAGGTATATATAGGCCGGAAGGGGGCTCGTTACAAGACTTCCTCTCTGCACTACGTCACCTGGCGGCGAGTTAACCCCATTAAGTGAAGAATATTTAGAAGTGAAGCGGGGTGTGTGGCACACCAACAATATCCATTTTTCAGGTGAGTACTCACAAAATGGTATTTTTTGTGCTCCCGTCTGGACCTAAGAAGGGTCTGGCTCCAGCTAAGTCCACTATCAGCATGTGGATCCATCAGGCCATGATACAGGCCTATTCTGCTAAGGGGAAGGAGCCTCCCTTCCGCCTTACTGCTCATTCTACTTGTGCTATTGGTGCCTCTTGGGCCTTTCAGCACCAAGCTTCTGTTGAACAAGTTTGCAAGGCCGCTACTTGGTCTTCTGTTCATACCTTTTCTAAGTTATACAAGGTTGATGTTAGGGCCTCAGCTGATGCTGCTTTTGGTCGCAAAGTTCTGCAGGCGGCAGTGGTTTAAACTGCCCGCTGTTACTTTTTGGGGATCCCACCCTACCTTACGGACACTGCTAATGGATGTCCCATGTGTAAGGAATATTCTGGAACAGGACGTGCACGTCCTGTTCCACCCCACCCTTATAATCATTATTTCTAGTTACCTCTGTATGGTGATTGTTCATATGTTCATTTTTGAATTCTGGTTATTTTTGTTCTCCCGGCTTCTTGTTAACTGCTTGTCAATACTGGGGAATTTGTGGGAGGTCCCTGACTTATATAGGGCCGGGAGGAGCCACAAGCTGTTTTCTGCAGTCCAGCGCCATCTTGTGGATGCATTACCCATGTGTAAGGAATATTCTGGAACAGGACGTGCTGTATACGTATAATACCAATTCTACAGGCGAGTAATCACAGAATTGTATTTTTGGAATCTATTGATAGATTGACCCCCTCAGTCTCTCTGTTGGATTAGAATGATTAAGCTTAGTCAGGTAATCATCTACTACCAAGAATGCCCAGGCAAGTGAGGCCTATTTTCATGGGCTCAGGTGCGCTTAAATTAGTTTGCAGATATTTGGAAAGCCCAGATTCGAACAGCCAGGGCCAGATATGTATCTGTAGGATACAAGATTGAGTTTAGACCAAGGCTAAAAAAATTCCACATAAAAGTGAGGTCACACTGAAAAGGGCTTGAGAAAGTATTTTTTTTTTCCTGTGGGCATACCATCACCAGGCTTATCAGCTCTAAATTGCAGCCGCTTGGTTCCTCATGCATTCATTTAAGTATTCAAGTATTTTTAGTTGCATGTGAAGCCGGCGTAGCTTTGGATGTTATTTGTGTTTCCCACCCATTAAATTGATTTAGGACATACCTTTTGGTGTGGAACACAGGGCACAGGGCCTGATACCATTTTGATTCTGCCTGTCACCTTTATTTCCTGTTATTTGTGTTATTTTATATTTACTCAATAAATAAGTCCCTTTTAAGACTTATTGACAGGCTGACCCTTCTATTTAATCAGGAGTGAAGGGGAGCAAAAGGTTTAAAGAGTAGCTAAACCCAAAACCACTCCAACAAATACAAACACGCACCCTATGCTGAGGCAGCTGAGTTTAGTTTTTGTTAGTGAACAAGAGCAAATTGAATTTTACATTTTTTCATGCCTCAAACAAATTGGTCCTTGTGTCTTTCTCCTCACTGCTTGTTGCAACTGGGGGTTGTTAAAACGTTCCTTGCAAGATACTTGATGACTTCTAACTTAACAACTCCAGACAGCAAAGTCAACCCTGCTCTTGGTGGCTGTGTCCTTTAAAAATATTGAGGGAAACAAGATTTTACTGTGTGTAAAATAAAAAAATAGGCTGATCTATTGTACACTTGTGTCTGTGTAGACTGAATTTACCACGATAGTTGGGAAATCTAGGTATTGTATTGTTTTATCTTCTTTCTTCCCTGGTTTAACTTTTCGCCCCTTACTACCCCTCCCCCCCCCATACCTGAGTTGGGTTCTCACTGCACCCTCGCCCACTCCCACCATGTGCGGGTCTCTGTGTGCTGCTTATAGTGTAACGCCGGGTGAATCGCCCTGTGTGTCTTGGACCATGGCGGAGGTTCAGATAGTATCCCTTAACACCAAAGGGCTTAACAGTCCTGAAAAAAGATCCCTTATACTGAGAAATCTGAGAGGCCTCAGGGCGCAGGTGGCATTTCTGCAGGAAACCCATCTCAAGAGGGGCAAGCCGCCTTTCCTCGGCAATATATATTACACAAGAGCATACCATAGCTACTCCACAGACTCCAGATCCAGAGGGGTCAGCATACTTTTGAGTGTGGCCCTTCCCTGGGAGCTGGTGGACTATAAGACGGACGAAGAAGGGAGGTGGGTCTTCCTTAAAGGAAAGATTGCCCCCTGTAGCTATACATTTGTGAACGTGTACTTGCCGAACACAGGTCAGGTGCCCTTCTTGGAAACGGCTCTGGACGCCTTGTCAGCTTTCAAGGAAGGGGAACTAATTGTGGGAGGGGATTTTAACCTCGCCCTGGACCCCCTCATTGATACCTCCAAAGATAGCCCACATGAATCATACACAAGGCTCAAAAAACTGAAAAAATTGCTGGCCCTCCATTAACTGGTTGACCCCTGGCGAATCCTCCATCCCAGTGACCGCGACTACACGTTCTATTCCGGCCCCCTTGGCTCATATTCAAGAATAGATTGGTTCTTGGTTCCCCACGCCTCTCTGTGCCAGGTATCAGACGCCACAATTGGTAACATTACAGTCTCGGATCATGCCCCAATCACTTTAACGGTTATTTGCCCCACCCAAATACCTAGGAGCTGGTCCTGGAGGCTCAATGCCTCTCTTCTTGATGACCAGAACATACTAAAAGAAGTACAGACTGATCTTAAAAATTTCTTCCAGTTTAACTCATCCCCAGAGATTGGCCCTGGAACCTTATGGGAAACACATAAATGTTTCATTAGAGGCACCTTTATCAAAATTGGGTCGAGAGTTAAAAAAGAGAAGACCGAGCAAGTGAAGGACTTGATAGAAAAAATTGGGAGGGTAGAGAGGAGGCATAAAAAGTCTTTGGCCAGTGAGCGCCTCACTAGATTAACCTCCTTGAGGGAGAAGCTTAAAACGCTATGCTGTGACAAAATAAAAGCACAGATAAATAATTGTCGCAAACTTTTTTACGAATCTGGTGATAAATGTGGCAGACTCTTAGCGAAGGCACTGAGGGAAGAGCATTTAAAAACGTATATCCCTAAAATATCCAAGCGGAGGGTCGGGTATCACACCCATTTGATGAAATTGGGGAGACATTTAGGAAGTTTTATGAGTGCCTATACAATCTCCCAGGGGACAGGGGAGAAGGGGGTGGGGGTCTCATGGAGCGGTACATAGCAGAGTCCGGAATGCCTAGCCTGCCCAGAAACGTCCTGGAGGAACTGGAAGACCCTATAACATTGGCTGAACTGCACAAAGCAGTGACGGCCTTAGCCTTCCATATTATAAGAAATTCTTTCCTCTCCTGGCCCCGAAACTCCTCAATGTCCTTAACGCAATTAAAGACGGAAGTGCCCTTCTGGAGGACACACTGAGAGCGCATATCTCGGTCATTCCGAAGGAAGGCAAAGACCCGGCCCAATGTGCGAGTTACAGGCCAATCTCACTTTTAAACTCTGATCTGAATTTATTTGCTAAGATCCTGGCCTCCAGACTAGCTCCTCACCTGCACCACGTTATTGGCCTAGACCAGGTGGGGTTTATGCTGCACAGAGAGGGGAGGGGCAACACCACTAGGGTGTTGAACCTGATCCATCTGGCCCAGAAAACTGGAACCCCTTACCTCCTACTTGTGACAGACGCGGGAAAAGCTTTTGACCGGGTTGATTGGGACTTTATGCGGGCCACACTCAGACACATAGGGCTAGGTCCAAATGTTTTGAAGTGGATTGGAAGCCTGTATGGGTCCCCGTCTGCCGCGGTCCGAGTGAATGGTGTCCTATCGGGCTCCTTTAGGATAACGAATGGGACAAGGCAGGGGTGACCTCGCCCCTCATCTTCATACTTACCCTGGGGCCATTCCTATGCCGAGTCCACCGCAATCCAGATATCAAAGGCCTGACCAACATGTCAAAGCATTACAAAGTAGCTGCTTATGCAGATGACCTAATATTTAGTCTGTCAGGCCCTGAAGTGTCCCTCCCAAATCTCATGGCAGAGCTAAAACAATATGGTGAGTTGTCTAGATATAAGAACTATCAAAAATCTGAGTCCATCAACATAAATATCCCCCCCAAGAGATTTGGTAACGTTCGAAATGCCTTCCCATTCAAATGGGCTAAGGATAGTGTCACATACTTGGGGACTAAAATTAGTAATAACCTTGCTAAAATATTTGACTAAAACTTCCCACCGTTACTCAGAAATTTTTAGGTGGAAACGGCTAGATGGGCGCAAGGAAGATTATCATAGTTTGGCTGCATAAATACTACCAAAATTAATCTGCTCCCTCGTCTGCTGTACCTGCTGCAGGCTCTTCCAGTGATGGTTCCCCAGAGTTTTCTCCAAAAGGTCAGGAGACTTTTCACTAAGTTTGTATGGGGGGGGAACGAAACTGAGGCTAAACAAAACACTGCTGACTCGGTCTAAGGAATGCGGAGGACTTGGCTTCCCGGAACTGACCCTGTACCACGCAGTAGTTCATCTCAGTAGAGCTGTTGACTGGTGCCTGCACGGGGCGCACAAGCAGTGGGTGGGTTTAGAGCAGGGGTTCTTGGAATCCCCGATCGCTGGAATCGCTTGGATAAGCGAGTCTGAGATCCCTCAGGCCATGAAACATCCCACAGTTGGAACCACCATAAGAACCTGTCAGCGGCACTTCGAGCACCTAGATTTCTCCCCCAGTCCCTCCCCTATGCTCCCAATCCTGGGTAACCCTAGCTTTCCCCCAGGCAGCGAGGGCCCCATAGCAAGAGAATGGAGGAGAGCAAGCGTGCTCAGGGCGGGACACTTCTGGGAGGGAGAGAGTTGGTCAGATTTAGGGGCTGTGGCCCGATTTTAAAGGTCTAACAGCTTGGACGAACTGGCAAAACAACCAGCTGGTCCATTTTCTGCGCTCACTCTGGGGCTTCATGGAGGACAGAAGAAGGAGCACCCCTTTTGAGAATCTGTGTGCCAGTAAAAACCCAGTCAAGCATACGCTGTCATATATCACAAATTATTAATTACCCCCCCAGAGAATGAGAGTCCCTCCTATATGAGAAAATGGGAGACGGACCTGGGAATTGCCTTTTCCCCAGAGCAGCGCAGAAAACTCCTAGCCATGCCACATAAAACATCCGTATGCATGAGATTTCAGGCGTGTAATTATAAAATACTCTCACGTTGGTACAGAGTGCCGGCGATGATCAATAAATGTTATCCGGAAGCCCTGGAAAACTGTTGGAGATGTGGTGGCTTGGGTGGCGACATGCTCCACATATTCTTGTCCTGCCCTGTACTGAAGCACTTCTGGGACTTGGTTAGAGAAATAGCTGGTAAAGTAACGGAGGAAGCGGTGCTCGACGACCCAGCCCCTTGCTTGCTCCATATGTCTAAGGCCCCCTTAAGAGTTACAAAAAGTCCTTGCTCTGTCACTTACTAAATGTAGTAAGTTGCATCCCCCTAAAGTGGAAAAACCCGGAGCCACGTTCGATTGGGATGTGGGTCCTCAAGGTAAATGAGCTCATGCGATTTGAAAGTGTGATTCTCTCTCGAGTGACAGCTTCACAAGTACTTGGTTTAACTGGCTGAAATTTTCGCAGAGTCCGCAGAGTGTAGGGCCTTGTTGGGTGACGCCCAGGGACCCGCACACTCCACCCTCTCTCCCCACCCCCTGCCCCTCCTAACACCCCAAGGACCACACAGAGCCGGAGTTTTGCGTTAACATCAGAGTTTAATATGCTTTTGTATGTAACTCCATTGACTGCAGAAAACTTGTATTCAGAGACCATATTGGTCCGAATTTGCTTCCTTATTTGTTACCATACCTTGCTGTAACTATACGTGTATTCTTGAAAACCTTAAATAAAGAATTTTAAAAATAAATAAAATGTCCATTTGGGCTATGTCTTAAAGACCCTGGCAAATAGGGTCATATTTAGTTATATGCTTGTCTAGAAAAATGGTCTGTAAATGCACACCTGTACTTTATGCATGTATTTCCTTGCATTGCACCTTTCTTTTCAAGCATGTGATCCGATGGCCACATCAACTCATTGCGATAGTTTACTGGAAAGTGCAATGCTACCAACAATCTTAGCCAATGTTATGGTGATTAGTTATTTACTCGAAGCATTAAATGTGTTATGAATGGACAAAGCAGCTGTTTTATGATAAAAGTGAGTTTGTTGTATTGAAAACTAAGAGCATTTTCCTGTAGTGAATGTTTATTGTACATCTCAGTTTGCTGCCAAATCGTCAATTAGTTTTCACATGCAGTGTGGTCTGTTTTATATGCCAACCAACGGCAATTGTTCACAGAAAAGAAAAACGATATTGCTTTTAATTAGTTACTAAATTGATTCTGATTTCCTCTGCATTGCTTGTTATTCTCAGTCTACTAATGGACTCATAAATTGCTTTCATAATGTGTATCAAATGATAAAATAACAAAGTGATAATACATGGACCTTTCTATGCAATAAATGCATTTTAATAATAATTTTTTTCACAAATTTTTAAACAAATAAAATTCTAATGAAAGTAGTATTTTTTTTTTTTGGGGGGGGGGGGGCTCATATACTTTTAGAAACGTTCAGGGCTTTTATCTCCTACAATATTAAATGCTTGGGGGGAGACTCCCCCTTGGACCTCTACAACAATCTTGCAATTTTATATATATTTTCTGCATGCTTAGGTGTCACAATTTATGTACCCCCCCCCCCCCCCCCAAAAAAAATATATTTTCCAAGTATACAGCACGTCCTGTTCCACTTTATTCCTTACTCCTGGGTTACCCGCCACGAGGTGGCGCAGTTGACTGCAGAAAGACTTGTGGCCACTCCCGGCCCCATAAATAGCAAGGAACCTCCCAGAAATTCCCAGTGTTTCTCTGCAGTCTGGAATGCGAAGATAGAAGATGGTCTCTATTGCGCAGGGAGCGGGGCTTTTTAAGTCTACGGCCCTGCAGACCTATTCCCACCCGTTCTGGACCCACTTCCTCCCAGCCCCGGCTGACGGTTCGGGTGAAGGTAGGACAGCACTGGGGTCAGGTGCTGGAGGAGCGTTGCTCCAAGCCGCAAGACCCTGTACCAAAGGGTAGCCGGCTACAGGCTTATATGGTGAGCCTCGACGGGATGCCCTAGCCCATAATTGTTGTGGCGATTTAATGCCTTCCCCTCCCCTCTACCCCCCTCTCCACATAGGAATGCGTAAGTTTTCCTTGCTTGGCCCGCGCTGGGGGGGGTGCCCGGGGGGTCCTTTCTATGTGCGCGCAAATGTTTTCTTGACTCTGCCTTTACTTTGGTGTTATGCGGGCCGCTTGTACGGTGCTTTGGTTGGCACTTTGTATTAGGTGTTTTTGCTTTCTGTCATGGTGCTGGCGCGTTACGTGGTCGCTGTTTCGCGCTCTTCGACGGTTGACGCGTTCTGCGTCATGCGGCCGCGGTCCGCCCCTCTAGGTATTGCTGCCGGCGCCATTTTGTGGCCCTCGTCCTTGCGGTGCTGCGACGCGGTCCCGCTGTGGTCTGCTTTCCTGTGCAATCTGTCCACTTGGTCGGTGAGTCCCTTACGGGGTTTCTCTTGCTGTTATATGTATGCGCTGGGGATGCTTATTTGTGCCTTATTTTGTCTTGCAGGCGGGTCACCTCTGACTGTGGTTCTCCCGGCCCTGCCCTTCACCAATCTCCCACCTTCCCTAGCGGGCTTCGAGGGGGCATCCCGGGTGGCTATTACTAGCTGTGTCCCTGTACTGGCCGTTGCGCCTGTATCGATCACCATAGGGAGGCTTTCAGGGATAATGTGCTTGGGGTACCTTCGGGACAAGCCCAGCTGTGTGTTGTGTGTGGGGTATCCCCGGTTAGTGACGATGTCAGGGTATGTGTGCCCTGCACCCAGCATGTACTTGCGCTGCAGCCTGGGTCGTCTGCTACGGTCCCTTGGGCATCGCCTACCCCCCACGCTTGCATCTGACCCCCTAGTGAGGGGCACACTAGCGGGGAGTCACAATATGACTTGGCTTCACGGGTGGCCAGCATCGAAAAGCATATTGCTGGGTCGGTCCCGCGTAAGGCTTCTGCCAAGAAGCGGCATTTATCTCCCACTGCTTCCCTTTTTCCTGTAGAGGATGAGGGACTTTACTCTTTTTCTTGCCTTTACCCCCTTGAGGAGGGGGAATTGTTCTCTGATTCAGAATCTTCTGAGGAGCAGGCTAAGTTATATGGTGGTACTGGGTCTCCCTTTGGAGAAGATCCATGGTCTTCAGAGGACACTGACAGGTTATTGACTCACATTTTTGAAGTGCTCTGTATTTCCCCTCCTGCAGTGGTTCCGCAGCAAGGTGAGCTTTTCCATACTGTTAGACCACGCTTGGAGTTCCCTGAGCAGAATCACTTTAATAATCTGGTGCTCAAGGAGTGGGAACAGCCTAGTAAGCTGCCTGGGGTGCCCAAGAGTTGGGACAGGAGGTATCCCTTTCCTGCTGATGTGATTAAGCATTGGTCATGTCCTCCCGAGGTGGACGCTCCTGTCCTAGGGTTGTCTAATACATCAGTTATGCACTCACCTGACACTACTACCCTGAGGGATGGTGATGACTGGCGCATGGACCAATTGTCCTGTCATGCCTTTGCCTGTGTGGGCGCTGCGCCCGGTTTGTGCCTCTGCCATTACGGCTATTGCTATTAAAGGGCTGCTCAAGTGTCTCTGGAATGGAGCCTCGGATGACGTGGGAGGAGAGGATTATAGATCTCTCCTGCTTTGCTATGAATTTGTTATTATTATTATTATTTATTTATTTATATAGCGCCATCATCTTCCGTAGAGCTTTACAAAGAAGTAATTACAGACAGGGTAGAAACATATGGTACATATACTATTTCAAATGCAGTTTTACAGAGTTGACAATGGATATTCTGAGTACAAGATACAATAGGGGAGAGAGCCCTGTCCTTGCGAGCTTACAGTCTAAAGGAAGAGGGGTGAAGACGAGGGGGAAGGATCACAAACAGTCAGTATTGAGCTTTGTGGCATGTGCCCTTTAGAAGATTGGTTAGGCCAGATTATATGCTTGTCTGAAGCCTGCTGTTGCTTTTTGGGGATCCCACTCTACCTTACGGACACTGCTTTTGGATGTCCCAGGAGTAAGGAATAAAGCGGAACAGGACGTGCTGTATACTTGGAAAAATACAAGTCTGTGAGTACTCACCTGTAGAATTGATTTTATAGTATACAGCACGTCCTGTTCCATCCCTCCCATGTTATCATTGTTCTTGGTTATCTCTGTATGGTGATTGTTCAAATGTTTTTTTTGGGGATCTTATCCATTATAGATTCTCCCGGCTTCTTGTATAACTGCTTTTCAACGCTGGGAATTTGTGGGAGGTTCCTGGCTATTTATAGGGCCGGGAGTGGCCACAAGTCTTTCTGCAGTCCACTGCGCCACCTTGTGGCGGGTAACCCACGAGTAAGGAATAAAGTGGAACAGGACGTGCTGTATACTATAAAATCTATTCTACAGGTCAGTACTCACAGAATTGTATTATATATAATGTATTAGCTATTGTCTTATTCAATAGGCAGACTATAAACCTCATGTATGGGGAAAAACTCATGTTATTACTACAAGTTTGCTATACAGTCTGAATACAAACGAAGGCACCATAAGCTAAACTTCCCTCCCGAAATCCACCAGTAGGGCCTTTTTAGTAAAACGTCATGCCCGCTGACTACATTCAGGAATTAAATGGCCTGAAAAAGCAACCATGAAATTGAATTCGAACCTCACCCCCACCCCCCAAATCATCTTTCTCCTGGTCCTGCTGTCTAAAACCTGTCCCCAAGATTGGATACAGTGACATTCACACATCCAGGGATTTGTTGCTCATCTACTATTTGAATTCTGCTCTCAGTTTACTGCAACAGAGAGGGCTTTCTAAAAACTGTTCTGCATGCTCCATTCGAGGGAGGCAGCTGGACACATCCAGATGCCTCAGTGACTCAATATTGGAATCAGCTGAGTGACAGCCAGATCTCAGGGGAGAAGAGGTAAGTAGTTTTAAGGTTTGCCCCAACAGGACCTTTAGGCATGCCGGTTTTCTTGCAAAAGTTCCTAGCGGTGCAGTATGAAAGTTAGTTAGTATCTTTGCACGTTGCAGTATGAAAGTAAGTATCCATGCAAGCACCTTATAATGTCTGCGTTGTCAGTTTAAAAGCCAAATAACCTGGTTGTCAGTTTAAAAGACGATTAACAAGTTTAAGTTCACATGAACTATTAAAGCTTTAGTTCTGTTTTTTAAGGTTTTGTCACTTCTTGTTTTTGTTTGCTGGCTGTTGATCTATTCTTAGTATACAGTACGTCCTGCTCCAGATAAAATACTTACATTCGGGTATTACTCCGCCAGATGGCGCTGGACTGCAGAGACATCGAACATAGGCTCCTCCCGGCCCCTCAAATACCCAGGGACCTCCCATAATCCCCAGATTTTCTCTGCAGTCTGGACTGCGAAGGACAAGAAGATGTCTCTCTCTACTCGCAGATGAGCAAGGCTATTTGCCTGAGGCCCTTTAGGACTATTCCCACCTGTTCCATCAGTAATTGCCTCCCAGCCTTGGCTGCGCTGGTCGGGTGATGGTAGGCAGCACCACTGTTGGGTGCTTAGGAGCGCTGCTCCACCGCAATCCCCCACCAAAGGGTAGGCGGTATAGGCATATGGTGAGCATCTATGGGATGCCCCTCCCGCACTATTGCCTCATCCTCCTTGTAGCATTCGGGGGAAAAGAGGGTGTGTGTGTGTATGTAGGTATATAGCTTTATTACATTATGCTTTGTGTCAGCCGCCGCACTGACTTGTATTACATTTATTATACTTGAAATTGCCGTCCCCGCGCGTGTTTTTCCCCAGTGTTCTGCGCTTGACGGCGGCGTTACCTCAGGCGCCGGTGCGCCGTCATTGGCTGCTTGTCACGTGTTGGCTTTGCGCTCTTCGGGGGGCGGGGCCTGTCTTTGGCGTGTTCCGCGTCATTGCTCATGCGGGCGCCCCTCGAGGTATACCGACGCCATTTTGTCTGCTTGTTCCGGCTTCTGCCTGACGGCTTCTACCTACCGCGGTCCGTAAGTGCCCTCCTGGGCGGCTTTATTACCATTTTTAATTGTTTTCTTACGGCTCCCTTTGATTATGTCTTTCAGACGGGCGAACCCTTTGGCTTCTCCCGGCCCTCTATTAGTTGGTTAACTTGTGAGGCCTAGTGTAATTACTCCCACTTCCCTAGCGGGTTATTGGGGCATCCCGGGTTGCTGTATAGCGTTAATCCCTATCGGCTTATTGTGCCACTGTAATCACCATATGGAGGCATCTCAGGATAATGTGACCGGGGGGACAAGCCCGGCTGTGTGTAGCTTGTGGGGTGTCCCCTATTAGCGCTGACAATGCACGGGTCTGTGTACCTTGTGCCGAGCAGGTGCTTGCGCTGCAATCCGGCCTTCCAGTGGCTGGGCCTGCGCCTCGTTTCACTTCACCTACTCCCCCAAGTTTAAATCTCACTCCCACTGAGTTGCATACAAGTGGGGATTCTCGGCCTGATGTGTCTTCTAGACTGGCTAGTGTTGAGAAGTTAATTGCTAATACCTTGGCGCGTAAGGCCCCTGCAAAAAAGCGGCACTTAACGCCTGATGTCACTCTTTTCCCTATGGAAGCTGATGAGTTTTTGCATCTATGTGGCTATACCCCTTCGGACGAAGGAGAGCTGTTCTCCGACTCAGGGTCATCTGATGAGAGGCCCAGGGGTCATGACGATTCTGGCTCTGACCCCTGGGCCCCAGATGATACTGATAGATTGCCTGCCCAGATTTTTGAGGTTCTGTCCATTTCTCCTCCTGCTGCGGCTCCCAGACAAAGGGGGGAACTTTTTCATACTGCTAAGTCACGCTTGGCACACGCAAGCACATTTCAATAACCTTGTGCTCAAGGAATGGGAACGTCCCAGTAGACTTCCCGGTGTACCTAAGAGTTGGGATAGGAAGTATCCCTTTCCTGCTGATGTGGTAAAGTGTTGGTCATCCCCTCCCGAAATGGATGCCCCGGTCCTAGGGTTATCTAACACCTCTGTCATGCACTCCCCTGACTCTACTACCCTGCGGGATGCTGAGGACCGATGCATTGACCAGCTGGCGTCCCATGCCTTTGCATGTGTGGGGACGGCGCTGCTCCCGGTCTGTGCCTCGGCCATTACGGCTGTGGCTATTAGGACCCTTCTCAGAAGTATCCTTGATAGTGCCCTGATGATTTGCCTTGTGAGGTGTTTAATGCACTCTCTAGTTGTGATGTTTTTGTGAATTTTGTCCTCTCTGCCTTGGATGACACCATTAGAATGTGTGCCAGAACATCTGCCCTTGTGGTGGCTATACGCCGCTCGGTTTGACTGCGCCAGTGGGCTAATGACAATGCTGCCAAGAAGGCCCTCACTGGTTTTCCCTTCAAAGGACTACGCCTGTTTGGGGACCGCCTGGACCTTTTTGCTAAGGGAGGCAGGTTACCCCAGCGCAGGCGGCAGTCTCGGCCCTTTCGGGGTCAGGGCTCCTTTTCCTCCCCCTACCGTGGTGCTAGACAAGGGAGGGAGGTCTCCTTTACTGGGGCCCGAGGAGATTTCTGGGGTAGGGGCAGAGGACGTGGACGTTCTGGCTCCTCCTGGGGTTCCAAGCTTAAGTCCTCTCCCAAGCCCCCTTAGGCATGATGGGGCGCCCTCACCCATCCGGGTCATCTGCAAGGTCCCCTTAAGAGAAAAAGGCAAGGGCTTCTATTCCAACCTCTTCACAGTGCCCAAAAAAGATGGGTCAGTCAGGCCCATCCTGGACTTGAAGATCCCCAACAAATTTGTCAGGAGCAGGTGCTTTCGCATGGAAACTCTGCGCTCTGCCATCAGTTCCCTGCGCCCAGGGGATTTCATGACCTCTGTGGACATCAAAGATGCTTATCTTCATATTCCTGTATTTCCAGGTAATCAAAGGTTCCTCAGGTTCGCTATAGAGGATCAACACTACCAATTTGTGGCATTGCCCTTTGGTCTCACTTCAGCTCCCAGAGTGTTCACCAAGGTGCTGGCAGGAGTGATGTCTCTGCTCAGTTTTCAGGGCATCCACGTGCTGCCTTATCTGGACGACATTCTCATCACCTCCCAGTCTCTGTATCAGGCAGAAGTGGATACTCAGCTGGTGGTGTCCACCCTGGAGTCATTTGGATGGGTGATCAACCACCCCAAGTCCTCTCTGTCCCCCTCCTTGGTAACTTAATTCCTGGGAATGAATCTAGATACAGTTCAGGCAAGGATTTTTCTTCCTCAACAGAAGGTGGACAGTATGATTGTGCAGGTTCAGTTCCTGCTATCTTGTCATCATCCCTCCATCAGGCAGGGAATGCAGCTGGTGGGCCTGATGGTGGCCTGCTTCGAGGCAGTCCCTTATGCTCAGTTCCACTTGAGGCTTCTGCAACTCCACCTCTTGTCAGTATGGGACAAGGACCCAGCGTCCCTGGACCGGGTCTGTGCGCTTTCCCCCCTGGTCAGGCGGTCCCTCTAGTGGTGGATGGACTCCAGGAATCTGTTGGGGGGCAGATCCTTTCTGACCCCCTCCTGGGAGACGGTCACCACGGATGCCAGTCTGTCAGGTTGGGGGGGGTTTCTGGAAGTCCCTGCGGTTCCAGGGGAGGTGGGGCCCTCAGGAGGCCCACACACCTATCAACGTCTTGGAGCTGCGGGCGATCAGGTTAGTTCTGGCTCAGTTGACTCCTCACCTTCGGGGCCTGCCTGTTCAGGTGCGCTCGGACAACCAGACGGCAGTTGCCTACATCAATCATCAGGGAGGGACCCGGAGCAAGAGGGCCCTCCAGGAAGTGTCTCTGATCCTGACCTGGGCGGAGACCAATGTTCCCTGCATATCAGTTGTGTACATCCCGGGGGTGGAAAATCTCCTGGCAGACTCTCTGAGCAGGGGGACCTCTCGCCAAGGAGAATGGTCCCTCTGCAACAGGGTGTTCCAATCTCTGTGTCACCGTTGGGGCCAACCAGATGTGGATCTGCTTGCGTCCCGTCACAATCACAAGCTCCCGGCCTTTGTCTCCCTGTCCCAGGATCCTCTGGCCTTGACCACAGATGCTCTAGCAATGTCATGGCAGGATTTTCAGTTTCTGTATGTCTTCCCTCCATTCCCCCTGCTGGGCAGGGTTCTGCGCAAGATTGCTCTGGAAGGGGTGCCAGCAATTCTGGTGGCTCCCAGGTGGCCAAGAAGAGTGTGGTTCGCAGATGTGGTGCAGCTGGCAGTACGTTCTGCCCATGGTGTCAGATCTGCTCACTCAGGGCCCCTTACGCCATCCCAGTTTACAAACTCTGGCTTTGACGGCCTGGCTGCTGAAACCTCCATCTTGATGGAGAAGGGGCTGTCTACCTCGGTTGTTGATACCATGATAAAGGCTAGGAAGAAGTCTTCTTCTTCTATTTATTTGGCATGTCTACATTGACTGGTGTGAGTCTAAGTCTCTCCCCTGTCTTGTGTTCTCTATTCCCAGGATTCTAGAGTTCCTGCAGCATGGGTTGGAGATGGGGCTCCAACTTAGTACTCTGAAAGGTCAGGTTTCTGCCCTGGCTGTTTTCTTCCAGAAGTCCTTTGCTCAGCATTCTTTGATCAGGACCTTTTTCCAGGGGGTTACTCATGTGCGTCCTCCACGTAAGCCTATGGTGCCTGTTTGGGATTTGAACTTGGTTTTGTCAGCCTTGCAGGGTGCTCCCTTGGCCATTCTTACTCTCAAAGTTGTCTTTCTGGTGGCTATCACCTCTGTTAGGCGTGTGTCTGAGTTGGCGGCGCTTTCCATTCAGCCTCCCTACTATGAGAGACACCAGGACAAGGTGGTGTTCTGCTTTAAGCCAGATTTTCTGCCTAAGGTAGTGTCTGCCTTTCATTTTGAATCAGGACATTGTTCTTCCTTCATTGTGCCCTAATCCTAGTAATGCTAAGGAGAGGGTTTTGCATTCTTTGGATGTGGTTAGGTGTCTGAAGTACTATTTGGTGGCTACTGTACCTTTCAGGAAAACTGATGCTCTTTTTGTGGTCCCTTCTGGTCCTAGGAAGGGTTTGGCTCCTGCCAAGTCTACTATCAGCAAATGGATCCGTCAGGCTGTGATTCAGGCCTACTCTGCTAAGGGGAATAATCCTCCCTTCCGCCTTACTGCTCATTCTACACGTGCTATTGGTGCCTCTTGGGCTTTTCAGCACCAGGATTCTGTTGAACAAGTTTGCAAGGCCGCTACTTGGTCTTCTGTTGTACCATACCTTGTCAAAGTTTTACAAGGTTGATGTTAGGGCCTCAGCTGATGCTGTTTTTGGCCGCAAGGTTTTGCAGGCGGTAGTGGTTTAAACTGTCTGCTGTTACCTTTTTAGGGATCCTACCCTACTTTATGGACACTGCTATTGGATGTCCCGAATGTAAGTATTCTATCTGGAGCAGGACGTACCCTATACTAAGAATAATACAATTCTGTGAATACTCACCTGTAGAATTGGTATTATGAGTATACAGTACGTCCTGCTCCACCCCACCCTTGGTTTTTGCATTATCTTGGATCCACTGTATGGTGATTGGTTTCATTGTTATAGTTACTAGTTGGGTTGTGTTATTTCTCCCGGCTTCTCGTTAACTGCTTTTCAATTCTGGGGATTGTGGGAGGCCCCTGGGTATTTGAGGGGCCGGGAGGAGCCTATTTTCAATGTCTCTGCAGTCCAGCGCCATCTGGCGGAGTAATACCCGAATGTAAGTATTCTATCTGGAGCAGGACGTACTGTATACTCATAATATCAATTCTACAGGTGAGTATTCACAGAATTGTATTTTTTATTTGTCATCTTGCAAATTCATATAGATAAGTAAGACAATACGATCACACAGCGAGAAAGCTTTTATCAGTTTATTCACACATTTACATTTCCTTAATGATGCTGTATTATATTAATCCCCTAACAAAAGCTGTTTCAGTACACTGGTATTCTGTGATAAAGATGATGCAAAAAGTGCTATGCAGATACTTACATGCTGAAACATTCTTTCGAGCTTAGTGCCACCAACTGACTAGTACAATGTATTGTTCCAGCTAAAAAATATATTGCTCTTCAAAGGCCTGGTTGTGATATGCTACATTGATTTTTATGTTATCTGTCTGAAACTGTCTTGGTAGACACATGAATCTATGTCAACTTACCTAAAAGAAGTAAGCGAATTAGTAAAAAGTCCTCACTTTTATATATTTCCTGGGTTTTTTTGTTACCTATTGTCAGATGCCTACTAATTGCTGCAAGAGATATAACTGCATTCTCTATTACTATCCTAGTTACTTGAAAGGAGACTGCTTTTCCTTTAGTCTGTGCTGTAAGATGTTGTAGCTTTATTGTTCCATGGTAGGCTGCCTCTTGCCTTGCATCTTGGTTTTTCTCCACCTACCAGGAGGCTGATCACATAAAGCAGCTGTTAGACACTTGGCACTTAATTCCAAGACACAGAAAGTCAGTCCAGTTTAGCCTGCAGGTACCACATTCTTGTCACTCTTAGATTTAGACAAGATTTACTTTCATCTTTTGTCTTGTTTCTCCTACTTTGATGACCTGTTGAAGATACCCTCTTAGAGTTCACTGGCAGGTAGATATAATGTAGCCAGCTTTGCAGACCTTATAATTACACACAAACACACACAAAAAACAATCCAGTCTAATTTTGTATATACCTATTTTATTAGCATCAAAAGTCAGTGAAAAGTCACAGAAAGTCAGTCCAGTTTAGCATGCAGGTACCATATTCTTGTCACTTTTAGATTTAGACAAGATTTTCTTTCATCTTTTGTCTTGTTTCTCCTACTTTGATGACCTTCTGTTGAAGATACCCTCTTAGAGTTCACTGGCAGGTAGATATAATGTAGCCAGCTTTGCAGACCTTTAGATAAAACATACATTTCTCCATTCCAGCCTTTTTGATTTTGAAAGGTGAGTATTTTCGTAGATACTGTATTATGTTGGTCAGATGCGTTTCACAGCTGTCCCCGATACTTTAGGATTTCCAAGAGGAAGGTTGTCCTCTCTTCATTCTGCCTGATCCCTTTTTCGCCCATAAGAGAAAGCTACATTTACTAGTTATAGCTAGGGCCCTCAAGCCTTAGACTAAGGGAAAGAGAGGTAGAAGATGGCATGGGACTAGTGCGGCAATACAACATATGTAAAATTGTGACTGTGAAAAGAAGCTTTTATAGCAATAGGAGTATTTTATAATTACACACACACACACACACACACACACACACACACACACACACACAAAAAAAAAAACAATCCAGTGTAATTTTGTATATACCTATTTTATTAGCATCAAGATGCTCTTTGAGAACTAAACGCAGCACTGGGCTGCACGCAGAGGCAGGACTGATGCATATTGTTGCCCATCTGGCTGGGGGGTAGGGCAGAGAAAAAAGAAAGTAACCATGCACATATTTTATTTATTAGTATGATTTACCTGCCCTCACACTGCCTTGTACCTGCACAACCAACCATTGTGGCGGTCACCAGTAACTGATATGCTCTGACTGTGGGGAGCAAAGAAAGCTAATCATGCTGAGCTATATCAGCTACTTGCTTCGTTAGCGGTGAAACAAAAGAAAGTGGACCAAAAGTCACTTTGGCTGATTCCCTGAATCCCAATTTAGGATGCCCTGCTGTGTGAAACTCCTGGGTTCTGCCAGGATTCTTACCTACATATCCCATGGCATATATGTGGGTCCACTCAGAATTGGTGCCAGGGTCGCGCCACTCCCCTTCAACGGTGCATGCCCCTGTTGGCCGGTTGATGTTCTGCTCTGACTTTTACCTTATGAAAGACCTGATGGACCTTTACTGAAAGTAGTTTAGTACCCCTGGTTTAGAGCTTCTTGGAGCTATGTTGTTTAGTTATTCTAACAGTCAGCAGTACCACTAAGACCAAAGGGGTGTTGGTGTTGGTCACCATCACCTTTAAAACCTGATTACTCTATGGATTTTGTATTAAATCTTCATGAATCTGGTGATTAACCTAAAAACATTGTTGTCATAATTATACCCTAAATTACAAATAAAAGTTTAGGTTTAAATGAGCTGTAATGTGTAATTCTCTTGTTGAGAACATTTCCTACTGCTAACTTTGTGGTAAAATTAAACCTCTTAAAGGGCCACTCCAGCCCAGGATTGCCATCTTTAAATATTCCTACCCTACCAGCCTCCCCTAGAGCTGACTCAGGGCGGGATGAAATAAAGAAAAGACACTTACTGACATCCAAATCCAGAGACAAAGTCGGACAATTCTACCCGATGCTCACCTCCATCTTGTTGAAGTCCTGAATGGCTGCTGGGTGCAGGCGGGAATGGGGGTAGTGCTCGCTCTCGAGCGTCCTGAACTGCAGCAACATGGCGCAGAGCATTTGGCAGAATCGGCGGCATTGCCCGACTTCGGGTGCCGGTAAGTGTCTTTTCTTTATTTAACCCCCCGCTTTGCTTCATTGGTGGGGAGGGTGACAGGGTATTGCATATTTAAAAATAAGCAATCCTGGGCTGGAGTGGCCCTTTAAAGGTTGTCGTTGAGAGAGATTTTCTATTTTTAATTTGGAAAATGTCATATACCATACTTTATTTTTTCCATTAGCTGCAGTATTGAAAAGTTTGTAATGAAAGGTTACCTTGCTTTTATTGACACATTTCTATTTTTAATGTACACTAGAATGAAGATGGTCTGAAAGATTGCTTTGAAACTGTGGTCAAAATGACCAAAGTTGACCCAAAGAAGATAATTGGATGGGTTATTAATGATTTGCTTGGCTACCTCAGGCAGGAAAATATCTCTTTTAAACAAAGGTTAGTTTTGTTTTCTACCAAAAGTGAGTTGTGTATGATGGTTGTTTATGTTTATAGCACCAATGCAGGAAACCATATGTACTGAATCTTTTTGCATTAGGTTGGGTGGTGAAATAATAATCCCTTGTGTCTTTACAGACAGAAAATGAATTCCTGATTCTACTGTATATGTACCAGAAAAATACAGGTACAGTATCTCACAAAAGTGAGTCCACCGCTTACATTTTTGTAAATATTTTATCTTTTCATGGGACAACACTGAAGATATGGCACGGGGAGGAAAAATGGCTAACTTGCCCATTTTAACTTAGGGCTATACTCACTTTTGTAGCCAGGGGTTTAACACTAATTAGACATTAATGGCTGTCTGTTGTGTTATTTTGGGGGCACACCAAATGTACACTTTTATACAAGCCATGCACTTACTGCATTGTATCACATTGTCATATCTTCAGTGTTGTCCCAAGAAAAGTGATAATAACAAATTAACAAAAATGTGAGGGGTGTACTCACTTATGTGAGATACTGCACGTTATTAGCCTTCTTGATAAAGAAAGTTATATTAAAAATAAACATAATTTATCTAAATGATATTATATTTATGGTATATAAGCACAATACAAGGCATACATGTTTGTTTTAAAGAGCTTTTGACTTAATTTCAAGCTCTTTGATCCCAATACATTTCATCTTAACGTATATGTAAATGCTCTGCCAGGAGAGTCCTGAGGGCACAGCGCTAGCGATCTCCCTCCATGTGATTGGAGAACACTACCACTGAATGCCCTCCACACACCGCACTCCGCAATCGCGCTGGTGTGAAACAAGCCTAATTTTTGTTTTAGTTTTAAAATGCTGGTAAATTATTAACATGTTTCTGTTCTTAGTGTAATCACAGATGCCTATCTGGCTGAACTGATAATACTTATGGAGAAAAGAGTCATTTCTTCATCAGCTGCTAAAAAGGTACAATAATTCTCAAGATTAAACTTCCAGACTTCTAGGGACTAACATTGTCTTTCTTTCCTGCCATCCTATGCCTTAAAGTGGAACAAAAGCCACTGGGGACTCCTCTTGAGACTAAAAGGCGCCAGGGCCAGCCACTAGCCTTCCCCCCAGGGGCATCTGAAATTGCTACCTAGTTTCCCAATTTCTTTTAAGTGTTTCTAAAAATCAGGCCACCATTGAGACAGCATCATCGACCAAGGTGGTCAGAGGGTTTTGTTCTGCTTTAAGCTGGCAAAAGTGTATAAGATTCATTAAATACAAATATTAGCTGCAAAGTCAGGGCCATTTGTATAGAAGTTTCCTCTATTTTAAGGGACTTAGAGGAACAAATGGTTACAGTTAGAATGAAGGGTCTGCTTCTAATGTTGAACTCCTTTTAAAGCAGACTAAAACCCAGGAATTTCACTTACTTGAGTTTTGGTCTGCTGTGCACGGCATCCCGAATTGAGATGCCTCTGCGTGTGAAATGGCGGGGATCTCCTGTTTTCTCGCCCCAATCTGTGCTCCCTCGGCATATACACTGGCTGTTGTCCAGTCAGAACTCACTGCTGTGAATATTCCTGTTCTACAATAAGTTCTGAATGGGACGATTGCCAGGCGCCTCCTGCTGGCCGTTTCCCTCTGCTGTGCGCACCCGTTGCCAGCCATTTAGATATGCTAGTGCGGGTACATGCATTAGCTACAAAAGTACAGGGGATCCCACCAGAGGCCCACAAATGCATGTTTGCATTGATTCCCGAAGGTGAGTATACAGGCAATCCTGGCGTTTCACACACATTCCAAACTGGGATGCCCCGGCGCCAAGTTGTAACCAGGCCTGGAGATTTTAGACTCTAGAGCAAGGTTACTAGGGTTTTGGTTTGCTGTAAAGATGCTACAAATGTGGTTATTCATCAATCCGACATCTAGTATCCTTCTCCAGCTTATTACTTTAGGGTATATACCGTAGGCTCTGGCTGCCTGGCTGGCTCATTGGCTGGCTCATTGCTACGTTTACATTTATTAAAATAGTTTTTGAACTCTCTTGAAGTATAATGGGGCTGCCGCACAGACATCTCTGTGCAGGGCAGTACAGTGTTTGCCTGTAACCCTCATGAAGCAAAGGCCGGTTACAATACCAGCTGCAGTCAGCTCAGATCCCTACTCCATTGCTGCTCCCTTACTATTACTACTTTCTGTCAGCCTAAGGCAGCTTCCCAGTCACTATTATGGCAGAACCGGCTTACACATACAAGCTAATATCCCCTAGAGACACAGTAAAAAAAAAACCCTCCTCATTACAGCCAAGGTCCTCATTAAACAAGGTTTTAGCAAGAATAATGTGTGTGGCCTAGTGGACAGTGTGTTTATGGTTGGTAGCACAACAATCTATTACCCTTTAGTTTAAATACAATATGTCACTTGCTGTATTAAAGATTACATGGATATATGATGTGCTAAATCCAATACTCCCTATTAATACCAGCTATAAAACAGGAATGCCACGACTGCCTTTACTACTCCACCTACATTTCCCCTAGCACCATTAGAATACATTTATCAATGTACTGCATAGAAAGTAAATGATTGTTGGCATCTCTGTTGGAAAGATCTCTTAATATATCCTGGTCATAAGAAATGATTCATGTCATAAGCTATTTCCGCTCTGCATTTGAACTTTAAAAAGTACAAATTTTAATACGGCAAATCCATTAAGCTCTAAAATTGTGCTGTCTGCTTTTGTGATGTGTCTGTTTTCACAGGTTGTCCTTGGCGGTCTTCAAGACCTAAGTATTGTTCTGCCATCTAATGGACCTGTTCTGCTTTAGAACACTCGAACATTGCTTGTAATTATTTATAGTGCCGGTTTTAGTGGTACCTTAAGCATAATTTGGCCTTCAATGCCTGCAGAGCTATTTCTGACTTTCTGACTACATGCGTATTTTTTAGTAGTTTAGAACATTTTCAGGACCCATCTTCTATTCAGATGCTCATGGATTTACGTTGTGCAGCAAAAATAACAGAACACTGATGTCATATATCTCCTCCTGTACTTTGTCAACCCGCCGGCAGGGACTCAGCCACTGAACTGCAGTGTGCAATGGTGCCCCTAATCTCCACTGAACCAGCAATCAGATAGTAAAAAAAAAAAAAGAAAACAAGTCCAGCGTTTGCTGCCCCCACCCTCGTTGCGGTGCCACCTAAGGTAGCTGCCTCATATGGTCTCATTACAGGTACACCCCTGCATTTGACAGTACCAGTGTTCTTGTATCCAGGACCTGGACCCTGCTGTACAAAGTGATATATTTTGCATCTTCTGTCGTCATGTTTAGTTCCAACTTATAATGTACCAGCTCTCCCTCATGGAAACATTCTGGTAAATTTGCATGTAGATGTTGCATTTCTTCCCTCCAGGAAACTACAGCGGAGAGCCCAGGTAGTGTCACAGGACTATATTGATACCCAACAAATCCTTGTATTTCTAATTCTATCAAGCAACCTATGGGGGGGGGGGGGGGACCCAGGTCCATTAAGGATCCTGCTGACAGGTGACTTGAAGGGCAACCTAAACACAGTCCTCATATTGCTGGAATGCCATTGAGGCTGGCATTTGCACTGCATCTGATACTAACCATCGAATTATAGATTGCAATGATGACCTCATTGTGTTGTCTTGGTTTCTCCTTAAAGCTTACATGAATGCTATGGACATGCTGCCTAGAATTGTGATGGACTCTGTATTACCAAGAGTCTGTGACTGAAGGCCTTCTCAGGGGATACCCTTCCGAGAAGAATATGAAATCCCTCCCCTACAAAGATGATCTGTAGTGAGGGTTTGAAGAGCATAATTAAAGAACTTACTGGTGGGGGAAGAAGTACTCTCATATGGCAGAAAAATGTATCTCCCACTTTAAGTGCCTGCCCCTGCCCTTCCACTGGTCGATGTTGCTGTCTCAAATAAAACTGGGTTTTGAAACTGGCAATTGACTGGTCTCAAGACTGCCATATGATGCATGGCAGCCGGCGGCCCGCATCCCTGGCCTGCTGCTGTGCCCATCTATTCAGTAATTAACTATCCATCCTCCATACCTGCCCCGGTGTCTGTATGCACTGTAGAGGGGGGGGGGGGAATTGCCACCTTCCCCTCTACAACATCCAGTATGCGTCTCCAGTAGTATGGCTTGTAACATGTAACAGACAGGAGAGGGAGGAGGATGGGACACTGGCATGAGCAGCAGGCCTAGAAGACCTGAGCACTGAGTTGGTGAGCTTGAGGAAGAGGAGATTTGGGCTGTGCTTGGGCTTAAGCCAGTACAGGACTCTCCCACACAGCTCCTCTTCAAGCTGAGACATGGCGAGGGAGAAACAGCATCTGGAAGTGAGTCCGTGAGCTTGAGAGCGAAGAGGCTGAGGTGGGAGCTGCAATAGGGCTCAGGCCAGTACTGAGATATGGTGGGCTCAGCTGGAGGGTAAAAACATGTCTGCAGACTTTCTAGACAGCAGAGCCCTTTCTCTGAGCATTAGCGTAGAGCAACCACCAACGTCTACTCTGGGAACACCTCACATTGGGAGTTGCACATAACAACACCCCACTCCTTCCATCGCAGCATGTTCAAAATCATTTTTCATATGGCTGGGGTGTATTTTGCAAGTTAGGCATTTTCTGAGTAATGCTCACGCCCACTGCTTGGCAAACGAGAGATGTTTATCCTATGTAAGCAAAGATTAAGTCTTGTTGACCACGAAGACCTTTGGGTGGATCGTCAGTCACACAAAATCTGCTGTGACCCCACCCCTCCAGGGAAATAACCTGTCTAGGAAGTGGCCAAGGTGTTTCTTCCAAAGGAGAAACCTCTTTTATTGTGGCCCAGTGTTCACCAGGTTGTGAAAGCCAAGGCTCCGACCTTCCCAGAGTGCATGATGGTTTTGGCACTTGAAACGGTTATGTAAACTCTGTTCCAAACTCTTCAATTGCATATCTTGACCATGTTTAACAAGTCTTCATTTTTTTTGAGCGGGTCTTCCAATTCACATGTTATGTCTGGAGGGTCTGCCAAACATAAACAGAAAAAAAAAATACCTGCCTTTTTGTCTCCCACATATCTTTTGTCCAGCTCTGGCATATTAATATTTACCCATAGCCAAGATCCTGCACTGCGCCAGCAAGCATCTGTTTATTCTAAGTGTGCCATACACTCCACTTCGGTCTTCATGACATCTGGGTAATCTCCAGTAGAGGGCGAACTTCTTCAGAGATGAATATGCAAAAAAGAAAGCCCCTCCCGCTCCATATATACCTGGGACCTCCCACCAATTCCCCAGTTTCTTCTCTGCAGAGAAGGCAACAAGACAGAAGATGAGGACTTCTTTGCTTACAGGTAAGCCGGGCTCGCGCCCGGCCTTCTATTATCCCTATTACTGCCAGGACCCTTCTAAATTGCCCTATATTGAGCCTCCCAGCTTAGGCTGCGGGTCCTGGTGAAGGTAGGAGCACCCTATGGGTGCAGCAGGAGCACTGCTCCACCGTGAGACCTCACTATGGGGTAGGCGGTTTCCAGGTTTCTTGGTGATCCTGGTGTGGGATGCCCCGTCCCGTTAGGCTTATGGCCGCTCCTGGCAGGATTCTCCCCCTTCCGGGTCCCTTATTCCCCTCCAGAGGGGGGGGGGGGGGGCTTGCCGATATTTCGTTTTGGCCGATATTTCGCTTTGGCTGATATCTCGTTTTACCCAGCCCTTGTCCCTGGCCGATATTTCGTTTTACCCAGCCCTTGTCCCTGTGTGCTGAGTGTTTCACTTGTGTGTGTGTGAGTGCTTGCTGCTTTACTGGCCAACAGGGTCTGATTACAGCCTGGAGGAGCTTCTCCCCCCTCAGGCTGCGTTCGGGAAGGGGTGGGGCCGGGCTCTCGACATGGCCGCGGTAGCCCCGCCCCCATTTGGCGCGATTACAGTGCTTGTTGTCTAGGGGTCCGCGTTACTGGGAGGGGGGCGTGGCCTCGGCAAACGCGCGTTCTGCGCTGGCCCGCCCTCCCCCTGCTCTCCCTCCTCAGGCACAAGGCTGCGTGGGGACCATCTTCTCTGGCAGGCCGCTTTGCACATCGGGGTGGTAAGGGCCTGATGGCCATCTCCTTAGCTTGTGTGTGTGTGGGGGCCCCTATTTAGCGGGGGTCCCCACTGGTCTCAAACGTGTGTGTGTGCTTGTGCCTTAATTGCACTGTTTGGCTGGGTTGTGGTATATATATATATATATATATATATATATATATATATATATTTCCATTTGTGTGGCTTATGTTGCTTATTTTGTGTGTTACAGGTTGCCCTGTATATGTGCATATTAACCCTTTAAGTGCCAGCCTACCTCGAGTTTTTGTCACACTCTGTTGCCAGACCATTTTGCACTATTTTGCGCTCCCCATGTTCAAATGTGATTTTTGAAGGGATTTTCAGGGATTTCCCAGGAAAATTATATATTGTTTTTTTCAGCAGAGTCTGAGCTTTAACATGAAATGTCTTATTTGTCATTTTTTAGGTGTATTCTCAATATTTTTTGGCAAAATATGTGCAAAAAAATAAAAAAAATAAATTTTTTACAATTTGTAGTGTTTTTTTGTAATAAAAAATGTAAGTTTGTCAATAAAATCTTATTGCGTGTGAAACCCCAATTTCTCACAGTTACAGCGGTACCACATATGTATAGGTAGACACCCTTTCCTGCCCAGGAGACTCCCCCAAACTGAAACAGAGCTTTAGGGGATTTTCAGAAAAAATACAACTGTGATATGCCCTATGCGCACCTTGCAGTTTTTCCAGAAAAAGAACCCTTTACATTTGAAATACCCCCCACAAACTATATATTCCCTGGAAGTACACACCTCAGGCTTTCTATTTGTACCAGGCTTGTTGCTGTGGCCACAGTTTTCTAGAAGTAATCCCTCAATGTATTCTTTGGTTGCCAAGAGTTTCCCTAAAAAAAGGATAAAAAAGCAGAATCAAAGCCACATTTTCCTAAAAAAACTATATACAAACAAGAAAAATCAAGTATAATCTGAAAAAGCAACATCCCCCGAACAGAACGATACCCAACATGCATAGGTTCTGTCAAGGGAAGAGTTGCCAAACACCCCAAAGTAAAGCATGAGCATAATGGTAATTTTTCTTGAAAATTTCAGCTCTGCAGACAAAGTGCGCACCTTGCGATTTTTCAACCAAAACAACCCTTTACATTTGGAATATCACCCATAAACCATATATTCCCTGAAAGTACACGTGTTAAGCTTTTTAAGCGTACCCAGCTTGTTGTAGTGGGCTCATCTTTCTGGAATTAATCCCTCAAAGAACTCTTTGGTTGCGCAGGGTTTCTCTAAAACATGTATAAAAAAGCTGAATAAAAAACACCTTTTCCTAAAATATAAATATGCAAACAAGAAAAAACAAGCTAAGTCTGAAAGCGCAAGGTCCCCCGAACAGAACAATACCCAACATGCAGAGGTACTATTAACCCTTTTAATTGCCAGCCTACTTGAGATTTTTATAGATGTGTATACACAACTGTGTATAAGGCTCAGCGAAAACTGTATTAACACCACAGGTGCTCTTCACACAAATCCAGTGACTTCAATCCACCACCACCTTCTTATAAATCACGTACCAGATGTATTCTTTGTAATTTGCATATATGATCTCCCTTCGATTAAAAAGGCTCCACAATTTTTCTTATAATTAGAAGGACACACTTATTTCATTAGGTGTATTTCACTTCATTAAACCAAGCACAAATGGCTCCAGTCACTCCACAATTATAATTCAGCTTGATCCAAATTTATTGTAGCATGTTAGAAAAAAGACAGAGATTGCTCTAATAGCGTAAGTACGTTCCACATAAAACATAAAATCTCTATGGCCGCTGGCCCTTTAAAAAGCCGCTCACCGGATACAAGAATAAAATGCGCTTTTCTCAATGTGACACAATAGGGCAGGCGTCATCTAAGCCCTCCGGTGTGTTCGCACACAGCACAAACTGAATACTAGATAGAACGTGTTCAGCTCACCGCCTTCTCCGGCCGTAGTACGCGGCGCTGCCCGTCCAGGAAACAACTCACGTGACACTCCTAGGCTCCGCCCAACGCGTTTCGTCGTTACAACTTATTCATGGGCTCGCGCGGGGCTAGGAGCGTCACTAATTTATTCACTTCACCTGTCACGTGGTTATGATTCATTATTAACCTGTTAGGTTAAATGTGGAATATGATCTTAACTGTTTTATAGGGGATAATTAATGAAATACCCTCACCTAAGCTGTTTTAAGACCCCTTTTAGAGTCCTTTGGGGGATTTTATAATGATATATGTGATGAAAAATGTTAAAATGGATTTTATAGCTGAGATCCATAGTCGCGTATTTTTAGAAGATAATAGAATATATAAAACTGGTTTAATTAATTATGTAGGCTTTTAGAATAATAAGTTTGATTGTAGCGAATATTCTATGAAAAATTCATCTTTATAATAAATAATTGTATATTTTTGATGAAAGTGATACAAAGATGTTATTATGATGGAAATGTAACAGGATAGCATATTAGAATGTTTCTGGTGTTGTGTAATAATAGAATTTCTTAGGTTTTGTGTAAAATCAAAATAAGCTGTACTTGCTTTAATCTTGTGCCTTTTTAAAAATTGTCAGGAATAGTTATGGCAAATAAAGGCGTCCTCTAATCTCTCTGAGCGATACACACACCGTATGTAATACTGATATAACAGCCAAAGATATAGAGAAGTGAACCTGAACCTAACAGGTTAATAATGAATCATAACCACGTGACAGGTGAAGTGAATAAATTAGTGACGCTCCTAGCCCCGCGCGAGCCCATGAATAAGTTGTAACGACGAAACGCGTTGGGCGGAGCCTAGGAGTGTCACGTGAGTTGTTTCCTGGACGGGCAGCGCCGCGTACTACGGCCGGAGAAGGCGGTGAGCTGAACACGTTCTATCTAGTATTCAGTTTGTGCTGTGTGCGAACACACCGGAGGGCTTAGATGACGCCTGCCCTATTGTGTCACATTGAGAAAAGCGCATTTTATTCTTGTATCTGGTGAGCGGCTTTTTAAAGGGCCAGCGGCCATAGAGATTTTATGTTTTATGTGGAACGTACTTACGCTATTAGAGCAATCTCTGTCTTTTTTCTAACATGCTACAATAAATTTGGATCAAGCTGAATTATAATTGTGGAGTGACTGGAGCCATTTGTGCTTGGTTTAATGAAGTGAAATACACCTAATGAAATAAGTGTGTCCTTCTAATTATAAGAAAAATTGTGGAGCCTTTTTAATCGAAGGGAGATCATATATGCAAATTACAAAGAATACATCTGGTACGTGATTTATAAGAAGGTGGTGGTGGATTGAAGTCACTGGATTTGTGTGAAGAGCACCTGTGGTGTTAATACAGTTTTCGCTGAGCCTTATACACAGTTGTGTATACACATCTATATATGTCTATTTGGAAGCTGATTTGACAACAGCATAAAGGCTTGGAGCGAAAGACTTTAAACTTTATTTAAATAATTGTGAATTGTTTAGGAGCGCGGTTTTTTTTGTTGGAGTTTTTTAGCTCTAATATTTTTTATACTACTTGAGATTTTGTCACCCTCTGTTGACAGGTCATTTTTCCCCATTTTGCGCCATGTTTTGCGACATTTTTGCTGGAATTTTCAGGAAAATTATATATATATTTTTTGCAGCAGAGTTTAGGCTTTAACATGAAATTTCTTGTTTGTAAATTTTATTTATTATTAATTTTATTTATTATTAAGTAAAAAAAATAAATAAATAATTTTTTTTTTTAGGAAATTGCCTCCTTTATTTTAAATAAAAAATGTATTTGATTAGGGAAAACCATATTGCATGTGAAAGCCCCATTTCTACCGATTAGAACGGTACCACATATTTATCGGTAGCCCCCTGTTCCTGCCCAGGAGACCCCCCTAACTGAAACAAGTAATTTTTAGCATTTACAAATAAAATACAACTACCATCCACACTACAAAGGGTTAAATCGAGAAAAAAAAATGACATAGGGTCCCCCCTCCCGGGGGGGGGGGGGGGGGGGGCATTTTTTTGGGGGATTTTTAAGGGTTAAAAACCCTTAAAAATCAAAAAAAAAAATGACATGGGCCCCCCTTACCCAAAGTAACCAGCCCGGGACCAGCTATGCAGGGCTTGGAGGAACAGGGCGCAGGGGCCAGCTTTTGTGGCCCCTGGCCCTGCAGGCTACAAGCCCGCATATCCCGTGGGCCCGGGCTCTTCTGCCCCCCCCCCTGGGCTTTGGGGAGGCAGGTAATGGGGGTGCCAGGGGTTAATGGCAAGTCACCGGCTAGCGCAGGTGACTTGCCATCCCCCCAGCCTTGAGAACTGGTATAGGGGTCTCATGGACCCCTTACCAGTTCACAAGGGGTTAAATGTAAAAAAAACAGACACACAAAGAGAAAAAATATTTTATTATTTTTTTTTTAATACTTACCTCCCATCCATAGTGGAGCACTCTGTCCCTCGGCGATCACTGGCTTCTGCTCACTTGCTAGAAGCCTTTTATAGCTGCTGGATGACAGAACACAAAAGGGTTAATTAAAAAAAAAATGACATAGAGTCCCCCCTCCCGGGGGGGGGGGACCCCATTTTTTTTTGGAATTTTAAGGGTCAAAAACCCTTAAAAATCAAAAAAAAAAAAAAGATGTAGGGTCCCCCCTACCCAGCATTACCGACCCGGGCCAGCTATGGGGGCTTGTAGAACAGGGCGCAGGGGCCAGCGTTGGTGGCCACTGGCCCTGCAGGCTACTAGCCCACATAGCCACTAAGTGGCCCGGGCCCTTCTGCCCCCCCCTGGCCAGTGGGGAGGCAGGTAATGGGGGGCTGGGGGTTAATGGCAAGTCACCCGCTAGCCGCAGGTGACTTGCCAGACCCAGAGCCTTGTGAACTGGTATAAGGGGTCTCATGGACCCCTTACCAGTTCACAAAGGATTAACTGAAAGAAAAAACACCACACGCTCTGATGACAGATGCCGGTGATCGGCATCCAGAGAAGGAGGAGGCAGATCAGCGGATCTCCTGACACCTCCTTCCCCGGCACCGATCACCGGCATCTGACAGCTGTAAGAGCTGAAGCCGGTGATCGGGGCTGGGATGATGTCATAGCCCCGCCCCCAAAAGGGGCGCGGCTTGACGGGGAGACGGACCCAAGGGGCGGGGCTTAGCGGCAAGATGGCGGCCGCCATCGAGGAGGAGAGAGAGCCTCCCGGGCGCTCTCCTGAAGATCGGTAAGTCCTGGGGGAGCGATCGGAGGCCCCCCAGGTGAAGAGGAGGGACAGTGGGAGCCAGCGCACACACAGGTAAGTGAATGTCATTTTTTTTTTTTTTTTTTTTTACAGTTAGCAGCTGCTGCTGCAGAAGCGGGGGGCGGCCTATTCCGGGGGCTCTCCTGGAGCCATCCGACCCCCCACAGGGGATCGGATGGCACCAAATTAAAGAGGAGACCCGGCCGGATCCAACGAGGGGTCAGGTGAGTATTTTTTTTTTGCCCACTAGCAGGGGTAAATGCCAGGCACATAAATTTTACGTGGCTGGCACTTAAGTGACGGAGAGGCAACCACGTAAATTTTATGTGGCTGGCATTTAAAGGGTTAAGGGGTCCCTCCTGGTCCTGGGGTCCCTAGTTATAAAAATTTTCCACCCAAAAATTCTCCCACCGGGACTTTTAAGGGGCATCCCGGGTTGCTTATGCGTAATTCCCTGCGGTCTTGCGACTGACCACAAAAGTTCACCATATGGAAGCCCCGCAGGATACCGGGGCCGGGATCCCTTTGGGACAATCCGGGCCATGTGTGGGGTGCGGGGTATCCCTTACGGGGGAGAATGTGCTGATCTGTATACCATGCGCACAAAAGGCCATAACGCGGCAGTCTGGTACCCAGCCTTCTGGGTCGGCTCCTCCCACTTCATCACCTTCCCCTCCCCACCTGATCCGTACCCCAAGTGACATTGGTACCAGTGGGGAGTCGCTTTCTCATGTTTTGGCTCGGTTGGCCAGCATCGAGAAAATGATTGCTAGCACGGTGGGCAAGAAGGCCCAGGCTAAAAAGAGACATTTGTCGTCGGCCCAGCCATTGTGGGATATTGACGACGAGTCCGCTGATTTGTCCGATTATTTCCCGTTAGAGGAGGGGGAATTGTATCAGGATTCAGAGGCTGACTATGGTCAGCCTGGGAATTCCAATGTCGGGCAGGCGCTGGGGGATGCTGTAGATACGGCCACTGTTTTGTCACATTTATTGGAGGTGTTGGATATTGAACCGCCTGAGGCTCCCCCGTCTGTAATTCCCTACCCAGGGTCATTTTGATGCGCTGATACTTAGAGAATGGAAGAGGCCCAGTCGGCTTCCTGGTGTGCCTCAGGGATGGGATTAGAAATATCCTTTTCTGGTGGAGGCGGTCAAGTGCTGGTCTTCTCCTCCCGAGGTCGACGGGCCTGTTTTAGGTTTGACCAACTCTTCTGTGCTGAACACCCCTGACGCCACCTCCCTTAAGGATGGCGAGGATAAGCGCCTTGATCAGATGGCGTGCCACGCATTTGCCAACGTGGGCTCGGCCCTGCCACCTGTTAGTGCATCTGCCCTGGTGTCGCTTGCTACCAGGTCTCTTATCGGGGACTGGCTGAATAACGCTCAGTTTGATCCAGCTGGCGCTATCCTTAAGAAGTGCGAATTGTTCATGGATTTTGTCATGGCTGTGATGGAAGACTCTATTGTTGTGTGTAATAGGACGTCAGCCTTACTGGTGGCTATGCACAGATTGGTCTGGATCCGCCAGTGGACAGCGGACGTTGGAGCCAAGAAGTCGCTCACAGCTCTTCCCTTCTTGGGTTTGCGGCTGTTTGGAGATAAATTGGATGCTGTTTCCAAAGGAGGTAAGTTACCTCAGCGGAGGAAACAGCGCCGCCCCTTTCGGGGGGTGGGCTCGTTCACTCCTTCCTTTCGAGGGGCCAGAGCGTCTAGGGGTCTGGCCTTCTCAGGTGTCAGGGGCTCGTCCTGGAACAGAGGCAGAGGTCGGGCACGTCCTGCGGCTGCCTGGGGTTCCAAGCCCAAGCCTGCCATTAAACCGGCTCAGCAATGAAGGGGCGCCCTCACCCGCAAGGGTGGGGGGGGGCGGCTGCGGCTCTTCTTCCAGGCACAGACAATTGGATCTTGGAAGTGGTCTCCTCCGGGTACCAACTGGAGTTCGAGTACTGGCCGCCCCCAAGATTCTTAAGGTCTCGGGTGCCCTCGGACCCTCAGGCTGCACAGGGGCTCCTGTTAGCAGTAAAAAACCTTCTGGACATGGGGGTTATATGCCCGGTGCCTCTGTCGGAAAGAGGCAGGGGTTACTACTCCAACCTTTTCACGGTTCCCAGAAAGGAGGGTTCGGTGAGACCCATTCTAGATCTCAAGGTTCTCAACAGGTTTATCAGAGCCAAAAAGTTCCGCATGGAAACTCTGCGCTCGGCTATCAATTCCCTTCGCCAAGGGGATTTTATGACATCCATAGACATCAAGGATGCGTATCTGCATGTTCCGATTTTTGAGGCACATCAGAGATTCCTCTGGTTTGCGGTGGAGGATCAACATTATCAATTTGTAGTTTTTCCCTTAGGTCTGACCTCGACACCGAGGGTCTTCACCAAGGTTTTGGTGAGCGTAATGGCTCTGCTCAGATCTCAGGGCATTCGCATTGTGCCTTATCTGGACGATCTGTTGATTTCAGCTTCTTCCTTCAACAGGCGGAACTGGACACCCACCAGGTGGTGTCGACCCTGGAAAGGTTCGGGTGGGTGATCAACCGCACCAAGTCTTCTCTCTCCCCGTCTCGTGTGATTTCATTTCTGGGCATGAATCTGGATACCAGTCGGGCCAAAGTGTTTCTGCCCCAGACCAAGGTGCAGGGGATTCGGGACCTGATCCGTCTTCTTCTGGCCAGTCCTTGTCCCTCTGTCCGACAGGGGATGAAACTGGTGGGTCTGATGGTGTCCTCCTTCAAGTCGGTGCCGTTTGCACAATTTCACATGAGATCTCTTCAACTTCAACTATTGACGTATTGGGACAGGTGCCCACAGTCATTGGATCAACCTTTCAGGATGTCTCCCAGGGTTCGGCAGTCCTTTCGGTGGTGGCTGGAATCGAGCAATCTGGTGAAGGGCAGATACTTTCTGGTCCCTTGTTGGGAGACGGTTACCACGGATGCCAGCCTGTCGGGCTGGGGAGGTTATTGGAAGAGTCATCAGTTCAGCGGGGTGTGGGGTCCCCAGGAGGCTCACACCCCCATCAATGTATTGGAGCTCAGAGCCATTCGACTGGTTCTGGCTCGGCTGACCCCACATTTACAGGGTCTTCCGGTTCAGGTGAGTTCGGACAACCGAACGGCAGTGGCTTACATAAATCACCAAGGAGGGACTCGCAGCAGGAGTGCCCTCAGGAAAGTCTCTCTGATCCTGCACTGGGCGGAGAGCAATGTTCCTTGCCTTTCGGCAGTCTACATTCCGGGAGTGGAGAATACGGAGGCGGATTCCCTGAGCAGGGGATCCTCTCGCCACGGAGAGTGGTCTCTCAACCCCGAGGTTTTTCTGGATCTTTGCCGCAAGTGGGGGACTCCGGAGGTGGATCTCTTTGCCTCGAGGCATAATCACAAACTTCCGGCCTTTGTGTCTCTTTCTCAGGTTCCTCTGTCTCTGGCAGTGGATGCCTTGTCACTGGCTTGGAAGGACCTGGGTTTTCTGTACCTGTTTCCACCTGTCTCCATGCTGGGCAAGGTAGTTCGCAAACTGGTTCTAGAAGGGGCACCAGCGATTCTGGTGGCTCCAAGGTTGCCAAGAAGGGTTTGGTACGCAGACGTCGTAAGGATGGCCGTAGATCAGTACCGGCTTCCCTTGTTGCCGGACCTGCTATCTCAGGGTCATCTACTTTACCCCAATTTACAAACGCTGGCTTTGACGGCTTGGCTGCTGAAACCTTCATCTTGAAAGAGGAAGGTTTGTCTGAGGCTGTTGTTCAGACCCTGATTAGGGCTAGGAAGCGGTCCTCTTCTGGCATTTACTATAGGACTTGGAGGTCCTATATTGATTGGTGTGAGGCTAGGGCCTTGCCTTGCAGGGTTTTTTCTATACCCAGGATTTTGGAGTTTCTTCAGCATAATCTGGATCTTGGGTTCCAGCTTAGTACTTTGAAAGGACAGGTTTCTGCTCTGTCGGTTTTCTTCCAGAGGTCTTTTGCTTTACACCCGCTGGTTAAGACTTTATTCCAAGCGGTCGCGCAAGTGCGGCCCCCTCGGAAGGCTGTAGTCCCTGTTTGGGATTTGAATTTGGTTCTTTCGGCTCTGCAGGGTCCTTTTGAGCCGTTACAAGATATTGCTCTTTCAGTTCTCACTCAGAAGGTTGCTTTCTTGGTGGCTATTACCTCTGTCCGGCGTGTCTCTGAGTTGGCGGCCCTGTCAATTCAGGCCCCTTACTTTGAGAGACACCAGGATAAGGTGGTTTTTCGTTTTAAGCCGGATTTTCTTCCTCAGGCGGTGTCTGTCTGCTTTCCACCTCAATCAGGACATTGTTCTCCCTTCCTTGTGTCCTAAGCCTAACAATGACAAGGAGAGGGTTCTGCACAATTTGGATGTTGTTCGCTGTGTGAAGTACTATTTGGTGACTACTTCTTCCTTCCGCAAGACGGACGCCTTTTTCGTGGTGCTCTGCGGGCCCAGGAAAGGTTTGGTGCCTGCTAAATCTACGATTAGCAAATGGATTCATCAGGCCATTGTTGGGGCCTATTCTGCTAAGGGGAGGACTCCCCCTTTTAGGGTCACTGCGCACTCTACTCGTGCTGTTGGTGCATCCTGGGCTTTTCAGCACCAGGCTTCTGTTGAACAAGTTTGTAAGGCTGCTACTTGGTCTTCCGTTCATACCTTTTCCAAGTTTTACAAGGTTCGATGTGCGGGCTTCAGCGGATGCTGTTTTTGGCCGCAAGGTTCTGCAAGCTGCAGTGGTTTGAGTTGGTACATTCTTTACTGTTTCTGGTTCCCACCCATGACGGACACTGCTATTGGATGTCCCAGATGTCATGAAGACCGAAGTGGAGTGTATGGCACACTTAGAATAATACCGTTTTGTGAGTACTCACCTTTAAAACGGGTATTATGAGTGTGCCATACACTCCACTTCGCCCCACCCTTGTTTTTTTCAGGTATTCTGGGGCTTTTATATGGTGAACCATTGGTTTTGATTGTTAAGGTTATATTTGGTTCTTCCTGGTCCCTTTACTGCTTTTATACACTGAGGAATTGGTGGGAGGTCCCAGGTATATATGGACCGGGAGGGGCTTTCTTTTTTGCATATTCATCTCTGCAGAAGTTTGCGCTCTACTTGAGATTACCCAGATGTCATGAAGACCGAAGTGGAGTGTATGGCACACTCATAATACCCGTTTTAACCCTTTAAGTGCCAGCCTACCTGGAGTTTTTGTTACGCTTTGTTGCCAGACCATTTTTCACTATTTTGCACTATGCATGTTCAACTGTGATTTTTGAAGGGATTTCCAGGGATTTCCCAGAAAAATTGTATATTGTTTTTTTCAGCAGAGTCTGGGCTTTAACAGGAAATGTCTTGTTTGTCATTTTTTAAGTGTATTCTTAATATTTTGGGGTGAGATATGTGCAAAAAAATAAAAAAAAAATCTATTTTTTACAATTTGTAGTGTTTTTTGAAATAAAAAATGTAAGTTTGTCCATAAAATCTTATTGTGTGTGAAATCCCAATTTCTCCCGGTTACAACGGCACCACATATGTATTGGTAGATGCCCTTTCCTGCCCAGGAGACTACCCCAAACTGAAACAGCGCTTTAAGAGATTTTCAGATCAAATACAGCTATGCTAAGCGCTATGTGCACCTTGCAGTTTTTCAATAAAAACAACCCTTTACATTTGAAATACCCCCCACAAACTATATATTCTCTGGAAGTACACACCTCAAGCTTTTTAGGCATACCAGGCTTGTTGATGTTGCCACAGTTTTCTGGAAGTTCTCCCTCAATGTATTCTTTGGTTACACAGAGCTTCCCTAAAAAAGGATAAAAAAGCTGAATCAAAGCCACATTTTTCTAACGAAAACTATAAGCAAACAAGAAAAAACAAGTTAATCTAAAAAAGCAACATCCCCCGAACAGAACGATACCCAACATGCATAGCTACTGTCAAGGGAAGAGTTGCCAAACACCCCAAAGTAAAGCTTGGGCACAACGGTAATTTTGCTTGAAAATTTCAGCTCTGCAGACAAAGTGGCACCTTGTGCTTTTTCTACCAAAACAACCCTTTACATTTGGAATACCCGCCACAAACCATATATTGTCTGAAAGTACACATGATAAGCTTTCCCAGCATGTTGTAGTGGGCCCATCTTTCTGGAAGTAATCCCTCAAAGAATTTGTTGGTCGCACAGGGTTTCCTTAAAAAATGTATAATAAAGCAGAATAAAAAATGAGTTTTCCTAAAATATCAATATGCAAACAAGAAAAAACAAGCTAAATCTGAAAGCGCAAAATCCCCCGAGCAGAACGATACCCAACATGCATAGGTACTACTAACCCTTTTACCTGCCAGCCTACTTTAGGCTTTGTCACCCTCTCTTGACAGGTCATTTTTCACCATTTTGCGCTATGCTTAACTGTGATTTTTGCAGGAATTTCCAGGAAAATCATATATTTTTTTTTTGCGGCAGAGTTTAGGCTTTAACATGAAATGTCTTGTTTGTAATGTTTTTACTGTTTTTTTTTTTATATTTTTGAGTAAATTAAACAAAAAAAAATAAAAATTTTTTTTTTAGAAAATTGTCTCCTTTATTTCAAATAAAACATTTGTTTTATTAAAGAAAACCATATTGCATGTGAAAGCCCCATTTCTTCCGATTACAACGGTACCACATATGTATCGGTATCCCCCTGTTACTATTCAGAAGACCCCCCAAACTGAAAAAACATTTTATAACATGTAAAAATAAAATACAACTACAATCTACACTATAAAGGGTTAAATCAAGAACAAAAATTGGTGTGGGGTTCCCCTTCCTGGGGGGGAGGTAACCCCCATTTTTTTTTATTTTAAGGGTTAAAAACCCTTAATAATTCCAATAAAAAATGACATGGGGTCCCCCCTATCCAGCATAAGTAGCCCAGGGATCAGCTATGCAGGGCTTGTAGAACAGGGCGCAGGGGCCAGCTTTGTTGGCCCCCCGCCCTGCCAAGTACAAGCCAGCACCGCCTAAATCAGCCCGGGCCCTTCTGCCCCCCCTGGGCTTCGGGGAGGCAGGTAATAGGGGGGCCGGGGTTAATGGCAAGTCACCCGCTAGCCGCAGGTGACTTGACAGCCCTCGAGCCTTGTGAACTGGTACAGGGGTCTCATGGACTCCTTACAAGTTCACAATGGGTTAAAGTGGACCAACACCCAGGGCTGATCAGCCCCGGAATCTATAAGATTCCTGGACAGTTCTATTCCCTCCCCCTGGGGCATCCAAAATCGGGATGCCCCCCTGTGTGAAACCCCCCGGAACACCTGCTACCACTTACTTGAATCCGATCCTACGGCGCATGCGCGGGCCGCATCCCCGCTATCCCTCTAGCAGGACGCGTGCCCAGGCCGGCTATTTGTGAATGGCCGCCGCGGGCACGCTCCCTGTTAGAGGGAAGTGGGGGATGCGGCCGCCAGTGCGCTCAGAGCGGCTGAGCTTAGATGTCTCTTAGACGTCCATAACTCAGCCGCTCTGAGCGCGCTGATTGGACGAGCGGCCGCACATGCGCCGTAGGACCCGGGTAAGGTGAGTTATTGTGGGTGATTGGGGGGGTTTCACACAGCGGGGCATCCCCAATCGGGATGCCCCAGGGGAAAGGACCAATACCCAGGAAAGTCAAAATCCTGGGTGTTGGTCCACTTTAAATGTAAAAAAAAAAAAACACACCACACCACAAAATGCTGGAAGCATTTATTACCAGCTGGGTGACAGGACATAAGGGGTTAATTAAAAAAAAAATTGACATAGCGTCCCCCCTCCCAGGGTGGGGGACCCCATTTTTTTTTGAATTTTAAGGGTTAAAAACCCTTAAAAATCCAGAAAAAAAAATGACGTAGGGTCCCCCCTACCCAGCGTTACCGACCCGGGCCAGCTATGGGGGCTTGTAGAACAGGGCGCAGGGGCCAGCGTTGGTGGCCCCTGGCCCTGCAGGCTTCTAGCCCACATAGCCATAGTGGCCCGGGCCCTTCTGCCCCCCCCCCTGGCCTTTGGGGAGGCAGGTAATGGGGGGCTGGGGGTTAATGGCAAGTCACCCGCTAGCCCGCAGGTGACTTGCCAGACCCAGAGCCTTGTGAGCTGGTACAGGGGTCTGATAGACCCCTTACCAGCTCACAAAGGGTTAACTGAAAAACTGAAAAAAAACACACACAAAATGATTTTATTAAAAAAAAAAAAAAATTTTTTTACTGTACTTACCTCCGATTGCAAGCTCTTGTCCCTCGCCGCTCTGATGACAGATGCCGGTGATCGCCATCCAGAGAAGGGGGAGGCAGGAGATCAGAGGATCTCCTGCCACCTCCTTTCAGGTTGCCGATCACCGGCATCTGACAGCTGAAACGGCTGAAGCCGGTGATCGGGACCGGGATGACGTCATAGCCCCACCCCAAAAGGGGCGGGGCTTGACGGGGAGACAGAACGGGATGGCGTCATAGCCCCACCCCCCAAGGGGCGGGGCTTAGCGGCAAGATGGAGAGAGGAGAGAGCCTCCCGGGCTCTCTCCTGAAGATCGGTAAGTCCTGAGGGGGGATCGGAGGCCCCCCAGGTGAAGAGGAGGGTCGACGGGAGCCAGCGCACATGCAGGTAGGTAAATGTCATTTTATTTTTTTACAGGAAAGCCAGTGGCAGCTAAAACGGGGGGGGCACCCTATTCCGGGCCCTCCCCTGCAGCCGGAGGAGGTCCCACGGACGATCGGAGCACACCATCTTAAAGAGGAGACCCGGCCGAATCAAACGAGGGGTCAGGTGAGTGTCTTTTTTTTTTTTTTTTTGCCAGTTAGCAGGGGGGAAAGCCAGGTACGTAAAATTTACGTAGCTGGCGTTTAATGACAGGAGAGGCAGCTACGTGAATTTTACGTAGCTGGCGTTTAAAGGGTTAAATGTGAGTACTCACAAAACGGTATTTTTTTCACAGGGGAAATAGCTTCTTCCTCAGAGAAGAACCCCTCTCTTCTGCAGGCCTAATCAATGGTGGGAGTTGAGATTTCTTTTCTTTATGTCTGGACAGACCCTTTTCTTTGACTTATGTTTACGTTTTTCAGCACAAACCCTTTTCAGACTTTTTTCTTTGACTTTTTTTCAGCACAAATTATCTACAGATCTTTATTATAATCTTAACATTTTTTTCATACACCAAAACAAATATGTCGGAGCACACACCTAGTATACCTGTCTAAGACACTACTTTTTTTACAGAAATTTCTCCGCATTCTACACACAAAGTTTGACACAGCAGGGCATCCCATGTCTGGATGCCCCAGGGAGTGGATCTCAGTCTCTTAGATTCCAGGGCCTCCGATGTTCCTCTTTAATAGGACGTTCTAGACAAAGGGTTAAATTAACTTGCATTCCCTGTTAAACCCTATTGAACTTTTCTGAACTTTTCACATTTTCAGGGTCCCTTGTTTAAATTCACAGTCCCCCATAGAGATACGTTCATGCAGAATTGATTTACCATCCTAGCATGCCCCAGCACATGGAAAAGAGTTCACTTAGACTTATAAGTATAAAATTATAAAGCAAGCTGAACAGAAGATGCAGCTCCTCACAGCCAGCATGGGGAGGGCAGAAAGCAGCTAAATTAAACTTTTGCCTGGAATGTCCCTTTAAAGTATACACACAAACTGTAATCCTTTAAAGTCAATTTATTCTTAGTATACATCCCGTCCCGTTCCGAAAGATATCCTTACACATGGGTTATTCATCTTCAGATGTCACGTGACTGCAGAGCAGAAAACGTGGCCCCTCCCGGCCCATATATACCGAGGCACCTCCCACAGAACCCCAGATTTTCTCTGCAGTCTCGGACTGCCAGGATGAGAAAGTGGCTCTCTCTCTTTTTCAGGCAGGTGAGCTGGGTCTTTTGGCCCTATGGACCTGTGAAGCTATTCCCACCCGTTCTGTCTTTATCATATTGCCTCCCAGCCTTGGTTGTAGCGTTCGGGTGAAGGTAGAATACACCATATTTGGTGCTAAGGAGCTGAGCTCCGCCACAACTTCCCCACTAAAGGGTAGACGGTTCAGGCCATGGTGAGCCTTACGGGATGCCCTGCCCGCATTACTTGTGCCTTTCCCTCATGTGGGTTCCCTTATGGATGACCGCTGACTCCCCTCGTTCCTCTGAGTCTCTTAGGGGAAGGGGGGGTTTCCGTATATATATATATATATCTATATATATATATATATATATGCTGTGTTATCAGGTTTTTGGTGGCACCATTTGTTATCTGGCTCCGGAATCTGTGGAGCGCATTAGGCAGTGATCCCTGTTTAATTTGGTTGCACGGTTTTACTTTTTTATGTTACCGCACTGTCGTACACCACTCTGCATGTGGCGGCGGCATTTACCTCAGGCAGATATGGCGCGGCCATTGGCTGCTTGCTTCACGTGACCGCGTTTTTTCGCGCTCTTCGGAGGGAGGCGGACGTGGCGAGTGGCGCTTTTTGTCTCGGCGGTGCTGCGCAGCTGGCTCTCCTTTGCGGTCTGTAAGTGCCCTCGCGGGCTATCTTTCTTCATTATCAGTTATATGTATATATGCCTTATGGGATCCTATCTTTTGTCTTTCAGGCCTATAGAATTAGTGGTTTCTCCCAGCCTATACTTTAATTAAGGGAAATTGTTTTAAGATCTTAAATCCTACCACTTCCCTTGCGGTGCATTGGGGGCATCTCGGGTTTGCTTCTTGCATTTTTCCCAATTGGCCAGTTTGAGCCACAATAATCACCATATGGAGGCGTCTCAAGACAATGAGTCCGGGGTTCCTTCGGGACAAGTCCGGTTCTGTACTGATTGTGGGGTTTCCCCTGTACCTGGTTACTTCAAGGTCTGTCTTTCCTGTGCCCAGCAGACTGTTGTGCGGTTGTCTGGGATGCCCCTGCTGGGGGCCGCATCCCCTGTGGCCTTGCCTACTCCCCCTCGCTTACATTTAGCTCCGGTTGCGGCGCATGCTAGCGGGGATGCCCAATCTGATTTTGCTACTAGCTTGGCCGATCTGGAGAGGCGGATTGGCGGGTCTGAGCCGCGCAAAGCCATTGGCAAGACACGGCATTTGATTGATAATACATATGTTTGCCCTATGACTTCTGAAGCTCTGGATGATATTGTCGGGTTTTCCCCTGAGAGGGAATTATTTTCTGAGTCTGAATCTGAGGATCTGAATAGGTCCTTTGATGATCCCAAGACGGGTTGCCAGCCTTGGGATGCAGCTGATACAGACAGGCTGCTAGCCCATTTATTTGAAGTGCTTGAGATCTCTCCCCCTGTTGCCCCTCCGCAGCAGCAGGGAGAATTATTTTATGCTGCTAAACCGCACTGGGAGTTTCCCGCACAGGCACATTTCAACAATCTCATTTTGCAGGAATGGGAGAAACCTAGTAGGCTTCCTGGTGTACCTAAAAGCTGGGGTAAGAGGTATCCCTTTCCCCCGGAAACAGCTAAATTATGGTGTTCCCCACCCGAGGTTGAGTCTCTAATTCTTGGACTATCTCATACCTCTGTGGTGCACTCACCTGACACTACCACTTTAAAGGATGTGGAAGACCGGCGCATTGATCAGCTGGCCTCTCATGGTTTTGCCTGTGCGGGGACTGCTCTGCGCCCTATGTGTGCATCTGCTATTACAACTGTTGCGATCAGAAGATTGATCAGAAGTGCCTTAGAGGGTGGTTCTGCGGCTTTGGGCAGGGGTGTATTTAACTGGCTTATGTATTGTGAGGAATTTACTTCATATGTTCTCGCTGCCCTGGAGGATGCCATTAGAATGTGTGGTAGAACCTCTGCCCTACTTGTTGCTATACGCCGTTATGTTTGGCTGCGCCATTGGTTGGCTGACATTGCTGCTAAGAAGGCTCTTTCTGTGGCTCCCTTTAATGGACTGCGCCTTTTTGGGGAATGTCTGGATCTGTTTGCCAAGGAAGGCAAGCTGCCTCAGTGCAAGAAGCCACTCAGGCCCTTTTGGGGTTCCAGATTTGCTCTGTCCCCCTTTGCGGGTCTGAGCCGCGCAAAGCCATTGGCAAGACACGGCATTTGATTGATAATACATATGTTTGCCCTATGACTTCTGAAGCTCTGGATGATATTGTCGGGTTTTCCCCTGAGAGGGAATTATTTTCTGAGTCTGAATCTGAGGATCTGAATAGGTCCTTTGATGATCCCAAGACGGGTTGCCAGCCTTGGGATGCAGCTGATACAGACAGGCTGCTAGCCCATTTATTTGAAGTGCTTGAGATCTCTCCCCCTGTTGCCCCTCCGCAGCAGCAGGGAGAATTATTTTATGCTGCTAAACCGCACTGGGAGTTTCCCGCACAGGCACATTTCAACAATCTCATTTTGCAGGAATGGGAGAAACCTAGTAGGCTTCCTGGTGTACCTAAAAGCTGGGGTAAGAGGTATCCCTTTCCCCCGGAAACAGCTAAATTATGGTGTTCCCCACCCGAGGTTGAGTCTCTAATTCTTGGACTATCTCATACCTCTGTGGTGCACTCACCTGACACTACCACTTTAAAGGATGTGGAAGACCGGCGCATTGATCAGCTGGCCTCTCATGGTTTTGCCTGTGCGGGGACTGCTCTGCGCCCTATGTGTGCATCTGCTATTACAACTGTTGCGATCAGAAGATTGATCAGAAGTGCCTTAGAGGGTGGTTCTGCGGCTTTGGGCAGGGGTGTATTTAACTGGCTTATGTATTGTGAGGAATTTACTTCATATGTTCTCGCTGCCCTGGAGGATGCCATTAGAATGTGTGGTAGAACCTCTGCCCTACTTGTTGCTATACGCCGTTATGTTTGGCTGCGCCATTGGTTGGCTGACATTGCTGCTAAGAAGGCTCTTTCTGTGGCTCCCTTTAATGGACTGCGCCTTTTTGGGGAATGTCTGGATCTGTTTGCCAAGGAAGGCAAGCTGCCTCAGTGCAAGAAGCCACTCAGGCCCTTTTGGGGTTCCAGATTTGCTCTGTCCCCCTTTTATTCCCCCAGGAGAGGAAGGGGGGCTCCCCCTGCTGGGGGCCGTGGTGAGTCATGGAGCAGGGGCAGAGGACGTGGCAGGCCCGGTCCTTCGTGGAGTTCCAAGCCTAAGTTCTTCCCCATGCCCCCTCAGGCATGAGGGGGCGCCCTAACCCATCCGGGTTCGGGGAAGGCATCGGCTCTTTGCTCACGTTTGGAGGCGTCATGTCTCAGACCGGTGGATTCAGGAGGTAGTCTCCTCCGGTTGCAAGATAGTTTGCAGCCTGGCCGTCCCCAAGGTTCATAAGATCCCGGATTGCTCAAGACCCCCTGGTGTCTCGGTGTCTGTGTCTTGCTATCCAAAACCTACTGGAATTGGGGGTCATTTGCCCTGTTCCTCTGCGGGAAAGGGGCAAAGGCTATTATCTTTTCACTGTCCCCAAAAAGGACGGACCCATCAGGCCTATCCTGGATTTAAAGCTCCTCAACAAATTTGTCAGATTCAGGCTTTCGCATGGAAACTCTGCGTTCTGCCATAAATTCTCTTCGTCCAGGAGACTTCTTGTCCTCTAGAGACATCAAGGATGCTTACCTTCATGTGCCAATTTTTGCAGGCCATCAAAGATTTCTCAGGTTCACACTGGAAGATCACCAGTTTGTGGCCCTGCCATTTGGTCTTACCTCTGCTCCCAGGGTGTTCACCAAGGTGCTGGCAGGAGTGATGGCTCTGTTGCGATCTCAGGGTATTCGCATTCTTCTTTACCTGGACGACATTCTTGTAGTTTCTCAGACTTTGCAACAAGCAGAGACGTTCAGACAGTGGTATCCACTCTGGTAATGTTTGGCTGGGGGATCAATCTTCCCAAATCTTCCCTGTCTCCTTCCAGAGTAAAGTCTTTTCTGGGCATGACTCTGGATACATCTCAAGTCAAGGTCTTTCTCCCTCAGCTGAAGGTAGAGAGTAGAGGTAGACAGCTTCTTCTGTCTTGCCCTCATCCGTCCATCAGACAGGCAATGCAGCTGGTGGGTCTGATGGTGTCCAGCTTTGAGGCTGTCCCATACGCTCAGTTTCACATGAGACCTCTCCAGGTTCATCTCTTGTCAATTTGGGATCGGGACCCAGGGTCCCTGGATCAGATATTTGTGCTGTCCCCTCTGGCCAGGCGGTCTCTGTCATGGTGGCTGGATCCAAGGAATCTGCTAGCGGGCAGATCTTTTCTGACTCCCTGCTGGGAGGTGGTCACCACGGATGCCAGTCTGACTGGTTGGGGGGGCTTTTGGAGGTCCCTGAAATTCCAGGGGCAGTAGGGACCTCAGGAGGCCTATGCCCCAATCAACATTCTGGAACTGAGGGCGATAAGGCTAGTGCTTTCCCATCTGACTGCACGCCTTCGTGGTCTGGCGGCACAGATCCGCTCAGACAACCAGACGGCGGTTGCCTACATCAATCATCAGGGAGGAACCAGGAGCAAGAGGGCTCTTAAGGAAGTTTGTCATGGGCAGAGGACAATGTTCCCTGCATTTCCGCTGTGTACATTCCAGGGGTGGAGAATCTGGAAGCGGACTCTCTGAGCAGGAAGGCTTCTCGCATGGGAGAATGGGTCCCTCAGCAACAGGGTGTTTCATTCTCTGTGCCTCTTGGGCCAGCCGGATGTGGACTTGTTTGCGTCTTGTCACAATCACAAGCTTCCAGTGTTTGTCTCCCTGTCACAGGATCCCCTGGCCCTGTCAGTGGATGCTCTGGCAATGTCTTGGAAGAGCTTTCAGTTCCTATCCGTGTTTCCTCCATTCCCTCTGCTGTGCAAGGTGCTGCGCAAAATAGCCCAGGAAGGGGTGCCAGCCATTCTGGTGGCCCCATGTTGGCCATGAAGAATTTGGTTCGCAGGCATCGTACAGTTGGCAGTAGATCGCTTCGTCCTGCCCCTGGTGCCAGACCTGCTCACTCAGGGGCGGCTGCGCCACCCCAATTTACAAACACTGGCTTTGACGGCCTGGCTGCTGAAACCTCCATCCTGATGGACAAAGGGGTGCCGGCCTCTGTAGTTAATACCATGATCAGAGCTAGGAAGAAGTCTTCTTCTACCATTTACTATAGGGTTTGGCGTGCTTACATCGACTGGTGTGAGTCTAGGTCACTTCCATGTCCGGTGTTCTCAATTCCCAGGATTTTGGAATTTTTACAACATGGTTTGGATCTGGGTTTTCAGCTTAGTACTCTGAAGGGACATGTTTCTGCTCTGGCTGTTTTTTTCCAACTATTTTTTGCTCAGCATCATCTGGTCAAGACCTTCTTTCAAGGCGTTACTCATTTGCGTCCGCCACGCAAGCCCATGTTACCTGTTTGGGATTTGAACTTGGTTTTGTCGGCCATGCAAGGGTCTCCTTTTGAACCTTTGCATGAAGTGGCTTTGGCCACTCTCACTGTCAAGGTAGCCTTTTTGGTGGCTATTACCTCTGTCAGGCGAGTTTCTGAATTGGCGGTGCTTTCCATCAAGCCTCCTTATTTTGAAATACACCAGGACACGGTGGTGTTTCGCTTTAAAGCTGATTTTCTGCCTAAAGTTGTGTCTGCCTTTCATCTCAATCAGGACATTAGACTCGATTCAGAGAGACACAAAAAAACTTCCGTTTTAGTGCCGTTGTCGTATCATTTTCAAAAGTTCCCGCTCTCGTATGAATGTGCGAGTTATTCTATGCATGCATTGGAAACGTTATGTAAAGTTTCCGTCCGCTCGTATGCCAGAGTACGAGTACGAGGATGTCATTTTCCATCGAGACTTTTCAGATTCATTTTCTCAGGTAACAACATAGCCTTTCATTTTTGGCCTTTTCCCATCGTATCCTCACACGAATCCTTTACGTTTCCCGATACGTTCTGTTTCACTTTTTCCAAAATAATCGTCCAGACGGAATCCTTACGATCTTGCGCCTGCGCACTACAAACTTAACCTAAACTAATGTTTCACTCCATCACTTCTACTACAATGTTTAGCTAAACCACTTAGCGCTATCCTGCATCTTCCCTTTTGATCCCTTAAAGCTCACCCTAACCACTTAGCGCTATCCTGCATCTTCCCTTTTGATGACTTAAAGCTCACCCTAACCACTTAGCGCTATCCTGCAGCTTCCCTTTTGATCCCTTAAAGTGGACCAACACCCTGAGGTGATCGGCCCGGGAATCTATAAGATTCCCGGGCCGATCACCTCACACACCGCGGGACATCCGAGATCGGGATGTCCCGCGGGGTGTAAACCCCCCAAAACCCCCGAAAAACCTTACCTCTCCAGCCGCTGCTTCCGCCGCCGCCGCCTCACTCGCGCTCCTCTAGACGTGCCCGCGCCGGCCGTCTCTGAATGGCCGGCGGGGGCGCGCACACGTCAAGAGTGACGCGCGGGAGGCGCCGACGGGCAAGCTGCTTGTCCGTCGCTGTCAATCAGCTTGTCCGTCGGCGGTGAGGTAAGTTTTTTGGGGCTTTCTGGGGGGTTTCACACAGCGGGGCACCCCCGATCGGGGTGCCCCGGGGAAGTGGACCAATACCCAGGATAGTCAAAATCCTGGGTGTTGGTCCACTTTAAAGCTCACCCTAACCACTTAGCGCTATCCTGCATCTTCCCTTTTGATCCCTTAAAGCTCACCCTAACCACTTAGCGCTATCCTGCATCTTCCCTTTTGATGACTTAAAGCTCACCCTAACCACTTAGTGCTATCCTGCATCTTCCCTTTTGATCCCTTAAAGCTCACCCTAACCACTTAGCGCTATCCTGCATCTTCCCTTTTGATCCCTTAAAGCTCACCGTAACCACTTAGCGCTATCCTGCATCTTCCCTTTTGATCCCTTAAAGCTCACCCAAATCACTTTACGGTTAGGTTCTTCTTCCATTTTAGGTCCCTAAAACTTGCCCAAATCACTTTGCGGTTAAGTTCTTCTTCCATTTTAGGACCCTAAAACTTACCCAAATCACTTAGCGGTTAGGTTCTTCTTCCATTTTAGGTCCCTAAAACGTACCCAAATCACTTCACGGTTAGGTTCTTCTTCCATTTTAGGACCCTAAAACTTACCCAAATCACTTCACGGTTAGGTTCTTCTTCCATTTTAGGTCCCTAAAACTTACCCAGATCACTTCGCGGTTAGGTTCTTCTTCCATTTTAGGACCCTAAAACTTACCCAAATCACTTCGCGGTTAGGTTCTTCTTCCATTTTAGAACCCTAAAACGTACCCAAATCACTTCGCGGTTAGGTTCTTCTTCCATTTTAGGACCCTAAAACTTACCCAAATCACTTCGTGGTTAGGTTCTTCTTCCATTTTAGGTCCCTAAAACTTACCCAAATCACTTCGCGGTTAGGTTCTTCTTCCATTTTAGGACCCTAAAACTTACCCAAATCACTTCGCGGTTAGGTTCTTCTGCAATTTTAGGACCCTAAAACTTACCCAAATCACTTTGTGGCCATCTGAATCTTGACCTCAAAGTATGTATTTGCCCCTTTCTTTTTTTGAAATGTATGCGTTCCCAGAAATGACACTGAAACGTTGGTTTCTTTAAAACTTTTTTACTATAAAATATTGTCAATGTGTTTTTTTTAAATAATTGCTTACAACATTTGTAGCCCTTGGCCAATAAAACTTTTTTTTGTTTTAATATAAAAATTAAAAAAAATAAAAATATGGGTCAGCAGACCAGGGCCATGATCCAGGACTCTACTCCTCTTCCTCTTCTTCTGTTGTCCCCAATGAGTCAACCATCACCTTCATATCGGCCACCAACGCAAGGACCCTCCGATGCATTTCGAATATTTTTTGCCGTGTGGTCCCTGTAACAAATAGAGACAAAATCATTAGTTTGAGAACAATACATGTTTGCCACCTGTGGATTGAATGTTTTGTAGTAAACACATTAAATAAAGGCGACATATGTGATTCTGTCAACTCATTAAGCTAAGGAAGTGGCCCCAGATCAGTATTGTGAGTCATTAAGCTAAGGAAGTGGCCACAGATCAGTCTGGCGAGTCATTAAGCTAAGGAAGTGGACACAGGTCAGTCTGGCAAGTCATTAAGCTAAGGAAGTGGCCACAGGTCACTCTTAAATTGCCATTGGCTAGGGCTTGATGTATCTGTGTGTTGATGTCAAGTACCACATAAATGCTAATAATGCCCTGACTACTTACTTGGTTGGTGGCCGAGAGCTGGCTCGTTGGGGACAACACGATGAGGTCCTGGGTCCTGGCTCTGCTGTGAAGAAGTGCCTGTAGAAACATGGGAAATACGTTCAGTTTTATGGTCAAATTCCTCAGTAAGAAAATGTCTATTGGCAAGTCTGGTTCACATCACTCACCTTCTCCAGCTTCTGCTTGGAGCACATCTGCTGCCTCTTCCACTTCCTCACCCGCTCCAGAAGCATCTAGACAAACAGATGAAAGGAATCAGTTGGGTAGGAGATAGCATGTATATGTGTGTGCGTAGACATGAAGAGTGACATACCAGAGGCTCCCGCATGCGTGGCCCCTCCTCTGTTGTAAAGTCCAGGGGCTGGTCTGAGGAGCCCACAGAGGAGGGGTAGGCCCGTCACCCTGGAGATCCACTACCTTCACTCCCAGCTGCAGAATCATGCAGCACTGGTCGGCCTGTGCGCCTCCGGGTGCGGCGAATGCGGTAATCCATTTCCAACACTACCAAAGAAAAGGCATTATAAATAAAAGGCCTACTTTCTGTCGTAGTTACATCTTGCATGCACTCGCTATGTACTTACTTGGGAAATGGATACCGAAAAATCTCCGCACCCGGGGCACGTGCAGTCGTTTCAGGTCCGACCAATGCTGCATGATCTGTGTGTGGGTGAAGGTGGTGTCGGTCTGATGTTGGATCTCTGCGATGATCTCCAGGGCGACGTTCCGTTTTTCAAACAAGTTGGGCAGGTAGTCGTACCTGCGCTCCAGCATGGTCTACAAAACAGAAATCAAACATAGCAATAAATTATAAATGCCTCTCAAGAATTGCAAACTATACAATATTTGGGTCAATCACATTAAGACATACCCACACATACTTCTAGGCTAAGTTAACTTTCAAATCTGGCCGCACTGTTGTTTGGCACGTGTGTGGCGTGCGTTTGGGTGTGCATGTATTTTACCCAAATTTGGTTCAAATCTCTTACTTCGTGCGCATCCTTAACATGTCGAGCAGCATTTAGATGTCACTTGAAAGGCCTACAAATACACTTACGAGCATGATGATCTCTTCTTGTTGACGGGTGAAGATAGTGGGCGCCATCTTTCTTCTTCTTCACGGCAGGAGATAAGTAATGCCCCAGCGGTTTCCGGGTTCCGCACGTCCGTGCGAACGGCCGGACGTACACGTAAGCGAACGCGTAGGCGTCACACCTTAGTTAAAGGTCCATGCACATCCAGCTCATTCTCAGGCAAAATGCCAGCAAAAAAACAAGCACAGAAACCGTCCAAGGAGACCACACAGAAGAAGGCTACCAAGCAGCCTGAGCATGGCGAGGGCCCTAAAACAAGGTCTCAAGAGGCCAAAGCGAGGCTAAGGGCTACAACAAAGGCTGCGCAAAAAAAGGAGGTGGCAGCAGCCAAACCAAAGACAAAGGCACCAAAGGCTACAGCAGCTCATGCCCTCCAAAAAGGGTAAGAGGGTACGAAGCCCCACCCCACCCTGCCCCACATCCCCCCCCCCCCCACGTGGCACCAAGGCACTTGCCAAAGGGCCCAAACACAGGCCCAGAAGCCGCAGCAGGGCCGAGGCCCAAACACAGGCCCAGAAGCCGCAGCAGGGCCAGAAGACGCAGCAGGGCAAGAAGCCACAGCAGGGCCAGAAGGCCAACAGCCACAGCAGGCCCAGAAGCCCGAAAAGGCAGCCAAGGCCAAGGCCCCCTCCCCACCCACACGTGGCTACCAAACCAAGGCCAAGGGTGGCCGACCCACCAGCTATGGCTCACCCCAGCCAAGTACCTCAAAGGGCCCACAGGGCCACAAGCAACAGCTCCAGCTCCTCCAGACCCTCTCTTCCTCGCCCACATTCTCCTCCGGCACAGGTTGTCATGCATTCCCCCTATACCACATCAACACCTGCAACTTCAGTGGCCACCCAGCCACGAACACCCAGTCCCTTTCCCAGTCCAGTACGATCCACAGCCAGCCTCCAGTCCTTGAGGTCTCCTACATACCCCCAGGCCAGAATGTCACCCCATTTGCCACCAAACACTGAGGAGCCACAACCACCCCAAACAGGGCGCACATTGCGCAGAGGCCACTTGAGTGGCCGTTTTGGTGAGCCCCAAACTCTGGCATTGGCCAGTGGGCTAACGTTATATTATGATGAGCTATATGGGAGCAAATCCAAAGCTACTAGCAAGCAGCGCAAATGTGAGATTTTGCCAGAACTCACCAGACAAGTCAATGCAGCAGGGGACGAACTCAAAGATGTAGAACAGATTCAGCGGAGGATCTCGGACCTGAAATATGCCTTACGGAAGAAACAGAATAAAAGGCGGCAGTACAGGTACATAGCTTATTTGTTGTTTTTTATTCTTCTTGTCTATCCATCAGTGCGCTTAATTATGATTACTATGTTTTTCAGCTTACAAACTGGCGGAGGATTCCCCACTAAATTGAAATTTACCCAGGCTGAGGAGATGGTGCTGGGCCTGCTACATCCTGTTGCCTTAGAGGGACACTCGGCACAACAGGACACGGACAACCCGCCCATTCCAGCAGGTTAGTAATGTGTTAATGACCCTAAAAATGTTAGAAAAATTCTAATTAGGCAGCAAGGCATATCTAAACACATGGCCCTAGGGTGTGGCTTGGAGTGGAGTGATCACTTTGACCAGGGTGTGTCATGTGTGTCGACAGGTAATGTGCAAATGAGCACGACCATACATGACGTTGAAGAACATTTAGGAAGAGTATGAAACTATGGAGCTTAGGAAATGAATGCGTGCTATGTATTTATTGACAGTCACATGCCACACTAACATCTTTTGCTGTTGGGCAATTTGCTAAGAGCTGGGTTTGGGGCCCAACGGCTTAAGATGGTGTGATTGAAATGTTTTAACAGACACAATGTTCACCACCAGAATCATATTGGATGTCAGGGACCGCTGGACACCCTTCTCTCGTGAGCCAACAATCCCCAATCTCCACCGCCTCTTGTGCCTATAGACAAGCCCCCGCTTGCTGGAGACACGGGTTATGCCTCTCCAGACTCGGTTGCCCCCAGGTCTTACTGGCGCAAAGATTGCTGGCTTACGATAAAGACGGATGAACTGCGGGGTATCCCAAATCAGGATTTCATGCACCAAAGTCTGTAAACGTCAAAACCAAGGGGCAAGGCAAAGAGTAGTCGGGACTGGCAAGGGTCAAGGCCGGGTGATCACAGAAGCGCGGTATCCAAGGGGTTAAGCAGAAACGAAGTCAGACAGGCAGAAGGTCGGTTCAGGCAGCGAGCAGGAGTAGTCAAGGACGAAGCCGGATCAAACACACTAAGACGAGATTCAGAAGCACACCCAAGCTAGTAAATGGCTATAACAGGCAATGGTGGTTCGGGCGGGAAAATATTTAAATGGTGACTGACCAATGGGAAGGGGAATGTGCTGATTGGTGCAACACACGATCTCACCCCTGATAGGAGAAACTCCAGGGACTGGACCGCCCTGGCCAGTCAGGCTGTCCATTCCCTGACCTTCCCAGAGCAGAGGATTCCTGGGTCAGGATTGGTCCTTTTAAATCTGCCCCCAGCGAATGCGCTGGGAGCAGCGCCGACGGGGGACATAAAGGGAACGTGCTAGCACGTGGGCACGTGCACGGCCGTCGGCTGCCGGTGCGCCCGACGCTGGAGGGGCGGCTGCCTGGCGCGGCCGCCGGAGGGGCCGCGCCACCAGTGAGCGTGCGGAGGCACCGCGGGACAGACTCCCAGGTAAGTTCCTTACATTACCCCCCCCTTGAGGAGGGGCCTCTGGACCCTCCAAGCTGGGTTTCTGAGGGTTCTCTCTGTGAAACTTCCTAACCAACCTCCCCGCGTGGACATCTCTGGCCGGGACCCTAGACCTCTCTTCTGGACCGTATCCCGTCCAATCTACTAGGTACTGGAGAGAGTTTCGGAAGAAACGTGAGTCCAATATCCGGGCTACCTCGAATTCTTGCTGCCCGTCTACCAGGATGGCAGCAGGGGAAGTATCTGGCTCAATACCCTTGGCAGATTTTAAAAGGGAAACATGAAAAGAATTGCAAATTTTCATGGAGGGAGGGAGATCAAGGCGATAAGTAACTCGATTAATCTTCCGTAGTATAGGAAAAGGGCCAATAAACCTTGGACCTAGCTTGGCAGAGGGTTGACGTAATGCCAAATTTTTGGTGGAAAGCCAAACTAACTCCCCCACCTCATAATCAGGGTCACTAGACCGACCGTGATCGGCAAAAGTTTTCTGCTGGCCGACAGCCCTGGTCAAGTTTTGCTGGATCTTTGCCCATAAGTCCGGCCATTGGGACAACCATTCCTCAAGCGAGGGCACACTAGAGGGTTCTTCGGACAAAGCAGAAAACTTGAGGTCCCTACCGAAGACACAGCGAAACGGGGAAACCCCTGTGGAAGTATGGGTGGCATTATTTAGAGCAAACTCTGCAAACGGAAGATACAGTAACCAATCTGTCTGGACATCTGAAACAAAACATCGAAGGTACTGCTCCAGTGATTGGTTCTCTCTGTCTGTCCATTTGATTGGGGATGAAATGCAGAGGACAGAGAGACAGAGAACCCCAACCTGGCACAAAATGCCCTCCAAAACTGAGAGACAAACTGTACCCCCCTGTCAGAGACCACATCCTCCGGGATTCCATGGAGTCTGAATATATGTGTTAAAAAATGTTGTGCAAGGTCTTGAGCGGTTGGTAACTTTTTTAACGGGATAAAGTGTGCCATCTTACTGAACCGATCTACCACCACCCAGATGACGGTAAACCCCTGCGATAATGGAAGATCGGTGATGAAATCCATGGCAAGGTGTGTCCATGGTCGGGAAGGAATGGATAAGGGCAACAGTGAACCTTCAGGAGAATGTCTAGGGGTTTTACTCCGGGCACAAATCTTACAGGCTCGAACATAATCCTGAGCATCTTTTTTAATAGAGGGCCACCAAACATGACGTGACAACATGGAAATGGTTTTCTTAACTCCAGGATGGCCTACAGTTTTAGAGGCATGAAATTGCTGTAGGATGGCTGAACGATGTGACGCAGGTACAAACTGGACATGAGCCAGTTTACCAGGCGGAGATTCAGACTGAAACTGATTCAGGTCAGAGAGGTTCGGCTGAATCACAGCTACCACCATGTGTTGTGGCAGTATGGGCAAATTCTTCCCCTCAGGTAAGTTAGTCGTGGAAAAGCTTCGAGACAAGGCATCAGCTTTTACGTTCTTTGACCCCGGTTTGTAAGTAATTGTAAAGTTAAATCGGGAAAAGAACAGGGACCACCGAGCTTGCCTAGGGGTTAACCTCTTTGCAGACTGAATATATTCTAAATTTTTATGGTCCGTGAAGACTGTAACAGGGAACTGGGCCCCTTCTAACCAGTGTCTCCATTCTTGAAAGGCTAGTTTAACTGCCAAGAGCTCCCGATTCCCAATGTCATAATTATGCTCAGCGGGATTGAATTTTTTCGAGAAAAAAGCACAAGGGTGAAGTCGTTCCGGGGAACCACTGTACTGCGAGAGAACTGCCCCAACGCCAAGCTCGGAAGCGTCAACTTCGACTATAAAAGCTTGTTGACATTCTGGGTGAACTAATACTGGGGCAGAGCTAAAGACTTCTTTTAACTTTCTAAAGGCTTGAAAGGATCGTTCCGGCCAGGGTGATGGGAAGCTCCCCTTCTTGGTGAGATCTGTGAGAGGTGCTCCTAGAGTGGAGAAGTTCTTAATAAATCTCCTATAAAAGTTGGCGAATCCCAGGAATCTTTGTAGCCCCTTTAAATCTCTAGGTTGCTCCCACTCAAGTACAGCTTTGACCTTAGCCTGATCCATAGATAACCCAGTGTTAGAAATTATATACCCTAAAAAAGGGACCTCAGGAACCTCGAATACACATTTCTTGAGTTTAGCGTATAAGCAATTCTCTCTTAATTTTTGTAAGACAAGGCGAACATGTTCACGATGTTCCATTAAAGAGGAAGAAAAAATCAAAATATCATCGAGGTACACTACTACAAAGCGACCCAAATACTCTCTAAAAATTTCGTTTACAAAGTCCTGGAAGACGGCCGGGGCGTTACACAAACCAAAGGGCATCACAAGGTACTCGTAATGCCCATCTTGGGTGTTGAAGGCGGTCTTCCATTCATCACCCTGACGGATCCTTATCATGTTATAGGCCCCCCGTAGATCCAACTTGGTAAAGACTTGGGCCCCGATGATCTGTGTAAATAACCCATCAATCAGAGGAAGGGGGTATTTATTTTTAATGGTTATTTTATTCAAACCCCGGTAATCTATACAGGGGCGGAGCCCCCCATCTTTTTTTTCAACAAAGAAAAAACCCGCCCCAGCCGGAGAAGTGGATGCCCGGATGAACCCCTTCTGTAAATTCTCAGCTATGTAATCTTTCATAGCTTTGTTTTCCGCCCGGGTCAAATTATAGATTTTTCCCCTGGGTGGCATGGTCCCCGGAAGAAGTTCTATGGGGCAGTCAAAGGACCTATGAGGCGGAAGAACATCCGCCGCTTTTTCTGAAAATACATCGAGAAAATCATGATAAGGGCCTGGAACCCCATCGGGGAGTAGCTGTGTGGCACGCACCGGGACTTCCAAACAGGACTGGAAACATGACGGGCCCCATTTAGTAATCTGCCTCGCAGCCCAGTCAATCTGAGGGTTATGCTTTTGTAACCAAGGCAACCCGAGTACTAATGGAGTTAAGGGCATTTTTAAGACAAAAAAGCAAATCCATTCAGAATGCCCTGCTCCCACTCTAAGAAACACTGGTGGGGTCTTAAAGTGTATGAGGCCCCCCGCAATAGGTGTGTCATCAATGGCTAAAACCCGGATAACCTTAGACAGAGGTTGGAGCGGAATCTTCAAACTTTGAGCTAGCTCTAAGTCAAGAAAATTCCCTGCAGCCCCACAATCAAGAAGGGCCTCCAAATTTTCAAATTCAAAGTCCACTTTAATCTGGACTGGGACCATAAACTGGGAATAAATCTGAGGAAATACCTTGCAGCCTAGGTGGGTTCCCTCGACCCCACCTAGGCTCTGAAGTTTCCCGGCTGCTTCTTGGGGCAGACTCTGACCAGGTGACCGGTCCCCCCACAGTAGAGACACAGTCCTTCTGTCAATCGCCGACGCCTCTCAGCCTCAGAAAGCTTGGTAGCTCCCAGCTGCATAGGTTCCTCGACTGGTAAAGGGGCTGGAGCTCCAGCTTCCCAGCTGGTATCGGGATGCGCCCCTCTTTCAAGGCGTCTCTCCCGTAAACGCCGGTCGATTCGGATAGCGAGTTGCATGGTTTCGTCCAAAGACTGAGGTACAGGGTGATTCACAAAAATGTCCTTAATGGCGTCAGATAGGCCCAACCGGAATTGACCACATAGGGCAGGGTCATTCCACCGAGAGTCCACAGCCCACCAACGGAATTCGGAACAATACTCCTCGGCCTGCCGGCGACCCTGTCGCAAGGAACGCAGTTTGGCATCAGCAGTGGCACCCCTATCTGGGTCATCATAAAGAATTTCCATAGCTGAAAAAAACACATCGACCGATTGCCGTGCTGGGTCCTGAAGTGACAGGCCGAATGCCCAGGACTGTGGGTCCCCTTGCAGGAGGGAGATGACCAGGCCCACACGTTGTTCTTGGGAGCCAGAGGAGTGTGGGCGGAGTTGAAAATAAAGTTTGCAGGCATCCCGAAAGTTGGAAAACTTGCTTCTGTCCCCAGTGAACTTATCGGGGAGTGGGATCTTGGGTTCCACAGGATGGACGGCCGGTGCCCCCAAAGGGACTGGGTTGATAGGAGTTGGACGGTTCTCCTGGGCCGCCACTCGATGAGCCAGGTGCTCAACAGCCGCAGTCAAGGCCTGCACCTGCTCCAAAATTTGGTCCATAGTTCTGGCCTGTTATACTGTCAGGGACCGCTGGACACCCTTCTCTCGTGAGCCAACAATCCCCAATCTCCACCGCCTCTTGTGCCTATAGACAAGCCCCCGCTTGCTGGAGACACGGGTTATGCCTCTCCAGACTCGGTTGCCCCCAGGTCTTACTGGCGCAAAGATTGCTGGCTTACGATAAAGACGGATGAACTGCGGGGTATCCCAAATCAGGATTTCATGCACCAAAGTCTGTAAACGTCAAAACCAAGGGGCAAGGCAAAGAGTAGTCGGGACTGGCAAGGGTCAAGGCCGGGTGATCACAGAAGCGCGGTATCCAAGGGGTTAAGCAGAAACGAAGTCAGACAGGCAGAAGGTCGGTTCAGGCAGCGAGCAGGAGTAGTCAAGGACGAAGCCGGATCAAACACACTAAGACGAGATTCAGAAGCACACCCAAGCTAGTAAATGGCTATAACAGGCAATGGTGGTTCGGGCGGGAAAATATTTAAATGGTGACTGACCAATGGGAAGGGGAATGTGCTGATTGGTGCAACACACGATCTCACCCCTGATAGGAGAAACTCCAGGGACTGGACCGCCCTGGCCAGTCAGGCTGTCCATTCCCTGACCTTCCCAGAGCAGAGGATTCCTGGGTCAGGATTGGTCCTTTTAAATCTGCCCCCGGCGAATGCGCTGGGAGCAGCGCCGCCGGGGGACATAAAGGGAACGTGCTAGCACGCGGGCACGTGCACGGCCGTCGGCTGCCGGTGCGCCCGACGCTGGAGGGGCGGCTGCCTGGCGCGGCCGCCGGAGGGGCCGCGCCACCAGTGAGCGTGCGGAGGCACCGCGGGACAGACTCCCAGGTAAGTTCCTTACATTGGAACTGCTATTTGCCAGCTTAGTGTGTTAACTTAATGGCCTATAAGGGATGTGGAAACACACACAACAGCCATTACTTGCATGTTGCAAGTTTTTCGTCACGTGACCAATGTGTCTATTCTGGTTCAACAATACATGCCCAATATAATGGCATTCATAGTGAAGGCCAAGTGGCACTGTTGTGGTAGTGGCCATTCCTGCTTGGGCATGTTTGTGTTTGAAGCAGATGTGTTATTAACCATCACCAATGCATAGTTGTGTGTTTACATTGTTGTTTGTCTTCTAATGCAGCCCAGCCTCATCCCTCAGCTAGTGGGGACTCCTCTGCCATGTTACCTCTGCCGTCTTCTTCCACCTAGAACCCAGGATCCGAGATTTACAGTGTTTTTGGATGCTGTTGCGTATGCATGTGGCTTGTAATGTTTTTATTGTCTGATTGACATATGTATTCCCCACACTGAACCTTTTTTTTACATGTCCCCAACAGAGCCACACACTGATGGAGGAAATCCAGGAGCTGGAGGAGGATGGAAGCTTCCTTGGAACTTATGAAGATCTCCCCACTGGGCCAGAATCTGCAACTGTCCCAAAATGTTTCTCCGCCAAATCCTCAGCAGCAGAGGGAAGCTGGCTGCATGCTGCCTGCACATCGTGGGCAGCATGCAGAGACTGCCCCTCCAGTCCCCAGTTTCAGATCTGCTGTTGAGGATTTTGCCAGCATACCTGTGGCTGTTGGGGGTCCTAGACCAACATCATCTACACGCCCCACAACCCGGGGAATTGGGGGGCGTACTCAACAACGTCGCCCAGTTTCCCAGGGGAAGGGCGTGCAGATGATGGAGGCAGCATGGCACCATGAGAGGCGGCTTTTTCATCGCCAAAATCAACAAAATCACGACAATATTATTGGGCAATTAGATCAACTCAATAATACCTTAAGTGCCATGCTGACTGAATTTAGGACCCATAACAGCCACATGGCCAACTTGACCTCAGAAATCAGGTCCAGCATGGCAGAAATGCAAAGTAACCAAAGAAACATTTTGGAACAGTTGCAGATTCTGAATGCAACAAAGGCCCAGGTTAGGGCCCACCCCAAGGGCCCCAACCTGGGTTCTATGGGCATCCCCCATATTAATGTGTATTTGGCATGAATTTGTTCTACATCTTTGATCGACATCCCCACTGGATTGACTTGCCTGGTGAGGCCTACAAATCTTGCATTTTGCGCTGCAATTGCTAGTATGTTTAGGATTTGCCACCATATAGCTCATTAAACTCCTGAGGTAGCCCACAAGCCAATGCCAGAGGACAAGCCTCACTGAAGCGGCCACTTAAGCTGTTGCGCTGCAGCCTTGGCCATAATTAAATTTGTGGTGGCTCCTCATGTTTATAGCCATGATTGGGTGACATTCTGGCCTGGCAAACTAAGCCCTTGGACCCTGGCTGTGATTGTACTGAACTTGGATTGGGACTGGGTGTTCTTGTTTTGATGGCCCAATGAGAAAGAGGTGTAGATGTGGCATAGGTATGTCTACTTTCAACCTGTGCCTGGGGAAATAGGGGCCAAGCAGGAGAGGGCTTATTTGTGTTCATTTTTTTGTTATGGAACATGTTTTGAAATTAATTTCATGTCCATGTCTTCCCCCGAAGTATGTGAGTGGCCATCACCTAACATTATGTTGTTAAAAAAGGAACCTTTTAAAAAGTAAAAAAAAATTGGGTCGAACAAGTTAATGTCTGTGGTTTTTTGATTAAGAAATATGAGTTCAAGTAGCCACCAATACAAACACTAACAAATCTTTCCAAATAAGTCCACAAACATTGTTGTTGATTGGTGTAAATAATTCATTATTGGTTTGTTCATAATGAAATTAAACCAAAAAAATACAAAGTTAACCAAACAATAACAACAAAGTAAAAAAAAAAAAAAAACAAGGCAAAAAAATTAACAAAAATGTGTGGCGATTAAATTCTCACGGACGGCTTGGCCAGACGCACTGTGCTGCCCAACATAGGCGTCCTCGGCCTCATCGGCGGGTGGAGAGGGTGGCAAATCCACATAGCGGGGGACCCGCTGCAAGATGGCAAAATTATGCAGCGCTGCACAAGCCATAATTATATCGATGACCTTTTTGGGGTCATACTGAAGGGAGCCCCCAGTGTGGTCCAAACACCGAAATCGGGTCTTCAACAGTCCAAAGGCCCTCTCCACCACTGCCCTGGTTTTTCTGTGCGCCCAATTATAGGCCTCTTGTGCTGGAGTCTGTGGGCGGAGTACAGGAGTCATCATCCACGGGAGGAGTGGATACCCCGAATCTTCTAGAAAAATTTAAGGTAAACAAATATTAACATTAATGCATACATTGCAGGGCAAAAATCCCTGTGCTTCAGAACAATGTAGGATAGGTTAACTTTACATGAACCATTTTCAGCTTTGTCTGAGTCCAAAACAGGTGTAAGGCAGCCCCTGCGCTTTATCCCGCTCACCTCTACTCAGTAAGTGTAATGCATGTAAGCAAAGATGACGCAGACCCTCGGCTAAAGTCACTAACAGATTGACCGAAAAGTGTGGGGAAGACTGTTTAAGACTTTTGCTCTAATTACACTTTGGAGTAGAAACAATGCAGGACAAACATTTGGACAGGCAATGTAGTTTGAAGAATGTAATGGGTCCAGTGGGGTTTCACATGTTCCCAAGGTGATGACCAAGCCATCGTTTAAGAAAGGTGAATCCAACCAAAATCCAAGCCATACATATAAACTAAGAATATGTAATTGGACTCAACTTACCAAGGAGCCATGCACCCGCAAATTCCCCTGACTCAAACCACCAGAATAATCCTGATCTGCAAAGGATGTAGACGTCATGGGCCAGGGTAGCCTACGAGGACGCTAAGAAAGCGCATGTCCTGGGCCACCACTGCTTGCACATTCAGTGAGTGGCCCATTTTTCTGTTCCTGGGTAAAAAGATTTAAAAATTACATCATTAATGCTTTGCAAATTAGTCAAACGCTCACTTCTAACACCCTAAGTCAAACGTTATCATGAACTAACACTAAACAACTACCTTAAATTTAAGTGCCCACCAAAAGGAGATGTATGTTAGAGCCTTTAAAAGGTTGAGTTACTTGTTCCATTTTAAGTACACTTTCAAATGTTTGACTTGGAACAAACTGTTTTTTTCTCTAAGTGCAAAATACGGTCCATTGTTTCACATACACTCTTTGCAAGGAGGGAGGATTAGCAAGGAGGGACTGATTGCAATGAGGGAATATGTAAAATGAGAGACTAGTAACATAGAGGGCATAATTACAAGGAGGGACTATTAACAATGAGGGATTTAATTCAAGGAGGGACTAAAACAATGATGCCTTATTTACAAGGAGGGACTATTATCAATGAGGGATTTAATTCAAGGAGGGACAAAACAATGATGCCTTATTTACAAGGAGGGACTATTATCAATGAGGGATTTATTACAAGGAGGGACAAAAACAAATGAAGTTATTGACCAAAGTAGGGACAACCAAAAAAAAATAAATTACAAAATAGCCAAATAAACTTGCCTGTATATGTACTCGTCGCAAGCAGGAGGGACAAGGGCAACGTGGGTGCAGTCAATGGCACCCATGACATTGGGCATGTCGGCGATATTATAAAATGCCAGTTTAATCGTGTTTCTGGCTACCATATCCTCAGGAAAACAAATATATTTCCGAGTTAGGGTAGCCATGCCTTCCAAAAACTTGGATAGTTTGACTTGGAACAAACTGTTTTTTTCTCTAAGTGCAAAATACGGTCCATTGTTTCACATACACTCTTTGCAAGGAGGGAGGATTAGCAAGGAGGGACTGATTGCAATGAGGGAATATGTAAAATGAGAGACTAGTAACATAGAGGGCATAATTACAAGGAGGGACTATTAACAATGAGGGATTTAATTCAAGGAGGGACCAAAACAATGATGCCTTATTTACAAGGAGGGACTATTATCAATGAGGGATTTAATTCAAGGAGGGACAAAACAATGATGCCTTATTTACAAGGAGGGACTATTATCAATGAGGGATTTATTACAAGGAGGGACAAAAACAAATGAAGTTATTGACCAAAGTAGGGACAACCAAAAAAAAATAAATTACAAAATAGCCAAATAAACTTGCCTGTATATGTACTCGTCGCAAGCAGGAGGGACAAGGGCAACGTGGGTGCAGTCAATGGCACCCATGACATTGGGCATGTCGGCGATATTATAAAATGCCAGTTTAATCGTGTTTCTGGCTACCATATCCTCAGGAAAACAAATATATTTCCGAGTTAGGGTAGCCATGCCTTCCAAAAACTTGGATAGCGCCCGGCTCAGCGTAGGCTGTGAGATCCCCACGGAGAGGACACCCAGCCTCTGGAATGAGCCGTTCGCCAAAAATTGCAGGCAGCCAAGCATCTTGGTCATACCTGAAATTGCTTGCCCCTTCCTTGTGGTGCGGGCTAACCATGGCCACAGCTCACTATACAACTTATGGAGGGAAGCGCGATTAAGCCTGGTGAGCTCGAACAGCTCAACGTCATGCATGCCATTGATGTCCATGCGTCGCCACCGGTGCAGTCTGGCCTCTGACCTCCGGACGATCTCAATGCCAAGGAGCTGCAGATCTTCATGCTCCTCAAATGCAGTAGACTCGTCCATGCCTGCTAGTTCCGACATCAAAATGGTCCCGTAAGTGGATCGACAGTGAAACGGATTTATTGGGTGTTGGCCCATCGGCAATCATCTCTCTGAATTAATCGCCAGCCCATTGCAATAACGTAAGTTTTCTGAACGGTCGAAACATTTCAGATTTGGTGGAAAAAAGCTCCCGAAATAGCGAAAAACTTCCGATTTGCTTTGGATCATCAAAAGAGCATATACGCATTTTCCCGAACGTTCGTACGAATGAAAAATGGACGAAAAAAAGCAAAAAAATGACAAACACCCACCAAAACTTTCACAGACAGCTACGGAAGTCCGGACGAATGTGTCTCTGAATCGAGGCTATTGTGTTGCCTTTCTTGTGCCCTAACCCGGGTAACCTCAAGGAAAGGGTGTTGCACTCTCTTGATGTAGTTAGGGCTGTGAAGTTCTATTTGGTGGCTACTGATAACTTTAGGAAGGCTGATGCCTTTTTTGTGGTTTCCGTCTGGTCCTAAGAAATGCCAGGCTCCTGCTAAATCCACTATCAGCAAGTGGATCCATCAGGCTGTGATTCAGGCCTATTCTGCTAAGGGAAAGAAACCTCCTTTCTGCCTTACTGCTCATTCTACTCGGGCTATTGGTGCCTCTTGGACTTTTCAGCACCAAGCTTCTGTTGAACAAGTTTGCAAGGCCGCAACTTGGACTTCTGTTCATACTTTTTCTAAGTTTTACAAGGTTGATGCTAAGGCCTCAGCTGATGCTGCTTTTGGCCGCAAAGTTCTGCAGGCGGCAGTGGTTTAGACTGCTTGCTGTTGCCTTTGGGGATCCCAACCTACCTTACGGACACTGCTATTGGATGTCCCATGTGTAAGGATATCTTTCGGAACGGGATGGGATGTATACTAAGAATAATACAATTCTGTGATTACTCACCTGTAGAATTGATATTATGAGTGTACATCCCGTCCCCTTCTGCCCCACCCTTATTGTTCTTGTTACCTCTTTATGGTGATTGTTGTTTATATTCGGGCCGGGAGGGGCCACTTTTTCTGCTCTGCAGTCACGTGACATCTGAAGATGAATAACCCATGTGTAAGGATATATTTCGGAACGGGACGGGATGTATACTCGCAATATCAATTCTACAGGTGAGTAATCACAGAATTGTATTATTTGCTTCATTTGACTACCTTACATGTCAGATATTTGACATTATTATGATTTGAAGAGATGACATGGCGACCTTGCTCTGCTATAGTGAGAATTTCTAGTCTATAGACCTAGAAGAGAAATGTGAGTCTTGTACACACAGAACTTCGCTGCGTTCTGTGTGTATAGGGCTCACTTCTTCATCGTGGTGTACAGCGTTGGTGTACGTTGCTAATGGCAACAGATTGCAAGTAGTGAAAACTGGTTCCATAAAACACATTTTCTAGCCTAAGAAAAAAAATACTAGAATAATGCAGCACCTTGAAGACATAATTTTGGCACACAAAGGTATATACCTGAAAAAATTCCATCCGAAGTTGACTTACCCTTTAAGTTACAACAGTGCCAGATGCTAAGTTCTGTTCTGTCTTGTGTGGTTGGAGAGAAGTCATGTATGCAGACAAATTCCCTAAATCATTAGTTCCCAATCACTGGTACAAGTACCAATGGTGGTACTCTAGGCCACCAGGGGTGAAAAACAGGGAGACATGAAGCATGCAAGCTGCTGCTCCAGCACAATACAGTAACCAAGGAGGCATGAAGCATCTTGGCCATCTTGCTTGCAGAAGAGCTTGCACCATTGGACCTGGGAACACACACACACACACACACATATATTAATGCTACAGGGATTATTGGGTGGTACTTGGGTGATAATTGGGAATTATACCCCAGAAGGTTGGTAAATCATGCCCTAAATAGTAAAAGTGTTTCTCTGTGTCCTGGGAAGTTTGACTGTTGTATTTATTACTCTCTAGTTCAAGTTAAACCTATCTTGTTGAGGCTATAAAATCAATTAAGGGTTTTTTTGCATTTAATCTGAAACTTAATTATATTATCAAGTGTCCTCCGTCTTCTCATTAGTACAAGGGCAATTTTTAGATCATTTATTAGAATTATGGTGAAGTAGAAAAATCTGTAATCTTGCTTTAATCAAATATAAATTAGAGAATGTCCAGAAGGGGAAAGGATTTATTTAAAGTTTGTTTTCTTTTGCCAACCGTATAGGTGTTCCAGGAGCTCTGCAAGGGAGAAAATATGAGCCCAGCACAGATTGTGAAGGAAAAAAACCTAGGACTTATTGAAAGGGGAGAACTAGAAGACATCTGTCTGAGGATTATAGAAAGTCACAAAAAGGAGGTATTGAAATTCATATTCTCCAAAATGTGTTTTTTTAGAACTTGTAGTGTAAATATAAAACTAATAAATAATGCTATCATTGTGTAGCAAACTGGGGGTCACCCACACATTTTAGTTGTTTAGGCGACTTACTATAACAGTTTAGTTAGATGTAGTTTTTAAGCTAATATTATCTCCTTATAATGGCCATCTTTAAATTGCCACTTCTAACAATATTTTAACCCCAATTATATACTTTTTCCATAACCTTTTTTATACTATACCAGTCTTTTTCCATTGTTTCCCTTTCCATTGTAATTTAAGTGGTAGAGGCTTGCCACCATAACATTATCAGCCTTTTTACATTAGAATAATGAATGTTTCATTTTCATACAATCGGGATTTCAAAGCTCAGTTTAAAAAGAAAAGGATATCTGGTGAGCTATCAGCAAAAGTACCTTTGCCAGTTAATCTGATCCTCTGAAAAAGCTCTGCTTTTAAATTAATTTAAATTTCTGCTGTTTTCAAATGAAGCCCTGTACGTAAATGTCACAGTTGTCTATGAAAGGTTAGAGAAGCCTATTGATTCCATAAGCAGCTCACCTTATGCTTCATGCGCAGAAGCTGCAAACTGTCATCCTGAGCTACTTTAAAATACTGCACAGTAGTAGATGCCTCTATTGACTTTAGTTACATGTTTGTATACTTTTTGTATCAATTTAAGCAAAGCTTGGTTTGACATCGATGTATGCATAATGACCAACAAAAGTCTCTGTTATTGTGCAATAATTCCAAGTTAAATGACTGAAGGACTTTTCTGTGTAGAATAAATGCAAACTGAAGTTAGAGCTGACTGACAGATAATAAAGAAATGGTTGTAATGAAGGATATAAGTGGCCAAACATAACTTCCTGAACTGTTATGTCTGGGGGTAACTCTTTAAGTTCAATACATTAATGCACTTGAGAAACCCTATGACTTCCGAACTGTATTAAAAGTCTTTTACATTCCATGGGAGGTCCTCCTTTCTGGTTCTTTACCATCTCAGGAATTGGAAGATTAGTGTCTCCTAGACAGCTGCAGTATCTAGCTGAGGGACAGAAGGTTAGGTTGAAGCAATCTTAGTGATTCCTCTTGTCTTTTCACACAACTGAAGAGATGCAATGATCCCCTGATTTCACCTATTTGTCATATATTGCCCAAGCACAGCTCTATTTACTCTGAGGGTTTGTGTTAGGCACTGCCTTGGCACACTCCCTTAATACACATTAGGGGCTGTGCATTCACATCACTGGGCTGGATGTTCAATAGTAAGTATTGAAGAACCAGGCACCGATGCAGCTGCTGCAGGGGAGAAAGGCAAGTGTAGGCTTGTAATCTTAAAGTGGACCAAACCATTCACACCCGGCCCTAGAGTACGAAAAAGACTCCAAGTCCTGGTGAAAGCCCTCTACCAGGCTGATTTTGGATGCCCCATGTGTGAAACCTTGAAGTACATAGGTATGCTTACCTCATTCGCTGTTCCCACAGTGCCACCGATCTGCTGCACGTTCTTGGACCAATCATAGCTGAAAGACTCGGGGCGGGCGTGCAGCTGGGGGGAGTGGACATCTAGCTTTCCCAAATCAGGATGCCCCAGAAAGGAAAAACAAAACCTGTATAGTGAAAATCCCCAGTTTTGTTCTGTTTAAAATGTCCCAAATATCTTCCTCATACCACACAAAAAACGTTTTTAAAAATTTGACATTTTTTAAGTTCTGTTCTAATGTTAATTCTGTGACTCCTAACTCTAGGTTGCTGCCATACAACAAGGTAACCTTAAGGTTATGAATAAGCTTATTGGCTTAGTTCAGAAGACTTCCAAAGGCCGGGCAGATCCAGTTCTTGTAAAGACTATACTTGAAGGAAAATTGCTGTCATAATTTTTTTCAATGTGATATTGATTACTGGTTAAACTAGTACAAGCACATTAACTATACAGTATGTTTATTGTGAAAGTGGATCTAAACACACACGCACACACACACACACCGATCCTCCTCTGATTATGGCGGAACTGGGAGCCTGGGTACCAGCCGCTGTAGCTGCAGTGACCTGGGAGTAATCTATTGACAGCAGCAGCAGTGGCCCTGTTGCTGCTGTGATTGGGTGACTTAGGTCACTGATGGTCCTGGCTACCCGGTTACCCGGGACTTGACATCCTCTTGAATTCCTCATAACATTAAGACAAAAGCCTAAAACAAATCTATTACATGATATTTATTTTCTGATAGTAAAATGTTACAGTACATGATGTATATGGTATTGTTTGTAATAAATTGTATTTTTCTTATAAAATAAAGTCTTTAGTCTCTAGTGTCATATAAGTTGAATTCTGAAATGCTAAAAGTACTTTTATATAGTGCTTTAACCATGTGCTGACAACATGTGCGGCTTTTATGTTGCTTCTGATCTCTAATCATTGAATCACAGATAAAAATCCTATTACAAATCCTGATGCATGCACACAATGGATGTCCTTGACTGCTTCCATCTCAATAGAAAGTCTCTAGAGGGACCTGTACATGGGTTTGTATTAAAAGCCGTGTTGCTAAGCATATGCAGTACCTTTATAGCTATGGTTACAGAAAGAATCCTAGAGACATATCTTGTACTGTACTAGGTCTGTATAGACCTAGCATTACGATTAGCATCACCGGGTCAACCAACTGGATATCCTTGGGCTTTCAGCAATTAAAATGTAATCGATAACCATTCAAGGTGGAGGTCATGTCAATGATCTTTTTCTGTCTTTTTCTTTGAAAACTAGTTCAGAATGGAGATGTCAACTTTCAGTTTATTAAAAATGACCTTGACTTCTCAGTCTGTAGTCAAATAAAATGAAATTGACTACCTCCCTATAACATTGCATCTGTACTTTTTAGCTCCAAAGTACAGAAATCACTTCTTATTTCTCATTTTCCTATTCCACTCCAGGCTGCCAGGCAATCAGTCAGGATTGGGTTAACTCTTGAGCGAAGGGAGTGGACTGCAAGATGGTGTGGTTCCTTCCGCCCTATATATATTTTTTTACCCTTTTTCCCACAGTTTATTTTATGTGTTATGTATATACATGTTATGGCAGTTTAAACTTTTGAATCTCACGCCCTTTTTTGGGGACGGAGCCGTCTGAGCGAGGGGGCGGGGCTAGGTGGCAGGAAAGGGCAGAGGCATACTTCCTTCTATGCAGCGAGGAAGGATCACTGCCTAGTTTCTCAGGAAGAGTTATCAGATTGTTAACTTTCTTCCACTAGGGACGGGAGTGATTCCAATTCAGGGTCCTCTACACAGGGGGGCTGTTGGTTTAAAGAACAAATAGATGGTCTGATATGGATGATTTGGTTAGGTTAAGCACCAGAGGTTTAAATCTGTTAGTATCTTTAAAGTGTACCAACACCCAGGGGTGATCACCTCCCTCACCGTGGGACATCCGAGATCGGGATGTCCCGCGGGGTGAAACCCCCCCAAAACCCCGCGGGACATCCAGCGCCAGGCGTTTGTGAATGGGCGGCGCGCCCTGTAAGAGTGACGTGCGGGAGGCGGCGGCGGACGCGCTGTCTTGTCCATCGGCGGGGATTGGACAGCGCGGTCACGGAGCGAGGTGAGTTTTTGGGGCTTTCTGGGGGGTTTCACACACCCCAATCGGGGTGCCCCCCCGAAGTGGACCAAAACCCAGGATAGTCAAAATCCTGGGTGTTGGTCCACTTTAAGGCTTTCATTATGGCTAAAGCAATGGTCGGCTGATGCTGCCTCCAAGAAGAATCTGACAGGACTCCCTTTCCAGCAGGGACGTCTGTTTGGGGAACAGTTGGATGATATGGTAAGGGAGGCTACTGGTGGTATGTCTACTAAACTACCACAAAGGAGGTCTTTTTCTTTTTCTCGCAGGTCTTTCAATCCCTGGCCCTTTCGTGAGGCTAGAGGATCCGCGTCTTTGGGATATTGGAAAGATTTTTGTAATAGACCAAAGTCCCAATATAGAGCAAAATCTTTCTGGAGGAATAAGGCAAAGCCCTCTTCAAAGCTCCCCCGGGCATAAGGGGATGCCCCCAGCCTTGTGGGTAGGTGGGCAGACTGCTTCTGCATTTTACAGAAGGCTGTTTCCTCAGGTTACAAGATAGAATTGGGGGTCGCTGCTCCTCGGAGGTCCTTTTGGTCAAGGGTAGCCAAAATCTAGTGAAAGCGGAAGCATTGAGATCCGCCAAAGCCCATCTATTGGTGATTGGAGTATTTTTTCGTGTTCCCCTTTTTGAGAGGGGTCAGGGGTTTTACTCCAGTTTAATTATAATTCCCAAGAAGGATGGTTCTGTGCACCCAATATTAGATCTTAAGTTTGTTCTTCTGAAGAAATATCGCTAGGATTTTTTAAGATCCACAGGGATGTCACTTCGGCCGGAATAATTTATGACCAAAGGACATGTAACTATATATATATCCCCCTCTACCTGGTAAGTCTCTTATATCTCTCCATCACTGCGCTCATCCCCCTACCTGTCCTTGCATGAGTTTATCTCGCTGGATAAATCTCCCTTTCTCCATGCACCCGCAAAACACGCTCTGCCACTTTTAAATCCCACAGTCACCTCCTGTCCCTTTCTCTGCTTCTACTTGCCCGCTGGTGACATCACTCAAAACCCAGGCCCATTTCCTTCACCTCCTCGCTCCTCTACACCCCCAACTCATCACAGACAAACCTTAACCGTGGTAGCAAACCAACAAACACACGGAACCTAGCCAACCTCATAACAATCACCCCCTCCCCACGCACTCCCACCATTGTCATTGTCACCTGTGCACTGTGGAATGCACGTTCAGTGTGCAACAAACTTGCTGACATCCATGATCTCTTCACTACCAACCTCTTCACCTTCATGGCCTTTACTGAAACCTGGCTCACTCCCTCCGATACAGCCTCACCCGCTGCCCTCTCATACGGGGGTGTGCAGTTCAGCCACACCCCAAGACCAAGCGGGTGGAGGTGTTGGCATCCTTCTGTCAGGACACTGCTCATTTAACCCAACCCTTGCTCTACCCTCCCTTTCCTTTGCTTCTTTTGAAGCTCACTGTGTCCGTCTCTACTCTCCCTGTCATCTAAACATTATCTATCGCCACCCCCCCGCCCCCCCCCCCGGGCCTGCCACTCTTCCTGGACCACTTCACCTGGCTTCTCCACTTCCTGTCCTCTGACATCCCGGCTATAATCATGGGGGACTTCAAAATACCCGTTGACACCAACAACCCTGCAACCACCAAACTACTATCCCTAACCACCTCCTTTGGCCTCAAACAATGGTCTTCTAGCCCCACCCACAAAGATGGACATACGCTTGACCTACTCTTTACTTACCTCTGCTCTGTATCCAGTCTTTCCTCATCCCCACTTCCCCACTCTGATCACAACCTACTAACACTAACACTCTCTTCCGTTACCACTACCCCCCGCCGCACACAAATCTGCTATTCTGTGCAGAAACCTAGACCTTCAATCTCTCTCCAATGCTTTACATCTCCTTCACACCATGCCCTCATTCACCAGTGTGGACGCTGCAGCTTCATACTACCATAACACACTAACTGCTGCTCTTGACTCTGTTGCTCGCCTTAACTACAGCTGCCCTCAGGCCAAAAAAGACAACCTTGGCCTAATACTAAGTCACAGAGATGTCCATTGGCGTGGGAGCGGGGTGGGTGAGTATATAGGGGAGCTTGCCATTACAGGCCCTACTATTTGTGCCCATGAAGTAACGGGTCCCCGACCGTTACGAACGCGTAGGCTAGGGGCAGGGGGACAGAGTGAAACGCTGGCCAGTTAATGGGTAATGTACGGTTTGTTACACATGTGATATGGTCTTTGATTGTTTTGATTTTTCCGCTCTCGGCGGTCCTCACTAGATATATATAGGTTTAATTACTTAGCACTTAGCACTTTAATGTTTATAAATTGATATTATGCACTAACCATGGAAGTTTAGTTATAAAGGATGTATCAGTAGCCACAAGATATATGTAGAGAGCCGGCGCTTAGTGCCCCCTGGTGGTCATTGTTGTGACCTTTTTAACATGTTTTTAAATGTCTGTAAATTTGATCTATATTTCATTATTGAAAATAAATAGGTGATTTTGTACTCTCAATTTGGGTGGTGCTCTTTTTCTGGCAGGTTGAGGGGATTGTGGGGTCTCCTCTTAGGGTGGAGTATATATTGGCCTAATACTAACACTGCAACATTGAAACGGCATTCTCGAGTTGCTGAACCGCATTGGAGGAAATCCAAAAGGAGGAGAACTTCCTGTTATACAAGTAAGCCCTCCAGGAACTCAGGACTGCCCTTTCTTCTGCTAAACAGGAATATTTCTCATCACTCATATCAGCACAGGCTATTTAACACTTTCAGCTCCCTACTCCACCCACCGCCACCTCCTCCATCCTTACAGCTAACAGCTGAGCAATTTGCCACATGCTTTAAAGATAAAATTGACATGATCTGAAGTGGCCTTACCCCTCAGAACACTTCTCTCCTATCATTTCTTCCCCCCGCCCCACTCATTACCCCTTTCAAATGGTTAACTGCACAAGGTCTCTCCTCTCTGGTCTCAAAGGCTCACCTGACCACCTGCTCCCTTCATTCAATTCCTTCCCACCTTATCCCTTAACTGTCTCCATCTGTCATTCCAGCCCTAACCTCTTTATTCAACCTCTCCCTCTCCACTGGTACCTTTCCTTCTTCCTATAAGCATGCTGTTATAACTCCTCATCAAAAAACCTCTCTGCCCTCCCCAGTTACTGCCTGATTTCTCTGCTCCCTTTCTCATTCAAGCTTCTTGAACAGCATGTCCCCACCGAACTAACTCACTGTCTGTCTACAAACTCCCTCCTAGATCCCCTCCAATCTGGTTTCCGCTCATGTCACCCCACCGAAACTGCACTCACCAAGTCACCAATGATCTACTGACAAATCCAAAGGCCACTACTTTGCTCTCAATCTTCTTGACTTATCCTCTGCTTTTGACACAATCGACCATGCTCTGCTTCTCAATATTCTTTCTTCTCTTGGAATCCAAGATCTCACACACTTTTGGCTTTCTTCCTATCTTGCTGATTGCACATTTAGTGTATATTACTCAAATACCATTTCCTCTCCCCGACCTCTGTCTGTTGGTGTACCACAAGGTTCAGTCCTAGGTCCCCTACTTTTTTCAATATACACTTCTGGTCTCGGACAACTAATAACCTTGCTAGGCTTGCAATATCACTTTTATGCATATGACACTCAGATCTACCTCTCTGGCCCAAATCTTTCTTCCCTCCTTTCTCGCCTTCCTGACTGTCTAATTGCCATCTCTTCCTTCATGACATCTCGCTCTCTTAAACTAAACATGGACAAAATAGAACTGGTAATTTTCCCACCATCTCAATCCCCTCCCCTCTCTAACACTACAATCTCTGTAAATAATCTTACAATAACTGCAACTCCTCAAGCTCGATGCCTGGGCGTCATTCTGGACTCCTCTCTCTCATTCACAGCCCACATTTACTCACTAGCCACCTCCTGTCATCTCCAACTCAAAAATATTTCCCGCATCCGTCCCTTCCTGTCACCTGATACCACCAAAATGCTAGTGCACTCCCTGGTCATCTCCCGACTGGACTACTGCAACACCCTCCTCTGTGGTTTGGCAACAAACAGACTGGCTCCCCTCCAATCTGTTTTAAACTCTGCTGCTCGCCTCATCTATCTCTCCTCTTGCTTCTCCAGTACTGCCCCCCTCTTCAAACATCTAACACCTACCTACAAAGCTCTCTCTAACCAGGCCCCTTCCTACATTTCATCTCTGATCCAGCGTTACCAACCCAAGCACAACCTCCGCTCAGCCTCTGACATTAGGCTCGATTCAGAGAGACAAAAATAGACTTTCGTTTTAATGCCGATTTCGTATTACTTTCAAATTTTCCCGCTCTCGTATGAGTGTGTGAGCGATTCTATGCATGCATTGCAAACCTTCTGTAAAGTTTCCGTCCGTTCGTTTGCCAGAGTACGAGTACGAGGATGTCATTTTCCATCGTGACTTTTCTGTTTCATTTTCTCATGTTACAACGTAGGCTTTCGATTTAGCCCTTTTCCCATCGTCTCCTCCCACGAATCCTTTACGTTTCCCGATAGATTCTGTTTCACTTTTTAAAAAAATAATCGTCCAGACGGAAATCCTTACGATCTTGCGCCTGCGCACTACAAACTTAACTCATTAAAGTGCTCGCCTACATATTTGCCACCCTCACTTCTACAACAATGTTTAGCTAAACCACTTAGCACTATCCTCCATCTTCCCTTTTGGACCCTCAAGGCTCACCCCAACCACTTAGCACTATCCTCCATCTTCCCTTTTGGACCCTTAAAGCTCACCCCAACCACTTAGCACTATCCTCCATCTTCCCTTTTGGACCCTTAAAGCTCACCCCAACCACTTAGCCCTATCCTCCATCTTCCCTTTTGGACCCTTGCAACTTACCCAAAACACTTAGCGGTTAGGTTCTTCTTCCATTTTAGGCCCCTAAAACTTACCCAAACCACTTCACGGTTAGGTTAATCTTCCATTTTAGGCCCCTAAAACTTACCCAAACCACTTCCCTGTTAGGTTCTTCTTCCATATTCTAAGTATGTCACACACCCCGCTTCCAATATTCATGACATGTGGGTTATAACCAGTAGAGGGCGAACTTCTGCAGAGATGACAGGAAGAAAGAAGCCCCTCCCAGGCCATAAATACCTGGGACCTCCCACACATTCCCCAGTTTTCGTCTCTGCAGACGGCGAGCAAGTCAGAAGATAGCTGTATCTCCTCCTTGCAGGTAGCCGGGTTTACCCCCGGCCAATTGTTTCTATTGCTGCCCGGACCTTTTTTATTTAAGTCCTCATAATGCCACCCAGCCTAGGCTGTGGGTCCGGGCAATGGTAGGCAGCACTTTAGTGGTGTATACAGGGAGCCATGCTCCCCCGTGAGACCCCATATTAAGGGGTAGGCGGCGTCCGGGTTGGTGATCCCGGTTTGGGATGCCCCGTCCCTATTCTGTTCCTTCCACCTATGTGGTGTGGAATCCCCCCTTCCCGGGTCTCCCTGTGCCCCTCTTTGGGGGGGCCTTCTCTTTCCATAACTTTTAAGTGTGTGTGTGGGTGTTGTGCGTGTTTTTACTGTCTCTCCTTAACTGGCCAGTCAATAGCTATCCGGCGCCTGCCGTATGTGACGGCCATTATCGGTGGGGGAGCTTCTTCCCCTCAGGTGCCCGGCCCGCCCCCCTTGGTCATTGGTGCCATGGCGGAGCCCGGCCACTGGCTGGGAGACGCGTTCCTCGCTGAGGGGAGGCGGCGGGGCCAGGCGCGGAGCGTGATCCGTGCTGGCCCGCCCTCCTTCTCCCTCTCTCTTCTGGAGCTGCTGGCCGGACGCCATTGCCTTTTTGGTTGTGAGTGCCCCTTCCTTATTACTTATTGCGCTGCGCCCCGCTTTATAGCGCTTGGAGCAGCTTCCTAGGCCTTTAGTTAAATATTTATATATTTATATGTATATTATATGTATTTGCATATATTGTTTTGTATACAACATATGAGTATGGTGTGTGCATGATTGTACATTCTTATGGGTTCTTTCGATTGTGTCTTTCAGGAGGACTCCCTATCTAATGTTTAAAAAAAAAAAAAGGGGGGTTCTCCCGGTCCTAGGGTCCCTTGGAGTTTAAATTGGGTTCCTAAAAATCCTCCCACTTGGGACTTGAAGGGGCATCCCGGGTAGCTCAAGTAGCATAATTCCCTCTGGTCCTTGCGACTACCTTAAAATCACCATTTGGAGGCTCCCCAGGATACCGGGCTCTGGCTCCCTTCGGGACAGTCCCGGCAGTGTGTGGGTTGTGGGGTATCCCTTACAGGGGATAATGTACTGATTTGCATACCATGGGCTCAGAAGGCCATAACGCGGTAGTCGGGGTCCCAGGCGTCTGGGTCCGTGCCTCCGGCCTCATCTCCTACCCCACCCCGCCTTATCCGTACCCCAAGTGACACTGTCATTAGCGGGGAGTCGCAATCTGATGTATGTGCTAGATTGGCCAACATCGAGAAATTGATTTCTTGCTCTGCGGCCAGAAAGGCCCCAGCTAAGAGAAGACATCTGTCACCGGCCGCGCCGGTTCTGGATGTTGATGACTATGTTTCCCTTGACTGGTCTGATTGTTCCCCGCTTGAGGAGGGGGAATTGTTTGGGGCAGGCGCAGGGGGATGCCGTTGATACCCCCAGGGTCCTGGCCCATTCATTTTAGGTGCTGGATATTTCTCCTCCAGCGGAGTCCCCTCCGCTGAAGGGGGAATTCTTTGGGACTTCTAAGCCTCGCTTGGAGTTTCGCAATCAGAATCATTTTGAAAGCATGATTCTTAAGGAATGGGAGAGACCTAGCCGGCTCCCCGGTGTTCCTCAGGGATGGGACGCGGTGGACACGGTGAAGTGCTGGTCGTCCCTTCCTGAGGTCGATTTGCCCGTTCTGGGGTTGTCCAACACCTCTGTTGTACATTCTCCAGACTCCACCACTCTAAAAGATGGTGAGGACAAGCTCCTTGACCAAATGGTAGTGTGGGTTCAGCCTTGCGGCCTGTTTGTGCGTCTGCGCTAACGGCTGTGGCTACCAGGTCTGTGGTTAGGGACCTGTTGAGTGGTTCCCAGCTTAACCCGGCCAGTGATGTATTTGCAGCCCTTAAGCGGTGCGAATTGTTCACGTCTTTTGTTTTATCCACCTTGGATGACACAATATGCATGTGTAGTAGAACCTCGGCGTTGCCAGTGGCTATTCGACGATCGGTCTGGTTGCGCCAATGGGCGGCTGCCATTGCGGCTAAGAAATCACTTACAGGGCTACCCTTCCTGGGTATGCGGCTGTTTGGAGATAAGTTGGATTCGGTGGCGAAAGGGGGAAAGTTACCACAACGTAAGAAGCAGCGTCGCTCCTTTTGGGGGGCAGGCTCCTTTAATCCCTCCTTTCGCGTGCCAGAGCAGGCAGAGGTTTTGCCTACTCTACCTTCAGAGGTGATTCCTGGAACAGAGGCAGAGGATGTGTTCATCCTGCCCAAACCTGCCTGGGGTTCCAAGCCCAAGCCCGCTGCCAAGTCAACTCAGCAATGAGGGGGCGCCCTCACCCTTGCGGGTGGGGGGACGGCTGCAACACTTTTTTCCAGGTTTGGGCCTGGGAGGTCACAGACAAATGGATCTTGGAAGTGGTCTCTTCCGGGTACAAACTGGAGTTCGAGTACCGGCCTCCTCACAGATTCCTCAGGTCTCGGGTGCCCTTAGATCCCCAGGCTGCACAGGGGCTCCTGTTGGCAGTACAAAATCTTCTGGACATGGAAGTCATATGCCCGGTGCCTTTCTCGGAGAGAGGCCGGGGCTATTATTCCAACCTCTTCACGGTGCCCAAAAAGGATGGTTCCATAATACCCATTCTGGATTTGAAGCTTCTCAACAGGTTCATTCGAACCAAGAAGTTCCCCATGGAGACTTTGCACTCAGCCATCCTTTCTCTTCATCAGGGGGACTTCATGATGTCCATAGACATCAAGGATGCTTACCTTTTCTCAGGTTTGTGGTTGGAGATCAGCATTTTCGACATCCTCATTGCGGCATCCTCAGACAGGCGGAGCCCCCGTCAAGGGGGATTTCGTTTCTGGGCATGAATCTGGATACCGTTCAGACCAGGGTGTACCTACCTCAGTTGAAGGTGCAGATGGTTCAAGATCTGATACGTCTTCTCCTGTCCAACCCTTGCCCGTCTATCCGGCTAGGGATGAGACTGGTGGGTTTGATGGTGACTTTCTTCGAGGCAGTTCCCTTTGCTCAGTTCCACATGAGGTCGCTTCAGCTCCATTTACTGTTGGCTTGGGACAGATGTCCGCAGTCATTGGATCAGTCATTTCTGATGTCTCCCCTGGTTTGGCAGTCTCTTCAGTGGTGGCTGGAACCAAGGAATCTTCTGAGGGGCAGGTCTTTTCTGACCACTTGTTGGGAGACGGTCACCACGGATGCCAGCCTGTCAGGCTGGGGGGGTTTCTGGAAGGAACATCAGTTCCAGGGTCTGTGGGATCCTCGGGAGGCCCACACCCCCATCAATGTCTTGGAGCGGAGAGCTATTTGGTTGGTGCTGTCATGCTTGACGCATCACCTCCAAGGTCTACCGGTTCAGGTTCCATCAGGCAATCGGACTGCGGTCGCTTACATCAATCACCAAGGAGGGACTCACAGCAGGAGTGCCCTCAGGGAAGTTTCTCTGATTTTTGCATGGGCGGAGAGCTATGTTCCATGCATTTCAGCGGTGTACATTCCGGGTGTGGAGAACACGGAGGCGGACTCCCTGATCAGGGGATTCTCTCGCCAAGGGGAATGGTCTCTCGACCACAAGGTATTCCGGTACCTTTGTCACAAGTGGGGGATTCCGGAGGTGGATCTCTTTGCCTCACGTCACAATCACAAGCTTCCTGCATTTGTGACTCTGTCTCAGGATCCTCTTGCCCTGGCAGCGGATGCCATGTCTCTTGCCTGGAGGGATCTGGGGTTCCTGTACCTGTTTCCCCCCTTCTCCATGGTGGGCAAGGTGGTGCATAAGCTGGCTCAAGAGGGTGCGCCACCAATTCTGGTGGCCCCAAGGTGGCCAAGACAGGTTTGGTTTCGCAGACGTCGTACGGCTGGCGGTAGATCAGTACAGGTTGCCCCTGTTTCCGGATTTGATCACTCAAGGTCTACTTTGTTACCCCAATTTACAAACGCTGGCTTTGATGGCATGGCTGATGAAACCTCCATCTTAAAAGGTTTGTCTGATGCTGTGCTTCAGACACTTGCTAGGGCTAGGAAGAGATCTTCCTCTGACATCTACTACAGGACTTGGAGGTCCTATATTTATTGGTGTGAGGCTAGGGCCTTGCATGGTGTTTTCGCTCCCTAGGATTTTGGAATTTCTTCAACACGGTCTGGACCTGGGGTTCCAGTTTAGTACCTTGAAAGGGCAGGTCTCTGCCCTGGCGTACTTTCAAAGGTCCTTTGCTCTGCATCCCTTGGTTAAGACTTTTTTCCAGGGGGTCACTCATGTGCGGCCCCCTAGAAAGCCTTTGTTGCCCGTTTGGTATTTGAATTTGGTTCTTTCGGCCCTCCAGGGGCCTCCTTTTGAGCGGGGCAGGATGTTGCACTTTCTGTGCTCACTCAAAGGGTTGCCTTTTTGGTGGCTATTACCTCTGTTCGGCGTGTCTCTGAGTTGGCGGCTCTGTCTATTCAGGCCCCTTACTTTGAGAGACACCAGGACAGGGTGGTATTTCGCTTGAAGCCAGATTTCCTTTCTCAGGTGGTTTCTGCCTTCCACCTCCTTCCTTTTGTCCTAAGCCTAGCAATGACAAGGAGAGGGTTTTGCACTCTTTAGATGTGGTTCGTTGTGTGAAGTACTATTTGGTGGCTACTTCTCCCTTTCGTAAGAAGGATGCCTTGTTCGGGCTTTTCAGCACCAGGCTTCCGTTGAACAAGTTTGTAAGGCTGCTACTTGGTCTTCCGTTCATATTTTTTCCAAGTTTTATAAGGTTGATGTGCGGGCCTCAGCGGATGCTGTTTTTGGCCGCAAGGTTCTGCAAGTGGCAGTGGTTTAAATTTGTGCATTTTTGCCGTATCGGGATCCCCACCCTTGATGGACACTGCTATTGGATGTCCCACATGTCATGAATATTGGAAGCGGGGTGTGTGACATACTTAGAATAATACCATTTTGTGATTACTCACCTGTAAAATGGGTATTATAAGTATGTCACACACCCCGCTTCATCCCGCCCTTTTGTATTCTGGATCCTTTATATGGTGAACCTTTTATTGTTAAGTTTGTTATAATTGGCTCTTCCTTGTCCCCTTACTGCTGTCCTATACTGGGGAATGTGTGGGAGGTCCCAGGTATTTATGGACCGGGAGGGGCTTCTTTTTTCCTGTCATCTCTGCAGAAGTTCGCCCTCTACTGGTTATAACCCACATGTCATGAATATTGGAAGCGGGGTGTGTGACATACTTATAATACCCATTTTACAGGTGAGTAATCTCAAAATGGTATATTTAGGCCCCTAAAACTTACCCAAACCACTTCACGGTTAGGTTAATCTTCTATTTTAGGCCCCTAAAACTTACCCAAACCACTTCCCGGTTATCTGAATCTTCATCTCTAAATATTTATTTCACCCTTCATTTGGTGTTAATGTATTTGTGTTAAAAAATGACACTGACACTTTGATTTTGTTTTTTTTTATATTGGAAGGCCATTTTGTTTGGCTTTTTTAACATTTTGGTTTGTGTAAAAAGATTTAAAATTTTGTTTTTTTTTAGCTAAAACATTAACATTTTTTAAAACATTAAAATAGTAAAAATATGTACACAAAAATAGCAGTGACAGGACCCAGGACACTACTCTTCTTCTGTTGTCCCCAACGAGTCACGCAGCAGCTGCATATCACCAACTCAAGGACCCTTCTATTCATTTCTTCAACTCTTGCCCGTGTGGTCCCTGTATAAAATTAAAATAAAAACATTATTTGGCGACAAATACATGTTTCTCACCTGTGGATGGAATGTTTGTTAGTTGCCAACCTAAATAATGACGACATGTGTTAGTCTGCTAAGTCATTAATCTAAGGAAGTGGGCACAGGTCATTCTGCTAAGTAATTACTCTAATGAAGTGGGCACAGGTCATTCTGCTAAGTAATTACTCTAAGCAAGTGGCCACAGGTCAGTCTGGTAAGTAATTACGCTAAGCAAGTGGCCACAGGTCAGTCTGGTAAGTAATTACTCTAAGCAAGTGGCCACAGGTCAGTCTGGTAATTAATCTAAGCAAGTGGGCACAGGTCACTCTGCTAATGCCATTGACTAGGGCTTGATGTATGTGGGTGATCATGTCAATTAACACATGCTGCAAAGAATGACATTACAACTTACTTGGTTGGTGGCCGACGGATGCCTCGTTGGGGACAACCCTACGTCCTGGGCCCTGCCACTGTTGTGAAGTAGAGCCTGTTGAGACATGGCAAATAGGGTCACTTATAATGTCAACAGTAATCAAATGTCATTTTCACTGTGTGTGTCACATCACTCACATTCTCCCTGTGACTACTGTGCGAGATCTGCTGCAGCCTGCGCATCTTCACCCGCTCCCGAAGCATCTACAAAAACAGATTAAGGGAATCAGCTTGGGTGGAAATACCATGTATATGTGTGTGCGGTTACATGAAGAGTCACATACCAGAGGCTCCCGCATGCGTCGCTGGGTACGACTCCCTGCCCACGCCGTGCCGCCCCTCCTCTGTGGAAAGGTCCAGGGGCTGGTCGGAGGACCCAACAGAGGAGGGGTAGGACCGTCGCACTGGAGATCCACCACCTTCACTTCCAGCTGCAGATTCATGCAGCACTAGTCAGCCTGTGCGCCTCCAGGTGAGGCGGATTCGGTAATCCATTTCCAGCACTAGAAAATAAATACAATTATAAATCAATGCCTACCTTCTGCATCAGTTACATCTGGCATGCAATCGCTATGTACTTACTAGGGAAATGGATTTTGAAAAAGCGCCGCACCCGGGCCATGTGCAGCCGTTTCATTTAAAGGGTCCTGGAGCCACAGCTCATTCTCTTTCAGAGTCTCATCATTATGCCACCAAAAAAATCCACCGCTAAGGCCAAAGTAGCCAAGGAAGCCAGCAGGAAAAAGGCAGAAAAGTGTGAGGAGGCTTCAGCAGGCCCCACCACTCGCTCAAAAATGCCAAAGGCGAAGCAGCCAGGAACCCGCAGTGGGCAGGCGAAGGCGACCACAAAGGCACCCACAAGCACAAAAACCAAGGAGCCAGCGCCAAAGAAGAAGGCCCAGCCCAGCAAGCACACAGGTATGGCCCCTAAAAAGCACACCAAGAGGGTGAGAAGCCCCAGCCCCCAAAGGTCACCATCACCCCACACACGTGGGAAAAGCTCACATGCAAAGAGGCCAAGCCACCCAGCCCGAAGACCAAGCAGCCAGAGCTCAACATCACCCCACACACATGGGAAAAGCTCACATGCAAAGAGGCAAGCCACCGGGCCCGAAGCCCCAGCAGCCAGAGCTCAACATCACCCCACCCACGTGGGAAAAGCTCACATGTAAAGAGGCCAAGTCACCGAGCCCGAAGCCCCAGCAGCCACAGTTCACCATCACCCCACCCACGTGGGAAAAGCTCACATGCAAAGAGGCCAAGCCACCGGGCCCGAAGCCCCAGCAGCCACAGTTCACCATCACCCCACCCATGTGCATCAACCTCCCAGGGCCATGAAAGTGTGAAGGGGCCACAGAGGCACAGGCCAAGAAGCCCAACATCATCCACCACACCCTCTCCTCCTCGCCCACATTTGGCACCGGCACAGGTGGAAAGGCAGGCTGAATATGCCACAGCTACGCCTGCTAGTTCAGTGGCCACCCAGCCAAGAACACCGAGTCCATATTCAAGTCCAGTCCAATCAGAAGCCAGCCACCTGTCCTACATTTCTCCCCAACACAGCCAGCCCAGAACGTCTAGCAACAGGGTGCACATTGTGCCGAGGCCACTGGAGTGGCAGGATTGGTGAGGCCCAAACTCTGGCATTGGCTAGTGGCCTCACCTTGTATTATGATGAGCTATATGGGCGCAGATACAAAGCTACAAGCAAGCAGCGCAAAGCCGAGATTTTGGAGGAGCTCACCAGACAGGTCAATGCAGCGGGGGAAGACCTCAAAGATGTGGAGCAGATACAAAGGAAAATATCGGACCTAAAGTATGCAGCATGGAAGAAAGAAAATAAACGGCGTAATTACAGGTACATATATACTTTGTGGATTTGGCTTCGTCTTGTATTGGAAACATTTATCTAAATGTGTGCAACTCTCTTTTTCAGCTTACAAACTGGCGGCGGATTCTCCACCAAACTGCAATTTACCCGAGCTGAGGAGATGGTGCTGGGCCTGCTACATCCTGTGGCCTTAGAGGGACACTCGGCCCGACAGGACACAGACATCCCTACTATTCCTGCCGGTTAGTAATGTTACTGTGTATGTGAAATGTGATCTACGTGTAAAATTACGCACAAACCCATACATTAACATATGCCCCTAGGGTGTGCCTTGTAGTGGAGGTAACAATTTAAACAGGGTGTGTTATGTGTGGCGACCCATTATTTGCTTTTTTACTTCCTCATAGATTATTTTTAGAGTCTTGAGATTAGCAAAGGACTGGCTGTTATGTATTTAGAGTCAATTACATACAACACTTCCATCTTTATCTGTAGCCAATTTGGGTTTGAGCTGTGCTTTGCTCAGAAAGACTTGATCTGGGGTGCTTGAATGTTTGACCTAGAAAGAATGTCACAGCCTAATCTAATGGTAAATGCTATATTCTAAGTGTGCCATACACTCCACTTTGGTCTTCATGACATCTGGGTAATCTCCAGTAGAGGGCGAACTTCTGCAGAGATGAATATGCAAAAAAGAAAGCCCCTCCCGGTCCATATATACCTGGGACCTCCCACTAATTCCCCCAGTTTCATCTCTGCAAGGAAGGCGACAAGACAGAAGATGAAGACTTCTTTACTTACAGGTAAGCCGGGCTCGCGTCCGGCCTTCTATTGTCCCTATTACTGCCAGGACCCTTCTAAATTGCCCCTATATTGAGCCTTCCAGCTTAGGCTGCGGGTCCTGGTGAAGGTAGGAGCACCCTATGGGTGCAGCAGGAGCACTGCTCCACCGTGAGACCTCACTATGGGGTAGGCGGTTATCCAGGTTTCTTGGTGATCCTGGTGTGGGATGGCCCGTCCCTCTAGGCTCCTGGCAGGGTTCCCCCCCTTCCGGGTCCCTTATTCCCCACCGGGGGGGGGGTTGCCTGGCCTGGCCGATATTTCGTTTTTCCCAGCTTATGTCCCTGTGTGGTTAGTGTGTTTTACTGTGTGTGTGACAGAGTGCCTTTACTGGCATAACAGGGCTAGTGGCAGCCCGGGGGAGCTTCCCCTCAGGCTGCGTTCGGGAAGGGGGCGGTAGCCCCGCCCCCTTCTTTGGCGCGATTGCTGTGCTCGTTTCTAGGGGTCCGCGTTGCTGGGAGGGGGGCGTGGCCTCGGCAAACGCGTGTTCTGCGCTGGCCCGTCCTCCCCCTGCTCTCCCTCCTCATGCATGAGGCTTCGTGGGGGCCATCTTCTATGAGCAGGCCGCAAAGCAGATCGGTGTGGTAAGGGCCCGATGGCCACTTCCTTAGCTTGTGTGTGGGGGCTCCTCTTTAGCGGGGGCCCCCACTGGTCTAGAGCATGTGTGTGTGTGTGTTATTTACACTGTCTGGCTGGGATATAGTTAACATATACATATGTATATATATATATTGTGTGGCTGCAAGATCAAATGCTGTGGTCTTTTATACTGTAAGGTTATGGCCGTTTTTACTCAGCACTGCACTTATGTTGCCTGTTTTGTGTGTTACAGGTTGCCCTGTATATGTGCATATTAAGGGGCCCCTCTTGGTCCTGGGGTCCCTAGTGTAAAATTGTCCACCTAAAATCCTCCCACCGGGACTTTTAAGGGGCATCCCGGGTTGCTTATGCGTAATTCCCTGCGGTCTTGCGACTGACCACAAAAATGCACCATATGGAGGCTCCGCAGGATACTGGGCTCGGGCTCCCTCTGGGACAATCTGGGCCATGTGTGGGGTGCGGGGTATCCCTTACGGGGGAGAATGTGCTGATCTGTATACCACAAAAGGCCATAACGCGGCAATCTGGTACCCAGCCTTCTGGGTCGGCTCCTCCCGCTTCATCGCCTTCCCCTCCCCACCTTATCCATACCCCAAGTGACATTGGTACCAGTGGGGAGTCGCTTTCTGATGTTTGGACTAGGTTGGCCAGCATCGAGAAAATTATTGCTAGCACGGTGGGCAAGAAGGCCCAGGCTAAAAAGAGACATTTGTCGTCGGCCCAGCCCTTGTGGGATATTGACGACGATTCCGCTGATTTGTCAGATTATTCCCCGTTAGAGGAGGGGGAATTGTATCAGGAAACAGAGGCTGACTATGTTCAGTCTGGGAATTCCAATGTCGGGCAGGCGCTGGGGGGTGCCATAGATACGGCCACTGTTTTGTCACATTTATTGGAGGTGTTGGATATTGAACCGCCTGAGGCGCCCCCTCTTAATAAGGGGGAATTTTTGGGGCCTGCAAGCCCTGTCTGGAATTCCCTACCCAGGGTCATTTTGATGCGCTGATCCTTAGGGAATGGGAGAGGCCCAGTCGGCTTCCTGGTGTGTCTCAGGGATGGGATAAGAAATATCCTTTTCCGGTGGAGGCGGTTAAGCGCTGGTCTTCTCCTCCCGAGGTCGACGCGCCAGTTTTAGGTTTGACCAACTCTTCTGTGCTGAACACCCCTGCCACTTCCCTTAAGGATGGCGAGGATAAGCGCCTTGATCAGATGGCATGCCACGCTTTTGCCAACGTGGGCTCGGCCCTGCGGCCTGTTAGTGCATCTGCCCTGCTTTTGCTTGCTACCAGGTCTCTTATCAGGGACTGGCTGACTAACGCTCAGTTTGATCCAGCTGGCGCTGAGTTCGCTATCCTTAAGAAATGCGAATTGTTTGGATTTTGTCATGGCTGCGATGGAAGATTCTATTATCGTGTGTAGTAGGACTTCAGCCTTACTGGTGGCTATGCGCAGATTGGTCTGGCTCCGCCAGTGGACAGCGACGTTGGGGCCAAGAAGTCTCTCACAGCTCTTCCCTTCTTGGGTTCGCGGCTGTTTGGAGATAAATTGGATGCTGTTGCTAAAGGAGGTAAGTTACCTCAGCGGAGGAAACAGCCCCGCCCCTTTCGGAGGGCGGGCTCGTTCACTCCTTCCTTTCGAGGTGCCAGAGCGACTAGAGGTTTGGCCTTCTCGGGTGTCAGGGACTCGTCCTGGAACAGAGGCAGAGGTCGGGCACATCCCGCGCCTGCCTGGGGTTCCAAGCCCAAGCCTGCCATTAAACTGGCAATGAAGGGGCGCCCTCACCCGCAAGGGTGGGGGGACGGCTGCGGCTCTTCTTCCACGTCTGGGCCCGGGAGGTCACAGACAATTGGATCTTGGAAGTGGTTTCCTCCGGGTACAAACTGGAGTTCGAGTACTGGCCGCCTCCAAGATTCTTAAGGTCTCGGGTGCCCTCGGACCCTCAGGCTGCACAGGGGCTCCTGTTAGCAGTAAAAAACCTTATGGACATGGGGGTTATATGCCCGGTGCCTCTATCGGAGAGAGGCAGGGGTTACTGCTCCAACCTTTTCACGGTTCCCAAAAAGGAGGGTTCGGTGAGACCCATTCTAGATCTGAAGGTTCTCAACATGTTTAACAGAGCCAAAAAGTTCCGCATGGAGACTCTTCGCTCGGCTATCAATTCCCTTCACCAAGGGGACTTTATGACATCCATAGACATCAAGGATGCGTATCTGCATGTTCCGATTTTTCAGGCACATCAGAGATTCCTCTGGTTTGCGGTGGAGGATCAACATTATCAGTTTGTAGCTCTTCCCTTCGGTCTGACCTCGGCACCGAGGGTCTTCACCAAGGTTTTGGCGGGCATAATGGCTCTGCTCAGATCTCAGGGCATTCGCATTGTGCCTTATCTGGACGATCTGTTGATATCAGCTTCTTCCCTCCATCAGGTGGAGCTGGACACCCACCAGGTGGTGTTGACCCTGGAAAGGTTTGAGTGGGTGATCAACCGCACAAAGTCTTCTCTCTCCCCGCCTCGTGTGATTTCATTTCTGGGCATGAATCTGGATACCATTCGGGCCAGAGTGTTTCTGCCCCAGACCAAGGTGCAGGGGATTCAGGGCCTGATCCGCCTTCTTCTGGACAGTCCTTGTCCCTCTATCCGACAGGGGATGAAACTGGTGGGTTTGATGGTATCCTCCTTCGAGTCGGTGCCGTTTGCACAGTTTCACATGAGATCTCTTCAACTTCACCTATTGACGTATTGGGACAGGTGCCCACAGTCATTGGATCAAGCTTTCAGGATGTCTCCCAGGGTTCGGCAGTCCCTTTGGTGGTGGCTGGACTCGAGCAATCTGGTGAAGGGCAGATCCTTTCTGATCCCTTGTTGGGAGACGGTTACCACGGATGCCATCCTGTCGGGCTGGGGAGGTTATTGGAAGAGTCATCAATTCAGCGGGGTGTGGGGTCCCCAGGAGGCTCACACCCCCACCCCCCTTGGAGCTCAGAGCCATTCGACTGGTTCTGGCTCGGCTGACCCCACATTTACGGGGTCTTCCGGTTCAGGTTCGTTCGGACAACCGAACGGCAGTAGCTTACATAAATCACCATGGAGGGATTCGCAGCAGGAGTGTCCTCAGGGAAGTCTCTCTGGGCGGAGAGCAATGTTCCTTGCCTTTTGGCAGTCTACATTCCGGGAGTGGAGAACACGGAGGCGGATTCTCTGAGCAGGGGATCCTCTCGCCACGGAGAGTGGTCTCTCAATCCCGAGGTTTTTCTGGATCTTTGCCGCAAGTGGGGGACTCCGGAGGTTGATCTCTTTGCCTCGAGGAACAATCACAAACTTCCGGCCTTTGTGTCTCTTTCTCAGGATCCTCTGTCTCTGGCAGTGGATGCCTTGTCACTGGCTTGGAAGGAGTTGGGGTTTCTGTACCTGTTTCCACCCGTCTCCATGCTGGGCAAGGTAGTTCGCAAACTGGTTCTAGAAGGGGCACCAGCGATTCTGGTGGCTCCAAGGTGGCCAAGAAGGGTTTGGTACGCAGACGTTGTAAGGATGGCCGTAGACCAGTGCTGGCTTCCCTTGTTGCCGGACCTGCTATCTTAGGGTCATCTACTTTACCCCAATTTACAAACGCTGGCTTTGACGGCTTGGCTGCTGAAACCTTCATCCTGAAGGAGTAAGGTTAGTCTGAGGCAGTTGTTCAGACCCTGATTAGGGCTAGGAAGCGGTCCTCTCCTGGCATTTACTATAGGACTTGGAGGTCCTATATTGATTGGTGTGAAGCTAGGGCCTTGCCTTGCAGGGTTTTTTCTATACCCAGGATTTTAGAGTTTCTTCAGCATAATCTGGATCTTGGGTTCCAGCTTAGTACTTTGAAAGGACAGGTTTCTGCTCTGTCGGTTTTCTTCCAGAGGTATTTTGCTTTACACCCGCTGGTTAAGACCTTTTTCCAAGGGGTGGCGCATGTGCGGCCCATGTGCGGCCCCCTCGGAAGGCTGTAGTTCCTGTTTTGGATTTGAATTTGGTTCTTTCGGCTCTGCAGGGTCCTCCTTTTGAGCCGCTACAGGATATTGCTCTTTCGGTTCTCACTCAAAAGGTTGCTTTCTTGGTGGCTATTACCTCTGTTCGGTGTGTCTGAGTTGGCGGCCCTGTCGATTCAAGCCCCTTACTTTGAGAGACACCAGGATAAGGTGGTTTTTCGTTTTAAGACGGATTTCCTTCCTAAGGTGGTGTCTGCTTTCCACCTCAATCAGGATATTGTTCTCCCTTCCTTGTGTCCTAAGCCTAACAATGACAAGGAGAGGGTTCTGCACAATTTGGACGTTGTTCGCTGTGTGAAGTACTATTTGGTGACTACTTCTTCCTTCTGCAGGACGGATGCTTTTTTCGTGGTGCCCTGCGGGTCCAGGAAAGGTTTGCCACCTGCTAAGTCTACGTTTAGCAAATGGATTCGTCAGGCCATTGTTGGGGCCTATTCTGCTAAGGGGAGGACTCCTGCTTTTAGGGTCACTGCACACTCTACTCGTGCGGTCGGTGCGTCCTGGGCTTTTCAGCACCAGGCTTCTGTTGAACAAGTTTGTAAGGCTGCTACTTGGTCTTCCGTTCATACTTTTTCCAAGTTTTACAAGGTTGATGTGCGGGCTTGGCCGCAAGTTTCTGCAAGCTGCAGTGGTTTGAGTTGGTACATTATTTACTGTTTCTGGTTCCCAGCCATGACGGACACTGCTATTGGATGTCCCAGATGTCATGAAGACCGAAGTGGAGTGTATGGCAAACTTAGAATAATACCGTTTTGTGAGTACTCACCTTTAAAACGGGTATTATGAGTGTGCCATACACTCCACTTTGCCCCACCAATTTTTTTCAGGCATTATGGGGCTTTTATATGGTGAACCATTGGTTTTGTTTGTTAAGATTATATTTGGTTCTTCCTGGTCCCTTTACTGCTTTTATACACTGGGGAATTGGTGGGAGGTCCCAGGTATATATGGACCGGGAGGGGCTTTCTTTTTTGCATATTCATCTCTGCAGAAGTTCACCCTCTACTGGAGATTACCCAGATGCCATGAAGACCGAAGTGGACTCATAATACCCGTTTTAAGGGTGAGTACTCACAAAACAGTATTTTGCAAGCTGAGTGTGGTCCCATAATCGGCTTTTAGGGATGTGTGAAGCCTCAGAACAGCCAGTACATGCATGTTTATTTTGGTTAAGGAGACCAATGTGTATGTACTTGTTGACTAATACATCTAACAGATAATGATATTCATAGTCAAGTTTAACTTGGTCCGTTGGGGGAGTTGCCATTCATGCATGGGCCCGTGTTTTAGTGAACCATATGTGTTAATACACATCACCAATGCCTAGTTGTGTGTTAATATGCCTTCTTTTCCCCAATGCAGCCCAGCATCATCCCTCAGCTAGTGGGGAATCCTCTGCCAGTTTTACCATGTCGTCTACTTCCGTGCTGCCTCGGACCCAGGATCCGATATATACGGTAAGTGTCTTTTTATGATGTTGCTTATGCATGTGCCTTGCCATGTTTCTTTTTGCGGAATTACATATGTATTCCCTAAACTGAACCTTTTTTTTTTTTTACATGTCCCAACAGACCCACACACTGATGGAGGAAATCCAAGAGCTGGAGGAAGATGGAGCCTTCATTGAACCTTCAGAACAGCCCCCCCGGGACAGAATCTGCAACTGTCCCAACATGTTTCTACACCAAATGCTCAGCAGCAGAGTGAAGCTGGCTGCATGCTGCCAGCCCATCATGGGCAGCATGCAGAGACTGAGCCGACAGTCCCCAGTGTTAGCTCTGCTGCTGAGGATTTGCCAAGCAGACCTGTGGCTGTTGGTGGACCTAGAGGCACATCATCTGCATGCCCCCCAACCCTGGGAATAGGGAGGTGTAGTCGACTACGTCGCCCAGTTGCCCAGGGGAGGGGCGTGCCGATGATGGAGTCAGCATGGCACCATGAGAGGCGGCTATTTCGCTTCCAAAATCAACGAAACCATGAACATCTTCATGGCCAATTAGAAACATTAAACAACACCTTAAACTCCATGCTGACTGAATTTAGGTCCAACAACAGCCACATGGCAACTATTACAGTGGCATGCTTGAGGAAGTTCGAAATAGCAACAGCCACATGGCCACCTTAACTAACAATCTCAGTGCCAGGATGTCTGAATTTCGAACTTCTAATAGAAACATGTTGGAACAGTTGCAGATTTTGAATGCCACACAGGCCCAGGTGAGGGCCCACCTGGGTTTTATGGGCATTCCCCATTTTAAGGCCTATTTGGCCTGTATCTGCTCCACATCTTTGATCTACATCCCCACTGTATTGACCTGTCTGGTGAGCCCTACCAATATACCCTTTTGGTAAGGCTTTGCTTGTTTGCTTTGGATTTGCATCCATATAGCTCATTAGAGTGCTGAGGTAGCCCACTAGCCAATGCCGGAGGTGAAGCCTCAATGGACCTGCCACTCAAGCTGTTGCGCTGCATGCTTGTTCGAATTACATTGGTTCTGGCTCCTCCTGTTTGTAGGCATGATTAGGGGAAATTCTGGGCTGGCAAACTACTACCTTGACCCCTGGCTGAGATTGAACTGGACTTGGATTGGGACTGGGGGTTCTTGTTTGGGTGTCACACTGAGTAACAGGTGTAGATGTGGCATAGGTTTGGCTGCTTTACACCTGTGCCTGTGGCAAATGTGGCCAAGCAGGAGAGGGTGTGTCTGTAGGCCTATTTGTTTGCTGCCCAATGTGGACATGGCAATGCTTGTCACCTATGTTTCTCAAATTTTCATTTGTCCTAAACTTTGCACAGGAGTGCCTTACTTCAAAACTCCTGCCTCTGGGCAATTGCTATGTGGCCTGATTTGGCTAAACTTTCATTTCTGTTTTGCCCATGTATTTTATGCAACTATGGGAGTGACCATCAACTCCAATGTTTGCTTCTGAAATAAACTACATTAAATTGTAATTAACCTGTTGTGGACTAAGTTTATGCCTTTAAGTTTTGGGGGAATAAAGATGAGTTAAAGAAGGCCGTAACACATTTGGAACATCCCAAAAACCAAAAAAGAGAATCATGTGCGAGGTTGTTTTAAATTATTTCTTTACTGTTTGTAAAAGTAACAAACAAACATACAAACACAAAGGTCCAAAAACACAATTATTCAAGAATAAAAATGTGTCTCCATTAAATTAGACCGCATGGCTTGGGCAGACGCACTCAATGGGCCACGATAGTCCTCATCTGGGTCATCGGTGGGTGAAGAGGGGGGCACATCCACATACCGGGGGACACGCTGCAATATAGCAAAATTATGCAACACTGCACAGGCCATTATAATATCTATGACCTTTTTGGGGTCATACTGAAGTGCTCCCCCAGTATGGTCCAAGCATCGGAGGCGGGTCTTCAACAGGCCAAACGTCCTCTCCTCCACATCCCTGGTCTGCCTGTGCGCCCTATTATATGCCTCCTCAGCTGCATTATGGGGCCGGAGGACGGGCGTCAACAGCAATGGAAGGAGTGGATAGCCGGAATCACCTGCCAAAATGTATTATAAAAAACATAAATTACACATTACTCAATAAATGGAATCCCCTAAACGGGCCATCAACATTACTAAGAGCCTAGGTGACATTTGCCACACAGCATGAGCATGCATAGTGTACAGGCCCTGAAAAAAAAAAAAAAAACATCAAATTGATGTGGGAAAAAATTAAACATCCAAGATGGTGGATGAGGGCCAATCAGCCAGACTGCTAACAGGTATTGGTTTAGGACTGTGCTGCTCAGCATTCTTGGATGTCTTAACTTTTCAGGACCCTGTAGCTGCTTTGTGTGAGTCCAAACCAGCTCTAACCCGCCCCCTGCACTTTATCCCGCTCTCCTCTACTCAGTAAGTGTAATGCATCTACTCAAAGATGGCGCAGACCCTAGTATAAATTCAAGGTCATAATTTGAGAGTAATAATAAGAGTGTGTTGAAGACTAATTATTACTTTACTCTAAATTCAATTTCAACATTTTGCTAATGCAGGACTAACATTTGGCAAGGCTTTGTTGCTTGAAAAATCTAATGGTTAAGGTCGTGTTTCACAGGTAAACAAGGTTTTCAAATAGGCATAGTTTCATACATGGAACACAAATTCCTAGCCATACATATCCAAAAAAAAGGACGTTATTGGCGTCAACTTACCAAGGAGCCATCCACCGGAAAATTCCCCAGACTCAAACCGACCGTACAATCCAGATCTGCGAAGAATGTAAGCATCATGGGATGAGCCTGGGAACCCGGCGAGCAGACTAAGGAACCGCATGTCCGGGGCCACCACTGCTTGGGAATTCATTGAGTGGCCCATTTTGCGGTTCCTGGGATAAAAAAAAAAACAAAAACATTATAAAGGGGACGAAAACTAGGGGAACAGTAACTATTCACACTCTAAGCAAATGCTGTGGCCCAATTAAAATAGCAATAAACAAGTACATAAGTATTTTGTCTTGCCAAAAAAACAATATGTATGTTTGAAAAACGAAAGATTAACTTTCCCGGGTCTATTTTAGGTACACATTAAAATTTTTCATGGGTGAACACGTGACATTTATATGCAACTAAATACGGTCCATGGTTCCACAGGGACTCTTTAAAAGGAGGGAATACTTAAAAGGAGGGATACATTACAATGTGGGCTAACTTACAAGGAGGGATAAATTACAAGGAGGGAATAATTTAAAGTAGTAAATAATTCCAAGGAGGGAATATTTACAAGTAGGAAAAATACAAGGAGGGATTAATTGCAAGTAGTGATTATGTAAAAGGAGGGATAAATTACACGGAGGGATAAATTACACGGAAGGAATAATTAAAATAAGGGAAGTATTTGAAAGGATGGATAACTTACAAGGAGGGATTAGTTGCAAGGAGGGAATAATTCTAAGAAGGGACATTTTACAAGGAGGGTCTTTTGGATTTTTTTGGGACATTAAGGCAAAAAAAAATAAAAAATAAATAAATGACTGATTGAACTTGCCTGTAGATATACTCGTCGACTGCCGGAGGGACCAGGGCAACGTGGGTGCAGTCAATTGCACCCATGACGTTGGGCATGTCGGCGATGTTATAAAATGCCAGCTTAATCGCGTTTCTGGCTACCATGTCGTCAGGAAAACAAATATATTTCCGAGTAATGGTAGCCATGCCTTCCAAAAACTTGGATAGCGCGCGGCTCAGTGTAGGCTGGGAGATCCCCACGGAGAGGGCACCCAGCCTCTGGAACGAGCCGTTCGCCAGAAATTGCAGGCAGCCAAGCATCTTGGTCATACCTGAAATTGCTTGCCCCTTCCTTGTGGTGCGGGCTAACCATGGCCGCAGCTCACTATACAGTTAATGGAGATTAAGTCTGGTGAGCTTGATCAGCTCAACGTCATGCATGCCATCGATGTGCATGCGTCGCCGCCGGTGCAATCTGGTCTCAGCCCTCCGGACAGTTTCAATGCCCATGAGCTGCAGATCCTCATGCTCCTCAAATGCACTAGAGTCGTCAATAGATGCTAGTCTCGAGGTCAAAATGGTCCCGTAAGGGGATCGCAAAGGAAACGGATTTATAGGGTGGTGGTCTGTCGGCAATCAGTTCTCTGAATGAGACGCAAGCCCATAGCAATAACGTAAGTTATCTGAATGAACGAAAAATATCAGATTTGGTTTGGAAAATGACCCGAACTAACGGAAATGTTTATCGCTTTTGTTCAACGAAAGCGCATATACGCATTTGCCCCAACGTTCGTACGAATGAAAAATGAACGAAAAAAAGCAAAAAAATTACAAACACCCACTAAAACTTTCACAGACAGCTATGGAAGTGCAGACGAATGTGTCTCTGAATCAAGCCTATTCTGTCCTCCTCCTTGGTTACCTCCTCGCACTCCCGCCTTCAAGACTTCTCCCCACTTTTCTGGAATACACTTCCCCGCTCAATCCGACACTCTCCATCACTCCGAGCCTTTAAAAGTGCACTCAAAACTCACTTCTTCAGACAAGCATATGACCTGGCTTAAGTAATTCCTATAACCTTCAAATGGCACATGCAGCCCAACTCTAGCTCTACCACTTGTGATCCCTACCTTTCGTCTCCACCCCCATCCTTTAGACTGTAAGCTTGCATAGGCTTCTCTCCTTCCTATTGTTTCCTGTGCTCACAACACTTGGTTTAAACCTCGTGGCATCTAATTTTGTATTGTTCCCTGTACTATATGTTTTACCTTGTCTGTATTCATACCTTGTAAAGCGCTACGGAAGATGATGGCACTATATAAATAAATAATAAAAAAATAATAATACACATAATCCCTTAATTAGGTCTATTAATCAGGACCCCATCTTTTCAGGGGGGCAGAAGGATACACAGACTGTCTTGTTGACATGGATGGATAGTCAGCTATACAAAATCGCATATCATACCTATCCAGTATTATCTTCCCTGGGAATGTCATTAGACACAACTCAGACCAAGGTATTTATTACGGAACAGAAGAGACTTTCGCTTACAAGATCTCTTGTCCTGCCCTCAACCAACAATTCATTAGGTGAATGTGTCTGTTGGGCCTGATGGTATCCTGCTTTGAGGCAGTGCCTTTTGCACAGTTTCACGCAAGACCCCTGCAGATGGAATTGCTTTCGGTTTGGGATTGAGCCATGGAAACTCTGGATCACCCCTTTTACATGGCACACTCAACAAGGCACTCCCTAACTTGGTGGCTGAATCCTCAGCCTCTTTAGATGGGCAAATTCATTCTTCCAGTACAATGGAAGATTGTCACCACGGATACCAGTCTAACGTGTTGGGGGCGTGCCATAGGGTCACAATCGATCCAGGGACAGTGGGGACCAGGGGAGAGCAGACTTCCCATAAGTATCCTGGAACTGAGATCAATTCTACTGTCTATCAAACATTGGACACCCGATTTGAGGGGGTCATCCCGTCAAAATTCAATCCGACAATCTGACAGCGGTGGCATATATCAACCACCAGAAGGGCACCAAAAGCAGGAAAGCTCTCAAGGAAGTGAGCAGGATCTTACTCTGGGCCGAGAAGCATGTTCCGTGCATTTCAGCAATCCACATACCAGGAGTGGACAACTTGCAGGCCGAGCATCTGAGCAGAACGGTCTTGCAATCCATCCCTCCTTCATCGCCCACTGCACCCAGGTGTTTACTTGGTGAGCTAGGCCCAGCACGCACATGCCACCCATTCCCCACCTCCCACTATGCGATCTAAGCTATTGTTTTGTTTTTTGTGGTTGATTCTGGTTTTGTGCACTTTTTTAAAAATGTGTTTTGCACTGATGTGTATGCTAATCTGGTTAGAGAGATGAGGGGTGGCTGGTAGGTGCGCGCCGGGCCCGGCTCACTATTGGGTGCAGCCGGCAACAGAGGGGGGGTGAGGTGGCAGGGATGGGGGAGCGGAGTGACAGGCAGGGCGCTGGCTGATTTCTGGTCGCCATGTGGTTGGTGATCATGTGGCATTTGCCGCCTCCACCCTGCCCCCCCTTCGCTGCTTCCACCCCTCCTTCATCGCCCACTGCACCCAGGTGTTTACTTGGTGAGCTAGGCCCAGCACGCACCTGCCACCCATTCCCCACCCCCCACTATGCGATCTAAACTATTGTTTTGTTTTTTGTGGTTGATTCTGGTTTTGTGCACTTTTTTAATAATGTGTTTTGCACTGATGTGTATGCTAATCTGGTTAGAGGGATGAGGGGTGGCTGGTAGGTGCACGCCGGGCCCGGCTCACTATTGGGTGCAGCCGGCAACAGAGGGGGGGTGAGGTGGCAGGGATGGGGGAGCGGAGTGACAGGCGGGGCGCTGGCTGATTTCAGGTCGCCATGTGGTTGGTGATCATGTGCCATTTGCCGCCTCCACCCTGCCCTCCCATCACTGCTTCCACCCCTCCATCGCCGACTGCACCCGGGTGTTAACTTGGTGAGCTAGGCCCGGCGCGCACCTGCCACCTGTTTGATGTGTTTTAAGCCTGATGTGTGAGGGATGGCTGACAGGTGCCTGTCAGGCCCGGCTCACCCCCAGGGTGCAGGCAGTGATGAAAGGGAGCATCTGAGGTGGCAGGGATGGGGGGTGTCAGATGGTGCGCTGGCTGGTTGCCATGTGATGTGTGTTCAAGAGCTACTCTGGTGCCTGCATTTACTGGGTGAGCCAGGCCTTGCGTGCACCTGCTACTCATGTCCCACCCCCACTATGTGATCAAAGCTGTTTTTGGTTTTGTGGATTTCTAAATGTATTTTTGGCCTGATGCAGTGTGAAATCCCTTGATGTGAATACCCCTGATTTCCAGTAAAACTTACCTTACCGTCAATGCAATGGTGCATACTGGCTAAAGCTATAGCTTAATGCCGCTGTGGCCAGCACATGCGTTGTTGCATTGGGGATAAGGTATTTATTACCAGGGATTTCACCCACCCTTCTATACTTCTGTTAACAAAACTTACTTTAGGCTTGTCGGTTGTTTTTTTCCCGAAGTCTCATACAGTTGGACCTTTGCTGGACCTTCGCTGGACCATCATCCCTTCCTTTTGGGACCTTTGTTACAGCCCTTCGCACCTGCTGAGTTCATCACTTCTCCTCGGATCGTAGATATAATTTTTTTTTAATACATTTAACTTTGACTGTTTATTGTGTGGTTTTATTTTTGTTAATTTGCACAGGGTCTAGGGTTTAGGGTTTAGGGTCTAGGGTCTAGGCTTTTAGTTCAGTCATCCCTATAGTATTTTGATTGTGTGACTCTTTGTTATTAGATATAGAAATGGCTGGGCGAAAGTACACTGCACAGGAAGCAGCGGCTTATATGATGGAGTTTAGTGAGTCAGGGTCAGAATATATGCCAGGTAGTGAGTCTGACAGTGACTCCTCTATTGAGGAGACACAGCCGCGCAGTGGTACTAGTGGTAGTGCTAGGCATCCTAGAAGGGATGGTGCCGTACAAGAAGAGGCCATGCTGGAGGAAAGTGTAGGCCAGGGGAGTGCTGCAGTTGGAGGAGCGCCTGCGTGGAGGCCTCCTAATAATTATTCCTCCAAAATTCCCCCATTTGATTCGGTCCCTGGGGTCAATGTCGACACCACAAACTTCGGTGTCATTGACTTCCTAAATTTATTCCTTTCAGAGGCCATCCTACTGGATATGGTCTTTTACACAAATCTCTATGCTGAGCAGGTCCTCACCCAAAACCCCCCACAGAGGCACGCTCGCGCTCATGCATGTGAGATGAAAACATTTGGGGGGCTCACTTTAGCAATGGGTATCTGCAAAGAATTTTGTATCGCCTCCTACTGGGATACCCAATCCTTATTGGCAACCCCATTGTTTCCGGCCGTAATGTCCAGAAATCGTTACAAAATCTTACTGCGGTTACTGCACTTTAACGATTATTCCACTGCTCTACCCCGCGGTGAGCCCGGTCACGACAGGCTGCATAAATGATTAATAGCCTGTCGGAGCGCTTTGCGGAAGTGTACACCCCCTCCCAAAATTTAAGTATTGACGAGTCACTTCTGCTGTTTAAAGGGCGCATTATATTTCGTCAGTATATCCCTAGCAAGCGTGCCCGCTATGGGATAACATTTTACAAATTATGCGAGAGTTCGACTATACCAAATTTTTCCGAATTTATGAAGGAAGGGACACACATCTGGACCTCCCTGGTTGTCCCCTTGATTTAAGCATCAGTGGTAAAATCGTGTGGGAGCTCATGACTCCTGTACTGGGGAGAGGTTACCACTTATATGTGGACAACTTCTACAGCAGCATCCCCTTATTTAGAGCCCTTTATTCATTGGACACACCGGCCTGTGGCACCCACCATCAACCGTAATCGAAAAGGGTTGCCCAGGTCAATGCTGCAAAAGAAACTGAATCGTGGAGAGTCGTATGCTTTAAGAAGCGGTGAGCTCCTGGCCGTGAAATATATGGATAAAAAAAATGTAATCATGCTGACAACAATCCACGATGAGTCAGTCATGAATGTTTGACAACGTGGTCCCCGATCCCCTTCCCAAAAGCCACGTTGTATAAAGGATTATAATAAATTCATGGGTGGTGTTGATAAGACGGACCAAATACTAACATATTACAATGCCACCCGAAAATCCAGAGCCTGGTACAAAAAAGTTGCAATTCATTTGGTCCAAATGGCAACTTACAACTCCTTTGTTGTCTTCAAGGCAGCAGTACCAGGCTCTAATTTGTCTTTCATAAAGTATCAACAGCAGCTACTCCCTGCACTGTTGTTTGGGGATACCGAGGAGGCACCAGAGGTGACAGCTAGTGACAATGAGGCTAGGTTAGTGGGAAAGCACTTTATAAAGTGCATTCCCGACATCGGTGGAAAGAGGTATCCCCAGAAAGCTTGCAGAGTATGTAGAAAGCATGGCATCAGGAAGGACGTGCCCCAGCCAGCCTGGTTTGTGCTTTGAACACTGCTTTGAAGCATACCATACCCAGGTAGATTATTGATTGGTAGTGCTTTCATTTGATGTTCAGTTTTTTTAGATGGTAGGTGTTTGCTGGGATAGGTAGTTGGGTGTGGTCTGTCTTTTCATTTTTTTCATATTTACAGATGCAATAGGAAGTGGTAGAGGAGGAGCAGCAGGTTACTTGTGGCACATGATGATTAAAAAGTGGGCCCCTTTTCAGGATCGTAATACCTGTACCTGATCATATAATCTGATTCCACAGCTACTGTACCCTATCTGCACCTCACAAGTCCAATCCTTATTGCACCTGTTAGTATCATTAAGAAATGTAAAGGCTGTTTTGTGCACTTTTATAGTGAGGTGTTGAGCTATGCTTGTTGGGTATTCTCTTTGGGGGACCCTGCTGTTTCAGAAGTTTTTTAGCAAAATATTGAGTCTGTTTTTTATAACTTTTTTTATGGAAACTGTGTAAAACCTGTGTATGCGTTCAGAATTTTAACAGAAAACTTTGCCCACTGGAATAAACGGGATAGAACTAGAAAGCATAAGGTGTGTACTTTAAGTATATATATGGTTTGGGTGGGGTATTTCAAATGAAAAGGGTTGTTTTTGTGAAAAAACTGAAAGGTGTGTGATTTGTTTGCAGAGCTGAAACTTTAAATATAACTATTCGTATGCACATACTTAAACTTTGGGGTGTTTGACAACAGTACCATCGAAAGTACCTATGCATGTTGGGTATTGTTCTGTTCAGCGGACGTTGCCATTTCATATTGGGTATGTTTTTCCTTGTTAGCATATATTTTCTTTAGGAAAATGTGGTTTTTATTGTGCATATTTTCAATTGTTATAGGGAAATGCGGTGGCACCAGTGCATTCCTCGAAGGATTGCATCCAGAAAGCTCCTGCCACGACAACAAGCCTGGTACGCCTGAAACGCTTAAGGTGTGTACTTTCTGTGGATATATGGTTTGTAGGGGCTATTTCATTTGCAAAGGGCTGTTTTGGTTGAAAAAGCACAAGGTGTGCGCTTTGTCTGCAGAGTAGGAATTTTCAAGCGAAATGCCCAATAATGCATATGCTTTCCTTTAGGGTGAATGGCAACCCTACCCTTGGAGTTAGCAATGCATGTTGGGTATTGTTCTGTTCAGAGGACCTTTGCCGATTCACATTGGGCATGTTTTTTGTGGTTAGTGTATTTTTTTTATAGGAAAATGTGGTTTTGATTATGATTTTTTACAATTTTTTTAGGGCACTAGTGAATTCCTCAAAGGATTGCGTCCAGAAAGCTCCTGCCACGACAACAAGCCTGGTACGCCTAGATTGCTTGAGGCGTGTACTTTCTGTGGATATATGGTTTGTGGGGGTTATTTAATTTTCAAAGGGCTGTTTTGGTTGAAAAAGCACAAGGTGTGCGCTTTGTCTGCAGAGTAGGAATTTTCAAGTGAAATGCCCAATATGCATATGCTTTCCTTTAGGGTGAATGGTAACCCTACGCTTGGAGTTAGCAATGCATGTTGGGTATTGTTCTGTTCAGGGGACATTGCTGTTTCACATTAGGTATGTTTTTCCTTGTTAGCATATATTTTCTTTAGGAAAATGTGGTTTTTATTGTGCATATTTTACATTTTTGTAGGGAAATGCGGTGGCACCAGTGAATCCCTCGAAGGATTGCGTCCAGAAAGCTCCTGCCACGACAACAAGCCTCGTACGCCCGGAGCGCTTAAGGTGTGTACTTTCTGTGGATATATGGTTTGTTGGGACTATTTCATTTGCAAAGGGCTGTTCTGGTTGAAAAAGCACAAGGTGCGCGCTTTGTCTGCAGAGTAGGAATTTTCAAGTGAAATGCCCAATATGCATATGCTTTCCTTTAGGGTGAATGGCAACCCTACCCTTGGAGTTAGCAATGCATGTTGGGTATTGTTCTGTTCAGGGAACCTTGCCGTTTCACATTGGGCATGTTTTTTCTTGTTAGTTTGTTTTTTTTAAGGAAACATTTGGCTTTAATTCGTTTTTTTATTATTTTTTCAAAAAACCTTGGAAAAAAGACGGAATTCTTTGATTGACTCCACCTGGAGATATGTAGCCACAACCTCAAGCTTGATACGCCTAGATAGCTTGAGGTGTGTACTTTAAGTGTATATATGGTTTTGGGGGGGGTATTTCAAATGTAAAGTGGTGTTTATGTTAAGAAACTGCAATGAGCGCAAAATAATTGTATTTTCTTTGAAAACCTCCTCAAGTGCTCTATTAAGTTTGTGGTGTCTCTTGGTCAGGAAAGGGTGTTGAGCACTACATATGTGGTACTGTTGGAATTGGCAGGAATGGGGCTTTTACACACAATATGACACTTTTGGTACATTTGTAATTTTTATTAAGAAAAAACGCTACAAAATGTAATTTTTTTTTTTTTTTTTACCTTATTTTCCACAAAAATATTTGAAAAACACTGATAAATTTAAAAACAAGATATTCCCTGTTGAAGCCCAGACGCTGTTGAAAAAAACAATATATGATTTTATAGGGAAATCCCTTCAAAAATCACTGTCGAACATATGTAGCCGAAAATAGGCTGGCAACAGAGGGTGACAACTTCTCCAGGAAGGCTGGCAGTTAAAGGGTTAATGCTCTGATGGGAGGAATGGGGAAATTAACTTTTGTTCCATGCTTGTCCCGGGGGGGCTAAACCATTTCATGAATGTCTGGGATGTTAACCATTTATTGCTTTTCTAGGGGGAAGGGGTAAACTACTTAATGTTTGGGGTGGTTAAAGTGAACCAACACTCATTTTACACTAAATAGGTGTTCTGCGTGGGGGGCATCCTGATTGCTGATTCCACCTATGCGTTTTCCACCACCAGCTCTGGATAATCTTACCTGCACAATGCAGCCCCGTGATTGGCTGTCAGGGGTGTGCCGCACTGCTATTTGGCGGCCCAAATGGCTTGCCCACAACTAATCACATTTGCCTGCTGGAACGAAAAGCAGGTAAGATTATCTTGGACTGGTGGAGGTGAATGCCTGGGGGGCCATCAGCAATGCGGAAGCCCCCTGCACCCAGCTAGATTGCAATCAACTCCCATCTTGTAAAAATTGCTTTGTAGTCATCGCCCTGCTGCTCCCTGTTAGTCACTGTGCAGGAAGGTTTCTGAACGGCGCACCGGCCGGGACCTTACTGCAGGGGGAAAGTAGGTAAGTGCCTGTTTGTCTTTTTGATTGGGCTTACAGACCCTTTAATTTACACATAGTGGAGCACATATAGGTGTAAATTTCCATATATTTCAATGGGCATGATTTTCTGCTCTCTTTTGTGAAAAGGCCTTAAAACGTATGTATTCTGTATTCTTAATGTATCAAGGGTTAGAATTCTATCAGTGAGAAGAAGCCTTAAATGCTTAAATAAGGTGAAGCTTACTGAGGTTCACGTCTTTAAGCTTGGCCAGGTTGGCCTTAGCTTGGCCGGGTTCTAGCAGCAGGCCAGGCACTTCCATCTTGCTTACTACTGAAAGCAGCTTCCCCTGCTCTTCGTGCGGCAAATTTACCATTTTGCTGTCATAGATGAATCCCAGGAGAGCTAATGAGTTTTTTTTTCTAACCGCCTGCCTCTGTGATTGTGGGAGGGGATGTTCTGCCACACTGTCTTTTATAGGGGATTAGGGATGGATTCTGCGCACCGCTTGTTAGAATGGATTGGGGGGGATTCTGCCACACTGCTTGTTATAGCTGATGGGAGAGGAATCAGCTCACTGTTTTTGGGGGGGATTCTGCACATTGCATGTTATAGGGGATGGGGGGGGGATTCTCCCCACTGCTTGTTATAGGGGATTGGGGGAATTCTACCACATTTCCTGTTATGGGGGGTGGAGGAGGGATCTACACACTGCCTGCTATAGGAGGATTGGTGGGTTCTGCACATTGTTTGGTGTAGGAGCATTGGGGGGATTCTGCAACACTGCCTGTTTCAGGGGATTATGCACACTTCTTGTTATGGGGGAATGTGGGGTTACTCCACTTGTTATTAGGTTCATGGGCGGTGGGGTATTTTAGCCCAACATCTGGTCCAGTACTTTATTCTAAGTATACAGTACGTCCTGCTCCAGATATAATACTTACACTTGGGTTATCCTCTGCCAGATGGCGCTGTGCACTGCAGACATGCAAAAACAAGCTCCTCCCGGCCCTTCATATACCCGGGGACCTCCCACAAATCCCCAGATTTCTCTTCAGTGCTGACTGCGAAGACATGAAGTTTCACTCTGTCGCAGGTGAGCGAGGCTATTACAGCCCGCGGCCCTGTTGGACTATTCCCACCCGTCCTTGATGTGATGTGCCTCCCAACCTGGGCTGCGCTGGTCAGGTGAAGGTAGGCAGCACCATGCGTGCTTAACGGAGCCATGCTCCACCGCAGTCCCCCACCAAAGGGTAGGCGCTTTAGGCTGATGGTGAGCCTCTAGTGGATGCCCCTCCCGCATTATTGCCCCGTGCCCCGTGTAGCGGTGGGCCCTATCCAAAGGGTCGCCATCCTCCCTCGTCCCCCCCCCCCGTAGCTCGGGGGGAAAGAAAGGGGGGGGTGTGTGTGTGGCGATCTGAAGTGTACTGTGATTACACGATTATGGCCTTAGTATTGTCCTTGACTTGTAACTTAGTGTCAGAGCCGCGCTGTTTGCCTTTTTATTGTGTATCTGCCGCCGCTGCGCTCGTCTCTTTCCTTTATTGGATGTGCTGCGCCGAGCGGCGGCACCGCCCCAGACGCTGTGGCGTCTCCATTGGCAAAATCATCTATTCTATGTGTGTCATACACTTTGCTTCTCTTGACAATATTGACTACTGTCTTAGAGCTTCGCGCTCTTCGGGGGGGGGCGGGGACCTGGTTTGGCGCGCTCCGCGTCACGGCCCGCTCTGGCCTGCCCTTCGAGGTTCGCTTGGCGCCATTTTGATGCTAGTCGCGCACGCGCGCACGTGGTAACGCCCCTCCTCCTCCCTTGGTCTGCAAGTGCCCTCGCTGGCGATTTTCATGATTCTTTATTACTGCGCATGGCTCTGACACCCTTTATTCCCATTATGGCTTTCAGACTGCTGAATCTAGTGGCTTCCCCGGCCCGGGTTAAATTATAGCTGGCCTTGTAAAATTCTCCCACCTTCCTAGCGGGTCTTTGGGGCATCCAGGGTTGCCTATTGCGTAAATCCCTGCTGGCATATTGTGCCTAGATAATCACCATATGGAGGCATTTCAGAATTATATGACCGGGGTCCCTCTGGGACAAGACCGGCTGTGTATAGCGTGTGGTCAACCCCATGCTGATGCTGACAGGGCACGTGTCTGCGCACCATGTGCCGAGCAAGCACTGGCCCTGCAATCAGGCTTGCCAGTGGCTGCCCCTCGTTTCATACACCTATTTCCCCGTGCTTAAATCTCACTCCTGCTGAGTCGCATACAAGTGGGGATTTGCAGCCTGCTATGTCTTCCAGACTACCTACGGCTGATCAGATTATTGCGAGGTTGTCAGGGCGCAGGGGCCCTGGTAAGAAGTGGCCCTTGACGCCTCCTGTTTTCTGTTTGTCCTATGGGAACTGAGGAGTTCACTACTCCGCGTGCCTATACCCCTTCTGATGAAGGAGAGCAGGTCCTGTCTATCTCTCTCCCTGGTGAGGCCTCCAAGCCGAGAGGGGAGTGTTTCCATACAGCGACAGCGCACTTGGAATTTCTAGAGCAGGCTCGTTTCCATGCTCTTGTACTCAAGGAATGGGATTTCCCCAGTAAATTCCAGGGGTCCCAGGGGACTGGGATAGGAAATACCCTTTTCCCCCTGAGGTGGTCAATTGTTAGTCATCACCCCCCGTGGTGGATGCGCCGATCGTAGGGGTTCCTACCCCCCCCCCCTTTATTACAGCCCCTGCTTATAGTACCCTTCGGGATGCTGAGGACCGGCGCATTGATCTGTGGCCTCCCACGCCTTTTCTTGTGCAGGGACGGCGCTGCGCCCGGTCTGTGCCGCGGCTATTACTGCAGTGGCCGCTAGAACCCTCATCAGAAAGATGCTTGATCATCACCCTGAGGATCTCCCCTGGGATGTGTTTAATGCGCTCTCCAGTTGTGATGTATTTGTAAAATTTATCCTATTAGCACTGGATGACACCATTAGAATGTGTGCAAGGACTTCTGCCCTTGTGGTGGCTATACGTCGCTTGGTTTGGCTGCGACAGTGGGGTGCTGACGATGCTGCTAAGAAGACTCTTACTGGGCTTCCCTTTAGAGGGCAACGCCTGTTTGGGGCCCGTCTGGACCTGTTTGGTAAAAAAGGGCAAATCACCCCAACGTAGGCGGCCGTCGTGGCCCCTCGGGGCAGGGTAACCCTCCCCCTCCCTACCATAGTGTAAAACAAGAACCAGGGGTGTCCTTCCTGGGGGCTCGTGCAGACTCCTGCCCCAGGAGCGGCAGACAACGCCCTGGCCCCTCTGGCGGGGCTAAGCCTAAATCTTCCACCAAAATCCCCTCAAGCATGATGGGGCGCCCTCGCCCGGCTGGGCGAGGGGACGGCTGCGGCATCTTGCTCATGCCAGGAGGTATCACGCCTCAGACTGGTGGATTCAGGAGGTAGTGTCCTCCGGCTACTAGATAGAGTTTGCTGTGCGGCCTCCCCCCAAGATAATCGGGTCCCGGTTGCTCCTGGTCCCTGCCTCTGTTCAGGTGCTGGTGCAGGCCATGCAAGGCCTGCGGGGTCTGGGGGTCTCTTGTAGATTGCCCTTAATAGGCAGAGGCAGGGGCCGCTACACCAACCTTTCCACAGTTCCCCAAAAAAGGATGGATCAGTCTGGCCCAATCTGGACTCACAGATTTTCACCAATTCGTTAATTACAGGCGGTTTCTGCAATGGAAACACTGTGCTCGGCCATCAGCTCCTTGCGCGTCGGGGGCTTCTTGCCGTCTGTGGAGCTCAATGCTGCTTATTTTTACTTCCCTGTGTCTTCAGGTTCTTCAGATTCTCGTTGGTTGACCAACACTGATAATTGTGGCCTTGTCATCTGGCCTCTATTCAGCTCCCAGAGTGCTCACCAAGGTGCTGATGGGGGTGTGGTCTCTGATGAGACCAAGGTGCGTTCCGATGGATGACCTACCTGGACATCCTCATCACTTCCCACTCTCTACATCTGGCTACGTTGGATACTCGGCTGGAAGGTGTCCATTTGGGAGTCATTTGGAGGGGTGATCAAACACCCCAAGTCCTTATTGTCCCCTTCATTGGTAACTCCATTCCTATGAATTAATTTTATACAGTTCAAGCAAGGATCTTCCTTCCTCAGCAATAAAGTGGACAATCTGGTTGTATGGGCTCAGTCCCTCATAGCTGTCCCCGTCCCTCCACCAGGCAGGGGATGCAGCTGGTGGGCCCGTTGGTGGCGTACTCCGAAGAGGCCCCTTATGCTCAGTCCCCCCTGGGGCCTTCTGCAACTTCTCCTATTTGTCCTAAGGGACAAGGACCCAGCGTCCCTGGAGCAGGGTATGTGTGCCTTCCTCCCTGGTGAGGAGGTCCCTCTTGTAGTGGATGAACTCAAGGAACCTGTCTGGGGGCAGTCCCTTCTTGCCCTTTCCTGGGAGACGGTCACCATGGATGCCAATCTATCAGGTTGAGGGGGGTCTTCTTCTGGAAGTCCCTACGGTTCCAGGGGAGGTGGGCCCTTAGGAGGCCTATACACCTATCAATGTTTGAATCTATGAGCGTTCAAGTTAGTTCTAACTCGCTTGCCTACTCCTCTTCAGGGCCTGCCTGTTCGGGGGAGCTAGGCCTATCTGTCGGCCTTGGCCTACATTACATATTCAGGGAGGGACCCGGAGCAGGAGGGTCCTCCGGGAAGTGTCTCTGATCCTGATCTGGGTGGTGGACAATGTTCCCTGCATATCAGTGGTATTCGCTCCGGTTGAGGTCCCTCTGCGACAGGATGTGCTAATCCTTGTGTCACTTTGAGGTCCAACCAGTGTGGATCTGTGTGTGCCCCGTCACTATCACAAGCTCTCTGCCCTTGTTTCCCTGTCCCAGGATTCTCTGGCCGTGGTCATGATGATTTAGTAATGTTATGGCAGGACATTCTGTTCTGTATGTCTTTTCTCCATTTCCCCTGCTAGGCAGGGTTCTGCGCAAATTGCTCTGGATGGGGGGACCAGTGATTCTGGTGGCCCCCGGGTGGCCTAGTGGAGTGTGGTTCGCAGACGTGGTACTGAGGACGGTAGTTCTGTATGTTCTGCCAGGAGTGCCAGCTCTGCTCACTCGGGGCCCCTTTACGTCACCCCGATCTAAAGACTCTGGCCTAGACAGCCTGACTGCTGAAACATCCATCTTGATGGAGACAGGCTTATCTGTCTCGGTGATTGAGACTATGGGAAGTCTAGGAGCAAGCTTCTTCTTCTTCTTCCATCTATTATAGGGTATGGCATACCCATATTGATTGGTGTGAGTCTCGGCCTATTCCCTGTCGGGTGTTCTCTGTTCCCAGGGTTCTTGAGTTATTACAGCATGGGTTGGAGTTGGAATTCTCCAACTCAGTACTCTGAAGGGTCAGGTTCTGCCCTGTCCACCCTGGTTTTTTGCATTATTCTGGATCCCCTGTATGGTGATTGTTATCATTGTTATCTTTACCAGTTGTTTTTGGTGGTTAAATTCTCCCGGCTTCTGGTTCACTGTGTTTCAATGCTGGGGATTTGTGGGAGGTCCCCGGGTATATGAAGGGCCGGGAGGAGCCTGTTTTTGCAGGTCTGCAGTGCACAGCGCCATCTGGCGGATGATAACCCAAGTGTAAGTATTATATCTGGAGCAGGACGTACTGTATACGTATAATACCAATTCTACAGAGTATTTCACAGAATTGTATTTTTTTTTGTCTCCTCTACATCCTGCATCTTATAGTGTGAAAAAGAGGGTATTTTAAAATATTTAAATAACTGCACCAAAACCGAATAGAGGTATATTTGTTTGTAGCAGTGTAATTTTCATGTATGTCACCATTCCCTAATTTATTAATCTCGGAATGGTTACCAGAAACCAGCTCAAGCAGTGTTGTACCAATAGCTGCTGAGTGTTTGCATTCTGCTTGCTGCTTCAGGCCTTACAAATATTTTGCAGTCTGGTTTTCTTTTGGTAAATGCTTCACAGCATCATATCATGTTTGCCTTTGATTTTTATCAGAGCGTGCTGCGATAAGTAACAGAATTGTTCTATTGACTCGTTTGAGATGTAAACATGTGCCTCTAATTAAACGAGCACCTTTTCACACCTTTTCTATAATGCAGCACAATGTGCTTTGTTTATGTCAACAGAAACAACTGTGTACACAGAACAAAGCACGGTGCCTAGTGATGGCAGCTTGCCAACCCTTTATTTTCTGATATAGAAATATATTCTACTGTTTACCAATATTAAGATGATACACCCATACCATGTAGGTACCATGTCTCTGATAGATTTTTCAGAGTGATGTCCTTAAAGGAGCTGTATCACAAAATTGTGTAATATTTAAAATCCACATACACACATTGGCTAATAAGAGGAGGGTCACTTATACACCCAAACTTAATAAAACTCCCGCCAAGCTTGTAATTTTCTTCTCTTGGTAGGAATACAATCCAGGGGTGACAGGTTTGAGTGTATCAGGGGTGTCAGAACCTGTTACCCCAATTTCCTTTTCCTTCTATTAAAATAAAAAAAGAAGCCTTGCTGGTTATTTCTTGTTGCCGGCTCTAAAGGCGACCATCCAGCATATTTATACAGATTTTATAATAGGGCCATTATTTTGTGATAGTGCTCCTTTAACTCTTTAAACACCAAGCACGCAAGTCTCACACAGTTGCCTCTCCTGTCATTAATTGCCATGCACGTGAGAGTTACAGGCCTGGCTTTCCCCCCTGCTAGCCGTCAAGTACTTAAAAAAAACACCTGACCCCTCGATTGATCCAGCCGGGACTTCTCTTCATCCCTGGGGCATCGGATCCTGCCCAGGGGCTCTTCTGGCTTCAGGAGAGGGCCTGGATTCCCCCCACTACGGCAGCCGCGAGAAGAACAAATGTGACCTTTACTCACATGTGGCCTCAATCCCTCCCGCCAGGTCTCCTCTTCACCGGGGGGGGGGGCTCCAGTCCTTCCCTCTTGGGATCTTTCTCGGTGAGGAGAGGGTCCGAAAGGGGCTCCCTCCGCAGTCTCTACCATTTTTGTCACTAGCCCTGCCTCTTGTGGGTGGGGCTGATTACGTCATCCCGCTCCCGGCTCTGAGCTGTCAGATGCTGAGAATGATCACTGGAGGGAGGTAATCTTTTTTCATTGCCAGTGTCTTTTTTACAGTTAACCCGTTCTGAAATGGTAATGGATCCATGAGACCCCTATACCAGTTCACAGGGCTCTAGGTCTGGCAAGTCACCTGCAGCTAGCGGGTGACTTGCCATTAACCCCCAAGCCCGGGGGGTAGAAGAACCCAGGGACATTTAGGCTTTGGAGGCTTGTAGCTGGCAAGACCAGGGGCCACTAAGGCTGGTCCCTGTGCCCTGATCTACAAGCCACCATAGCTGGTCCCTGGGCTGGTTATGCTGGGTAGGGGGGACCCTACGCCAATGAACTTATGTCATTTTTTTAAATTAACCCTTTGTCTTCTTTCGTCCAGCTGGCATAAAAGGCTTCCAGCAGGAGAGCAGAAGCCTGAGTGGCCCGTGTGGGACACAGTGTTCGGGGATGGATGGGAGGTATATATTTTTTTTATGTGTTTTTTTTTTACACTTAACCCTTTGTGAACTGGTAAGGGGTCCATGAGACCCCTATACCAGTTCACAGGGCTTGGGGACTGGCAAGTTACCTGCAGCTAGCGGGGAGGCAGAAAAGCCCAGGGCCACAGAGGCTATGCTACGCTTGTAGCCTGCAGGGTAGGGGGCCACGAAAGCTGGGCTGTACGCCCTGTTCTACAAGCCACCATAGCTGTTCCCCGGGCTGGTTATGCTAGGTAGGAGAGACCTCACATCATTTTTTGGGGGGGATTTTTAAGGGTTTTTAACATATGTGATACCGGGAGAAATCAGGCTTTCACATGCAATATGGTTTTATTTATTAAAATCAATGTTTTATTTAAAATAAACAACACAATTTTTATTTATTTTATACTGCTTTAATTTAAAAAATATTCAAAAAAAACACTGGGAAAGTTACAAACAAGATCTTTAATGTTAAAGCCTAAACTCTAAACTGCAAAAACTCTGTTAAACATAGCAGGAAAATGTGTTTTATATTCTGCTTTTTTTACATTTTTAGGGAAACCCTGTGCAACCAAGGAGTTCTTCGAGGGATTACTTCCAGAAAGATGAGCCTACTACAACAAACTGGGTACACCTAGAAAGCTTGTCTGCAGAGCTGAAGTTGTCAAGTAAAATTGCTTTACTTTGTGGTGTTTGGCAACTTTTCCCTTGACACTACCAATGCATGTTGAGTATTGTTCTGTTTGTGGGACCTTGCTTTTTCAGATTTAACTTTTTACGTTTTTTCTTGTTTGCATATTGTTTTTTTTTTTTTGCTAAATGTGACTTTAATTCTGCTTTTTTATTCTTTTTTGAGAGAAACCCTGTGCAACCAAAGAATTCATGAAGGGATTGCTTCCAGAAATCTGTGACCACATCAACAAGCCTAGTATGCCTAGAAAGCATGAGGTGTGTATTTTCAGAGAACGTAAAGGGTTGTTTTTCTTGAAAAACTTGAAGGTGCACATAGCAGTTGTATTTTATCTGAAAATCTGTATGGGACAGGGACCCTGTGTCCCTGGATCAGGTTTTGGTTCTGTCCCCCCTAGCCAGGCGGTCCCTCTCGTGGTGGCTGGACTCCAGGAACCTGTTGGTGGGCAGATCCTTTCTAGCCCCTTGCTGGGAGACAGTCACCACGGATGCCAGTCTGACAGGTTGGGGGGGGCTTCTGGAGATCCCTAACATTCCAGGGGCAGTGGGGCCCTCAGGAGGCCCACACCCCTATCAACATTCTGGAACTGAGGGCGATCAGGTTGGTTCTAGCCCGCTTGACCCCGCACCTTCGGGGCCGGCCTGTTCAGGTATGCTCGGACAACCAGACGGCGGTTGCCTACATCAATCATCAGGGAGGGACCCGGAGCAAGGGGGCCCTCAAGAAAGTGTCTCTGATCCTGTCCTGAGCAGAGGACAATGTTCCCTACATCTCAGCTGTGTACATTCCGGGGGTGGAGAATCTGGAGGGAATGGTCCCACAGCAACAGGGTGTTTCGCTCTCTGTGTCACCGTTGGGGTCAGTCAGATGTGGATCTGTTTGCGTCCCATCACATCACAAGCTTCCAGTCTTTGTGTCTCTGTCCCAGGACCCTCTGGCCTTAGCCATGGATGCTCTGACAAAGCCCTGGCTGGGTTTTCAGCTACTGTATGTCTTTCCCCCGTTTCCTCTGTTGGGCAGGGTTCTGCGAAAGATCGCTCAGGAAGGGGTGCCAGCAATCCTGGTGGCCCCCCGTTGGCCAAGAAGAGTGTGGTTCGCAGACATCGTGCAGCTGGCGGTAGATCAGTACGTCCTGCCCAAGGATCCAGACCTGCTCACTCAGGTGCGGCTACGCTACCCCAATTTACAAACGCTGGCTTTAACGGCCTGGCTGCTGAGACCTCCATCTTAATGGAAAAGGGGCTGCCTGCCTCTGTTGTTAACATCATGATCAGGGCTGGGAAAAAAGTCCTCTTCTTCCATCTACTATAGGGTTTGGCGTACCTACATTGACTGGTGTGAGGCTAAATCTCTTCCCTGTCATGTGTTTTCTATTCCTAGGATTCTGGAATTTCTCCGACATGGTTTGGATCTGGGGCTTCAACTCAGCACTCTGAAGGGTCATGTTTATGCCTTGGCTGTTTTCTTTCAGAGATCTTTTGCTCAGCATCATCTGGTCAAGACTTTTTTCCAGGGGGTTACTCATGTGCGCCCCCCACGTAAGAATATGTTACCAGTCTGGGACTTGAACTTAGTCCTATCTGCCTTGCAGGGGTCTCCTTTTGAGCCTGTGCATGAGGCTGCTTTGTCCATTCTTACTCTTAAGGTAGTCTTTTTGGTGGCTATCACTTCTGTTAGGCATGTCTCTGAGTTGGCGGCGCTTTTCATCAAGCCCCCTTACTTTGAGAGACACCAGGATAAGGTGGTGTTTCGCTTTAAACCAGACTTTCTGCCTAAAGTTGTGTCTGCTTTTCATCTCAATCAGGACATTGTTCTGCCTTCTCTGTGCCCTAATCCTAGTAACCCTAAGGAGAGGGCTCTACATTCCTTGGATGTGGTTAGGAACCTGAAGTTTTATTTGGTGGCTACTGCACCCTCCAGAAAGACTGATGCTCTTTTTGTGGTCCCTTCTGGTCCTAAGAAGGGTCTGGCTCCAGCTAAGTCTACCATCAGTAAGTGGATCCGTCAGGCTGTGATTCAGGCCTATTCTGCTAAAGGGAAGGATCCTCCCTTCCGCCTTACTGCTCATTGGTGCCTCTTGGGCCTTTCAGCACCAGGCTTTTGTTGAACAAGTTTGCAAGGCCGCTGCTTGGTCTTCTGTTCATACTTTTTCTAAGTTTTACAGGGTTGATGTTCAGGCTTCAGCTGATGCTGCTTTTGGCCACAAAGTTCTGCAGGCGGCAGTGGTTTAATCTGCATATTGTTGCTTTTGGGGATCCCACCCTACCTGCTATTGAATGTCCCAAACATAAGGAATTATCTCTGGAGCAGGACCTGCTGTATACTTAGAACAATACAATTCTGTGATTACTCACCTGTAGAATTGGTATTATACGTATACAGGACGTCCTGCTCCACCCCGCCCTTGTTTTATTATTCTTAGTGCCTCGGTATAGTGGTTGTTATCATGGTTAAAATTGTTTTATTATGGTTGTTATTCTCCCAGCTTCTTGTTAACTGCTTGTCAATACTGGGGAATTTGTGGGAGGTCCCTGGAATATAAGGGAGGAGCCACTTTTTTGCTGTCTCTGCAGTCTAGCGCCATCTTGTGGATGTATTACCCAGCAGGACGTGCTGTATACGTATAATACCAATTCTACAGGTGAGTAATCACAGAATTGTATTTTCTTTTGCATCTTGCCCTGGACATTGTATTTTCAGGCAGTCATAAGGTACATTTCACTGCAGACATATCTGAATCTATGGAAGCAGGTGCTCAAAGCCAATGGGAGGTGTAAAACCAGATTAGCCGCTCGTCCTGCCATAAGTCCTCTTCCAGGGAGTAGAAAAATAAATTATATTCTTGGTGTGCCACACACCCCGCTTCACCTTTAATATTCTTCACGATTGGGTTAACTCACCGCCAGTTGACGCTGTGCAGAGAGGAAGTCTTGTAACGAGCCCCCTTCCGGCCTATATATACCTGGTACCTCCCATTTATCACCAGTGTTTTTCTCTCTGCTTGACGACAAGACAGAAGATTGAAGTCTCCTGCTTACAGGTAGCCGGGGTCTTACCCCGGCACCCCCTTTTGGTCTATTTCTGCCCGGTTTTGATTGTTTGTTACCTTTGTGGTTTAATGGAAGCCTCCCAGCCTAGGCTGCTCACTGGGCAATTGGTAGATGGCACCATAGGTGCCTAGGAGCTTATCTCCTCCGCTCGACCCCCTGTTTTGGGGGCAATGCGGCTATCCGGCATGGGGATCCGGAAATGGGATGCCCCTGTCCCGAGGGTCCCCTTAGCCCCTTACTCTCCCGTTACGGTCCCTTCTCCCTTCACTATGGGGGGGGGGGTTAGAGGGATGTGTATTGCATGTGTGTTTCACTGTGTGTTTTTATTGCATGTGTGTTTTACTTATGTACACTTGTCAGACTGCACCGCAAGAGTGCACTTGGCCTGACTAATCCTCCTTATAGAGCTCTTTGTTATCCTCTGGCAGGTCTTTTAAGCAGCTGCCGGGGCGGGCTGCGCTGTGGCAGGCTGGCTTATAGCTGCCTGCGCCTTTTCTTGGTCACAGCCCCCCTCCCCCCTGGTCTCCTCTCTGAACGGCCGCCGTTTGGCGGCCCGCGTTATCAGCGTGGGCAGCGCTGCTATCTAGGAACTCTAGTTCCCCCCCTCCCCCTTCCTTTGCTGTGGTTGCCTCTTGTTTTGCGGCCGCCATCTGGCGGGCCGCACTGTTCGGGCTTGAAGGGGGCGGGGCTCGGTGACGTTGGAACGTGGTGCGTGGTAGCGGCGGTGGCGTCATGCGGCCGGCCCCAGCCGCACTTCCTTCCTGTCTTAAGGAAGACACGTGCGGGGCTCGCTGCCGCATATGCCTCTGTTTGCTTTTGCTGCCACCACCGCTTTGTTGCCTGCTACTGCCGCCTCCTACTGCTACTAGTACTGCTGTTACCGCTGTTGCTGCTGCTGCTGCGGTTTTCGCTTCAGGCTGATGCTGCTGCATTACTGATCATTGCTCCCTTTTTTCCTATTTACTGCTGGTTGCTAGGCGTTTCAGCCTTACTCAGGTAAGCGGCCTCACCTTGTGTGGGGCCGTCTAGTTTTTATTAAAAAGTTATAATAATAAAATTATAAGAAAAAGGGGAAAATATTAAAGAGGATGTTTTTTATTATATGGATTAAGAAAAGGAGGAATTATAGAGGGCAAGATTTTCCTTTGCTTATTTAAAAGCACCTTGATGCTGTGCATGAGTATTGTTTTGCATGTTGCCATATGTTGTCTGGGGGTCTTACTGTTGGTTTTCTTCCCCCACAGATCCTGGGAATCCCTCAATAAAGCGGCCTCCCGGTTCTATATTACCTGGCTAGTCCTTCTTTTCTTAAATTCTTTTATTATAAATTAAATCCTCCCTTCCGGGACATTTACAAAAAGGGGCATCCCGGGTGGCTTATGCCTTAAACCCAAAATTTTGCGAATACCATAAATCACCATATGGAGGCTTCCAATATTACCGGAAATGGTTCTTCTGGGCCATCTAGGGTGTGCGGAGGGTGTGGGACTCCGCTCCCAGCTGATGATGTTTTTGTATGCATTCCTTGTGCAAAGCAGAGTATTGCGCGTCAGTCCGCTGCCCCGGCTGCTGGCCCTTCGCAACTTCCATCATCCCCTACCCCTCCCTCCCTGTTCCGGACCCCGCTTGACATTGTCAAGAGTGGGGAGTCGCAATCGAGAAAATAGTTTCCGTTAAAGCAGGGTTAAAGGCCTCTGCGAAACGGAAGCACCTGACTCCTGTACCTCCGGCGTCACAAGATGAAGTATGTGAGCCTGTGGATTGGTCTGATTGCTCCCTGGACGAGGAGGGAGAATTTCTGGTGGAGTCAGATGAGCCTGCAGATCAACTTGAGGTTGATGCTATTGGCGATTTGTCTGCGGGGGGTTCTCGTGACACCCCCTCCATTCTGGCTCAAATGTTTGAAATTTTGAATTTAGATCCACCTGAGGCCGTCACCCTGCCTAAGGGTCAGTTGTTTAATGTGCCTCAGCCACCTTTGGTTTTTCCCAGACAACACCACTTTGAGAGAGTTGTGCTCAAAGAATGGGAACATCCCACACGGTTAACTGGAATTCCTTCCAGTTGGGAGAAACGTTATCCTTTTCCACCAGAATTGGTGAAGCTTTGGTCGGTTCCTCCTGACGTCGATACCCCTGTATTAGGGCTCTCCAGCACGGCTATGGTGCAGTCTGCTGAGACTACTGCCCTTAAGGATGGTGATTGACCAGTACGCTCGCCATGGTTTCAGTTATGCTGGGTCAACAATGCGCCCGGTGTGTGCTTTGGCGCTTCTTCTATTGCCAGTTAGATCTGTAATTCAGGGTCTGTGTGTGGATCTTGATCCCACTTGCAAGGAGCTTATTGCTCTCAGGCAGTGTGAGTCTTTTGTTTCCTATGTTCTGTCCGCTCAGGACGATGCGCTGGCTATGAGTAGCAAGACAGCTGCAATGCTGGTGGCTATTCGTCGGGCAGTATGGCTGCGCCAGTGGTCGGCGGACGCAGCTTCTAAAAAGGTGCTCACAGCTCTCCCCTTTTTGGGGTTGCGGCTGTTTGGTGATAAAATTGATTCAGTTGCAAAAGGTGGTAAAATGCAGCAACGTAAGAGGCCTCGTCGTCCCTTTCGGGGGGCAGGTTCTGGTAGGCCTTCCTTTCGGGGATTCAGAGCAGGTAGGGGGGGCTTCCTTTCCCGCTAACAGAGGTGCAGGTTGGACTCAGGGGAGGGGCCGTGGCCGTCCCGCTCAGTCCTGGGGCACCAAGCCCAAACCTGCCGGTAAGCCCGCTCAGCAATGAGGGGCTGCCCTCACCCGTGCGGGATGATTGCGACACTTCTCCAAGGTTTGGGACCAGGAGGTTCCGGACAGATGGATCCGGGAGGTAGTGTCGTCCGGTTACAAACTGGAGTTCGAGTCTCGCCCTCCTTCACGGTTCTTTCGGTCTCGGGTGCCCACCGATCCTTTAGCCGCAAAGGGGCTCCTGGCATCGGTAAAGAATCTGTTAGAAATGGCGGTCATCCGGCCGGTACCTCGCTTAGAGATGGGCCTCGGTTTCTACTCCAATTTTTTTGCAGTCCCCAAGAAAGACGGGTCAGTTTGTCCCGTCCTGGACCTGAAATTACTCAACAGGTTCATCCGTTTTCGGAAGTTTCGCATGGAAACTTTGCGAACGGCCGTCGGTTCCCTTCGGCAGGGGGACTTCATGACGTCCATAGACATCAAGGATGCTTATCTTCATGTTCCCATCTGCCACGCTCATCAACGTTTTCTTCGATTCGTGATGGAAGATCAGCATTTTCAATTCGTGGCACTTCCGTTTGGCCTTACCTCGGCTCCAAGAGTGTTCACCAAGGTGCTGGCAAGGGTGATGGCCATTTTCAGATCTCGGGGCATTCGTGTCGTACCTTATTTGGACGACCTTCTCATCATGGCTCCGTCGCTCAATCAATCGGAGACAGACACCAGGATGGTGGTCTCCACGCTGGAAAGCTTTGGTTGGGTGATCAACTTCCCCAAGTCCTCCCTCGCTCCGGCCAGGGTGGTGTCCTTCCTGGGGATGCAGTTGGACTCTCTTCAACACAGAGTGTTTTTCCCCCAGTCCAAAATTCATCTGATTCAGGGGTTGGCTCGGGTCCTACTTTCCAATCCTCGGCCGTCCATCCGTCTGGGGATGAGGCTGGTAGGGTTGATGGTTGCCTCCTTCGAGGCAGTTCCTTTTGCTCAATTTCACACGAGGACGCTTCAGCTTTATCTGTTGGCGTCTTGGGACCGGCAGCCTCGGTCGCTGGATCAGCCCTTCCAGTTGTCCTCCCGGGTCCGGCAGTCCCTCCAGTGGTGGTTGGTCTCGACCAGTCTTGTGAAGGGCAGGTCTTTCCTGACCCCTCTTTGGGAAATTGTCACCACGGACGCCAGTCTGTCGGGATGGGGCGGATTCTGGAAGGAGCTGCAGTTCCAGGGGCAGTAGGGGCCTCAAGAGGCCCACTTACCTATCAATGTTCTGGAGCTGAGAGCCATCCGTCGGGTTCTTGCTCTCCTGACTCAACACGTTCTGGGCCTTCCGGTCCAGGTGCGTTCAGACAATCGAACAGCGGTTGCTTACATCAATCATCAGGGAGGGACTCGCAGTCTGAGTGCTCTCAGAGAGGTGTCCCTGATCCTGACCTGGGCAGAGGCCCATGTTTCTTGTCTCTCGGCGGTTTACATTCCAGGAGTGGAGAACCAGGAAGCGGACCGGTTGAGCAGGGGCTCTCCCCGTCTAGGAGAATGGGCTTTCCATCCTAAGGTTTTTCGCTCACTGTGTCTCCGATGGGGGACACCGGAGGTGGACCTGTTTGCCTCTCGTCACAATCACAGGCTCCCGAACTTCGTGTCGCTCTCCCAGGATCCTCTGGCTCTGGCGGTGGACGCCATGTCCCTGAGTTGGGGATCTGGGATTTCTATACCTGTTTCCTCCGATACCCATGCTGGGCAGGGTGGTTCGGAAGCTGGCTCTGGAAAAGGTGTCCGCCGTTCTCGTGGCCCCAAGGTGGCCAAGGCGAGTGTGGTTCGCAGACATCGTTCGGCTGGCAGTGGACCAGTTCGTTCTGCCTCTTCGGCCCGATCTGCTCACTCAGGGTCGGTTGTGTTACCCCAATTTACCAGCGCTGGGTTTGACGGCCTGGCTGCTGAAACCTCCATCTTGAAGGAGGAAGGTCTTTCTGACTCAGTCGTTAAGACTCTGATCAGTGCCCGGAAGAGGTCTTCTTCTATCATCTACTATAGGACTTGGAAAGCCTATATCGCTTGGTGTGAGATGAGATCTTTTCCTTGTAGGGTCTTTTCGGTCTCCAGGATTCTGGAGTTTTTACAATCAGGGCTGGACTCTGGTCTTCAGCTAAGTACGTTGAAAGGGCAAGTTTCTGCCTTATCTATCTTTTTTCAGAAGCGTTTTGCGCTTCAGCCTTTGGTAAAACTTTTTTCCAGGGGGTTACGCATGTGCGGCCTCCCAGGAAACCATTACTCCCGGTTTGGGATTTGAATTTGGTTCTTTCTGCTCTTCAGGCTCCTCCTTTTGAGCCTTTGCAAGATATTGCTTTGTCTACCCTGACTCAGAAGATTGTCTTCTTGGTAGCGATCACTTCGGTCCGGCGTGTCTCAGAGTTGGCGGCCTTGTCTATCCAGGCGCCTTACTTTGAGAGGCATCAGGATAAAGTGGTCTTTCGGTTCAAGCCAGACTTTCTTCCTAAGGTTGTTTCTGCTTTTCATTTGAATCAGGATATTGTTCTTCCCTCCTTGTGCCCTAATCCTAAGAATGACAAAGAGAGGGTTTTGCATTGCTTGGATGTAGTACGCTGTGTTAAGTACTACTTGATTATCACGTCTCCTTTTCGTAAGACAGATGCCTTTTTTGTTGTGCCCTGTGGGCCTAAGAAGGGTTTGGCACCAGCCAAATCTGCCATTAGCAAATGGATACGTCAGGCCGTTACTGCGGCCTATTCTGCTAAGGGGAAAGTTCCCCCTTTTCGTATCACTGCTCATTCTACTCGCGCCATTGGGGCGTCTTGGGCTTTTCAGCACCAAGCTTCTGTTGAACAAGTTTGTAAGGCCGCCACTTGGTCTTCTGTTCATACTTTTTCTAAGTTTTACAAAGTTGATGTGCGGGCCTCAGCGGATGCTGTTTTTGGCCGCAAAGTTCTGCAGACTGCAGTCATTTAAGTTATGCTTCACCTGGCCTTGAGATGCCCATCACTTGTGGACACTGCTTTTGGATGTCCCAATCGTGAAGAATATTAAAGGTGAAGCGGGGTGTGTGGCACACCAAGAATAATACCATTTTGTGAGTACTCACCTGAAAAATGGATATTGTTGGTGTGCCACACACCCCGCTTCACTCCCACCCTTTTCGGTATTCCGAATCCTTTATATGGTGAAGCTTTTATTTATATTGATTTATTTTGAGGTTACCGTTAAAATACTGGTACCTTGTCTTTCTGCTTTTTACTACACTGGTGATAAATGGGAGGTACCAGGTATATATAGGCCGGAAGGGGGCTCGTTACAAGACTTCCTCTCTGCACAGCGTCACCTGGCGGTGAGTTAACCCAATCGTGAAGAATATTAAAGGTGACGCGGGGTGTGTGGCACACCAACAATATCCATTTTTCAGGTGAGTACTCACAAAATGGTATTTTTTATTTATCCGGACATATAGGGGGTAATGCTAATTATTTAGTGAATCAAGTTCAACACTGGCTGCACATTTGGGTTTTTACCACCTGCATCTTGGTGAACTTTTTTACTTTCACACACAAACAAGTGCTGTAAAGAATGTTCGTTCTAATGTTTCCCAGAAAAAAGTCACATGCACATGTGGCCAGGTTCAATACATTTTTGCAATGACATAAAGATTGTTTTTTAATATTTGGAAACCACAGCACCCTATGGGCTATGCAGAACAAATAGCAAATACTTTAGCATAGCTCATAGGGTGCTGTGGCTTCCAAACTGTTAAAATATTATCCTTATGTCTTTGGAAAACGATGCACCCACCTGTAAATAAGCCACATCACTGGTACCAGTGTTTTTTTAAAGGAGAAAATAGAACAAATGTTATTTCACTTTTTGAGTGTTGTATTGTTTTATTCCTGTGACTCTATGTTGCTAAAGTGGGAGTGGCTTTCCTGGCCTTGAGTAAAAACTACTGTTTACAAGTCCTATAATCCTTCCACTGTAACAGGTGAACTCATCAGCAGCTTTGGCAAAATCAAGCAGCAGTATTGCCCTCCCCAGGTGAGAATGCTGCAGTAGCCCATGGAACACAAGATCTGAAGAAACGTAATTACAGCAGAAAGGGGTAAACCTGTGAACTCAGAAATGAAGGTGTTGTCTATGCCTCAGCCAGATGATTAGCAAAAGTTAGGTTTCTGCTCTGCTCTATACCAAACACACCAGTTGATGTACATGGCTAAGGTTAATACATTGTTACGATTAAAAAATAATAAAGAGAAAAGAAAAAACTCACAGAGGTTCAGCACCTTGAGGAGATCATTTTGGCACATGATAAAAAGTGGACATAACCTTTATCATTTTAAAGCTTTCCGAGATGTAAGTTTCAATTCACACCCAAACACTTGAGTGGAGTTAAACAACAAAGGGAAACTTGTTACCGAGTCTGTGGAAATGACCTGCCTGGAGTGTGAGGAGCCAGCTATGCTTGTCCAAGATAAGCGTGATACAATTCAAGAGGAACAAATCATTTGTCAGCCGGCTTTAAATCAATAGAAGTTCCTTGTTTATTCAAACTCATTTTAAAATCCAGTGCGGATCCATGTTAAAATAGCAGCATAATAGTCAAAGAGATGTTTCCATGAGATTCATTGCAATGACCATTGCACTCTTACTCTTGCTGAGCACAAGCTTGAATAAACAAGAAACTTTTATTGAGTTGAACCTGGTGGACAAATTCATTTCATCCAGACTGGGATTTTGATTTGTGTCCAAGGGACATCCCGGTTTGGGATGCCCTTCTGTGCGAAGCCCCCAAAACCGCCTGGTACAACTCACCTCTTGCCTGTCCTGTGGTGCATTCGAGGGCTCTCATCCATTAAAGAGGAACATTTGAGGTCATGGGGAGTTAATAAAAACTCCCCAGACCTGGCTTGCCCCAGACCCCATGCCCCTCCGGTTTACAAAAATATAACATTTTACTTACCTCTCTAGTCGCATCCTTCTGCTCCGCCACTGTCCTGGTAGGCTGCAATGACACTCAACGTGATATCTGAGGATCAGCGTGGGACATTTGAAGAGAAGGTGGCAACAGGCAAGGCCAGCGTGTAGCCGTCGCTCTAGGGCCTGCTAAGTGGGGGTGAGGGGTGGAAACAGGCCAGGAATACTGCAGGATTTTGGCATTTTAGATAACCATAAGGCAGTGAGGGAAGGGATGTTTAAAGAGGAACACCAGAAATGGTCTAATGTTACTCTTTAAGAGCTGCTTGTGGCTCATATGCAGTGCTCAGCAAACGGTTCTCTTTACATGCAAAGTTCGGCAATGAGGTGCGCAACTATCTACATCCCCAGTGGCGCACGCTCCCATCCCCAGCATACCTGAATGGCTGAAGCCTGGAGCAGACTTACAGCTTGGGGATGCAGGCGCCAGATGTTTACATCAGCAAAAGTGCCAGGAAGCCGGTGAGTTCTGCGGGGGAGTTTTACACAGTGGGGCATCCCCTTCCCGTAAAAGAAGAGCCACAAGATTTGAACAGTGGCATGGTCAAATTCTAGTTGTTGGGTCATTATGCATCATCTGCAAGGATGGCTTCATACCCAGATCTGTGGAGAATGCCTTTAACATAGATGAGTGGGTCCAGAGATTTCCATTACCAGTGTTCCCTAATCCTACCCTTGAGAAGCACCAAAAGGTCATGTTCTGCAACTCTCCACACAGAGTTACGGGTGACATCATTAGCAAAGCAGCAGTTACAGATCCAGCTAAGTGGCGAAATGCAAATCATGACCAGGTAGTTGGTCCCTGCCCTAGACCATAACATTTTCAGCAAACGTTGCAATCTGTTCTCTGATGTTTCTCGTCTGACATGCCTACATCCATCCATTTGATAAAGTAGAAAACATGACTCATCGGTGAAAGCAAACATTTGCCAGCAGAGGTCCAGTTTTGATACTGCTGTAAAGTTTGAAGCCTTTTGCTTCTGCTTGGGAGCTCTAACCACATTACAGTTTACTGAACTGTTGTTTTAGACCTAGGAAACACCACTGCAGCTTCTGGCACTCTAATTCTAAATGTGTCAAACTCATTTTCATCAAGAGTCACTTCAGCATTATGGTCGCCTTCAAAGGGGCCGTAAATAACAAACACAGAACAAAATGCAAACACGACCATTTAAATGTATGGTTACAGACACAAATTATTTTGCTCAGGGCAGCACACACAAGAAGTGGTTTATAGTGTGTATTTTATTGCTAGCTGTCTCTCCTCACCTCTGTGCACCTCTTTTTGCCTCATTTTGCCCTCCTCACATCTGCCGGCCTTACCTCTTCTTGCCTCACCTTTGCTTTCCTCATCTCGACCCTTCTCACATCTGCCTGTCTCACCTTTGCTTTCCTCACCTCAGCTCTCCTCATATCTGCTTGTCTTATCTTTGTTTTCCTCACCTTGGCCCTTCGCACCTCTTCCTGCCTCACCTTTGCTTTCCTCATCTCGACCTCCTCTCACATCTGCCCTCCTCACCTCTTCCTGCCTCACTTTTGCTTTCCTCACCTCTTCCTGCCTCACCTTGGCCCTCCTCACCTCTTCCTGCCTCACTTTTGCTTTCCTCACCTCAACCCCTTTTCATATCTGCCTGCCTCATCTCTTCCTACCTCACCTTTGCTCTCTTCACTTCGGCCCTCTTCACATCTGCCTGTCTTACCTCTTCCCGCCACACCTGTTCAGTTTGGGCTACAGACAGGAAATGCTTTATGTCCGGTATTCTATTGCTGCTGTAACCAACCTAACTCACCTGGGCCCACCTCACCCCTTACCCCTAGCTGTGGCTGTGTTTGCTGTATTTGAGTCAATTTTGCCAGACGAATGCTGAGCGAAACCTGAGCAAACTAGTGGAATGATGCCACGTCCTGCCGGGTCACGCCACTTTCAGATGTCAACAACCTATTACATTTACCAAAAAGGTGTGTGTGCTGCTAGCTAGCTAGAGCACCAGTTGTCATTTGTTAGATACAACTGAAACTGGAGCATACTGCCGGAAACTAGTGGATAATGGTGGATGCAAGCGTAGGGCTTACTGTATATAACAAGCAAATATAACATATATACTTGTGTGCACAACACCACCATTTTATACAAAGGAGAGCAATATTTACAGTGCACACAAAGAATACTATAGTGCCAAGTGGAAACCTCTTCCAAACATAAGAGAAGCAGACATTAGAACTGTGGTCATTAGACGTTAAGTAAAATCATCTGATTCTTACCTTGAATCTGCTCCCAAGGCACGTGCGCGACCCGTCTCTTACTTGACTGCATTGCCTGCACCCAGTGTCAGGTATATCTGAATAGTTGGCGGCAGGTGTGCATCACCGTGACCCTCACCATTAACCATGTTTTTGTTGTTCAATTCCTGGGCTCCTGAGCATGAGGGTCATCAAGGAGCCTTTGCCATGGGTTCAAACGGGGGCCCCTGAGGCGCTTATAGGACCTGATTAAGATCCCAGGACGTGACTATTGGCACCCTGCGTGAAAGTGCAGACTAACCTATGCTCTGCGATTGTCCGTTGAAAAGAAAGGCAGAAACATGGCCTTTAAGAGCGCTGCTGGGCTGTAGGCTAGCATCCAGGCCTTGCTGGAGGAATTCCAAAATTTTGGGTATTGAGAAGGTCCTACAGGAGTGGCCCTTAGATTCCCACCAAGACACGAAGGTCCTCCAAGTCCTGCAGTAAATTCTAGAGGACGGTTTTCATGCAAGGTCCGAATTACCACAGCAGACAAACCCCTCTCAAACCCTGCTCCATTGCCAGGCTGACCGGATCTGTGAACCACACCCTTCTGGGCCAGTGTGGGGAGATCAGGATGATGGGAATCTGCTCGCAGTTGACCTTTTTTACCACGCAACCCAGAAGTGGCAGGAATGCGTAGAACAGGCTGTACCCTGACCAGGGAATGGCCAAGCGCATCAACCGCCATGGGCAGGGGGTCTCACATCCTGGACACGAACCTCTGGACCTTCCGATTGCGTTGAGATACAAAGAGATCCACGTCCGACACTCCCCACCGGTCGCAGAGGGCTTGAAACACTTGGTCCACCTTCTCCCTGCTCAAATAAACGGCCTGCAGTTTCTCCACACCCGAAATGAGAACTGCCGAGATGCGCGGAACATGAAGTTCTGCCTACCTCATGATGCAACTCCTGGAACACCTGCCAGCTCCTGGTACCCCCCCCCCCCCCTTGATGCTTTATGTAGGCCATAGCCGAGGAATTGTCCGACTGTACCCTGAAAGGAAGGCCCCGGAGCTGGGCAGACCAATGCCGCTGGTCCCAGAAACTTTAAACTGTCTGGTTGTCCAGCACCCCAACCCGTCAGACTGGCGCAGAGCACATCTGCACAGTTCTGCATCATTTCTCCATTTCAGAACAGCATTGGTAGAGGCATGGAGTGGAACTGGGCATGCATCCAGGCCAAGGAGATGCATGCCCTGCCTGATCGTGGAATGTTGGTCTGTCAGCAGCGACCCCCACTGCCTCCTGAAGAGCCAGGCACCTCTACACCGGGGAAAGAGGCTCTCTTTCACTCACGCCATATGTCATGCATACAGCTCTGTTTAAAAATGTAAAAACCTCCCCCAAACCTCACCAGCCTGTTGCCCTTCCCATCCAGTTTTACCTTTGGGCAATTTATACTCATCTGGGTCCCTCAGATTCCAGGCGACCTTTGATGGGCAGCACCATCTTGCAATCCCTTCAAGGCACTGCACGCAGCCTCCGATCTCAGCGCCTGCGCAGTGCCGATGAATGAGCTGCAATAGGGGCTGCATGAAAAGCCACGCGAGTAGGTGAGTGACTAGGACAGCGCTGGATCCTGAGAGGATTGCTGCTGTCATGTAGCATCGGCTAAGCTGGCAGGGGACAGAAAAATGTCTCTGAAGCAGACGGATGTCCCCTTATCAGCTGGCGGAAACATCCAAAAGGTAAGCAGGGCCCGATAAGGAGGGGTATCGGCCACATTTCCTTTTAGATCCGTTGTTCCTGAAAAAAGAGTTTACTGAACCCATGAAATAGGGAGGGAGAGCTGCCGCATTTGCAGTTAGAGGAGGAAGCATCTGAGCATGGGAGTTCATCTCAGCCAACATTGTTTAAAGCAACGTGGGACCCACAAAGCAGATGTCTGCCCTGGAGTCTTTTAGGATCCAGGGCCAGCTGCACAGGTTTTATTCCGCTTTAAGTAGGTTTCATATAATTGTTTTTAATTATAGGTGTAAAAAAAAAACTAAAATACTATTTTTCCATATCCAATTACCCTATTTGTTGCAGAAACTCCATTTAATCTATCCATGTCCCCGTGGGGGATCCTGCAGTCTTGCACACAGTGCCTTACAACCTGGATTCAACAATATTGTCCCCATGCTTAGTACAGTAGATTATTTATAAAATGGATGGCTTTAAAGTAAAGCATGTCAAAAACAGCAGCAAAATAAATAAGTCATAGTATTACCATTAATATACACCAGTGTGAACACTTTGTGAGGTAATATCCCCTTTCTCAGGGCAGCGTATATACAACATAGATCATGTACCTTGAATGGCTATGTATATACATACAAGAAAGTCTTATTGGCAGGGAGCTGTTCTATGGATATGGCAGGAGAGACATTACAGCAGAGACAGCGAGAGGTAAGGGTAACAAGCTTTAGTTGGCAATGGCATATTAGAACTGCAGCTTTTCTCAGATGTGAGCACATCATCTCCTTGGCATAAATGTCATTTGTTTGCCATAGTCATTAGGCGGGTGTCTCTGTACCCGGGGAGAAGCTGTAAATGTATTTCCCAGGTGTCGCTGGCCATTATCCATCGTAAATTGAAAAATGTCTAACGTTAAGCAGGTGCAACTTAGCTTTTACTTTCGAGTGACATTTGCATGAAAATGATTCCTTTCGGCCTTCCAGACACTATAGAGTTGTTTTAGGCCATAAAAGAAGTTCTGGATTGTATAAATCTTTCACATTACTCTCTACGAGCATTAAATTCCCTGCAGCACATGATGGCGTCCCTGCAATGTAATGCTGTGTGTAGGAGCCAGGCTAATGGCAACACATTGATCTTTGTTCAGTGGCCGCACTTAGCATTCTGCCCAAGGGGCGCAGCTCCTCTGATGTCACACTCTGCAAGCCTAAACAGAGGAGATATATTGAGCACCACTTTCCTGCATTTCCAGCCTCTTCGATATAAAACAATATTAGGATACATAACCTGCCCATTATTACTGCCCTATAACTGATTGCTGAATGTTAGATTTATTCGCAGTTATTACTCTCTTTTAGAGGTCTGGAAGGCAGATGCAAGGCCCCTCCTCCAGGCCACTGGTGGAGGGTGTGGGGGTGGTAAGGAGGGTTCTTGGAGCTTAGATCTAGATCAAGTCCTTTCAGCTTACAGCATGTCAGCAGATTTGATCACAGTTGTATCACAATCGCCATACCTAAGCACTTTAGCTCCACTTGGAGGCTGCGGGCACTGCTGGACTTAATCCCTTAATCCAATGTGTTCAGGTCCTCTCCAGCCCCCTGGGCTGCCTCAGGAACTTCCTGTCTCTCTCTCTAGGGCTCTTAGCTGGCATTAGCTGTCTATATCTCTGCCTCTCCTAACAATAATGTGTAACCTCAGATTGATAACTTCTAGAACAAAGAATGATGTCTGCACTCCCCTTAAAAATTGTCAGCTGTATCTAATTTTTAAAGGATTTGCTCATGGTCCCTCCCAAGAACACTCTGCAGATGTTATTTCCACATGCTATGGATAACTCGTTCTATGGAGCCTGTGCTTCTCTATGGGGCTGTTCTCATCCCTGCCTAGAGTCTATTTTCTATTAAAACACTTACCCTTGCATCCTCTTAAGAATATATGGGGGTTCCTAATTATTGGCTTGATGCAGAGCCTCCCCGTCCAGCTATCCCGTGCGTTTTCCCGTTGGTTTTGGGCTTTGATCGGGCCAGGAAAGGGCGCTACGTTGATTTTAGTGTGCGTTTATGCGCTCAGGTGTGCGCTCAGCCGCCTTTCCGATTGTCGGCTCGCACGAGGCTGTTTCCCGGCAAAACGGACGCCTCGTTCATTGTTCCGTTTTTTTCAGTGATGCAGAGCCTTGTTTTCCGATTGAAATCAGCCTAATGAAACGGGGCCGCCGAGCCTTCACTTACGGCAAGTCAGAGCAGCCTTATTTGCACTCGGGCAATAATATGCAGTCCTCTGTTGGAGCACATCAGCGGCGCCAGCTCCGCGGTCTTGTCCTGCTGAGTATGGCAGAAACCAGACTGCACCTATTTGAGCTCACCCGCCTTACTGGGTATGTGTATGAAACTTGTATTGTTTGCCCACCCTGTCTGACTTTGTTTTTTCCCTTAACACACTATTTGGTAATTTTTTTGTTAGTATATTTTTAGCCTAATTTTTTAACTTTAAATGAAATGGGTTAAGTGATAGAACCCTATTGCGTCATGTTCTTGCCCTCTTATGTAAGTAGTATTCCCCAGACTTTTTTAAGTCTGGTTGGATGGTAGGTTGGATGTGCATGTAGGCTCATTACAAATGTCCTTTCCTCCAACCCTACCCCGCTCACCTATTTGTCCCTCTTTTCTATTGTTGCAATGCACACCTTTTTTTATTTTTATTTTGTTTTTTTTTGTTTTTGGGCAGGAGACTCTGGCTATCCTTTGCTCCCCTGGCTGCTGACCCCAATCCTGCACCCATCTTCACAGGCAGAGGAGCCCTACAATACTGCCCCCAGGAGGACTCGCTCTGTGGTGGAGCGAGCCTTTGGTCTCTTGAAGATGAGGTTCCGTTGTCTGGATCAGACTGGTGGGGCACTACAATATACGCCTGCAAAGGTCATTAAACTAATCATGGCTTGTTCCACTTTAAGAGAGGGAGTCTGCCATTTCTGAGTAAAGTCTCATTAAAAAGGGTTTCACACAGTGGGGCATCCCGATCTGGGATTTCCAGGGGGAAGACCAGTGTCCGCTCTGGGTTTTGTTCTGCTTTATGTGAGGGAACCTGTGTTACTTTAAGAATAATGTAAAGGAGGTGGGTTATTCCATCCTAACCTGATTTGGTCATGATGTTTTAAAGCAGGCCAAAACCCATGTAACCCAGCCCTTTGGAGTGTGAAGAAATCCAGGGCTGGGTTACAGGCATCATGTCTCTGGGGCATTCCAATTTGGGATGTCCTGCACGTCACTGCGGGGGAACGTCAGAGCTATACCAGGAGCTATGCCATCTTTACACAGGAGCAGGACGACATCATCATGGATGTGAGTATGCGAGCGTGCGTTTATGTGCGCGCACACATTCCTTATGATAAAAAAAAACTAAGCGCAAGAATAGTCTGAAACAACTTAGTTTGTCACGTCAAATACAAGCCCACCTTAGTTTAACCCATGTACGCAGCAACAAACTAGGCTACATGCCGATAGAAGAACTAGGGCAATGTGAGGCAGCAAAAGGTTAATCAAGTGACGTTAGTTAGGCCAGGAAACTTGTTAATGTATTTTGTGGATTAATGGTGGGTCCTTGTATCTTTTTTTTACAGATGATGCTGCAGAATCGTTTTTTTAGAGTTTGGGCTTTTCAATAAAGCACGCTGAAGGTCCGGTTTAAAAAGGGCCTCAAAAAAACAACGCCCAACCAAACCATAAAAACAATGCTAAACTAAGGTTGTTTTTCATTCACAGATCAAAGAAAAACACAGCCACAAGACCCCGAGGCCTAATTTTTAACATGTTTAATTCAAATTTAAATTGTTTTTTACTTTTGTTTTATCAAAAAAAATCTCAAAACCACAAAAGCAAAAAAAAAAGTTTGATTAAAAAAACATAAACAGATTTTGTGAGTTGTCTTTCCTGCAAATGTACAATCACACAACATCATCACACATTTACATGACACAAAAGGTTTAGATATGGGACAAAAAATCAGAAAAACTCACAACCAATTACGGTAAACATTAAAGGCAAGGAAGAAGGAACACCAAAGAGATTAAGGTATGCATTAATGGCAAGAAAGAAGGAACACCCAAAAATAAATTTGACAATATATATATGTGTCAAATTGGCAGTTGGTGCCATATGCATATTCCAATGGAGGTTTAGGGATGTGCGCTTGCGTGTAGCCAGTGTTGGCAACTGAAGAGCCATGGAGATGTAAGTATACTTAGAAAAATCAACAAAATGGAAGGTCAAATACGACGGAAACCAAGCAGGTACGTTCAAAAACCAAGGAAAAAGCAGGGAAAAACAGGCCGCCCGTGTGAACGGGAACGGAAGCCCCGATCAAATTGAAGGCACCCGAGAGAGCAAAAAAAACTTCCCGAGTAAATACAAATTGACGGATCAGTTAGGGAGCCATTCCGACTGAGGCTCTGCATCACATTTGTGCCACGATTCAAACGGGAGCCCCGGACAATCGGAAGGTTTTAAGCTCAGACCGGGGGAGGCTCTGCATCAGGCCCTATATTCACTAAGTAATGTGTCTTATCCACAGTAAGGGCTCTACTTCTTTATCAATCTTTTTATTGTGTATATTCTGAGCATTATTCTAGAAGCATAATACTGTTTATACACAGAATTTAAAGATTACAAACAACATAAGTCACAATCAGAAGCCTATTCACTGCATAGAACAAAATCGATTCAAGAGTTACTAAAGAAATTCAATTCAAATAAATTTAAAGAAAAATAACCCCTATGAGGGGGGGGGGGGGAGGTAAGGAGGGGAAGTAAAGGAAGGGGTTGAGGAAGGATCAGATGCTCATTAGGTCTACATCAAAATCTGTAGGCAGAAATTTCCGAACCCAAGGATTCAACAGCTCCCTGAACAGCAACAAAGTCCCATTGTGAATGGCGGGCTTTTTTTCCATTGCCATAATGCGGTTGAAATTGTTTTTAAAGGCGTTGAAGCTCAAGGTGGGGGACCTCCAAGCCCCAGCTATCACCAGCTTTGCCCCTGATAGGATATAATACATCATCCGCTTTTTTGGTCTAGAACTGTGGGGGATTGGGGCGTTGAGGAGAGCTACCCAAGGGTCTTTGACCACATATCTGCCACATACCTTGCTGAGAACTCGAAAGATTCTTGACCAATATTCTGGGCAATCCCACCACACATGCCGGTATGACCCCAGTGAGAGGCACCCGCGGAAGCAGTTCCCCTGGAACTCAGTGGAAAAGTGTTTCATTCTCTCTGCGACCATATACCATCTTGCCATTAGTTTTACGTTAGCCTCGATTAAAGTCACAGACGCCAAGCAACCAAAGGAAGCATTCCACGTCCATTTTTCTTGATCCATCTCCCTACCCAGTTCATGGTGCCAATTTTTGGTATAGGATGGGCATGTATCCGTACCCCTTGAAGCCAAATTATGATATATCTCTGAGATTGCTCCTCTGCCTCTGGGATCCTTACAGCAGCGCGCCTCAAAAAAAGTTAGTTTTTCAAACATTTCCCACCATGGATCTCACAAAATGGCGAACTTGCAGAAAACGAAAAACCTCATTAGATTACAGGTGAAATTTATCCCTCATCTGTTGGAATGTACTGACCTCTGAGGATTGCAGACAATCTGAAACTCGCCGTATGCCTGCCTCCTTCCATGTATTAAATCTACCAGGGTCCTCTGCCCCTGGGGGAAACATTGGATTGTTCCACAAAGAAAGGAGAGGGAGGTACGGGGACACCAGTCCGCCCGAGTATTTAACATCATCCCACACTTGGAGCGAATGTCTAACAATAGGGTTTTGTAATAACTAGGGATGAGCGAATCGATCCGGACGAACCCGGATTCGATCCTAATTTCAGGAAAAATTCGATTCGGATCGAATCCGAATTTCCCCGCGATTCGATCACTCGAAGTTTTCCTTTAACATCCATTCATTTACATTTACAGGCATTCTAAGATGGCGGACGGGACATGTCTGGACATCTATCCCGCGCCAGTGCAAGCTGGGGCAGTCACATGCAGCCTATCAGCAGCCAGCAAGCCCGGTGACGTCACACAGCGGTATTTAACGGCGGCCATCTTGCTTTTCCTCATTTCTCTATTGCATTCGTGACAGACAGAACGCTGTGTAGCTGAGGCAGTTAGACAGGCTGGAGACAGGGGCAGACAGGGACAGGCTGGAGACAGGCTGGAGACAGGCAGGAGACAGGCAGGAGACAGACAGGAGACAGACAGGAGACAGACAGAAAGCCAGGGAAAGGTAGGAAAAACGGAGCTGGCTGACAGGGAGATTCATCCAGCCTTTGTTAGCGTTTTCAGGCTGCTTATAGTAACTAACTGTGCATATATACTGAACTGATCTTAAGTCTGCTGTGAGGCATCCCATTCTGTGACTAAAGCAGCCTCTGTTTAAGACCATATAAGCATTTGCTCTTATCATATTTGAAATTAGCCTGATAAAGACACTTTTGCTGGGCAAAGCACTACTGGACCCTGCCAGGTCCATTCCTGCCCAGGGCATCCCATTCTGTGACTAAAGCAGCCTCTGTTTAAGACCATATAAGCATTTGCTCTTATCATATTTGAAATTAGGCCTGATAAAGACACTTTTGCTGGGCAAAGCACTACTGGACCCTGCCAGGTCGATTCCTGTTGGGGCATCCCATTCTGTGACTAAAGCAGCCTCTGTTTAAGACCATATAAGCATTTGCTCTTATCATATTTGAAATTAGCCTGATAAAGACACTTTTGCTGGGCAAAGCACTACTGGACCCTGCCAGGTCCATTCCTGCCCAGGGCATCCCATTCTGTGACTACAGCAGCCTCTGTTTAAGACCATATAAGCATTTGCTCTTATCATATTTGAAATTAGGCCTGATAAAGACACTTTTGCTGGGCAAAGCACTACTGTACCCTGCCAGGTCCATTCCTGCCCAGGGCATCCCATTCTGTGACTACAGCAGCCTCTGTTTAAGACCATATAAGCATTTGCTCTTATCATATTTGAAATTAGCCTGATAAAGACACTTTTGCTGGGCAAAGCACTACTGTACCCTGCCAGGTCCATTCCTGCCCAGGGCATCCCATTCTGTGACTACAGCAGCCTCTGTTTAAGACCATATAAGCATTTGCTCTTATCATATTTGAAATTAGGCCTGATAAAGACACTTTTGCTGGGCAAAGCACTACTGTACCCTGCCAGGTCCATTCCTGCCCAGGGCATCCCATTCTGTGACTACAGCAGCCTCTGTTTAAGACCATATAAGCATTTGCTCTTATCATATTTGAAATTAGCCTGATAAAGACACTTTTGCTGGGCAAAGCACTACTGTACCCTGCCAGGTCCATTCCTGCCCAGGGCATCCCATTCTGTGACTAAAGCAGCCTCTGTTTAAGACCATATAAGCATTTGCTCTTATCATATTTGAAATTAGGCCTGATAAAGACACTTTTGCTGGGCAAAGCACTACTGTACCCTGCCAGGTCCATTCCTGCCCAGGGCATCCCATTCTGTGACTAAAGCAGCCTCTGTTTAAGACCATATAAGCATTTGCTCTTATCATATTTGAAATTAGGCCTGATAAAGACACTTTTGCTGGGCAAAGCACTACTGTACCCTGCCAGGTCCATTCCTGCCCAGGGCATCCCATTCTGTGACTAAAGCAGCCTCTGTTTAAGACCATATAAGCATTTGCTCTTATCATATTTGAAATTAGGCCTGATAAAGACACTTTTGCTGGGCAAAGCACTACTGTACCCTGCCAGGTCGATTCCTGTTGGGGCATCCCATTCTGTGACTAAAGCAGCCTCTGTTTAAGACCATATAAGCATTTGCTCTTATCATATTTGAAATTAGCCTGATAAAGACACTTTTGCTGGGCAAAGCACTACTGGACCCTGCCAGGTCGATTCCTGTTGGGGCATCCCATTCTGTGACTAAAGCAGCCTCTGTTTAAGACCATATAAGCATTTGCTCTTATCATATTTGAAATTAGGCCTGATAAAGACACTTTTGCTGGGCAAAGCACTTCTGTACCCTGCCAGGTCCATTCCTGCCCAGGGCATCCCATTCTGTGACTACAGCAGCCTCTGTTTAAGACCATATAAGCATTTGCTCTTATCATATTTGAAATTAGCCTGATAAAGACACTTTTGCTGGGCAAAGCACTACTGTACCCTGCCAGGTCCATTCCTGCCCAGGGCATCCCATTCTGTGACTAAAGCAGCCTCTGTTTAAGACCATATAAGCATTTGCTCTTATCATATTTGAAATTAGGCCTGATAAAGACACTTTTGCTGGGCAAAGCACTACTGTACCCTGCCAGGTCCATTCCTGCCCAGGGCATCCCATTCTGTGACTAAAGCAGCCTCTGTTTAAGACCATATAAGCATTTGCTCTTATCATATTTGAAATTAGGCCTGATAAAGACACTTTTGCTGGGCAAAGCACTACTGTACCCTGCCAGGTCCATTCCTGCCCAGGGCATCCCATTCTGTGACTAAAGCAGCCTCTGTTTAAGACCATATAAGCATTTGCTCTTATCATATTTGAAATTAGGCCTGATAAAGACACTTTTGCTGGGCAAAGCACTACTGGACCCTGCCAGGTCGATTCCTGTTGGGGCATCCCATTCTGTGACTAAAGCAGCCTCTGTTTAAGACCATATAAGCATTTGCTCTTATCATATTTGAAATTAGCCTGATAAAGACACTTTTGCTGGGCAAAGCACTACTGGACCCTGCCAGGTCCATTCCTGCCCAGGGCATCCCATTCTGTGACTACAGCAGCCTCTGTTTAAGACCATATAAGCATTTGCTCTTATCATATTTGAAATTAGGCCTGATAAAGACACTTTTGCTGGGCAAAGCACTACTGTACCCTGCCAGGTCCATTCCTGCCCAGGGCATCCCATTCTGTGACTACAGCAGCCTCTGTTTAAGACCATATAAGCATTTGCTCTTATCATATTTGAAATTAGCCTGATAAAGACACTTTTGCTGGGCAAAGCACTACTGTACCCTGCCAGGTCCATTCCTGCCCAGGGCATCCCATTCTGTGACTAAAGCAGCCTCTGTTTAAGACCATATAAGCATTTGCTCTTATCATATTTGAAATTAGGCCTGATAAAGACACTTTTGCTGGGCAAAGCACTACTGTACCCTGCCAGGTCCATTCCTGCCCAGGGCATCCCATTCTGTGACTAAAGCAGCCTCTGTTTAAGACCATATAAGCATTTGCTCTTATCATATTTGAAATTAGGCCTGATAAAGACACTTTTGCTGGGCAAAGCACTACTGTACCCTGCCAGGTCCATTCCTGCCCAGGGCATCCCATTCTGTGACTAAAGCAGCCTCTGTTTAAGACCATATAAGCATTTGCTCTTATCATATTTGAAATTAGCCTGATAAAGACACTTTTGCTGGGCAAAGCACTACTGGACCCTGCCAGGTCCATTCCTGCCCAGGGCATCCCATTCTGTGACTACAGCAGCCTCTGTTTAAGACCATATAAGCATTTGCTCTTATCATATTTGAAATTAGGCCTGATAAAGACACTTTTGCTGGGCAAAGCACTACTGTACCCTGCCAGGTCCATTCCTGCCCAGGGCATCCCATTCTGTGACTAAAGCAGCCTCTGTTTAAGACCATATAAGCATTTGCTCTTATCATATTTGAAATTAGCCTGATAAAGACACTTTTGCTGGGCAAAGCACTACTGGACCCTGCCAGGTGCACTCCTATTTGGGGCATCCCATTCTGTGACTAAAGCAGCCTCTGTTTAACACTAAATAAGCATTTGCTCTTATCATATTTGAAATTAGGCCTGATAAAGACACTTTTGCTGGGCATAGCACAACTTGTCCCTGCCAGGTGTACTTACTGCTGGTTTTTAGGGCATCCCATTCTGTGACTACACCAGCCTCTATTTAAGAACCTAACCATTTGCACCTATTTTAATTGAAATTAGGCATGATAAAGACACTTTTGCTGTGCATAGTCTTACTGCTGCCTGCCAGGTGCTCTCTGGTTTTTGGGACATCCCATTCTGTAACATACCATTAGCCTCTGCATTTACTGTAAGCTGCACAGTTATTTAAAGAAATTTGGCCTGTATGAGCCTGCTAACACACTGCTGCTGTGTGCATATATACTGATCTCAAGTCTGCTTGGGGCATCCCATTCTGTAACATACCATTAGCCTCTGCATTAACTGTAAGCTGCACAGTTATTTAAAGAAATTTGGCCTGTATGAGCCTGCTAACACACTGCTGCTGTGTGCATATATACTGATCTCAAGTCTGCTTGGGGCATCCCATTCTGTAACATACCATTAGCCTCTGCATTAACTGTAAGCTGCACAGTTATTTAAAGAAATTTGGCCTGTATGAGCCTGCTAACACACTGCTGCTGTGTGCATATATACTGATCTCAAGTCTGCTTGGGGCATCCCATTCTGTAACATACCATTAGCCTCTGCATTAACTGTAAGCTGCACAGTTATTTAAAGAAATTTGGCCTGTATGAGCCTGCTAACACACTGCTGCTGTGTGCATATATACTGATCTCAAGTCTGCTTTGGGGCATCCCATTCTGTAACATACCATTAGCCTCTGCATTTACTGTAAGCTGCACATTTATTTAAAGAAATTTGGCCTGTATGAGCCTGCTAACACACTGCTGCTGTGTGCATATATACTGATCTCAAGTCTGCTTTGGGGCATCCCATTCTGTAACATACCATTAGCCTCTGCATTTACTGTAAGCTGCACATTTATTTAAAGAAATTTGGCCTGTATGAGCCTGCTAACACACTGCTGCTGTGTGCATATATACTGATCTCAAGTCTGCTTGGGGCATCCCATTCTGTAACATACCATTAGCCTCTGCATTAACTGTAAGCTGCACAGTTATTTAAAGAAATTTGGCCTGTATGAGCCTGCTAACACACTGCTGCTGTGTGCATATATACTGATCTCAAGTCTGCTTTGGGGCATCCCATTCTGTAACATACCATTAGCCTCTGCATTTACTGTAAGCTGCACATTTATTTAAAGAAATTTGGCCTGTATGAGCCTGCTAACACACTGCTGCTGTGTGCATATATACTGATCTCAAGTCAGCTTTGGGGCATCCCATTCTGTAACATACCATTAGCCTCTGCATTTACTGTAAGCTGCACAGTTATTTAAAGAAATTTGGCCTGTATGAGCCTGCTAACACACTGCTGCTGTGTGCATATATACTGATCTCAAGTCTGCTTGGGGCATCCCATTCTGTAACATAACATAACCTACCTACCATACTAAGCAGCTCTCTTATTTAAACTAAGCAGGCCTCTTGGAGGCTGAGTGTCCACTTTTGGGTGTGCATTTATATTCGGTTTCATATACAGTGGGGTATCCCAATTTGTAAGATAACCTACCCCAACCATGTAAACTAAATAGGCCTGTTGCAGCCTGAGTTTCTCTGCTTGCGTATGGCCTGCATTACAATCTGTCTCTTTCAATGACACTGCTGCCTGGGGTATCCCAATTTGTAAGATAACCTACCCCAACCATGTAAACTAAAGGTTACGTCCTTCCAGAAGGAAAACTTATGCCGAACACTATTTTTGTTAGGGGCATTGACCTTTGGATTGATCGGCATGAAATTAATTTTTTTTTTTCAAAGTATGGCGCTGTGAAGAAGGTCAAAATGATGTCTCATACTTGGATTATTGTTACTTTTTGTTCAGCTTGAAATATAACAGGCCACACGGGCATCCCAAGGCACATGCTATTTTAAACCTATCTGTTATACAACATAAGCGTTGATCAGGCTACTTCAGTTTGCACTTGTTTTTGACTGATTTTAATAAACCAGGCCGCAGGGCACCCCAAAGCTGCACCTTGCACCCTATCTGGTATACAACATAAGTGTTGATCAGCATCAGCTTCATTAAGCTACTTCAGTTTGCACTTCCTTTTTGACTGCTTTCATTTAACCAGGCCGCAGGGCACCCCAAAGCTGCACCTTGCACCCTACCTGTTTATACTAAATAAGCATCTACAGCCTCAGCTTTATTAAGTTATTGCATTTTGAATTGGTTTTGGTCTGCTTTAAATACACCAGGCCGCAGGGCATCCCAAACCTGCATGTTGCACCCCATCTGTTATACTAAATAAGCGTTGATCAGCATCAGCTTTATTAAGCTATTGCATTTTGCATTGGTTTTTGTACTGCTGCCAAAACACTAGCCCATATGGGCATCCCAAACCAGCACATGTCACCCTATCTGCTATACTAAATAAGCTTCTACAGGCCCTTTTTTAATTTATTTATTTTTATTTATATAGAGCTGCAATAGCTTATATTGTGAGGTTAATTTGCCATTTTGCAGCATAATATAGAGCAGCCCCTGTGTAAATCTGAGGGGCAATAGCTTATATAGTGAGGTAAATTTGCCATTTTGCTTCGTTATATAGAGCAGGCCCTGTGTAAATCTGAGGGGCAATAGCTTATATTGTGAGGTAAATTTGCCACTTTGCAGCATAATGTAGAGCAGCCCCTGTGTAAATCTGAGGGGCAATAGCTCATATAGTGAGGTAAATTTGCCATTTTGCTTCGTTATATAGAGCAGCCCAGTTGCCATCTAAATCAACTACTGTCCGGCCAGTACAGCTTTTCCAGGGCAAACTCTGCTAGTTGCGGGCACAAGTCAAGTTTGGCTTCCCAGCAAATCCAGTGGATCTTGAAGGTGTGTTGGCATGGTCATGTCAAGGTATGACATGACCTGCTGTTTGAGGTCCAGCTCCAGGTCTTCCTGCTGCTCATGAGTAGACTCACTATGCGGGTGTAGAAAGCTACTCACTAGCGACTGAAGACTGAGGCTGCTGCTGATGGAGCTGCTGCTGCTGCTCCTTCCACCCCCCCAGCAGCCATGGCAGTGGAAGGTGATCGCAGAGGTCCCCCCGAGTCAGACCTGCGGGAGTATGGGCCATGGCGCAGATAGACATCGCCCAACTGACTACGTGGGATGTCTCTGTAGTAGGTCAGTTTGTCCTCCCTCTCAGTGGGCGTAAAAAATGCCCCCATTTTGTGCCGGAAGCGAGGGTCCAATAAGTTGGAGAGCCAGAAGTCTTCCCGCTGACAAATGGAGACAATTCTGCGCTCACTAGTACGCAAGCATGTGAGCATGCATCGTGCCATTTGTGCAAATGACTCGGAGGGACTACCTGTCTCCATCTCCACTGTAAACTGCCACGGTGTGTCTGGGTCCTCTGTCTCACCTTACTCACAACCCTCTAGCTCCTGTGGCTGCTCCTGCTCCTCCTCTTCTGTCAGATGACTAGATAAAATGGTCATTTTGTGAAACCTAAACTGTGGTTTGCTTTGCCCCACCCCCTCCTCCTCCTCCACTTCAGCCCCCACAGGCTTCATGTGGCTGTGAAATGTATGTGCCATGTCTCCAGTGCCCTGACCAGCCATGGTTTCCAACATGTGTTGTAGTACATGAAGCAGTGGAATCTCATCGTTCATCTCATAGTCCTGGCAACTGACTAATAACGTAGCTTCCTCAAAGGGCCTGAGCAAACGGTCGGTGTCACGTATGAGCTGCCAATGGTTTACATTGAATTTACACAGGTGTCCCCCTCTCCGTTTGGATCATCCAGAAATCCGTGATGGCTTTTCTCTGTTCCTATAGTGCAGTGGTCCTCAACCCTGTCCTCAAGGCCCACCAACATGTCATGTTTTTTGGATCTCCAAATAGCCAGCTCTATTGCTCTGCAGCTGCACTAATTACTCCACCTGTGCATCTTTGTGGAGATCTGCAAAACCTGGCCTGTTGGTGGGCCTTGAGGACAGGGTTGGGGACCACTGCTATAGTGGATCCTGCATATGGAGGGTGGAATTCCAACGGGTGGAAACATCGCAAATCAGACTATGGTGGGGTACACCGTTGTGACGCTGAGGCTCAATAGGGTTGTGCTTGGTGGTGTAGGAGTGCCAGAAGTGCATGCTAACTTTCTTTCCTGTTGTTCTTTCAGATGGGGGCAAGACTTAAAAACTAGACTGAACACGTGTGCCATGTGAGGACGCATGACTTTGGCTTCCTTGTCGCAGCGCAAACAAGATGTTCTTCCAAGTGTAATGCAGCAGGCTGGACTTATGGTGACGCTGTCTGAGAGGAGAAATCCCTCAGACATCAAGATTAAAAATTCCAAGAATTTTTGAGGGCTAATTATTCAGAGGCAAATGATAGCTAGTTGTTTCTGATTTAATTACAAGGTGGAAACACACCCTCAAACAAAACTTCACTTTGGCAATACTATTGCATTTGTCTATTCATAATTTTATGTATATACACTAACTAACCTACTTTTTCTCCCCAGGATGCTGCATGAAACACTGCCACATCGCTGAGTAGCTGATTTTTCCGAACAACAGTCCGCAATAATCTGCTGCTGCTGCCGCCGCCACCGCCGCAGACTCCAGGGACCCTCTTCCACTACCTCGGCTTGCAACACCTCCTCCCACGACACTCTCCTCATCACTAATTGCCGGCTAGTGGAAGAAGAGGCGAGTGTCTCCTCCACTTCTTGGCTGGGCAGTAGCTGCTGAATTTTATGATTATCAGATCTTCATCAATGGATAGTGGAGCTGAACCCAAAGCATAACAGACAGACAGTTGACTGGGGGTGTCAGATGCCACTTGTGATGCAGTGGACTGCTTTTGCAGCACTTCGAGACAAAGTTGCTTCATTGGCTGACACAATGACTGGTAAATCTGTGGAACATATGGTTTACAAGCAAGAATAACCATTTGTTTTTATATGAAAAAGACCCTGGTTTATACAGACTTTTTTTTTCCAGAGACTGCCCTGCGTGGAAATGAATGGCGCTTGGATCATCGAAGCTTTCCTCCCAACAATGCCTGATGTATTCCAGTAGATTGATGACGGGGCCAGACCTACACTAAAGAAAGATGGATCGTGCAAAACAGATTTAAGGCGCTGCTCTCCAGTTACAGACATTCCTCCGCATCGGACCACAAGTAAGTATTGATAAAAAATCCTTTACGTTACTCTTACTTTTTATTAATATTCTTCGGATAAGACGGATCAGACATGATTCCAGATTAAAAATTCCAAGAATTTTTGAGGGCTAATTAGTCAGAGGCAATGATACCTTCTTGTTTCTGATTTAATTAAAAGGTGGAAACACACCCTCAAACAAAACTTCACTTTGGCAATACTTTTGCATTTGTTTATTCATAATTTTATGTAGATATTACTAACTAAGCTACTTTTTCTCCACATGACTCTCCACAGGGTGTGATTCATCCAATTTTTGGGCTCCTGAAGCCAACCCCAGGGTCTCTTTAAAGTAATGTTTGGGCTCCTGCTGCTGCTGCTGCCAACTTCTGCCAACTCCAGGGTGTGATTCATCCAATTTTTGGGCTCCTGAAGCCAACTCCAGTGTATATTTGGGCTCCTGCTGCTGCTGCTGCCAACTCCAGGGTGTGAATCATGCAATTTTTGGGCTCCTGAAGCCAACCCCAGTGTCTCTTTAAAGTAATATTTGGGCTCCTGCTGCTGCCAACTCCAGGGTGTGATTCATCCAATTTTTGGGCTCCTGAAGCCAACCCCAGTGTCTCTTTAAAGTAATATTTGGGCTCCTGCTGCTGCTGCTGCCAACTCCAGGGTGTGATTCATCCAATTTTTGGGCTCCTGAAGCCAACTCCAGTGTATATTTGGGCTCCTGCTGCTGCTGCTGCCAACTCCAGGGTGTGAATCATGCAATTTTTGGGCTCCTGAAGCCAACCCCAGTGTCTCTTTAAAGTAATATTTGGGCTCCTGCTGCTGCCAACTCCAGGGTGTGATTCATCCAATTTTTGGGCTCCTGAAGCCAACCCCAGTGTCTCTTTAAAGTAATATTTGGGCTCCTGCTGCTGCCAACTCCCAGGGTGTGATTCATCCAATTTTTGGGCTCCTGAAGCCAACCCCAGTGTATATTTGGGCTCCTGCTGCTGCTGCTGCTGCCAACTCCAGGGTGTGAATCATCCAATTTTTGGGCTCCTGAAGCCAACCCCAGTGTCTCTTTAAAGTAATGTTGGGGCTCCTGCTGCTGCTGCTGCCAACTCCAGGGTGTGATTCATCCAATTTTTGGGCTCCTGAAGCCAACCCCAGTGTCTCTTTAAAGTAATGTTGGGGCTCCTGCTGCTGCTGCTGCCAACTTCTGCCAACTCCAGGGTGTGACTCATCCAATTTTTGGGCTCCTGAAGCCAACTCCAGTGTATATTTGGGCTCCTGCTGCTGCTGCTGCCAACTCCAGGGTGTGATTCATCCAATGTTTGGGCTCCTGAAGCCAACTCCAGTGTATATTTGGGCTCCTGCTGCTGCTGCTGCTGCCAACTCCAGGGTGTGATTCATCCAATTTATGGGCTCCTGAAGCCAACCCCAGTGTCTCTTTCAGCCAATGTTTGGGCTCCTGCTGCTGCTTCTGCCAACTCCAGGGTGTGATTCATCCAATTTTTGGGCTCCTGCTGCTGCCAACTCCAGTGTCTCTTTAAAGCAATGTTTGGGCTCCTGCCTCTCATAGTGATGCCACTTCAACTCTCTTGAATTCAATTGTGCCGCTCTGCGATTCTATTAGCGATGCCTCTGATCTGCATGTGATATTTATTCAAAGTATTATTTAACTAACCCAGCACGCATCCTGTGCGTGTTACAGCAAGGCAGAATGGTTTACAACCCTATTGAGGCTCTAGGAGGCTCAGAAATAGCCGTTTTTAATAGCGATTCGTCGCGAATTTATTCGGGTCGAAACGATTTTTGTCGGAAAATTCGGCGAATCAGTCGAATCGAATTTTTCAAAAGTTCGCTCATCTCTAGTAATAACCGTCTAAATTTAGGCGTAATCCACAAAAGGTTATTCACAGAAATTGGTGCGCATACATCTGATTCAATCTGCACTCAGCTCGGCACATCTGAAATGGAATGGAGGGCAAGTAGTTGTGCAATCTGAGCTGCTTGGTAATACTTTGCAAAATTTGGCACCCCCAGCCCGCCCTCCTTCCGAGATCTAAGCATGACCCCCTTGGGGACCCTAGACCTCCTACCACCCCAGACAAAGGACATGACCTTGCTTTGTAATGTTTTTAGCTTTTGTGGGGGGACTCTAGTTGGGAGGACTCTGGCGAAATACAGAAACTTAGGCAACAACGTCATTTTAACTGCCACAATCCTCCCCAGCCATGACACATTGTAGTCTTTCCATTGCTCTAACAACTTATAGAGTTTCTGAAAGAGGGGTGTGTAATTTGCTGAAGCCAGGGAGTAATATGAGCCAGTTAAAAATATCCCAAGATATTTAATGTTTTTTTCCTCCCAACTAAAATCAAATGATGTCTTAATTAGAGTCCAGGACTCCCTAGGTATTGTGATATTCAGCGCTTTGGATTTTGCCGTGTTCACCTGAAACCCAGATGCCCCAGTTGCAAACTTACCCATAATTTGGAGTAGATAAGGGAGAGAGAGCATTGGGTCTGTAATGAATAAAAGGACATCATCCACAAACAGACAAAATTTGTGGTGCTTACCCGCTACTTCCAGACCCGATATGTTCTCTGATTTTCTAATCAATTGGGCCAGAGGTTCCACAACCAGGTCGAAACAAGACGGGGGAAAGCGGGCATCCCTGCCTTGTCCCTCTATAAAGTTTAAAGGGTTCAGACTTATACCCGCTATACTTTACATACGCTAAAGGGGACGAGTAGAGCATCTTTAAGACATTGATAAATACTGGTCCGAACCCCCATCTCTCCAAAAGGAAAAACACATACTCCCAGGAGACCGAATCAAATGCTTTCTTAATGTCTAGGGACAATAGCATAGCTGGAATCTGTCGCTCTCTTGCTATATGGGACAACTGTACAATCCTTCTAATGTTGTCCCCTGCCTGTTGCCCCGGTATAAAGCCCACCTGGTCATTAGTTATCAGTTTTGATAAGAATCACAAGAGCCTAACTAGCACCTTAGCTAGGATTTTGACATACAAATTAATTAGGGAAATGGGTCTAAAGTTAGACCAAAGAGAGTGGTCTGTATCTGGTTTTGGGATCATACTGATAGAAGCCCTGAGGGACTCTCCTGTAAAAGTACCCCCATTTCTGATATTATTAAACATTGCAGTCAGCTTAGGAGTTAACAAGCTGAGAAGCCATCTGGGTCAGGTCTCTTATTAAGTTTCAAATTCTTTACTATCTGTTGAACTTCCCGTTGCTGAATTTCGTCATCTAAAATTTCATATTTTCGGGTAGGCTGGGTAGGTCGATGTCCCTAAAAAATATCTCCAATGTCTCCAAGCTCGGCGGTGAAGGATTAGAGTACAACTTCTGCAACTGCTGTTTGAACAACTTTACTATATTAGTTGGATTACTTGTGACAACCCCTCTCTTATCCTTTAATCTAATCGGGCAGTGTGGTGGAGTCTTGATTTGCAGGAGTTGGATTGAGGAAAGCGCAATTAGATAATTTGAGCAGCTCCTACTTGAGGGAAAAACCTGTATTCCCTGGGAGAAATGTAGATGGGTTAAATCTGTTCTAACTTAGGTGTGGACCTAGGTGGAGAAAAGATTTGTGTAGGTGCGCTGTGGATAAAAAGGCAGGTTAAAAGGGAGATTAAGTAAAGAGTTAATGTTCTCCGCAATCCTGTGAGGAAAATAGGTTAGTATATATACATAAAAGTATGAATAAACAAATGCAATAGTATTACCAAAGTGAGGTTTTGTTTGAAGGGGGTGTTTCCACCTTTTAATTAAATCAGAAACAACAAGGTATCACTGCCTCTGACAAATTAGGCCTCAAAAATTGTTGGAATTTTTCATCTTGCTGTCTGAGGGATTTCTCCTCTCAGGTAGCATTATACAGATTGGTCAGTGTTGATTACACTATTGGCCCTGTATTCTGAGTTCTTTGAGCTGGTTTGTGGTGGATGATTCCTTGTTCAGGGTGAGTTGAGTTTCTAGCGGGTTGGATGGGTTGGCATTGAAATAAAATAAGCGGTGTTCCTGAGGTCCAGGTAGGCTGTGTGAGTTGAGGTAGGTGATTGTTTTGGATGGATTGAGATGAATATGTCATCAGAAAGGGTTCTGGTGGTTAGTGCAGATTAATTAGTTGAGGTCTGCTTTAATGTTCTGATTTTAGATGTGTTGTGAGGCTTGTAACCGTTGTGGGGGAAATGTGAAAACTTGTAATTAAAGGCAAAACGAATATAAGGAGATTGTATGATTTAGAGTTTCAGTGAGTTGATTAAAATTGATGCAACAATTAGTACAGTATATGCTCTGTGTTTTTTGTTCCCCGCCAGAGCCTGAATTGGATGTGGTTTTACTTATATCCTTTTAATTAATGGTAAACTAATTCAAGGAAATAGTATGAATTACAGTTTCAGTAAGTTGATCACAATTGCTAGGAAAAATAGTACAGTTACAGATGTTCGGTGATAGTTACTCACCACCACAGCCTGGATGGGCTGTGGTATTAGTTGTAGTGCAGAGGGTGCAGGTTTGAAATTGAAGCCGCAAAGGTGGCTGGAAAGTAGCAAAGTTCTTGCCTGATTTAGGTCTTTGAGAAGCTTTTGTAAAATCAATAGAAAATTGGTTCACCAAACGGCCATTTCATCTATGACGTTGTCAAGGTGATCGGGGGCGGGTTAGGCGCCCAGCGTTTTTATTGGTTGTTTGTTGCTGAAAGGGTTACTGGGAGAAGTAGTTTCAGTCAGTATTTTTTTCAGAGCGCGTGTGCACTGGATACATTGTAATTGGTTGGTTACTTTCTGTTAACTAGGTGTACTGCCAAGGTTGTGAAAAGATACAAAAGTAACATTTGGGCTAGGTGATTGAGATTTTGCATTTTTTTTCCTAGCCTGAGCTAAAGAGGCTTTAGTATAACACTTTGTAATACATTGTCGTGCTGCCAAGGTTTGTTCAAGATACAAATGTAACACTTGGGCTGGGTGATTGACATATTGCGGTTTTCTCTCTTCTCGTTGAGTTGGTTCAGAAAGGTGGTGAGAGCCAACCTTTTCATGGCACTCTGGGAAACCCAAATCATGGACACGTTCAGACCAAAAGAACTGATATATTACTAAACAATAATGACTGGAACATAAAGTTCACCCATGAATTAAGCACTAGTGAAATCCACTTCCTCGACATCCTGATCTATAAAGAGGACAACAAGATCAAAACCTGCACCTTCTTCAAACAAACCGACAGAAATAGCTACATCCCAATAAGCAGCTGCCACCACTCGACCTGGATGAAGAACATCCCAAAAAGACAGTTCCAAAGGATAAAAAGGAACTGTTCAGACGAAAACACCTTCTTGCAGCAAGCCACGACCATTAAAAACCGATTTATAGAAAAAGGATACGATGAAAACCACCTGGATAAAAGCATAGAAGATATCAGCACACAGCCTAGCATCACTGACCTGAATGAAACCACAGCCCAGAGAGAAAAAGTCACCTTCATCACCAAGTTCAACAAAGACTACAAAAAAACAGAAGCCATTATCGGAAGACATTGGGGAATCCTGAAAACAGATCCCACCCTACGGAACATCATTGGAGAAAAACCAAGATTCATCTACAGGAAGCCCAAAACCCTGTCACAATACATTACCTCCAGCGTAATAAACCCACCAGAAACTGCAACACCAGCACATAACACATTCACAAAATGCAAAGACTGCCATGGCTGCAAACTGACAATGCAAAATAAACCTCCGACACACACAAAGAACCACTTTACCAACCCAATCTCAGGCAAAGAGTACAGAATAAAAGGAGATCTTTCCTGCAACACCGCTGGGGTCATCTACTGCCTCCAGTGCCCCTGCAACCTCCTATACATAGGACAAACGAAAAGACAATTCAAGGTCCGCCTAAATGAACACATAAGGAAAATCAAAAAAGGGCTCCCTACCCACAGTGTATCCGCACACTTCCGAGACAAACACAACCAAGATCCCAAGGGACTAGAATTCTGGCTCATTAAGAGAATCACCCCCAACTGGAGGGGCTCAGACCTACTAAGAGAACTATCAAAGAGAGAAACCTATTGGATCTTTGAGCTCAACACCATGACCCCACAAGGACTCAACATTGAACTAGACCTAAACTGCTTTCTAGAAAATAAATAACCCCATGAGTTATCTAACACTAATCTCAATTACATCCTTCCCTCCTATATGTCTCTACCCGTCTTATATGACTCTACCAGTGTCACAGCTGAACTCTGAAATCAACCATTCAAACCAACACAAAAGATCTGCTCAGCAGATAAAAAAAACCCAGATATTTCACCCAGCCAGTTCATCTACTACATTTATTAATTTAATTATTTATATATTTTTAATTTTGCCAGCAAGTCAATCTTTTACATAGTTTCCAAAGCTTCCTCAGCTCAAGCAAGAGAAAACCTCATAAAAGCCAACATGTTACAACTGTAACAAACACAAGTCTGGGCAGCACGCCAACTCATTACAAAGTATCAGTCTGGAGCCTCCAGAGCACAGACTGAGAGAAAAAGTCTTATACTAAAGCCTCCTCAGCTCAGGCTAGGAAAGAAAACCGCAAAATGTCAATCACCTAGCCCAAATGTTACTTTTGTATCTTTTCACAGCCTTGGCAGTACGCCTAGTTAACAGAAAAGAAACCAACCAATTACAATGTATCCTGCACACACGCGCTCTGAAAAAACTACTGACTGAAACTACTTCTCCCAGTAACCCTTTCAGCAACAAACAACCAATAAAAACGCTGGGCGCCTAACCTGCCCCCGATCACCTCAAAGTCTCCCAGATAGGTATGAGTGCAACATGTGAATGCCGCCGAGCAGAGGGTCTTGACACCTAAATGCTACAACTGTGAGCTAACTAACTTAAACACAGATGAGACCTGAAAAAGAGAGCCACAAAATCGTGTCGCCGCTCCCCTTCTCAGGACAATTTGCAAAGAGCATAGAGCAGTGACCACAGATTTCTCTGATTTCAGTGTCTCTGAATCGAGGCAGAAAGTGCACTCTGAAGTATATTGACAAATATATCTATATACCAGGTCAGGGCCTCTTGCATACTAGTTCACATTACCTGACGAGAGCTGCCCCCCCTCCCCAGCCAAAACTGATGCCTCACTTCCACCTCAAGCATTTCAGTCTCACTAAAACTGGCGGCCATCTTAAACTCCAGGCTATGCTGAGGTGTGCTGCACTGTGCACCTCTTTAAGGCTTGAGAAGCTGGTGAATAGTCTGAGGTAAGATTTCTCCTTGGGCCCCTTTATTCTCACTTTACCACAGAAATATAGTTTCAGGAGCTCCTATTTTGTTTATTCTAATTTAGCTGATAGCCATCTTAAACTCCAGGCTTTGCTAAGGGGCTGAGGTGTGCTGCGCAGTGTACCTCCTTAAGGTTGAGAAGCTGGTGAATAGTCTGAGATAAGATTTCTCCTTGGGCCCCTTTATTCCTGCTTTTCTACAGAAATATGGTCTCAGGAGCTCTTATTCTGTTCATTCTAGTTTAGCTGGCAGCCATCTTAAACTCCAGGCTATGCTGAGGTGTGCTATGCTGAGGTGTGCTGTGCTGTGTACCTCCTTAAGATTGAGAAGCTGAGGGCAAATTATCCGGGATTATTGAACCAGCTAGGTAACCTCCTAATTTCTTGGCGCCACATAAATCTCTCATGGCTAGGACGCCTAACGGCCATAAAGATGACTGTTTTGCCTAAACTGTTATATTTTTTTAGAGTTCTCCCTATTAAAATTACCAAATCAGCCCTCCGGCCACTGCAGCAGATGGTCAATAAATATATATGGGGGACGACTAGACCACGGATAGCCAGAAGAACACTTTATTGTAGAAAAGAAGGCGGGGGTCTGTGAGTCCCGCACCTATATAAATATTTCATGGCGGCGCAGATAGCGTCACTGCTCCCTCTGCATTCCACCAAAAATATGCCTGGTTGGGTACAAATGCTGTCAAAAAGTCTGTCCCCAGTCTCGGTGGCATCACTTTTGTGGATGCCAAAGAAACTTAGACCCAGGACTATGCCCCGGAGCTTGGGACCTGCCCTGGATATTTGGGACAGAAATGCAAAAACCAGGGGATGGTGCTTACGCATGTACTGGCAGCTCCATTGCTGGGAAACCCATTGTTCCCTCCGGGCATAAAATCTGGGCAAAGTTTCAGATGGTGGGAAGAGCAGGGCCATACCACAGTGCATGCTATGCTGTCTGGGTGGAGAGGAGAACGACCATACTCCCTGGACGCCCGAATCCTGGTACCCCCGCCTGAAAAGTTTAGGGCCCTACAATTAAATCATTTTCTCAAATCTACAGTCCGAGGTCTCGATCATATTAGCAAACCCTCAGACTTTGAGCAGAGGTGTTTGCATGATCCCCTGGTAGGAGGAGCTATCTCATACATATCTATACAGAAAATAGCCCTCATTCTTATGTGACAAAATGGGAAGAGGACTTGGGGAAAATAGGGGATGAACGAACTTGGCCCAAAATCTGGAAATCAGCTTGGAGAGTGTCCTGTAACACCCTTATCCAGGAGAACTCCTTTAAAGTTCTATTTAGATGGTATCTTACACCTGCCAGACTGCATAAATTCAACGCCGACTGTTCGCCCATGTGCTATCGGGGATGCCAGGAGGCGGGTACAATGTACCATATATGGTGGTCATGCCCTTATGTCAGCCAGCTGTGGAATAATGTATACAACCTCCTATCCACGCTATTTGGAGACATTTACTCCCCAAGTACATGGGAAGCCTTATTATCTTACAAAGCCAACAACTTTGACACAAGACAATGGAAGCTTGCACTTCATATATTTTCGGCAACAAGACTAGTAATAGCAAGGAACTGGAAGGGAAAATTGTTGCCTTGGCAGATGGTGACCTCAAAAATCTCAGACATCCTAGTGATGGAGAAATTGACAGCGATAGCCCACGATGACTATGATCGCTTTTATGGTATTTGGTCCCCTTGGATAGAACACATAGGTGTGAACAAAATAGTAGGCGACCTTTAAAAATCTACAGTGATGAGCGTGGATACTGGATATAGCCCCCTCCCCCCTCCTTTATTCCTCTCCGCCCCTCTCTTCCCTCACCTCTTTATGTTCTATCTTTCTTCTTCTCTTCCCTCTTCTTTGCAAATGATTATGTGTATTGAGAGATCTAACCTCTGCAATAGCAGAGTGATGCTAAATGTTTTTTGTAACTATTGCCTGCCAAGATGCAGTATGGATGATAACCATCCTATAGCTTCTAAAGAGAAATTTATTTGATTGAGCAGTGCGGTTGCAATACTATCTGTATATGTTGAATCTTGTACATTGTTTGTACTGTGATATAACTATATTTGACTGTACAACCTATTGCATTCTCCTGTGAAACAACAATAAAAATTATTGTAGAGAAGATTGAGAAGCTGGTGAATATTCTGAGGTAAAATTTCTCCTTGGGCCCCTTTATTCCCACTTTACCACAGAAATATAGTCTCAGGAGCTCTTATTCTGTTTATTCTAGTTTAGCTGGCGGCCATCTTAAACTCCAGGTTATGCTGAGGCAAGCTGCGCAGTGTGCCTCCTTAAAATTGAGAAGCCGGGGAATAGTCTGAGGTAAAATTTCTCCTTGGGCCCCTTTATTCCCACTTTACCACAGAAATATACTCTCAGGAGCTCTTACTCTGTTCGGTGTGTGCGGAGCTAGTTTAGCTGGTGGCCATCTTGGATTTCTGTCAGCATTAAGCCCCCTTTATTGCTTGGGGCTGATAGACTGATAACATGAGGGAGGGACTCTTCTGATGTCCCCTTACTCTCACCTCACTGCCTGGATGCTGTGGTAAGCGCCGCTCGCTTCTATAACACCCCTTCCACTCGGCAGGCACGGTGCCAAACTAGCAGGCTGCCAATAGCTTCACGTGCGCATGCGCATTCCCCATACCTTCAATCTACACCTAAACCCCGGCTCCTTCAAGGGCTCTACTTCTTATCAACCGACTGTAGTCATTTACAATTTCCACCTGTCACACAGACATGATTATTAAAGGAGCAGTATCGCAAATTTTTCTTGGTGACTTATATTTAAATGGTACTTTGAATGTAGGTAAGTGTTGGAGTAAGAATTACAAATGTAGAAAAAAAATGATGTGTGTGTTGAGCAGCTGGAGACTAGTAGCTCATGTTTATGTCTTCTGAGTGTCGGACCCGACACTCTGGCCTGTTCCATGCTGAGGAGAGGGGGAAACAATGTATCAAAGTATCAGCTGTTCAGTGCTGGCAGCCATCCAGCATCAGATAACAACATTGCAACATTGCCTGGCCAGAACTTATATATCTAAAACAGAGAGAAAAGCTCTAGAAGTAATTTAGCTGATTTTGACAGTTTTCCCTTCATGTTGGCTCTGCTGCAGAATCTTTCAGTTTACCATTTTCTCTTTCATATTCTTATTTTTCATTTTTCCATATGATCTTTCTTTCAGCTTTGTGTGTTTTGAGCAAAGCCCAACCCAGGATTTTCACTATCTGGAGTTTTGTTTTGTGCCCCTAGGGGCATCCCGACTTGGGATGCCCTGATATGTGAAATCCCCAAGTTCGCCTGTGAAAACGTACCTTTCCCTGTCCCACAGCGCATGCGCAGGCTCTCATCCAATCAGCTCTGTTTGCACGCAGATGGGGAGCCTGAGCAGTAACCTTCCTGGCCGCTCCGGCCTGTCTAAATGACTATCTGCGTGAGCGCGCCAGAAAAATGGGGGGATCTGTGGTTATCCAGGGGTCGTTTCACACAGTGGGCATCCTGATTTAGAATGCCCAAGGAGCAAGGTCAATGGCCGGGATCGGCAACTCAGGGTTTTGTTCCACTTTAATACCTTTAGATTTTCCTGCACAGTTATTCAAAGAAGAATTTCAGTCGTTTTCAGTCAGTTTCGTTTATTTTGTATAGATTTTACACATTTGAGTCACCTGGTCTCATAACAAAAGCAGCACCTCACACACACACAGCCGTTACCACTGATTACAGTGTCAGCCTCTGAGGTAAAGTGTTGCTAGGAGACCAGTGGGCTAAATTAAGCAGCTCACTAAAAACAACCCAGCAGATCCCCCTATTCAGCAAATGGACTGAGCCATTGTAATTATACAATTTAAAAGAGAGGCATATATTTTTTTCTTTTTCTATCGCAGATTATTTATACACATGTTATAAGCTATTGTGTGGCTATTTAATTATTTATCTTTTTTAATGCAAATTTCGCAACACTGCTCCTTTAAGTGTTTGGAGTGCTGGTTCTATTGAAATGCCTGGTGTAGTGCAAATGGGCCACCATAGCTATCATGGAGCTTTTGTGTCAGTTGCTATTTTCTGCGATTGTTCCTCATAAGTGTTGAAAGTCATTGTTCAGATAGTAAAGTAGAAAAAAAGGCTATACTCACCTTTTATCCCCCACAGATACTTGAAACATTGTGCACATTTCAGTGACTGGAGGTCACATAGTTGACATAGTTCCTGTGGACAATTGGGTCAGGTGGCACAAGACTTCAAACTGCCAATCAGATAAGGATCAGAGCGCCGGACTGGAAGCATAGAAACATAGAAACATAGAAGGTTGACGGCGGAAGGAGACCATACGGTCCATCTAGTCTGCCCTTATGTGTATACTGTATGTACTCTTTATCTTAGGATAGATGTGTGCTGATCCCAGGCATGTTTAAATTCAGTGACTGTTGACTTTTCAACTACCTCTGCTGGAAGTTTGTTCCAAGCATCTACTACTCTTTCTGTAAAATAATATTTTCTAACATTGCTCCTGATCTTCCCCCTGACTAGCTTTAGGTTGTGCCCCCTTGTTCTATCATTAAGCTTCTTCTTAAAAACACTTCCCTCCTGAAGCGAACATATGCAGCCAATGCTTGGGTATAGCTAATAATTGCACAGCCATCCACTCTACCCCTCTTCAGCACAAGGCTGGAAGTAGATGACTGTATGGACAATTAAATCTCATCCTCTAGACGGACCATGTATAAAGAAGAATATTGACCAGTTTATTCTGTGAATGTGAGTATCATGCTTGCTCTGGTCTTCCTGCCCCATGCATTTGATTTCCTGGTACCCCTGTGGCAGAGTCCAAGTTGTTTCCCACCACTGCTGTATTTAAAGCAGACAAAGTCTGGCACAGAGTTGCCAGGGAGAGTCTTGATCTGCAGGCACCATAAAGAGACCAACCCCCTCCAACTACCACACCTGGCAGACTTGAAAATAGAAGAGATACATGTCTTTCATCCCTGGAGCACCATCTGATAGAAGACCCCCCACACGCACTGCACATTACATGTTCTGCTATGATTGGCATTGATGTGGTGTATTCTGGCAGATAAAGCCCTAAATGTGATATTTGAGAGGTAAGAAGAGAGCTGTGAAAGGGGGGATCCTGAATTCCTAAGGTAAGTATTTAATGCAGAAAAGAATGGTCAACAGTATTGCAGTAAAGCTGGGGGCAGACCTGGAGGAACAAGAATGAGCAGTGGCCCCAGAGTTGGCAGTTAGTAGGTGGTTATTGACTTTGGTAGGGCAGTTTTTGCATAATACAGAATGGTAGACAAATAATGAGCCAGTTTTAAGTGTTTCAAAAGTTTATATGAGAATGGGAGCAGTGAGATGGGATGGTAACTGGTCAGGACAGATGGGTCCAGGATTTTATGGTTATGATTGCATTTTTGAAGGAAAAGTGTTTGATGAAAGCTGGGAATGTATCTCATGCAGCTAGAGGGTAGGATTAGTGATTGGCAAAATTTTGGTACCAATAATTTATTTATTTTCAAAATAAGTGCTCCAACTGCCCTGAAATAAATCCATAAAAGGATCTCTTTTTTGGGGAGTAGTTACAGGCAGGGCCGGATTAAGTATAGTGGAGGCCCCTGGGCACATAATCTGGTGGAGGCCACAGATACAGTATTTTTTTCCTTTAAAATAATAGTCCAGCCAAGTAACTGATTGGTGGTTGTCTGGCACCCACCTACTTACTGGAATGTCAGATCGAGTTCCTTGTGCAGGTGCGTGCTGCTCACGCCATTCTGGGTGGGGGGTAGTCTAGTCGCCCAGCTGGTCCAGCAGAAAACAGTTCCCTGCATTGAGCTGCCAGTGGCTGTGCTTGGTGGCTTATTTGCTGTGACAGCTCTGCACCCACCCATCACTGTAGCGCTGCTGATAGCGGCTTTGCTGCTCTAGACCCTACCCTGTGGTGGCTTTGCCGGCAGGCTTGCAGAAACAAAGAAAAGCTTGCCCAGGCTCGGGGGGCCCCCACTGTTGCAGATAGCTTTGTTGCTGGGCCTGATGCCCATCAGACCAAAGACTGAAAAGCCTCCTGGACCAGACAATAACCCAAAGGTTGGTGGAGGCCCCCTTTGCAGGGCAACTGGCTTAGGCCCAGGGGAGCGCCCCTCATAAACTGGCTCTGGCTACAGATTTGTTGTTTAAAGAGTAAAAGAAAAATGGACTTTAGCAATAAAAAAATTGTATTTAACAGCAATCCCTGAAGTTTTGGATTCGGTGCCGTTTGCAAGTGTAAATGATTTTTGGTCAAATTCATTTTGTGCAAAATCAATTTACTCATCTTTATTCAGCAGTCTCAGTTAGGTTGGGGGGGGGGGGGGGTGATATGTGACTTGACCATGGAATGAATGTAAAAGGGTTTCTGAAACTGTAGATCATTTTGGATTTCACACTAAATAGACTTGGCTTGACACATCCACAGAAAAAATGTTACCGGCGCCTGCATAACTAAAATCAACCAGCAAGCAAGTCTGCAGAAGCATACAAAATGCAACCCCCAGAAAGTTTACATATACTGCAAAAATACAAAAATCGTAACAATCTAACAATATAAAGTAGTCATTTTATTGAGATTATACAATACATGAATTTAAGTACATGGAAAACCATGAAACCTCCTTTAAAACAGTTCGACCTGAAGCAGAAATATGATTTGCGTTCCTTAAGGCTGGCCCAAAACTAATGGAAATATGTAGCTGTTTAAAACATGTATGTGAATAGAGGAGCAATTCTGTTTTGTGGGATTGTTATGATTGGCAATGCAGTTTTCAGGATAGTGGGGGGAATGTGAATCGTGATGCAGTTGATTCACTTGGTGCAGTGTCAACAACCTTGTGATCAGCTCTGATCAACTGAAATAGTCGACTTCAGGCATGCTCCGGCTGTTGCACAGCTGATATGCATATATACAGCGAGGAGAAGAAGGAACAACGTTTACTGAAACCATCATCATTGATGACCTTAGGTCAGAAAAGAATATAATTGCTGGCCAGATGAAGGCCCATCAACGGCTCCTCTTCCTAAGACAGCTAAAGAAAATGGGACTGTCTAGGAATCTGCTGGTTTCACTCTTTAAAGCTGTCATTGGACATTTGTGTTATATTCCTCCTTTACCTGCTGGGCCATGGGCACAGCTATGAAAGACCAGTCTTACTGCAGAGAACACTTATAACTGCAGAGGAGTTAATTGGTGCAACCCTGCATTCCCTAAAGAAGGGTCATTATTGATCAATGAAGATCATCTCAGACCCCCGTCACCAGGACCATGCATTGTTTAGTCTTCTTCTTTCCAGGACAAGTTTTAAGATGCTGGCCTGCAAGCCCTTAAGGTCTAGACGTAGATTCTCCCCTCAACCATCTGCATACATAATTGAAGTCTTTACTACTTTCCTGATGATGATGATTATCCTCCAGTCATTGCTGCCTTCTTGGCTTTCTGCCAGTTGTTCTCTGGTCCTCTCCACCTTCTCCACTGTCATTGAAGTGTTCACCTCTGCTACCTATTTTCCTCTGGTCCTCATCATCTTCTGAGTTGCTGCTGATCGCCCTCCATTCCACACCACCTACTCATTCGCCCCGATAGTCCTCTGGTCCTAAGGCCAGCCATGAGCAGGTCTGCACACAGGGCACCAGGCTCACAAAGAAGGGTAAGTATCAATGATCCATTGCATTTTATTCTCTACACCACAGGGCTTCCAGATTTACATAAGCCAGGAAAACAGCTGGGAATTTTTTTCACCAGGCTCACCAGCCTGGTTGGTGAGGCCCAACCAACAGATCATCATCCCACATCCCAGTTTAAGCCTGAGAGGGCCACGAAGGTTCCAGTGGCCCTGGCACCTGACCAGATATACCTAGTGCAGGCGACGGACCTAAACTGCATGAATCTCAGAAATATCTGGCATTATTCTGAGATCTCTAAACCCCTGTCCTTGAGAAACATAAAAAAACTAGATAAGATGAATATCTCTTGAGCACAGTCACCTCTGGCAGACTTCCCATGGATGACTGATGACTAATAAACATGTTTCCCTGGAGATAAGCCACTTCAAGCATTACAGTTAGAAATCCACCCACCTCTATCACTATTGCTATTTAATAAGCCTGAATACGTATAGCATCCTATCAGATCACACATGCATGTCCTACCAGCCCTGATTGTCAATAGCTGGATTAAAGAATTACTGCCTCAATTATCTCTCTAGCATCCATGACCAATGACTGCAATTATATCCTGCGTTAAATTGACCATTTAATATTTTTTTTTTAATTTACTTAGTCTTCTATACTGACAGAAGCCTTTATAGCAGAGAATACTGGGGAGAATTATTAAGGGTGTCCTGATGACTGAAGTCATTGAAATCAAAGCCATCCAGTCTGCTGGCAGAAGTAAGTATGGGATGGCTTCATACATCTCTAATTACAGTGTGTTGCACATTCATATTGCCGTATCACAGATGAGTAATGCATGTAGGAGTCTCTTTATATCTAAGCTCAACTTCGTTGGTGGCAAAAAATCTGAATAATGCATCTTGGAGAGCAGACAGCTCATCAGTAATGAGGATGAGAATATTGTTATGTGGATCTGGAGCTTTCCAAGGTCAGGTCATAATCTGCTTCAGCAGAAGTGCTAACAATACCTATAATTAGTGACAATGATAGGGCTTTTATACCACAGAGCTTATTTGTAATATATCAAAAATGCCATATTCAGAGGTTTGCTGGGCAGCATATTTAGTTTAGCGCTTGTATCACAAAACTGATTTCTTACATATTTATATCATGCTGATGTTCATTTTATCTCTATTTTAAACTGCTTTTAGTAGATAGCTTAAATATAAAACAACAGATGATCAATTTTACCATCTTTCATGCCTTTTCAATAACTATGCCCGAAAGATTTTCAGGATGCCCTAATAAAAGGCACGTTTACTGGTTCCTGACACCAGGAAATGGGGCTTATAAAAACCATCCTCAACTTCTACTGGCTTTTCTCAAGATTACCCGCTAGAAGTAGCCCACTAGTCTGGGTTGCCTAAACTTAGCACGTCCCTCTATATGCTTAGACTCCTAGTGTAGCAGACCAAATTAATTGTGTCCCAGATTAAACCTACATATAGTTTGGCCTAGGACAGAGTATACCCTGGGGTATAAATTGGGCTAGGCCAAACTATACTCAGGGGTGTAAAAGAGTCTAGGCCAAACTTCTGCCCTTGCCTACCACAACCCCACCTAGGCCCTGACCAATTTTGCTGGATCGTCCCGCTCTACTGTGATCCTTCTTTTCTGGTCTTCAGCAACAGCAATCTTGTTGATTTACCTTAGGTCTATTTGTGGGACACTTTAATCTCCCTTTAATTTCTACACTTACTTTTTCCTCTCCTTCCTTAATTTTTTCTCTATTCCCCTCTCCTTCACCTTGTTAATCCCCTCTTCCCTTAGAAGCTGACTAACCTGTGTTCTCTCACCATGACAGAGGTGAAGCTGGTATGAGTCAATGCCAAAGGTCTCAACAAACCAGAAACGTTCAACTCTGCTGGTGGAGTTGTGGAGGTTACGTGCCCGGATTGCCTTAGTTCAAGAATCTTACTTACGTAATCACAGATTTCCTATAGGTTTCCACAGCTGCTCATCAGATTCTAAATCTAAAGGGGTCAGTATATTGTTGGCTTAGGGCTTGCCATTGGTAGACCTAGATTCAAGGTGTGATGAGAAGGGTAGATTTGTATTCCTGATAGGACCATTGGCGGGCTCCATTGTGACTTTAGTGAATGTATACCTTCATAACACTGAACTGAACTAATTTCTAGAAAGGTTGCTGGCAGCCTTGGAGGGTTCAATTATCAGTGGAAGAGAATTTAACTTCATTCTGGACCCAGCTTCAGATGCGCCTAGAGGTGCCCCAGCATTGCTCTCTCTAAAATAAGAAACTTTAAAAACAAGCTGTTCTCAGCTCATCTGGCAGCTATATGAAGGATCTTACATCCCCAAGACTTAGACTTCTTTTTATACTCACACCTCCATGATTCATATTCCAGGGTTGGCATGCAGCTCTTATTCCTTATGTCAAGGAAGCAGACATAGATTCCATTACTATCTCAGACCATGGTCCAACCTGGCTATCACTACAAATTGGTCCTCATACAAAACCCATGAGGCTCTGGAAACTAAATGAATTACTTATACAAGACGAGGGCATTAGGACAGACCTCACTAAAGAACTACAAGACTTTTTAAGAAAAAAAATACAAATATTAATCTTATGGGAGACACGTAACTGTTTTCTTCGTGGCATTCTGATTAAACATGGCTCCAGGGAAATGAAAGAGCCTACCAAACTGATTCCCATTTGGAGCATAGTTTAACCCTTTTGTTGCCAAGCACGTAACACCTACGTGCTGGCTTGGCTGGGCCTTAAGTGCCAAGCACGTAGGTGTTACGTGCTTGACTTTCCTCGCTTGTAGTTTAAAAAGTAAAAACAACAAATACTCACCTGACCCCTTGTTGGATCCGGCCGGGTCTCCTCTTTAATTTGGTGCCATCCGATCCCCCGTGGGGGGTCGGATGGCTCCAGGAGAGCCCCCGGAATAGGCCGCCCCCCCCCCCCGCTTCTGCAGCAGCAGCTTCTAACTGTAAAAAAAAAAAAAAATAAAAATGACATTCACTTACCTGTGTGTGCGCTGGCTCCCGCTGTCCCTCCTCTTCACCTGGGGGGCCTCCGATCCCCCCCCAGGACTTACCGATCTTCAGGAGAGAGCCTGGGAGGCTCTCTCCTCTCTTCTGCACGATGGCGGCCGCCATCATGCCTCTAAGCCCCGCCCCCTTGGGGGCGGGGCTTATGAAGTCATCCCGGCCCCGATCTCAGGCTTCAGCCTTCTCAGCTTCTCAGATGCCGGTGATCGGCGCTGGGGAAGGAGGTGACAGGAGATCCTCTGATCTCCTGCCTTCTCCTTCTCTGGATGCCGATCACCGGCATCTGTCAGCTGAGCGGCGAATTTTTTTTTTTTCTAATAAAATACTTTTTATTATTGTGTAGTGTTTTTTTTTCACATTAACCCTTTGTGAGCTGGTAAGGGGTCCATGAGACCCCTTATACCAGTTCACAAGGCTGGGGGGGTGGCAAGTCACCTGCCCTAGCGGGTGGCTTGCCATTAACCCCCGCACCCCCATTACCTGCCTCCCCAAAGGCCAGGGGGGGGCAGAAGAGCCCGGGCCCACATAGGCTATGTGGGCTCGTAGGCTGCAGGGTGGGGGGGCCACCAAAGCTGGCCCCCCCACTCTGTGCCTACAAGCCCCCATAGCTGGTCCCGGGCTGGTTACTTTGGGTAAGGGGGACCCCACGTCATTTTTTTTGGGGGATTTTGAAGGGTTTTTAACCCTTCAAAATCCAAAAAAAAATGGGGTCCCCCTCCCCGGGAAGGGGGACCCTATGTCATTTTTTTTTTTAATTAACCATTTGTCATCCAGCAGCTATAAAAGGCTTCTGGGCAGGAAAGGGTGTCTACCTATACATATGTGGTATCGCTGTAACCGGGAGAAATTGGGGTTTCTCACGCAATAAGATTTTATTGACAAACTTACATTTTTTATTACAAAAAACTCTACAAATTGTAAAAAAATGTTTTTTTTTTGTTTTTTTTCACACATTTCACCCCAAAAAATTGAGAATACACCTAAAAAATACAAACAAGACATTTCATGTTAAAGCCCAGACTCTGTTGAAAAAAACAATATATAATTTTCCTGGGAAATCCCTGGAAATCCCTTCAAAAATGACAGTTGAATATGTGTAGCGCAAAATGGTGAAACATCGTCTGGCAACAGGGAGTGGCAAATGCTGCAGGTAGGCTGGCAGCGAAAGGGTTAAAAAGAAAAAGCTAACTCAAAAGAGGAATGCCTTAAAATCTATTCTCAAACAAACAGCTGCTGCTTCTCTACAAACCTGCAGATGGCCTTTTTATGAAATTGAAGGGAAACCCAGTAGACTCCTGGCCAGAGCCATGATGAGAGAACGAAATCATACATATCTGCTATTAATTCGTCATCTGGAGGCAATTTTTTTTTCATCTGACATTGCAGAAAGCTTTAGATCCTATTGTGACAATATCATCTGAATAAAACTAAGAGCAACCAGCAGAGTATCCTCCCCATTAAGGCCCAACAAATTAGTAGATATCTGATGGAAGCAGGCATGCCCCATCTTTCTATGCAGGACACACAGCGAGCCAAACTGTAAGAAGCTGTTAAATCCTCTGCCACCAGGAAGGCACCTGCCCCGATGGGCTAACCCTTCTCTATTACAAAAAAAACTCTTCCCCAGCTCACACAATTTTGACAGTGATACTTTTACTGCTCTAATAACAGTGATCCCTAAAGCAGGCCTAAAACCTAAAGCTATTTTCAAAAATCTGAGCTAAAAGTTTGGAACCTATGCTTCACCAGCTGATATGTTTAGATCAATTGATTGAAGAAGTATGCCCCCATAAACGAGGAGGAGATTTAGCAAACAGACTGCCCAGAAGAGAACTTGGATATATGAACTCAACACTAGGCATCCCAGGGGCATGAATGAAGATTGTGACCTTTCACCTTTTTTTTTATTGATTCTATTCACATAATTGATTGATCAATCATTCTTGATTCTTTTCTCTGCATTTAGTGACTATCCGTAAGGCACTTTCACTGCACATCAAGATCACCTACTTATGCATTAATTACGGCAGACCCACAGGTAGATACTCTTTTTCAGTCATTAGCTAAAAAACACTTCCTTTATGGCCTAGTAATGCTACAGGATGGAGGATGTTTTTGACTAAATATCTTCAACACTTTAGGTCCGCTTTAAACTATTCATTGGAGTATATGAACATCCCTTCTGTAGCACTACCATCCCCTTAGGACTTTCCGACATTATTACTAACATAATCCTAGAACTAATCTATGGAACTATACCAGCCCTCCAATATCTATTAGGATATCCACATACATCAATTCACTACACAAGAAAATTATTACTATTTTCTGGAGAACAATATTAGCCCATGCAATGCTTCAGACATTTAATGGAAAGCTTAATCATCACTGTAGATACGCCCGGGCTGAGGAAAACTGTGTTCCTAAGACTGGTCTATGACCAAGCCCTGCTTAGAATTATGCAAAATTTTCCTGATTAGGGCATTTTCTGCAGAATTGTTATTTCCTTGTTCTGAGGTCCGCTGGACACCTATAGGAGGCCCACACTATTAACAATTGATAACGGAATATATATGAACTAGAAGTCCTTTATGCACTGCAGTTAGCTGGGTTTCTCAAAATGTCCAGATTTATATACGCATTTTTTAATATATTCATCAACATCGTGCATTAAAACATGTTGTCTTTTATTATGTTGCAAAAGACGTAATGGATCCCCACCCAGAGGAACTCCCCCCACGATCAGTTTACTTACCTTCCATCGCTCCACTGATCTCCGTAGTGGCGTGCGCCCCGTGCGTCTGCGCGCCACCATCTTGCAGCTGGCAATACGCCGACCGCAGGCTGGCTGGCGCGAGGCCGGGACGCTCGTCACCAGGGCCGGCCCGGGGGGCATTCTCACCTAAGAGTGCAATTTAAAGATCAGCGAACGAGCTGACAGGCACTGCACCTCACTCCTGCTTCTGGACACCGCTTGCTTCTTTTATCGCTCTGAGAAAGGTTTATGTGTACAAACCGAAACACGTGTCAGCGACGTTATTGGGACCATACAGCTGACAGCAGTACTTGGACTTTAGCAGCTGAACTGAACCTGATTCGGACGAACCCGAATTTCTTTGAGAAATTCGGCGAATCGCCCGAATCGAATTTTTGAGAAGTTCGCTCATCTCTAGTTAGGACAGTAAAATAATCACAACGTAATGCTTTGCAGTCTTTATTTTCCATGTATAAAATATACATTATAAAAAGCTGCAAATATGTCTTCGGCTCATGTACCAAAAAGAACATTTACAAACCGCTTTTTAAGAGAAACTGTATGTACATGACTTTGCTCACAACTTTCTAGCAAAGCTGTCTTTACAGGAGGCACCATGTACGAGTAGGCTCTAGGATACATTGTAATGGGGCCTTGTGCAGCATGGACTCTTGTTAGTAGCCAAACAATACATGAATAGAATAGATCAATATTGGGTACACTTTGGATCTATATTAAATGCAGTCTTTATAGGGACATCATCTGTCACCATTGTCTCCCTAATACAGTTTATTGTAATTTTTTTTGGTATAAAAGTTAAACAGTATGACATATTGTTCTTATACAAATAAAGAGAACACAGAATACAAGTTGTCATTCTTAATACACCTTCACATGCATGTAAGTCATCATTAGTGAACCGTTAAGGCACATATAGGGTATTGTGAGACTTCTAGGGAGTAATGGCGCATAAACATAAGCACCTTAAAATTGGCGCCTAGAAACTTATGTATATCCTTACTCAGTTTGACAGACGCGAGGATTATCTCCTCCTGTTTCAAGCTCCCTGTACTGCCACCCCTCCAGTGCCAAGGGAGGGGGTAAAGGATTTGGGCAAAGGAGGGCGGTGGATAGTAGAGGGGGGGGGGGGGGCTGGGAGAAGAGAAAAGAGAGGAAAAAAAAAAAGAAAAGGGAGGGGAGGAAAATGCATATATATCCATGCCTTTTTGCGGGAGGAGATTTGCAAGCCTTACATCACTGCAAACTCTAGTTATGGGGCAACATGTAACTAGTTACCCCTAGTTGTGTGACCCTAACATGTATCTTTTTGTCAAGTTTGTACTAGGTCAAGCGTTATTGACATTCTACTGGTTCCGGGTTTTAGGCAAATCCTGGGTTTTTTTACAAAACACGCTTTTGACCAGGACCTCACTATTAAGTTATTGAAGTATTTATTTGTACAAAATAAGTCTAAAATACATACATTTAAAAAAATGGATTCATCAATTGCTTCTACCTTATGCAATCCTATGTGGCTTTACATATCACAAGCATTTTTTAGTATTTAAACCATTGCATGTTATGCTCCCTGATTTCACAGTATTCTTATTTTCACATGGACATTTTCCTGTGGGCAGACATGTTTCGCCTATTTGTTCGGCTTCCTCAATGCCCTTATATTGAAAAAGGGGAGCAATAAAATGTGAGTTAATACAAAGAAAGGGAATAAAGACATGGGAAAATATGGTTCTGGCATGAGTGCACAAGATATTATGTACTTGGCTTATTTATATTACCGAAATGTAAAATGTAAACCTGGAGAAGTGTGGACAAACACCAGAAGGTATAACATAATGGGGCATCTATTATATCAATCAACCCAGTACATATAGGGAAGTAGATTCACCGATAATATCCAGGAGTATATTTAAACCTGCAGTTTCAACTGGCATATAGTTTGTTGACAGCACATCGGAAACATATTATGTGACGGAATTTCCTAACATCCAGATATCACTGGATGTTCTTGTAGATGAGCAGATACATGAAAGCTAGCAATCATACACACACTGACATGCTCTAAATGAGGGATGGGCTCCAAAAAAATGAAACCCTCTCTGCATACAAATATAGGTACATGTCTGAATACTATGAGTATCAGCAGGGTGGATGGGCCCCAAGAAAATGGAGCCGCTCCCACAGACCGATAGTTGAATATTGAAACAGCTAACTTGTACATATTTATATATAGTTAAGGTGTATGTAGAGCTACATATAAATTTATATATACTGTGAATAACAGTTTGCACAGGTATGAGCAGCATTAAGTGTTCCCCTGTATAATATAGGCTGGACGAGCTGTAACTACGGCGAGCACGATAGTTAGACAGGCTCCAAGAAAATGGAGCCGTCCCTACAAACATATGGCCAGACTGCGCCCAGAAGGGCTCCAAGAAAATGGAGCCTGAACACAGGTGATCGGGCGGCGGGTGACATCACATCTGGCTTTTTGCCAAGTGGATGTAGTGGGTGTTCCGGGACCTGGAACGCATGACGCAACTTCCGGCGGAAGCCGGCGGCACGGTGTGCTCCGGGCCCCCGGACCACACATATAACGCCGCCTGAGTGGCGTCTCAGAAGCCCCTAGACCGACGAGCACATAGGATGCAGGAGAGCTCTGTGTGAGCCGCATACTTAGCCGGGGGATATGGAGACAAGACGTCACAACTGCAGATTAGCGTGAACTACGCAACTAAAGGTACAGCCCTATTATACAATCTATATCTTAAAGTGGACCAACACCCTGAGGTGATCGGCCCGTGGACCAACACCCTGAGGTGATCGGCGCGTCACTCTTGACGTGTGCGCGCCCGCGCCGGCCATTCAGAGACGGCCGGCGCGTGCCCGCGCACGCCTAGAGGGGCGCGAGGGAGGCGGATAGTCAAAATCCTGGGTGTTGGTCCACTTTAAAGCGACATTCTAATCACACTGTCACAACCTGTTTTTTTTTCCCAGTACTCACCATAAGAGCCTTTTCAAATCAACTGACTATCAGCTATTATTGGACGCCACCACAAGCTCTAACCATATATATATTAATTTAATTGAGAAAATTATTAGTAAAAACGGAACGATTATATACTAACTTGGATTTAATAACATGTTTAATCACCCTTAAAGGGCCAGCACCTGATGACCCCACATATCATTGGTGATTGAGCCATACTTCTCTGGGGGAATTTGAAGTCAATGTACTATATATGAATTGTAAAAATCATTGAGAAAATAAGCAGCACTCATGGATTCCTTTGTTTAAGCTATACATACTGCATTTATTATCATCTGAAAGTAAAATAACTCACAATCAACCATATTAGATAAATTAATTAACTCACATTTTATTGCTCCCCTTTTCAATATAAGGGCATTGAGGAAGCCGAACAAATAGGCGAAACATGTCTGCCCACAGGAAAATGTCCATGTGAAAATAAGAATACTGTGAAATCAGGGAGCATAACATGCAATGGTTTAAGTATAAAAAATGCTGGTGATATGTAAAGCCACATAGTGCCCATAGGAAAAGGTCTATGTGAAAATAAGAATACTCCCACCAGATGTGGTCCCTAATACAGTTTAAACATCATACGAACGTAGGTGCTCCTCTCTGTCAGCAAGTCAGAAATAAAAAACCCAGCTCAAGTTTTGATATCTGCTTATAACTGTGTTGCGGATTCTCTGCTGACCTGACTATGGAAGTATTACAAAGGCCATATGCTGTATAATAGCAACAGATCATGCTCTCTACCCTACACTTTCAATGCCATGCCAAGGGGAAGGGTAGAAAGAACCCTAAACACATCAGTAGGGGAGCAGGACAATCAAAGGCACTTGTTTTGTTTTTGTCTCATTTGGACACCTCCTTAGGTTATGATTATGATCTGAAGGATGGTCCCATTAGTAAGCTTTAGAGCAGCGATACTCAACTGGTGGACCAGGGTCCGAATGCAGACCTTGGCACCAGATTTCCAGAACTCTGCCCTGACAGCCCTGCACTCATTTGCTTCTGTGTTGCTGTGCTCAGAGTTTCCCCTTTGATTGGCGATGTAGTACTTAGTCTCCCTGCCAGTGTCATGGCTCCCTGGCACCTAGCATTGCAATATAAAGTACTGCACGGACGGGAAGTGGCATTGCAAGGTACACACAAACTTTGTTTCTCTGGCCCCTTGCCCTATCCAAACTTTTCTCCCCACCACAGCTCAACCACATCTATCCCTGTCCCCCCAAGTCTGGCCCATCCATCCCTGTCCCCTTAGCTCTACCCCATCCAGCCCAGTCTCTCTGCCACATCCATTCCAATCCTCCCAGTTTTGCCCATCCAATCCCTGGCCTCCGAGCTTTGCCAGTGCATTACTCTTTCTTCCAGCTCTGGCCATCTACCTCCTCAGCTCTGTCCAATCATTCCTGTCCTTCTAGTTCTGCCCATCCATCCCAGCTCTCTCTCCATACCTCCCTTCCCTTCCTACTCTAGCCCTAACCCACCTGCCTGCACAGAAGGGAGGGGGGGGGTAAAAGCAGTGTGCCAAGGGCCAAAAGCTGTAGGTTCTGTTCCCCCCCCCCCCCCCCGCCAAAAAGCCCTGTTTTTTACTAGTACCCAATAGGATTTTTGGGGTGGGGTGGGGACAAGCAGCCTTTTTTAGTTTTGCCTGGGGAATCTATAGCCCCTCCTGATTTCTAACTATCCACCCTCTGCCCGGACCTTCACCTCTCACCAGATGCCTTTAAGTGGACCTTTACAAGAAGTGGTTGCGTACGCCTGCTTTAGAACATGCTTTATCAATAGGCAAAGTTATACATCCACCAGAGCCTCTGACTGGGGACTCAATGGATAACACAAAACATGTATGTAGAGAATTATCACTTTGGATGCTAGAATGCATTGTCTATACACTACTAACAATTCCTTACAAAAGAGCCAACATAATTGCCCCAACTTCTAAGCTGTGTTTTAAAATCAGCTACAACTATATCTGTTGCAACCTACTTTATCAGAAGCCAGTGAATGCAAAAACATTTTTAAATGCAATTGTCCAAATTTCTAGCTAGCTTAATGGCGCCTTTTGCAGTTACTAAGCCAAACATATCTTTAACCACACTGATGCAAATCAAGTTCAAATGAGTATCAAAAGAATTTACTGATGGATCTGTATCTTGTGTTTCTTATAAGGCACATTTATTACATAGGGCTTTAGCATTTTGCACTACTCATATGTGCTAGAGATACAAACTCAAGAATAAGAAAGAGAATTATAATACTCAACCTTCCACAAAGTATAAAGTGTGTATTTATACTATATGCCCACATCCCATTCCATGTGAGGGCTCCCGTAGCTATTTATCCTAATGGAAAAAGTCAGTTTAGAAACACAATATGAAGTAAGCCCAGGGCCACACATATATTTAGCCACAATATATTAGAGAGTGGTGGGACAAGCAGACCCGATCATACCTATGTGTTCAATACCCCCCCCCCCCCTCCAACCAGCTCTCAGACAGTAGAGTTTACTAGCGTTCTTCAAACATAACATTATTACAATGGTTATAACGATGATTTACAGCATCTGTTGCCAAGGTTAAATAACCAATATAGAAAAATGATTCTCCTTCAAGCCATTTATTACCTCAAACTTATTCTGTTATAAACATGGTATTGTATATACATGGCCAGAAAAACACACACACACTCACACACCTGACCTCTCACAACCTAAATCCTAAACCGCAGGCTCTGTTGCTGTTTGGAGGGAGAGGTATCGCAAGCGTTTAGCGATGGACAGACAACAGGGTCAACAAGAGAGCAAGCTTGGGGCAGCTGCTGAAGACCTGTAGTGGCTGGGATCAAGGCTGTGTGAGGTTAGGTATGGTTTTGCCCACAGATGCCCTTTATTGTAAAGCATAGTACAATGTATTGTCCTCACAAGGTTAGTATTACAATGTATGTAAAAAGAAAGTACACAACGTACCTGTTGCTTTTTCAGTGAGGAAAACTTGCATGGAGGGATACATTTTTCCAATATACAGTATATACAGCCTACCATATATCCTACCATCAATGTCAATAAATATGAGAATACTTATCACCCTATAATATACAGACAAAGGCACTTTATTCAGGGACACATCTCCAGCATTGCGATAAGATTGCTGTACACTTTACAGCAGCAGTAGTCACCAATACAAAACATCAATACACAGACTGCAGGGTGCAGCAGCTTCACAATGTGCACTCCATTACAGTATATTCTCATCATTAAATTTAAAGAAACTATTTCATCAACTCTGAACATAAAAGATGTATATGTGACTTTAAATAAACATTACAGCATCACTTGGTCCATGACTGGAGGTGCTTGGTGTCCCAGTGAAATAACCTGTGTGTAAAGCTATACACATGGAGCATGAACAAAAAGGTATAAACAAAATGACAAGAAAGACATAAAGAGAGAGCTGTTAGGTCAAAGACATTGATTCACTAAGAGTTGAAAAAAAATGTCATGGTAATAAAAAATACAATTTAGGTGTAAAAAGCTTGAGAATTTCACATTTTATTGAATCACCAGATAGGAAGACAATGACAGTCAATGTCACTTTTTTACTCCTGAGAAAAGTATTGAACTTTTTGACTGTAGTAAAAAGTGCCATTGACTTTCATTGTCTTCCTATCTGGTGATTCATCTACATTGAAATTCTCAGGCTTTTTTCTGAAATGAATTTTTTACTACCATGAGAATTTTTCTCATGAATCAAGGCCCGTTGCCACAAAACAATATACATACCCTGTAATGCTTTGTTTTGTTTGGAGTTCACCTTTAAGTGTTCCTTAGAAGGTAACCCATGGTTGTGCTTATATGGCTGGTAAAAACCTCCTTGGTGGTACTATTTGCCAGACCCATCTTAGCTCTTTCTACAGAAACAACGGGTTTTGCAGCATTCAGTAGACGTGTTCAGTCTCTTAAAGGACTGCTGTCAAAACTTCAAAACTGACTTTGATCTGACAGCACGATTTGGAATGCCCTGCTGCACATCCACACCCAGGAGCCCCGATACCACTTCTGAATTGTCTCCTACAGATGCAACCATGTTGTAGGACCAGCAGGCTTGCACTAGTGTGTACTATGGCTGTTGCAGATCATGTGGGTGGCAAGGAATGTGGTAAGGACTGGTATGTCGGAGGACGCACAGCATGGCATTTAAATGGGGATGTCCCTGTGCTGTCAGTCCGAGGGGACCTCTGATAATAGGTGACCAAGCTTCCCTTGCTTACCCTTAGGGGCACAAGCTTCCCTTGCTTACCTTCCACAGGCTCCTGCTGTGCTGATTGGTCTTCCACAGCACTCATATGAGAAGCCGAGCCTGCAGCTAGGTGTGGCCTGTGTACAGAGATGCTCATTAAAGTGGCTCAAAACCCAGCTTGATAGGTCCGGGAATCTATAAGCGGTATGCTCCCTGTTAGAGGGGAGTAGGGGATGCGGCTGCCAGCGCGCTCGGAGCCACTGGACTCAGACGCCGTCTTATATGGTGTGACGTCAGCAGCTCCGAGCGCGCTGAATGGACGAGCGGCTGCACATACGCCATAGCACCGGGAAGAGGTGAGTTTCTTCGGGCGATCTGGGGTGTTTCACACAGAGGGGCACCCCGATTGGGAGTGAAAGGACCAAAACCCAGGATAGTCAAAATCCTGGGTTTTGGTCCACTTTAAGAATAAGTAAAGTGCCGTTCAGCAAAAAACAGAAATTCCGCTCCCAGCCTCCTCATTGCTGAGCTGAAAAGTAGGTTGGGGAGTCCTGAGGCCTCTTGCACCCCCCTGATCTGAGGGAAAGGCCATAAAGCTGAGGTTTTCCTTTTCAAGTATCTTGGTCTGCATGAAAACCTAAGCAAGCAACTTCCAATATTAGCCCTGAATTCAGGTGTAACTCACCTTCTGCTTGTAAAGCTATGTCCAATGGGGGGGGGGGCAGAAGACAGCTTATATGTGCAACTGTTTGCACTCCCCTCTTCAGATGGAGCTTCACAAGGTACATTTCTGGGTGGCAGGAGGAGACGAGTTGTGTTTGGCTATGATGATCTCTGCAGCCCATGAATCTCTATTAGAATTGCTAGGAAGCCACTTTGGGAGCTTCAGGATACTCATGTGAATTGATCAGGCTCCAAGACAGGTAAAATCAACTCCTAAAAGTATTATAAAGCTATTATAAAAACAATGGCAAGCTCAAATTTATGGAAATTGGGCAAAACATCCTTCTGTGGTTCATTGGCAGCACGCCCACCTTGTTCCCCAACATACTCTGAGGGCTTGTTATGTATATCAGTAACTGGGACACCGGGGCAGAGGTTGTATAGTCCTAGACATTATTCTCCATGAGCCAAACTTCACCCCTTTCATGCCTACGAAAAAGGCTTCTGCTGAAGACATTTTGGTAGACACTCTCCTCATTAGCATCAGTGTAGTGGCAGATAAGTGCCGTTTATGCCCACAGGAGCTTCTCATTCATTGTCATCTATGAAAAACATTCTCGAAATAAGATGGGGGTTGGGGGGCCCTGCCATTGAGGTTGCATGAGGCCCAAAAATGGCAGCCTTGTATGGACTATTATATTCCATGAAACATTTAAAGGTTGCTTGGATCACTGCAAGGTAGCCTTTTCTTTTTAGTAATCGGCTGCATGTTCATTTTCAGGTTCTGTTCCATCCTCCATTCATAAAATTGGTCTTGACTGGGTAAAGTTTGCTTTAGAAGTAGCCAAACAGACAATAACACAAGTGTATAAAGGAGCAGGAGACAGGTTAGACATGTCAACAGAATAAATATAAAACAGCACAGTAAAAACAACCACCAAAGTCAGATGGACCACAAAGTCCACTTTCTATCAAGTATTACAGGAAGTAGCATTTTGCAGATGAAGTACCTCTCACTATATTGCAATAGCCCCAAATAGATTTTGTAAAACCTTATATAAAACTAACATTGGAATAAAAAAGTGTATGAACAAATGCTAAAAAGAGTCCCCTATCATATAATATAACACAGAGTGCTCCTGGGCATAGGCCGCAAGTTCTTTTAAAAATTCTGGGAATATGGCAGCCGCAAGCACAGCGTTTCTGTTGCGCCCCGTAGTTTTGGAAAGTGGAGGAGGTATTATTCTTTGTTCCTTATTGGTTTGCATTAACATCTTAGATTTCTCGCCAGTGCTGATTTCTTTATTGTCATTATTATTCAGTGTATTATCTGCAAGAAAACATAAGTGATTGTTTAGCAGTAACTACAGAGCCTTTAATTAATTCAGATGTCAGTAATAAAGCAGCTGGCAAAGTACAAATTGTTCTTTTCTATTTACACAGCACCAAATGTTGATAAAAAGTCTAGTGTAGATAGTGTTTAATAGAATCAACACCCATTTTCAACAAAACAGATATTGATCTGAGCATGTGAGGGGGTATCCTTATTTAGGCAGTGGAAAGCAGCCCGGACCATTTGACCCCTGAAGGCCTATTGAAAGAAGTAGAACTTTGCCTGGGGAATGCGTTGCAAGAAAGGAGAATTGGGGTTGGTGTTGGTGGATGCACGGGGGTACATTAGCAATTGGGTTGCCATCGTGTGTTTGGACCAACACAAATGTTGTTGTTGAAAATAGATTTTGGTCTGCTTTAAAGCATGTGTGGACTTTCATCCAATCAGAGCCATTGGCCGTGAGTCTCGTGACTATGTCATTTGGAAAATTGGCTCTGAGGTTCTTCAGTGATTAATGCAATTGGCTGCACACAGGGAGAGCGCATACAGCCTGAAGATACAAGGGATGCGTCCACTTGTGCTCCCCAATGAATCAGAGCCATATTCTGAATTACTTGGGCATGATAGCGGCTCTGATTGTATGAGAGCCCATGCATGGGCCGTTGGACTGGAAACCAGTAAGCTTTTACTACAATCTGGGGGCTTTCACACAGCGGGGCACCCTAGCTTTGGATGCTTGGGAGAAGGCCAGCCTGGGATCTTTTAGGTTTGACTGTGCAGGGTTTTGTTGCGTCCATCCACCCCGTGACCCCCTGCGCGGAAGCTGAAAATTTACTGGGTCCCCGAGTTCTCCTTCCATCTGGGCAGGGACAGGCACTAGGGGAACTAGAGCTGGGACCTTGAGTGACAGACCTGTCTGTCCATGTCTGGAGCAGCATGACTGTGGCTGCTGCCGCATTGGCTGATCCATCACTGAAGGTCTAATCATGGCTGCCTTAGAAAGCATCTGCTCCCCTGCTGGGATCGGAGAAATATAGCAGCAGTAAGGTAAATTATTTTTGTAAAATATTATTGCTCACATGTTATTGCTGAGTTAAGAACAGGGTTCTGGACCTCATTTTTTTACACAGCCTAAAGAGAAACAAGGCTGCAACAAAATAGTGTATTTGTACACAGGAGAATGGAGGCAGAAATTGGGCCAGAACTGTAGCTGTCATACAGAGCCTAGCCCGTTATTTGTTTTCCTGTCCTGCTCCTTCTGAATGTTTTGCTGATGTTTGCTTCATCGCTTCATTGTCAAGGTGCATGTGCTGGCTACATGCATGGAGGAAGCAGCATCCCATGATGCCATGAGACACAGAACTGATCATGTCAGGGACCTCTTTTCACACTTTCAGGACACAGAGAATAGCAGCACAATCCACTGGGTATTGTCGGGCAGGCTGATACATTACTAACGCCAGGTAGCGACAGATGAGCGTCTGTAGCGAGGATTTTAGAGCGACCGCTAGTAGTCGCTGTGCTCGACCATGGTTAGTTGTTTCAGAGCAGCTCAGTCGCTGGCCGGCATTGATGAATATGATGTGTGAGTCGCAGTGCTACGCTGTATGGGAGCGAACGGTAGCTCCAGCTCAGTGCAACTGACCACATTCATCAAAAGAACAGCCTCAAACTGTTCTGCCGCTCAAAATCGGTCGATACATAGTCGATGTAGCCCATAGTGCCAGAATCTGTGTGATTAAAATCTGTTTTTGAACATGTATACACTAGTAACAAAGCGAAAACATATGGAATTATATTGTTATTACATTGTAACATGAACAAATAATACCAGACATGTAAGGACAATTCTGCATAAAAATATTATTAATCAAAAACGTTTTCAAAAATGTCATTTTCTAGGTCAGGATACATGTCTGAAAGATTTGAGTTTAAAAAAAAAAAAAAAAAAATTGGGATCAGGAAAGGGATTTAAGGATCGTCTATAGAAATGTATGGGAGAGCGCCAGGTAGTGAGAGGTAAGACGTGGCGCTGTACGCTGAGCCTGGGATAATGATGAATCGGACGCTATATGCCGTTGTTCCAGTCACTCACCAGAATCGCCTTCATAAATGTGTAATTGCGTGCGGTGTCCGACATTCACCTGCCTCTACCTGCCGCTTACAAGGCACTGCCTGGCGCTATCCCTTCATGCATAAGGCCCTAGGTCTTCCTGATGGCCAGGCTGCCTTGGTTGTACAGCAAAAAATTCAACCCTGCCTTACAAGTTTACAATCTAAAGGAGTTGGGGGTGGAGGGTGTATATCAGGATACTGAAGACCAGGTAGCTTGGGAACTTACTATATGTGCACGTTCTGGGTTTAGTTTCAAATAATTTTATTTTTTCCCCAAAAGATTGTACTTACATATAAAAGAGAGACAGAAAAGAAAAAGCATTCCTTGTTTTGGCTTGTATTCAATCCGCCCTTCCGCCGAATAAAAAAAGAAAAACATATCTAGGGAGGGTAGAGACTCAGGAGGTGAGGCCTGATCCAGGTTTTTCCCCAGCGGAGTAAACAATCACAGCACTGGCTTCGGGCGGCGGTTGTTCTCATTTTTATTATCTTCATCCAGTTGTATGTGTACTATGCTGTTTTGTGAGGTTGCCATAAGGGATCACACAGATTACTTTCTGAAATCTATCTAGGAATAGAAAGAGCAGCGACAGACAGCAAGATAATTGGGGCCCAGGGCTCGTTAATACTTATTTACTTAATTATTGGGACCCTAACAGGATACTAAGGGCCTTATTTATCAAGGGATGGCGCCAGGTAGTGTCTCACTAGCGCCAGCTATCGGCGGCTACCGACTCCAGAACGCCAGGCTGCGAACACAATCACGCATTTATCACGCTAGATGAGGCTAGCGCCGGCGAGAGCGTCAGTTAGCGCGGGATTCATCATGTTGCAGACTTCAGCGAACAGCGCCGCTGCTAATCCCATCACAGCGCCAGGTATGACCTCTCGCTACCTGGCGCTCTCCAATGCATTTCAATAGAGAAATCTTTAAATATTCATAATTAATTGATATTAATGTTTATGTTTTTTTTTAAATGTCAAAAATTCTGTGACCACTTCTGCAATGTTAGATATTTTTTTTAAGGTAATAAAAATAAAAAATAAAAATTTGTGCAGAATTGATATTACAGGTCTGATATTAATGTATTCATATTACAAAATGTTTATAAAAACATGTTTATTTTTTTTAACAAAAATATGGTTGTTTGGGGGTTAAAAAACTACTTTTAACCCATCGCCACCAGCGCTCTGGGGTTTAAACATGCATTTCACAGTGCGAGAATTTTTTGAGCGCGATTTGTTAATGAATATGCTGGGAGCCGTTCGCTATGGCCATTCGCTGTCATGCGCTCCCATACAGCGCGGAACCTGTCAAACAGCGACTCCTAACCCCGTATTCAACATTACCGCACACCGACTGAGTCGCTGTCAACAGCTGAACAACGGCCAAGCACAGCGAATACTAGCCGGCGCTGTGAAAATCACGCTACTGTCGCTCATCTGTCGCTACCTGCCGCTATTAATAAATCGGCCTCCCCGCATGCTAAACCCACAAATGTTGTTGATATCCTCTGGGTATTGATACAAAATGTTGTGAAAATCTTTATAATAGTGGTAACCGTCTGTTTTTAGCGCAGCTATTACCAAGTGTAGCCTGAGCGCACTGTGATAAATACTGACAGGAAGTCTCGTACTCCTGTAACAGCATTAAAAACATTGAGAAGGGCTACCAAAGATTTTAAAGATCATTGGGAATCAATATAATGAAAAAAGAAAGATTCTGCACTGTTAATGCAGCCAATTAAAAATAGATTAGCTAATGCTAATATGTGCCTCTATACCTAAAACGTGTGCTTCCTGGAAACTGCTCCCTACAAAAATAAGCTGAGTGGATCCAGGGAAAAATTTGCTGTCAGAGACAAGAGTGTAACTGTACCGCTAGAAGCCCACACAGCTGCTGTGGCAGCACAGGGAATCGAGGACACACAGGACAAATATAGCGTGGGAATGAATTGGGAATACACTTCAGGTTCAAACACATTCCAAATTACAATATAAAAAGCCCTGATTGGGTTGCAGTATAAATCCAGAGACTGGTATGCAGTGGTGTATTGCTTCAGTATATTTTTTATATATTTATTTAATGTAGTTGCCCTTGTCCTTCAAAACAGTAGAAATTCTAATGTAACTTCACTACGTATTTTGGTTACCCATCCTTTGTTTGATAGCAGCCCTGTATTTCCTGGAGGGCCTATGTGTAGGGCGCCACAATGCAGGAGGCAAGATGCTTCTGGGTAAAATTAACTATCGTTCCTTGTTTCTGTTTGAGATCTTAAATTATCTGTTCATCAATTGTACGTGGCAGACCTATCCATTGCAAACTCTCCAACCAGTTTACCTTTTTTCAATAGAAATAAAGAAGCCTAGACTTCCTTTCTCCTTTTTCAGTTTTGCATGCATAACTTCAGTCTATGATGTCATATGCACCGAAACTTTGCCCCTCATAATTTCATTCCTCCATGACAATGCTGTAAATGTGGTTGCACATTTGCCCCGTCCCTCAGTGAGCGAGCCCCGAATGCCACAGTCATCACATTTGCCGGGCTTACTCTTTCTAGAAGCACTGGGGGATAGGGACAGATATGCAACCACATTTAGAACGTGGCCGACCTTGGAGGAAATAAATTGAAATGAGGGGCAAATGTGTAGCCTTGGCATGAACCCTAAATTCAGTCTTGGTCCCACTGATTTTTAAATTCTTTGAAATGGCTCTTATTACATTGTTCCTAGTGTGGAATAACGGTGGAAAAAGTTAGCATATGCTTAAATGGAAACAACGATTTTTCATAAAATGGGTGTTAATCTTAGTGCAGGGGAATCTCAATTCTCAGTGCCTCCCTGCAAGTAACCTTAGTTGAGTCAGAGAAATGTAACTTTCTATCTTTGGGTCATTGGTTTCCCGGTGAAATCTTTGTTATGTGTTCTGTGGTCTGCAGTCTTCCTCCAGTATACAGCTGCAGGCAACCATGTGACTGCAGCATCCAAACATAGCGCTTGATTTCGCTGGGGGCCTCTGGTTTAATGGGGAGGATAGTGTGCAGGGGGGCAACGGTAAACAGGATGCCCCCCCCCCGTGCTAGGAACAACACCCATTTTTTAAAAAATATACTTAGCTTTTAAAGGTATTGCGTTATCTCTTCACTTCCTACTTCTCTCAGTGGTTAACACAGTACCAAACACAATTGCTTTTTAACAATGGAAATTTACCATAGTAACACTGTAAGAAATGTCTCCGTTTTACTGTAACGCAGAATACTGGAGCACGGCTTTTATCATTATTACTTTTTGGACTGCACGAAGCCATTTCTACCTATTGATTTAAAATTACTTTGATAATCTGTTTTACGTTTAATCTGGAGTTGAAAGTGGAATAAAAAAAAAGGAAACAGAATGTGCTTGGCACTGTGTACCTTTAGATAACGAGTCTGTGGGTTCCTGACTAGAGGAGTCCATGCGAGCCAGCAAGTATTGTTGAGCTTCAGCAAGTAACACGGGGAAATTTGGGTGCGCCGTAGCAAATTGTTCAATTTTATGTTTGACAGAGGCCAGAACCTGCAAATGAAATGGGAAAAATAAAGGTTATTTATAGTTTTTCTAACTGAAATTACTTTTTTTTTCCTTTGGATGTTTAAAAGAAGGGTCTGAGTTGATTTCAGGAGGTGATGAATGAGGAACTGCGGCAAATAGCCTTTCAGTCCCAGGAGAGGATGAACTGGTAGCAGCTAAGGAAGCGCGTGTGTCGTGATGAAGTCTCTTATACAACTGACAGCTCACTTGACATCCTGAGTGCTGCAGCTAAATGATCATTTGAATTCTGCTCCCCATTTCCGCTGAAGCTGCTTCAAATACAAGCTCAGTGCTCAGTGCCACTGTACTGGAGAATTTTATACTATACTGTACAATATTCAGCTCCTATCACAGAAATGAAAAGCTAGAAGAAATGGTGGAACCTGATTTGTAACCCTAGTATATGCCTGATATCCGGCTAAAATTGCTGTATCACATTTCTGCCAACATTTTATTTTATTAAAGCATATATGACTAGATTGATTAATATTTTCAAATATATAATATATTTAGCCATCAGCAGACAAATTTATTAAGGAAATGAGCAGAATGACGATGGTGCAAAAGAAAACAAACAACAGTCTAATTTAATATTGTACATCTAGGACAAGTACTATGCACAAATGCGGAAATGGCAGCTTGGGCATGTTTTATCCTAGTGGGTGGTTAGTTTCAGTGTTTCAGTTGTTTGTAGTCTGAAGGCTTTAGCAACATCCACCTCACTAGATAACTTAGAGGCCGATTTATTAATAGCAACATGTAGCGACAGTTGAGCGACTGTAGCGGTATTTTCACAGCGCCCGCTAGTCAGGGCCGTATTTGGTGGTCATGTTGCCCTAGGCACTTTAAGTGTTTGCGCCCCCTTTTTTAAATTGGGTCACGGTCCATAGAAAAAAACTGTTTAGGGGAAAGGGTGCAATGGCATACCTCCCAATTGCCCCTGATTTGCAGGGACTGTCCCTCTTTTGAGTCCATGTCCCCCTGTACCTCGTTGTTCTAATTTGTCCCTCTTTGAGGTGCAACTTGCAGATCTGCAGCAATAAATGTTTAATTTGCCTATTCTAGTGTTCCTATTGTAAAGTGTTCCTATTGTTTTAACTGTTACACCCTATCTCCTATCCATCAATCAATGAGAAGGTGTGGCCTAATTTACAAATTGTCCCTGTTTCTCACGCTGAAAGGTGTGTGGAGGGGGGAGAGGGCACAAAGGGCGAAATGCAGAAAAGCAGGCAAGCATATTCCAACTTTTACTGCGGTCGGACATACAGGAGTCACATGACCAAAGCAGTGGAGGGGAGATGCTCTGGCCTGTGTTCTACCCATTGCACCCCTCCTTCACACAAATACACTCTGTGTCCTTCTGTGGCTGGGGGGTGCTTGTTAGGAGGCATTAAGGTTCAGGATATGAGAGTTGTAATTTCTTTACTACAGTAGTAAGGGCAGTATCCCCCCCCCCCTTCCAGGTTGGCACCCTAGGCACGTGCCTAGGTTTGCCTAATGGTAAATACAGCCCTGCCGCTAGTAGTCGCTGTGCTTGGCCGTTGTTCGGTTGTTGACAGCGACTCAGTCGGTGTGGCGTAATGTTGAATACAAGGTTACAAGTCGCTATTTGACAGGTTCCGCGATGTATGGGTGCGCATGATAGCGACTGGTCAGAGCGACCGGCTTCCACCATATTCATCAAAAAATCACGCTCAAAAAATTCAAGCGCTGTGAAATGCATGTTTAAACCCCAGAGCGCTGGAGGCGATGTGTTAAAAGTAGTTTTTTAACCCCCAAACCACCATATTTTTGGAAACCAAAAAAAAAAAAAAATATTTTAAATAATTTAGTAATATGAATACATTAATATCAGACCTGTAATATCAATTCTGTACAATTTTTTTTCCCTTAAAAAAATATCTAAAATGGCAGAAGAGGTCACAGAATTTTTTACATTTAAAAAAAAAAAAAAAAAAAAAAAACATTAATAACAATTAATTATTAATATTTAAAGATTGTTCCATTGAAATGCATTGGAGAGCGCCATGTAGCGAGAGGTCATACCTGTCGCTGTTCAAGGTCGGACGCTGGCGCTGTGGGCTGAGGCTGGAATAATGATGAATGAGTCGCTATATGGCGCTATCTCAGTCGCTAAGCAGGATCGGCTTGATAAATGTGTGATTGTGGTGGGGAGCCGGCGTTCTCGTGGCGGTGCCCGTCATTACCGGCCGCTCACCAGTCGCTACCTGTCGCTGTTCCTTCATAAATAAGGGCCAAAATTGGACCTACACCCTAACAACTAGTGCTGGTGACCACAAACAGACCCATTGCCCATGAACTAAAACCCTGAGATACTGTATGCCCAAAATACAGACAGTAATCTCAACCTCCCTGCACCCCAGCTTCCCACATGACCAAAGGCAACCAATGTGATTTTCAAGGTGGGTGTATATAGACCATGCATTGTGCCATCAACTAATTTCAACTTTCTAGGGTTTAGACCAGGGGTGGGCAATTATTTTTTCCATGGGGCCACATGAGAAACTAAAATTATTGTGGAGGGCCGGGCCAAAAGGCTGAACTCAATTCTGCCTGATATAATTGTATTTCTTTATATAAAACAGGAAATAGCATTGTTTTGACAAGCTGGTACGGGTATATGTTATAGTTAAACAATGAAAAAGTGAGGTTGCCTTACAAATTAATGTAATTTATAAAAAAAAAACACATTTTGTGTGTCCAGTGAGGTCTCATACAGCAGAGGCTCCCAGAGGCATGATGTCTGTAACCCACTCCAAAGGGCTGGGATACATGGGTTTTGGTCTGCTTTAAAACATCATGACCAAATCAGGTTAGGATGGAATAACATCCTTTACATTATAATTAAAGTAACAGCTGCTCACGCTTTTTACTCAGTAGTGATGTGAAAAATTGCGGATTCCCTCACATAAAGCAGAACAAAACCCAGAGCGGCCACTGGTCTTCCCCCTGGAAATCCCAGATCGGGATGCCCCACTGTGTGAAAGCCTTTTTACTCAGTAGCAACATGAAAAATGGCAGACTCCCTCCCTTAAAGCGGAACAAAGCCCCAATCTGGGATGCCCAGGTGGAAGACCAGTGGCCGCTCTGGGTTCATTTCCACTTTAAGGGGGAGTCCACCATTTGTCAAGTTGCTACTAAGTAACAAGGCTTTCACACTGTGGGGCATCCTAATCTGGGATACCCAGGGGAAGACCGGTGGCCGCTCTGGGTTCATTTCCACTTTAAGGGGGAGTCCACCATTTGTCAAGTTGCTACTAAGTAACAAGGGTTTCACACAGTGGGGCATCCTAATCTGGGATGCCCAGGGGGAAGACCAATGGCAGCTCTGGGTGTTGTTCAGCTCTCAGAGAAGGAGTCCGGCCTTTTTTCACGTTGCTACTGAGTAAAAAGAGTTTCAAAAAGTGGAGCATCCCGATTTGGGATGCCCGGTGGGGCCTTGGATAAAAGGCTGTGTGAAACCCTTCCCACCTTGCAGCATGGTCTTCCTGCCCTCCCAAAGGCATTGGTCTGGCCAGAAATGGACTACGAGGGCCAGTGCACCATAAGGCACTGCGTATGGCATGTAACACATTTGGTGTGGACTACAAGTGCCAGCAGCCTGCGACGTGAGGCACAGACAAGTGGCTGAGCGGCGGGGTGGTCGGAGGCAATCACAGGGTCGTATGTGGCCCTGGGGCCTTACAATGCCCAGGTCTGGTTTAGACACTGACTAGACAAGCATATTCAATATTCTGGGTATCATGGGGCCAGGAATGGGAGGGGACTCGGTAGGCTGGAATCTGAGGGGAGATATTAGAAGGGGGCTAAGTGAATTCTGACACAGGGTCAGGGTGCCAGCCCAGTTAGCCCCAAAGCAATGGAGCTCCCTGGGAAATCTCTGTGCTCCATATGACCAGTCTGCCTCTGATTGTTAGACACTTAGGCCCTTATTTAACAAGGGATAGCGCCAGGTAGCGAATGGTGAGCGAACGGTAATGACGGTCACCGCCACGAGAACGCCGGCTCCCCTCCGCAATCACACATTTATCAAGCTGATCCTGCTTAGCGACTGACAGAGCGCCAGATAGCGAATCATTCATCATTATTCCAGCCTCACCCCACAGCGCCAGCGAGTGACCTTGAACAGCGACAGGTATGACCTCTCGCTACCTGGCGCTCTCCAATGCATTTCAATGGAGCAATCTTTAAATATTCTTAATCAATTGCTATTATTTTTTTGTTTTTTTTTTAAATGTCAAAAATTCTGTGACCACTTCTGCAATGTTAGATTTTTTTTTTTAAGGTAAAAAAAAAAAAAAATTTGTGCAGAATTGATATTACAGGTCTGATATTAATGTATTCATATTACAAAATGTTTTGAAAAACTTTTTTTTTTTTCCAAAAATATGGTTGTTTGGGGGTTAAAAAACTACTTTTAACCCATCGCCGCCAGCGCTCTGGGGTTTAAACAAGCATTTCACAGCGCGAGAATTCTTTGAGCGTGATTTGTTAATGAATATGCTGGGAGCCGTTCGCTATGGCCATTCGCTGTCATGCGCTCCCATACAGCGCGGAACCTGTCAAACAGCGACTCCTAACCCCGTATTCAACATTACTGCACACCGACTGAGTCGCTGTCAACAGCTGAACAACGGCCAAGCACAGCGAATACTAGCGGGCGCTGTGAAAATACCGCTACTGTCGCTCATCTGTCGCTACCTGGCGCTATTAATGAATCGGCCTCCCCATGTATTTTTTATATTATGGAATGCACCTAGGGTTTAGAGGAGTAAAAATTGGTGTGCTAAAATACCCCTGCCCCACAAGAACCTAAAAAGGGTCAGAATCCCAACCAATCACCATATAGCAGGATTTGTGCAGAATCCTCCCAATCACCCTATAACAGGCGGGGTGGATAATAAATGTGTAGAATCACCCAATAACAGGCATTGTGCAGAATGCCCCCAATCCCCCTAAAAAAGGCAGTGTGGCAGAATCCCCAACTTCCAATCACCGCGCTAAGGGCCAAAAAAACCTCCCTACCTCACCCAGGATCCTGCGCCGATCTCAGAGGAAGCCGCTCTGTGCAGCACAATAAAGATGGCTGTGTCTGGAACCGAGATTGGCGCTGAACCGTGGATAGGGTAAGGATTTTCTTTTATGTTGTAACTCCCATTCATGTCCACTTACCTTACCAGTGCCCCTGCACCATGGTATCCTGCATCTGATCGTCCTCCTGCAGCCCTGGTTTCAGCTGGCGGATGAGAGTGGCCTAGCGGCCTTATTTATCAAGGGCTAGCGCCAGGTAGTGTCTGACGAGCGCCAGGTACCGCCAGCTAACGGCGGCTACCGAATCAAGTACGCCCGGCAGCGGTCACAATGACGCATTTATCACGCTAAATGAGGCTAGCGCCAGCGAGAGCGACAGCTAGCGCGGGATTCATCATCTAGCTGACTGCAACGAACAGCGCCGCTGAAAATCCCATCACAGCGACAGGTATGACCTGGCGCTCCCTGGCGTTGTCCAATGCATTTCAATGGAGCAATCTTTAAATAATCATAATTAATTGCTATTAATGTTTTTTTTTTTTTTTTTAATGTCAAAAATTCTGTGACCACTTCTGCAATGTTAGGATTTTTTTAAGTAAATTAAAATTGTGCAGAATTGATATTACAGGTCTGATATTCATGTATTCATATTACAAAATGTTTAGAAAAACTTGTCTAATTTTTACATTAAAAAAAAAAATGGTTGTTTGGGGGTTAAAAACTACTTTACACACATCGCCGCCAGCGCTCTGGGGTTTAAACAAGGAGACATGGCTGGATTCCACACATGACTGGACTGTCAATCTACAAGGTTTTGCTCTTTTTCGGAAAGACAGAGCAAAAAGGAAAGGGGGTGGCGTGTGTCTTTATGTAAAGCAAGAACTCAAAGCATATATTAATGAGGGGATACTAGCAGAAGATTGTGAGGATGTAGAATCCTTGTGGGTAGAAGTAGGGGGCGATATAAACAATGCTAAAATACAGTTTGGTGTAATCTATAGGCCCCCAAATATAACTGAGGAAATAGAGGGTCAACTGCATAAACAGATAGAGCGGGCATCACAGGCTGGTACAGTGGTGGTGATGGGGGACTTCAACTATCCAGGAATCGACTGGAGACATGGTTCTGCTTCCACTACAAGGGGGAGAGCATTCCTCAGCTTGCTACAAGATAATTATATGAATCAGTTTGTGGAGGCACCAACTAGGGGTGATGCTATTCTAGATCTTGTAATATCAAATAATGATGACCTGATGGGGACAGTAACAGTCCGTGAAAATCTTGGTAACAGTGACCACAATATAATTGTATTTAACATAAACTGTAAGAAAGATTTTCTTCCTGGGAAGGCAAAAACATTAAATTTTAGAAAGGCCAACTTCCCCAGGCTCAGAGCTGCACTCAAGGACATAGACTGGGAGCATCTGTTCAGGAATAAGGATACAGATGCCAAATGGGAGTGCTTTAAATCAATTGTGAGTAGCAACGTTGCAAAATGTATTCCTACGGGTAACAAATATAAGCGGCTAAAGTTAAACCCCTCATGGCTGACACCTGCGGTTAAAAGGGCAATAAAGAACAAAAAAAGGGCATTTAAACATTACAAGGCTGAACTCTCAGCTGTAACACTTGAACAGTATAAACTAGTAAATAAAGTGTGTAAGAAAGAAATAAGGTTGGCAAAAGCACAAAATGAACGAGATGTGGCCAAAGAAAGCAAAACAAACCCTAAACGATTTTTCAAATATATTAATTCGAAGAAAACTAAATCAGAACAGGTAGGTGCCCTAATTAATGATAATGGGGAAATGGTCACTGGGGATGAGGATAAGGCAGAGCTGTTAAATGGATTCTTTAGCTCTGTGTACACAAGAGAAGCGCAAGGAGCCAACACAGGAGATGCCACTGATAGTAATAGCCCAAGTATAATAATTAACAAGCTAAACGTGGATATCATCCAAGAAAAACTCAATAATTTAAATGTGAATAAGACTGGAGGACCAGATGGACTTCACCCAAGAGTTCTCAAAGAACTCAGTTCCGTTATCTCGTCACCTCTGTTGTTGATCTTTAAAGACTCACTAGCAACTGGTATGGTGCCAAGGGACTGGCGCAGGGCAAATGTGGTGCCCATTTTTAAAAAGGGCTCTAGGTCTTCTCCGGGCAATTACAGACCTGTTAGCTTAACATCCATTGTGGGGAAATTGTTTGAGGGACTATTAAGGGACAACATACATGAATATGTAACTATCCATAATATTATAAGTGACAACCAACACGGTTTTACTAAGGACAGAAGCTGCCAAACTAACCTGATTGGCTTCTATGAGGAGGTGAGTAGAAGCCTGGACAGAAGGGCGGCTGTGGATATAGTTTTTCTGGATTTTGCAAAAGCATTTGACACTGTCCCCCATAGACGCTTATTGGGGAAATTGAGATCTTCAGGATTAGAAAACGCAGTTTGTAACTGGATTGAAAACTGGCTGAAGGATCGTGTGCAGAGAGTTGTGGTTAATGACACCTACTCTGAATGGTTACCAGTTGTAAGCGGTGTACCCCAGGGTTCAGTGCTGGGCCCACTATTATTCAACTTGTTTATAAACGACATAGAAGATGGAATTAAAAGCACTGTCTCTATTTTTGCAGATGACACAAAGATATGTAGCACAGTGCAGTCTATTGAAGATGTTCACAAGCTTCAGGCTGACTTGGACACATTGAGTGTCTGGGCATCCACTTGGCAAATGAAGTTCAATGTGGAAAAATGTAAAGTCATGCACTTGGGGTCTAATAACCCTAAGGCAACATATGTCCTCGGGGGAGTAAAACTGGGAGAGTCACTTGTTGAGAAGGATCTGGGGGTACTAGTAGATCACAGACTAAATAACAGTATGCAATGCCAAGCAGCTGCTTCCAAGGCCACCAAGATACTATCGTGCATTAAAAGAGGCATGGAATCACGGGATAGAGATGTAATTTTGCCTCTTTACAAGGCACTGGTGCGCCCTCACCTGGAATATGCCGTCCAGTTCTGGGCACCCGTTCATAGAAAGGACGCCCTGACTCTGGAAAGGGTGCAAAGGAGAGCCACCAAACTAATAAAGGGAATGAAAGATCTTAGTTATGAGGAAAGATTACGAGAATTAAATCTGTTTAGTCTTGAGAGGAGGCGATTGCGGGGGGACATGATTAACTTGTATAAATATATAAATGGACCATACAAAAAATATGGGGGAAAACTATTTCACGTAAAATCCTCTCTAAGGACAAGGGGGCACGGCCTTCGATTGGAAAAAAAGAAATTTAGTCTCCGGAGGCGACAATCGTTTTTTACCATAAGAACTATAAATCTATGGAATAGCCTCCCACAGAAGCTTGTTACAGCATCAACCGCTGACAGCTTCAAAAAAGGATTAGATGCTTATTTTGAAGAAAATAACATTAACAGTTACTACTAGTGGTTATCAATAAAAAAAAAAATAAAGACAAAAAAATAAAATAAATAGCTTCCCCTATGAAATAAAAAATAACTTCCCCCTACCCCAACACCCTTGGTTGAACTTGATGGACATATGTCTTTTTTCAACCGTATTAACTATGTAACTATGTAACTATGTAACTATGTAATTCACAGCGCGAGAAATTTTTGAGCGTGATTTGTTAATGAATCTGCAGCAAGCCGTTCGCTCTGGCCATTCGCTGTCAGGCGCACCCATACAACGCGGAACCTGTGAAACAGCGACTCCTAACCCCGTATTCAACATTACCGCACACCGACTGAGTCGCTGTCAACAAGCAAACCCCGGCCAAGCACAGCGCTGTGAAAATCACGCTACTGGCGCTCATCTGTCGCTACCTGGCGCTATTAATGAATCGGCCTCCCCGTATGGAAGCAGGGCTGCAGGAGGATGATCAGATGCAGGAGGACGATCAATGGCGTGGGAGAGTAGACTTTTTTTCCAAGCCTCGCCTCCATAAGATGCCTTATGGGGGGGCACTCTTGGCAAATTGTTTTACAAAATACATGCAAATTCTTTAGGTTTACATTTCTCCTTTGAAATGTTAACAGTCTATATACATTTAAAGGTCTAGAAGTGCTTTCAAGGGAAAGTCCACTTTCAATGGCATTTGAATATTATTGTGTGCCAAAAGGATATCCTGTGCTGAAGTTATCTAGCTTATTTTTTCTTATGATAGCAAATGTGTTTTGCCATTTGCAGCTGTACAAGATCTACAATAGGAGAGACATGAGCCCTGTACATACAGAACACTGCTTCATGTAAAGATTGGTGTACAAACTTGGTGTACCGTAGCTAATGGCAACAGATTGCAGGTAGTAAAAACTGCTCATATAAAACAAGCATTTTATAACATATAAAAAAATAAAAGTAAATTCTTGATAAGCTCAGAACCATGAGGACATCACAAAAGTATAGTTTTCTTTTGAAGCTAATGTCACCTAAGGTTACAATGCAGGTATAGGACTCTCACTTTTTCCTTTGCTTTTACCTGTATTGCATTTTGTAGTTTATGATATTTTGCTATAGACCTACAAAATGCAACAAAGCCAGTACAGGAGACACTGTGGTTTTGTCAGTGCTGTGCAGTCACAGTGCAGCTTAGATATTTGAACGTGCCCAGTTTTACTTTTATATTTAGGGCCTTATTTATCAAGGGATAGCGCCAGGTAGTGTCTCACTAGCGCCAGGTATCGCCAGCTATCGGCGGCTACTGACTCCAGAACGCCAGGCGGCGGACACAATCACGCATTTATCACGCTAAATGAGGCTAGCGCCGGCGAGAGCTTCAGCTAGCGCGGGATTCATCATGTAGCGGACTGCAACGAACAGCGCCGCTGCTAATCCCATCACAGCGCCAGGTATGACCTCTCGCTACCTGGCGCTCTCCAATGCATTTCAATGGAGCAATCTTTAAATCTTCATATTTAATTGTTATTAATGTTTTTGTTTTTTTTTCAAATGTCAAAAATTCTGTGACCACTTCGGCAATGTTTTAAGGAAAAAAAATAAAAAAAAAAAGATTTGTGCAGAATTGATATTATAGGTCTGATATTAGTGTATTCATATTACAACATGTTTAGAAAAACTTGTTTAATTTTTTAATCAAAAAATATGGATGTTTGGGGGTTAAAAACTACTTTTAAGCCATCGCCGCCAGCGCTCTGGGGTTTAAACAAGCTTTTCACAGCGCGATAATTTTTTGAGCGTGATTTGTTAATGAATATGCTGGGAGCCGTTCGCTATGGCCATTCGTTGTCAGGCGCTCCCATACAGCGCGGAACCTGTCAAACAGCGACTCCTAACCCCGTATTCAACATTACCGCACACCGACTGAGTCGCTGTCAACAACCGAACAACGGCCAAGCACAGCGAATACTAGCGGGCGCTGTGAAAATCACGCTACTGGCGCTCATCTGTCGCTACCTGGCGCTATTACTGAATCGGCCTCTTATTCCTTTTTTAGATCAACACCGAATTGGAGTACTGCTCTACAAGGCAACACTAACACATAAGGCCATATTTAAAAATTGCACCTTTTAGCATAATTTAACTGAATACTGCCGTTTTTGCACTGGCATTTATTTCTAAGTTGGCGCTGCTATTTGTACAGAATGGCGCTGCAATTTACAACACCCAATGTGGAATAATCAGCTTGGATTGGTGCACAAGGTATTTGCTGGCCTGTGTCAGTGCTTCTAGGACCCTTATGACGATTAGAACAATGCCAGTGACCACCCCTCTGTACCACCAAGTCTTAGGTGCTGCACACCGTATTTATTCATTTTTGGCACGCTGAAAAGGTTGCCGCTGTATTTAATTGGCGCTGGTCTGCGTTTCTTCATTACAGTTACAGAATATCTTTTCTAGGGACAAAGGAGACAAACTTTACACTGCGTTTAGGCTGCATTTTAGTTGATGAGTTCCAAATTGCACATTGGTAAGGCAAAAAAGCAGAGACACTTTGACAGGAAAAAATAAAATCAAATCGACATCTAAGTCCTGTGTTTACATTATAGTCAAGTCACGATGCAAGTTCTGTACAAATAAATGTGAGTAATATGATTTATAAGCATAAAACACTGCAATACCGTTCTGCCCATTGTGATCTACTGGCTCTTAACTTACAGCCCCACTATAAACTGGCGCAGCTTAAACAAGAGAGCCCGGCAATGCAAAGTATAAGGCGCTAGTGATAAATTCCATGCTGGGGGATGCATCAACGCTGCCTGTTTTTTGTTTGTTAAATAGCACACGGGAGTGCTACTGAAGCTAATATATTGGTGCTGACGCTTGATAAATCAGGCTACCTTTGTGGTTACAGCCTTAAAGTGGACCAACACCCTCCCATGATCGGCCCGGGAATCTATAAGATTCCCGGACCGATCAGCTCCCTGACTGCAGGGCACCCCGATCGGTGAAACCCCTAAATCCCTACCTGCTCCTCGATCCAGCGGCGCCCGCCGCCGCCTCCCGCTCGCCCTGTAAGAGTGACGAGTGGGAGGAGGCGGCGGGCGCGCTCTCTTGTCCGCCGCTGCCTCTCGCTTTTCCGCCGGCGGGGATTAGCTGCAGCGGTCACGTGGGAGCGGGGAGAGGTGAGTTTTTGGGCCTTTCTGGGGGGTTTCACACAGCGGTGCACCCCCGATCGGGGTGCCCCACCGAAGTGGACCAAAACCCAGGATAGTCAAAATCCTGGGTGTTGGTCCACTTTAAAACATTGAACTATATTGACATTTGAGGGACAAATGTATGAAAAGTTGGATGATATAAAAAAGTAAAGAAAGTGCTAAATCAACTATAAAAGATTTTGTCAATCTAGTTTAAAACCAAATGAATCAAAGTAATACTAACATGTAGTTTAAAATATGTTTTTCATCATGAGTAAAAGTCTTTTTGCCATTGTGACTGCAGTGATGCAATTAGATGTCAAAATATTTGTGCTGATTAAAAAGACATTTGTATAACATTTCACCATCTTTTCTCCCGCTACCCATGGGTTCCTTTTTCATTTACTGCTCATTCTGAGCAAAGTACAGCTTAAAAGTTGAAAAAGTTATTATGTTAGACTTTTCTGAGCCCGAGGGCCTGCAATCTATTGAAGGGTCTTAATAAAGCCTGTCATTTGAAGTGGTTATCAGCAACCCATGTATGGTGAGGCACTGGAGTTTAGTCATTTTGTCCTTCAATCCTGTGGTGTCCATTACAGAATAAAGAAAAGCATTTTGTTGTACTAGGTATCTCTCAAGTGAACAGAAAAAGACGCTGAAGAAGCACAAAAGGAAAGCGTCTTTCACTGATGTGACATCTCTGCACTGTCTTCAATTCCTCTTGCTGTCAGGATCACTCTGCCCCTCATTCCAAACAACAAACCATCCATTTATGTCTATCTGCTACACCAGCAGAACACTCAAAACTACATGTGCTGTAAACCTCCTGTGGGATAGATTTCAATTTATAATATATTTTATATTGGAAGACTCATTGGAATTCCCTCAAAATGTATTCATATAGAATACAAATAGATTTTTGGTAAATGTGTGCTGTTTATTTTAGAAATGTGTTTTTAAGTTTAGTTTGACCTAACTCAAGCCACACAGCCAGGAGTATTCATTCACTATAGCGGGGGACCCATTTAACGACTACCTGACCTACACTGGCCATTGCTTTCAAATGAACCAATACTTTGACACATCGAGCACATCGAGCGTGCAAGAGGAAGTTCTCCTTGGTGAGTATATTTATTTGTACATTGTATATGACTAAGGAGGAGGGCGCTACCATCTGAAATGCGTCCTTATAACGGAGAGTTTGATTTAACTCTGATGGAATCATATATTTTAATTGAAGAAATAAAACATGGATTTTATTAGACCTTGTGCACCCGAATCAAATCATTGCCATATGTTAAGCTTTGCTAGCTTACTCCATGCTTGGGTTGCTGTTGGATGTCTTATAAGGCCTGGTGATCAGTTTTAATTCCACTACTATTATGTATGCTTAAAGTGGACCAACACCCAGGATTTTGACTATCCTGGGTTTTGGTCCACTTCGGTGGGGCACCCGGATCGGGGGTGCCCCGCTATGTGAAACCCCCCAGAAAGCCCTGAAAACTCAACTCTCCCCGCTCCCAAATGACCGCTGCAGCTAATGCCCGCCGGCGGACAAGTGAGAGGCAGCGCCGGACAAGCAGAGCGCGTCCGCTGCCGCCTCCCGCGCGTCCCTCTTACAGGGAGCGCACCTGTGAATGGCCGGCGTGAATGGCTGGCGCGGGAGCGCGCCCTGCTAGAGGGACGCGCGGGAGGCGGCGGCGGACACGCATGCGCTGCTGGAACGTGGAAAAAGTAGGATTGTGGGCTTCCTGGGGGGTTTCACCCCGCGGGACATCCCGATTTCGGATGCCCCGCGGGGAGGGATCTGATCGGCCCGGGAATCTTATAGATTCCCGGGCCGATCCCCCCTGGGTGTTGGTCCACTTTAAACAGGCACCCAGATATCCTTGTTACAACTTTGTTTAGGAAAGACCATCATAATTGATGGAGTTTAAGAATTCGTGATGTCACAAGAAGTGGAAACAAACGCGGAGGAGGATTGGCTAACAGACTGCATCCCCCCCCTTTCCTCTAACAGGGAGCGTGCCCTGCTAGAGGGATAGCTGGGGTGTGGGTGCGGCTTGCGCATGTGCAGTTGGACTGGGAAGCAAGGTAAGTAAACAGGGCGACCTGTGGGGTGTCACACAGTGGGGCATCCCCAGTTTTGGATCCCGGGGGGGAGGGAATCGATTTGTCTGCGAATCTTATAGATTCTTGGCCCAATCGTGCTGGGTTTTGGTCCACTTTAATAGAGATAAGATAATGTCTGCCTAGTCAGAATATATTTAAAGATATTGTGCAGCATGTTTCAATCCAAGAACTTCGAGTATGGTGGGATCAAAGCACATTACAAAAGTATATTAATGAGAATATGGTCCCACGGGGTGTTAGAATTAGGAAACTTCCAACATACACTTTTTATGATGATTTTACCAAGGAATGGAATGACATGTTCTCACTTGCCTCTATAGAGCTCATGACTCCCACTACTCCCCACTCCCCCCTACTAAACATGAACAAATGCGTTGAGGAGAACTAAATAAGGAAATGAAAAAGCTTAAAGGAGACCTGGGTAGATTCAAGGATCGTGCGGAATATGAGGAATCCATGAAACACATGAAAGTGAACATAACTAAGATTGAGAATGAAATTATAGAGACTAAGAAGTCGAAATTGAGACCAGGAGGGTTACGCACAAACTGAGATATATATATATGTGGAAAAAGAAACAGTATTATAAAAGACGTCACGTGGCCATCATTCAGGGGAGGATTCTGATGGATCAGGATCGCATGGTCGTCCATATCAAAGGAAAGTGAAACCAATATTAGAAACACATAGGTTTGTTAGTTTTGCAGAAACTCCTACGTGGAGTTCTGAGGAATATGAACGCAGGGCATCCCATGATCCCTCAAGAGATATCCATTCAAAAAATGAGGGAGACTTAAGGAGAGATTCCCAGGGATGGAGCCTAGGAGAAGAAGAACCAGGACAACAGACAGCAATCACTGAAAACCAAAGTGGATATATTCTAAGGAGCAACACAAGGAAACTAATGTAGTAAACTTGTCCTCTAAAGAATTAACCCAAAATGATATTTCCCTCTTACCTAGAGGCTTGTCATTTGCCTTTAAAAGACACTTTGATCTGTTTTCTACCATTACAAATGTTAACAGACTGGTCAGATCTTTGATCTTACAGTGATATTTTTTGTCAGATACTAACGAACCTGGGGTTAACAACAATGGTACTTAAGAGAATGTGGATGAACCCCAAGTGGGTCAGACCCCCACATTCTCCTGTTCCCATCTATTCGCTGACAAATGTAATATACAGGGACTTTTTTATTTATTGGTGGACACTGGGGAAATGGCTAGTGTGAGATGTTTTGAATCCCTGACACAAAGTGAAAAAAGTGAAAGTGAAAAACTCTAGTTTCTATCCAGTAAATGCCTGTACTAATACAATAGAATTATTTCAGGATAGTATGAAATGGGATTTGGCTGCCCTCTATGATCAGAGGGTATCCAGAGGCCACGACGGATCGACTAAGATGGAGCGTTTGGCTCTAGATAGATTGAAAGATGAGGCCAATATTGTAGTGACACAGATAAGGGGAGGGGCATGGTGGTCCTTAATAGAGCAGATGAGCCATCTAGACAACTCCAGGATGAAAATCCAAACAGGAAATTGTCCTGTGATTTTACTCTGAGATTTTCAGAAGAATCACCTACTCTTTCGGATGAAGGGTTGGCCCGACATGTTCTCTCTGATGATGACCTCCTCTTTATTTGGACCCCCCACCCCCGGAGAGTGGGAATCCTTCCTAATATGGATTGATAATAATGAGGAGAATATGACATTTTAGGGTGAAATCAATAACCAAATTTTTTTTACCCGATTATTGCAATTCCTAGCAGATTCTAGGACACTCAGGATAATCAACGAGTGCTTAAAGTGGACCATCACCCTCGGGTGATCGGCCCGGGAATCTATAAGATTCCCGGGCCGATCACCTCCCTCCCCGTGGGACATCTGAGATCGGGATGTCCCGCGGGGTGAAACCCCCCCAAACGCCCCAAATCCCCTGGCGAAGTGTCCTAGCAACACGCAACGCGTCGGTGGCGGCTGCGGCGGGGGATCCCTTGTGACACGGTGACGTAATCAAGTGTTTATTTATTTTCATATGCTGCCGTTGTTATTCATTATTGATTGTCTGGTGGCCCAGCTGGGCTTTACTCAATACAAAGCCTGTTCTCTTTTGTTCATATATTTTGCTTATCATAAGCATTCACTGCTGTTCAGTGTTGGGCTACACACACAGCCCTGGATATACTGTTACATTGTTACTTTGCACATATTTTACATTGCTATTTTGCACATACATTCACGTTGCTATTTTGCACATATCACATGGCCTGTATTCATCTATGCTTATATAGCACATGCACTTTTTTACACTTTAGTTCTCTATTCACCTACATTAGCATATTTATTGCATTACCGTTTTACGGGTACATATTCATTACTCATTGCTGCTATATCTGGGCACACCATTATTATTTAGTCTTTTATATCATTTAATTACGACGGCATCATTTATATTGTATATATGTTAGTCACCATATACCGGGTCCCCTTAGCTTGTGTCTTTCATGTTTTTTAATCTTGTATGTAGATGAGTGTCTTCTTTTTATGTATATTACATTCATTAAAACAATATATATTTTTATAATCAGTGTGCGGCCTTCTCTAAGGGTCTGGGGATCAGTCTAGGATCCCTTCTTTTGTACATTTAAATCCCCTTGCCTTGTTTTCGGCGCGGCCGGCCGCTGCCGCCTCCCTCGCGCCCCTCTAGACGTGCGCACGCCCGCGCCGGGCGTCTGTGAATGGCCGGCTTGGGCGCGCGCACATCAAGAGTGACGCGCGGGAGGCGGCGGCGGAGGAGCCGCTTGTCTGTTCCTGTCAGATCGCTTGTCCGTCCGTGCTGGGAGCGGGGAGAGGTGAGTTTTCCGGGTGATCGGGGGGGTTTCACACAGCGGGGCACCCCCATTGGGAGTGCCCCACCGAAGTGGACCAAGACCCAGGATAGTCAAAATCCTGGGTGTTGGTCCACTTTAAAGAGATGATTGGTATAGCCCCACTCACTGGCTAAGAATGATGACTAATTTGGTTATATATGGTCAGCAAGCCTCATCTTACTTTTTTTTTATTTAAAAAAAGGATAACTGCCCTGCAGTAAATTCTGCAGCCCATCTCATCCATCTCTTTCCTTAAACTGGACCAACAACCTGGCACAGCTCGAAAAGAAATGTAGCAGCCATTTTGGAGCTTCCTCTCCCAACATCTCAGACATACTGCTGCCTGGATTCAACTGCCCTAACAGACAATACACAGTAAAAGGCAGCCCAGCAGCACTTTCTATTTGCAGGTGGCCTGCAAATGCATGAGCCGCCATTTTGTTTCTAAAATTTACTACAGCAGGAGTAATAAAAAAATGCATTTTTATGTGCAGCAATTTAAATTGCTCTGGGGAGGGATGCATATGAGCACTGTTTGTTTTGTTGGTATTTTTGTCGTTTTAATCCTTGTCTCCATCGATGATCATTTACTTATGTAATACAACTCTGTATTTTTACTCTTAACCACAAAGCTGAGTCATGACAGACAAAACATAACTGTCCACTATAAACTACAGATACCGTCCTTAAGGTAATGTTCACTCTGCCAGATACCTTCTCATCTTCTCCACCATATTTTCTTGTGTTTCTCCCCTCTTCTGCTCACAGTCACCATTGGCCAATTCTAGCAACCCTCAAAGTTGCATTAAAAGTTGAGTATTGAAAGAAAAAACCTCATTAAGTACAATAAGCTGTTTATTTCCTGCTTGACCCCATACATGTTTGAAATAAATAAACCCATGATAATTAATGGATTATTAATAATTGGTTCTTTACCTGATAAAGAGAGCGTACACTTGGCTGGAAAACCATGTTTGTGTTGAGCAGGAAGGATCGGATGAGAGGCTGAGGGTAGGCTGAAAGCTGTGTAATGATTTCAATCAGCAACAAGTTCACATGTAAAGAATTTTCCAACATGTTTTCGAGCTTTGATAAAACAACACTGATGAATGGCCCTGAAAAAGGAAAAAAATAAAGTAATATGATTTGAAATGACATAAAATATATAAATATTAAACAGCTCAACTGGCGTTGCTCTTTAGTACACTTGTTCGTACATAGCTGGATTGTTGTGAAGCCCAGCATGCAATACTTGGAGGCTGATTTATTAATAGCGACATGTAGCGACAGTTGAGCGACTGTAGCGGTATTTTCACAGCGCCCGCTAGTAGTCGCTGTGCTTGGCCGTTGTTCGGTTGTTGATAGTGACTCAGTCGGTGTGGCGTAATGTTGAATACAAGGTTCCGAGTCGCTATTTGACAGGTTCCGCGATGTATGGGTGCACATGATAGCGACTGGTCAGAGCGACCGGCTCCCACCATATTCATCAAAAAATCATGCTCCAAAAATTCTCGCACTGTGAAATGCATGTTTAAACCCCAGAGCGCTGGAGGCGATGTGTTAAAAGTAGTTTTTTAACCCCCAAACCACCATATTTTCAGAAACCAAAAAAAAATATATATATATTTATTTTAAATAATTTAGTAATATGAATACATTAATATCAGACCTGTAATATCAATTCTGTACAATTTTTTTTTAATTTTTTTTCTCTTAAAAAAATTATCTAAAATGGCAGAAGTGGTCACAGAATTGTTCACGTTTACAAAAAAAAAACAAAAAAAAACGATAACAATTAATTATTAATATTTAAAGATTGTTCCATTGAAATGCATTGGAGAGCGCCAGGTAGCGAGAGGTCATACCTGTCGCTGTTCAAGGTCGGAGGCTGGAATAATGATGAATGAGTGGCTATATGGCGCTATCTCAGTCGTGATTGTGGTGGGGGCGTTCTCGTCGCGGTGCCCGTCATTACCGGCAGCTCACCAGTCGCTACCTGTCGCTATTCCTTCATAAATAAGGGCCTAAACTACCCTATCAAACTACTGCTCTGTTAAAATTATTTTCTTTATTTATTCTTTATTTATAATTTTCTCAAAAATACAATACTACACAGTCAAAGGCTTCATTTTCTATTTAGATTCTTCAATTTCCGTTTGCACTTTATTTAAACCAGACCTTCACCATGATTTATTGAAAAGCCCAAACCCTGGGCTGCACTGGGCTGCAACTCTAGGATACGGGCGCCGCCATCTTGCCTCAGAAGCATCACACATACTGAGGAGAGTGGAATAAAGTACAGGAGGGCAGGTTATAGCTGTGCTTTGCTCAGACAGAGCAGAGCTGGGGTCAGGAAAAGGTCAGCAGAATGCAGAATGCAGAGCAGCACAGTCAAAAGGCACTTCCTGTTTGCAGGCTGCCTGATGTTCCATGAGCCGCCATCTTGGATGTTTAAAGGCTCATAACATGCAGTAGATGCAGGTGAGATTTTTAACATGAGCAATCTGTATGTACAGGGTGCGGGAAACATAAGATAGACTCTTATTCAGGGTGAAGGTCCACTTTAAGCTTTATTTAGGACAAGAAGGAAGAGAAAAAAAGGAACACTCATCCCCCTCCCCCACCCACCTTTCCCTCCACCCCTCCTCCCATGCTTTACATCTCTATAATAATAAAAAGAAAAAGGGGGCAAAACCCTTCAAAAGAAAGACCAGAAAATCAAAAAACAAAACAAGCAGATAAACAAGAAAAAAAGAAAAAGATTCATCCTATCTTCCTAATATTTCTTTCTGCTCTACGTCTCTTCCATGTGAATTGCTGTCAATTCTTCCATCTCTCTCATTTCTGTCTTTGATCCAATCCTTCATTGTAGGTGCTATTGCCTGTTTTCAACTTGCTGCTTTATTCAATGGAAAGATGATGGAGTTCTTATGTTTTTCATTTTTTATTTATTCCAATTTAACAAAAACAATCCAGGATCAAAATTCACGTTTCCTCTCCTAACGCATTTATTTGCCTGTATATCCCTTCCCAGTATGACTCCCAGAATATCTGCATGAAGGATCCTTCCCCTTTACCACACTTCCAACATACTATAGATGTTATAGGATGTATCTGATTTGTGAGCTGTAAGGTGCCATTTTGTTACTTATATCCTCTGCTCTCTTAGAGGACATTGGTGTCTTACTGTTGTTTCCATTCTGTGTCTGTAAATGTCCTCCCTAAATCTCTTTCCCATTCTCTACAAAAATGTATTTACCTCTTATTTCAGACACCAGAAGCATATAAAGAGCTGATATTACCTTATCTGGTCCATTGTCTTCCTCCCAGAGCCGTATATAAGGTTCTTGCTGCCCTAGGCACTATTGAAGTTAGCGCCCCCTATCGGTATTCTTAAAGCAGAACTCTGCCCTGCAGTGGACTATACTCACATGATGGAGGATGGGTCTCCAGGAGGCACTGGAAGCTACAGCACAAACTGAGGCAGCCAGCGCCACTTGCAGTAACAAGCCCTGGATGCTGCGGCTTCTGGTCCCTGCACCAATCCCTCTCCTTCTAATTGTTGCTGCTTGTGTCTCATTTAACCCTTTAAGTGCCAGCCTACCTGGAGTTTTTGCCACCCTTTGTTGCCAGACCATTTTGCACTATTTTGCGCTCCCCATGTTCAAATGTGATTTTTGAAGGGATTTCCAGGAATTTCCCAGGAAAATGATATATTGTTTTTTTCAGCAGAGTTTGGGCTTTAACATGAAATGTCTTGTTTGTCATTTTTTAGGTGTATTCTCAATATTTTTGGGTGAAATATGTGCAAAAAAAAAAAAAAATTTTTACATATTGTAGTTTTTTTTGGAATAAAAAATGTAAGTTTGTCAATGAAATCTTATTGCGTATGAAATCCCAATTTCTGCCGGTTACAGCAGTTCCACATATGTATTGGTAGACACCCTTTCCTGCCCAGGAGACTCTCCCCAAACTGAAACAGAGCTTTAGGAGATTTTCAGATAAAATACAACTATGCAAAGCGCTATGCTCACCTTGCAGTTTTTCCAGAAAAACAACCCTTTACATTTGAAATACCCCCAACAAACTATATATTCTCTGGAAGTACACACCTCAAGCTTTCTAGGCGTACCAGGCTTGTTGATGTGGCCATAGTTTTCTGAAAGTAATCCCTCAATGGATTCTTTGGTTGCAAAGAGTTTCCCTAAAAAAAGGATAAAAAAGCAGAATCAAAGCCACATTTTCCTAAAAAAACTATATACAAACAAGAAAAAACAAGTTTAATCTGAAAAAGCAACATCCCCCGAACAGAACGATACCCAACATGCATAGGTTCTGTCAAGGGAAGAGTTGCCAAACACCCCAAAGTAAAGCATGTGCGTAACGGTAATTTTACTTGAAAATTTCAGGTCTGCAGACAAAGTGCGCACCTTGCGATTTTTCAACCAAAACAACCCCTTACATTTCGAATATCCCCCATAAACCATATATTCCCTGAAAGTACACATGTTAAGCTTTCTAAGCGTACCCAGCTTGTTGTAGTGGGCTCATCTTTCTGGAATTATTACCTCAAAGAATTCTTTGTTTGCGCAGGGTTTCCCTAAAAAATGTATAAAAAAGCTGAATAAAAAACACCTTTTCCTAAAATATAAATATGCAAACCAGAAAAAATCAAGCTAAGTCTGAAAGCGCAAGGTCCCCCGAACAGAACAATACCCAACATGCATAGGTACTATTAACCCTTTTAATTGCCAGCCTACTTGAGATTTTGTCACCCTCTGTTGACAGGCCATTTTTCCCCATTTTGCGTCATGTTTTGCCCCATGTTTTGCACCATTTTTGCTGGAACTTTCAGGAAAATTATATATATTTTTTTTTGCAGCAGAGTTTAGGCTTTAACATGAAATGTCTTGTTTGTCATTTTTTTTACAATATTATTAAGTAAAAAAAATAAATAAATAAATAAATTTTTTTTTTAGAAAATTGCCTCCTTTATTTTAAATAAAAATGTATTTTATTAAGGAAAATCATATTGCATGTGAAAGCCCCATTTCTACCGATTAGAACGGTACCACATATTTATCGGTAGCCCCCTGTTCCTGCCCAGGAGACCCCTCTAACTGAAACAAGTATTTTATAACATTCACAAATAAAATACAAATACCATCCACACTACAAAGGGTTAAATCGAGAAAAAAAATGGCATAGGGTCCCCCCTCCCAGGGGAGGGAGACCCCATTTTTTTTTTTATTTTTAAGGGTTAAAAACCCTTAAAAATAAAAAAAAAATTGACGTGGGGTCCCTCTTACCCAAAGTAACCAGCCCGGGACCAGCTATGGGGGCTTGTAGGCACAGAGTGGGGGGGCCAGCTTTTGTGGCCCCCCCACCCTGCAGCCTACGAGCCCACATAGCCCATGTGGGCCCGGGCTCTTCTGCCCCCCCCTGGCCTTTGGGGAGGCAGGTAATGGGGGTGCCGGGGGTTAATGGCAAGCCACCCGCTAGCGCAGGTGGCTTGCCATCCCCCCAGCCTTGTGAACTGGTATAGGGGTCATGGACCCCTTACCAGTTCACAAGGGGTTAAAAGTAAATAATGACACAGACACAAGCAGAGAAAAAAATATTTTATTTTTATTTTTTTTTTTACACTGTACCCACCTCCCATCCATCCTGGAGCACTCTGTCCCTCGGCGATCACTGGCTTCTGCTCACTTGCTAGAAGCCTTTTATAGCTGCTGGATGACAGACCACAAAGGGTTAATAAAAAAAAAATGACATAGGGTTCCCCTTCCCAAGGGAGGGGGACCCCATTTTTTTTTGATTTTTAAGGGTTAAAAACCCTTAAAAATAAAAAAAAATTGACGTGGGGTCCCCCTTACTCAAAGTAACCAGCCCGGGACCAGCTATGGGGGCTTGTAGGCACAGAGTGGGGGGGCCAGCTTTTGTGGCCCCCCCACCCTGCAGCCTACGAGCCCACATAGCCTATGTGGGCCCGGGCTCTTCTGCCCCCCCCTGGCCTTTGGGGAGGCAGGTAATGGGGGTGCCAGGGGTTAATGGCAAGCCACCCGCTAGCGCAGGTGGCTTGCCATCCCCCCAGCCTTGTGAACTGGTATAGGGGTCATGGACCCCTTACCAGTTCACAAGAGGTTAAAAGTAAAAAATGACACAGACACATAAGAAAAAAAATCTTTATTATTTTTTTTTACACTGTACTCACCTCCGATCCGACGTCCCTCGCCGCTGTCCCGCGCCGATCATCTCACTGACAGATGCCGGTGGTGATCGGCGCAGGGCGGGTGACAGGTGAGGAGGCTCTGATCGGAGCCTCCTCACCTGACATCCGCCCTGCTCCGATCACCACCGGCATCTGTCAGTGAGATGATCGGCGCGGGACAGCGGCGAGGGACGTCGGATCGGAGGTGAGTACAGTGTAAAAAAAAATAATAAAGATTTTTTTTCTTATGTGTCTGTGTCATTTTTTACTTTTAACCTCTTGTGAACTGGTAAGGGGTCCATGACCCCTATACCAGTTCACAAGGCTGGGGGGATGGCAAGCCAGATGCCGGAGCTCGGAGGGGGTATAGGAGGAGCGGGATGACGTCATCCTGCTCCTCCCACAATGGGCGGGGCTAGGAGGCGGCGGCCATCGCCGCCATTACAAGAGGTGAGGACCCGGAAGAGGGTCCTCACCTGAAGACTGCGCAGCCCAGGGGGGGGATCGGACCCCCCCTGGTGAAGAGGAGACCCGACAGAAGGCTCGGGCGCGGAGGTGAGTAAATGATAGTTTGTTTTTTTTTGTTTTTTTACAGCGCCGATGTCAGCGCGATGCCCCCCGCAGGAAGAGGGGACCCCAAGCTTCACGGGGATACCGGAGGTAAGTGGTTTTTTTTTTCTATTTTTTAACTGTTTGTGGGAAATGCCAGGCACGTAGTTTCTACGTGCTTGCCACTTAACGGTAGGAGAAGCAACCACGTAGAAACTACGTGCTTGGCATTTAAAGGGTTAATATGAAGCCCTGATTGCTGTAGTAGTACCTGTGAGTCTGCTTGAAAAGATTCCAGGGCTGGCCACTGGCCTTCCCCCAGGGCCTCCGGAGTTGTGGTGCCCACTGTGTAAAACTCATAAAGACCAGAAGACTCACCTTTCCTCATTTCTATGGTGCATGAGGAGCCGTGTGTCATATGTAATTCAGCAAACACCTCTGACTGTACAATCCCCGGCAATCCCTGGCATCCTCAGGTTGTGCATGTGCCCCCCCCCCCCGCAGCCACTCACATAGGCGGGGACAGGAGCGTGCCCCCCCCCCAGCCGCTCACATAGGCCGGGACAGGAGCGTGCCCCCCCCCCCCAGCCACTCACATAGGCCGGGACAGGAGCGTGCCCCCCCCCCAGCCACTCACATAGGCCGGGACAGGAGCGTGCCCCCCCCCAGCCACTCACATAGGCCGGCACAGGAGCGTGCCCCCCCCCCCAGCCACTCACATAGGCCGGGACAGGAGCGTGCCCCCCCCCCCAGCCACTCACATAGGCCGGGACAGGAGCGTGCCCCCCCCCCAGCCACTCACATAGGCCGGGACAGGAGCGTGCCCCCCCCCCCCCAGCCACTCACATAGGCCGGGACAGGAGCGTGCCCCCCCCCCCCAGCCACTCACATAGGCCGGGACAGGAGCGTGCCCCCCCCCCAGCCACTCACATAGGCCGGGACAGGAGCGTGCCCCCCCCCAGCCACTCACATAGGCTGGGACAGGAGCGTGCCCCCCCCCAGCCACTCACATAGGCCGGGACAGGAGCGTGCCCCCCCCCCAGCCACTCACATAGGCTGGGACAGGAGCGTGCCCCCCCCCAGCCACTCACATAGGCCGGGACAGGAGCGTGCCCCCCCCCCAGCCACTCACATAGGCCGGGACAGGAGCGTGCCCCCCCCCCCCAGCCACTCACATAGGTCGGGACAGGAGCGTGCCCCCCCCCCCAGCCACTCACATAGGCCGGGACAGGAGCGTGCCCCCCCCCAGCCACTCACATAGGCCGGGACAGGAGCGTGCCCCCCCCCCCCCAGCCACTCACATAGGCCGGGACAGGAGCGTGCCCCCCCCCCCAGCCACTCACATAGGCTGGGACAGGAGCGTGCCCCCCCCCCCAGCCACTCACATAGGCCGGGACAGGAGCGTGCCCCCCCAGCCACTCACATAGGCCAGGACAGGAGCGTGCCCCCCCCCCAGCCACTCACATAGGCCGGGACAGGAGCGTGCCCCCCCCCCAGCCACTCACATAGGCCGGGACAGGAGCGTGCCCCCCCCCCCCAGCCACTCACATAGGCCGGGACAGGAGCGTGCCCCCCCCCCAGCCACTCACATAGGCCGGGACAGGAGCGTGCCCCCCCCCAGCCACTCACATAGGCCGGGACAGGAGCGTGCCCCCCCCCCAGCCACTCACATAGGCCGGGACAGGAGCGTGCCCCCCCCCAGCCACTCACATAGGCCGGGACAGGAGCGTGCCCCCCCCCCCCAGCCACTCACATAGGCTGGGACAGGAGCGTGCCCCCCCCCAGCCACTCACATAGGCCGGGACAGGAGCGTGCCCCCCCCCCCAGCCACTCACATAGGCTGGGACAGGAGCGTGCCCCCCCCCCAGCCACTCACATAGGCCGGGACAGGAGCGTGCCCCCCCCCCCAGCCACTCACATAGGCTGGGACAGGAGCGTGCCCCCCCCCCCAGCCACTCACATAGGCCGGGACAGGAGCGTGCCCCCCCCAGCCACTCACATAGGCCGGGACAGGAGCGTGCCCCCCCCCCCCAGCCACTCACATAGGCCGGGACAGGAGCGTGCCCCCCCCCCCCCAGCCACTCACATAGGCTGGGACAGGAGCGTGCCCCCCCCCAGCCACTCACATAGGCCGGGACAGGAGCGTGCCCCCCCCCCCCCAGCCACTCACATAGGCTGGGACAGGAGCGTGCCCCCCCCCCAGCCACTCACATAGGCCGGGACAGGAGCGTGCCCCCCCCCCCCCCCAGCCACTCACATAGGCTGGGACAGGAGCGTGCAACCCCCCCCCAGCCACTCACATAGGCCGGGACAGGAGCGTGCCCCCCCCCCCCAGCCACTCACATAGGCCGGGACAGGAGCGTGCCCCCCCCCAGCCACTCACATAGGCTGGGACAGGAGCGTGCCCCCCCCCCCCCAGCCACTCACATAGGCCGGGACAGGAGCGTGCCCCCCCCAGCCACTCACATAGGCCGGGACAGGAGCGTGCCCCCCCCCCCCAGCCACTCACATAGGCCGGGACAGGAGCGTGCCCCCCCCCCAGCCACTCACATAGGCCGGGACAGGAGCGTGCCCCCCCCCCCCAGCCACTCACATAGGCCGGGACAGGAGCGTGCCCCCCCCAGCCACTCACATAGGCTGGGACAGGAGCGTGCCCCCCCCCGCAGCCACTCACATAGGCCGGGACAGGAGCGTGCCCCCCCCCAGCCACTCACATAGGCCGGGACAGGAGCGTGCCCCCCCCCCCCCAGCCACTCACATAGGCCGGGACAGGAGCGTGCCCCCCCCCCCAGCCACTCACATAGGCCGGGACAGGAGCGTGCCCCCCCCCCAGCCACTCACATAGGCCGGGACAGGAGCGTGCCCCCCCCCCCCAGCCACTCACATAGGCCGGGACAGGAGCGTGCCCCCCCCCCCAGCCACTCACATAGGCCGGGACAGGAGCGTGCCCCCCCCCCAGCCACTCACATAGGCCGGGACAGGAGCGTGCCCCCCCCCCCCAGCCACTCACATAGGCCGGGACAGGAGCGTGCCCCCCCCCAGCCACTCACATAGGCCGGGACAGGAGCGTGCCCCCCCCCCAGCCACTCACATAGGCCGGGACAGGAGCGTGCCCCCCCCCCCCAGCCACTCACATAGGCCGGGACAGGAGCGTGCCCCCCCCCCCCAGCCACTCACATAGGCTGGGACAGGAGCGTGCCCCCCCCCCAGCCACTCACATAGGCCGGGACAGGAGCGTGCCCCCCCCCCCAGCCACTCACATAGGCCGGGACAGGAGCGTGCCCCCCCCCCCAGCCACTCACATAGGCTGGGACAGGAGCGTGCCCCCCCCCCCCCCAGCCACTCACATAGGCCGGGACAGGAGCGTGCCCCCCCCCCAGCCACTCACATAGGCCGGGACAGGAGCGTGCCCCCCCCCCCCCAGCCACTCACATAGGCCGGGACAGGAGCGTGCCCCCTCCCCCCAGCCACTCACATAGGCCGGGACAGGAGCGTGCCCCCCCCCCCCCAGCCACTCACATAGGCCGGGACAGGAGCGTGCCACCCCCCAGCCACTCACATAGGCTGGGACAGGAGCGTGCCCCCCCCCGCAGCCACTCACATAGGCCGGGACAGGAGCGTGCCCCCCCCAGCCACTCACATAGGCCGGGACAGGAGCGTGCCCCCCCCCCCAGCCACTCACATAGGCCGGGACAGGAGCGTGCCCCCCCCCCAGCCACTCACATAGGCCGGGACAGGAGCGTGCCCCCCCCCAGCCACTCACATAGGCTGGGACAGGAGCGTGCCCCCCCCCGCAGCCACTCACATAGGCCGGGACAGGAGCGTGCCCCCCCCAGCCACTCACATAGGCCGGGACAGGAGCGTGCCCCCCCCCCCCCCCCAGCCACTCACATAGGCCGGGACAGGGGCGTGCCCCCCCCCCCCCAGCCACTCACATAGGCCGGGACAGGAGCGTGCCCCCCCCCCAGCCACTCACATAGGCCGGGACAGGAGCGTGCCCCCCCCCAGCCACTCACATAGGCTGGGACAGGAGCGTGCCCCCCCCCCAGCCACTCACATAGGCCGGGACAGGAGCGTGCCCCCCCCCCAGCCACTCACATAGGCCGGGACAGGAGCGTGCCCCCCCCCCAGCCACTCACATAGGCCGGGACAGGAGCGTGCCCCCCCCCCCAGCCACTCACATAGGCCGGGACAGGAGCGTGCCCCCCCCCCCAGCCACTCACATAGGCCGGGACAGGAGCGTGCCCCCCCCCCAGCCACTCACATAGGCCGGGACAGGAGCGTGCCCCACCCCCCCAGCCACTCACATAGGCCGGGACAGGAGCGTGCCCCCCCCCCAGCCACTCACATAGGCCGGGACAGGAGCGTGCCCCCCCCCAGCCACTCACATAGGCTGGGACAGGAGCGTGCCCCCCCCCCCCAGCCACTCACATAGGCCGGGACAGGAGCGTGCCCCCCCCCCAGCCACTCACATAGGCTGGGACAGGAGCGTGCCCCCCCCCAGCCACTCACATAGGCTGGGACAGGAGCGTGCCCCCCCCCCCCCAGCCACTCACATAGGCCGGGACAGGAGCGTGCCCCCCCCCCCCCAGCCACTCACATAGGCCGGGACAGGAGCGTGCGTGTCTCTGGGGATGAAGCCGCTTACACCCCCTCCATTGCAGTCTATCACAGTGTTTGCTGAATTACATATGCACAGCACACTGCTCTGATTGGCTGTGCACCCACCATGTACCGGAGGAAGGAAAATAGAGAGAGGAGGAGAGAATGAGGAATAGAGAAAGATGGAGGAAATATGGAAAGGATGGAATGTGGAAAAGACAGAAAGGAGGGAATGTGGAAAAGAGAAAGATGGAGGGAATGTGGAAAGGATGGAATGTGGAAAAGAGAGAAAGGAGGGAATGTGGAAAAGAGAAAGATGGAGGGAATGTGGGAAAGAGAAAACGATGGAGGGAATGTGGAAAAGAGAGAAAGATGGAGGGAATGTGGGAAAGAAAGAAAGAAGGGAATGTGGAAAAGAGAAAGATGGAGGGAATGTGCGAAGAGAGAAAGATGGAGGGAAATATGGAAAGGATGGAATGTGAAAAAGAGAGAAAGGAGGGAATGTGGAAAAGAGAAAGATGGAGGGAATGTGGGAAAGAAAGAAAGGAGGGAATGTGGAAAAGAAAGAAAGGAGGGAATGTGAAAAAGAGAAAAAAAGGGAATGTGGAAAAGAGAAAGATGGAGGGAATGTGGGAAAGAGAGAAAGGAGGGAATGTGGAAAAGAGAAAAAGGAAGGAATGTGAAAAAGAGAAAAAGGAGGGAATGTGCAAAAGAGAAAGGTGGAGGGAATGTGGAAAAGAGAAAGGTGGAGGGAATGTGGGAAAGAGAGAAAGATGGAGGGGATGTGGGAAAGAGAAAACGATGGAGGAAATGTGGAAAAGAGAGAAAGATGGAGGGAATGTGGGAAAGAAAGAAAGGATGGAATGTGGAAAAGAGAAAAAGGAAGGAATGTGAAAAAGAGAAAAAGGAGGGAATGTGCAAAAGAGAAAAAAAGGGAATGTGGAAAAGAGAAAGATGGAGGGAATGTGGGAAAGAAAGAAAGGAGGGAATGTGGAAAAGAGAAAAAGGAAGGAATGTGAAAAAGAGAAAAAGGAGGGAATGTGGAAAAGAGAAAAAGGAAGGAATGTGCAAAGGAGAAAAAAAGGGAATGTGGAAAAGAGAAAGATGGAGGGAATGTGGGAAAGAGAGAAAGATGGAGGGAATGTGGGAAAGAGAGAAAGATGGAGGGAATGTGGGAAAGAGAGAAAGATGGAGGGAATGTGGGAAAGAGAGAAAGATGGAAGGGAATGTGGGAAAGAGAGAAAGGAGGGAATGTGAAAAAGAGAGAAAGGAGGAAATGTGGAAAAGAGAGAAAGATGGAGGGAATGTGGGAAAGAAAGAAAGGAGGGAATGTGGAAAAGAGAAAACGGTGGAGGGAATGTGGAAACGAGAGAAAGATGGAAGGGAATGTGGGAAAGAGAGACAGAAGGGAATGTGAAAAAGAGAGAAAGGAGGAAATGTGGAAAAGAGAGAAAGATGGAGGGAATGTGGGAAAGAAAGAAAGGAGGGAATGTGGAAAAGAGAAAAAGGAGGGAATGTGGAAAAGAGAAAAAGGAAGGAATGTGAAAAAGGGAAAAAGGAGGGAATGTGCAAAAGAGAAAAAAGGGAATGTGGAAAAGAGAAAGATGGAGGGAATGTGGGAAAGAAAGAAAGGAGGGAATGTGGAAAAGAGAAAAAGGAAGGAATGTGGAAAAGAGAAAGATGGAGGGAATGTGGAAAAGAGAAAGAAGGAGGGAATGTGGAAACGAGAGAAAGATGGAAGGGAATGTGGGAAAGAGAGAAAGGAGGGAATGTGGAAAGGATGGAATGTGAAAAAGAGAGAAAGGAGGGAATGTGGAAAAGAGAAAGGTGGAGGGAATGTGGGAAAGAGAAAAAGGAAGGAATGTGAAAAAGAGAAAAAGGAGGGAATGTGCAAAAGAGAAAAAAAGGGAATGTGGAAAAGAAAAAGATGGAGGGAATGTGGGAAAGAAAGAAAGGAGGGAATGTGGAAAAGAGAAAAAGGAAGGAATGTGAAAAAGAGAAAAAGGAGGGAATGTGCAAAAGAGAAAAAAAGGGAATGTGGAAAAGAAAAAGATGGAGGGAATGTGGGAAAGAAAGAAAGGAGGGAATGTGGAAAAGAGAAAAAGGAAGGAATGTGAAAAAGAGAAAAAGGAGGGAATGTGGGAAAGAGAGAAAGATGGAGGGAATGTGGAAAAGAGAAAACGGTGGAGGAAATGTGGAAACGAGAGAAAGATGGAAGGGAATGTGGGAAAGAGAGAAAGGAGGGAATGTGGAAAAGAGAAAAAGGAAGGAATGTGAAAAAGAGAAAAAGGAGGGAATGTGGGAAAGAGAGAAAGATGGAGGGAATGTGGGAAAGAAAGAAAGGAGGGAATGTGGAAAAGAGAAAGGTGGAGGGAATGTGGAAAAGAGAAAGGTGGAGGGAATGTGGGAAAGAGAAAAAGGAAGGAATGTGAAAAAGAGAAAAAGGAGGGAATGTGCAAAAGAGAAAAAAAGGGAATGTGGAAAAGAAAAAGATGGAGGGAATGTGGGAAAGAAAGAAAGGAGGGAATGTGGAAAAGAGAAAAAGGAAGGAATGTGAAAAAGAGAAAAAGGAGGGAATGTGCAAAAGAGAAAAAAAGGAATGTGGAAAAGAGAAAGATGGAGGGAATGTTGGAAAGAGAGAAAGGAGGGAATGTGGAAAAGAGAGAAAGGAGGGAATGAGGAAAAGAGAGAAAGAAAGGGAATGTGGTAAAGAGAGAAAAAAAGGGAATGTGGAAAAGAGAGAAAGATGCAGGGAGTGTGGGAAAGAGAGAAAGATGGAGGGAATGTGGGAAAGAGAGAAAGATGGAGGGAATGTGGAAAAGAGAGAAAGATGGAGGGAATGTGTGAAAAGAGAGAAAGGAGGGAATATACAAAAGAGAAAAAGGAGGGAATATAGAAAAGAGAGAAAGATGGAGGGAATGTGGGAAAGAGAGAACGATGGAGGGAATGTGGAAAAGAGAGAAAGATGGAGGGAATGTGGGAAGGAAGGAAAGAAAGGAGGGAATGTGGAAAAGAGAAAAAGGAAGGAATGTGAAAAAGAGAAAAAGGAGGGAATGTGGAAAAGAGAAAAAAAAGGAATGGGGAAAAGAGAAAGATGGAGGGAATGTGGGAAAGAGAAAACGGTGGAGGGAATGTGGAAACGAGAGAAAGATGGAGGGAATGTGGGAAAGAGAGAAAGGAGGGAATGTGAAAAAGAGAGAAAGGAGGGAATGTGGAAAAAATAGAAAAAAAGGGAATGTGGAAAAGAGAGAAAAAAAGGAATGTGGAAAAGAGAGAAAGATGGAGGGAATGTGGGAAAGAGAGAAAGAAGAAGGGAATATGGAAAAGAGAGAAAGATGGAGGGACTGTGGGAAAGAGAGAAAGATGGAGGGAATGTGGGAAAAGAGAGAAAGGAGGGAATATACAAAAGAGAAAAAAGGAGAGAATATAGAAAAGAGAGAAAGGAGGGAATGTGGAACAGAGAAAGGAGGGAACATGAAAAAGAGAGAAAGGAAGGAATGTGGAAAAGAGAGAAACTATTGTAAGAAAGAAAGAAGGTATTGTGTAAGAGAGGGAAAGGAGGGAATGTGGAATTGAGAAAGAGGAGTGGATGTGAAAAAGAAAAAGGATAGAATGTGGAAAAGAGAGAAAAAAATGGAATGCAGAAAAGAGACAAAGAATGGAATGTGGAAAACAGTGAAAGAAGGAGCAGACACAGAAAAGAGAAAACGAACATGGAAAGGGAAGACTGAATAAGGGAATATGGAAAAGTGGAGAGTAGAGTAGGAAATAAGGGAAAAATGTGATAAGTGGGGGCTGACAGGTAACAGAGATGGAAATGGCAGGAGCTTAGGACAGAGATGACCTGTGGCCTCCAGCATTACACACACACTTTTAGCTGAGGACAGTTTCTGTACCTGCTGATGCTGATGCTGATGCTGATGCTGGTTTGGAAGCAGAGGTAGTGGTTCCTGACACAGCCGACATGCTACATGATGATCTGGGCAGGGGGAGGGGTACAAGGAAGCTGCCATCCAGCCAGACATTGTGCACTGCCCCCCCCCCCCCTCTGGTCATTGTGTGAGGAGGATGACGTGTTTACTTAGGCCCTTATTTATGAAGGAATAGCGACAGGTAGCGACTGGTGAGCAGCCGGTAATGACGGGCCCCGCCACGAGAACGCCGGCTCCCCTCCGCAATCACACATTTATCAAGCCAATCCTGCTTAGCAACTGAGATAGCGCCATATAGCCACTCATTCATCATTATTCCAGCCTCAGCCCACAGCGCCAGCGTCCGACCTTGAACAGCGACAGGTATGACCTCTCGCTACCTGGCGCTCTCCAATGAATTTCAATGGAACAATCTTTAAATATTCATAATTAATTGTTATTAATGTTTTTTTTTTTTTCTAAATGTGAAAAATTCTGTGACCACTTCTGCCATTTCAGATAATTTTTTTAAGGGAAAAAAATTAAGAAACAAAAATTGTACAGAATTGATATTACAGGTCTGGTATTAATGTATTCATATTACTAAATTATTTAAAAAACTTTTTTTTTTCCAAAAATATGGTGGTTTGGGGGTTAAAAAACTACTTTTAACCCATCGCCGCCAGCGCTCTGGGGTTTAAACATGCATTTTACAGCGCAAGAATTTTTTGAGCGTGATTTGTTAATGAATATGGTGGGAGCCGGTCGCTAGGGCCAGTCGCTATCATGCGCTCCCATACAGCGCAGAACCTGTCAAATAGCGACTCCTCACCTAATATTCAACATTACGGCAAACCGACTGAGTCGCTATCAACTATCGAACAACGGCCAAGCACAGCCACTACTAGCGGGCGCTCTGAAAATGCCGATACAGTTGCTCAACTGTCGCTACCTGGCGCTGTTAATGAATCGGCCTCCCCGCCTCTCCCCCGCTTCCCCCCTCCTCCTCCCTGCTCAGTGCAACTCCATACATTTGACAGCGAAGCTCCTGGCTGCGCTGAGGCTGTACATTCAATAGCCGAGTAACACTGATAGGGGAGAGGGAAGGCACAAATAATGACTGAATACATGTCACATACAGTGCAGCAGTGCCTGGGAGTCCTGCTGTGACACTGCTGCCAGTCTGAGGCTGTCACCCGCCCCTCACTCTCTGCCCCCGCCCTAGGCCTGTGCCTCGCCGTGCCTAATGACAAATACGGGCCTGCTTCCTCCACTATTCTTTCCAAGGGGGTAAGAGCACTTGTCCATTGTACTTTTCTAGCAGTCAAAAGTAAAGAATGCTGGAACGCGAACAAGTTCCATTGATCCAGTTTATTATTATCCTATCTTCCTGTCACCCCCCCCACCCCCCCCCCAAGTACATCCCATTCCTTTCCAGCCTTAGGTATCTGTTAATGACATCATCGATGAGGGCAAGGAGCGATCAGTTCATATCGTGATGTCAGCCGATGGAGTTATTGATTGCTTTTCCCTCTTCTCTATATATTTTGAACAGATCTTGCCCTTCAACATCACCCCACTGCATAACTTGTCTAAAAACGCTCCCTTTTTCCCACCTCTTTTCAAAGCTCCAAGTTGTAATGCTGAATTCTCAATTGTGTTTTTTTCTTCTGCCAGATACATTTCAAAATCATAGATGAGCACATCCTACCTTCCTTTTTGCTGTTGCATTTGCAGGTCAGTGGCCAGATCTGCTGGATTGTAGCTCTCCCAATGTAACAGGGAGTCCAATTGGCCTCTACCTAAACCCCCTTTTTGAACTGTAACACTGTGCAGGCAAGTAAAGTATTTTTCATTGTGTGTGTGCAAGCAAGTTAAGTTATTGCAATGTCTTTAGACAGGCTGATTCATGTATTGCATTGCTTGTGCACACACAAGTAAGGAAGTATCAATGTCTGCACAAACTTTTAAACTTAGTAATGTTAGGGACGGGGTACTAATTGGACGGCCTTGATGTGGCTACCTCGCTTTTACATTCATTGCAATCTATGTTAACTAACAGTCCATGTTCTTAACAAGTGTTAGCTAGGTTTTTCAGTTTTTAGTTTGAGTGTGCAGAGGGTTAACTTTCTTTTTTAAAATCATAGAATTTAACATTTGAAAGTACCGGTATCTCTGGGGGATAATGCAAGGTATGGCTTGAAACAAGAATAATAACTTTGGAAGGATTGTAATTTTTGATAATAATTCTGCCAATCCATGAGAAGGTACGAAAATCCCATTCTTTCAGGTTTTTCTTTATTTTGTCTCTAATAGGTAGAACGTTTAAATCAAACCACCAGCTGAAATTCTCACCCCTAATATAGCTTTGCCGGGCTTCCCCATATAAATGGATCTTTTAAACCTCCCCTCCTCTTCCTTATTAAATCCAACATGCAGCACCTCAGATTTATCGAGGTTCACTTTAAAATTGGACTTCCAAAATGTTATATTCCTTGAATATTATTGGGATGCCTATACCTGGGTTTCCCAAATAGAACACAAGATATTTTACATACTTTGTGTTTCTCTTGAAACATTTTCATACCCCTGATATCTGAGTTCCCTCTTATAGCTCTCAAAAAGGGTTCCATTACTAGGGCTGATTTCAGGGGCCACAAATGGCACCCCTGTCTCGTTCTGTTTTTAATAACTATCTTCTCGGATAGCTCGACATGTATTAAGAAAAGATTCCTCATTTTTTCTCCCAAGCCAGTATATCTTTACGCAGTTTCCATGAACCCCCACTCTATCCTGTAGAACACATTTTCTGTGTCCAGGACAAAGATGGGGCTTTTATGTTTAACATTCTTATTGTATTGTCTCTTTCTTCTCTTTGCATGATAGATTCAGTTTGATCGTTCTCCATCAGATTTGGTAGAATTGGGGCCAAAATATTCGCTAAAAGTTTTGCTATTATTTTAATGTCAGTGTTTAATATAATATCCACTGCATATGAGGACATATCTTACTTTTTTTTGGTTCCCTTAGTTGATTAATCATATCCAGAAAGTGATGTTGGAATTCAGGTAGATATAGAGACTGATTCACTACTAACGCCAGGTATCGGCAGATGAGCGTCTGTATAGCGGCGCTTACAGCGACTGCTAGTAGACGCTGTAAGCGGGTATCGGGTGCTGTAACAGAGCGCCTCAGTTGCTGTAGTAACCTGGCCTGCATTGATGAATATGATATGTATGTTGTATACATATACATATGTTGGGTGCTCGAACACCAGTACAGAGCTGCAGCGAGCGATAGGTAGCGTCAGCTCAGTGCGACCGACTCTCGCCGCTCCACACCATACCTATCAAAAAAAGACACACACACAGCGTCGGCGCGCTAAATCTGGTCGCTAAAGCATAGAGCACCAGACACTGTGTGATTAAAGTCTGTTTTAGAACACATATCTACCAGTAACAAAACGAAAACACATGGAATTACATTGTTTTAGCAGTGTGACATTAACACTTTAGTGCCAGGCCTGTAATGACAATTCTGCATAAAAATATAAAAAGTCAAAAAAGTTTCTAAAAATGTTTGTTTGCAGCCAGGAGAGGTCACACAATGATTTGAGCAAAAAAACTAAAAAAAAATGTCAAACATGCTATTTAAACACAAGCAAATGAACGGCTATTGAAATGTATGGGAGAGCGACACTGAGCGAAAGGTAATACCTGGCGCTCTGGAAGCTAGAGTGCCGTGCTATACGCTGAGCCGCCTGTAATAATACATCTGACTCTACATGGCGCTGTTAGAGTCGCTCACCAGATTCGCTTTCATAAATGTGATTTTGCGTACAGCACCCGGCGTTCATAAGATGCTGCCTAGCGCTACGAGGCGCTACCTGGCGCTATCCATTCATGAATAACCCCCATAGTTGATAATATTCCGTCCCAAAAGCATCAGGTCCTACTGCTTTTCCTTTTGCCAATCTCTTCACAACCTCTCCAAGTTCTTCCATGGAGATCGCTTCCTCTCACTTCTTGATTATTACATTTGTGAATTTAGGCAAGCCTGATTTCTCAATATACTGTTTTATGAATTCATGAATAATGAAACGATACGTTGACTTGTGAGTGTATGTGAGTGTATTAGTGCATATTCCAGGATACGAATTGGTGGCTGCTGCCCTAGGACTCCACTTTCCAACTGTCCATCTCCATGTGTGTAAATGGCAGCTGTGGGATGGGAAGGAGGGGCAGAGGAGAGATCACAATGAATATGTGCCCCAGGGGTCATTTCCTAATGATCAAACTGTACACTAAATCAACTCAGGAATGATCAGGAACAAAAAAGAAGTGGGTAATATGCTTTAAAGTGGACTTATCACCAGGATTGTTACTATCCTGGTGATACGCTCTGGGGCACTCTGATTTGAGATGCCCAGAGTGAAACTCCACAAATCGCCATTAACACTCACCTTTCCATAGGGCATATTCACAAACTCTGCTCTATTCTGTGTGGCATACAGCTCTGTTTGCACACAGAGACCAGCAAAGGCAAAGGGGAGCGTTCATATCCTCAGTCTTCCTGCTGTCTGTGTGTACATCCACCCTGAATAGCTGGGCCAGAGTCCTCAGCCGCAAGATGCCGGGAATGTGGCCACAGGGTGGGATGGCTGGAAAGGAGAGTGTGGGTAAATGGCTGGGTTTCACACTGTGGGGCATCTGGGGGAAGCTAATTGGCCATCCATGGAGTCTTTTAGATGGATAGGTCCACTTTTAACAAGAATAATTTATAAAAACGCTTGCCTATGGAGAATGGATAAAATGCATGACTTAATTGGACAATGATTGGACCAGACTTAAATGTGAGACCTAAGCTTTCCCTGATAATTCTGTGCTAGAGAGGGTGCAGGTCTGCAAGTACTCTTGGTACACACCTACAGTAACTGTCCATGAGAACTGGGTTTTGGGGAATTTCTGCCCCTCCAACCGCTATTGCATAGAGCTCTCCTAAGAAAAGTTTGAAAGACTCTCTAATAAAGGTTTAATGATGGTGGGAGGATAGGTTAGTTTAATGTCCATGTGGGCTAGTAATGTCCCTGGCACAAAGGGACTTTTAGGTCTTAATTTCAACCACAACTCCTCTTTAGTTTTCAAAAGAAGGGTAAGGTTTCTAAAAGGTGGGATAAACGGGTGCTATGGCAGAATGAGATAAATAAAAGGGGGTTAAACTATATCAGCAATAACTTTTCTGATAATTTCCTGATAGGTCACCATAGACAGAAAACAGGGCTGAATGTCCCAGTGGAGCAATGAGTTTCTGTGCCACAGACAGCCATGACTTTTCTGATTTCTTATTGGGTAACCCTAGAGATCTGCCCTACTGGGGCCACAGATGGCACTTTATCCAGCACTAATAAAAGTTGTTTGTAATTGCAGATCCCATTTACCTCTAAGGAAAAGAAGTGAAAGCTCTAAAGTAGTGAGTTCCTGAAATAATACAGACAAGATGATACTGAGGACTAGGTAAATCCAGTTTACAATAGGCTTCAACTAAGGAACACATCACCAGGTGGGTTAAGCTTGAAACAAAATCAATAGTATCATCTAATAAATTTCTCATAAGATATAATAGTACCTGTAAATGGAGCTGCTTGTGACCTAGGAGAGTAATTTGTATACTTTACTCCATCCTTTATCCCAAAGGGTGACGGCATACTTTCTGGCGATGACGTCTCAAGAGAGTACTTTTCAAAATCATCATCATCCTCATCAACTAGAGAAACGCTTTCAGGAGCTGGTGAAATTGGCTCTTCTATTGAGGTGGTGTTCAGACCATTGATGATTTCCTCACAACGAGCCATGAATTCCTCACTTTCCGGACTTAACAGCTTCGTACCAGAGTCCTGGTCAGCATCAGATATAAGATTAAGATCCACTTTTGGTTTAGGCTTATTGTACTTTTTTATATCTCCTTCGTTTAGATTTCTTTGATTGTTATCTTCAGTTTTCGGATCTTTCTGAACATGATAATTCTGCTCACTAATAGAAAGAATTTCTGCTGATGTGTCTTTACCTTGCTTCTCTGCCCTATTGGTGGAATCTTTTTCTGCACACAACCTATAAACCATCACATCATCCTGAAAATCTGATTCCTCAATATAAGACCCTTTAATGAACATTATTGCATTCTTTTTTAATTCTTGAATGTGTTTTGGGGGCTCAGGTGGTAGCACAGCATCAGGTGTTGGTTGCGGCGAACAGTTACCGGAATCTGGAGATATTCCAGTGTCATAGCTGTCATCCCACTCAAGATCAATCTGAAATCTTCCTCCAAGAGAAGGATTGTCCGAGGAAAAGGATCCTAAAGTCTGTCTCTTTGCACTTCTGAAAGTGGGAAAATCACCTTTTTTAAAACTATTTTCAAGCAGAGCCTGAAAAGAGGTTTCTGGGTCTGGATTCTCTCCATCATATGGGGCTGACCATACCTTACAGTCTTCAACACACTTTAATATATTTTCATGGGCTTCCCAAAGATATTCAAGGTAGCTGGCATCAACTGTGTTCAGGATTTCCTCATTAAACGTAGATTCAGCATCACTTGAAGATACTTTAAGCTCACTTTGATCTGTTTAAAAAGATATGACATTTTAGTCGCTGCCTAGCTGTTAAATATATGTTAAAAAGTTAAATATATGTACAGTAATGTATCTTCCAATTATGATAATTATTATTATCGTTTATTTATATAGCACCATCTTTTTTCATACCACTGTACAAAATATAACACTATATATATATATATATATATATATATATATATATATATATATATCAAGTTAAAGAAGCACTATAGCAAAAAAATCCATATAAATATGCTGGATGTTGCGAGGAGGGGTCACTTATAGACCCAAAATCAAGAAATATCCAGCCAGGCTTGTTTTTTATTTTTATTAATGGAAGGAAGAAGAAATCGGGTGACAGGTTCTGTCACCCCTGATACACTAAACCTGTCACCCCTGGATTTTATCCCTGCCAGGAGAAGAAGACCACAAGCTTGGCAGGAGTTTTATTCAGTTTGGGTGTATAAGTGATCCCTCCTCTCATTAGCCAACGTGTTTATATCGGTTTTTAATATTACACAATTTCGTGATAGTGCCCCTTTAATAAACATTTTACAGCGATGTCCCAGGGGACATACCAAAACAGGAATATTCTGGGTTTTGGTCCACTTTAAGCTATATACAATAATTTAGACGACCTAACTATACATATCTTTCAGGACTACAAGCTATCAGTGTCACAAAATTTCAGGAACTACAAAAAAATGGTTTGAGCACCCCCGCCCCCGCAAGCCCACTGGATCCCCTACCTTTCAGGCGATTCTGTTAGTGAAGTGGAAGTTACTAGCAGTTCTTTAATATACAGTATGTAAGCTTTGTCAGAATTAAAATATTTGTTATTAAAATATATAGCAGTGAAAGGATATAGTGATTTCAAAATATTCAGAGAGTGTTACTGAGCAAATCATCCACACTGAACAAAAATGGCAGGTTTGTAAATTGCCTATTGGCAGGTTTGTCTGTTTGTCTCTGTAAAATAGCAGAAAGCATGAAATAGCCTTCTTTTTCTTGGAAATACTTCCCTCCAAGGTAAATGCTCTCCTGACATTCAGCTGATAGTAAACGGAAAAGTTATTATAGCAATTGTTCTCAATGCTGATCCTCTTAACCTTGCGAAACTTAAACTTGAGAGACTGGAGTACGTACATCCTGAAGATGACAAATAGGCCAACCGCTTAATCGGCCCTAGTAAAAGGAAGCATGGTATGGCAGGCTTGTTAGTCTAGGTTTGTTATGTTTTAAAGAATACTGAATCAATTGTTTTGCTTCCCCGGCACAGAGGTTGCATTTGCACTGTTATTTCTACTAGGTTTTGCTACTTTTTAGTAACATTTAGAGGCCTTATGAGTTCATCTCATTTATATGGAGCATAAAATAAAACACAAGGTGTAAATTTGAGTTACATTTGAGTAAAATTTGAGTTAAATAGCCTGTCTAGCAAAAGTAAAAACAGAAAAAGAGTCCTGAGATTGGGTTCCTTGCCATTCATACTCACTCCCAACTGCCCTCTACAGAGGTAGCATGTCTGGGCCGGGCCTGGCACAGGTTCTTTAAGCTACTCACTTTGAATAAATCATTTTAAATAAAATGTTATACGTTTACTACATGTCATAGTACAGTGTTGTTTACCTTTACCATCACACAGCTGCTTTCTCGAGGTCTAACACTCTGTTCTGTTTCTGAAATGGGTTCCTGGTCATCCATACACCCTCCCACTGTCTTCTACAGAGGGACCATGTCTAGGCAAGTGGACCAAAACCTATGATTTTGACTATCCTTGGTTCTAGTCCTTCCCCCCCGGCCACCCCGATCGAGGACGCCCGCTATGTGAAACCTTCCAGGTCGCCCAAGCAAACTCACTTCTTCCCGTTCCTATGCACGGTCGCTCATCCAATCAGTACGCTCGGATCCGCTCCCGTCCCTTTGTCTAAGGGGAGTGAATCCAAGCATGCTGGCGGCCGCATGCCCCACTACCCTCTAACAGGGAGTATAGCTTCTTTTCATCCTACCCACTGCATCCAGGTTCTATAAAGGTCATTCAGTCGGCGCCCATGATAGCTTTTAGCTGGGTATAAAGGCCCTGAGACTCCTGTGTTTATCCTTGCTAGCCTGACTATCCTGACTGCCTCATATACCATCTTCACTGTATTTCCTCACAACTAAATACTTGATGTAACGTTTCATTAAGAGTTTGTGGAATTTGGGGCAGTGTAATATCATTTAAAAAGGTGTCATGTTTTTCCTCAAATTGATCGATACATACATCTCTCTTTTCCTCATGAATGCCAACTGAATCAACTTGCCCCAAATACTAGGTTTATGTGCTTCCCAACAGATAGTGGTGTTAACATCAGGAATGTTGTTCACTTTCACTTTTTATTTCAATTTTATGCATTTACTACATTTCATGGAGTGTAATATACAATTGATGGAAAACTAGCAACGGTAGGCTACTCACAGAAATAAAAATGTTAACAGATGAAGAACTGTACACTATCAAACCCTCACTGATTCCAGCATCCTTCAGATGCTCTGTGGAAATGGTGGCATTTTTCTTCATCAGTGAGAGGCTGAACATGGGGTTTGGCCCAAAGAATATAATGGATATGACCACACAAACCATGTCTGTATATAACACCATCTGCTCCATCTGGAGTATTTAAACTCTGCTGGGGTCCATGTAGTAAAATGTTACTTTTCCTTTAAAAAAGACTTTAGGACTGTTCAAGCTACCCCTTGGGAGCATCCCAATTTGAAATGGCTTACAACCGATTACTAAAATGTAAATCTGGGCTAGAATGCTTCCTACTTTGGCTGATTCCCAGGATCCAGCGATGCAATAAGCTGTAGCAAAGAGTAGTCACTTCTTAAGGGCTACTGAGAAGAGTACTCTGCACTTCCCCTTCTGTGTTTGTGACTTCTGATAGGTTGTTTGAGGTCACATACAGAGTAAGGGGAAGCATGGATGTGTTTTTCTGTGAAAGGGCTAAGTACCCAGTCTCGGGCTTGGTTTTGGCTGTGGTGCATTCCAAAACAGGGACTTTAGGAATGGTTTAAAGGTTACAAGTTGAATGTTTCCTATTTGGTATAGAAACCTGGCCCACCTTTCAGTAGTATCAATATAAGTTACATAGACTATAGGGTCGATTCAAAGAAACATGTAACAGCTTTGATTTGGGTGCCGATCATCCTATTTTTCCCGTACGCTCGTGCGTTCGTATGAACTTGCGAGTGATTCTATAAGCAAATACGTTTCTATCCTAAAATGTACGTCCGTTCGTATGGCAGTTCGGGAATCAGACCTATGTCAGTTTCCATCCTGAATTTTCCGTTTCATTTCTCAGGTTGCAACATTGGTTTTGCCCTTTTTCCTTTTTTGTCTGGACGTAAATCCTTCTGATCTTGCGGCTGCGCACTACAAACTTACCTCATTAAAGTGCATTCTAAATATTTGGTCTTTTATTTTTCTTTATTTCATTCATTTTGTAGTAACCAACCATTAATGAATGCATTTGCATAAGTAAATCTTACTTTGTTTAATTTTTAGTTAACTTGCATTTTTTACTTGTGGATTTAATTTTAATATTTAGGCTTCAAATGGTACAACTTAAAATTTTGTGTGTGGTTACCCACACCCTCTACATACAGATTGCTCTCAAATATAAAAAAACACCCAGCAACTTCTGCATGTTATGAGCCTAGAAACAGCCAAGATGGCGGGTCAGGTATTATCGGGCAGCCTGCAAACAGAAAGGGCCTTGTGACTGTGTTGCTCTGCATTCTTTGATTTCTGACCTTTCCGTGCCCCCATCTCTGCTGTGTCTGTGCAAAATACAGCAGTAACCCACATCCTGCACTTTATCCCGCTCTCCTCTCCTCAGTAAGTGTGATGCATCTGACCAAAGATGAGCTAAAATAATTAAACAAAGCAAAGGTAAACAACTACACCAATAAATGCAATCTAAAAATATTATTCTAGTACATCAATTTAAAAATAAATACCAAAGGACATAAGTTTCTTTAATTAACGCAAATAGATTGCAAAATAAAGGTTTACATGCAAAGGACTAATTAAGGTCCACATTAAAATGCTTTTATAAGGCATACATGAATCAGGTATGCATTGCCATACAATTTATGGCCTCGGCCATGCTGATACATGCAGTTCATTGGAGCTCAAGACGTGCAGACTCCTCCACATAGCCAAAAAACCTGTTCAAGAACAGCAATCCGACTGCTAAAAGGTGTCGGCAGTGGCTTTCTTTTAAAACGTCTTTAGAGGTTTGAAAACTGTTCTCTGAATCACACCTAAACCCATTCGATTATCCTAAGTTTTACGTTTTGATCCTAAGTTTTAGGATTTGATCCTAAGTTTTACGTTTTGATCCTAAAATTTAGGAACGAACTTGCGATGATCGTAAGAGCATATACGCATTCGAACGTAGGCTCGTGCGAGTCGTAAATGGCCAAAAAAACAGGAAAAAATGACTAACACCCACCCAAACTTACGATTCTCGATCCGAAATCAATTAACTTTTGCTCTTTGAATCGAGGGGATAGTGCGCTCTCAAAACTTGAGCCTGTTATAGCTTAGTCATTCCCAAACTCTCCATTCAACTACTGAGATTCTAATATTAACAACATTCCATCTTTCTTCATAATTTTACACATTAAGGACACATTAGCTCTGAGTAGTTTTACCAATATTTTGCCAATACAACTCTTTGTCAATTGCTTTCTTCTATCAGTAAAGACAGCTATACATACAGCATTGTATACATTCAGCCCACCTACTGCTAAAACCTACCTACTACAGAAAATCCTGCACTGGTAAAATCCCTTGGACTGGATTGTCTGTGTGGTTATTTCATGGGTCTTTCTAACAGATCTTTAAATGCACTTTACTATTGCTATTAACCCATTTTAGTGCCAGCCTACCTAGAGTTTTTGTCACCCTCTGTTACTAGACCATTTTTCACTATTTTGCGCTACAAATGTTCAACCGTGACTTTAGAAGGGATTTCCAGGGGTTTCCCAGGAAATGTATATATTGTTTTTTTCAGCAGAGTGTGGGCTTTAATATGTAATACATGCCTTGTTTGTAATTTTTTTTCTGTATTCTTAAAATTATTGGGTGAAATATGTGTACTTTTTTTTTCAATAAAATCATATTGCATGTAAAAGCCTTTCTCCCGGTTACAACTGTATCACATATGTATTGGAAGACACCAACTCCCCAACTGAAACAGCCCTTTAGGACATTTTCAGATAAAATACAACTGCTTTGCGCACCTTGCAGTTTGTCAACGTGGGAGCAGTTTTCTAGAGGTAATCCCTCAATTCATTTTTAGGTTGCACAGGGTTTCCCTAAAAAGGAATAAAAAAGCAGAAACAAAGCTACATGCAAACAAGAAAAAACAAGTTAAATCTGCAAAAGCAAGGTCCTTTGAACAGAACACCCCGAAGTAAAGCATACTTGTAAGGGTAATTTTACTTGAATATTTCAGCTATGCAGACAAAGTGTACACCTTGCACTTTTTCAACCAAAACAACCCTTTACATTTGGAATACCCCCCTCAATATATTCCCCAAAAATACACATGTTAAGCTTTCCAGGCATACTCAGTTTATTGTAGTGGCTTCATCTTTCTGGAAGTAATCCCTCATATAATTTTTGGTTGCACAGTGCAACAGGGAAAAACACATTTTCCTAAAATATCAATATTCAATCAAGAAATAAACAAGCTAAACCTAAACGCGCAAGGTCCCCCCGGACAGAACAATACCCAACATGCATAGCTACTTTTAACCCTTTTAACTGCCAGCCTACTTGATATTTGTTCCCCCTTTGCTGACAGGTAATTTTTCACCATTTTGCGCTATGTTGAAACTCTGATTTTTGCAGGAATTTCCGGGAAAGTAATACATTTTTTTTAATTGCACCGATGTGAGAAAACACTTATTTTCTTTTTGTTTTGAGTTCATTAAAGCCCAGGAGCCAGGGGTCCCCATACTTTTTTCCTCAAGTACCACTTGGGTGGAACAAATGGGTTGTCACTCACCTGAAACCATGTTAATGCAGAAAATAACAACAGAAATTGCATGAAATGCAAAAAAGCGCACATAAATAGTTTCACTAATTTATAGTTTCACTGCCTCCATGAACTCCAGTTGCACTTATTGACCTTCAGGTCCAACAGCAGTCAATATCATTTGCACTTGTAAGACCTAGTGGCAACCGTATCTGGTGAGGCCTGCTTGCATCCCGGCAAAGATCAAAAAAACATCAAAATGCTTCTGCCCAAAGGAAAACAATAAATAGTAATTCTGTTGTTCTTGATTAACAACGTGCCTCCCCACTTCTCTGGAATGCACTGGCCCGCTCAATCGTCACTCTCCAGTGTTACAAACATTTAAAAGTTTCCTCTAGACTCATCTCTTCCGACAAGCATATAACCTGGCTTAAAGCGGTCCTTCACTCTGAATAAGAGTCTATCTTATATGTTTCCCACACCCTGTACATACAGATTGGCCACATTAAAAATCATCCTACCTGCATCTACTGCATGTTATGAGCCTTTAAACATCCAAGATGGCGGCTTATGGAAGCCGCCATCTTATCAGGCAGCCTGCAAACAGGAAGTGCCTCCTGACTGTGCTGCTCTGCATTCTGGGACTGCTGACCTTTACCTGACCCCAGCTCTGCTCTGTCTGAGCAAAGCACAGCTATAACCCGCCCCCCTGTACCTTATACCACTCTCCTCTCCTCAGTAAGTGTGATGCTTCTGAGTCAAGATGGCGGCGCCCGTATCCTAAATTCCTGAACAGAGTTGCAGCCCAGCGGGGGAAAGAATAATAAGTTGGTGACTAAAAACGTAAAATATATTAATTTTAGATGCTGGGGAACCGTTTTTTAAGAGTTTGGGCTTTTCATTAAATCACGCTGAAGGTCCGGTTTAAGCAACTCCTATAACCTTCATCGGACACATGCCATCAAAATCAAGCTGTACCACTTGTGATCCCGCCCCTTTTTCTCCACCCCCATCCTTTAGACTGTAAGCTTGCAAGGACAGGGCTCTCTTTACTATTGTCTCCTGTGATCACAACATTTGGTTTGAACCTTGTAGCATCTAGTTTGCATTAGTTCCTTTTACCTTGTCTGTAATTATACCTTGTAAAGCGTACGGAAGATGATGGAGCAATATCAATAAACAATAATAATAATAATTAACAAGCATCCTGCAACTATCTTATGTTTTAGTGGCACATATTTCTTTTTAGACTCTTTTGGAATGTTTTGGCCCAATTGGCTCCTTAATCGCCTTACTACATTGGATAAATTCCTCTTATACCAAGAAATATGGGATCGTGAAATTAGCACCTTTCCTCTAAAACCTGCCTTGTGAGAATGATAAATGTGAACAGCTGCTCCACTTTGCTGCAGCCCATATAATTCAGCCACAGAGTGTGCTTTACTGACCCACACACTTTTAGTTTTATTACAAACAAGGAATCCTGATACACAGCATCACAGCACTATATTCTACAGCACATTTGCTCGAGCTTGGAGTGGTTGTTACCTTTTTGCCTGATTTTGGCCAACATTATAGAATTCCTTTCCATATTCCCAGCACTATCAACCTTGTTAGCACAGCAGTCTGGAGTTAAGGCCAAAAATTTTTCAGCAGATGCTGAATAGCAATCGCGTTCTTTCACTGCCCATCTCTGGCTTACCATCATATGGTTACATGGTAACAAATACCTGACAAAGTAAAAACATGTTTATTTACTAAGTGGTAGAAATTAAGAGTAATAAGGGGATCAGCTAGTATGCACAGTAAAAAGCATTTACACATGACAAGACCTCCAGAAACTATATGAGCTAATATTTTCTTACTGCTCTGTATCTTGTTACTTATGCCCTTACCATTGCATTTACCTTGTCATTACCAAGTTAAATTCTGCACATGGTGACTAGCAAAAGCAGGGATGGCCACCCTACAGTTTAGCTGTATTCTCTGCTGTGGTGTACCATCTCAGTGCAACATTATGGCTGTACACAGTGCCTAAGCTAAAAAATGGCTTCGTCATTCGTCATCTTCTGCTAACTCGGAACCAGGATGCTCAGGGTGGGGGGCCCTCCCAGAGAATTACCCAGTTGGACAGTCCTAGGTTGTGATTTGAGGTTCGCTTTAACATAGAGTGGTAGGATTAAGGGTTAAAGTTTTTATTAACAGGTCAAAGTGGGTAGTTTGGCAGGTAATAATAAAAGATCTAGGATCCAGGAAAAAAGTCAAATGCTGCTTTTTCTGTACATGATATAAGCAGACAAAAAGGTAAATAGGGCAGAAGTCCAGCCACTAACTTTTCAGTACCGGTAATATTATCAATGCGTCCTGGATTGTTTGCCGCTATTATTCTCTGCTACAATATCACTACTTGCATAACGATTATGTGGGAGAGCCACTTATCTGACTGTGCTGTCAGATGTGAAGCTCGGTTGTGGCTCCAGTCATTCATGGAACACATGGCCAGGTGGCATGTGGTTGCCCAGCTTTATTACAAATAACCAAATGACCGTTCTCGGTCAATGGCTACCATTGTTCTTTTCTTATAACACCATAATAAAATAGTCTTACTTAAGGATGCCATTCTGTGCTATTCTGGTTAGCTCTAGAAGCCCAGTTACCTAAAGCCAATAGAAACCCGTCTGCATCCGTCAAAGCTGGCCTCAGGTGTGAGAGCATCTGAAAACTAAAAATAACCGCCAGTTCTCGCTATTGAATGCAAAGCCAATAGTATCTTGTGTAACACAAAAAAGAATGATGGCAAATATGCCTCAGAAGCTAAATGATGGCTGTTTATTCCTCAGGGAAAGGAAATACACATTTATAAGACACAAAGAGCAGCCTGTGAATATATAGGCCAATGGAGCTTTTCTTTTTAAAGACATACATCAAGATATCTTACCTTAAAATGAGCTGTAACATGACATCCTCACAGTGTAAACCAATGAGAGATTGGAACAGTGCCAAGGAAACTACACAGAGCTGGAAGTAAAAACATAATATGGTTTGCTAATACATGATCACAATTCAAGTTCTCACCATTTAATTTCACACTTTTTGTAATCAATTGTTAGCATGTATTGTATTTTCCTATATATATTGCACTTTCCATTTTACTGTTTGGGGTGCCCATACTTTGAAATCCATTAAGAAGCCCCAAAATCAGCTGCTGCATCAGCAGCCAGATGACCCTGCACACCTTTTGGCTTTCCTAAATGGCTTATAGCTGTAAGACCCTCTGTGGGATACTACATTTTAAATTAAAGGTCCAGTCCCAGAGTAGCCTCCCGTTCCCTGCTGCCACCCTCCCCTGAAGCTGAGGCAGGTGGGGGTTACAAGGGGAAAAACCTTTACTCCTCCTGTAGTCAATTGTTGTTCTCCCAACAATGTGGGCTCCCCCATCTTGTGGAGAAAGTTTCCCCGCTATGGGGGCTTCCCTGCCCACCCATTCACCTTGGATGGGCAGACGGAAGCGCACACATTGCGAAGGGTGCATCTGTACACTGTCTGTACAGCAGCAACATGTGCCCGTGAAAAAGCCACTGGACCACAGGCTAAGTAAGGTTTTTTTGTTATAACTCCCTGCCTCCCTCCGTGGCATGGCATACTGCCAGTGAGGGGGTTACCCAGACACTGGACTTCAGCTTTAAGAGGTTTTTGCTACTTTTTGTTTTGTTTGCCAGTCCAAAGTGATGAGCTCAACAGAATCTACAGTAATGAAGACACAAAATTTGTGATGTGTTGCTTAGGTCAGCGATCAGAGTCTAGTTAGTGGCAGATCATTTTGAGAATGTTGCAGTAGTCAAGGCGAAATGTAAATAGGGGATTAAGAATTTTGTGTGCTTACAGGGTTAAGAGGACCGGCACCTTAAAGACGATGCACACTGTGAAGCAGCACAATTTCTATATAATCTAGATCAGGGTTTCCCAGCATTTTCAATGGCGTACCACTTTCCAGTTATCACAGCTAACTTGATACCACCACTGATATAACTTCCCAGAAGGACAGCGGTCCACTTTAAAAAGAAACTTTACTGAATGTACTGGTCATGGTCCAACACAAGCTCTTTTGCCATCAATTCCATTATCCCAAGATGTTCCACATCTGCAGCTTGTTGACATGGCCACCCCCTGCATCCTATTGAAGCAGTATTTTATCTGCAGTTCTTAAACTAGACCTTCAGCATAATGAAAAGTCCAAACCCCAGCATCTAAAATTATATTAATACATTAATATATTTGATGTTTGTGGTGACTTACTTATTATTTATTCTCTCACTGGGCTGCAACTCTGTTCAGAAGTCTAGGATATGGGAGGGGGGTGGTTATAGCTGTGCTTTGAACAGACAGAGCAGACCTGGGGTCAAGAAAAGGACAGAAATCCCAGAATGCAGAGCGGCACAGTCAGTAGACTTTTCCTGTCTGCAGGCAGCATGAGACTCCATGGGTCACCATATTGGATGTTTAACCCTTTATCCGCCAGCCTACCTTGAAATTTTGTCACCCTTTGTTGCCAGACCATTTTGCACTATTTTGTGCTCCCCATGTTCAACTGTGATTTTTGAAGGGATTTCCAGGGGGGGGGGGGGGGGGACACCATTTCTTGGGAGAATTTTAAGGTTTTTTTTGGGAGGCAGGTAATGGGGGGTCTCAGGGTTAATGGCAAGTCACCCGCTAGCCGCAGGTGACTTGCCAGACCCAGAGCCTTGTGAACTGGGGGGTCTCGTAGATCCCTTACCAGTTCACAAAGGGTTAAAAGTAAAAAAAAACAAAAAAAAACACACAGAGACACACTTTAAAAATAACTTTATTAAAAAATAATACATTTTTTTAATAATTTTTTTAAATACTTACCTCCCATCCATCCCTGTGTCCCACGCTAATCACTTAGGCTTCTGCTCTCCTGCTGCTGCTGGAAGCCTTTTATACCTACTGGGCTACAGATAACATAGGGTTAATTTAAAAAAATGACATAGGGTCCCCCCTCCCAGGGTTAAAACCCTTAAAAATCCCCCCCAAAAAATGGCGTGAGGTCCCCCCTACCCAGCATAACCAGCCTGTGACCAGCTATAGGGGCTTGTAGAACAGGGTGCAGGGGCCAGCTTTAGTGGCCCCTGGCCCTGCCGGCTACAAGCCATCATAGCCTAGGGCCATGGCTCTTCTGCCCCCCCCCCCTGGGATTTGGGGAGGCAGGTAATTTGGGGGGCCAGGGGTTAATGGCAAGTCACCCGCTAGCCGCAGGTGACTTGCCAGACCCCCGAGCCTTGTGAACTGGTATAGGGGTCACATGGACCCCTTACCAGTTCACAAAGGGTTAAAAGTAAAAAAAAAAAAACACAGACACACTTTTTAAAAATAACTTTATTAAAAAAAATAAATTTTTAAAAATATTTTATTTAATACTTACCTCCCATCCATCCCTGTGTCCCACGCTGATCACTTCGGCTTCTGCTCTCCTGCTGCTGCTGGAAGCCTTTTATACCTACTGGGTTACAGACAACAGGGTTCATTTAAAAAAAAAATGACATAGGGTCCCCCCTCCAAGGGAGGGGGACCCCATTTTTGGGGGGGGATCTTTAAGGGTTAAAACCCTTAAAAATCCCCCAAAAAATGGCGTGAGGTCCCCCCTACCCAGCGTAACCAGCCTGTGACCAGCTATGAGGGCTTGTAGAACAGGGCGCAGGGGCCAGCTTTAGTGGCCCCTGGCCCTGCCGGCTACAAGCCGTCATAGCCTAGGGCCACGGCTCTTCTGCCCCCCCCTGGGCTTTGGGGGGCCAGGGCTTAACGGCAAGTCACGCAGGTGACTTGCCAGACCCCCGAGCCCTGTGAACTGGTATAGGGGTCACATGGACCCCTTACCAGTTCACAAAGGGTTGAAAGTAAAAAATAAACAAACACACTTTTTCAAATGTCCCGCGGCGATCAGTCAGTCAGTCAGTCAGTGACGGCTGGGCAGAGGAGGGGGGAGGCAGGCGATCGGAGGATCACCTACCTCCCTCCTCCTCTGTCCAGCCGTCATTGGCATCTGACAGCTGAACTGCCGGGTGCCCCGACGACACCCGGCGGTGACGTCATCGGCCCCGCCCCCAAAGGGGCGTGGCCAGAATCAAAGATGGCGGCCGCCATCGGAAGCTGCGGAGGGAGGAGGGCTGTTATTCACCCTCCAGAAGACGGAAGCCCCCCCCCCCATGAAGAGGAGAGGCGGCGGGAGCCGGCAGGCGCAGGGGTGAGTAACTGTCATTTTGTTATTTTTTTTTTTTTGCGGCTTCTGAAACGGAGTCTGGCTGAAGAGGAGACCCGGCCGGATCAAACAAGGGGTCAGGTAAGTGATTTTTTTTTTTACTTTTAATTCTTTTAATGGGGAAAGTCAGGCACGTAAAATTTACGTGGCTGGCGGTTAACTGCAGGGGAGGCAGCCACGTAAATTTTATGTGGCTGACGGTTAAAGGGTTAAAGGCTCAGAAAATGCACTAGGTGCAGGTAGGATGATTTTAATGTGGGCAATCTGTATGTAAAGGGTTATTCGGGATGAAGGTCCAGTTTAAGTCTCCTCGCTGTTTTACCACAGGTGTCCCACAAGAAGATAGCCTGAGTACCACCAGGAGTTCTAGTTCTGATGTAGATGGAAAGGAATGAAAGAGAACTAAAATCAAGCACCAAAGGCAGACTGCAATGTCTGGTGTGTTTAGTAGCTGAAAATCTACAACTCCCATCTTCATGAAAATACATGTAATTGTATAGGCTTTGATTTTCGATTTGCAGTAAAGAAATAAACCCCTGCCGAGCTTGCTGTGCTTGATAATGTGCTCCCAAGTCAAACGTACCCATCTAACCTTCTTTTAATATTCTGCACCGCTTGTTTGTTTCGACCATTTAGTTTACATGGTTGCATGGTTTATAGTATTTATGATGATTTGATTTTTATGTAGAAAACTTTCTTATTCTGTGTTGGTGTTTTATTAGTCTGTAGCATCTCCCAATAACAAACCCATCTGTATTACAATGGGCAAAGGCAGTAGCATTGCCAGTACCAGAATATTGCAGGCACGTTCAGTGCTCAGCAAGCTCTTAATTAACAACAGTCGTTCTTTTCTAAAATCTATTTGATATCGCCTTGCTAGTAATTTCGCATTTCAAGTTCTAAGTGAAAGCAAGAAATCATTTGGATATTATGATTAAACTAGATACACAGGACAATGTTCGTGCTTTGCACACTAATCATGATGGGTATGCCAAAATAAGTTGCTGGTTGAGCTGAAAGGAAAAAAAAAACCTGCTGAGAGGACTTAGACCCAAAAGCTTGTCCTAGATATTAACAGCAATAAACGGAGCCAGAGCCCCCAAAAACATGAGGCTAGGAGGGACCCTGGCTTACCTGCATTCTTTACACCATCCTAACTGCTACTTGGTTTCTGTATCATTCTAGGCCAACCAAACTTTTCTTATCTTTTTCTTATCTTTTAATGTGTAGGTCTAGTCCAGTCACTCATGTGTGCCCCCTGCTTGCTGCTGTGAATTTGGGCATTAAAAATGATTCTGGCTCACTGCCAGCCCCCAACAGGAGCACCATTCCACCAAGTACTGAGCTTCCACCGCAGCCAGGTATAAATAAAACATTTTGCATTTGAATTTTTTAAAATAAAAGTATTATTTGAACCCCCATCTTAGTTTATTATCTCTTCAAATAGACTACATAATAAAAAAGTTAAAATGGACCAAAACTCTTGATAACCCAGCCCTAGAGTCTAAAAGTCTTCAGGACCACAGCTTGACCCTGGGGAATTCCCAATGTGCTGTTTACCTAAATGTCCCACTTTGCTGACATCGGGAAGACTGTCCCTACCAATGCAGAATGCTGGATATCTGGGTGCTTTACAACTGCTCTGACTCTGAATGGTGGTAGTCAACAAATATTTGAAGAGAAGTTATTACATGCAGGTCCACCAGCTTGAGCAAAACAAGGCAGATCAAATGCATTGCCGCTGCTAGGCCCCAATCCCACAAGTCAAAAGTTCAAAAGTCCAGCATTGTCCGCTCCAACAATCATTAAAACGTAACTTTTACTGAAAGGTGCTAAAATCCTTAAACATCGGTTGTGCTTACATAGGGACAAACGCCTCGTCTCCCAATCCAGTTGGTGCGAAGCGTTTTCGGAAAACCCTTTTTTTCAAGCTGCTGCTGATTGTGCTGTGCAGTATAAATAATCATCTGGCATAATTCTACAGTTGTCCCCATTAAACCCAGAAGTATGTCTGACCGGTAGATAACCAATAGAAAGGGATTATACATTCCTAACCAATGGACTCAAACGAGCAGTAAGCAGAGAGGCATATGTAACAAGGGAAGGGGAATGACTAACACCTCCAATACATAAAGCACCCTAAGTTGGGTCTGAGAAACATGCACAAAAGATAACTGACACCTCCAATGCGCAAAGATGACCCTCCTATTTCACTCTCGTATTATAATAAATAAATAAATGACAGTCATATATGGCAAGACAGCTTTAGGTTTCGGAGCTTAAATGTATGTTGAAATGAAGTTAATACCAAAGGAAATTGTTAAAAATCTTATATCTAAGGGGGATATGAAGGGAAGCAAGGAACAAACTGATGTGTGCAAGGATTACAATTTGAATACACACCATTAAGTAATTTACAGAGAACAGATGATTTAAAGTACTACCCTGCTCTGTTAATTAAATCATATTATGTAAAATTAGATAGATATTGGCTAAGGATAGGTCCAAAAGCAAATACAGTCTGCACCATTCACCCATACCATAAGACATTGATTACTACTTATACTCAGTGGTCTGGCAGATCAAATCATTCATATCGTCCGACATGCCTTTCTCATAATATCACCCCTGCATGGACCTAAATCTACTCTTTCAAGAATGCTAACTTTAAGGCTAACAGTTTTATTGCAATTATACGGTTGACATCGTCTAGCTACATTGGAGTGTGGGAGATTGATTCATACTTCATGAATATGCTTCCACACCGACACTTAAATTTCCTGCTGGTACAGCCTATGTAATTATATATACCACCGCAGATGAGTTACAGTTATATAGCGGTAATCCTTTGATCTTATGCACTTTGTTATGTACACATGATCATACTTCATGGCCGATTTGAACACTGGCAACATGAGCACCTGTTTACACCACACTTTGCAATTTAGCCATGTTTCTGATTGCACAGTAGTTCTGGGTAAACATGAGAGGAATAACTTGTTGGTCAATGTGGGTGCACCACGATACTAAACATACCCACCCTTTCATAAACTCTGCCAGACCTGGATCATTTATCAAGATATGTAAGTTGTTATTAATGGTTGCTTGGATCTGGTTGAACTGTCTGGATTAAGTAATAACTAGTTTTGCCAAGGCTTGCCCCATGTTTTTATGCTCAGCCCCCCTTCCCCTGTCCTGCTACATAGTTGCCTGATTTTTTGATCGTGCCACCTGTTCAGCATGATTTATAAAATGTGATTGGTACCCTCATGATAAAAACTGGGCTTAAAGGAGAGGCCTCATTAGTGGAACAGTTCCTGCAGGCCCTCAGGAACTCGCCAACTGGTACCACCTTAATGGTATGGGGGTGGAAGGAAGAAGCATGCAATGTGCTGTAGCCAGCAGTATTAGAAAGGTTTTTGATGTAATGGTACCAGACGCATAATCAAGAGAAAGTTCCAAATCCAAGTATTCAGTACTTTCTGAACTTTTGAATGGTGGTAGTGGAGTGTATGGATCTTCTATGGACTAAATGTACCTAGAGCATGTGACCCATAGTTTAGCCGCATGCTAAACCACACCCCTATCACACCCACACCCATCACTCACAAAACTGGTTAAAACTGTCCCATTTTGAGGACCCCAAACAATGGTCAGTTTATGCATCCATGCAATGCTAAAGAAGTAAAGGGTTAAAAAAGGACATATAATACATTATACAAAAGGAAAAAAATGGATGAGATAAAGAAAAGTGAGGGAAAAAAGAGAAGAAAAGTATAAAAGGAAGAATGAAGAAGTGGGATGTTTGGGTTGGCTTCACTTCTAAACTTCAGTTACGCATGGTAGAACAATCGTCTACTATTATTTCTGAACAATAAAAGCCAATAGGCCAAAAGGATTGATGGAGATACAGTGCTGTCCACAAAGCTGCAATTTTTTCATTAATCATTGTTTTGGACAGGCCTGGCCTTCTCCTTTTCCGAAGCAGGTTTGGGCTCATCCATGAGCTTGCTACGACTTGTTTATGCACCATCAGCTCAAACCGTGTCCAAATAAGTGCATTAGGCCTCAGATGAAATGCTTATTGCTTTCAAAGGTTTACAGCTGTAATCACGAAAGGTGACAAAGTTAGTTCCTATGGCCTTGATTCACAATGAGTTGAAAAAACTCTCATGGTAGTAAAAAATTCAATTCATGAGAAAAGCCTGAGAAAATCACCAGATAGGAAGACAATGAAAGTCAATGGCACTTTTTACTACAGGTAAAAAGTTCAATACTTTTTCCAGGAGTAAAAAAGTGCCATTGACTCTCATATTCTTCCTATCTGGTGATTCAATAACAGTGAAATTAAGGCTTTTTCTAATGAATTAAATTTTTTACTACCAAGGGAATGTTTTTCAACTTTTAGTGAATCAAGGCCTATATTTCCCTTCAATCAGTTTAAATATGGGCTAAATGAGAGACTACGCTGCAGTAAGAATTGTTTTGCTAATTTTAGCAGGAAAGATTAGTGATCACAATGGAGAAATCCTAAAAAAAAGGCAGGGGGCAATATGATTTGTGATAATCATCAATTTGTGAATAAATCAGTGTGCTTCAAGGACTTACAAATAATGACAGACCGGATTTCTACATTAAAAGCCTATGCTTTTTACTTCACACACTCCTTAATAATGCCAGCCCAGTCTGTGTGCACAAGATAGAACTTTTATCCTTAGAACATAATTCTACCAAGCTGCAGGCTGAGCAAGATGAAGCAGCTATCACTCATTATATTGATTTGATGAGCGCTAATGAAAAGTAAAAGATAAGCAGTGTGCCTGCCCCTAAATATTAAAACAAAGAGGGGTGATTGGATTAATTATCCCAAATAACTCCCATTGCTTTACAATATTGTGGGCCTTATTTATAATGTGCATCTGTTGGCATAATTTTTTGTGGCTGTATCGCCAGTTTCGGAGCACCAGCATTAGCGTCTAATCTGGCTCTGTGCTGTGTACTAGATTGGCGCTAGCAGCCACTGCGCCAAGAGCTACTAATTAGCTTGTTTGTTGCACTTAGGTATTGGCCAGCCTATGTCAACATCTGTTGTACCCACAGACCGGCGTCAACATCATATTTATGGATTTTTTTCAACCTCGGCATCAAGTACTGGGTGAAGTCTCATCCTCCCCTTATCCTCCCTCTCCCCTCCCGTTATCCAGCCCCTCTCCTTCAACCACCGACTCTCAGCTCTGTGGCCATGTGTGAGGAGCTGGAGTGACGTGACTCCCTTCACTGCGAGCCGATCTGGTAGTACAAGGTAAGCTACACAGTAAGTCTGTGTCTGCATTGGCATTCACTCTTTTTTAAAGTGGATCCAAACCTGGGATTATGACTATCCCGGGTTTTGTTTCTGCACCCCCAGTCATCCCAATTTGGGATGCTCTACTGTGTGAAACCCCCCAGATCACCCTGTTAACTCAGTAGCACATGAACCCAGGAGTCTTTTCCAGTTACACTGGCGTATGGATAAGGTAAGGATTTTTTTTTTGTAACCTACCCCCCCCCCCCCCCCCCCCCCCCCGTTTTGCCTCATTGCCTGAGAAGGGTGGCAGGGCTGGACTTGCCCTAGACTGGACTTTCAGTTTTTACTGAGAAATCACACACAACTTTCAAACAAACAACTATCAAACAGAAATCAAACAACTGCTATTTCGCTTGGTCTCCTAGCAGGGAAGTCTCCCAACTTGGGATGTCTCAATTATTTTATCCTGTGTATTTTCACGGATTCTTTAGTTACTGTTAATAAATCTACATTGTTATATTTGTAAATGTGTTATTAATTGGGTTTCCACATTTCGGATCTTGTTTGCAGAGGAGCAGCAGCCACTTATCTGAAGGGCCGATGGTAAGGACGATAGGGAGAGGGGCACCTGGTTGGCAGTGACATTGGGAGGAGCAGAGCATTTGCAGTTATCTTGGAGCCAGTAGCTAGTGCATGTGGGGGAGAAGCAGTGAGGCCATATAGGTGCAGGAGAAGAGTTTTGGCAGCAACATTTTAATACACTAGTAAAAATGAGTAAAAACATCAATGAAGAGCTCTTTGAAAAGTGGCAAACACCCAATGACAATACAGCAGAAGACCCTAAGACTACCAATAAAAAGAAAGCTGCATTTAGAAGTAAATACCAAGAATCCTATTTACATTATGGGTTCATTGCAACAGGTGAATCACATTCTCCATGCCCACTTTCGTATAATAAGTGGTGAGCAACTATCCAGAGAGGCCATGAAACCTTCAAAACTGCTTCGCAACATGGAGACCAAGCATCCCACATTTAAAGATAAGAGTTTGGAGTTTTTTAAAAGAAAAAAAAATGAACTTGAAGGACAGAAGCAATTATTGAAGGCTACCACTTCATGACACATGTCTGCGCTGAAAGCATCATTCTAAGTGGCTAACCTCATTGCTAAAGCTAAGAAACCTTTTGCTATTGGTGAAGAGTTGATTCTGCCTGCTGCTAAGGACATTTGCTGTGAACTTTTAAGAGAGGCTGAAGCTCAAAGGGTGGCAGGAGTTCCTCTTTCAATTAGCACTGTGACCAGATGATGAAATAGCAGAGGATATTGAGACACAGTTGTTAGAGAGGATAAATGAGACTCTCTGGTACTCATTATAGGTTGATGAGTCTACTGATATTGACAACAAGGCAACAATGCTTGTTTTTGTGCAATCAATTTTTCAGGAGGATGTACATGAGAATATTTTATGTGCACTTTTGTTGCCCACCAACACCACAGCTGCAGAGCTATACAAGTCTTTGAATTATTACATATCAGCAAAGCTGAATTGGGGCATTGGTAATTGGTGCACGGATGGAGCGGCTGCCATGACTGGAAGGCTTTCTGTTCTCACTACTCAAGTCAAGGAGGCTCTGAATCTGAGCCTACACACTGCATCATCCACAGAGAAATGCTGGCTAGCAGGTAAATGTCACCTGAACTTAACAGCGTTTTACAGAATGTGATTAAAATAATCAACCACATTAATGTGCATGTCCTAAACTCACATCAGAAAAACATAGCTGCAATAGTGTTATTTGTATTTTGGCTGAGTGTGGATGTAATATAGGTGGTATTTCCTGATACAATAAAAAAGATTAAATACTTTGAGAAAATCTGAGTAAAAAAGAAAAAAATCGTTTTGATAATTTACCCGAAATGGTGTGTTGATGCGACTGACCAGTGTGTCCAGGATTTGGACATTTTCATGTTGGTAGATGAAAATAAAGCGGAGGAAGATCTTAAGTAAGGTTGGTTCTGAGACACTACGTAGAAACAGGTCCACATAAGCAGTTGTTGTCATTACTTCCTCTACGGTCACCTGAAGGGCAAATAAAAAGAATAGAAATCATTTTCTTTATCCTACAGATAGCATTTCAATGTTTTAGTTAAACAAATGAATTACATTTTGGTATACTTACACTCGAAAGAAACAGTGGAGGCACATTTGTGTCAACCTCTAACAGAGCATAGAACAGTGTCCTATTGAACTTGGTAACTCAAGTGCCTGACTAAAGGTATTTACACAGGGCCTCCATTCTCCCTCAGCCTAGAAAATCTATAAAACATCCCAAAAAGCCTTACGGGCATGATATACCAAGTGTGACCTACTGCACTATTTTAAACAACTCAGGGGTCATCAAAGTACAAACATTGGGGGCCATGCTAAAGATTTGGAGAAGAAACATTGGGCGCACATTAGAGACGCAAGACTGGGTGTACATGAAAGAAGCAAGACCGGATGCACATTTGGGTGTGAATAGTAGCCTGAATCTCAGGGAGCTCTTTAATTTTAACACATAAAAAAGTAAAACACAAATATTGGTTCTATGTTTTCCTTTAAATCACCTGCACATGTGATGGGGCATGTTTACATGTGTGGGACATCATTTGATGTTTGAATGCCAGGGGGCCATAATGGCCATCATTCGGACATCAGAGGAAAGAAGTTAGTTGTTTTATGAATTTTGTGCAAGGGCAGTAGTAAGATATGAAACGCAGGCTGTTATGGGGTACTGGTCTGGAGATAGAAGGTGATGACAAAAGGCACCTGTCTAAGGACAGAAATAAACATTTTATATATGTTACATATTTAATATTTGTAATATTTATCTCATTTTGATAATGTATTTACAGAAAATTAAAAAAAGACAAAAAAGTTATGGTGGAGAGGGTGTATATTGCATCCATGATGCTATCATGGATAAGATAAGAAGGATAAGAAGTCCAGGAGGCTCTTTGTTTCAGTGTTTTAGAGCACTGAAGCCTTTTTCTTTAATGTTTTTCTGGGTCTGCATTTCTATGGAATGGCAGGTAGGTTGGTAGTAGGAACTGCCTTTCCGCTCCCCGTTAACTGCTTGTCTCAGCCTGTACAGGTGCCTGAGGCTATCTCATCACAGGGCTACAAAGATTGCTAGGAAAGGCAGTCTAAGGGGAAGCTGTAATGAGACACAGCCAGTCGCAAGTCTGCTGCCTATGAAGGGGAGGCGTCTTTGCTGCATGTCCAAACTCTGGACTTATTAGTTGGAAGGTAAGGACTGTAATTTGCATTTATCCTGCACCCCTCTTGTTTGGCAAAATTCAGTGACCATTTGAGTGCTGCCATCTTGGACAGGGTGCACAGAACAGCATCCTTGCTGTGTGACCCCATCTACTTGAATGGATGGACACGAAGATGCAGAGAGCAAGGGATGCTGGTCTGTGCACCATCCGTGTGGCTGCCGCAGGAGTGTCAGTAACGGGCAGGATCCTGGCCGAGGTAAGCTGATTATTTTTGTTACCCTCGCACCCATCCTGCTTTAGCACCAGGGGTGGAAGGCAGGGCTCTGGTTGATTGCTAGGCTAGACTTTCACTTTATGCCTACTTGGTAAACAACTAGCAGAGTGAGGATACTCTGTGTTAATATACATTTATATTCTCAGAATTCCATCAATATCTGATTTACATTACAAACGCAGACATGTAAGAAGGATGCATTTTAGGATTAAATTAACCACAGAGCATGACAGGTCGTTTTTTAAGTAGATTGAGTGTAAATTCTTACATAGCTATTTATATGATGCAAGTAGTATGCTTGTTGGTACAATGCAATCAATCATAGCAGACATTAATAGGCCTGGTTTTGTAACAGAGAGCTTCTTAACCTACTGATCTCTCAATGCCGCAATGAAATGTGCAATAATTACACTGTAAATCCATGAAAGCCAGTCCCGAGAATTAAGTGGAGTGGTGGGAATAAAATGTCAGGACCACTCCATGCAGATGGCTTAATCCCTGGCTTTACACTGTTCAAAGCTACAGGAATGTCTCGTATGAAAAGGCAAAAGGCCACGGTCTAGCAATGGGAATTTTTACTTTGAATCACATCCGCAACACATGGTAAACCTTTACAGCAGCTTACATAGCCAATATTCTGCCATTGTTTTTGTAAAACCATATTTAGTGTACTAAATATTATTACCACTTATATAACTTCCAGAAAAGGAAGAGGAGGAAGTGCATTAACAAATAACAATAGGTTATTGGGGATGTCACAGGATACCCATGGGCTGGCCGGGCTGGTAAAATTCCAAACTGGCCCCAGTCCACCACTGGAATAATCTTTATTGAGATAATATTTCTGGGATAAGTTTTATCCCAGAAACAGATCCATCAAAGACCTGCCCACCCAGAATATTGCCATTGGTTAGAGAGACAGGACCAGCAATTGCCAGATTGCATCATGACTCGGTGCTTGGGATTTGAACAAACCACTGTTCAAATTTTACAGCGTTGTGTCCTATTTCATTATTCATGAAATAAAATTGCACACAAGGGGGAGGGGGTGATCTGATTATGTAGGAGCCCTGGAATAGTATGCCAGAAATTGGGTTTACAGTATGTCTGTCACAATACACTTACCCAAGGTCTGGTCCTGGGGTGTTCCCAGGTGGCGTGGGCTCGGGAGGCTGGCCAGATTCCCCTTCGCCTGGCAGCTGCTCTGACAACGGCCACTGGCTCAGGCTGCGTCGGCTCGAGCAGCGCCGAGCAATTCCACCTCTTCCTCTCCCTACCACATCCATTGCAACCAAACTCTGGAGAGTGCTGAAGTGGCCAGCAATTAGTCCAGATCTTAAAGTTGCTGTTTGGAAAAGGTGCCCTTCCAATAAGACCAACCTGGAGCGGTTTGCAAAGGAAGAGTGGTCCAACATTCTGGCTTATTGATGGTTAGAGGAAGCCACTGATTTCACTTATTTTTTCCAAAGGGTACGCAACCAAATAAGTTAAGGGTGCCAATAATTTTGTCCAGCCCAATTTTGGAGCTTGGTGTGACAATATGTCCATTTTGCTCTTTTTCCTCCCTTTTTGGTTTAGTTCCAATACACACAAAGGGAATAAACATATGTATAGCAAAACATGTGTTACTGCAATCTTTTTCTGTGAGAAATACTTAATTTTCTTAAAAAAATTTGGGGGTGCCAACATTTACGGCCATGACTGTATAAACTGGGGCAGCTTCAACCAGAGCTCCCGGCACTGCAACCTATATGGCGCCAGTGATAAATCAGACGTAGGCTGTCAGACGCAATGCCACTGCTTGTTTTTTCGTTTGATAAATCAAATACTGCCGCTGAGGTGAAATTATTGGTACTGGCTGGCGCTGATGCTTAATAAATCAGACTTTTTCGGGGTTACTCATCAAGGGATAGCGCCAGGCAGTGCCTCGTAGCGTCAGGCAGCATCGGGTGAATGCTGGGCGCTGTAGGCAAAACCACATTTATGAAAGCGATTCTGGTGAGCGACCCTAAAAGCGTCATGTAGTGTACGATTCATCATTACAGGTGGCTCAGCGTATAGCGCCGGCACTCTAGCTTCCAGAGCGCCAGGTATTACCCGTCTCTACCTGTCGCTCTCCCATACATTTCAATGGATGTTCCTTTTCTTCTGTGAAGAAGGAGGCTTTCCCTCTCGCCCGCCACCTTACCAACTGTCGCCGGTTCTTACACGACCCCCCCCAAAGCCGCATGAGTAACTTACCTACACCCACACCATACGCCCGACACAGAGAAAAACTCCAGCGACGCTTCTACCCGCACCCTCTGCAGAAACCGGCAACCCTGCTTCCACCTGCGCCCTCTGCAAGGAACTCCACAGCCCATCCGGGCTGTGGCGGTGAGTCAAAAGCACCTAATATCAACTGAATTAATTATACAATTACTTCTGATGAACTCACCACAACTGAAAATCTTACAACTTCTCTATATTCGTTATACCGCAAATTGGATCTATTTCAATATTTTTTAAACAACGGTTACAATAATTCTAACACATCTGCAATCTGATGAACTTACCAGACTCTAATTAATTTTTCCAACCCACCGAAACCACACATTTTATTCCAAGTCACCACCTTTAACCAGAACAATCATTCTTCAAGTTCACACCAGTATCCTCGAATTCCAAGAAAAATACTGCTAGTTTCCACAAACTTCGGTTATTTATAAACTAATACAATTTATTCACAATTATTTAGACTAGTTTGGATCACAAAAAAATGCTCGACCACAATTTTTTAACCCATTTGACCAAACCGTGAACGCACAAAAGGACAACATCGCCAGCTTACACCTCTCAGACTACCAGCACCTATCTACCTCAATACATCACCCACCCATGGACCTACCTCACCTGGACCACAGTCAGCAAGCACACCACCTACATAATCCTCTTGCTGACCGATTGCAATCCAAATAAGGTCTCAGATACAGGATCAATAGTGTACCTAACACTGGCCCAACTGTATAACATCCCTCAAACAGCAAAATAAAAAAAATTGAAACAAATCTAATTAGTCAGAGTCAGAGGCAATGATACCTGGTTGTTTCTGATTTAATTAACGGGTTTAAATACCCTCCTAAAACAAAACCTTACTGTTGATAATATACTTGTTAACCTATTTTACTTCACAGGTCCCCTGATAACCTTAACCATTCCTTTTCTTCTGTTTAAACAGGGTTGTTTTTTATTTTTTTTTCTCTCAAATAATTGCGTGACCTCTCCTGGCCTAGAAAGAGTCATTTTTGAAAACTTTTTAGTTTTTTATGCAGAATTGTATTTACAGGTCTGGCATTAAAGTATTAATGTCACAATGTTACAACAATGCCATTCCATGTGTTTTTGCTTTGTTACTGGTGGATATGTGTTCAAAAACAGACTTTAATCACACAGCGTCTGCCGCTCTATGCTATAGCGACCAGATCCAGAGCGCCGACGCTGTGTGGGTGTATATTTTTGATGAATGTGGTGTGAGGCGCTGAGAGTCGGTCGCACTGAGCTGGCGCTACCTCTTGTTCCCTGCAGCGCTGTACTGGTGTTACAGCGCCCAACATACATCACATTCATCAATGCGGGTCAGGTTACTAGAACGACCGAGACGCTCTGTTACAGCACCCGATACCCGCACATGAGCGTCTACTAGCGGTCGCTCTAAGCTCCGCTATACAGGCGCTTATCTGCCGATACCTGGCATTAGTAATGAATAAGCCTCCACATGTGCAAATATCTCTAACATACTGGCAACATGACTTGAATCCTCATCTCTGTAAAATGATTACAACAATTTTGGAAAAATGTATTTGTTCTACTTGTAAAGAGGCACTCACACAGTAGGAAGCTGCATTCATATAATTTGAGAAAAATCTAAAACATGCATTCTTATCTAAAACAAAAAATTATAATAAAGTTTTTGCAAATGCTCTGCTATTAACCACATTCAATTGTGCTTGCAGTAACTTTATGCCAAACTGCCTTGAAATGAAAATGCAAGTTATTTTTTCTCAAAGCTTAATTAAAAATAAGAGGATTTGGGATGTAGTCGGAAGAATGAAGCTCACTAATATAATGAAAAAAAAACACTCTGCTAATCTCTCTGTGAGCTGAATGAAACCTCTTAGTGACTTTTAAAGAAGCTCTTTCTTGAAACTAGTGCAGCATTAAAAATCTATATGAAAAGCTAGATAGCGAGAGGGGAGGTTTCCTATATAGCCCACATAAAAATATCCAGCCACGCTTGTTAATTTTCTTTGCTGGGAAGAAAAGGGATCAGGGTTTTTTCAAAGTATCATTCCAACCTTACAGGATATAACTGCTCAGCTCTCATAGCCCATTTCCTGCCAGTGGGAAACTGTTATGATAACCACTCTAATATCTGCGCAAAGCATTGCATGATGAGTAAAAATGTCTACACAATTGCAAAAGCAATAAGCCATTATTCTAGCACAGGCTGATTTAGGCAGCGACTCAGAGTAGAGACAGCAGCGAAACCACTGATTTGCAGCCACACTGTTCTCTTGTGATGAGATTTACATAAATTAACATTAATGTTGGGTAAAAGCAAATCAAGACCTTGGTTTGTCCCCACCCCCCTGTTCGCCTGTAGCTTGCCTTAAACCAGTGATCCCACGGCACATGTGCAGACCTCCCCCAGTGATCATAATTTGCAAGGTAATGATCACCTTCCTCCAGGTTCACAATGAATGGTCATTGCTGTGCTCCTCACAAAGCCGCTCCCTCTGGGTTCCAGGGATGAGGCCTGAAAGAAACCTGCACATGGGATTGCCAGTTCAAAATAAATAACAGTTGGACTAGATGGTTTAACTCACAGGGGCACGCCCAATCAGGATGCCCCTAGGTCCGTTTTTTACCCGCCTCTCTAGGGTTAGGTCTAAATGGTATTAGGCTCCTTTAAGAATTTGGCCATTGTGGGGTCAATTCAGAGCCAGGAGAGAATTCTCGCTCCTTTTTCTGGAGAAAAAACTGCCATTGACTTTCATTGTCTACCTTGGGGCTGATTCAGTGCCAGGTGAAAATTTACACCTGGTAGACAATAAAAGTTAATGGCCGTTTTATCTCCTAAAATGAGTGAGAATTCTCACCTGGCTCTGCATCGACCCCTGTGTGTCCAGAGCTTAATGTAAGGTAGTATTTGTGCAAAAAGCAGAATCATTTGGGAATGTTGGTTCTGTGTGTTGTTAAGAACCTCGTAGCGCCACTTGAGCATCTGGAGAGAAAGGCTATTAGCGCCTCAGCCGCAACGCCGGACACAGGCAGATAGGGCTGTAGGCTATACGTGGCCCTGTGTCATTTTTTTTTTCCAATGGCGATAGCAACAGGTAACGCTGGTGAGGAGGACCAGAAATCATTTGTATTTAACATATAAATATACAGTGCGAGCGTGGGTGCTCTGAAACCACGATACTCAGGCATACAGAGCGATGTACAATACAAAAAAAGGCTAAAACTGGGGATGGCAGCACAGTGATCAAGGGAAAACACCTGGATTGAGATTGGGAACATACAAATGACATTACACATGATTGGCAGGTATGATTACGCAATTTAGCTGCAGGAAACGTTGGATCCCGTGTCATTTGACTGAGCAAAAAAAAAATGTAAATACGCTCACCAAGAAAAAAATGGGACTGGAATGGCTAATTGAAGTCTATGGGAAAACAACACTGAGCGTCTGATGTGATGTGGCGCTTCAGGGAACACAGCGCGGGCACTAATAGCACTCTAGATTAATATGGTGCTAGGAGAGGCGCTAAACAGTTTTTTGTGTCATAAATGACTTGCTCGTAGCACTCACAAAAACTCCTGCCGCTATGTGCTGCTAGGTGGCGTTAGAATTTCTTAAATAAACCCCTAAGTGTCTTGCCTTGCCAGTCTGATCTCTCAGACAAAAATTAGGATACTTTCTGAGCAGCAATATACTTCCAGCATGAAAGCGGATTCATTTATTTGCGGTCAGTAAATGTTTCAGTAGACAAGGAGGCAGGTAAAATACAAGAAAGCAGAGCAATGTGTGGCAATAGACCCCTACACAAACAACCATTGGTATGTCCCACATTGTCTGATGTAAGAGGGGTGGAAATACAGTAATCTTCCTCTTATAAATCTGGAACAAGGCTCAGTTCAGAATCACATAAATATACAGACTGCAGAGGGTCAAGTAATTTTAGTATTTCAAATTCCTGGATTTCACGTACAGTTGAATGCTCATCTCAGGTACCATTATATAGAGAGCTGTTGCCAGTCTGCATAGGTAAATAAGGGGAGTTGACTGGAGCTCCAGTGAGTGACTGGGCAGGCTGTGTAAAGACAATATATATATATATATATATATATATATATATATGTATGTGTGTGTGTTTAGACACTCTGGAAAAAGAGCACAGAATAGTACTGTAGCTTGAAGTGGTGGGAGGTGGGGGGGTTCTTTCAGCATATATAGGCTGGCTGGAGTGTTTTTGGAACATTGTATTGAGCTCTAAACTGTGGTTTGTTGCAGAACTTCTGAAACTTTTTTTGGCAGAGATGAGATATGCCAAGGTCTGCACAGAGAGGTAGCCAGGTCTGCACAGGGAAGAGATATGAAATGCAATTTTATGTTAAATAACATTTTTTCTTACTTTAGGATCACCTTAACCTACATTGGTTGTGAAGGTTATGGGGCTCACATTTCTGTTTCTTATTCCAAAAAACAAAACTTTACCTCATTTTTATATCAACCAAGATAAAAGACAACAAATAGGATGCAGTTTCTTTAATAGAGATAAAGTCAAATACCAAAATACTACAAAACTGACTGACTTGGCCCTTCTTTCCTAAAAACTATTTGTAAAAACTACTTAAACCAGACCAACACCCATTTTTTCTTTAACGGGTGTGGGCCCCGCTGTCTGCTCATCACAATAATCTTGGGGGGCCATCCAGAATGCTGGAGTTCCCCTCGCAAATAACCTCAAAGAACGCCATAATGCTCAACTTTATTAAGAGCCAGCACCAGGAAAGGAATCCCGCAATTGGCTGCCAGGCGGTCACATGGGCCATAGTCACGACCTGCCCGGCAACCAATCATAGGACTCCTTTTCCAGCGCTGGCTCGTAATGAAGGTCAGTATTACGGTCGTTATGGGAGGTTACCGGCGAGGGAAGCTCCAGAATTATGGATGCCCCCTCGAGCTTATTTTGATGAGCAGACAGAGGGACCAACACCCATTAAAGAAAAAATGGGTGTTGGTCCAGTTTAAACTGTGCCCCCACCAGGTGCAGGGTGTGGATTTGGGGGTTAAACATGAAAAACAAAAGTTACCCTGAATGCCAAGTCCGACCATTAGCTATGTTAACTACTTTTTAGCTTTATCGTATTTCTATATGCTAATTTATTTTTAAGGTGTAAAAATGGAAAAAATGGAACACAGGGTGAACAACAAAGTGAGGTGCAAAACAGGAGCCACTGGTGCTTTATAAATAGGTTCATATGTGTATGTGTGTGTGGTTGTTGTATATAGACACAGCTTTCTATCTAAGGCTTTGCAGATGCCTGTCAGCTTGCAGGTTATTTTTATTCAAATACATAACACGTTATCAGAATTCTTTCAAGCTACTACTTTATAACTTGGGATGTTTAGCACCATTGCCCAAAATAAATCCCCCAGTGAGCAGGGCATTTATTTTGTATGGCTTTTAGACCTAACATTCCTGCAGCTGCAGGCTTTTACATTGTATCCGTGGTCATAAAATAGCGGCACACAGTAAAAATACTCTAGCAGTGAAAATTCCTAGAGAGAAATTAAAGTACTTCATCTGAAGATAAAAGGCCATATTTATTAATAAGCTCTGCAAGGCTCCTTATAGTTCATTGAAGTGAATGGGCTATAAAAAGACAGATTTAGTAAGCAGCAGTACTGCATATCAGATTGATTCCAATGGCCTGTGAAATGGAAGTAGGTGGATGAAAGATCGTTTTCAACTTATTTGTCTAAACCACCATTACTTTGTGTGAACTGAAAAGATTGTGCGGCTGAGTTGATGTGATGCGTGTTCTTGTAGGCGTGTGTGTTGAGCTGTAGTGTCTCTCCTTGTTCATCGGAATTTTCCATACTTCTTTTGCATGTGACACAGAATAAGGCATATTATAACAACTTGGCTGCTGTAGTTGCACAGGTTTGAAGGCAACTCAAAATATAAGTGTGTTTGCATTCACGTTTCCAAACTTTCCAAAAATGTTTAACACATACCTATAAATTACAGCAAAACCCTGAGAAAATCCAACCATTACCCCCCCCTCCCCCCCCCCCACACACACACACACACACATTCACACCAGAAATGGAGATAAGCAGGTAGGACTGGGGCAAAAATAAGCCCAGGAATTTACTGTCCCCCCGGCAAGACCATTCCCCAAAGCCCCTCCACCAATGTGCTTCCCAGACAATCAATAAGAGTGCTCCAAAAATGATACTAATGCAGGCACAAACCATGAGTAGGGGTGACCGCTGTGGCTTCAGTATAATAGGAGCAAACAATGTTGTAGCTGTGATGTTGATGTTATAGCACTGCAGGGACTGAACATGGGTGGGGTGCACTGGGCGGGGGTGGTACAGTGGGGATGGTGAGGGAGAGAGGTTGGGGGAAAGACACAGAAGGCAGAGCAGGTAGGGGATGTTAGAGGCAGCAGTGCACCTACAGGATAAAGAGAATTCTGGCACATGATGTGCCTACAGGGCTACACCTAGCCCAGCCAGCCAGCCTCAACGAATATGGCCCACCAGGATTTTTTTTACAATATTTTTATTGAGCAAATTTAGAGTTTACAACATGGTATATAATCACAGCATGTTCCAGTCAAACAGATAATAATACAGCATACTGGTGTTATTTAATCTAAGCGGTATAAATGTCAGATAATTGCTGTCTTTATCATTATTAAAGTGCAAGTTCTAATAAATCCTATGTGAGTCTCTGTTAACTCTAAACAGCCTGGCTGCACCACCGTGACCAGGACCCGCCCCGGGGGGGGGCTTTTGCTCTACCGAAGACCCTCTTGGGAGGAGCTGCGGTAGAGGATGTTATGCAAATTAATTTATAAACTCATTATACATTAAACCACACATAGCAATTTAAGGCATCCTCAATGGACTACCTGTTTAAACAGAACAAAATAAAGCAAGCAGAAAGAAGGGAAGAGGGAAGAAAGAGAAGTTAAGAAAGGGTAAAGAATGAAAAGGGAAGAGAGGAAAAGTGGAGGGAGGGGGGGGGGAAAGGAAGGGTGGCGACGTTAGGGCCTCTATAAAGGTGGATGGAAGGAAGAGGGGCGTCCCAGAGCACGCAACATCTCCGGGTCCGTGCTCATTAACCCTATTCCCTAAGGCCATCAAACCTAATAGCCCCTAACACTTTTTCCGTTGGAACTCTCTCCATGGTTCCCACACCTGGTCAGCCTTTTCCTTATTAGACATAATGGAGGCTGTCATTTGCTCATTCACCATTATGTCCGCCATCCTCGCCTCTACCTCCTGCCATAATAGTCTGGGGGCTTTCCAATTCGCTGCCACTGTTAGTCGCACGGCAACCAATAGATGCTTTACTAGACTCCACTCATCCCTCGTATAGGGCTGCTGCTTCAATGATAATAAAGCTTCAAGCAGAGTCGGGGAAAGAGATCTACCCAAGATGTGAGATAACACTTTGTACGCCTCATTCCATAAGCCCTGTACCACTGGGCATCCCCACCAAACATGGAGGTACTCTCCAATTGCTCCACATCCCCTGTAGCATCTGGGGGAGTGTGAGGCGGAGCATTTATGAAGTCTCGCCGGGGTGGAGTACCAACGGAGTACTATTTTATAAGCGTTTTCAGTCGCTAACACATTTAGCGACGTTTTCCGCACATTGTTCCAAATTTTCCTCCAATGCTCCCCTTCAATTGGGGCCCCCAGCTCCGCCTCCCACCTCTCCATGTATCCATGTCGCGGGGGTCAGCCCATTGCACCAAAGCCCCATAGATATATGTGATCATCCCCTTTGCAAACGGCTGGCGAAGAGATGCTTGCTCCAGTGGGGTAAGCCTGTATGGTGGAGATCCCCTCTTCAGAATGCTACTGACAAAATGCGAAAGATTGCAAATATCTGAAGATTTCCGAGGAGGGGATCTGTTTGGCGCTTTTAAGATCCTCAAAAGATAGCACTCCTTTTGGGGTACTGAGATCGTGTATAGTCACAATGCCATTGGCCTTCCACCATCCGAAGCTGTGAGCATGCATGACCCCTGGGAGAAACAATGGGTTATCAAACAGCCTCACCAAGGGCGAATGTTTAGATTCCAGCATTGCCCTGGTCTTGCAAAGATCCTATTTGTCCAACAGGCAACGCAGGATTGGAGAGATGGTCTCGCTTAGGGACCCACGGTAGGGTCTCTACATCCATTGGCAAGGATCTTCTTGCCTCCTCCAGGACCCACAGTGGGGCCTCCTGTTTAGCATGGAGGAGCGGCAGAGGAGCAACCTGTGCCGCCAGGTAGTATTTATGAAGCAGAGGCACCCCCAGGCCTCCCCTGGGCCCACCAGGAATTCTCCCAGTTCTTTCTATAATCAATTTGAATCCTTCCCAAAGTGAAAACCATTTAAAACAACACCAGGTTTCCCATAGCTATAATATACTCAACAATACATTAAAAGAATTTATTATTTATTATATAAAGAACAGGTTGGCTGGGTGGCAGAAGATGCTTCAAGGTAACAGGAAACTATAATACAGGAATAAAAACAGATTTAGAACGGCTATCAGTAAGTAAGTCTGGTAGGTCAGTCTGGTCTGAGTCCTCAAATTACTTACCCATTGCCCCAAGTAATATTTATTATTTTTCATATCTGGGCTTTTATAGGTTCCCGTGTTATAGTTGATGACTTAAATGTTGGGATTCATGGGCTATGAAGGTTATTTACCAAGGTGTATAGAATTTCTCCACTTACTCCACCTCACTTGGAGGATTTTTAGTAACGGGTGGAGAAAACATACCATACCATCCAGCTAAATGCAAAAATGTTATAAACCTAAAGCCTGGCTTACATGTGTCAAGTGTCTTTTCAGCTTTATGCTTCTATTCTTCTTTTGTTTCATTTTGATTGCACTGGTTCTATAACACAGCAATAGTTTACTGATAGAAATGCCCACCACGTTTACCTTTTTGAAACATTTTTTATTATCAATTTGCCATCACATATATAGCATCTTGTCATTTATCATTGCGCTGTAGACCAGTATAACAGCTGGGGAGTTGGCAATATTTCTGTATGTGTCTCAGGTTTCTTGTGAAATATTTGAGATGAACACATTCTAAATTCACAGCATAGTATGGAATGAAGGGGTCAGTCTGGGGCAATATGACAAATATAATATCTTGATTAATCTTTTAAGTACCCCATACTATAGTAGGCAGCACTATTCAGGGGAACGTGCTGTGTAAGAGTCAGTTTTGCTGCATAGCATTGCAATAATGGAAAGTGCAAAATGCAAGAATGTTTGTAGATGAGGCGTAGGCATGAGCCTGAACATGGTGGTCGCATGATTCAGGTCTGCCCCCCCCCCCCCCGGGGCATAAAAGCATTATACTGCGACCCGAGACAAAGTAAAAACACCTTGCACAGCAACAACTGAGAAAAAAGATGAGGAATATTTTACCAGAGAAGAAATCTTCTCACTCAGAAGCTCCAATGTCAGCAGTTTCCAGAGCTTCATCTTGTGATGATTCACTACTAGTGCCACATATTGCCAGATGAGCGTCTGTATAGCGGCACTTAGAGCGACCGCTAGTAGATGCTGTAGGCGGGTATCGGCCGATGTAACCCAGCGTTGTGGTTGGCATTGATGAATATAATGTGTGTTGGGCGCTCTAACACCAGTATAACGCTGCAGTGAGCGATAGGTAGCGCCAGCTCAGTGCATCCAGCACTCGGTGCTGAACACCATACTTAACAAAAAACTACACACACAGCGTCGGCGTTCTAAAGCAGGGCGCTCTAGCAAAGTGAAAACACATGGAATGACATTGTTTTAACACTGTGACAATAACACTTTAGTGCCAGACCTGTAAATGCAATTCTGCATAAAAATATAAAAAGTCAAACAAATGTATAAAAGTGTTTGTTTGCAACCAAGAGAGGTCACACAATGACTTGAAATGCCAGGTAGTGCCATGTAGCGGCAGGTAGCGTGAACGCTGGGCGCTCTATGTGAAAACCACATTTACGAAAGTGAATCTGGTGAGCACCTCTAACAGCATCACGTAGTGCCACATGTATTACTAGAGGCGGCTCAGCATATAGCTCCAGCGCTCTAGGTTCAGCAGCGCTATGTAGTACCTTTCGCTCAGTAGCGCTCTAAATTTCAATGGTGTTTCATTTGGTTGTGTTTAAATAGCGTTTTGCTATAGTAAACTTTACATTTTTTGGCTCAAATCATTGTGTGTCCTCTCCTGACCTGCAAACAAACATTTATATATTTATTTATGCAGAACTGTATGTGCAGGTCGGCCATTGCAGTATCATTGTCACAGTGTTAAAACAATGTCATTCCATGTGTTTTTGCTCTGGTGCTGGTGTTTATGTGTTTAGAAACAATACCATTTTGTGAATACTCACCTGTAAAATGGGTATTATATGTATGTCACACACCCCGCTTCAAGAAATTCATAACGTGTGGGTAATACTGACCTGTAGAGGGCGATATGCAGAGATGCCAGGAAAAAAGAGAGCCCCTCCCAGTCCATAAATACCTGGGACCTCCCACTCATTACCCAGTATAAGAACAGCAGTAAGGTAAGGGACCAGGAAGAGCCCAACACAAAGCATAACAACACAAAGTTCACCATATAAAGGATCCAGAATACAAAAGGGCAGGGTGAAGCGGGGTGTGTGACATACTTATAATACCCATTTTACAGGTGAGTATTCACAAAATGGTATTATTCTAAGTATGTCACACACCCCGCTTCAAGAAATGGTGTGGGACATCCAACAGCAGTGTCCATAAAGGGCGGGGATCCAAAACAAGGCAACAAGGCACAACTTAAACCACTGCAGCTTGCAGAACTTTGCGGCCAAACACAGCATCCGCTGAGGCCCAAATAATACTTCACAACACGAACCACATCCAAAGAATGCAGGGCCCTCTCCTTGTCATTGCTGGGATTAGGACACAGAGAGGGCAGAACAATGTCTTGGTTTAGGTGAAAGGCAGAAACAACCTTAGGAAGGAAATCGGACTTGAAACTAAAAACCACCTTGTCCTGATGCCCCTCAAAGTACGGGGCTTGAATGGACAAGGCCGCCAACTCAGAGACACCCCTAACCGAAGTGATGGCTACCAAAAAGGCCACCTTCTGCGTAAGTGAAGACAAGGCGATATCATTCAAGGGCTCAAAAGGAGAATCCTGAAGAGCAGAAAGAACCAAATTCAAATCCCAAACAGGGAGCAAAGGTTTTCTAGGAGGCCGCACGTGCGTGACTCCCTGGAAAAAAGTCTTAACCAAAGGATGTAGGGCAAATGACCTTTGAAAGAACACCGCCAGGGCAGAAACCTGCCCCTTCAGAGTACTAAGCTGGAGCCCCAGGTCCAGACCATGTTGAAGAAACTCCAGGATTCCGGAGATGGAAAATTCCCTACAAGGCAACGCCCTGATCTCACACCAAACAATATAAGACCTCCAAGTCCTATAGTAGATATTAGAGGAAGACCGCTTCCTAGCACTAATGAGAGTTTGAATCACAGCATCGGAAAGACCTTCCTCCTTCAAGATGGAGGTTTCAGCAGCCACGCCGTCAAAGCCAGCGTTGGTAAATTGGGATAACGTAGTTGACCCTGGGTGAGCAGATCCGGCAGCAGGGGCAGAACGAACTGATCCTCTGCTAACCTTACCACATCTGCGAACCAAACCTGTCTTGGCCACCTTGGAGCCACCAGAATTGCTGATGCACCCTCCAGGGCCAGCTTGCGCACCACTCTGGCCACCAAGGGAAACGGAGGGAACAGATACAGAAACCCCAGATCCCTCCAGTTCAGAGACATGGCATCCACTGCCAGAGCCAGTGGATCCCGTGAGAGAGACACAAATGTCGGAAGTTTGTGATTGTGACGAGAGGCAAAGAGGTCCACCACGGGGGACCCCCACCTGAGACAAATCAAGCGAAACACTTTGGGGCTGAGAGACCATTCCCCCTCGATGAGCTGAGAACCTGCTCAGAGAGTCCGCCTCCGTGTTCTCCGCTCCCGGAATGTAAACTGCTGAAATGCACGGGACGTGGGTCTCCGCCCAGGCCAGAATCAAAGAATCACATCCTTGAGGGCACTCCTGCTGCGAGTCCCTCCCTGGTGATTGATGTAGGCGACCGCCGTCCGATTGTCCGACCGGACTTGAACCGGCAATCCTTGCAACTGATGAGTCAAGCGAAACAGAACCTTCCTGATGGCCCTCGATTCCAGAACATTGATGGACTCGTGAGCCTCCTGAGGCCCCCACAGTCCCTGAAACTGACGATCCTTCCAGAACCCCCCCCCCATCCTGATAGACTGGCAACCGTGGTGACCGTCTCCCAACAAGGGGCCAGAAAGGATCTGCCCCTCGACAGATTGATTGGATCCAGCCACCACTGAAGGGAGCACCGAACTCGGGGGGTCATCAGGAAGGACTGATCCAACGACAGTGGCGACCTGTCCCAACAGATGGAGCTGGAGTGTCCTTGTGTGGAACTGAGCAAAGGGAACCGCTTCGAAGGAGGCTACCATCAATCCCACCAGCCTCATCCCCAGTCTGATGGCCGGACGAGGGATAGACAGGAGGAGTCGAACGAACTCCTGAATCAAGAGAACCTTGGACTAAGGAAGAAACACCCTGGCCTGGGAAGTATCCAAGGACATTCCCAGAAAAGACACTAACCTGGACGGAGAAAGGGAGGACTTGGGGTAGTTGATCACCCACCCGAATCTCTCCAGAGTGGACACCACAGTTCTGGTGTCCAATACCGCTTGGCTGAAGGAAGATGCCATAATGAGAAGGTCGTCCAGATAAGGGACAATGCGAATACCCTGCGCTCTGAGGAGAGCCATCACCCCGGCCAGCACCTTGGTGAAAACCCTTGGAGCCGAGGTAAGACCGAAAGGAAGTGCCACAAACTGAAAATGCCGATCCGCCACCACGAACCTGAGAAATCTCTGGTGCGCTGGAAAAACCGGCACATGCAGATAGGAGTCCTTGATGTCTACGGTCGTCATAAAGGCCCCCTGCCGAAGAGAATGGATAGCTGAACGCAGCGTTTCCATGCGAAATTTCCGCGGACGGACGAACCTGTTGAGGATCTTTAGATCCAGAATGGGTCGAACCGAGCCGTCCTTCTCGGGCACCGTGAACAGATTGGAATAAAAGCCCCGACCCCTGTCTGAGGGGGGCACTGGGCAAATAACTGCCATATCCAACAGACTCTTTACTGCCACCTGGAGCTCCTGCGCGGCCAGAAGGTCCGAAGGCACCCGAGAACTGAGGAATCTGGGAGGGGGCCGGAGCTTGAACTCCAGCTTGTAGCCGGAAGTCACCACTTCCCGGATCCATCTGTCCGAGACCTCCCGGTCCCAGACCTGGGAGAAGTGTTGCAGCCGTCCCCCCACCCACATGGGTGAGGGCGCCCCCTCATTGCTGAGCTGGCTTGGCAGCGGGTTTGGGCTTAGAGCCCCAGCTGTATCCTGGGCGGGCACGTCCTCTGCCCCTGTTCCAGGAATCTCCTCTGGCTGCGGGGAAAACAATTCCTCTGCCAGCTCTAGCCCCACGAAAGGAAGGAGCAAAGGAACCCGCCCCCCGAAAGGGACGACACTTTTTTGCGTTGAGGTAACTTACCACCCTTGGCAACTGAATCCAACTTCTCACCAAAGAGCCGTAATCCCACAAAGGGAAGAGCGGTCAGCGACTTTTTAGACACAAAATCAGCCGCCCACTGGCGCAACCAAACCGAACGCCGAATAGTCACCAATAGAGCCGACGTTCTGCCACACATCATCAGTGTGTCATCCAAGGCGGCTAGTACAAATGACAAAAACAATTCACACCTTTTAAGGCCAAGGAACTCGTCACTATCCGGATATAACCTGGAAGAAGTCAACAGGTCCCTGACCACCGACCTGGTAGCCACCACCAGCAGCGCTGAAGCACAAACCGGCCTTATGGCTGACCCAACACTGGCAAAACCATGACAAGCCATTTGGTCAATGCGTTTATCCTCACCATCTTTAAGCGTGGAGCAATCAGGAGAATTTAAAACAGTAGTGTTGGATAAACCCAGAATCTGTGCATCCACCTCGGGAGGGGACGACCAACGCTTAACCGTATCGAAGGGAAAGGGATATTTTTTGTCCCAACCCTGAGGGACACCTGGGAGCCGGGCAGGCCTCTCCCATTCCTTAGCAATAATCCCATCAAAATGCTTTTGGTTAGGAAATTCCAAGCACGGCCTGGATTCTTCGAAAAATTCCCCCTTTTGCTGTGGAACCGCCTCAGGAGGAGAAATAGCTAAAACCTCAAACATCTGAGCCAGAACATTAGGAGTATCTGAAGACCTCCCCAAGCCCCGCTCGGTATCAGCACCCACAAACTGCTGATCGTCTGAATTATCCGATTCTTCATATACCTCCCCTTCCTCAAGTTGGGAGTAATCAGACCAGTCCAGATTATCAAGAACATCCAAGTCGGCCGCCGGTGAAGACGGCGACAAGTGCTTTCTCTTAGCCGGAGCCTTTCTGGTGACCGTGCTGGAGAATAATTTTTCAAGATTGGCCAATCGGGCACACATCTCCGATTGCAACTGCCCGCCCATGACAACGTCAGACTGGGCACAGATCAAACTGGGAGGAGGGGAGGAGAGACCGGCGGCGCTGAACCAGAAGCCTGGGGTCCGGACTGCCGCGTAATAGTCTGTGCTGTGCGCATGGTATACACAGAAATACATCATCGCCAGTAAGGGATGCCCCACACCCCATACACTTCCGGGATTGCCCCGAGGGGAGCCCGAGCCCAGTATCCGGGGATGCCTTCATAAGGTGAACTTATAGTTGGTTGCAATGACCGAGGGAATTACGCATATAAGCAACCCGGGATGCCCCTTTAATGTCCCAAGTGGGAGGATTTGCAATAAGCCAATTAAGAACCCAGGGACCCTAGGACCGGGAGAAACCCCCTAACACCACTGTAGGTTATATCTGAAAGACATAATAAAAAAGGCTAATAAGAAAAGCGGAGTATAAAATATATATATGACATAAAAATATATAATTATAGGTGATGGGACAGAAGGGGGGCCCACCGGGCCACTCACTGTGGTCCTGAAGACAGCTTCCTCTCTCCGTGAGGTAAAGAGCAGCTCTGAGGAGAGAAGGGGGGCGTGGCCAGCTCCTTCTGAGGAAACAGGCACAGAGAAAAGCACCTCAGCGGTGCCTGTGACACAGGGGCGGGCCGCAGCACTGGAAAGCCTGGCCCCGCCCCCAAGAGTGAAAGCGTGAGGGGAGAAGCTCCCCTCCGCCATGACAATGCAAAAAGGCCGGCACCGCAGCCATGTGCGCCCGCGGCGCCGATCTCAGAAGAGACAGAAGGAGGGGAGCGGGCCGTGGCTTTGACCCTGACGCCCGGCCCCACCCCTTTTACCTCAGGGAGAAAGCCTACATAAAAATGGCAGCCACAGCGCCGTTTTGACAGAGAAATACACGCTGTTATGAAGTAATAAATAAGTTAATAACTATTGGGAGGATAATTTAATAAATTAATACATTAAAACATTATTAAGAATTAATGATTACAAAATTTGGATCTAACACCGAATAAGGGGCCCTGATCCTACCCTCCGCTATCCCGCTAGAGAGAGCCTAGGCTGGGAGGCATGAGGTAACAGAATAAAAAGATCCAGGCGGAAATAGATAACTAAAGGGCCGGGAGTCATCCCGGCTACCTGAAATCCCCCTGTGCAAGGAGGAGACCACATCTTCTGACTTGCTCGCCGACTGCAGAGATGAAGACTGGGTAATGAGTGGGAGGTCCCAGGTATTTATGGACTGGGAGGGGCTCTCTTTTTTCCTGGCATCTCTGCATATCGCCCTCTACAGGTCAGTATTACCCAAACGTTATGAATTTCTTGAAGCGGGGTGTGTGACATACTTAGAATAGACTTTTTTTCACACAACGTCTGGCGCTCTACGTTAGAGCACCCAGTTTTAGAGCACTGACGCTGCTTGTGTGTAGGTTTTTTTTTTTTAATGCGGGCTTCAGTGCCGAGTGCCGGACACACTTAACTGGTGCTACCTATTGCTCGCTGCAGCGTTGTCCTGTTGTTAGATGTAGCGTAGCCTTGGGCGCTATGACCTTAGGACACCACCTAGTATTTGAGATTGGCTCTGCAGTGAATCAGGGAGCGCGCCCACCAGACATCACATTCATCAATGCTGGACAGGATTATACAGCGCCATTTGTCCGCCTGCTAAGCTAGGATATATCACCTGACACTCGCTTACAGCGTCTACTAGCGGTTGCTCTAATCGCCACTATACAGATGCTCACATGGCGATACGTGGTGCTAGTATTAAATTAGCCTCTGTCTGCAGAGCTGAAATTTTCAAGTACATTTATGTGCATGCTTTACTTTGGGGTGTTTGGCAACCATACCCTTGACAGGACCTATGCATGTTGGGTATTATTCTGTTCAAGGGACCTTACCTTTTCCGATCTAACCTTTTTTTTCTTGTTCGCATATTTTTTTTTTAGGAAAATGTGGCTTTTTTATTATTTTTTTAGGGAAACCCTGTGTAACCAAATAATTAGTCAAGGGCTTACTTTCAGAAAACTGCGTCCACATCAACAAGCCTGTTAGGCCTAGAAAGTTTCAGGTGTGTACTTCTAGTTTGTGGGGGGTATTTCAAGGCCGCATAGTTGTTGCATTTTATCTGAAAATCTCCTAAAACGCTTTTTTAGTTTGGGGGAGTCTCCTGGGCAGGAAAGTGTGTCTGCCAATACATATGTGGTACAATTGTAAAAGGGAGAAATTGGGCTCTTACATGCAATAATGATTTTATTGGAAAACTACAATTTTTATTACAAAATACACTGCAAAGTGTATAAAATAGATTTTTTTTTTTTATTTTGATGCACATATTCCACCCAGAAATATTGAGAATACACTAAAAAAAAAGACCAAACAAGACTGCTGAAAAGAACAGTATATAATTCTCCTGGGAAATCTCTTCAAAAATTATAGGCAAAATATTGAAAAATGGTCTGGCAACAGACCATGGCAACTGGCACTAAAAGGGTTAAAATGGCTGATGATTAACTGACTGCTGATTCGAAAAAGATTTTGAGAATATAGGGCAAATAATTGACACTATAGAAATAAAGGTGGAGGAAATACCTGTATATTGGGTAATTTTTTGGTTTCATAATTGATGGCTAGTTTGGTTAATGGATGAGTTATTTATCATAACATTCAGCGTTTCAATTCACCCATTAAAAGAGATAAAACATTCCAGAATTATGGTTTTCTTGGGGCTATTATAATCATGCTACAGGAGACCCATTTTACAGATTCTTCACCAAAATGTTTAAATCATAAGTTTAGAACCTTTTTCATGACTAACAGCAGTGTAAAGAAGAGAGGGGTGGCTATTTTTATAGCCAACAGAATTCCATTTATACACATGAACACAACTGGATATTTCAATGTTAGATTCTTGTTGGTTAAGGGAAAGATTGGCGACTCCCTAGTCTCTTATTTCCCTCCTAACAGAGATCAGTTCTGAATTTTTTAAACTTTTTTAGGACATTTTAAGTAAGACAGAAGGTCAATTCATTTTATATGGAGATACCAACCTTGTTCTTGACTTAGTAAGAGACAAAACATATTAAAGTTTGGCCACACAGCTTCCTATATCTAGAGCCAGTATGTAATTTGCTAAGCTCATACACTCTCAGAAACTTATAGATACTTGTCGAGAGATAAACCTAAGCTCTAAAGACTACACCTTTTCTCTCAGCCTCACCATACTTTTTTTAGGTTTCACCATATTTTTACAGCGGCATCACAACCTCCCTCTTCCTGGTGGCGATGCCTCGAGCTATGCAGCTGAGCATCCTGCTGCCTGGCTACAATGTCCACTCATCTTGCAGCTATCAGTAATCAGTACCCCTAAATCTTCCTCCTCCGAGGTCCTGGCTAACACAGTACTGCCCATACGGTACTTAGAGCAGAAATCCTTCTACCCAAGTACATGATTTTACATTTAGAGACATTAAACTCAAGTTTCCACAGTTTTGAACATTTATCCAGTAAAGCCAAATAATTTTCCATGTTACAGACAACACCAGGAGTGTCCCCCCTGTTACTAACCTTTGTATCGTCAGCAAACAGACAAACTTTTCCTACCAAGCCTTCTCCTATGTCACTTACAGACATATCAAAAAGAATGGGGCCCAGGACAGAGCCTTGCGGCACACCACTTGTAACTCGCCTTCAGATTGCATGCCATTAACAACAACTCTCTAATACCAATCCTTCCAACTGGAAATCCACTGAACTATCCAGGGATTGAGTCCTAACTTCAATAACTAATCTATGAGCTCCTTATGTGGTACAGTGTCAAAGGCTTTGCTAAAATCCAGAAAGGCAATATCCACAGAACAACCTTCATCTAACACTTTAGTGACATTGTCAAAGAAATCAATAAGATTGGTCTGACATGATCTGCCCTCAGTAAAGCCGTGCTGATTTGGGTCCAACAGGTTGTTAATTTTTAGATGTGAAATTATCTACGTTAAGAGAGTTTCCATTAGTTTTACTACTATAAATGTTAAACTAACCGGCCCGTAATTACTGGCTTATTCTCTACTCCCCTTCTTATGGATTGGTACGACATTAGCCAATCTCCAATTATCTGGAACCTCACCAGTTAAAAGGAAATGGTTAAGTAAATCAGTCAGAGGGGCTGCAATCACAAATCTGAGTTCCTTTAGAACTCTGGGGTGGATTCCATCTGGACCCATTGCCTTACTTACCTTTAGATGTGCCAGCTCGGCTAAGACATCAGCCTCCAAAAGATCCGGAGCAGCTGGATACTATGCTATAGTCATACCAGCTATGGGTTCAGAAACCACTATCTGAAAATACTGAACAAAAGTAGCTATTCAGATGGTCAGCCACAGCCTTATCTGCGTCAATACAATTATTTTCCCTATTTCTTATTTTTGAGACTGCACTGTTTTTCTTCTTTCTGTCGCCAATATATCGGAAAAAGGTTTTATCTCCCTTCTTCACAGATTTTGCCTTTTTTTCCTCCTTTTGCCCTTTAGCAGCATTTATAATCAGTTTTGCTTCCCTCTGTTTAATTTTATACGCCTCTCTGTCAGCTACACTTCCACTTTATTTATATTTCTTATAGACAGACTTCTTTTCTTTTATGATAGTGCTGACTTTCCCAGTAAACCATAGCAGTTTCTTCTTCCTTTTATTCTTGCTAGTTTGTTTTATGCATTGCTTAGTTTCCTTTAAGATTTTTAATAGAGACCACTGCTATGCAGTACCTAATTCCCTCACCTATCTCCCAGTCATTGTGATCCTTGAACCAAGTCCCTGTTACTGCAACAAGATGCAAATCATCTCTGGATATGACATTAACAGAGCTTGTTGTGTAAAGGAACACCATCGCGAAAAAATGGCCCAATGATAAAAATCCATATAAATCTGATGGCTGTAGGACAGGTCACTTATACACCCAACTTAAAGAAATATCCAGCCAGGCTTGTTTCTTTTATTTTAAAGGAAGGAAGAGGAAATCAGGGGTGACAGGTTCTGTCACACCTCATAGACTAAACCTGTCACCCCTGGATTTCATCCCTATCATGTGAAAATAAACCACAAGCTTGGCAGGAGTTTTATTCAGTGCATAAGTGACCTCTCTTCCCATTAGCCAACATGTTTATATGAATTTTTAACTTTACACAATTTCACGATAGTGCTCCTTTAATACCAGATTAAGATTATTGAAGCTCCCATGTATAATTAAAGTCTGGTTTGCCTAATGGTGTGTTGGTGGCAGGATGGTTGGATTAATAGTGTGTTTCCTTCACAATTGAAGTCTAAACACTTTTTTATTGGAATATATACCAGTAGAAAATCCAGATAATATAGATACCCAGCATGTAAAACCAGCATCTGAAGATTGGAGCTTGATTGTAGTTAAGTAGTTGACTGATAGATATTTGATATCTAGATATCTTTTGTTTTGTTTTACCATTAATACTATCAGGGCTGTATTTACCATTAGGCATCTCTAGGCACGTGCCTAGGGATGCATGGCTGCTAGGGGGCACACTTTTAAATCGTAAAATTAATGTGAACAGGGCTGGTCGTTTCACAGAGGCTGCATACAGACTGCAGTTTCCTCTTTTTACCACTGGGGGCAGTGATGCGACCTAAGACTTACAAGCAAAAGAACCTAGCCAGGAAGGAAATTATCAGCTCTGCCTCTGCGTGACTGCTGGTCTCTCTGTCCTTCAATCTGTCTGCACTAAACTCAAGTAGGTGCTGCTGATTTTTTGTGGCAGGGGGGCGTCTGCCAAGATGAAGCTTGCAGTTCTTCAGGCTTATAGCTGGTGATCAGCTGGGCCATGTAGTTCCCCAGGGTTGGGGAGGAGTAGCAGCTAGGTCTTTGGTACCCTGGGATTAGTTACTCCATAGTAAGCTGGGGCTTGTAGTTCCCCAGGCCTGGGAATGGGAATCAACTGGGCCTTGTAGTTACTCCAGGGGAAGCAGCTGGGTCTTGCAGTACTTCCAGGGGAAGCAGCTGGGCCTTTTAGTTCCTCCTGGGGAAGCAGCTGGGCCTTTTAGTTCCTCTAGGGGAAGCAGCTGGACCTTGTAGTTCCTCCAGGGGAAGCAGCTGGGCCTTGTTGTTTTTCCTGAGGCAGCTGGCCCTTGTTGTTCTCCAGGGCGCTGGAGTGGAAGCAGCTGGGCATTGTTTCTCCTGGGGCAGCTGGGCCTTGTTGCTCCTCCTAGGGTAGCTGGGCCTCGTTTTCTAGTTCACTGAAGGGGAAGAAATTGGGCCATGTAGTTCCCCTGGGAGCAGCTGGGGCATGTAGTTACCCAGACCTGCAGAGGGGAAGCAGCAGTTAGGGTTTTGTTCCTCTAGGGGAAGCAGCTGGGCCTTGTTGTTCTTCCTGGGGCAGCTGGCCCTTGTTGTTCTCCAGAGCGCTGGAGTGGAAGCAGCTGGGCATTGTTCCTCCTGGGGCAGCTGGGCCTTGTTGCTCCTCCTAGGGTAGCTGGGCCTCGTTTTCTAGGGCACTGAAGGGGAAGAAATTGGACCTTGCAGTTCACCTGGGAGCAGCTGGGGCATGTAGTTACCCAGACCTGCAGAGGGGAAGCAGCAGTTGAGGTTTTGTTCTCTATGATGTAGATGATCTTTCTCTCTATAGCCTAGGTAACTACAAACCCCAGCTGTCCCAGTGTAAACATCAAGTACTCAAATGTGTCTAGTGTGGCCCCGAGTGGGGAGGCATACCAATGTTGGATGCCAGTTATACCCCAGGTATAACCAGGCCTCTTATTATTCCTGCATGCCCTGGCCCCACATGACCGTCAGAAGCCAATCAGGTTTGCTAGGTGGAAAGGCACACAGAGATGTGTTAGGGCGTGCCAGGAGATAATAATCACACACTCCTTCACATACAAAGGTCTTAGCTGGCTCAGCAGGTGTCTCTCGCTTTTTTGCAAATTTTCTATTATGCACATTCTCTATGCTCTTTTTACCTTGCCTTCTTTTCTACATCCCTCCATCTCATTTCACTTTTTTCACATATTCCTCTTTTAAATTTTCCTCATCTTTCTCTTTTTTTCACATTTTCTTGTTCTTCTTTCCACCCTTTTTTAAGTATTTTTATTACAGCTTAATGAATATCTTGCCTGCATCACACAAGTTATAGCTGTCCTGAAACCGATTAAAAAGAACATTTGCATACAAATATACCTGTCTGGGTCATTCCCGAAGTCCTTTTCTCAGCAGAAGCCCAGGTCTGTATCTTTCAATGCATTGGTGGGATGTAGTGACATTTTTCTATCTTAATCACTGCCTCAGCCACAGAAGCCAAATCTGCATGAATAGGCTTCTATCCAGGGAAAAGGACTGCAGGTGCAAAAAAAGGGGGGGGGGGGTATTTTTAGGTAAGTATGCTTATCAGGATAAATGGGGAGGGGGTGAGCACTAAAAGTGCACTCTATGCACACTATGCTATGCTAATCTATTGAAAAATAGTATATAATATATAACATAGTATATAGTATATAATAATATAATATTTAGGTGATTATCAGCCAGAAATGCTTATAATTTAATGTTTCTCTGTTACCTGTTTGCAATTCATACAATGCATAATCTAATGGTTTATTCAAAATTCTGTTTTGCTTTATTGAAAAACGATTGAAATATTAAAATGTTTGTATTGTGTTTGTATTTGTTAGAAGAAAAAACGTTGCTGATATAAACCTTACAGACATTGACCTATGTGGTTATTTACACTTAATGTTGCTGTTACTAGGTAGCAACATAGGCCCTGCACACCCAGCATTTTTAAATAAAAGATTCATGATATGCTGGAAAACTCAATCTGAACTGATAAATGTGTACTGCAACCTGTAACTGTTATTCTGAGACAAATATAGCGAACCTAAAAAAGTACCTTTAGGTCATTTTATCCCCTAACCCTTTATCTATTTGCATATATCTACTACAGTACTTAAGGAGGCACAGTACTATCAGGGGGGTTGTTTTCCATGTTTATGGAGCATACTGTATTGGGATTTCCTGCTTTATGAAACACCCTGCCCCTGGATCACCCAATTTACTCACCTCTTCCGGAAGCCCTTGCTGCATATCAGCGCCGTGGCAGCGTCCCCAGCATACCTTTATCCTGGCTGAACCAGGTCTTTCTGAATGGCCGGTGAGGGCATGCCCACAGCTAGAGGTGATCGGACATGCATCCGATCAGATTTCCTTGTTGCGCTGAGCTTAGAGAGGATAAGGAAATATGAATCAAATGAGCAGTGCTGATTGGCTGGGCGACCCACGTGGAAACCAGGAAGAAGGGAGTTTCCAGCTGATTTGGGGGATACACAAAGCAGGGCATACCAGATAGCTCACTAGAGAGGGCCAAATCCCAAAAGAGTGAAGTTCTAGAGTTTTTTTCCTTTAAGTACTGCTCTCAGAAATACATGACGTACGTGAGAATGCTTGAAAGGTGATGAGCACCACTGGTGATACTTAAGAACCCAGGTGCTGCAGACTTCCATGTACTCTGCTCTTCTGCCATCTATATCTTATCCAATCTTATTTGCTCAATAAATACAAAACTGCCCCACAAGATTATGAAAACTGGTAACTTCTAATCCATGTAATAATATCATATGGCTGTAAGTAATATTATAGATGTTGATGTGAGTGATGCATTACATTAATACGAAAGTTGGGCAGATATCGTGGAGTCAACATTTTTACCATTAGCTTAGCCCACCATCATATCAGAACGGGAGTCTAGAATGGCAATCACACCTTAGCCTTCTGTGGGTTAACAGCCAGCCATGAAGCACTGCATATAGAACTTTTGAAGAACATATGACAAAAGAACAAAAGATTTGACCTGCAAATAGGGCTATTTACATCTGCTAATGAAAGTATTATAAGGCCACATTTTTTATTCTGAGACTTTTGCACATTGTTTAACATATACACTTTAGTGCATTAATTAGTTTTTTTACCATATATTGACGAATTAGGAAATCGACCAGCACATAAATAAGATAAAAATATAAAATAATTAAAATGTCTCGGCACTCTCAATGATCCGTTTGGGCGGGAGTTGTCCATGGGTGGATTATCTCACAATTTAAAGAACTAATGCATTCCTGAAATCATACTTACATTTTAAATGTTCCACAACAGTGTCCTCAAAGGCTGGGGGCAAGTCAGGGCATTTCATTGTACTAAATCCTTCAACCAGTTCACATTCTGACCATTTCCCAAGAAATTGGCTTTGTGTCATCCTTATAAAGATGAGCACGCAATACAAATGCAAATTACCGTATTGTTCGCTCTATAAGACTCACTTATATTTCCCCCAAAGTGTGGGGAACATGTCAGTGCGTCACCTGCATACGGAACCTGCACACACAGACATCCGGCTCTGTACAGAATGTGGATGTGGCAGACGCTCGGGCCTCGGCAACGTCCACTGCTGTATGAAGCCAGGTGTCTGTGTGTGCAGGTGCTTTTTCTCTGCCGCGCCTGCAGACCACACAGACAACCGGCTTCATACAGTGGTGGGTATGGCCAGTGCTCAAGCGTCGGCCACACCCACTACTGTACAGAGCCTGAAGAAGTGGCGGAGGCAGCTGTATCTGCCGCTCCTTCTCTGCGGCCCCAGCACACACAGCAGGGACAGCAGGAAGAATGGAAAGGTGAGTTTACTTTTTATCTTTTTACTTTTGCCTATGGGATATGGGAGGCGAATGCCACACTGCCTATGGGAATGGGAAATGCCCCACTGCATATGGGAATGAGAGATGGAAATGCCACGCTGCCTATGGGGATTGAGAGGGGGAGGGATGCCAGACTGCCTATATGGGGATTGGGAGGTGGAAATGCCAGACTGCCTATATGGGGATTGGGAGGGGGGATGGCAGACTGCCTATGGGGGATGGGAGGAGGAAATGCCACACTGCCTATGGGAATGGGAAATGCCACACTATGAAATAATTGGGAATGGGAGATGGAAATGGGAGATGGAAATGCCAGACTGCCTATATGGGGATTGGGAGGTGGAAATGCCAGACTGCCTATATGGGGAATGGGAGGGGGAATGCCACATTGCCTATGGGAATGGGAGGGGGAAATGCCACACTGCCTATGGGGATGGGAGAGGGAAATGCCAGACTGCCTATATGGGGATTGGGAGGGGGGATGCCAGACTGCCTATGGGGAATGGGAGGGAGAAATGCCACATTGCCTATGGGATTGGGAGGAGGAAATGCCACACTGCCTATGGGGAAAGTGAGGGGGAATGTCTCACTGGTCACGGGGGATGAAGGAGGTGAATACCACTCTGCCTGTAATGGTGGGATTCTGCACCTTGCCTATTATTTGGTCCTTGGGGTGTGGTGTTGGCTCAGAATATTTATTTTCTTATTTTCCTCCTACAAATCCTAGGTGCCTCCTATGGGCAGTTGCATCTTATAGTGCAAAAACGGTAATTGCTTTTCATGTGAATGACTATTGCCCTTATTCATCAAGCGATAGCGCCAGGTAGTGTCTGACGAGCGCCAGGTCCCGCCAGCTAACGGCGGCTACCGACTCAAGTACGCCCGGCGTCGGCCACAATGACGCATTTATCAAGCTAAATGAGGCTAGCGCCGGCGAGAGCGACAGCTAGCGCGGGATTCATCATGTAGCCGACTGCAACGAACAGCGCCGCTGCTAATCCCATCACAGCGCCAGGTCTGACCTGTCGCTCCCTGGCCAATGTCCAATGCATTTCAATGGAGCAATCTTTAATTAATCATAATTAATTGCTATTAATGTTTTTTTTTTTTTTTAATGTCAAAAATTCTGTGACCACTTCTGCAATGTTAGGATTTTTTTTAAGGTAAAAAAAAAAAAAAAAAAAAGATTTTGTGCAGAATTGATATTACAGGTCTGATATTAATGTATTCATATTACAAAATGTTTATAAAAACTTGTATAATTTTTCAATCAAAAAATATGGTTGTTTGGGGGTTAAAAACTATTTTAAATCCATCGCCGCCAGCGCTCTGGGGTTTAAACAAGGAATTCACAGCGCGAAAGAATTCGGAGCGTGATTTGTTAATGAATCTGCAGCAAGCCGTTCGCTCTGGCCATTCGTTGTCAGGCGCACCCATACAACGCTGAACCTGTGAAACAGCGACCCCCCAGCCCGTGTTCAACATTACCGCACACCGACTGAGTCGCTGTCAACAAGCAAACCCCGGCCAAGCACAGCGAATACTAGCTGGCGCTGAGAAAATCATGCTACTGGCGCTCATCTGTCGCTACCTGGCGCTATTAATGACTCGTCCTCCCCGTTTAGTCTTAGTATTACTGTCCCATTACTATCCCAGTGGTACCCATTGCTCATGACAGAGCCATAAGTATATATAGTGCATAGTGCACAAGATCCATACATTAAAAAATTATTGAAGAGAATTCCGCTTTCGGGCTTAGAGGAAATGTTAATTTAATTTAGCGTTGTTTTCTAGTGTATTTTCATAGCACTGACATATTTCACCAGTTAGTGGTGAAGGGCAAACTTACCCATTGAGATCTTAGGCAGCAATAAAAGCCTAACATAAGATTCAACCTTTCTGTTATTTAATTTAGAAATCCTGTTGTCCTCCTGTCTAACTAGACATCTGTATAATAAGATATGACTGCAATTCTATAGTGTTAAATACCATCTACATTAACTGCTTACCTCTGAGCTGTGATAATTAACACTTTACTATTCGCAAGGCTACATATAGGTGATATGTGGGGTACTGTCACTGTAGTTCATAGGTATTGATAGTATTTGTGTTCTGATATGCTAATAAAGTTCATTAGCATGAGAGGTGATAAAGTAAATACTGCTGCCTTCACATTATGTTGAACTAATTAGGTGATACAACACAGAACTTCTGTATATAGTAAATACTAAATTAATTAGCTTCATTAATGACTTGTATCTGTTGCAGAGCAGAGATAGCGTTATTTCTGCTGTGCTACAACACTTTACTGCAGAGCTAGTATTCTTCTGATAAGGAGAACCTGGCAGAACGACAAAATTAATCTCTTTAGCCTCACCGCTAGCAATAGGCTTAGAGAAAGAAGAACGCATGTACATGTATGCAATAAATGAATAGAGGGCATTCACAAACTGAAATAATCATCTACATAAGGTCTGATACCAAGAGGCAAAAGGCAGATTGATAAAGACTGGTGCAAGAAATTTGCCCCGGGATAAAACTTGGTTTGGACAAAAGCTTCAGCTTTGGCTGTTTCCCAGCCGCAGTCTTTAAACCTTTGTTTCAAAATGAACAGGAATTGTCCCATTAAATTTTTGGCTCTGACTAATGGCATTTCAATGTAATGACTGAAGATCAATAGGGGGGTTAGGCGCCTTGCACAATAGCACCTTAGACATGTCCCTATTGGGTACCAAACCTGCAACCCTCCAGTCACAAGATCACTTCCTTACCTCTAGGCAACCACTGCTTCTGCAATAAGCCTTATGTCTAATTAACAAAATAAAACTGATTTTATACTAAAAAATGACAATAACAGTCAACTTTAGAATGGCAAATTAGGATAAATCGATTTGGAAGTCGGAGGTTGCATTTCTATTAGAAATCGATCAGTGGTTGTAAATGCTTTGCCATAGGAGCATAGAGGCACTGGATACTACTGGAATTGCCCTTTTATGTGACAACCAGAAACACTATGGAGATCATGCCAATTATTTGGTGAAACAAGGTGCACTCTGGGTGTGCCTTGCTGTCTACATTGCAGCCCCAGAATACAATGGCACTTCATAAATAAACAATAATAGTAATAAGCTGCACCTCAGCAAGCTTTTTAACTGCAAAAAAATTTGATAAAAATTTTTGTTCCATTTTTTCCCAAAAAATCACCTGTACCTGCAATGGGGCCTTTTTTCAGATGCGATCTATCATTTTGCCAATGAGATAAAAATATGTTTTATTTAACTTGGAAATAACAGCACCCTATGGGCTGAATAATCTGCCATTTTATCTCTGAATCTCCCAATGGGTGATGGTAATTCTAAATTCTAAAAAAGATATCTGTTCCTCACTGGAAAAATTATGCATCACATCTGTACAAATGCCCCATTGCAGGTACAGGTGATTTTCTGGACACACCGGCAGTGCACCTTGTCTCGAAAATAACTGGCATGACCCCCATTGTGGGTTGGTTGTACTAAGCTGCATTCCCAGCTTTTTGATAATAAAAGTAGGTGAGATTTGAATTTGTTATAAAAAGTTACATTTTTGCATCGTGGGCTTAGAAGCTTTAAAGCTATTCCACGCTGTGGCAACAATTTTTTTGTGGTGAAACAGCTCCTGTCTGCGGAAGGAGCATCCTGAATCATGATTTTATACACATAGCCCCGCACAAGCCCCCCCCAAACCTGCACCCTGGTACTCACCTGGTAGACTGTGGGACCGCTTTAATAGAGGCAGTGGTTTGATCATCCTGGTTATTATTCCCTATAAACCAAACCACTTTCACTAACATGGACCAATTCTTGGGATCACTGCAGATGTGGTAGGGAAAGATTGCTTTTCTTAGTATAAATGTAAAACCTACCAAAATGTAAAAAATTACTTTTGGTCTGGTTTATGAGATCCCTAGGGTTATTACAATTTGGGATGCCCAACAAAACAAAATTTCTGCCTAACCCTCTGTCTAAGATGCCACTTACCTAGCCAAGTTCCACAAAGCTGTATACATACTTGGCAGTGGCATCCCCTGCTCCCTCACTGTGCTTGGTCCTGCTGTCTGCCAGGTGTGGAAAGCATGCAGAGCAGAGGGAAAGCAATTTCTATTTTGGGGGTTTCCGGACCAGATCCTTCAAACTGGTCCCAAATGTTTAGCAGCGAAAGGTATAGCAGGCATCGCCCACTGCTTGCACACGTGTCATCGGATCGAGAAGAATATGAGTTTACTGGCTGACCTGGGTTCTTTTACCCAGCAGGGCAGCCTGAATCTGGATCCTCTGGGGGATGAGAGTAAGCCTGCCCTGGAGTCTCAGAGACTCCAGGGTGGGTGTTGGTCCACTCTACTAAGTACTAAGGAAACACAAGGAGTCTTTTTTATTGCTAAAAAAGAACTAACATTTTTTGGCACTGTTGTAAACTTTGCCTAACAAGAACAATATTTCTGACGTGGAAAAGAATACTGTACAGTCAGGGAATTAGATTCTTCAAACCGATGCAACACCACTGAGGTTGCTTTGTCAGAGTAGCTACTTTTTATTGCAGCAATAAGACTTTGTGATGTTTCCCTCTGGGATCAGCAGAGGCATCTACCCATCATGACCAATCACTAGAGAAAAGTAATGGTGACTGAAAGAAAGTACAGAGCCAAGCAATCTAACATTCCGCAGCATAATGCCCAATCCTTAGTGAGTCCTAATGAGAAATTAAATATTCATTAATCATGATGGGCCATTTTGCCAATTAAATGTGTTACTGTTGCTGTTTTCATTTTTTAGTGCTCCCAAGATAGATTATACAAGTAAATTAATAGCTCCAGGCTAGCGCCTCTTGTGCATCTTCTAAATCTTCCCAGTTTTTATGAATTTTGTGTGTATCTTTGCACTATAATGCTGGGAACTCAGGATTTGGAATTCAAAAAGGTCTTCTTTTAAGATATCTTACCGTTCACCAGGCCAAGGCTGATATGAGGAAGGTGACATGAGAAAGTGACACAAACCCTTTTTTAAAGGGACATTTATAATTGTACTACTGCAGAAGGAAAATATATTTTGATGAACTGCGTGCATTTAATTTTGTGGCAACAGTAAATAAATGGCCCTTTATGTTTCAGTATACTATAACAATGCCCCTGTGCATCATACTGTACCAAAATGGCTTTTTCCTGACCATGGGGGAACTTGTGACAGTATTTGACTTATCATTTTCCTTGTACCCCAACAAAAGATTTGGGATAATGCCACACGGAGTTATATATAGCCCACATTATAGTCCCACCTTATATCCCACCATCAGTGCCTGACCTCACTGATGCTCTTTTGTTTAAATAAGATGGAATTTCTTCGAACACCACGTTACGAAATCTATTGGAAATCGGTCATGAAGAAATGTTTGCCAATGTAGTTCATTCTGCAGTGCTATGTGCATATAATATATTTTAATTTGTAAAACATTATTTAAATAAAAAGTGAAAACATCACATCGATAACCCATTCAGGAGATCCATCTTTGATCTGCAGGCAAATGTCCAGACAAGGCCTCCTAAGATTCTTGCACAGCCCTGGCTGTACTGCTGCCCCCTGCTGACATAACAGTGCACAGCAAGAGAATAAGGAAAATTCACACTGCCTGACCCTGGAGTCTAGAAGTCAACAGGACCAGGCACTTGGATGCCCCCAAGTGAAACCCCCATGGGGCTGCCATGCCCATATCATGGCTTACCTGTAGCTGAGGCACGCAGAAGTGTGTGTCAGACTATTGAGAAAACACATGATACGGCTCGTTCATGGCAGCTGGCACATTAGAGATCAGCCAGTCGGCGATCTTAAATTTGCCAGCTGGGCGTGGCTATGATGGTGAAAAAAGCAGTTTTTAAAAACCCAGTCTCCAGCAAGACTCGTTTATCGCCAGAGGTACTTCGGTGGGGTGGATGGGGGTCGAAGCTGTTTTTATTTCAGGCAGACAGGGTAATAAGTGAAATGTAAAATCAACTCCTAACCTGGCTGAACAGAACTAAAAAAAAGGAATCAGTAGGCCTAAGTTGTCAGGCTTCTTCCCAACGGTGTAGTTCCTCTTTAGTTTTTGTAACATTTTACCTGAGGCCAGGGACAGAACACCATTGAGGGAAAAAATATTGTGCTACATAAATCATATGATTGCTGCTGCATCACTATATGCTGATAATGTTCTTGGATAAAGGATTTCATTGTATGTCATTTTTCTTTTACAAAAGCTTCAATTTACCGTAGTTGCCTTTTACAAAATTTCCTTAGCTGTTTCTATAATAATGATTGTATGGCTAGACAGACAGATGAGTATCCATTAAATAGAACTGCTTGTAGATGGCCATCATAAAATGTAAGAAATTTAGTGACTGACACCTAGTGTCAATAAACAAAGATTTTGTATTCATACCCTGCATAGTATAAGTAACAACTGTAGATCTGTATTTCAAAGAGCAGCCCTGGATTAAGCGCATCAAGCAACGCAGTCTTCTGAGACCTGGTATTAGCATTACTGCTGCTGACGAGGTCAATTTTTTTCAGCATCAGAGAGAGCACTCTTAATAGCCACTAAATGAATTGCTTGATCACACTTCTGGAGTCTCTAAGAGAACAAAGGTACTTCACTTTCTGTCATTAAAGTGGGAGCCCTAGTGAATTACAGCACATATCAGTTGTTTAAACTTTCTAATCTCACTATTATCTTGAGTATAAAAAGTTGAAATCTAAAGTCTGTGTGCTAAAGCAGGTTAAAAGAGATGAAGGACTATAGAACAATCCAAACATTTTACTGATGCCTCTGAAAGTGAATTATGCCTTTTACAAGAGGAAATCTATGAAGTGAGAACAGATGACTAGTAGAAACTGAATGATTTAAATTATTTTGTCCAATGCCATTTGATAAATATTACCCCTCTCCACCCCAGATACCTTGTACTTCCCTATGCCATCCCCAATTAGAACCCAGAGTAGACCCATCTTGGACCCACTAGGAGAGCACAGAACCAGACGCTATGGTGCAGGTCAGAATCTCTATGCCCATAACCCAAAGGTGGCTTATTGTGGTCAGCTACTGTATTTTTCTAACTATAAGATGCACCTAGGTTTTACAAAAGAAAAACAAATATTCTGCATCAAATGGTGTGTCAAAATACACCCCTCACAAAACCCAATATCAGACACCAAATGGTGTGGCAGAACCCACTTCAAGAACTCAACAAAAGGTAGTGTGCCGAGTTTCCCCCACTAAGAACCTCATAACAAGTAGTGTGCAGAATACCACAATGGAAGAACAATAGAAGACAATATGGTAAAACCCAGAATCCCTCCCCCTAAGAAAACCATGACAGACAGTGTGCAGAACCATCTCCCCAAGAACCCTATAACAGGCAGTGTGCAGAACCCCCCACCAAAAACCCTTAACAGACAGAATTCTCACCCCCAGAACACCATAACAGGTGGTGTGTAAACCCCCCTCCCCAGAACCCATATCAAGCAGTGTGCTGAATCCACCCCACCAAGAATCCTATAAAAAGCAGCATGGCAGAACAGAACCCACCCTGAACCCAAAAATAAGTAGTGCAGCTAACCCTCCTTCCTGGGGAAGCTCTGTAGTGAGTGTGTGTGTGAGGAGAGAGCAGCACAAAGTGGATAGTGGAGGACAGATGGGCAAGAAAGAAGTTGTGCTCACAAACAGGGTCCCGGAGGTGCTTGCTGCCCCCCGTCCTGCGTGGCTTACAGAATTTACATAAGCTGTTACATAACAGAGCCACATAGGACAGGGAGCATCAAGCAGCATTTGGGCCACTCCCTCCTTTCACATAAACGCACACAATGCAGGGCTCTCCCTGGATTTAAAAGAAAAGTCCTATGACCATTCCAATATTTTCTAACCACTCAGTGGGAAAACTTTCTGGTTAATCCGGTGTTGTTATGGCAGAGAGCAAATGCCCCTATTAAGCGGAATGGGAATATACGATAACAGTCTTTAACAATTTTCTAAATGTTCACCATACAACTAAGCTAAATATCACTAGACATACATTTTAAACGGTGGGGGAACAAGGATTTCAGATCTTAAATACCCACAAACAGTTAATAGAATTTTAAGCCAAAAAGATCTGATAATACCACCAAAAGATTACTTCCAACAAATCTACTCCACTCAACTCGCCTCCACTTCCCTTATGAAGAGTATCACACATAAGGTTAAATTACTCGCTCTTAACTGATCAGCGCAAAACTCCAGGCCCCAATGGATATACTGCAGAGTTCTTTAAACTGCTTACCTTCCAAATTGTGCCACTTCTTATAGACGTTTACAATAAAAAACTTAATGAAGGAGTAATAGTATTCAATTTTGCAGATTATACCACCTTAATCTGTAAACCAGATAGACATGCTGAATTGCCAAGCTCCTATAGATCTATATCTAAAGTATAACCTAGAGTATAAAATACCCATCAAAATATTTGCTTATAGATTACAAACACAAGCCTTACTTCACACCAGCTGTGTTTATCAAAAATCGGCAATCCACTAAGGGAATTCATATAGCATTACCTGCTACAGCGGCTAAATCAGGGAGGAGAAGGCCTAATGCCTTGCTGCTCAGTTTAGGTTTCAATAATGTTTTTATTAAATAAAGAATCCAAGAAAAAAACTGACAAAACAGTATGGGCCTAATCAAATTAGAAATCATTTCCATAAGAGATGCACTTACATATCACATTTATAATTTAATGAAAATACAGGTTAAGAATAAGTTAGTTATTAAGATAAAATAGTCAAATAATACTATAATTACTTAATCAATCGTTTCAACCTTATAACTTTATAACAAGGAGATAAAACCCCTCTCTAGCCTATGATATTGTAAAATAGAGGTATCATTGTGGTCAGTATAGTTCATGAACCAAACAATTAAATAAGGGACCCAAACACTGAGTATTATAATAGGGGAAAAATGAAACAAGAAAAAAACATAAAATGACCAATAAGACTAAGAGACATACTTTAATACAATTAACAACATACCAGAGCCATAGAGACAAGGGGCAGGGACAGAGGAAGAGAGTCCTGACATATTAAAACAATTAAAGTCAGGCAGACTCAGGGTATACCATGGCTGCCAGATCTTAGTGGAGCACGAGATTGAGTCAGACAAGATCACTGCTAATTTCTTAAAAAGAATCCCCCAAGAATTGGAGTAACCATCTCGACGCCATGCTTGAAGATCAAAACCCTTTTTAAAGGGGCCATTACTGATACTACTGTAATCTGAGAGAAACTTTAATATCCACTGGGGGAAAGGGAGGGCTGAAACACTGAGCCTCTTCTTTCCCAGTCTATGTGTAAAACTCTTCTATCACTCATGGCAGACAATGAAGATATGAGGATATAGGGAAATATGTAAAAGCCATATCATTATACCTATGTATCACCTCACATAACTTTCCTAATGCAGGCATCCTCTAGTAGTAGTAATTGCCCAAAATGTAACCACCTGAAGGCTGATTTAGAAACATAAAAACATAGAAGGTTGACGGCAGAAGGAGATCATACGGTCCATCTAGTCTGCCCTTATGTATATACTGTATGTATCTTAGGATATCCCAGGCATGTTTCACTGCCTATGGAAATGTCACCATAATATTTCCAGCATAAAGTATCAATATACTAAAACAACTTTATAACATTAACTCCTGAATAGGTGATAATCATAAAACTGGACTTATAGGGAGTTAGAATAGATAAGTTGGTGAGACGTTTAGCTGTTATCATATCTTCAGTAGCTAAAAAATCTATACTACAAATTTGGATCTCAAGCAAAATCACCTTCAATGCGATTATTTCTTAAAAAACTCCAGTTTGTGTTCAAAACAGAGGACAGAGGCTGCCATTGATAAGGAAAAATACCGAAATATTTTCTTAGTTTGGGAATATTTTATTAATACTTTGACACCACAAGCAAAACGGTCTCTGAAAAGGTACTTTGAAAACACAACTTTTCATCAAGAATGGTCAAAATGGATCAGCCAATTTCATAAATTGTCCACATGATCATAATTCTGATGTGTAGATAAATATGTGCCAATTGCTGTTCTGTTCACCATCAGCCATATCTACCTAAGGACTTTCATCATACCTAGTTAAATCCTTTTTTCACTTCACATGACGTACTTATGATATATGATTTATGTGCCGTTTTGATTCTTTCAATAAGTTGGTGGGTGGGCATCAATAGGAGCTGGTCGTACACAGATCACTCTCACCTGCGTCATAACCAGAGCTGCAGGTGCGTCGGTAAGGTAAGTGGACTTTTCCTTTACCAGCCCCACATTCACTCCAAAAGATGGACATATATTTCCTTCCACTTTTGAGGAAAAAATGTGTGTCTTATGGAGCGCAAAATTCTGGGAAAAGTCTACCACGACCTGCCACTCCCTCCTCCCCATGACCCACTCACTCTTCTTTCTAGATCAGTGCTACTCTAAACTCTAATTCTAAATCCTAGACTCCTAAAGCATTTTTTCACAACCAGTGGTACATGTACTACTGGTGGTATACAACATACTTGTAAAATGGGGTTTGCAAGGTTGCATGCAGGGAGCTCCAGCAATAAGGATGGACATGGAAACATGGAAAATGGTACTTGGAAAAAAAATATTGGAGACCTCTGCTGTAAGGCTATGTTCACACCTACAGTATGTATTGTGCTTCCATTATACTAAGTGCAGGCATTTTGTGGGAGATTTAAGCATTGTATTAAAATATGTGCTGCACCTTGTTTGCACAGTTATTAAATGGTTAAAGCCCCCTAATGCAAGACACGCGTGAGTAAAGTACAGTATACACGTTTCCATAGATCTTTAGGAGCTTTTGCCAGTGTTGCATAAATAATGCTGCATGTAAAGTTTCCCAACACAAAGCATAATGCAATGTATATGTGAACTGGCTAATTGAAAAAAAACTAAATGTACTTCCTTGTAATCTATTCTTCTTCTTTCTTGACTAGAATCTCCTTTAAGTGGCACCCTGGAATGGCTGCCTATAAAAAGAGTTCTCCCTTTCTCTTGCAACACTAGCCCTAGTATACTTGTAGAGAACTGCCCTTGTATATACAGTGGTTTACAATGAGGCAACATTTAATGTATGTTTTGCTTTACAGGTGCTAATTTTATGTCCTAAAATGTAAAGAATACCATTTAAAATTTAAAAGAAAAACCAGGTTGGCAACTCCAAGACAAAATAATCAGATTCAAACTTACCTTGTGCAATGCAGGGGCCAATACTGGCAGCAGGAACCCATTGTAGATATAGTCCACCAGCTGGGCCTGTATAAGTGGATGAGCCACCTGGAATTATAACAACTGTATTAAAGGTATTTTTCATGAAACAATATATATTTAATTCATTTTCAGCTGAAGAAAATGAAAACATGTTCCCTATGCCAGTCAATATGCTACAGATCTTTTGCAAAGGTTTCTGTACACATGTTCCACAGATACTATAGAATTATTAAAAGATAATTATGTAATAATACCATTTTGTGAGTACTCACCTGAAAAATGGGTATTGTTGGTGTGCCACACACCCCGCTTCACCTTTAAATATTCATCCATTATTGGGTTAATACACCGCAGGTGACGTAGTGCAGAGAGGAAGTCTTGTAACGAGCCCCCTTCCGGCCTATATATACCTGGTACCTCCCTTCAATCACCAGTATATTTAAAAAGCAGAAAGACAAGGTACCAGTATTCCACCAGTACCCTCAAAATCAAATTTGATATAAACAAAAAGCTTCACCATATAAAGGCTTCGGAACTACCGAAAAGGGTGGGAGTGAAGCGGGGTGTGTGGCACACCAACAATACCCATTTTTCAGGTTAGTACACACACCCCGCTTCACCTTTAAATATTCATCCATTATTGGGACATCCAAAAGCAGTGTCCCCAAGGGCTGGGCAACTAAAGGCCAGGTGAAGCATAACTTAAATGACTGCAGTCTGCAGAACCTTGCGGCCAAAAACAGCATCCGCTGAGGCTCGCACATCAACTTTGTAAAACTTAGAAAAAGTATGAACAGAAGACCAAGTGGCGGCCTTACAAACTTGTTCAACAGAAGCTTGGTGCTGAAAAGCCCAAGACGCCCCAATGGCGCGAGTAGAATGAGCAGTGATACGAAAAGGGGGAACTTTCCCCTTAGCAGAATAGGCCGCAGTAACGGCCTGACGTATCCACTTGCTAATGGCAGATTTGGCTGGTGCCAAACCCTTCTTAGGCCCATGGGGCACAACAAAAAAGGAATCCGTCCTACGAAAAGGAGACGTGATAATTAAGTAGTACTTAACACAGCGTACTACATCCAAGCAATGCAACACCCTCTCTTTGTCATTCTTAGGATTAGGACATAAGGAGGGAAGAACAATGTCTTGGTTCAAATGAAAAGCAGAAACAACCTTGGGAAGAAAGTCTGGCTTGAACCGAAAGACCACCTTATCCTGATGCCTCTCAAAGTAAGGCGCCTGGATAGTTAAGGCCGCCAACTCTGAGACACGCCGGACCGAAGTGATAGCTACCAAGAAGACAATCTTCTGAGTCAGGGTAGACAAAGCAATATCTTGCAAAGGCTCAAAAGGAGGAGCCTGAAGAGCAGAAAGAACCAAATTCAAATCCCAAACCGGGAGTAATGGTTTCCTGGGAGGCCGCACATGCGTAACCCCCTGGAAAAAGGTTTTAACCAAAGGTTTAAGCGCAACACGCTTCTGAAAAAAGATAGATAAGGCAGAAACTTGCCCTTTCAACGTACTAAGCTGAAGACCAGAGTCCAGCCCTGATTGTAAAAACTCCAGAATCCTGGAGACTGAAAAGACCCTACAAGGAAAAGATCTTATCTCACACCAAACGATATAGGCTTTCCAAGTCCTATAGTAGGTGATGGAAGAAGATTTCTTCCGGGCACTGATCAAAGTCTTAATGACTGAATCAGAAAGACCCTCCTCCTTCAGGATGGAGGTCTCAGCAGCCAGGCCGTCAAACCCAGCGCTGGTAAATTGGGGTAACACAATCGACCCTGAGTGAGCAGATCGGGCCGAAGAGGCAGAACGACTTGGTCCACTGCCAGCCGAACGATGTCTGCGAACCACACTCGCCTTGGCCACCTTGGGGCCACGAGAACGGCGGACACCCTTTCCAGAGCCAACTTCCGAAGCACCCTGCCTAGCATGGGTATCGGAGGAAACAGGTATAGAAATCCCAGATCCCCCCAGCTCAGGGACATGGTGTCCACTGCCAGGGCCAGAGGATCCTGGGAGAGCGACACGAAGTTCGGGAGCCTGCAATTGTGACGGGAGGCAAACAGGTCCACCTCCGGTGTCCCCCATTGGAGACATAGTGAGCGAAACACCCGAGGATGGAGAGCCCATTCTCCCAGACGGGGAGAGCCCCTGCTTAACCGGTCCGCTTCCTGGTTCTCCACACCTGGAATGTATACCGCCGAGAGACAAGGAACATGGGCCTCTGCCCAGGTCAGGATCAGGGACACCTCCCTGAGAGCACTCAGGCTGCGAGTCCCTCCCTGATGATTGATGTAAGCAACCGCTGTTCGATTGTCTGAACGCACCTGGACCGGAAGGCCCAGGACATGCTGAGTCAGGAGAGCAAGCACCTGACGGATGGCTCTCAGTTCCAGAATATTGATGGGTAAGTGGGCCTCCTGAGGTCCCCATTGCCCCTGGAACTGCAGCTCCTTCCAGAATCCGCCCCATCCCGTCAGACTGGCGTCCGTGGTGACAATTTCCCAAAGAGGGGTCAGGAAGACCTGCCCTTTACGAGATTGGTCGAGACCAACCACCACTGGAGGGACTGCCGGACCCGGGAGGACAACTGGAAGGGCTGATCCAACGACCGAGGCCGTCGGTCCCAGGACGCCAACAGATAAAGCTGAAGCGTCCTCGTGTGGAATTGAGCAAAAGGAACTGCCTCGAAGGAGGCAACCATCAACCCTACCAGCCTCATCCCCAGACGGATGGACGGCCGAGGATTGGAGAGTAGGACCCGAGCCAACTCCTGAATCAGATGAATTTTGGACTGGGAAAGAAACACTCTGTGTTGATGAGAGTCCAACTGCATCCCCAGGAAGGTCACTACCCTGGCCGGAGCGAGGGAGGACTTGGGGAAGTTGATCACCCAACCAAAGCTTTCCAGCGTGGAGACCACCATGCTGGTGTCTGTCTCTGATTGATTGAGTGACAGAGCCATGATGAGAAGGTCGTCCAAATAAGGTACGACACGAATGCCCCGAGATCGGAAAATGGCCATGACCCCTGCCAGCACCTTGGTGAACACTCTTGGAGCTGAGGTAAGGCCAAACGGAAGTGCCACGAATTGATAATGCTGATCCTTCACCACGAATCGAAGAAAACGTTGGTGAGCGCGGCAGATGGGAACATGAAGGTAAGCATCCTTGATGTCTATGGACGTCATGAAGTCCCCATGCCGAAGAGAGCCGACGGCAGTACGCAAACCTCCGAAACCGGATGAACCTGTTGAGTAACTTCAGGTCCAAGACGGGACGAACTGACCCATCTTTCTTGGGGACTGCGAATAGATTGGAGTAGAAACCGAGGCCCATCCCTAAGCGCGGTACCGGCCAGATGACCGACATCTCTAGTAGATACTTTACTGACGCCAGGAGCCCCTGTGCGGTGAAAGGATCGATGGGCACCCGAGACCGAAAGAACCGTGAAGGAGGGCCCCCTGGATTACAGATCTGACCGCCAATAGAAGAAGGGCCGAAGCGCACACCGGGCGCATTGTAGACCCAGCATAACTAAAACCATGGCGAGCATACTGGTCAATCCGACGATCCTCCCCATCTTTAGGGACAGTGGTCTCAGCCGACTGTACCATAGCGTTGCTAGAGAGCCCTAGTACAGGGGTATCGACTTCAGGAGGAATGGACCAAAGCTTCACCAATTCTGGCGGAAAGGGATAACGCCTTTCCCAACTGGAAGGGATTCCAGATAACCGCGTGGGATGTTCCCATTCCTTAAGGACCACCCTCTCAAAGTGGTGCTGTCTGGGAAAAACCCAACGCGGCTGAGGCTCTTTAAACAACTGGCCCCTTGGCAGGGTGACAGCCTCAGGCGGATCTAAATTCAGAATTTCAAACATTTGAGCCAAAATGAAGGGGGTGTCAAGGACAACCCCCGCCGACCAATCGCCAATCGCATCAGCCTCAAGCTGATCTGCCGGCTCATCTGACTCCAAGAGGAATTCCTCCTCATCCGGGGAGCCATCGGACCATTCCACAGGCTCACATAATTCGTCCTATGGAGCCGAAGATACTGGAGTCAGGTGCTTCCGTTTCGCAGGGGCCTTCAACCCCGCTTTAACGGGCAATACTTTCCGAAGGCTGGCCAATTTTGCCGCCACCTCGGATTGCGAATCCCCACTTTTGACAGTGTCATGCGGGGTCCGGAACAGGGAGGGAGAGGCAGGAGATGATGGAAGTTGCGACGGGCCAGCAGCCGGATCAAAAGACTGACGCGCAATACTCTGTTTTGCACAAGGAATGCAAATAAAGACATCATCAGCTGGGAGCGCAGCCCCACATTTTACACACCCCCTGGACGGCTCTGACGAGTCATTTCTGGTAGTAACAGAAGCCTCCATATTGGTGATTTATGGTATCGCAAATACTGGGATTTTTAAGGCATAAGCCAACCCGGGATGCCCCCTTATAAACAAATTGTCCCGGAAGGGAGGGTTTTTGCTATAAAAATACTTTTTTTTTTTTTTAAGAAAAGGTCCCCCTTAATAATCTCAATATATATATATATATATGTATATATATATATTAAATGTGTAACTTCATATATAAAGAAATATCCCCCTTTTTCTTTTCTAAAAAAGAAAGATTAGCCAGGCAACATAGAGCCGGAGGGCCGCTATAATCAGGGATCCCAGGATTTGAAAGGAAAGAAACAAACCATCAGATCCCTATATGAGTGTAACACATGCAGCATGTCTTTATGCACAATCATAATATAAAACAATAATATGATAAGAGTGCTTCCTTAAAAAGATGGGAACATGAAGGTAAGCATCCTTGATGTCTATGGACGTCATGAAGTCCCCATGCCGAAGAGAGCCGACGGCAGTACGCAAACCTCCGAAACCGGATGAACCTGTTGAGTAACTTCAGGTCCAAGATGGGACGAACTGACCCATCTTTCTTGGGGACTGCGAATAGATTGGAGTAGAAACCGAGGCCCATCCCTAAGCGCGGTACCGGCCAGATGACCGACATCTCTAGTAGATACTTTACTGACGCCAGGAGCCCCTGTGCGGTGAAAGGATCGATGGGCACCCGAGACCGAAAGAACCGTGAAGGAGGGCCCCCTGGATTACAGATCTGACCGCCAATAGAAGAAGGGCCGAAGCGCACACCGGGCGCATTGTAGACCCAGCATAACTAAAACCATGGCGAGCATACTGGTCAATCCGACGATCCTCCCCATCTTTAGGGACAGTGGTCTCAGCCGACTGCACCATAGCGTTGCTAGAGAGCCCTAGTACAGGGGTATCGACTTCAGGAGGAATGGACCAAAGCTTCACCAATTCTGGCGGAAAGGGATAACGCCTTTCCCAACTGGAAGGGATTCCAGATAACCGCGTGGGATGTTCCCATTCCTTAAGGACCACCCTCTCAAAGTGGTGCTGTCTGGGAAAAACCCAACGCGGCTGAGGCTCTTTAAACAACTGGCCCCTTGGCAGGGTGACAGCCTCAGGCGGATCTAAATTCAGAATTTCAAACATTTGAGCCAAAATGAAGGGGGTGTCAAGGACAACCCCCGCCGACCAATCGCCAATCGCATCAGCCTCAAGCTGATCTGCCGGCTCATCTGACTCCAAGAGGAATTCCTCCTCATCCGGGGAGCCATCGGACCATTCCACAGGCTCACATAATTCGTCCTGTGGAGCCGAAGATACTGGAGTCAGGTGCTTCCGTTTCGCAGGGGCCTTCAACCCCGCTTTAACGGGCAATACTTTCCGAAGGCTGGCCAATTTTGCCGCCACCTCGGATTGCGAATCCCCACTTTTGACAGTGTCATGCGGGGTCCGGAACAGGGAGGGAGAGGCAGGAGATGATGGAAGTTGCGACGGGCCAGCAGCCGGATCAAAAGACTGACGCGCAATACTCTGTTTTGCACAAGGAATGCAAATAAAGACATCATCAGCTGGGAGCGCAGCCCCACATTTTACACACCCCCTGGACGGCTCTGACGAGTCATTTCTGGTAGTAACAGAAGCCTCCATATTGGTGATTTATGGTATCGCAAATACTGGGATTTTTAAGGCATAAGCCAACCCGGGATGCCCCCTTATAAACAAATTGTCCCGGAAGGGAGGGTTTTTGCTATAAAAATACTTTTTTTTTTTTTTTTTTTAAGAAAAGGTCCCCCTTAATAATCTCAATATATATATATATATATATATATGTATATATATATATTAAATGTGTAACTTCATATATAAAGAAATATCCCCCTTTTTCTTTTCTAAAAAAGAAAGATTAGCCAGGCAACATAGAGCCGGAGGGCCGCTATAATCAGGGATCCCAGGATTTGAAAGGAAAGAAACAAACCATCAGATCCCTATATGAGTGTAACACATGCAGCATGTCTTTATGCACAATCATAATATAAAACAATAATATGATAAGAGTGCTTCCTTAAAAAGATGGGAACATGAAGGTAAGCATCCTTGATGTCTATGGACGTCATGAAGTCCCCATGCCGAAGAGAGCCGACGGCAGTACGCAAACCTCCGAAACCGGATGAACCTGTTGAGTAACTTCAGGTCCAAGACGGGACGAACTGACCCATCTTTCTTGGGGACTGCGAATAGATTGGAGTAGAAACCGAGGCCCATCCCTAAGCGCGGTACCGGCCAGATGACCGACATCTCTAGTAGATACTTTACTGACGCCAGGAGCCCCTGTGCGGTGAAAGGATCGATGGGCACCCGAGACCGAAAGAACCGTGAAGGAGGGCCCCCTGGATTACAGATCTGACCGCCAATAGAAGAAGGGCCGAAGCGCACACCGGGCGCATTGTAGACCCAGCATAACTAAAACCATGGCGAGCATACTGGTCAATCCGACGATCCTCCCCATCTTTAGGGACAGTGGTCTCAGCCGACTGTACCATAGCGTTGCTAGAGAGCCCTAGTACAGGGGTATCGACTTCAGGAGGAATGGACCAAAGCTTCACCAATTCTGGCGGAAAGGGATAACGCCTTTCCCAACTGGAAGGGATTCCAGATAACCGCGTGGGATGTTCCCATTCCTTAAGGACCACCCTCTCAAAGTGGTGCTGTCTGGGAAAAACCCAACGCGGCTGAGGCTCTTTAAACAACTGGCCCCTTGGCAGGGTGACAGCCTCAGGCGGATCTAAATTCAGAATTTCAAACATTTGAGCCAAAATGAAGGGGGTGTCAAGGACAACCCCCGCCGACCAATCGCCAATCGCATCAGCCTCAAGCTGATCTGCCGGCTCATCTGACTCCAAGAGGAATTCCTCCTCATCCGGGGAGCCATCGGACCATTCCACAGGCTCACATAATTCGTCCTGTGGAGCCGAAGATACTGGAGTCAGGTGCTTCCGTTTCGCAGGGGCCTTCAACCCCGCTTTAACGGGCAATACTTTCCGAAGGCTGGCCAATTTTGCCGCCACCTCGGATTGCGAATCCCCACTTTTGACAGTGTCATGCGGGGTCCGGAACAGGGAGGGAGAGGCAGGAGATGATGGAAGTTGCGACGGGCCAGCAGCCGGATCAAAAGACTGACGCGCAATACTCTGTTTTGCACAAGGAATGCAAATAAAGACATCATCAGCTGGGAGCGCAGCCCCACATTTTACACACCCCCTGGACGGCTCTGACGAGTCATTTCTGGTAGTAACAGAAGCCTCCATATTGGTGATTTATGGTATCGCAAATACTGGGATTTTTAAGGCATAAGCCAACCCGGGATGCCCCCTTATAAACAAATTGTCCCGGAAGGGAGGGTTTTTGCTATAAAAATACTTTTTTTTTTTTTTTTTTTTTAAGAAAAGGTCCCCCTTAATAATCTCAATATATATATATATATATATATATATATATATATATATGTATATATATATATATTAAATGTGTAACTTCATATATAAAGAAATATCCCCCTTTTTCTTTTCTAAAAAAGAAAGATTAGCCAGGCAACATAGAGCCGGAGGGCCGCTATAATCAGGGATCCCAGGATTTGAAAGGAAAGAAACAAACCATCAGATCCCTATATGAGTGTAACACATGCAGCATGTCTTTATGCACAATCATAATATAAAACAATAATATGATAAGAGTGCTTCCTTAAAAAGCTTGCCCCCATAATCAGAGAATAAAGAAAAAGAAATCCCACTCTCGGCCCCACCAAAGCGGGGCCGCTTACCTGACAGGCAAAAACGCAAGACCGGAGGGACCATGTAGCAGCAGCAGCAGTAGAATAACAAACACATGTGCTGCAGTGCGCGCCCCCCCCACGTGACCTCTCTTAACAGAGACAGGAAGGAAGTGAGGCCGGGGCCACGCCCCCCCCCCCGCGTCACAGGGAGCGGCCCCCAACAACCAGGTCAGACGCGTCCTCGTGCGCGCCCATTCATTGAGGGATTGCCACCAGCTGCGCTGGTTCACGTACAGCCAGGCGGCGGAGGAGAGGGAAGCATAAGCGCAGCCACATAGGCTGCCGCACGGAGACAGCGGGGAAGGGGGAGGCGGGAGGGAACGCAGACTGAGGCGGCAAGCCCAACAGCTGAGCGCGGTCCGCTGCCCCGCCCCCATAAAGCTGACCAACACACTGGCCACTGATGAATTTCTAGAGGATCTGCCCGGAGCTCCAGCATATCATACAAAGCGCACCAAGCTGCGCAGTCTGCTTATATGCACAAAGTGAACACACACATGTAAAAGACAGCAATACAGTGAAACACTATACATAATACACAACCCTCTATACCCCCCCCCCCCCATAGTGAAGGGAGAAGGGACCGCAACGGGAGAGTAAGGGGCTAAGGGGACCCTCGGGACAGGGGCATCCCATTTCCGGATCACCATGCCGGATAGCCGCATTGCTCCCAAAAGAGGGGGTCGAGCGGAGGAGATAAGCTCCTAGGCACCTATAGTGCCATCTACCATTTGCCCGGTGAGCAGCCTAGGCTGGGAGGCTTCCAATCCACCATAAAGGTATACAAACTCAAACCGGGCAGAAATAGACCAAAAGGGGGGTGGCGGGGTAAGAATACCCCGGCCTACCTGTAAGCAGGAGACTTCCATCTTCTGACTTGTCAGCAAGCAGAGAGAAAAATACTGGTGATTGAAGGGAGATACCAGGTATATATAGGCCGGAAGGGGGCTCGTTACAAGACTTCCTCTCTGCACTACGTCACCTGCGGTGGATTAACCCAATAATGGATGAATATTTAAAGGTGAAGCTGGGTGTGTGGCACACCAAGAATACAACATTTTGTATTTGTTGGTGCATTTACATTTGCATATTTAATTTAGACCTACATTGTTTTGTAACATAGTGTAACATAGTGAATTAAGCACCAAAGGAACTTATGTGCATGGTGGAGACTCTTGACAAGCACACTGTAGAATAGGGGGTTCATTTCTCAGCACACATAGGCTGTTTGTGGTGTGTGTGTTCTCCGCCCCCTTTTTTTACTCTCTTTTCTCTCTTACATGTTTCCCTTTCCCTCACCGTTTCCTTTGCACCTAGTGTTTGCTAGCCACCTCCAGGCTAATATTTTCCTTTTTTGTGGTAGCGGTTATCCTAAGAACCATATTCACCCCATCTACGTACTTGTACAATGGGAGATTTAGTTTCTTGTCTCATAAAACCGTTCCTCTCCTAACTCCCAGTTGTCATACCACTGCAAGTTAAGTGGCACAGACAACCAATATGTAAATGCTTTGGGTGCTTATACATTAATGGGCATGAGTTTTACAGTGTATATACTAAATGTTATTGCTTATGTATGTCTGATCTTGGCAAAGTCAGCTAGGTGGTGACAATCAGCAGAGCAAAGAGGAGCTTCAGGTGGCGGTACGCCTAGTCCTGGGCAAGCAACCAACCCACGGGAACCAGAATCTACTGGCAGGTCTGGATAATCACTGAGGTCTCAGTGAGGGAGAACAGACTGCGCTGCAGGCACCACCAGAGTTGCTCTCCAGATGTTGGAAGCCACCTAGGATGAAGAGGCGGGGTACTTGGAGGTATGCAGCCCAAGGATCAGGGGCCACAGATAGAGGCTTGTGGTAAAAATGCAAGCCGGAGGTCAAAAGACAGTCAGCACAGAAACAAAGTCAAGCCATGGACAATCCAAGTAAGTCCAAAGGTTAATCCAAAGCTATAGTCCAGGAGGAAAGGCAGGGTCAAACACTGTAGAACAATGCTGCTACAAAATTTCCAGATGCATGGTTGTACTGATGTGTGCGCAGGCATATAAGTGGCCCTTAGAAACAGATTTGCACATGTGTGTTTTTTCGCACATAGGAACATGCCCGAGCATGTGCTTCTGGAAATCCGGAAAGATGCCTGACAGATTTCCTGGACACACCACACCTAATGACCTTGTAGGAGCAATAGAGATTAATGTAGAACTTCAGTCTAAAGTTGACCCCTTGCCCTGCCCCCTACCCTGGCGCAGAGGCAGGACGGGAAGAACAGCGCGGGGCTGTGCACAGCCGAGAAGGGAAACGAGTGATGCCGGCACTTGAGAAAACGGTAAGATTTACGGGCCTCTCAGACTCCAGAGTGAGTTTTGGTCCACTTTAATAATATTTGTTGTGATTTGTCCTCTTGGAACTTATCCCAAAACTAAAAATAAGATCTTAATTTGAAGACAAATGCCAGGTTAACAATGTTATTTTGTATGCCATAACTATGTATTAGGCACATGTATTATGGTTGTAATGTGGAAACAGAATGAATCTTGCAAAACATGTTGACAAATCTACAAGTGATCTGTGGCTGATCATTCCTGTATTTTCTATTCTGTCTAGTAGCTAACATCTTTGAACAAAATATTCAGTGATGAAAAACAATTTAATTAATTCTAGCTAGTAACTGAATTGGATTTCTAAGAAACCAATTATTGCTCCTTTTAGGTCACCTGTGACTATTAACTGTCATCATTCAGGTTGTCATGACCGCACTGTTGACATTTTCATCTTCACATAAAATGGAAGTGTATAGGGTCAGCCTTTATCTGCTGATGACATTGGCTGCCCAGGTCTCGCCTGTTCTGACATGGTACATAGTTATCAGGGATTTTTTTTTGGTTGTGCTGCCAAGTGTTCAAAGCTATATCATGATAAAAAGAATTGCTGGAAAAACAGAACACTAAAGAGAAAGTAAAAGAATGACACAGAATGATTTAAACAAAGTTAGTAAAGCATTAACTGTAAATTAGGACAGCAATGTTCTTCTGTAATTCCATAACATTGGAGTACTGGCTAACCTACGTACAGAATTCTAAACATCCTACACATCTCTAAGGGGGAAGTAAATATGTGCAGGAGTGCAGACCAAGTGACAAAGCCTAGGCTTGCCAGGGCTTGTTAAGCAGCAGGTAATCCCAAATTGGGATACCCCTGGAGGAGGGCAGAGGGTGTTTAGTGTACCTAAGGTATCTTTTGACTATAGGTCTGCTTTAAGACTGCTCTCCAGCCAAAATTCTAGACTCAGATAGGGGAGAAATACATGCAAGCCAATAATGAGGGAGTATATCAGAAAAGTAGTATTGGAGATGGAAGATGGAAAAGGGGCTATAATGTGTCTCAATGGCAAGAACATAATACACATACATAATTTATTAAAGTGCACAGTGAATTTCCGAACAGGAGATGACTCACACTAGGAACACTTGCACCCCTATGCTTTAAAATGTTTCATATGTTGATGGCATATAAGACATTTATTTAGTAGCAGATGTACAATTAAATGCATCATGTTGGGCGGCATCTGTTGACACTTCTTCTGACTTTGGGGAATAAAGGTTGTAAATAGTTTAAACAAACATGTTAAGTTTTGCAATATCAGTGTCGGACTGAGATGCCTGGGGCTCACCGGACTCTGGAATCCATCCCACAATTAGATGCAAGTATTATCGGCTTACATTTAGGGCCCTTGCACAGAAACTTTATTCCAGACTGTACTGTCTCTGTGTGTGCACTTGGGCTGCCACAAATAAGCTATACATAGTTCAGGTCTTGGTGGTGAAAGCCCCCAAATGGGTCCCTGGTACCAGGGACTCACCGAGGGATTTCCTTCTGAACACGTGGACCAGTCCAATCCTGTGCAATATAGTAGTGCTGGTTATTTCTAATCTAAAAGACTCATCGTTGTTGTGAAGGTGCCCAATGACTTCAATGGGCAGGATTTTCTTTTCCCAGTATTCCTGTTATCAATGTAATATTTCAAATGATGTCTTACATAAGCTAACTGTAAATCTTCTTTTCTTTGTAAAAGACCATGTTGCTCATATGATGTGTCTTTATGTGTGTAATTGATGTTCGGGACACACTTTGAGATTTGACATTTAAGGTGCAAGATATTGAAGAACCCATGTCAAGACAATTATAATGTTTTTAGGTTTTTCAACCTTTGCGGTAAACGGGGCTTAACTTCAAGCAAAAATTCAAACTACATAACAGCCTTTTGAAAAAGGTCAGAGGAAAATCATTGTTGAGTACAATGATAGTGAGGGAGGGGAATTACCAGAGAAGCACCATATAACACAAAGGAGTTAAGTAACACAAACTTCTATAAGGAAATATATTTTCAGCCCAAAGTAATAATGTCACAGCAATCTTTAAATGTTCTTTAGTATCCAAATGAGCATGGCAATACAAACAATAGGCTTAGAATTTAAACAAATCATTTCTGGGTTGGATGCAATTATCATATTATATCATCCAATGATAAAATAAAATAAAACCTAATTAGCGACCTGCAGTGCTAAAGGGAAATTTGACTGATGGGGAGTTCTTGGCACATCGATCTAGTTGAAGACCATGCTGCTTGTTTGTGTATGCGCTGCCAACGTGACATAATAAATCAACACAAAGCAATGGAAAAAATTGTATAGTATTTCTGAGATGGAAAATAGATTCTAACCTGTATAACTGCATTGCAGAACTCAAGAGAATTCATGAACTGGATAAGTGTTGGAATTTGGAGCCAGTCCTCTTTGACTATACAATGCCACTCTTCCCCCTTGTCTTCCAGCTTTGTAGGTAATGAGGAGTAGAGGCCACTCAGTCCTGTTGCCAGTACCTGTAAACAAAAGCATGGTAGAGTGTAACTAAATTATCATTAAAATAGGCAAAATCACTGGCAAACTGCAGTTATGTGGGTCATGGCCTATTGGTTAGGGATTTGTTCTTGTGACCAAAGGGTTGCAGTATCCGTTCCCAGCTGCGGCATGATTAAAGTGCTCTTGAGCAAGGCACTTAACCCCCACCCGCTCTGGGGTGGGTTCACTACTGTGTGATTATGTTGCACCTTTGCATAGATTGCATAGCATACATTGGTCATATGAGCACATCATGTTGGTGACAGGGTCTGTAGAGTTCCTTTTTCTAGATTATCGTTGTTTCTTTTTTACTTTGTGAAATACACTACAGAGAATATTGATCTAGTGTTATTTTTCTATTTTCACAGAGCCATCATTTGTGGGAAATGAATTTGGAGCAATCTGCTGCTTCTATAAGACACAGTAAAAGTATCTTGTCTCAGAATAGAATTGATTCTAACTGGATTTAGAACATTTCCTACACTGACTCCATCTGTACCTCCTGCAAATTGGAAGAGGGCACAGCTGTGCCTACAAATGGAACCGCAGGCTAACATTAAGATAAATGTTCCTACTGTCTATATTTACACATTGTCTTCAGAGTTTAGTGATTATTGAGTTCTACCTGTCAGGATGACAAAGAATGCACTATTAGGTTATTGCTGTGTTTCTCAACTTATTATTATATTAGGACTAGGGATGAGCGAACCTGGTGAAAATTGGGTTGGTCAAGTTCGACAGAAGTTTGGTTCGGGTCCACAGACTCAACCCGAACCCCAATGAAGTCAATTGGGACCCGAATTTGGGGTACCAAAAATGGCTGTAAAATGGGGATAGCAAAGGCTAGAGGAGAAAAAATTCAAGAAACACATACATAAATGAAAAAAATCGAAATATGTTTTTACGGGGGTTGGAGGCCAAATATATAAACTTATACATATATACATAAATAAATAAATACATAAATTAATAAAATTATTTATATAAAAATATTTTACAGGTGTCAGAGGTTCGAGGGGGGGAGTTGGGGGAGGCGGTTTTGGAGGTGTATGTGGTGGTGTAAGTGGAAGAGTAATAATTTTCTATAAAATACAAAAATAAATTGCTGTCATTTTCACAGTACAATTTATAAAGCCATTCCTTACCTAGGGTTAAAACCACTTAAATGTACACTACTTGCTGTTTGATTACAGAAAACTTAAAGGGATTTTTCACACGAATTTTAAAATACATAGAGACACAGCATGCCTTTTGATGTTGCCATTCCATAGTGTGTCAGCTGCCTGTGGCCAGACGGAGGGAGAAACATGCTGCAGCCCCCGGCCGCTCCTGCCTACCCCCATAACAAATGTAGTGCAATCGCCCGACCATACGGGAGCCAGAGATGCGGCAGTTCCCCTGCCTAAGTGTCTTGCTGCATCCCTCCCTCCTGCTCTCTCCAATCCAGTCACCCTGAACGCGTGGGAGCCAGAGATGCGGCAGTTCCCCACCCCTCAGTGCAGTGCTGTGTGCCCCCTTCCTTCTCTTTCCTCTCTGGTCCCCGGCCCCCCCTGCTCCTGACTGGGGCAGTTCCCTGGCAGCGGCGGAGGTAAATGAGGATGCAATTGTGTGTGTGTGTGTGTGTGTGTGTTTTGCTGTGAGGTGTGTGTGATTAGGTTTGTGTATGTACATGCGATTGTGTGTGTGTGTGTGTGTGTGTGTGTGTGTGTGTGTACGTGTGATCGCGTTTATGTGTGTGTACGTTTGTGAGTGTGTACGATCATGCCTGTGTGTGTATGGTGGGGCATGTGCATAATTTTTTCTTCTTATTAATACAAAGTATATTTATTGATATATTTTATTAGGATTCATTACTTCAAAATGTATTTTCAGGTGGTAAAAACTATCTGGCCTTGGAGGGCTTCCCTTTTTCCAGTCACAAGGCCATGTGGGCATCCATTGCTATTATGTTATCAGTGGTTTGATGCTCAAATGTATGCTAGTTAGGTCAGCTTTATGGGTGGCAGCTCGTAAATAGGAAATGGGAATAATTCAGCCCACAGGACCCCATGTGATAGAACCTTCCTGTGGTCAGTTAAGATCATCCCTATTACAACAAGAACATGTCCCCGTACCCTTGCTGGTGGTGCGGTCTTACCCCTCTTACAGTAATACATATTTGGTGGGAATGTGTGCATATCAAGAATCTTTGGCAATATATACTAACCCTGGTAGAGAAAGAGGTGGGAATAAATATCCCTTTGTGTAAGCCGCAAATTCTCTTAAATTTCCCAACCGCAGACTACCCTATAGATACACGATTTTTAATCAACCTGATTATAATGGGCACAAAACATTACATAATCAAACATTGGCGCAAAACAAACCCCCCCTCCCCTAAAAAATGGAAGGAAGAGATGTTAAAAACCATAGAAATTGAATCTGTGCTGACGGGACACCAGGTCTCTACTTCAGGAATTTGGGGAGAGGATTAAAAGAAAAAGATTGACGACTGTGAATATTCGTTTGACAAATAAGTAAGCTAGGCAGAACGAGGGTGTACAGGTGCCTGCACACGTATTAAACTACGTGTATTTAGGTTTTTATACTACAAATGGTAATACACTCTACAATTATTTATTCTTATTCTTATTCTTACCCGTGGCAACAGGTTGGGGAGGCGGGGGGCATAGGGGGGGGCTTCCGGGGGGAAGGCTTCACGGGAGGGAGGGGGAAAGGGACACATAGGGAATCTCACAAATAGGCTCCACAGTTAGTAAACCGGGTAAAACACACTCTACCGCCAACTGTACGTAAGCAGATTAAACCTGGCAATGATGTTAAAGTGATCTTCCCAATAGAGATGATCGACTCTGAAAAAGGCTATGAAGATCTAAACTGAGCCAAAAAAAAAAAAAAAAAAGAAGATCATCCCTATAATTAACTGTATTTTGGGATGTTGGGATGTCATATAAAATGAAAAACCTCTGCCCCTTGGGCTATAACTCTAGTATTGGACTGGAGTGTCATGGGTCCACTAGTCAAACTAGTGACTGTGGGGGCCTACCCTACAGTTAAACACACACAGATATTTTGCCCACACTTTTGTATGTGAGTGGATAAACTGTGCTCTCCTGCGATAGAACAGTTACATCCAGTATTATATACTACTCCTATCATAGAAACATGAACAGCAAAATATGTATAGGAATAGGCAGTGCGTAGAAAAAAAATGATCTAATTTAAACTTGCATACACTTGGGATCATAATACACCTTAATCAGAACACCAGATGTAAAACAATGTCTAAAAAGGGCAGTACAAGGGTCCCTAAAATGATAACCAATGGGCAAAGGGTCAGATGAAAATGTCCAGCACTTCAAACTCAATGCAAATGCACAACTGTACAAATGACACTGGCAAACTACACCACTTACATCTCGTTCTGAGCATAGATTGAAATTTAACAGTGAGGAAGAGGCAGCATATACAAATGTGAAGCATATACAAATGTGAAGTCAGTCCCCAGTATTACCAGTGCATACACCCTATGTACCAGAGAAACACCCAGTCCCTGCTACAAATGTTCTATGCTCAGAAAGTCGGTTGAGTCACTTCTTGGGAATAGTGGGGCCCTGATGTGGGTTCGGGAGGAGGCTGAGAGGTGTCAGCCTATAGCGATAGATGCACTCCCGTGGATCCCCAAGCGAACACAACCTAAAGTTGTCTGCTTGATAGGTGGGATGGTTGTGAGCGAGACTAGTATCTAAATTGATATTTTATTAAATATATATTAAGTTTTTTTTGGGAATATTGTAGTTTGGAGGCATTTTGCCCCAATTAGCACCTTTATTAGGAAGATATATACTTATTGCACATGGTTACTTTACATGTTAGTTTTTGCACATGGTCACTTTATATAGTGTTTATCTATGGTATATTAGGGCATTAATATTTGTATTTATATTATTTGGGAAGATATGTTTATGATTTTTGTATTGTGGGGTTTGACATTATTTATTCATATGCTTTGAGTGGACGCATGTACTATGTATTAATTGATGTGTTTATACCAATATTATTGTGATTTCATATATCCTACAGATTTTACATAATCATTGGTGCTGTGTAGGTCCTGGGTCTGTTTTTTACTTGTATTTTTTTTTTTAAATGTGTTGTCATTGTGTTTTTTGTGTTTTATATTGTGTGATGGCCTAGTCTAGATAATAAAGATTTTTGTGATACAGATTAACCGGTTGAGTGCCCTGCTTCAAGTTGGACTCCTTGGTTAGGGTGTTCTTTAGTGGTTACTTTGTCACAGGTAATTTGAGAAGAGGGGCCCCGCCATATAGGCTGCCCCCCTTAGAACAGGCATGTCTCCACCAACCGTTTGCAAAGGCACTGATTATGTATATATATGGGGTACTAATAGACCAAACAGAAACACCACGAGGAGTTGGGAATGAGAATTAAGGAGGAGGATTGGAGGAAAATTTGGAATAACTTGAGGACAACATCCTTTAATGTTCTGGCGATGGAGAATGCTTTTATGATAGCATATAGGTGGTATTACACCCCAGCCAGACTCCACAGATGCTCCCCCACTCACTCCCCCCTGTGTTACAGGGGGTGTGGAGAGATAGGAGATTACCTCCATATGTGGTGGGAGTGCCCCGTGATCCAGGACTTGTGGAAAGAGGCATACAAAGTATTGTCCCGCGTCTTGGGGAAGTCTTGCTCCCCAAGCCCATTGGAGGCCCTGTTGTCATTAGACTTATGGTGACGGCTAACTGGAAGTCCGCAAAATTATCATGGCAGGAAGTAGAATCAAGAATGGCAAATATCATAGTAAATGAGCAAATGACAGCTTCAATCATGCTTCGCAGGGAGAGGTGTGATCAGGTATGGGATCCATGGCGGGAATATATGCGTAGAAGGTCGTAAAGGGGAAGCGCTTGCTTGGTGGGATTGACTGGAGGAGTTGGGAAGTGACTTGTAGTATCCCCGCCCCTTCCCCCCTCATGCAGGCCAGCATCGTCATCCCTCCCCCCCCACTTCCCCGCTTCAATTCTTCTTCTTTACCTGACCCATTCTGGTTTCTACCTTTCTCTTTCTTTAGTCTTGGTGTTTTAAAATATGTTAGTATGGTCCTAATCGTTCAGTGTGTTCTATAATTCCACCCCTTGCTTTGGAGGGACCTCAGTGGGGTTCTGTGGGGGTCCCACCCTTGGGAACCCCTGTCATGGGCAGGGTATAAGTACACAGCAAGGCAATTTTATTCCACCACCTGTGCGGGGGGAATCTGAGGGTGCCCTGTATAACTCCAGCAAATTGTTAGTCTGTATAAGATAAGCTGAGTGGACGACACCAATGTCCGTTTTATTGTTAAAGCAGGAACATACCTGTAACATGTACATTGTGATATGTTCTTTTTCTTGACTGGCAATAAAAATATAATAAGAAAGCCTGTTGAAACTTTTTTTATTTTTTGCATGGGAACTGCCCAAAGGGCCAGAATGTTCCTCACATTACTTTTCACAGTTATCACCATATTGTTTTTCATGCCATGCTAGGTGCACATCACTGGTTTCGGACCAAATGTCCATGCTGTTCCATTGTTTACCAATATCAGGAAAACACATTAACCAAATAAATTTCACCTGCCTTGACCACTGAGCTTTAGTTGTCTAGTGGCCTATCATAATTCCAAACAAAAAGCAACTGCCCGCCATATCAGAGAGGGTAAAAGCCACTAAAGTAGTGGGATTATGACTAGTGATGGGCAAGCTCGAGCCACAAAGTTCGAGTTTGTACTGAATTTTGTGCGTCTGGATCCCCAGACCTGAACACGGACTTCAGCCAGAAGTCCATGCCAGGGTATGGCATTTTCGCCTGAACACAGAAAAGCTGGTTGATGGGGAGGCAAGAAAAAAAATGACATTTACTCACCTGCGGCAGCGATTCCTCCCGCCAGCACAGCCGACAGTAGTATGCTGTGAGCTGTGGGAGCATCCAGACCTGCACCTGGAAGGTAAACAAGTCCTCTGGGCATTTATTTTTACTTTTGAGGACATTTACTCACCTGCAGCCATGATCCCTCCTGCCGTGTTTCCTCTTCACTGGGGGGGGGGAACTCTAAAGGCCAGCACTTCTGCCGCTGCCCGCCCACTAGCCCTGCCTTTTGTGGGCGGAGTGGAGGACGGCATCTATGACGACATCCACAACGTCATCACACACCCGCCCAAAGACGATCAGTAGTGCCGGTTGTTCAGTGGGGAGAGGGTTGGAGGAGCGAGGGGCTATGATCCCTTGCCTCCCCAGCCCCCCCTCCACCGATCACCCGGCAGCTGTCATCAGAGCTCCATGGGATAGGGTCGCTGCGGGACAGCGGAGGATGAGAGGTGAGTAAAGAAAAAAACTAATAAATCTTGTAAACTTATAAAAGCTCTTCCAGTGGTGCCCAAGACAATGGGCACAGGGCTTTTCCACTCCCCCGATGCCCCAAATTCGGGTGCGGTTAATGTGTCATTTTAACAGCATGCCCCCCCTGAGCCTGGCAGGTGCCATACTGCCCGTCTTCCATCCTCCTTTCCCCCACCGGGGGGTCGTCTTCCTCAGGTCCGGGGGTCTTCTTTGTCCCACACTGTCTCCTCTTCCTTCTTCGGGGCTCTTCAGGGCCCCCTTTAACATGTAGATGCGGTGGCACCAGCCATCAGACGCTGACAGCTGTGCCAGTATTTCGATGAAGGGGGAACATAGGTTCCTCCTTTTTTCATCCCTGCTAGCCAGCGAAGGGACAGAAGTGAAGGCCAGGGAGAGCTGTCTTTTATACTTGGAGATGTTGCCTCTATGGAATCTCCCTGACATCATTGCGGATGTCACAGAAGGGGAGTGGCCTAAAGGGATTTTCTCCCCCTATAGGCCCCCCCTTTTTGTAACATCATAAGTGATGTTGGAGTGATTCCTGAGAGATCCCGCTCATCCACACTACCCTGGCCTTGGAGGTGCGGGTAATGGAATATGAACTGGTACAGGGGTCCATGGGGCCCCTTACCAGTTCAACCTAAAAGTGTAGAAAAAAAAAACTTTATTCATCTTCATTAACCTATATTTACTTTCTCCATTTCAACTCGACAGATGTCAGAGAGTGAAGTTACAAGCCCTTATGCTTGGTGCCCGGGCTGGTAGCCTTTTTTTTTAAATGTAAAAAACATAAAAAAAAAATAAGACCTTCACTGTCACTTTCCCGACTTTAATGAATGTTGGTTAAGGAGCATTCAATAAAACAAGGGGGAGTGACAAAAAAAAAATTGGAGAACCAAATTTAAAAAAAAAATGTAAAAGTACCAAATATATAAAAAAAAGATATACAAAAATAAACCTACAGACAGTTTCAGTGTGAAATGGGATGCCTTTAAAAGCCACATTTAGTAAAACACTTAAAAGTAAAAAAAAAAAAAAGAAAAAAGAAAACGTCAGGTTATTCTTCATTAGATAGAAATTGTATCTAACCAAAAATGCTTAAAAAATTACCAAAAAACACTTAAAACTGAAAAAACACAATTAAAAAATAGAATAGTCAACCTATTGTTGGTTAGTTACCTGCAGCGGGTTAGTTATCTGGTTAGTTATCTGGTTAGTTAGTTAGTTGCAGTTTTTAATTAAAAAATTATTTATTTTGTATTTATATGTACATAATACATTGTTTTGCTTTCTGTGATTATTCTGAGTACTTTCCCTGGTGTTACCCTGATTTGCCCTTTGATGCCCGTAAAAATTAATATATTTTTTTTATTTGTGTATTTCTTAATTTTTTGGGGTTATCTGTTATTACATTACTTTCCCTAGTCCATTTTTTGCAGAGCAATCGTCCAGGTGTTCCCACCCTAATTTGGCCTCCGACCACCTTAAAAAACGAATATATTGCTTTTTGTATTTATTTCTTTTTTTTCTTTTTTTTATTTTCTGTTATTATTTTGAATACTTTCTCCAGCCCCTGGTGTTTCCCTCAATTTGGAACCCTCTAGCTCCATTTTACAGCCGTTTTTGGTCCCCCAAAATCGGGTATCCATTGACTTCAGTGGGGCTCAGGTCGAGTTTGGGGACCCAAACTTCAGTTGGTTCACCCATCCCTAATTATGACTCAATCCACTAGTTCTGGCACTCTTGTCCTTCCAAGGACCCCTGTATACAGTCGATTCCTATAAATGCATAAGGATCCATGTCTCAGACAGAGAAGGAGGCCACAGATGAATAGAATAATTACCAAAATTTGCTTGGCACCATTCTCGACAGTTGACGGCACTGACCTTAGAGCTGCCCTGCCCCACTTAACTGATCTGCAATTTTTAGTGATCTGAGCATCCCCTCCGCCATGATTTTCAACCACCTCTACTCAGGGCCGTACTTAGAGTTCATGCTACCCTAGGCACAATTTGCACTTATGCGCATGGATGGATGGAAAGAAAGAAAGATCTAGAAGGAAAGAAGAAGAAAAGAAAGAAATAAGGAATTGCAGAATGAATGGATGAAATAAAGAAACAAAGAATAGATGGAAAGAAAATAAAGGCTAAAAGGAGTAACAAAAAGAAAGACTCTCCCAGTGGCCAATATGTTCCTGGTTTCTGCACGGCCCTGTGTCCTGCATAGGGGCTGCCCAGAGTAGAGGGAAAGAGCTGATTGGACAAGAGCCCGCACATGCGCCATGGGACCGCCATGGGACCATGGGCGCAGAAACAGTTCTGAGGGTAATCAGGAGGGTTTCACACAGCAGGCCATTCCAAATTAGAATGGCCCAGAAAAACAAACCAATCACCAAGATTGGCCCAAAAGCCAAGATTTTCACTATCCTTGGTTTCCCTCTGGGAAATCTAAATTTGAGAGCAAGGGCTCTCCTCCAATCATGCATACTAATGCATTCCACCACTAGGGCATCCAGATTTGGGATGCTCCACTGTGTGTAACCCCTCCAGTCTCCTAATCTACATACCTCGCCGGTGTTCCCATGGCACAATCAATGTTCTCCTCCAATATGCACGGCTGGAGAAGTTTGAATGAAATCCTTGCCGCACTCACAATCAGCACGCAGCACCCCAGGATGGCTGGCATGGGCGAGCACAGTCTAGGGATGTCAGGGGGGGCCATTTGGCACAGCCCGAGAAAGATGCAAGTGACAAAACAAGTGATCAAAACACTACATGCTATGCATTAATATGTACAGATTAAGCAGCTGATAGGAGGAGAGGATGTGCATGCAATGCAGAAAGTGCATGCAATTGATGACATTTTGTTTTTATTAAATTGTTGCTGCATGAAGCCCTCCCTCCCCACCGTAGCTCCACCCTAGACATGTACCTATGTTTGCCTACTGGGGATTCCACATTAACAGATCACCCACCAATGCACTGTGGGATCTAGGCCAAGGTAAGATGTGTGGGAACAGGGGAGGGGATTACATGCTTCTGGGACTCCCAAATTGGCCTGCGCTGTGCAACAGAGGACCAATCACTGACCAGGAGGTGGCTAGTCCTTTTCAACCAATGCAAGTGTGCTGGTGTGAGGGAGGGGGGTTATGTATAGGACAACGCACACTCATCTGTCAAGTGCCACACCCATGCACACACATACACCCCAATCCACCAGCTGCCACCCCCGGCCTGCACAGACAAACTCATTAAAGAGAAACAACACTTTTCATGGTGTTGTTCCTTCCAGTGTGGGCAACCCAAATTGGGATGCCCCACTGTGTGTACCCCTCAGGTCGCCCTATTCGCACACCTTCCTGTTGCTCCCACAGCGCAGACTTGGGTGAGAACCAGCGCACTGATAGGCTGAGTGACCTGCTCAACCAATCAGCGTGCTCGCTTTTGCTTGGCTCCCTTTGGCGCAGAAGGGAAGAGAGTGTGCAGCCGGCCGCATTTCCCACTCAGAAAGGCCGGGTGCGAGGTGGGCCCAGATGTGGGTGTGGTGCAGAGACACGCGGCAAGGGCTCTGGGATAAGGTGAGTGAAATGGGAGGGTTTACACAACGGGCCATCCCAGTTCAGGATGCCCCAAGGAGTGGAACTTGGATGGCCCTGGAGTCTCCGATATTCCTCTTTAGAGCAGAACAAAAGATTCCAGGGCCGGCCACAGGCTTTGTCCGGGGATAGCCCACTGTGTATAACCCCCCCAGAAAGTCCAGTAAACACTTAGTTTCCCTGGCTCCAACGGTGCATGCGCGGGCTCTTGTCCAGTGAAAGCCTCCCACCGTCACTGAGTAATTCAGCAGGCTCGGATCCCCGTTGATTCTAATGAGAGCCACCTGCTGAAATTTCCTAGTGACAGTGGCCAGCTCTCAGTGGACCAGAGCCTGTGCATGCACCATCGGAAGAGGTAAGTGTCTATGGGTGATCTGGAGGCTGGCCTCTGACCTTCCCCCCAGGGCATTCCAAATCGGGATGCCCCTGGGGAAGGTCAGGGGCCTGACCTTTAATCTCTAGATCCTCTGAATGTTTTGTTCCAAAGTGTGGCCATTAATTACTTAATAATTTGATTGATTTGTTTAGATACTTTGGGTCGTAGTGCCCGTTTATGCTGCTCCAATAAAATTTGGTTGTGGTCTTGAATGAAAGAAGACATATTTTTAAAGTGAACCAGAACCCAGGGCCGCTAGATTCTCTCCCCCTGGGGCATGCAGAATCGGGATGCCGCGCTGCATGAAACCCCTCAGGGCTACCCAGAAACTCACCTTCTTTCCCGGTTCAACGGTGCATGCATGAGCAGCGGCCTCACCCCCTCTATCACTTTAGCAGGGCGCACGACCGCGCCAGGCATTTGTAAACGGCTGGTGTGAGCATGCTTCCTTTTAGAGGGTAGCAGGGGATGCAATCGCCAACACACACGGATCTGCTTGCCTTAGATGAGCTCTTAGATGATAGCATGGGTGCGGATCCAAGCCTGCTGATTGGACGAGGGGCCGCGCATGCACCATAGGACTGGGGAAAGTTGAGTTAATTCAGGGGACTTGGGGGGGTTCTCACAGTGGGGCATCCTTGATTGGGGTGCTCTCAGAGCAAGGACCAAAACCCAGGATAATCAAAATCCTGTTTTGGTCCACTTTAATGGAATGAAATAATACATTTGTGTAACGATTTTGTGTGGGGCCAAAAAGCCCCGAGAGTCATTCGGCTCTAATAGAGGGGGAAAAATGGGGGGCTTGGGCATGCACAGACAAATACCACAGAACATGTTTATTGGCTAGAGTAGTAGACTGGAATACCAATGATAGATCCAAAGAATGGGTAGATATAGAGAAAAAATGTACAGGTCCTACTCTTCAGAATACGTCATGGATTGCAAGTAGAAAAGCGTTAGACCCATACAGAAGCCATATTGTAATTCATAATGCCATCAGACATCCATCCAAGAGTTAGTTAACACCCCTGCCAGAATTTGAGAAAATAGGCTCAGATCCTAAACCCCAGACTCACTTAGGCCCTTATTTATCAAGGGATAGCGCCAGGTAGTGTCTCACTAGCGCCAGGTAGCGCCAGGTAGCGCCAGCTATAGGCGGCTACCGACTCCAGAACGCCAGGCTGCGAACACAATCACGCATTTATCACGCTAAATGAGGCTAGCGCCGGCGAGAGTGTCAGCTAGCGCGGGATTCATCATGTTGCAGACTTCAGTGAACAGCGCCGCTGCTAATCCCATCACAGCGCCAGGTATGACCTCTCGCTACCTGGCGCTCTCCAATGCATTTCAATGGAGCAATCTTTAAGTATTCATAATTAATTGATGTTTTGTTTTTTTTTTTTTAAATGTCAAAAATTCGGTGACCACTTCTGCAATTTGTGCAGAATTGATATTACAGGTCTGATATTAATGTATTCATATTACAAAATGTTTATAAAAACTTGTTTATTATTTTTTTCCAAAAATAAGGTTGGGGGTAAAAAAACTACTTTTAACACATCGCCGCCAGCGCTCAGGGGTTCAAACATGCATTTTACAGCGCAAGAATTTTTTGAGCGTGATTTGTTAATGAATATGCTGGGAGCCGTTCGCTATGGCCATTCGTTGTCATGCGCTCCCATACAGCGCGGAACCTGTCAAACAGCGACTCCTAACCCCGTATTCAACATTACCGCACACCGACTGAGTCGCTGTCAACAACCGAACAACGGCCAAGCACAGCGAATACTAGCCGGCGTTGTGAAAATCACGCTACTGTCGCTCATCTGTCGCTACCTGGCGCTATTAATAAATCGGCGTCCCCATATCACGAATGCATTACGAATGCATCAGACTATGATTCTAATAGTTTAGCAGAGGAAATAGGAGTCAGGCCCGAATACTATGATCCCAGATGCAGATTGGACCGCCGCATGCTGGCTGGCTCACAAATGCTCCATCAATTCCAGCACTCAGGAATTGAATTATAAAATACTCACAAGATGGTACAGAACACCAGAAGTCATTCACAAAATGTTTCCATCTATCCCTGACACCTGTTGGAGATGTTGGTCATAGAAAGGTGACTTTCTCCATGTGTGGTGGTCCTGTCCAGCCATCCGACCCTTCTGAGAGGAGGTGGAGAGACTCATAGACAGGATTGAAGGACCTATTGCATCTCTGACCATGAGCTGGGTGCTACTCTAGCTAAGCCCGGCCTCGCCGACCAGGTACAAATATGGCCTCAAGATACACCTAATCAATGCGGCCAAAGCTCTTATACCCAGACTTTGGAGAACTATACAACCCCCCACGATAAGCCAATGGTTCGACCACATTGACAGGGTAACAGAACTCGAGGAGCTTTACCAAACAAACATGATAAATTAACAACCTTTACTGCGATTTGGTACCCATGGAGCAGGTTTCAGACTTCCCCAGATTATAATTTGTATATTCTATCATTTTTTTCTCTACACAAGGATGCATTGTTTATTGCTTGAGGTGGTGGGGGACGAGTGGCAGACTCCCCCTTCCTACTACCCTATTTCCTTCTGTGGCTAATCCTTTCCTTTCATGCATGCCATCTCTTCTGGATTGAAAACTACCTTATAAACTACTTATTTTAAAAAACATCCTTTATATTCCTCTAGCACATACATCCCAACCTGATATAAGCAACCTTTATGCTTTATGCGAAAGCAAGCGGCACAGGTTCAACAAGGTCGAATGAGATTAGAAAAGTTCAAGGCCAAGAGTTGGTTCAAGTGCACCTATGTTGACCCCTGGATCAAGGTCCAGGTTTGACCGCACACATGACAGTGGTCTCACGCATTAATTGTTAAGATTTTTCTGTGAAAGTATTAACCTGCATTGTCTTTCTTTTCTGTAACTATTACAAAATATTGAATGTGGTTTGTAATCTGTAATTTGCTCAAATGAGTATTTTATATGTGTAATTCGAAACCCCAACAAATTAGGGCATATTGATCTGGTAAGAAGATTATCTGTATGAGATGTACGTGCATTGTAAACATGTTTTGTAAAAATACCAATAAAAAGCGAGCTTGGATTTAAGAAAAAAAAAAACAAAAAAAGTTGTGTAACCCAGGGATAGATTGGGAGAAACTGTTCCTTTGTGTATTTGCAATTTTATCTCCCAAACCCAGGGTTAGAGTATACCCATAGTTATTAAAAATATAGGAGTTAAATCCTGACAAAACTAGCATATATAATAGCAAAGTATACAATGCAAACATAAAAATTGTTCATATGTGGACATGATAATGTAAGCAGGGACATAGATGCTTTGCCTGTGCTGAAAATTGGATGGACCGCAGACAATTCAGACAGCAAAGTGTGTCACATAAAGCACATTCACTAGTTCATGTGAAAAAAGAAAATCCAAATTCTGAAGATTTTACATTTCACTTTCCAAGAGAAGTTCAGTAAGGTGTCTGAAGCAATATATACTCAAGCACAGCGCTCGTCAACTCTTTGTAAGTTAATAGCTCAAGAGAGATTTTATAAATATGTCTTTCTGTTGTCTGGATGAGGTTTTAAGGCCTGAAATCATTTTACAGCTTTAGAAGGCTGGAAATGTCAGATTACATAAAGACTAGCAGAAACTGTATTGCAGTCAGGAAAAAAAAATCTGCTTCCCTTTCTGAGTAAAGTGATTTGTAGTTGGCAGGTGCTTATTTCTTGTTTGGAGCTATTGTTCAGGATGCCCCTGGTGCAAGCCTGCAGGCTGTGATGTCCACCCTTCAGGAGTCCTGCTATCACAGGCTGACACCATGGGCTGATTCAGACAATGAGTCATGTAAGGTCTTTCTAACAGTGAAGGCTTTCCAACTCATGCTACACAACCATCTAAGAATAGAAGCACACGCAGCATCCTCCTCACACCACCGGCTGGGCACACATGCCAGCACAGGCATTATACTGCTGGTTCTGTGATGAATTACACAGCAAAAAATTGGTTGTACCTTACTTTTGTTAACTAAAAAAACAAATGTAGACTTCAAGAACGAATAGCAGAGCAAGTTTATATAGATATTTAGATTTATGAAGACAGTCAGATAGATAGATAGATAGATAGATAGATAGATAGATAGATAGACTGGCAGATAGATAGATAGATAGATAGATAAATAGATAGATAGATAGATAGATAGATAGATAGATAGATAGATAGATAGACAGACAGACAGACAGACAGACAGACAGACAGACAGACAGACAGACTGACTGACTGACTGACTGACTGACTGACTGACTGACTGACTGACTGACAGACAGACAGACAGACAGACAGACAGACAGACAGATAGATAGATAGATAGATAGATAGATAGATAGACTGACAGATAGATAGATAGATAGATAGATAGATAGATAGATAGATAGATAGATTCAGTAAACCGATATACGTTCTGACACCCAAAACAAGAAACTACTTTCTGTAATGAAAGGCATGTATTATCCACCCGCTATTCAGAGGAATTGTTTTATCATAGATTGAAAAATAATGGAAGGCAGAATGCCATATATCAAAGGGAGGCCATTATAAATGATTAAAATGTTCACTAAGTATTTTAGTTAGACTGAATAATTTGTATGACCAGTGGGGCTGTTATTAGAAATGTCTGGGGACCATATAAGCTACATTTTTGGGCCCTCTTCCACAGAGGTCCGGAGTGGAGCTTCAAGTCAAGTCAAGGTGTATTTGCCACATGCATACCCATACAAAGTATTTTGTGCAAAAATGTTTTCCGGATCGCAGTTTGATAAAGTGACTGTTGTTGGAATGGCCAAGGTTCTTCTGTTATCCTTCTGGTCAACTTCCCTGGTTGCTTGAAACTGCTTGAAGGTCCAGGAGTTTCACAATGGTGATGCGCACTGCTGTCCTCACAACTTTCTGAGTCAACCTATCCTGTATAGTGATGTTCCTGAAGCTGGCATTGATGATCCCGGTTAGGGTACTCTCAACAATGCATGTGTAAACGTTCTTAAAGGAGCAGTATCGCAAATTTTTCTTGGTGACTTATATTTAAATGGTACTTTGAATATAGGTAAGTGTTGGAGTAAGAATTACAAATTTAGAAAAAAATGATGTGTGTGTTGTGCAGCTGTAGACTAATAGCTCATGTTTATGTCTGCTGAGTGTCGGGGCCCGACACTCTGGCCTGTTCCACGCTGAGGAGAGGGGGAAACAATGTAACAAAGTATCAGCTGTTCAGTGCTGGCAGCCATCCAGCATAAGATAACAACATTGCCTGGCCAGAACTCATATATCTAAAACAGAAAGAAAAGATCTAGAAGTCATTTAGCTGATTGGTAAATTAAATGTCAGTTTGAACCAGAGAATCATTGGTTTGAATCTCAGACTCACCAGTTTTTTTTTTTTTTGGGGGGGGGGGTTATTTTATTTCAGAATTTGATTTTTATGTTTACATCCTGTTTTTTTGCTCTTAACATTTTTTATTTTGACAGTTTTCCCTTCATGTTGGCTCTGCTGCAGAATCTTTCAGTTTACCATTTTCTCTCTCTTTTCTCAACACATTTTTCCATATGATCTTTATTTCAGCTTTGTGTGTTTTGAGCAAAGCCCAACCCAGGATTTTCACTATCCGGAGTTTTGTTTTGTGCCCCTAGGGGCATCCCGACTTGGGATGCCCTGATATGTGAAATCCCCAAGTTCGCCTGTTAAAACGTACCTTTCCCTGTCCCACAGCGCATGTGCAGGCTCTCATCCAATCAGCGCTGTTTGCACACAGATGGGGAGCCTGAGCAGTAACCTTCCTGGCCGCCCGGCCTGTCTAAATGACTATCTGCGTGAGCGTGCCAGAAAAATGGGGGGATCTGTGGTTCCCAGGGGTCGTTTCACATAGTGGGGCATTCCGATTTAGGATGTCCAAGGGGGAAGGTCAATGGCCGGGTCTTATAGACTTCAGGGTCGGCCACTGAAGGGTCGGTTCCACTTTAATACCTTTAAATTTTCCTGCAGTTATTCAAAGAAGAATTTCAGTTATTTTCAGTCAGTTTAGTTTATTTTGTATAGATTTTACACATTTGAGTCACCTGGTCTCATAACAAAAGCAGCACCTCACACACACACAGCCGTTACCACTGATTACAGTGTCAGCCTTTGAGGTAAAGTGTTGCTAGGAGACCAGTGGGCTAAATGAAGCAGCTCACTAAATACAACCCAGCAGATCCCCCTATTCAGCAAATGGACTGAGCCATTGTCATTATACAATTTAATAAGGTATATATTTTTTCCTTTTTCTATCGCCACATTATTTATACACATGTTAGAAGCTATTGTGTGGCTATTTCATTGTTTATCTTTTTTAATGCAAATTTCGCAATACTGCTCCTTTAAGTACAGCCAGGAGTAATTTGATATATTTTAGCTACCTTAGATGGGAGAGGCACTGCTGGCTTTTTTTGGCTAGGCAGTCAATATGAGAGGTCCAGGACAGATCCTGTGATATGTGAACACCAAGGTACTTTCCTCAGGTGCTCTATTGATTGTGATAATTCAGTTATTCCTCACCTTTTAGTGCTAATGTCCACTACCAGCTCTTTTGTTTTTGTAGCATTGAGGTGGAGGTTGACCTCTTGACACCAGTGTTGAAGTCTTGGGCGGGGTAAATGAATGAAGCTGGGTGGTGGAGGCGAGCTGCAACTTTCCCCAGGCTGCATGGTAAGCATGTCAGATGGAAGTTGTTGCAGGCCAGGCCCTCCTACATGACTGACCACCCATACAGGAGTCTTGCCTATACAGCCCAGATACATACTATTGCAAGTCCTCTACTCTTTGGTAGGTAAATATATTAAATGTTGTGCTTAAAAATGTGCATCCCCCTGCCATAAATATATGCAGTCCAAATAAAGAACAAACAATAGATCAGGCAAAACCCATATCTATTTACATTCATGTTCTTATAATTTTGACAAACTTATTAGTGCCACTATAGCTCATATAATATCAGATATCCGCCTTCCTACTTCAAATTAGGATTAGTGTACTCTTCTTTATAGGGCTTTTTAGACCAAGTTAAAGACAACTCTTCAAGCACATCATCTGTTTGTCCTACCAAATAGTTATTGTTGCTTGTTATTCCACTGGGAAGATTTCTTCCATTAAGGTGACACAACCGAAAATTGGGTGTCCTGGGTAGCCATAGAAAGGAAAACTTTGCAAACAAATTTGGGGATGTCCCCCCAGCCCCAGCTCTGTCACAGTAACTGTAGCGAGCAGTGCTCCAGTTACCCCAACAGAAGGGACGTGTAAGGCTTCATCTTGGTGTGCTCTATCTGTAGCAGAAGGAGCAGCTTCAACTACAAGTTTTATATGATTTTAAGAAAAAGAACAGTACGAAGCAAAAAAAAAAAGGAATAATCTCGCCAATCCGTCTAACTCAGTCTATGTCTATTCTAATTGGTGACACATTGCTGTCACGCATAGGTCTGACACTGACATTTCACTGTTTCTTAGCACAAGCCACAGATACAGAACTCCTAATGAGGCAGCCAATCGCTGGCTGTTGGATCTGCACTCTATATGTCTTGTTATTTCTCCTATATAGGGCACTCCTGTGAGCTAAAATACAAACATTGTCCATCATGATACTAAACAACTTTCAAGTTTCAAAGTCTAGCGGAGAAATGGCCGCAGAGTATGACACGCTGATCATAAGAAATTTAGCTTTATACTTTTAAATACACTTATGTAAAACACAAAGTTTTCAAATAATTTTTGTAGAATGTTGGCACTTTTTATCAAAGAAAAAGCATTATTTTAGCCTTCCTCATTGACAATGCATTGTGAGGGACCAAACTGGTCAGTCAAGCCCTACACAGGCAGAGGAAATGCTACATGTATGGTGAATATTGCCAATAATTTCACCTACGGTACTTACTAAGTAAGAGCCATCACTTATTTGGCTGCCCCATTTCCTGTGCAATTTGTTACAGATAGGTAGAATGGAAGGATATATGATAGATAGATAGATAGATAGATAGATAGATAGATAGATAGATAGATAGATAGGAAAATAGCCAAGGTATACACATACATAGATAGTCTGAAAGAATAAAATAACAGATAACATGATAGATTGAAAGAAAGAATAGAAAGGAACATATAATTTAAAGAATATACATATTGAATAAATATAAAGAAAGATAGAAATAAGGAATAAAAAAAAGAAAAGATTAAAACATAGAATAAAGTAAAGTAATAATGAATGAACAGAAAGAAAGAAAGAAAGAAAGAAAGAAAGAAAGAAGAGCAGGAATGCCACAAAGAATAAAAAGAAAGAATGAATGAACAGAGTAAGAATAAAAGACCACAGCAGCATCCCCACTCCCGTCTGCTCATTCAAGTGAATGGACAGGTGGGGTAGTGCACAGTGGTGGAAGCTCTGGACTTCTGTTTTAAGGATAAAATAAATAGAAAGAGAAGGAAAGGCAGAAAGAACAAGAAAAAAATCATTCTTCTCACAATGATGCCCTTAAATACATAAGTAAATTTACACCAATGGAGCTCTTGGTATGCCAAGAAAGATATCATCCTGCCATGTATCACATGACCACTATGTCCCGTGGGCCCTCCAAAGGTGCAGGGGCCCAGTGTCTGCCCAGGTAAGCTCTACCTACATAGAAGAGTTACATGGAAATGCTTACACCATAAAAAACTATCTGGTATGTTTGTTGACTTGCAGCATTTTAAATGCAAAATAAAAGTAAAATGATACAGCTTGTACAGAGTTGGATGAGACTAGTTTACATAAAGCCATCTAGATAAACATCTCTAAAAATTATGTCAATTTTTTTCACCTTTGCAAACACTGTCATCATACATAAAATGTAAACTGCAGTATAAGCTTTTAAAATTTACATGCTGAACATATACTGACTTAATGGACAGTAAACACATCTAATTAAACTTTTTATGTATCAGTATAAAACTGTACCTTAGTTACACATTTATACCGATACAGCTCATTACAGGTCTGTAGCAGAAAAAGGTCAGGCTTGTTAAAAATGTCTAAATAAGATTTCAACTAGCAAGAGTGCCACCTTGAGGAAGCATGGAACAGACCATAAATACTTCTGAGGCATGTCTATATGCAGTATCTATCGCCACTGACCTGATGCAATAGGTAAATGCATTTTGATATGCTTTGGCAGATTGTTCTTTGCATTACTCAGTTCTTCTTGCTGAACAGTGCACTATTCCTGGGATACTTGTCAAATACAAGCCTATCTATATTGTTTTTAACAAAAATCCCAATATTGCTGAAAGGACAATATTTATTTTAGATATGTTTGCTTTATAGAGTTCCTGAGACACACAATTCCCTCAGGCAATAAGTCAGCAAACAACAGCTAGGGTTCTATAAAGAGGAAATACACAACATTTATTTAGTAGAATACAGATAAGAAAATTGACTTATACCTATGGCGGCATGGGATTTTTGGGGGATGAATTGCGTCTAGAACATTAGATATATATATATATCTGTCAGAAGTACATATCACTGCCTACATAATATGATTGCAAATCATTAGAGTATTCATAAGGTTGTGGAAACTACAAGAAAGGGTTACTGAACCCAGAAACAAAACAAACAGGCACTTATCTTGGCTCAGCAGCTGAAGCCCCGACCACTGCTTGGTCCCGGTTTCCAAGAACAGCGGCTGGGGGTGCTCCCTGCTCCCGACTAACAGGAGTATTCTCTGTTTAGTTGGAGACCCGCAACTTCCTTCCGAATCTCACACAGTATCTATTCATTGCAATGGAGGGGGAGCCTGGTCCGCCCCTCCATTGCAATGAATGGATGGTGCTGTTTGCTTGATGGGAGGGGCGGTGCGGCGAGTGAGCGAGGCACTGGGAGCGCCGCTCTCTGAAACCAGGAGGTTTCAAAATGTCGGACCAGGCCAGACGAGCTGCACTGGAGTGAAGGTGAGTGTCTGTTTTTGTGGGTTTAGTAACCCTTTCAATAGTTTATGAATACTTACATTTATGACTACTTAAATATGTAATTCTCTGTACTTAACTGGACCTCAAAGTCAAAGAATCAACGTTTTGGAAATTGCTGCTCTAAATCCCCATCTTGCAAAAAAGTGATGTAAGCTATTTGAGAGCAGAGGGGCTGGTGGGAAATGCAGTACAATAAATATGATAGAAATCTATATAATGGGTCTCCTTAGTACTTCTTGGCTGGTATGAAATAAAGTGCTATAGTGCATGTAAACATCTAATTTAAATAAACAAACATTGTGACTAAACTCTTATAAACCCCTAAATGTTGTGGTAAGGTGCAAGGGGCCGTTATTGACGGCAGGTATGTAGCACCAATGTACCTGGCATTGGTGCAGTAAAGCCGTATAGCTTGTTTGTCCAGCATCAGCTGCTGGTGGCAGTTTGCTGCTGATGATTTAGAATAGCCGAAAGGCTAACCTGGGACGGCTTTACTGGGATGGAGTAGAGCAGGGTGGGACTCCATCCCACTACCCAGGTCCGGGTTTTGCGGGCTGTTTAAATAGCCTGGGGAATCAGCTGTGCTGGTTCCTTTGTCTAGAGCTCACATGGGAGTGAGAATCTGTGAGCCTGGCTGAAATCTCCTGTGGAGGCTGTTTCATGCGGACCTGAGGCCTAGTTGGACTGTAAACAGGACGTTTGCTCAAGGACTAAAAGCTGTTTGCCTGATTGAATCATTTATGCTGCTGTTTCCTGAAAAGGTGATGTAACCTGTTTGGACATATGCTTTTGTGGATTTATGTGTGAAATAAACACAGACTTTACTTTGAACTGCTTGCCTCTGCCTCTATACTGCTGACACCCGGTCGCCTACCAGAGCTAATCTCCACATTTGGTGTCGGATGCGGGCATAGCAGTGAGGCCGTTGCTAGGAGCAACCGACGAAAAAGTTTTTTGTTGTGCATGTCCTATATTAAACCTGCCAGGCTGCTACCTGGGACTGCAGACAAAATGGAGGCGGTCGTGAAAGCGCTCGTGGAGGCCAACAGGCAGCAGCATGAGACCAACCAGCTGTTTTTGCAACATATGATGGCGCAGCAAGCTGCAGGTGCGCCCAAAAGTATTCCTGATGCCCGGAAAGCTGTCCGCTCGGCGCTCACAAAAATGACCCCTTCAGATGACGTGGAGACTTACCTGGCGGTGTTTGAAAAGGTGGCTGCAAGGGAGAAGTTGCCGCATGACCAGTGGGCTGATGTCATCGCTCCATTTCTGGCGTCTGGACCCCAGCAGGTGTTGTTTGATCTCCCAGAGGACCAAGCCGCTGACTACCCGACTCTGAAGGGTGAGATACTGGCGAGACTGGGGGTGAATGTGTGGGTTCGGGCTCAGCGGGTGCATCAGTGGAGCTACCAGTCGGCAGAGCCCGCCCGACCCCAGTATTATAAACTGCTGCACCTGCTGCAAAAGTGGCTGCAGCCGGAGTTGTTAAGCCCCACTGCCATTTTGGACCGCTTGCTGGCGGACATGTTTTGGAGGGCTTTACCGCACCCTCTTCAGCACTGGGTTGGCCAGGTATCCCCTGACAACGCACTAGGGATGGTGGACCTAGTGGAGCGATATGAGGCCACCAGGAACTTGCAAAGCGGCTCCATGAGGAGGGATTCGGGGAAACCCCGGAGGTCCCCGCCCCAGCTCAGGCGAGTGGTGTCCCCTAAACCCTCTCAGGACCTACCCCCCAAAGTCCCTGCCCAAGTGTTGTGTTGGGGATGTAAGGAGCCGGGACATATCAGAGCCAATTGTCCCCACCAGGGGGAGCCCATGGATGTAAACTTTGGTTACCGCCCTTCCATGTATGCCAGGAGGCTGTGTGCTGCCGGTATCCCTGAGCTTGTGGGGCAAAGTCACCTCTGTCAGGTGAAAGTGGGAGACACCCTGGCTGTGGCCCTTTTGGACTCGGGGAGTATGGTTACCCTGGCAAGACCCGCCTTAGTACTGCCCGATGAGTACACTGGGCGGAAAACCGGGGTTTTGTGCATTCATGGGGACTTGAGAGACTATGCCACAGCACAAGTGTCTCTCACCACCGTCTCCGGCAGCTGGAAACATGAAGTCGCTGTCGCCGCTAAACTCCCATATGAACTGATTATTGGGAGAGACTTTCCAGGGTTCAGGTCACTGTGGGCCAAGCTGGCAGTTCCGGAAACCCGCGAGGCGGGTGTGTCCCCAATAGACTGGCCCTACTCAGGGGAGACCCCGGTGCCCTGGGAACCGGAATCAGGAGGCACCGTGGAAGAGGTGCCCGTCCCTAAAATGGAAGAGGGGGAGTCAACCCCACTAAATGTTATGGTTGGAGATGTGGAAGAGTTGACAACAGGTCCAGAGTTGGCAGATCTCCATGTCTCCACAACTAACTTTGGTACCGCTCAACACCAGGACCCGACCCTGTCTCGGGCCTGGGAGAATGTTCTTGAGGTGGAAGGTGAACCACAACAGCCAGGGGCGGAGTTACAGTTTCCTCGCTTTGTGGTTCACCAGGAAATGTTGTACCGAGTAAACAAGGTACGTGAAGAGGTGGTGGAACAATTGGTGGTACCCAATTCATATCGCAAATTGGTGTTGGATTTGGCCCACCAACATGTTCTGGGTGGACACCTAGGCCAGCAGAAAACACTGGACCGCGTTTTACAACGATTCTACTGGCCCAGTGTGTACAAGGAGGTGGAGAGATATTGTGAGTCCTGTCCAACATGTCAGATGACCAGCCCTCAGCCTCATTACCGTGGTCCCTTAGTTCCTCTCCCAGTTATTGAGGTACCCTTTGAGCGGATTGCCATGGATCTAGTGGGTCCAGTGCCAAAATCCGCTAGAGGGCACCAACATATTCTGGTGATCTTGGACTATGCCACGCGGTACCCTGAGGCAGTGCCCCTGCGTCACACCTCTGCCAAGCTCATTGCTAAGGAGCTTATGGAAATGTTTTCCAGAGTAGGTCTGCCTAAAGAGGTCCTGACCGATCAAGGTACCCCGTTTATGTCGAAAGTAATGAAAGAGCTCTGTAAACTGCTGCAGGTGAAACAGTTGCGGACATCCGTTTACCACCCGCAAACAGACGGCCTAGTAGAACGGTTTAATCAAACTTTAAAGACCATGTTAAAAAGGGTGGTCGCCAAGGATGGGAAGAATTGGGACTTGCTGCTGCCCTATCTGATGTTCGCAGTGCGAGAGGTGCCCCAGGCCTCTACGGGGTTCTCGCCCTTCGAACTCTTATACGGTCGACATCCACGGGGCCTGTTGGATATAGCCAAGGAGGCCTGGGAACAGCAACCCACACCCCACAAAAGTGTGGTAGAGTACGTGACTCAGCTACAGGAACGGATAGCGACCGTCTTGCCGCTTGTCAGAGAACACATGGAGGCAGCGCAGCAGGCCCAAAGCAGGGTTTATAATCGGCAAGCCAGGGTACGGAACTTTAACCCCGGTGACAGAGTTGTGGTTCTGGTACCCACGGTGGACAGTAAATTTCTAGCTAGGTGGCAGGGTCCCTATGAGGTCATTGAAAAAGTTGGGGAAGTGACTTACAAGGTACATCAGCCTGGGCGGAGGAAGCCCGAGCAGGTGTACCATGTAAACCTGCTGAAACTATGGAAAGACAGGGAGACCCCTGGGGGTGACAGTCCCCGACCAGGTATGGTGGGGGTGGAGCTTCCCATTCCTCGGTCTGTTAGTAGAGAAGTAGTAGTCGAGGTGAAAACTGGCGACAACCTCTCCTCTAAACAGACTCAGGAAGCCAGGGAGTTTATTAGCAGAAACACGGACGTGTTTTCAGAACTCCCTGGGCGCACTTCGGTCATCCAACATGATGTTGTCACAGAACCTCAGGTCAAGGTCCGGTTGAGGCCTTACCGGGTACCCGAGTCCCGGCGACAAGCTATCGCGGAGGAAGTGCAGCAAATGCTCCGGTTAGACGTGATTGAAGAATCAAAGAGTGAGTGGGCCAGCCCCATAGTCTTGATTCCCAAGCCCGATGGTACGTTGCGGTTCTGTAACGATTTCCGCAAACTTAATGAAGTTTCCAAGTTTGATGCCTACCCTATGCCCCGGGTAGATGAACTCATTGAGAAGCTAGGCCAAGCCAGGTACTTTTCGGTTTTGGACCTCACAAAAGGGTACTGGCAGGTGCCCTTGACTGAGGCTGCCAAGGAGAAAACAGCCTTTATTACACCAGAGGGACTGTTCCAATACAAGGTGTTACCCTTTGGGTTACACGGCGCTCCCGCTACGTTCCAAAGGTTAATGGATATTGTCCTCAGGCCACACCGTCGGTATGCTTCGGCATATCTGGACGATATAATTATCCATAGCACGGATTGGGAAAGTCACCTACCCAAAGTCCAGGCCGTAGTGGATTCCCTCAGGAAGGCTGGGTTGACGGCAAACCCGAAAAAATGTGCTTTAGGCCTAGAAGAAACAAAATACCTGGGCTATGTGATTGGACGAGGAGTGGTCAAGCCCCAGGTGAACAAACTAGAAGCCATCCGTAACTGGCCCCGGCCTAACACCACCCGCCAGGTAAAGTCATTTCTGGGGTTGGTGGGATATTATATGCGGTTCATTCCCAATTTTGCCACCCTAGCGGCACCATTGACAGACCTGTTAAAGGGACGCAAGTCTGTCATGGTGAAGTGGAATGAACAGGCCGAAAAAGCGTTCTCCGCTTTGAAGTCTGCCCTGTGTGGGTCTCCGGTGTTGGTGACACCCGACTTTAAGAGGGAGTTCATAGTGCAGACCGATGCCTCCGAGGTAGGTCTCGGTGCTGTACTGTCTCAGGAAGTCAACGGGGAGGAGCACCCCGTTGTCTACATGAGTCGCAAATTGACACCCGCGGAGACCCGGTATAGTATAGTGGAGAGGGAGTGTTTGGCCATTAAATGGGCCCTGGAGTCTCTTCGCTACTACTTGCTGGGGAGAAGGTTCCATCTGATTACGGACCACTCTCCCCTCAAGTGGATGTGCCAGGCTAAGGACAGGAATGCCAGGGTCACCCGATGGTTCTTGTCATTACAAAACTTCAAGTTTACAGTAGAGCACAGAGCGGGACGATTGTTGGGTAACGCGGATGCCCTGTCCAGAACACATTGTTTGGCATGTGTCCACCCCCTCAGGGTTGAACAAAGGGGGGGGGTATGTGGTAAGGTGCAAGGGGCCGTTATTGACGGCAGGTATGTAGCACCAATGTACCTGGCATTGGTGCAGTAAAGCCGTATAGCTTGTTTGTCCAGCATCAGCTGCTGGTGGCAGTTTGCTGCTGATGATTTAGAATAGCCGAAAGGCTAACCTGGGACGGCTTTACTGGGATGGAGTAGAGCAGGGTGGGACTCCATCCCACTACCCAGGTCCGGGTTTTGCGGGCTGTTTAAATAGCCTGGGGAATCAGCTGTGCTGGTTCCTTTGTCTAGAGCTCACATGGGAGTGAGAATCTGTGAGCCTGGCTGAAATCTCCTGTGGAGGCTGTTTCATGCGGACCTGAGGCCTAGTTGGACTGTAAACAGGACGTTTGCTCAAGGACTAAAAGCTGTTTGCCTGATTGAATCATTTATGCTGCTGTTTCCTGAAAAGGTGATGTAACCTGTTTGGACATATGCTTTTGTGGATTTATGTGTGAAATAAACACAGACTTTACTTTGAACTGCTTGCCTCTGCCTCTATACTGCTGACACCCGGTCGCCTACCAGAGCTAATCTCCACAATGTGCAAAAACTACCCTGCATATACCATAACATGAGTCTGACCATATATGAATAAATCAATAATCAGTGAGGACCAGCCAGAGAGAGCAGAGAAATGACAATCCAATATAAAGTTAGTAACTCACATAAGAACAAACGACCACCAGCCCACTGCCCCAGCATCTACGCGTTGCGTGACGTCACCAGCGTCACTTCCTTGATGTGGTAGCAAGCTTCTGTGGGAGGCCAATCCACAGATTTATAGTTCTTATGGTAAAAAATTATTGTCACCTCTGGAGACTAAATTTCTTTTTTCCCAGGCGAAGTGAGTGTCCCCTTGTCTTTAACGAAGATTTTATCTGAAATAGTGTTTCCTAATAGTATTTTTTGTATTGCCCATTTAAATCACATCTCCCCTCAGGCGTTTCCACTCAAGACTAAATAGATTTAATACTTGTAATTTTTCCTCATAACTAAGATCCTTCATTCCTCTAATTAGTTTGGTGGCTCTCCTCTGCACCCTTTCCATAGTCAGAGCGTCCTTTCTATGAATGCGTGCCCAGAACTGGACGGCATATTCCAGGTGAGAGCGCACCAGTGCCTTGTAAAGAGGCAAAATTACATCCCTATCCCATGATTCCATGTCTCTTAATGCATGATAGTATCTTGGTGGCCTTGGAAGCAGCTGCTTGGCATTGCATGCTGTTATTCAGCCTGTGATCTACCAGTACCTCCAGATCCTCCTCAACAAGTGTTTCTCACAGTTTTACTTCCTCTAGGATATATGTGGCCTTCAGGTTATTAGACCCCAAGTGTATGACTTTACATTTCTCCACATTGAACTTCATTTTCCAAGTGGATGCCCAGACACTCAAAGTGTCCAAGTCAGCCTGAAGCTTGTGAACATCTTCAATATACTGCACTGTGCTACATTTGTGTCATCTGCAAAAATAGAGACAGTGCTTCTAATTCCATCTTCTATGTTGTTTATAAACAAGTTGAATAATAGTGGGCCCAGCACAGAACCCTGTGGTGCGCCACTTACAACCGGATTCTTCAGCCAGTTTCAATCCAGTTACAAACTGTATTTTCTAATCCCAAAGATCTCAATTTCCCCAATAAGCGTCTATGGGGGAGAGTGTCAAATGCTTTAGCAAAATCCATAAAAACTATATCTACAGCTGCCCCTCTGTCCAGGCTTCTACTCACCTCCTCATAAAAGCCAATGAGGTTAGTCTGGCAGATTCTGTCCTTCGTAAAACCAAGCTGGTTGTCACTTATATTTTGCTTAGTTACATATTCGTGTATGTAGTTCCATAAGAGCCACTGTTAGTATGTCCTGTATGTTCTGTGTTTATATGTTTTTAATATGTCTGGGTAATTGTGTTTTTGGCATTTATTTGATTAAATAAAATTGTATATAGAGTAAGATCATTGTGTGCCTCCCTTCTTGGTGTTGTTCTCCTTTATGTGGACCAAGTTGACTATCCTGGGCTTTGGTCCGTGCCCCGCTATGTGAACCCCCCCCAGAGATCGCACATTAACTCACCTCATCCCAGTCCTACCGTGCATGTGCGGCCGCTCGTCCAATCAGTGCACTCGGAGCTGCTGAGCTATGGATGTCTAACCTGAAGTCTTAGCTCAGCGGCTCTGAGCATGCTGGCAGACGCCCGCGCCCAGGGACGGATTAAGTGTGCTGGAGGCCCCTGGGCACAAAATCTGGTGGAGGCCCCAGATACAGTATTTTTTTTCCTTTAAAAGAATAGTCTATAGAAGTAACTGATTGGTGGTTGTTTGGCACTCACCTACATACTGGAACGTCAGATGGAGTTCCTTGTACCACCCTTGTGCGGGTGCGTGCTGCTCGGGAACTCCTGCTTTGACATTCTGGGCAGGGGGTAGTGTAGTCACTCAGCTGGTCCAGCAGAAAACAGTTCCCTACATTGAGCTGCCTGCGGCTGTGCTTGGTGGCTTATGTGCAGTGAGCGGCCTCTGGTTGACAGCTCTGCACACATCACTGTAGCTTTGCTGCTCTAGACTCTCCATCCTGCCCTGTGGTGGCTTTGGCTGCAGGTCTGCAAAAACAAAAAAAGGCTTGCCCAGGCATGGGGGGCCCCCACTGGCCCCTGAAAAGTCTTTTGGACCAGGCCGTAACTCAAACCCTTTGCAGGGCAAGTGGTGGAGGCCCCGGGGCTCACGCCCCTTGCGCCCCCCTCATAATCCGGCCCTGCCCACTCTGGCCATTCACAAATGGCCAGCGCGCGGCATATGCCCTGCTAGATTGATAGTGGGGATGCGGCCGCAGCCCGCGAATGTGTCATTGGACCAGGATTAAGGTAAGCGTAGCGGGCGACCTGGGGGGTTTCTCACAGCGGCGCATCACGATTTTGAAAGCCACGGGGGGAGGGAATGGATCTATAAGATTCCCGGGCCGATCCAGCTGGGTTTTGGTCCACTTTAAGAGCCCCTCAAGCATTTTTCCCACAACGGATGTTAAACTCCACAGGTCTGTAATTGCCCGGAGAATCTATTTAACAGGGCACCTACCTGTTCTGATTCTTGAATTTATATATTTATAAATTTAGGGTTTGTTTTGCTTTCTTTGGCCACATCTCTTTTATTTTGTGCTTTTGCCAACCATATTTCTTTCTCACATGCTTTATTTACTAATTTATACTTTTCAAGGGTTACAGCTTGAAATTAAATGCCCTTTTCTTGTTCTTTATTGCATTTTTAACCACAGGTGTCATCCATGAGGGGTTTAAGTTTAGCCGCTTATATATGTTACCCATAGGAATACATTTTGCAATGTTGGTACTCATCAGCAGGCCCCACCTGCCAATCTGGGCAGTGCCAAGCCACCCATTCTACTGGGGCCCACCAGAAGATCCTCGGATCCTCCAGTGGGCCAGTATGACACTGGTTGTAGCAAATGTCAGTAAAGACTATAGGAAAAGCATGCCTTTTAATTATCCTTTGAGCTAGCAGTTGTATGGAATTAAATCTACAGGGATGGCACTTGCAATGCAGATATACAGATAGGAAGATCTTGCCAGCAGGAGTAGAGAAAAAAAAACTGTTGAGAACATATGACTAATCAAATTATTTCAGTAGTAAACCCATTCCATACTGTATATATGAGAAATCTAAACGTAGGCTGTTTTAAGCAAAGAACATTTAAAACTGAGACAGAAAAACAGTTCTATACAAACAATTATGTACAGTAACTGATGGTTTTAAAAAGCTGGTTAATGTGTGTTCGTTCGCTTTTAATACAGGTGGTCTGTCTAAATTACTGTATACATAGACAAGCTGGACACATGGGCAGTCAGGGGTCTGCCCGGCTTTGCTCGTATACAGTACTAGTCATTACTAGATGGCAGAAGTGGATAAATCCTGTAAGCGTATTTGTGAGGCAGGTGTCTGCAGACCTGGCGGCTCACATAATTACATAGTTCTGCACAGATTCCATAGCAACATGTGGCTCTGAGTAAACACATGCAAATGGGAACTTTCTGTACCTTACAGAGTCTCTGTCATTTTCCACCTATATCATTATGTGGCATAGTTACAGAGGTAAAACAATAAAGAAGGAAGATATGCAGTTACATAAAGCTGCCAAAAACGACATTTCATGAACATGTAATAATCTTCATTATATTTTGTTAGGTCAACACGGCATGGCCTAATGGTAATTTGCTGTAATACAAAAAACATTGCAAAGCATGTGACCTGTACCAGAGGTAGAGGGAGCATCTTTGTCAATACTGGTGTCACTTTCCATAGATATTGACTGTTGGGGGCAAACAGTTTCTGCTGTCAAATGCAGTCAAATAATTACTATTACTATGACATTTTCTCCAGTGCAAAACTTAAAGGGATTCAATACCCAAATAAAAAAACAAAAGGGTGCCTGTGTCCCACGCAGCTGATTGCTGATAGTCTAGTGATTGGCAACTCACCTGATCCCTGGATCCCAACTCATGCAGCAACCCGTGCTTCCCATGCTGCAGTGGGCCCAAACAGGGGATGTGATTATCAGTCATAAATGCTGCCACGCCCTCTCCATTCATTGCAATAGAGGGGCTGTGCCAAGACCTGACACTCCCTCGAATGTAGTGAATGGAGAAGCCATGGCCATGCCCCTGATTGACAAACAGTGGGGGGTGCGAGCTGACACAGAAGCACAGAATGGAAGTGCAATATGCCCTTACCTAACACATGCATGCCAAACCACCAGCTATGCAGCCTCTTGAGCGCAAGCACACTGATCTACCAGCTACCCCCTCTCAAAAGTACACACATAGCAATACCACAGCACCACACACCAATCAACAAGCCTTCCTAGGCACATAAACACCAATTCTCCAGCTACTCTCCCTACCCTGGAGCACACACTCCTATCTGCCACTTAACCCACCACATCACACAATCTGCTAACTACACACTCCTCCCCAGACAGACACACAAATCTGCCAGACACCAACTCCAACCTCGGGCACATGCTTGTAAGTCCTACCAAAGCAAAAGTTGGTTCTGCTTTCTTTGGCCAAATGTCTTCCATTTTGTGCTTTTGCCTGCTTCTTTTTCACAGGCTTTATTAACTCCTTTCAAAGACTACTGCTGAGATCGCAGGTTGGTCAATTTGAAATATCCTTTTCCTTGCCTATAGAAATACATTTGGCAATGCTGGCAGTCAGAATTGATTTAAAGAACTCCCATTTGGCATCTGTAACAGTTGAAATAAGGTATTTGGCTATATAGTGGCTTTTGCAACTTGGCACCTAAAAACTTGAAATGCGAAAGATGCAATCTCAGACAAACTAGGCAAATGACTTGAATAACATGGCTCCAGTAAGTAACCCTGGTGAAAAGTTTAGTATAGCAACAGATATATGTGTCACTATGATTATAAGCTATAAAGTAATGCTTTTGTATGATACCGATGTGTGTCTACATCAGTGAAGAACAATGAATTGAAACTCTCTGTGTAAGAAAATCTAAACATTTAAAATAGAAAAAGTTAAAACTTACTGGACAGAAATATGTGCTCTCAACAATATGTTTAGCAACTGTGTTGTTCTCAGCTGACAAAGACATGATGAAGAGCAAGGCATCCCGAGCCTGTTGACCCACCATGCCCTCCCGATGAATAAAGGGTATGAGCAAGGAGAATATAAGAAAGTTGGCAGCTCCTTGATCTTCACTTGTGTGGAAAAACAGCTCTAAAATGGATGGATCTTTGGCAAGAATTGAACACAACTGGTTAAGTAAAAGAACTAGTTCAGTCTCCACATTTGCTGTCGTAGTTCCGGAACAAGTACTTAACAGCATCATCAGTGGCTTCAGTATAGGCTTGTGATGTAGCAAAGGCTGGTGAGACTGGGTGACCAACAACTCATACATCTTCAGCTGCTCAAATTTGGTCTCATCAGAAAATTCTCTCCTGAGACTCCATAGAAAAAGTTTCTCCATAATATTTTCTGACACCACAAACTCCAGAATTGGTCCCATGGCAGCATCTTTCACCTGTTCTTCTATTAATAAAAAGATCATGTGATCCACGTAATTCTGCACAGCGCTAACTTCATCTGCAGAAATAGCTCCGTATCTGGCGTGGGAGTTTTTGAATGGATCATGTTTTTCTAAAATGCGCTGAACCTAGATAAAAGTATAGAAAAATAAAGAAATGAAAATAATACTAAATTTGAACGCATTCAAATGCACCATGTTTACAACAGGGGCTGTAGATGAAAAGCAGGTTTTAAATATTTATTCAGAAGAAACCAATTTTAACATCAGAGCATGTTTCAGAATGAGCAATAATCTTAATGAAGCTTAATTTGAACCACTCTCAGTTATCACATAATATCACATAATATCACCACAGTGCAATCAAGACACTGTAAACGTTCATTTGCAATATTTTGCCAATTGGTGAATAGAAACCAAACAGTCCCAGAGCAGTGGAGCATTTGTTTAGAATATAAGATATATTCATTGTGTTAATAAAAGCAAACACATCATTAGGAGAATAAAATGGCTATACAAAGTAAAAGCAAAAAAAGGTGTAAGTTTTAAAAAGTACATTCTGGTAGATAAGTCGACTACTGAGGTTACTGAGCAGATACTGTATGACAACTGTTCTATGCTTTTTGATAGGACTGAGACCAATATAATCAGGATCCAGTATATAATAGCGCAGTTTGTGGATTAATATGTTTGCAGATCAAAGCTTTACACTTTTATGTTATGCGGACCAAAACTCTTTAAACCCGGTTCTAGAGTCTTAGATTCTAGGGCCAGATGAAGGGGCATGATGCCCTGTTGTGTAAACCATCGTGCACCTTGAACTGGCAATCTCATGGAACATGTGTGGGCCTCCTCTGGCATCCTCTGCACATACCCCCATCCAAGAACAGCCACCTTGCAAGGTGCATGGCAATGAATAACCATTAGAAGAAGCCGGAGCATGCACCATAGGATCACCAGTTTGCAAGGGGGTGTTACAAGGGGGCATTGTGCCCCTGGGGAGAGGATGCCACTGTGAAGTGGACCAGAAACCAGAGTTTCAAGTCAAATCAGTCCCATAAGCAAGACCATTCATAAAATCAAGATGTCAAAAGCAATGGAATAGCACAAAACAGAAAATAAGTCATGAACGTCAGGATTAAAACAATTCCTAAATTAATTCATTGCAATGAAGGTAGTGGACAGAGGTCTGACTACACCCTCCCTCCATTGTAGTGAATAGAGAGGGTCACCACTGTGACTGATAGTGGGGTTGTGATCTGGCATGGAAACACCGGTGGAGTTTGAGACCCTGGACAGCATGGGAAGCAAAGGTTGCTGCATGGACTGTAGTGCTTTGCCATGTTTAAAAATGCTAGCCATGACCACATCTGTACTGCTAGACATGTGTAACCACATTCGGAGCGCCTTGCTCTGTTGCTGACCACTAGCCAAGCCTGTCCACAGCATCACTGCTGTCCACAGCCTGCCAGTCACCTCGCCTGGTCACATCTTGAACTGCTGATCATTTACTACTATCTGTGGTGCCCACCACAGTGGGTCTGACCAGAACCTGGCTGCCACCATTGCACCCAACACAGCAAGGAACAAATAGCAAAAGAGCAGTTACACACCTCTTTTATGAATGTATTCTGTCTACATGGACTAGCTGATAATCACTCAGAATGTACTTGTAGCCCACAATTAATACAGTTGAAGGACAAATGTTTAGTGCATTATATGTTTTATGCTTCTAATTCCTTTGTTTCTTTTTTTTTTGCTTAATATAATGGCAAAAACCCCAATTTTACTGCAAAAATCCTCTTTGCTCTATTGAAATATTAAAAGTAAGCCTGACTTTGTAGAAGGCAGTGCGATTAACAACCACAACAACATCTGCCGCGCTGCTGCTGAATTATTTCCTCCACTACCCATAAGCCAGCACCCATCTTTTACAGAAGCAGTATTTATTATCTGTTTACCTAACATACTCTTCTGTATTCAGAGGCCTTTACTTCCATACAAACACTGCAAAACTTTATACAATTAGAATTATGAGCCTTCTGAGGAATAATTAAAGTCAGGGTTTGTGTATCAATGACAAAATCTGTTTATGTTCAAAATAAAGAACATTTGATCATTTTAGTGATATATGTATGTTGTTTCAATAGAATATATTTGGGAACGTGTCATTATTTATATGCCACTTCTGGCTACTTTTGATGGGCAGAATTTATTTATATTGCAATGAGTTTAGATCCAAATCTTGTTGATGCTTTAATGCATCCTTTTATATAACCATTAGTGGAAAACAATAGGCCAAGTAGTATTCTGAAACTCTGGGGCACATGTTATAGTTGGGTAGAGATCCTTTATTGTGTCTTTGTTCTGCTGCAGCTCGGCTGATTTCTGTCCCGATTGAATCAATCTGAATTGGTAGATTTATGGCTGAATTTAAAGCGGACCAAAACCCACTGAACTTGTGAAATACAAAGCCCATGCTGATATTCCCTTCTTAGGGTGTAAAACTAGAAATGGATACCGTACTTTTCGCGATATAAGATGCACCTGCCCATAACATGCACCTAAGATTTGGAGGAGGAAAATAAGAAAATATTATTTAAACCAAAAACACACCATTACAAACAGTGTGGCATCCCCCCTATTCCATTCTCATAGGCAGTGTGGCATCCCCCCATCCCAGTCCCCATATAGGCAGCGTGGCATCCCCCCCATTACCATAGGCCGTGTAGGATACCCAAATGGCATAGGCAGCGTGGCGTCCCCCCTATCCCATTCCCCATATAGGCAGTGTGGCATCCCCTATCCCATTCCCCATATAGGCATTGTGGCATTCCCCCCTCCCATTCCCCATATAGGCAGTGTGCCCCCCCCCCATTATCATAGGCATTGTGGCATCCCCCCTCCCATTCCCATAGATAGTGTGGCATTCCCCCTATTTCCATGAGTAGTGTGGCATTCCCCCTCCCATTTCCATAGGTAGTGTGGCATTCCCCCTCCCCCGATTCCCAAAAGTAGTGTGGTAATCCCCCTCCCCCCATTTCCATAGGTAGTGTGGCATTCCCCCTCCCCCCATTTCCATAGGTAGTGTGGCGATTAACTCCCCCCCATTTCTATAGGTAGTGTGGCATTCCCCCTTCCCCCATTTCCATAGGTAGTGTGGCATTCCCCCATTTCCATAGGTAGTGTGGCATTCCCCCATTTCCATAGGTAGTGTGGAATTCCCCCATTTCCATAGGTAGTGTGGCATTCCCCCTCCCCCCATTTCCATAGGTAGTGTGGCGATTCCCCTCCCCCCCATTTCCATAGGTAGTGTGGCATTCCCCCATTTCCATAGGTAGTGTGGCATTTCCCCTCCCCCCATTTCCATAGGTAGTGTGGCATTCCACCCAAAAAGTAAAAAAAAAAAGTAAAACTCACCTCTCCGCTGACGAGCGGCCGTCTCGGTGAATGGGGTGGGTGTTGCTTGCACCACGTTGGCGCAGTCCACGCCCATCCCATTCACGGAGCCGGCCGTAAGAAGCAGCGGCGGGCTCTGTCCCTGTCCCGGCTGCTGCGATCGTTGTATTTTACTGGCAGCGATGGCAGCGGCAGGGCCAGAGACAGCACCCGCCGCTCCTCTGTCTGCTGCCGCAGGTCAGTGCAGCGGGTGGGTGTGGCCTGCACCGAGTCGGTGCAGGCCACGCCCACCTGCTGCACGGACCCGGGTGCTCGCGTGTGCTGAAGCCGGAAGAGGCAGCAGATGGAGGAGCGGCGAGCGCTGTCTCTGGCCTGCCGCTGCCATCGCTGCCGGTAAAAGCCACACTACCTATGGAAATGGGGGGAGGGGGATTGCCACACTACCTATGGGAATGTGAGGGGGAATGCCACACTACCTATGGAAATAGGGGGAATGCCACACTACCTATGGGAATGGGAAGGGGGGATGCCACAATAAGGCGCACGGACATTTTCCCCCCACTTTGGGGAAAAATAAGTGCGTCTTATGTGGTGAAAAATACGGTATTTTCGTTTTTCGAATTGTCCTGGAACACTGATTTTTTAGCTGTCCCTCGGTGTGTGATGGCAGGCGATCAGTCATTGCATAGGTGTGGCAATTACATCTTTACAGCTAAAACAGGTTGCATTATCTGGGACTAGAATGAAGCAGGAGCTGTGAGAATTGGCAAAAAGTACTCTTCATAGGGAGAACAATTCAGGGAATGCTAGTTAAGAATGTGGGTTTTGGTCCACTTTAACTCTTGACTAAGTCTGAACAGTAACACTAACTAGAGAAACAAATAAAGAAAGATAAGTTATCAGTTTAGCTTAAAAAATCTAAACATTTAAACTGGACCAACAGCCTTGTACAGTTGGAAAAAAAGCCATCTTGGAGCACCAGTGAGGCTTCCTTTCCCAGCATCCCAGCTATGCAACTTCCTGGATTTAACCAATATAACCTACAATGCAAAGCGTCAGAAAGCCCAGAAGCACTTCCTCTTTGCAGGAGTTACAAAGAGGTAACATTTTTTAATGGCAGCAATCTGAATTGCCCTGGAGTGGGGTTTTCATTGGGCCCTAAGGTTTCCTTTCTAGCAAATCGTCTGTCCTAGGGCCATAGTGATTTAGGATGCCCTGCAATTTAAAAACAACCGGCAATCTGAATTGCCCTGGAAGTGGGGTTTTCATTGGGCCCTAAGGTTTCCTTTCTAGCAAATCGTCTGTCCTAGGGCCATAGTGATTTAGGATGTCCTGCAATTTAAAACCACCCGGTTTCACTGTATACTCACCTAGATCCCACAGCCCTTGCCTGGGCCTCAGGCAAGATCCCCACTCTGAACACTTGCTGAACCCAGAGGACATAAACGTTTGCCAGTTGGGCCGCAAAGGCTGGGACGGGGGAGATGTTGTTGTGCGGTGCAGAGTGTGGCTAAGCTGAAGAGATTTAGATTGGTATATGGAGTACCAAGAGGTTTCACATTACAGGGAATCCCAAAATGGAAGCCCCTAGGAAAATCTCTAAAAGACCAACTAATTTATATGAATTTTGGTCCACCTTTACAAGAACACAAAAGGAGTCACACAGCATCTTACTCAGGAGTAGCTCCAATACAGTAGTCATTCTCTAACAGTTCTACAGCTCCAGCACAAGCTTGGTACATTTCCTAGTTCCATCATGATCTTACTCCAGGGCCAGCAGCCTTCCTTGCAAGGCCATGAAATTCCTCTCTCTTAAAGATCACAGTCACTAAAGTAAAAATGTTTTCTGGGCTTTAGGTTATACAGGTTCCTAAATGCAACTTCTGGACTTTATGCTTCCTCCAAAAGGTCTCTAGAGCTGTCTCAGGTCCTGGTTCCTGGCTGGGGCTACTTTCTCCTCTCTCCTCCTACTCCTGCTTTTTTGTGCACTCCCAGAAAAATTAAAGAATGGACAGACTAGCTATAGGCTTGCTTAAATAACCTCTGTGTCCTCTAGCATCTTACTCAGGAGTAGCTCCAATACAGTAGTCATTCTCTAACAGTTCTTCTACAGCTCCAGCACAAGCTTGGTACATTTCCTAGTTCCATCATGATCTTACTCCAGGGCCAGCAGCCTTCCTTGCAAGGCCATGGAATTCCTCTCTCTTAAAGATCACAGTCACTCAAGTAAAAATGTTTTATGGGTTTTAGGTTATACAGGTTCCTAAATGCAACTTCTGGGCTTTATGCTTCCTCTAAAAGGTCACTAGAGCTGTCTCAGGTCCTGGTTCCTGGCTGGGGCTACTTTCTCCTCTCTCCTCCTACTCCTGCTTTTTTGTGCACTCCCAGAAAAATTAAAGAATAGACAGACTAGCTATAGGCTTGCTTAAATAACCTCTGTGTCCTCTAAAGTAACAGTAAGCAGAACCTATTACACATGTTCTGACTCAACTCACTCACAAGCTCTAGACGTGCTTTTTCAGACCTGTTTTTACTCACACAGGCTGGCACTAAACACTAAAACCTTTCCTATTATTCCCAGAGTGATAGTTCAATACAATACTAAGAGCATTATTCCCATTCTAATTGTCTCTTTCTAATGTGGGAATTGTAGGAGTAGTTATCCCAGTCACATTTATTCCAGTAGGTGTGCCAAAGCACAGCACCAGAAAGATAGGAACCTGAATGTGATGTCTATGTACTGCCAGCACACCTCTTGGTGCATAAATGTGACATGGATCTGAGAATAAGTTACAGTAGCAGCTTAAAGTCTTACTTGCCACAAAACAATAACAGGAGATAATTTAATGGACCTCACTTTGTTCCCCTTGAATGCTCTGTTAGCTCGAACACATTTTAGAAGTCTGAACAGTAAGTCGTTGTTCCAGTGTCTTTAGGCATGTCTTAATCAGCAATGCATCAAATAATGCCGATATATCATGATAAATAGTTGTTTCAGTAATGCTTTTTAATTATCCTTTGTCTGCTCAGATAACTGATGAATATAGCACACTAGACTAAAAAGAGCTGCCGGCAGGTATAAGCAATATGAAGGTAAGATTAATTATTTAAAATGGAATTCCAGACAAAACATTTTGTAGGAATAACATATTACATTCTAATCACAAAGCTAAGTTGGCTCTCGTACTACTTTTCTTGTAAGATTTGCATTCATTGCTGTTTTCGATTGCCCAGGTATAGACAATGGCCAAAAAAGAATGTAAATACTGTTGCTTCTAGTTGATACTGTAAATACTGTTGCTTCTTAGATTGTGAGCATTCAAACAGAGCCCCATTGATTTTGTTTCATTGGTTTACCCACCTTAGTTATGTAATTTATTGCCCTGTTTGAAGATAAGCCTTCTAATTGTAAAGCGCTATATAAATAAAGATTATTATTATTATTCTGTTAGGGCAAGTAAGTCTAATAAATTATGTATATGGAGGGCTGGGGGGGCTTTTGTGTGACCCTGTTAAATACTTGCAGTAGGGTCTTCTAAACCTACATATCCCCCTGTTCTCCAAAACAGTCCCAATATTTTGATTGTAGGTGTAGTTCTAACAGTCTGGGCTTTTGTAGTAGTAATTGTATAATTAATGGGAACAGGGCAGTCGGGTAACTATCGTTATATGAGGATTATAAAGGCTTCCTAACATTATAAATACCCGAAAATTTATACATTCTTCCAAAATCAGCTTTTCCTCCAACCACAGCACACAGGAAATGAAAGGGATAGAGTCACATCCTCTCGTGCCCCATGGCATCTTATTAATAACATATTTTATTACCTCACATCTGAAAAGATTGTTGAGGTCATGAAATGTTAAAATATTCATGCTGGTCAACCTGTCATATATGGTGTACAAATATTGTTAAGGGAGCACTATCGCGAAAAATGGCCCAAAGATTAAAATCTATATAAATATGCTGGATGGTGGGAGGAGAGGTCACTTATATGCCTGGCATCAAAAAATAACCAGCCAGGCTTGTTTTTTTATTTTAATGTAAGAAGAGGATTTAATTCTTAAAGGAGCACCTGTCAAAGCGAAACCACAAGCTTGGCGAGAGTTTTATTCAGTTCAGATGTATATGTGACCCCTCCTCTAATTAGCCAATGTGTTATATGGATTTTTAATATTACATAAATTTGCGATAGTGCTCCTTTAAGAAGTATATTGTCTGATCCCTTTAAACTGCTTTCACACTGGGAGAAGGCGATTGGGATTTCAATTGCCCCCCCCCCCCCCAATCACCCTCAAATCGCTGTTTATGTTGTCCTATGGCAGTGGTCCTCAACCCTGTCCTCAAGGCCCACCAACATGTCATGTTTTTTGGATCTCCAAATAGCCAGCTCTATTGCTCTACAGCTGCACTAATTACTCCACCTGTGCATCTTTGTGGAGATCTGCAAAACCTGGCCTGTTGGTGGGCCTTGAGGACAGGGTTGGGGACCACTGTCTATGGTGACTTTCACATAGGCAATTGTGATTACTGGGCGTTTGCAGGTCGATTTGAAAAATTCAAACATGCAGTGGTTGATGGGCAATGGCGATCCCAAATAAGTCAATAAACGCTTTGGAATCGCTATTGAATCGCTTTTCAATTGATATTGCTTTAGTTATAGAGATTCTGATGCAGTCAGCATCCAATCAGATGCTCTATTTCCTGTGTCATTTGTTTGTGACACATTAAATAAATTTGGCAGATTAGGAAATTGCTTTCCAATCACTTTGCAGTCGCTATACTAAGAAATCAATAATTGCCTATGAAAATCTCTCTATCACCTTGCTCCAATGTGAAAGCAGCCGGGAGTGAACCAGCGTCTATGTTTGGGGTGTTACAGAACACGCTTGGGTCGAATCGGCAGCATGAGATTTTTTTCTCAAATCATGATTTTATCCTCAGAGCAATTCAGCACCATATTTACCTGTATAATTTCTTTACATGTGAAGCTAAATATGGTGCTGAACTGCTGCACAAATGAATAGAATCATGATTTAAAGCATCCTCTCTCTCAAAAAAATGTGAAAATTCTCACTGTGCAGAATCAACCCTCATTGTGAACAAATGAAAAAGCAGTGTGCCAAAGCCAGTTGCTTCAGCTTGAAAGGGCAGGCTGTGTTTTTTCTGAGTTAATATATACTTTCTGACCAGATAAGTAGCTTAAATCACACATATTATTACCTGAGCCCAGTGGTTTTTGAACACAATTGTACATGTTTCCGGGTCGACCCCCTGCAGGCTGATACTTGGGCGCTTCCTGCTGACACTGTAGACTTGAGCCATGGCGAGTCTTGTGCAGCTTGTTGTCACTCTAAGCCATGCTCTGCTTGTTTAAGACCGGGCTGATGGCTTTTCCTCCAGGGCCATTGTCCTTTCAAATTTGTATAGCATTACATCCTACAGCACCCCTGTATTTTTAAAGAGAGAAACAAAGAACAAACACACACACGTCATGAAAAGTGTTTCGTTTCAGTTCCATGCGAGCAGACAGTATCGATTTGTGCTTACTCATAGAGAGCTAGAAGGCAAAGCGTTCCGGCAGCCCATCACCTGGCAACCAGGTAAGGTCACTCGCAGTATGCTGAGGGCACATTGCCGGGTGACAGCTCTGCTCACAAACACAGAGAACTCAATTAAAGAGCATTGGGCTTCAAATGATATAGTATATACTGGAACTGAGCAGGACTTCTCTGCTGCGTGCAAGCTTTAAACCGGACCTTCACCATGATTTATTGAAAAGCCCAAACCCTTAAAAACGATTCCCCAGCATCAAAAATTAATATATTTTAAGTTTTTAGTCACTTACTTATTATTCTTTCCCCCACAAGGCTGCAACTCTGTTAAGGACTTTAGGATACGGGCGCCGCCATCCTGACTCAGAAGCATCACACTTACTGAGGAGAGAAGAGTGGGATAAAGTACAGGGGGGCGGATTATAGCTGTGCTTTGCTCAGACAGAGCAGAGCTGGGGTCAGGAAAAGGTCAGCAGTCCCAGAATGCAGAGCAGCACAGTCAAAAGGCACTTCCTGTTTACAGGCTGCCTGATGTTGCACGAGCCGCCATCTTGGATGTTTAGAGGCTCATAACATGCAGTAGATGCAGGTAGGATGATTTTTAATGTGAGCAATCTGTATGCACAGGGTGTGGGAAACATATAAGATAGACTCTTATTCAGATTGAAGGTCCACTTTAAATCAAACATTTAGGATAATAAACTGATCTATGCCAGACCAGTATTCACTAAACCTCTTCTTAAAGTTGGACCAACAACCATGCAGGCCTGCCCTAGAGTCTAACAGACATGCAGGACTGTCCCTTTTAGTCCCCCTGGGGTGCCCCGATTGGCCCATTCACAGGTCGCATTCACCAACCGCGGCTGCATCCCTGGCACCCCTGTAGTCATTTAGATAGGCCGGGGGGGAGTATGCCTCACACCGCAGGGAAAACCAGGGGTGCACCCTTTCCCATATGCTGGGCTCTCTGCGTTATCAGCTTACTACCCTTTTTTTCCTCTTTTTGTACTTATTTGTATAGTTGTGGTGGGAGTCTGCTGCTCTGCTTGGCTGTGCCATACCTTGCAAATTAGTAAACTTCGGGTCCTCATTTTTTTCATTTTTGTGTTCTATACACAGTTTAGAATATATGAGTTTGGTTTTGAACATACAACAAAATGAATAAACTGCACCATACTGTATCATGTGCTTGACTGTTATATCTTGCGCATTAGTAAATATGGGTCCTAATTTTTGCCCTTTTTCATTTTTCTATAACCAGTTTATAATAGGAGGTTGGTTCTAAACATACAACAAAGGTAATGATTTTAGAATCTGAATGTAAAGAACACAATTACAACCTGACTGTGGCTTCCAGTGATGAAAAGATGCTTGGCATGTCGTCTCTTCATTTGTAACAAGCCTCATACAAGCACATGAGGTACAGGGTCTTAATGTGATCCTATACCCAAAAACGAATTTTATGTTGTCACCTTCTGTCCCGAGCTCAGTGTCCCAAAACAGCCTGTGTTTTTTTTGCCTTTGCCCAATACTCATAAAAACACACAACAGGAAGCAGTATTTCCAAATGACAGTCGCATGCTAATTCATTCAGCTAACTGAACTCACATAATGGCATTTAGGCTGAAGTGCTCCCCAATGCTGAGCTGTGTGTTCTATAGAAATTTATCATTGCTGTAAAACGCAAGGGCAATGGGGCAGCTCACCCACAGAGCAATATGGCCGACTGCAGTTGTGTTATTATGAATATTGGGTAAAGGCTTTAGTAAAAAAAAAAAAAAAAGAAAGCAGGCAGTTTTGGAGCACTAGGCTGGGGATAGAAGATGACAACATAAACTTCCTTTTTGGGTATAGGATCACTTTAAGCTGTATGGAGGGGGTTTCCCCCCCTCCCATGTGCTGCACTCAAGGTATAAGGCAACCTCAGGTAATCTCTCCCCAATATATTCATTGCTATATATGTCCCAAAGAGGGCTCTCATAGATTAGAGATAGGACTGCACTTACACAGAGGCACCATGGAATTTGGTGGTGCAGCCTCAGCATACATTTGCAGATGTGCCAACTGAGACTTCTTTTTTTAACCAGATTTTAGAAACAGATTAATGGATTAACCGATTGGTTGTTGGATAACAGGGTTTAGTGGTGTTTCTCCTTTGTTGATCAGGGAATGCAATGTGCTGGTGAATGATAAATGCAGCCCCTAACAGCCAGCATGGGGCAAGCAGAAAGTAGGCAAACGTAACCCTTTACTTGGAATGTCCCTTTCATCTAAACAGCAGGTACCTAAAGTTCCCTGCACACCACTACTTGAAAAGCATGCAGTGACCCAAAATCGTAACTCTAAAAAAACAATATTCAATTGACTTTATTGTCTGATCTTTAGTTCGTTCAAACCACCCCCTTCCTTAGCCCTGCCATGTTGGTTTGTATGTTGGTAAAGTTAGATCCTCTGGCAGATACCTTAGATCCCAGGCACACACTGGTATGCTGGCCATCCACAAGGCAATTTGACTAAAAGCAATCTAGAAAAAAGCTATGTATATAAATGCCAATGCATTTACAATAAGTGGATTCATAAATTGATTAAACTATTTTAGATTGCCGAGTGATTGTATTGTGAATGACTAACCACAGTGCTCATCCACACAGAGCCCAATCATTTAAAATTTTAATGAAATATGGTAAGTTTTGGCTGCTGTCATTGTCATCAGTAATGCATAATTAAATATAGGCAATTTACAATATTACATTTTAATAAAATGTTCTCTAATATTTATAATAAGAATTGCAATATTTAAAATATGCTGGAATATATGGATTCCAGAGTATAAAAAAATACTGTAAGCATCTAGGTGCTGTTTTTGGCCTTGAGATTCCTGGAAAAGAAATATAGTACTGCTGTCAGCAAAGTGGTGGTCACGGTAACAGATACAAAATAATTAAAAGGATTCTGCTATACCTAGACGTCATTATCAGACCCTTACTGTCAATGTCAGAGTAAAAATGTTGTGATGTATTAATGCCTGGAGTTATGATGACACATGGTTGGTGCAGAGATTAGTTAAATAAAGAGAAGAAAGATGGGACTAAATATAGACATGCCACTTGTGACAGAACATCCTAGGTGTACTTAATTTCTCTGGGTGTGTAGACTGGTGTAATATATTTGTGTGTGTGGATATGCCAGATTGGTGTAAACCCCTCATTCTTGTCCCCCCTCCCACTTGGTTCTCACCTATTTCTGACCCTCTTTTACGACTTGCTCCCCCTCCAACCTGGATAAACACGAGAGTGGATGGGGCTAATAAAACCTTCCCAGTGTGGAAAACAAACAAACAACAGATCACTCAAATCAGTCCCAAAGTGTTCCCCCTCCCTGTGCAATCCGATAAGTCATATGAACCAATTTTTTAGGTTCTCAAAGAGGGAGAATCCCAGATGCACCAATCAGGCAGTGGGTGACACCAATTGTTCGGCCCATGGGAGGGGTTGTAAACTGACCCCTGGGTAGAGGGATTAAGATGAGCTTGAGATGGGGATAGAGACACTCGATCTGACCATCAAGAGTGACACGCTGGCTTTAACATCTAAGCGGAATAAGACCAGAAAAGCGTGTGAGGACAATTGATTTGAACGCAGCCCAGAACCCTTAGGTATTTTCCCCCTTTTTATTTGAAATTGCTATTTATTTATTTACCGTGCTTATAGTCAATTCTGTTTTATCACTTGCATCGTGTTTCTTGTTGTCCTTGTGTTTTCTGTTTGTTTGAATAAATTCTAAAATACAGCATAGTCCCTGACGCTCTTATTGAAAGATCTAAAAGGCCCATGCTATTCTGAAGAGACTGGCTACCTTACTTGCCTAGGACGCTCGATCTCCCCCGCCTGGAAGTGGTTGTGGGTCGATCGATACGTTCGATCTGATTGTATTGTGTGTGGCCTATATTATACTATAGAGTTGAGCACTGTTGTGCTCTGGTGGCAGCAGTTTATAGCCGCGTGTGTTGCCAATTGAAGAATTGCTGTGACACACGTGTGGTACGATTGGCCGGTCTGATCAGATGAACGATCAATAGGTCTGATCAACCCGTGCAATCGTCACACCACTCACTACATATTTCAAAATGTACAACCTTTGGTAATATTGTGACAGTTTAGACCTACAATAGAAATTACTTTCTTTTCTTTCATTTATTTCATTTCTGCCCGTGCAGAGATACAGGTCTTTTGACCATAAGCTAGCCATAGACATCGGAGGGTGCTCAAATATTGAAACATTAATACTTATACCAGTTTCACAATGAGAGAAAGCTTGTCTCAGCACCGTTTATGCCTTGGAGGGAAGACGATGCAAATAACTGGGAAAACACCAATGTTCAAACTCCAACCAAATCAGCTGTTTAGGCCTGCTGAGTATATGTAGATGGTAGTTACAGATAGTATCCGATGATAGTTACAGTATCTGCAGACTTCCATGCCCATTACAACCTTAGATTGTCACCCAGTCTTTTATCCATAGTAGATATGAGCCAAATTTATCCTTATAATCCCTGTCTGGTCAAAAGTTAAAAAAAAAACAATAGTAAAACCAAGCCACACCTGATATGTGCAGTGCCTCCCAATCGGATAGCCTCAGACAAAATTCCTACTTCATTGTACCTGATTACATCACGTAATCTGTATTTTCTAGGCCAAATAGGGCAATGCTCCTCTGATGGCTATCTTTAGGGGGCTCTGCTAACTATATTTTTTCATGGGAGATGGTGGAACAGTGGCATTGTGCCACAACCCAATATCTCTGTGCCTCAACCCAATGTGGCAATCACAATAATAAAGCAGAAAATAGCTCTCGTTTCCCATGTGCTCTCCTAAAATCAATGGGTGCTCTCCTAAAATCCATGGCAGGTTGTTCCAAAGTTTGCCCTCCTTTTAATTCCATACCTCCAGGACCACTCAAAAAACAGTCTCTCTGTCCCGTGGAGCTCTCAGTGCAAGCAACCACGGCAAGTCACAGTGGTTCCACAGCTGGCTCTGACCACAACAGACCATGCTCAAGACTTATAAAGAGGCGCCTTGACATGCCCTTCCCAGCTCAGCCATAGCCAGAAATGGAAGCAAAGCCAGCAGCTTTGCTTAAAATATATAAGGTTTTTACATATAATCAGTTTTTGAGAAGCTTTTAAATGGCTCATTTTACATTGTTCCCATGGGGGATAAATTAGGAGGAACTTGGCGTGTCTGGAAAAGGCACTGTAATCTTATGTTACAGCAACTAAAAAGTGAAGTACCTCACATGCTACTCGTCTACATGTCTGTTTAGTCTTACAAGCAGCTTTGATTTTGTTGCTATTGTTGCAAATCATATAAACGCAGAAAACAATTATCTGATAAGATCTGTGCATTACTAAATTAACTCAGATAACAGTTCACTTTACTATGATATACAAAACATCTTTTTGTCTCCATCACCACACAGTCTGCCTCAGAAATAGAACACATTTTCATTGTAACTCTATTATACTTGCTTAGCCGCAGGTAAAAATTAGGCATGAGGATTTTACCCAGCACAGTGAGAACAACCAGGACAGGCAAGTGTCAGGTTTTAAAAGTAAATTATGGGCATCTATAAGCCTATAAGCTAAGTCATTTGTAGAAGTGCCCACATGTTAGAAGGATAACCATGTTTGTCTGGCAAAACCTTTTCTGATGTGCAGTATTCTGATAAACTGCCTCATAGCCAAAACAGCAGCTTTGAACCTAAGCATTTCCAGTGATAGCTATTTTGCTGGCACAGATAGAATCATGGCTACTGTACAGGTGCCAATGTCATATGGTATCTAAAAGCCTTGTGTGATAGCTCAAATGTCATTTCATTTTGTCTATAAATGCACCAATACTAAGACAAAAAATGGCCAATATATATAATATATAATGAAAAACAGAAAATATGGAGGCTACCTGAGTCTCATTAAAGGTACAGTGACATACAGCACGAGGCAACCAGACTCCCCCAAGGCAGCCTGTCCTAAAATCAGAACAAACAGTGCATATAAATGCATAGTCACTACCTCTGTGTTTATTGCTTTAATCAGGCCCCACCCTCAGTAAATTTAAATGAATAAAAGAAAGTCAAACTAGCCACCAGAGGCTGGAAGTATTGCGAGACTAGAGGCAGGTTGTAGGTTGATATAGCTAATAGTTGCACAAGTTGTATCTCCTGACTGATAACTTTTAACATGATGTATTGTAAGCTATTTACAGACTATGGCCTCGATTTACAACTCTATATGTTTAAAGAAAGGGCCTACCAGCTCAGACCCAAGGGTCCACACATATAGCCGCTCAACAGAACCATCAAAACAAATGTTTGAAATATTATCCCAAAGCTTTATTCTCTATAAATCTAAGCATAAAAACAATTAAACGCTCTCCAATGTAGCTGCCCCAAACAATATATTGGGGAAACAAAAAACAAAGTGGTTGCACGTATCCAGGGGCACCTATCAAATATAAGACTAGCGAAAAGGGACTCTGAGGCAGGGAAAATATTGTCCCCAGTTGCTGCCCACTTCCTTCAATTCCATCAGGGCCACACCAGGGACCTCAAGGTTACCTATGTTGAAAAGATCAGTTTGGGAGGTAGGGGTGGCAATATCAAAAAGAAGCTTCACCAAAAGGAATTAGAGTGGATCTTTAAGTTAGGCACACGGGCACCAGCAGGTATCAATGAAGAATTCTCATTTGCATCTTTTTTAGGGCGCTGAAGGATTCTCATCATTATTTTCCTTCTTAGAATAATTGGTGGATGCTGGTTAATATCTCAGGGCACTGTTAATATTGATGAGCATAGGAGTTGTATTCTATTTTTTATTATATGTTCCTTGTTTTTTCTGTTGTTTTGCATACCTTAGCTCTCTTTTTTGTTGGCATGTCACAGTTAAGCTTTTCACATTTGCACATGATTTGATTTTATTATAGAGTATATGGCTTCTTGATGGCATCTCCTTCCCCTCTGCCAAGCGAGACATTGGGAGCGATGAGAGGTCCCTGGATGGAATGGATCACCAATGGTCCCTGAAAGATTTGCCCGACTAAAAGCCAGGCGGCGGTGACAATACATCTCCCATGATCGGATTGGTAGCAGTTTTGGAATGCGGTTCTTCCCTCCTCCACAAGAAAAATGAAAGCCTCACAGGGATGCTCTGCCTCCTACTTCAGGGATTCAGGGAGTCCCGCATTTTGGACTTATCTCTGTATTTTGGGGTTGAGTCCCGCTTTCAACATGGACACTTTGATAGGAAGGATGCAAAGATCCTAAGATCCATGACCTGACAAGGATCATAGAGCGACTTGAGGAGCTGGAGGTGACAGCATGACAACACTAACCCCATGTACTTTCCTCTCTTCTTCCAGGAGCCCCCGCCTCCAATGGTGGCTCATTTCAATCTTCATTCTTTGGCCCCTTTTATATTATATTATATTAGAGCATACAATGCATTTATCAAATTCAATCCAGTCTCGATAGATGGCCCAGCTTCAGTGTATATGATGTTAGCTCTTATGACCAATAGATATTAATAGGTATTAATGTATTGTTAGATTTAGTTATTATATGTATAGTAGAAACTAAATGTTGTAGCTTTTCATAGTGTTATTAGTTTTTATTGGTATATGTTATAATCAATCATCTGCCTTGTTTTTGAATGCCCCGGGGTGTCCCCTGAGTACAGGGATAGTCAGAGTGGATGGCCGGGGATTTGTCTGGAGACACAGATGGCTGCCTGCAATTGGCAGCAGGCCTATGACAGTTTTGACATTTGCATATTCCGGAGCCTGTGCCGTCTGCCGGAGGGTGGCGCGCGCGCACGTCTCTCGTCATGCACGCGCGCGTCCCCGGCACCACCGCGCATGCGCACTGTGCGCACTCCGGGATGCACCGCACTGGATTGACGGTGGCACGGTGGAGTGGCACGGTAGCGCGATTCAGCGGCAGCGGGAGGCCGCCTGAGCCGGCGGGATGACTCGGACAGCCGGTAATCTTTAATTTTCAATTTTTGATTCCTGCAACTTGATAGCATGTTGACATGCGTGATGAACAGCGTCATTTTTGCCCACACACCAAGTGGAGCCATCTGTGTCTGCACACACATACTTCCGCCCTTAGTTCATTCTGGCGGGAAATCCCTTCAGTACTGGGCAGGACACCAGATATGGGACTATTTAAAGGGGGGCAGATGGACACAAACCACACTCTGAGGAAGTGGCAGATTGGAGTTGCCACGCAACGCGTCAGTGGTGGTGACATGCTAGATACTGGAGTAGGACTCATATATTGATCATGCGGTAATGTAGATTGATCTTTGTTTTCATTGATATTCAACAAATGTTTGTGACTGTGATTCTGTTTGGCTGACATTTTGGCAGGCTTATATTGCATATGCCCTGGAGCTTCATTTCTTTTTGCACTTGCACTTTCAGCACCTGCACTTTTATGCACTTAGCACTTTTTTTCATACTGACTCTATTGAGCATTGATATTCATCTAATTGTCTTTTTATATGGACATATCTATAGCAGATACTTTCTTTCTTTTTTGACTTTATATGCACTATAACAGTATCACTTGCACAATTCTTATGAAACTCCTGGGCATAAATATATTTGACCTTTTATTCTTTGGGCTATAATATGGCCCTTTATTAACAATTAATATATATCTGCTTAAATTTGTAATTGGCTATATATCAGTAGGATTACAACTTAATTAGTCCAACATCTCCATTTCTAGCAACTTTGTTCTTAATTGTTTTTATGCTTAGATTTATAGAGAATAAAGCTTTGGGATAATATTTCAAACATTTGTTTTGATGGTTCTGTTGAGCGGCTATATGTGTGGACCCTTGGGTCTGAGCTGGTAGGCCCTTTCTTTAAACATATATATTTGCCCTATTTTTGGGTGTTTGGGTCCACTTTAGCCAGCATCCAGTTTGGACATATGTTACTGAATTCACGCTGTGCAGGTTTACCTTCCCTTGTTTGTCTCGATTTACAAATCGTTGAAAAAAACTCAGTTGATAGTAAAAAATTCAATTCATGAGAAAAAAAGCCTGAGAATGTCACTGTTCTGTTGTTGTTGAGAATCACCAGATTTTTTCAGGAGTAAAAAAGTGCCATTGACTTTCATTGTCTTCCTATCTGGTGATTCACTAACAGTGAAATTCTCAGGCTTTTTTTCTCATTAATTGAATTTTTTACTACCATGAGAGTTTTTTTCAACTCTTTGTGAATCGAGGCCTATGGCTTCTATAATAAGAGTTGAAAAACATTCTTATGGTAGCAAAAAAATCACAGCCTAAGAATTTCACAGTTACTCATTCACCTGATAGGAAGACTATGAAAAGCAATGCCTCTTTTACTACAGTGGAATAAGGAGTAAAAAGTTCACTACTTTTATTAGGAGTAAAAAGCTACCATTGACTTTCATTGTCTTCCTAGCTGATGATTCAGTGACATGCTCAGGTTTTTTATTTCTTTACTACCATGAAAAATGTATTCAACTCTTATTGAATAGTCTTGTCTTTTCCTGTAAAATGCATCTCAGAAAATGTCCCGAAAATCCTACTAAAACAGCTGAACTTTATATAGGGTAATCTGAATTGTTTTTTTAATTATGGCACCTCATCCCTATTCATAACAGCAACCATATTATTTGAGTTCTTTTTTTAATTTCCCTGGTAAATGTTTTTATAAGGAATTGTACAGACGATTATGGGCCACACTGAAGGTGGAAACATTTCTAAAATGAAGGTCAAAAATCTGCCATTTTAATAGGAGACCAAATGTAACATAAGCCATGATAAAAAGTAGTATAGGGCATGAATTCACTTGCATTTGTGCCTTATTTCAATTTACTATAGGTAAACATGCTATTTTTGCCACTTACTGCAAACTATTGGCGTGAAAATGTCTGGTTTAATTAAATGGCTTTTACTGTGTAAATGCCATGCAGTGAAAGGCACATGATGCCTGCTGGTATAAACAGCATTAAATATAATTCTACCTTAAATGTGAAATTTAGATTGGGGGTAGAGAAGCAGAATAATTAAATGGCTATTTGTCAAGTACAGCTTTTTTATATGTGTTTCCTTTCTGTTGGTTTTATAAACTCGTAACAAATCTTGTATAACCAGTGGGATATATTGAACTTTTCCTGCTGCCACTGGAGAGACCACTGTACAGATAACTGTAGAAAGCAAATCCCAAATATTCCCAGGGTAACAGGGAAAATGTGAACATTTCCCGCTGAGCCGAACGTTTATTTTGTCACTTCCCCTGATACCAAAATCACATATAACAGTATGGCATTTGTCTTTGACTTTGTAGTAAAGCTTTTCTTAAAGAGGAACAACACACCAAGTTTGCCTTCTTGGGGTGTTGTTCCTATATGCGGTGGCATCCCAAATTGGTGTATTCCCCCAGGTGGCACAATCACGCTCACCTTCCAGTTGCTCCCACGACACAGGCTCGAGAAAGCAAGCACGCCGATCACTTGGCTCCCTTCGGCTCTGCTGAAGGGAGATGAGTGCACCGCCGGATGCATCCTCCGCACGGCTAGGCGCGAGCGGGGATGCAGACAAGATGCAGAGACATGGCGAGGGCTCCAAGAGAAGGTGAGTGTATCTAGGCTTCTGAGGGGTTTTACACAGTGAGGCATAGCAATTAGGGATGCCTCAAGGAATGGGGCCGGAAAGGCCCTGGGGGTCCATGGCATCCAAAGTTCCTCTTTAAGAAATACATTAAAGTCCCAATATCCTGATTTGGAGGGGCAGTGGGATTGAGTGAAACCAAATCCTCCTTTCTCTTTTCCTCCTTAAAGAAGAACAAAAATGTCCCAATATACAAAAGCTACATAAGCATTCTAAATATCTCTCCATGCTTGTTTTGTTTATTTTCTGCGGGGAAAAAAGACAAGGGATGACTCTAAACATGTCACTGTCCTTTAAATTTGTGGCCTGCTGAACTTTACTTCTCCCTTAAATTGGATGTAGAATAAATGTAGAATACTTTTCCATACCTGTGCATTAATTGGCTTTTTTAGGTTTCAGTATGGTTATTACAGTTTTACTAAACAAGATTCAGCTGGTTTTATGTATGTATTGACATGCTAATTAAGCTTTAGCCATGGCTGTTATCAGAGATATCCCGCGCTGCTTTGAATGAAACAATTGCAACTAGCAATTAGGGGAGAGATGAGGCCTACATTGTAAGCCAAATGCACAAGAACTAGCACCAACAGATTTTACCTTGGGACCTGGCAGCTATCTTGTGGCAAAGCAGACAAAAGGATGTGGTAACATGGTCTCATAGTTTAAAGTGGACCAACACCCAGGATTTTCACTATCCTGGGTGTTGGTCCACTTCCGCGGGGCACCCCGATAAGGAGGCGGCGGCGGCTTATCCGTCGCCTAAAAGGTAAGATTTTAGGGGCTTTCTGGGGGGTTTCACCCCGCGGGACATCCCGATTTCGGATGCCCTGCGGGGAGGGAGCTGATCGGCCCGGGAATCTTATAGATTCCCGGGCCGATCAGGGGTGGGTGTTGGTCCACTTTAATGGCTCAATTGGCTCAACAATTTAACCAGATAAGTGTTGCCTGTTTCATTAAAGGGCCATTCCAGTATAACCAACGCTTATTGTTCATGTGAGCAGCCATGATGGAATTACTGCATAATGCGCAGCATTGTCTTCTATAGAGAGGAGAAGGGAGGGGTAGTGCTTTGTCTCATACATCTCAATAGATGAAAATGGTGCAGTATTATGTAGTAATTCCATCATGGCTGCACCCATGCACAATTAAAGTTACTTAGACTGGACTGGCCCTTTAATGCTTAACCTTTTGCCCTTTTTGTTGTAGCAGAGCCTGGAACATTTTATTGTACTTGTAGCAAAATGGGTATAAATAACGTTTAAAGTGATTTTTTTGGTATTTCCTTGGAATTACTGCCATGAGACCTGATTTAGACAACACAAGGTACTGTTTTGCTTAGAGATTTGGGATAGGTATGGTGTAGAAATGGCACTTAGCATTAAACAAGTCTTGTTTCCCAACCTGTCTGACCATTGAGCAGTGAACACTTGTTGTCAGGACTGATCTTGTTTTTTTGACCTCAGGCTTGCCTAACCATCTGGAGTGAAGGCTCTGGCCTCAACTTTATATAACCCATATTTCTGGCTTCATTCCGTTAGTCTGCATTCCTCTCTTGCTCAAGTTGGTTTGTTTATTTCGGGTATATGTGAAGTAACTCCCAAGTAAGCGGGGGCATGCAGCAGAGACTGGGCCATAGTGACAAATATAAATAACCCTCCCCTAGGCTATAGAGGAAACATTTACCAACCCTATTCATATTTTCCTAATAATCTCATCATCAGTCTCATTTCTGTCCAATGAGGGTAAAGTTGTTATGCCCAGCTCTAGGCGATAAAACAACTCTTTCAGCATACTATACCTCCTATCTCTCAATAGGAGAACCTAATGCTCCCTCTTAACTCACTAGTTGTTCTTGTTTCATATTTGATATCTCAATCTACATTAACCAATGTACATTCCACTAGCCAAAAGTGTTTTGAATAAAAACTACAGTAAATTACAACCACCCAACACTGTAAACACAACGGCAATAATAGCTGCAAAGGATAAAAGCAGGGCTCCAATGTTCGCCCCTTTTTCAATGTTATTCTTTATTTTGCCTTCTTTTTCTGGGGCATAGATGGCCATTGTATGCTTGCACACACATAGGAATTCTTTGTCCGCATTTAACCCAGCCATGCAGTAAGTGCACACATGCTTGGAATGGTGGGATGCCCAAATTACGGTTCCTGGGGAGGGGGTTAGGTTCTTTGCTCAAGAGCACTTCAGTCATGTCCCTTGGTCAGTAATCAAACCTGCCACCCTCTGCTCACAAGACCTCTGACTGCCCCTTGAACCATGCAAAAAAAGTGGTCCTGCAGCTACTCTCAGAGTGAGTGAGAACAGCATGCCACACTGGTCCAGCAGCGGTCTCTGACCACAGCAAAGCGTGTTCATAAATCTGCACCATGACACATCCTGCCCAGCTCAGCCAGGAAATTGAAGCAAAGAAATCAGGTTTGCCTAGCATACATAGGCCCTAATTTAAGAAGGGATAGCATCAGGGAGTGGCTGGTTAATGAGAGGTAGCGACACGGCACACAGTTACACATTTATCAAGCAGAATCTGTTTAGCGACTGGGATAACGCCATGTAGCGTCTGACTCATCATTTTCACAGCCTCAGCGAACAGCGCCAGCGTTCAGCTTTGCACAGCACCAGGTATGACCTCTCGCTACCTGACGTTCTCCCATATATTTCAATGGACGATGCTTTTCTTCTCTTTAAACAGGGTTTTTGTTTATTTTTTTTTCAAAAAATCACAAATAATTCTGTGACCTCTTCTGGCATTGAAAAAGCAGTTTTTTCACAATTTTTTCATTTTTTATATATTTCTTCAGAAATGACATTACAGGTCTGCCATTAAAGTGTTCATGTTACAATGTTGCTACAATGTAATCCCATATGTTTTTGCTTTGTTACTAGTGGATAGATGCTGAAAAACAAACTTTAAACACACCGCCTCCTGCGCTCTGGGCTTCAAACAAGCATTTTTCAGCGCCAGAGATTTGTGAGGCTGTTTTTTTGCTGAATATGGTGTGAGTCGGTCGCTATGAGCAGTCGCTAACATGCGCTCCCATACAGCGCTGTACTGGTCAAATAGCGACTCCTCACAATGTATTCAACATTACTGAACAGCGACTGAGTCGCTATGAAGTAGCGACCCACGGCCGAGCACAGCGACTACTAGCGGGCGCTCTGAAAATGCCTGCTACAGACGCTCATCTGTCGCTACCTGGTGTTAGTGATGAATCAGCCTGCCCATCTATTTACGTACAACGAGAGACTTTCAGGTGCTTTGAAAAGGCTTATTTTATATTGTTTCCAAGGGGGATGAGGTGGAAAAAAGTTAGTGTATGTCTGGACAGGGACTTTAATCCGATCCTGAAGTTATGAATAACTGTTTTGAATTTTAATGCTCATATTTTAAATGTATTGGCTGTTTGATTTTACTAAAATCTTCTGCATGGATGCTCTCAAAATCTCCCACCCCTCCATAGAACGTTGTGCACGTGCCCCAGGAAAGTAATTCTGAATGTGATGAATGTGTAAACATTAGCCATACTCAAGCATTTCATTCTCAGCTGGGTCTTTCTGAGAGCTTTAGGTATCATAGAAACAAAAAAGGATCATTTGCATGGACCCGCCTTTCCTGTTCACTTAGGCCCTTATTTAACAAGGGATAGCGCCAGGTAGCGACTGGTGAGCGAACGGTAATGACGGTCACCGCCACGAGAACACCGGCTCCCCACCACAATCACACATTTATCAAGCCAATCCTGCTTAGCGACTGAGATAGCGCCAGATAGCCACTCATTCATCAATATTCCAGCCTCAGCCCACAGCACCAGCGTCCGACCTTGAACAGCGACAGGTATGACCTCTCGCTACCTGGCGCTCTCCAATGCATTTCAATGGAACAATCTTTAAATATTCATAATTAATTGTTATTATTTATTTATTATTTTTTTTTTTTAAATGTGAAAAATTCTGTGACCACTTCTGCCATTTTAGATAATTTGCTTAAGGTAAAAAAAAAAAAAAAAATGTACAGAATTGATATTACAGGTCTGATATTAATGTATTCATATTACAAAATTATTTAAAAAACTTGTTTTTTTTGGTTTCCAAAAATATGGTTGTTTGGGGGTTAAAAAACTGCTTTTAACCCATCGCCGCCAGCGCTCTGGGGTTTAAACATGCATTTTACAGCGCGAGAATTTTTTGAGCGTGATTTGTTAATGAATATGGTGGGGGCCGGTCGCTATGGCCATTCGCTATCATGCGCTCCCATACAGCGCGGAACCTGTCAAATAGCGACTCCTCACCCCATATTCAACATTACGGCAAACCGACTGAGTCGCTATCAACTACCGAACAACGGCCAAGCACAGCGACTACTAGCGGGCGCTCTGAAAATGCCGATACAGTCGCTCAACTGTCGCTACCTGCCGCTGTTAATGAATCGGCCTCTAAGGATAATAGGTATAGTCTGTTATTCTTGGTCTGCCTGTGCCATGTAAATACTTTCTGTTTTCAGATAGCACCTCGAACAATAAAGTATAATGCTAAAAAGCAATTTTTTTTTTAGAGTAGAGATATTCTATTTGGTAAAGTAATGAATCTAACTGAAACGAAAAGTTATATAATATATGTTCAATTTTATTTAGTAAAGTATTGAATGCAATAGAAACTGAAACCTATGAAATGTATGTCTAAACTTGGAAAATTTTAGAAAAATGATTGTAACAGTGTTCTTTGCTGTACAATGTTCTGAGAACCATGTTGCACTGGAAAATTTGTATACTAAAATGTATGTTTAGATTTTTTTGCTAATTATTGAAATCATTGTTTTTGTTGGTTGCATCAGGATTATGATACCTAAATGTAATACAACAGTGACAGAAAGAACTGTATCATTACTTTGAAATATTACAGTGTAACACCTGAGTTATTATTAATCAAGGCATCTGACTGAACCGATGAATGCAAAATCATTTTAATGAATATGGATGATTGAAGACATGATTAGTAGATGCATTAATTTAAGAACCCCTACAAATTTAAGCGGAATTATGTATTATGATGAATAATTACAATAGTGTCAATCAAATACAAGTAATTTATTTAAATGCATATTCACGGCAGACATTTCATTTGTAGATGAAATATTTTAACTACATTGTTTTTGATGGGATGTCATAGTTAAACTTATACCAGATGCCGGAACACATCCCACACATCTTATTTAATGTTATCAACACTGTTCAAGTGGACTAACTGGCAAAAATGACTTAAGCCAGACCAACACAACAAGCAGTGCTCATATGCATCCCTCCCCAGGGCAATTCAGATTGCTGTACATAAACATTTGGTTACCTTTTGCTAACTCCTGCTGCGGTAAATTTTAAAATGGCGGCTCATGGAGCTGCAGGCCACCTGCAAACAGTAAGTGCTGCTGGGTTTCCAGTTACTGTGCATTGTCAGTTATGTCAGTTGAATCCAGGCAGCAGCATGGCTGGGGTGCTGGGAAAGGAAGCTCCAAAATGGCCACTACCACAAATAAAAAAATTGGTGAGGTGGTGTTTCAGCTTTGAGTGGATACAGGAGCAAATGTAAGTGCTGACAATGCTTCAGAATCATGCATGCAGATGGGGCAAGGGAGTTTTAGAGAGTTTTCTTTTCCATCTGTCCCAGACTATTGGTCCGGTTTAAGTTTTACTCAACCTACAGCATGTATGAGTCTACTGTCTAAATAGATTAGATGTTTATTTACTATTCCTATACTACAAATGTTTGGCAAAATAAAGCCTGCCATCAGGGGAAGAGGTAGGACTCATGTCCTGGGCCCCAGGGCCTAGGTCCTGAAACGTGGGCCTGAGTTGGCTCGGACTGGCTGGGCAGGGACATTTTCTGGTGAGCCCCGGCAGCAGTATGTTTTAATGAAAGAGGCATGCTGCTCACTAAAAGTAGGGTAGTAGGGTAGAAACAGACGGTGAAGAAATGGGGCAGGAGGAGCAGATCAGCAGCTGGGTAAATGTAGATAGAGGGAGTAGAAAGGGTGCACAGAAAAAGAAGGCCACACGTGTGTACACCTATCTAAATTGCCAAGTTGGGTAATGATGCAAGAGTGTCAGTCTCAGAAATGGCAGCCCTAGCAGATACTGCTCTCCCTAACAGCCAGGAGAACAGTGATTGGGTGGTTGGGACTGCAGGTGTAGGACTAGACAGTTAGCAGTTATAGGGGATTCTATTATCAGACGGACTGAATAGTTTGTCACCAAGACTACCTTGGCATGTGGTGGAAAGGGTTACTGGGAGGGGCTGGGGATGACCCAGCTGTTGTGGTCCACTGTGGGGACCAAAGAGATAATTAATGGGAGATGGAGGATCCTTAAAGTGGACCAACACCCAGGGGGGATCGGCCCGGGAATCTATAAGATTCCCGGGCCGATCAGATCCCTCCCCGCGGGGCATCCGAAATCGGGATGTCCCGCGGGGTGAAACCCCCCAGGAAGCCCACAATCCTGCCTTTTCCACATTCCAGTGACGCATGCGCGTCCGCCGCCTCCCGCGCGTCCCTCTAGCAGGGCGCGCTCCCGCGCCGGCCGTTTGTGGATGTCCGGCGCGGGTGCGCTCCCTGTAAGAGGGATGCGTGGGAGTCGGCGGCGGACGAGCTCTGCTTGTCCGGCGCTGCCTCTCGCTTGTCCGCCGGTGGGGATTGGCTGCAACGGTCACGTGGGAGCGGGGAGAGGTGAGTTTTCGGGGCTTTCTGGGAGGTTTGACACAGTGGGGGCACACCCGATCGGGGTGCCCCACCGAAGTGGACCAAAACCCAGGATAGTCAAAATCCTGGGTGTTGGTCCACTTTAAGAATACAAGAAAGGTAGCGGCCATTTTGGAGCTTGCTCTCCCAGCAACTCAGCCATGCAGCTGCCTGGATTCAACTGACATAATAGACAATGCACAGTAACAGGAAACCCAGCAGCACTTGTTAGTAGGTAGCTTGCAAATGCATGAGCCGCCGTTTCTAAAATTTGCTACAGCAGGAGTTAGAAAAAGGTAAATGAATTTTTATTTTCAGCAATCATGCAAGTCATGCACTTGGGGTCTAATAATCTGCAGGCCACATATGTCATAAGGGGAGTAAGACTGGGAGAGTCACTTGTTGAGAAGGATTTGGGGGTACAGGCTAAATAACAGTATGCAATGGCAAGCAGCCATTTTCATGCATTAAAAGAGGCATGGAATCACAGGATAGGGATGTAATTTTGCCCCTTTACAAGGTACTGGTGCGCCCTCATCTGGAACATGACATCCAGTTCTGAGCACCAGATCATAGAAAGGACGCCCTGATTTTGGAAAGGGTGCAGAGGAGAGCCACCAAAACTGATAAGGAGAATGAAGGATCTTAGTTATGAAGAAAGATTTTTGGAAGGGAAGACATCTAAGGGGGACATGATTAACGTGTTTAAATATATAAATGGCCAATACAAAAAATATGGGAAAACTATTTCAGAAAAATCATCTCTAAAGACAAGGGGACACTCCGTCCATCTGGAAAAGAAAAGATTTATCCTCCGAAGGCGACAATCATTTTTTACTATAAGAACTATAAATCTGTGGAATAGGATTGGATACTTTTTTAGAAGAAAAGAACACTAACAGTTACTGTCAGCTGTTATCAGTAAAAAAAAAAAAAAACCTTCTCCAACTCTGACCCTTGATCGACCTTGATAGACATATGTCTTTTTTTCAACCTTATTAACTATGTAATTATGTAATTAGTAAAAGATTAGCTATAAATTTTTATGTAGTGTATATAAGTAACTCTCCTCTTTGCACCTAGCACAGGGTTTCCCAACCAGCAGTATGGGTACCACTGGTGGTAAGCTAGAAGGTATACGGCGAAGTTGAGCACTCCTTCAGCCTGATCTGTTGCCAACTTAACCCAAGCCTGCTTAAAGCGGAACAAAACCAGGGAATTTAACTTTCCCAGGTTTTGTTCCCTTCCCTGGGGACATCCCAATTGGGGATACCCCACTGTGTGACCCCCCCCCCCCCCCAGAAAGCCCCAAACAAATTACCTCTTTTGGTTTAAATTAGCTCATGTGCAGGAACTTAGCCAATGAGAGCCGTTGGCTGTGTTTGCCTCTTGTGGCAAATGGCTCTAAATAACTTTAATGGGAAGTATACGCTGCCCCATCACCCGCTTCCCAGACCATGTGTGTCCCCCCACCCCAACCTATGTGAATGAATGCTCCCTATTTGGAACAATGACTGCCCTCTGCCGAATGATGTAGTCATAGCCATTGGACCGGGGAAATGTAAGAGATGGTAAGGCGACCTGGGGGGTTTCAGAAAGTGGGACATTTGTTAGATAACATGCTGGCCTCTGGTGTGTTTTGTTCCACTTTAAGGTCATTGGGCCGATTCAGTTACCGGTGAGAAAACTTACTTATTTTTTAAGAGTAAAAACTGTCATTCACTTTCATTGTCTAAATTTTCACCTGGCCCGAAATCAGCTCCAAGTTAGACAATGAAAGGGAATGGCAATTTTCTCTCCTAAAAAGGAGTGCGTTTTCTCACCAGGCTCTTAATCGACCCCCTTGTCCTGACACACTCAAGAGTAGGGCTACACATGGAAATGCTCTAATTTTTTTCATTTTTAAAAACAAAGCTAAATTGCCAGGCTAACTATAAACTAAAGTTTCACCTCCTGCACTTTCCATTTTGATGAGAGTGGCAGGGCTGAGTGATTGCATTGAAGTGAGCTGAGATTGATTCTAACCTATCACTAACAGAGGGGGTGTCAACCTAAAACAAGCCTGAGGACTGTATTGGTAGTCTGATCAGAGGGGGAGGCACTGGAGGCAGAGAAAGAAGAATTTCCCCATTGGCAGGAGTGTGGACACCAGAGGACCCAAACTCATAAAAAGTTCTGACCACCGGAAGCTGCTGTGGGGTAACAAAAGTATTAACATCCGGGGTTTTTTTTTTCATAAAAATGTGAGCTTTGTTATATTCATTTACAGAGATGTTCCAAACTTTTGGATAAGTGGACCTTTATCTCCCTAGGTCCAGCTTAAATTACGTTACAATCACAATAACAATTCAGGGGGTGGCATTTATAGCAGACGAAAGTCAAAAAAGCAAGTTCAGTAAATTGCACCCCTAAAGTCCCACTGTGGAAATCAGTGGCATAAACTATTTGAAAGGATTTAACTCCATGCAGATGTTATGGAATAGCAGGCAGATTCTATGCTGCCATCTTGCCGCATATATTACTCCAGCTTATATAAAAACCCAATCCTACAGTCAAAATTGCCTCACATATCAGTGCAATCCTCCTTTATTTCTAGTAGAAAGCTATCAAGTGTGATGAGTCATTGCTCTGCTGAACAGCTGAAAGAACACTTTAGAAGATACATATTGTTTACATTGAATGAATGGGAGTGCAGTAAATCCAGAGTCTGTAGCGAACAGTGATAAAGAAACATTGTTGCAGGTTTCCCTTTACACACACAACCCCCTAGCAGCTAGATATTCAGTGTGTGTGTGTTTATATAACATAATACACAAGCTGACTGTGTTTCTGAGGCATTTATCTCTCTTTTTGGTGTGTGGGCTGGTTCTGGCACAGCTCTCCCCTCATGCTTATGTGTGTGACAAGATGGCCACTCCCATGCAGTTCTGCAGCAAATAATTGGCCTGTTTTTCCAGAACATCTGCATGGATTTAAGCCGTTAAATAGTGTTTGCCAGAGGAAGACTTTAGGGCAGCAATTTACTAAACGTTCTTTTTTTGACTTTTGGTCTGCTCTAAGTACAAAACTGATCCAAATGTTGATTAGAGACAATTTATATATCTTGCGTGTTTGGTTTCAATATGAGATGACAAAAATGGGGACTTGTACTATAAATGTTCAGCCAGTAAAGGTTTTTTTTTTGCTGCAAGTGTTTGTCAGTTCTATTATTCTACTAGCCAACAATTAGCCAACATTTTACAACCTCTGCAGACTATAGGGTCAATACACCAGTCTCCAACCAGTCTCCAGTGCTTTGATTGCTATATGTGCCCCTGCTGGGGGTATTTTCCAGACAAGAAAGTGCAAGGAATGTTTGCCAATAATAATCCTTATGTAGATAAAAATTAACACCTGACAGAAGTTTTGGGGTTTTACAGCCTCAGTTATCAGGATGGTGATATTAGAAAGTGTGTGCTTAGAATAAATTCAAATTAAGATTGGATTTTAACTATAAGATGTTTTAAATCATCCATGTAATGACGAAATCTTACCCTACATCCCTGCTATGCCGAAATTAAAACATGAAAGGAGCCATTAGTACTTCAACAGAAAACAGACTTCAATTATCTAATCCCCACTTAAAAATACAGAAGATTTAATTGGCTTCAACAAAGCTAAAGGAAAAATTATTTTTAAATTATTTAAATTAGAAACATAAAACATTATAGCCAAGCAAATTTCTTTTTATAGGCTTTCCCGGGGCCCTTAAAAGGAAAACCGAGTCCAAAAGGGAATACCATCATAGAAATAATTGTAATACATTACCCACTGAAAACAGATAGTTAATGAAATAGCAAATTATTATTTAGGGTATTCAGGGTAAAAATCACTTTGAGACAGTGCACAGATAAGAGGTCATTAAACCAGCTGCTGTTCAATATGTAACATTTATCTGAAACATGGGCCAGACTTAGGTGTAAGCAATCTGTGCGACTGCACCAGTGAATCCCAGGGACACCACTGCAAAGCCATGTATTGCGCATTATCCCTGGAATTCTGGCACGGCCCCTGCTTGCCGCCTGCCTGCAAGCAGAGATTTGTTTCCCTCCTGGAATAACACTAAGATGAAGTACTTGGACTATAACTGACTGGACTGTTCACACACCAGAGAAGAGACTGCAAGGATTTTTGTTTGTTGCTGGGTGCTGAGGTAGGGGTCGGTTGCCAGCAGCAATCTACATTTTCAATGTTAAATTCTGGTCGGGGGGGTTCACAATCACCATTAATTTTTAACCTGGGAAAGGGGCACTTAATTTGTTATTTGTTGGCTGAATACAGCTTGTTAAAGATGGGGCTTAGGATGGAGGGGTATTCTTGAACTCTATGTCCCTCTTTGTAAAACCCCCAGTTCATAATAGCTTACCTTTTCTCGGTTCAACGCTGCATGCCCTGACTCTCATCCAATCAGAGCCATTTGCCTAGGTCACCGAGGAAAGGTATGCTTTTACAGGTGAATTGGGGGTTTCACACACGCATTGGGCATTGGGTCAGGATTGGACCTTGAAGGAGGAGGATATCTCTTACTTCTCTGTCCATGACTGTAAACTTGCAAAATGAAAAATGTAAAAAAGGGCCTCCCACAGGACTAATCTATCACAGTCTAGCATTTCTTCTGTTCTTCTGCTGTCAGCTCCAGTACTGACAACTCTCTCCCGGCAATCTTTGGTGCATTTGAAAGTATCCCCCCTGAGCCACTGTGACTGGAAGCAGGGGCATTCACTGAAGCCACATAGAAAGCACACTGACAAAGTCGGAGCTGACAGTGAAACAGTGGGTAGGGTGTAGCTAGTGGGGCTGTAAAAAATCAATCCTGTGGAAGGTCAATATTTAGTTTTTTAATTTTTGCCCACGGATAGGCTTTAATGGTAACGTTTGGAGAGGATGGCACATGTCCTGCTTCTTAAATATGGCTTTTGAGAAGTAGATAATGCTGGAGGCGACTCAACAGACTTACATGATCTTCATGTCCATGACTTATTTTTCTACAATGTCAAATTATCTACTCCACTGCACACATGAAGCTGAGAGCGTTCTTAATACTCGCCAGTCATGTTTTATTTCCCGGAGCCAGAAGAAACGCTAGAGAATAGTGCTCATGTTTTATACCTCTGTATTGATTGTGTACATTCCATTTCTCAGAACTGTGGAGGAAAGTTGGTGACAGAATTGTATTCATTGTTTTGGTGTTTTATGAAGTACTCACCCAATAGTTTGTAGGTAAGATCCATTTTGTTGCTTGATCTAGAAGAAATCACACAGTCACCAGATACATTTCTAAGGAAGAAAAACACATGGTTTTCATTAGAATATTTGTTTTTGAACAAAATCAGCTCCTTGAGGCTGGTTTCACACCAGCACAGATGTGGAATGGTTGAGCTTTTGGTCTCGTGTGCCCTGTATCCGCATGTGAAGAGCTGCCCCTAGTAATCTATGGGTGCTTTCACATATAATTCGGAAGTTTGTGGAGCATGCAGAGTGCTCCACAAAAGCCCTGCCAGCAGCATCCTAAGGGTGCAGCACTAGCGATCCCCGTTCATGTGAATGGAGAGCGCTAGAGCCCTCCACGGGCTGCACAAAGCGATTGTGGGGCGCTCGCACGAAAGCTCAAGCGCTCTACAATTGGCATAGTTTGAAACCAACCTTATGGTGACTCATAAAAATATCAGCATTAAACCCCCTAAAACAACTGATCACTGGAGGATGTAACTATAGGAGCTGCAAGAGTAGCAACTGCACCTGGGTCTTTGTGCTTTTGTGGCATCATATACAGGAACATTAAACACCATTTCTCTCCACTGTTTCTAGTTAATATGGGCCTGGCCCCATATATTTTCGCCACTTCTGATCAGTGCTAAATATATCAAATGATCACCATTTTGTCATATAGATACCAGATGATATTCACCAAGAAATTACTAGAAAATTGGTAGTGGTAATAGCTATGGAACTAGGTACAGAATGGATGAGATCAGTGGTACTTCTAATGCCAACTAGATATTAGGAGACCTAGATGAATTACCAATATTAGGAAATCTTCTGCTTGTTGAAAATATGCAAAGAGTATGCCAAACCACCAAAAGGGCATTGTGCATGTCCCTAACTACATTTTCTCTTTGCTAGTGGTATTGAGAGATGTTGTTTTGATCACACTCTTTTACAACATCTGGTATATCGTACTATGTGCCTATGGGAGCCCAGCAAGCAATTGTTCATTAAATTAAGTATTTCTGTTTAAATAGACAGTCCAGGCAATGTCAATAATAAGGCAGCAAGAAACTCCCCTGAAGCCTGTCCAATGTGTCTATCCTCCATTTCCTGCAGCACTGTAGATACTGTATCAGGTCTCCAAAGCTGTCTCCTCCACTTACCTTTCCATTTTTCCATGGACACTCACAAATGATTTCTAACAGCCACATCTTTTCCTAAGAGCACTCTGTGTGGCCAAGCCCAGCAGATGTGACAACTGTTTGCCGGACTTGTTCATGCAAGAAATGGCAGTCATGTAACCCTATTTGGACCAAGGTCGTGGAGGAATGGAGTTGAAAAGAAGCACAAACTTTAGAGACCTGCTACGTTATCTACAGCCCGCTGCAGGAAATGGAGACAAGGCCCATGGGAGAGGCTTGAGTTGAACTCCTGGCTATATTTTTATTGCCATTGCCTGATTTGTCCCTTTAAATTTGACCTACCAGTCTAAATATTTGAGTCTCAAAAAGAAAAGCAGTTCCTGAGTTTTAGCCTGATAGCCCATAGGCATTAGAATCAATAGGTAACTCTTACTTTTAGGATTATGTGGAGGAGCATTATGCATGTCCTGTGAATTCACTAGGTTAGATTTGAAAGGTGTACTTGGATGGTAAATAACTGAATAAATAATTGTATGATTGTCTACAGTAAACCCTCTGGAGCACTAGTTCCCATTGCTGTCTCATTGAAATATAAATAAGTTGCATTGTGTAATCCAGACCCTGATAGACATGCTCAGTGCAGAAGTGATTTCAATCCTTGTGAATAACCATACCATACACATTCTCACTACAAATGGCACTTAGACAAGATCCATTTTTGTTTTGTTCAGGTCAAATTGCTTAAAATATGTTATTTTTAATTTAAACCTCTCTCTTTGGGTCTCTTTCACATCAGACATCTCAACCAGTGCGACTACAATATTAAATGAATTCTTTAGCAATACCAAATGTCACCCTTACTTTCTTAATTAAAGCTTTTCTCAATTTACAAAACATAGATGTTCATAATTGGCTTAAAGAGCTTGACATTAGTCTCTTTAGTTTAGGATGTTATGGAAATATGCATCATTTGAAGCCACCCAGCCTCATTTGCTCCTGCGTAATACTTTCTTATTACCAGATTTTTTTTTCATTTAGCTGACTAATTAGAACATAGCTAGGATAGAAGGTTTGTACTTTCTCACTTGGCAAACCTTGTAACGACTTGCCTGTATCATAGTGTCACCATTTCTTACAGCAAATGTTCTCAGTGTGTGACAACTCATCTACACTCTCCCCCAGGCGGAGGCTACAAGAACAGGCAGAGCAGTGTGTGAGAATGAAGAGGTCATACAAATGTCTGGCATAACATGTGACCATAATAATGCTGTAATGCTGTAAACTTGAATATGAAGACAACGGCAAAATGGATTTTATAGGTTGTTGAAGGATATTATTCTTGCTTGGTAATAAATGTCAGCATTTCTATTACTGCATCTGTATTTACTATTAGCAGCTACACTCAAATGGCAATTTCTTAGCTCTGGCAGCTTTTTTACTTAAGCAAAAATTTGCAGCCACTACTCACTACATAATATATGCCTAAAACAGATGATGTGACCTATGAAGATGTTATTAGCCTGACTATCCTATTACTCTACTACAGTGTCCAACCTTTTGATGAACGCGGGCCACTTAGATGATCTGGAACCTGGATGCGGGTTAGAGTTTTTTATTTGGAATAGCATAATGAAGGTCATCTACAACTATTATACCCACTACAATCTCCATTTGTATGTCCTTTCCTTTACCTCTACATAACCCTACATCCATTGTAACAACCCCCACATGCAAGCAATATACAGCCGATTGGCTTACCTCTCTGAATATATGGGTCCCTTCCCTATCAATCCCACATCTTAACCATGTTCTCAATACTTAACCCATCTATGCTCCCACCAATGCTAAGCATACAATTATTATAGAAAATATATTTTACCAAATTAGTGTGCCAAATATTTTACCCAGGGGTGGTGATGTACAATCAATGTGACCACGTTCCTCCAAGCCACTGCTGTCACCTCTGTTTGTCAATGTGCCCTGTGAGGAACTGCGTATCACATGATCATGCTAACAACAAAGCTTATAGGATCATGCAACACGCTTTCCTAACCCTTGTCCATTAACCAGCCCAAAGGCCTGAAATTCTAGCCACAGACTCACTTGTTTTGGTAAAGACACAAGACAGCTCAAATTAAATATATATTTAATGAGATAGGTGCACTAGACAGTTATTATACAGCCGATTGGCTTACCTCTCTGAATATATGGGTCCCTTATTTATAGCCCTTCCCTATCAATCCCACATCTTAACCATGTTCGCAATACCTAACCCATCTATGCTCCCACCAATGCTAAGCATACAATTATTATAGAAAATATATTTTACCAAATTAGTGTGCCAAATATTTTACCCAGGGGTGGTGATGTACAATCAATGTGACCACGTTCCTCCAAGCCACTGCTGTCACCTCTGTTTGTCAATGTGCCCTGTGAGGAACTGCGTATCACATGATCATGCTAACAACAAAGCTTATAGGATCATGCAACACGCTTTCCTAACCCTTGTCCATTAACCAGCCCAAAGGCCTGAAATTCTAGCCACAGACTCACTTGTTTTGGTAAAGGCACAAGACAGCTCAAATTAAATATATATTTAATGAGATAGGTGCACTAGACAGTTATTATAAGCATTTTACTTAGTGGAAATATTACCAGTTTTGAGAAGTGGGATACAGGTTACAGGTAAAGTTAATTGCAAAACAGATACAACATAAGATCAGATTACCTTGCTGGGTTCAGGTGACATGCTGCCTCCGGGGGCATAAAGCAGCCTGCTGCACCCTGGAACTACTCCTTACATGTGTAGGTAACCCTCGGGAAGATAGAGACTTGCCCTAGCTTGTGGTCCAGTACTTAACCGCCCCAGCTGGACAGTCCTAATGCCCCTCTGGGTGGAGTGTCCAGCTCCTCCTCTGCTTGGGAGCCAGTTTATAATCTACAAATGTTACTTTGGACATAATGTCAAACCGAGGCTGATACCCCAGTGTCAAACAAGTGGGCTAGTCTTGCCTCATCTTTCAGGTATAAGAACCCGGGGGGTAGGGTGGATCAGAATCTGAGATCTTCATATCTCTGGTTGTAGGGGAGTTACAGAGATGGGACAGCTTGGGGTTCCTGCTTTATATCATGATTCCAGCGCAATACTACATTTGGGGCTAGGGGAAATGGAGGCCCAGTTATTCTCGGTTTAGGGTCTGAGAGTAGGATGTTTGAGAGCACTCTCTGTATTGGGTAATCTGTCGTCCAGACCTTGTCACTGCTTCTCAGGCTAGAAGTGTGAAAGCCACAAGGAGCATCTTTTGAGAACTGGACCCCTGGGGTGAGAGGCTTGCACACATCCTGTTAGCAGCTTTGGGTGAAATTGTCACCTATGATAGGAAGTGACAAGGGAAGATTTTGGATGAAAAGGGACAATTATCAGGAATAAAATAAAATATAATAATTTGTCCTATTCCTGACATGCCCCTCCTACACCTCTCCATGCAATTGCCCAGCTTTACTGAACCCCTATTTAGCTACCTTTTAAACGTCAGGTCAGGGGCCACATCAAATGGCTCTGAGGGCCACAGGTTGAGCATATGTGCTCTACAATCTGTAATAATGAATGTGTCAATCATAAGGTCTGACATCTTCAAATTTCCTGGAAGAGTATCTGTTCAAAGATATACAGAGAATAATGGCTGCTCCGTTATACAGTACCTCTGTTCTGTTCTGATGCAGTTTCGCCAAATTTTGGTGAATATTTTTTTTTCAACTAAATCAGCAAAAGTTTGGTTGAACCCAAAGCCGAATAGCAATATTAATGGTCATCATAACATAAAGCAGCTACTTTTATGAGTAACAAGATAAAAAATACTGTAAGTAATGCAAACTGTACTTAAAGCGGAACTATACCCATGGAGGCTGGCCGCTGGCCTTTCTCTGGGGCATCCCAAACCTGTAATACAGCAAACGACTCTGATCGTTTACTATAGGGAACCAAGAGCTGCTTGAGCAAATTTGTTAAAAGTTCAGTTCAGACAAACCCAAATTTCTCAGAAAATTTTAGTGAATCTGATCTTTTAAAAAGTTTGCTTATCTCTAATCTTCATGGCAGGAACCAACACTTGGCTCATTCAGGTTCACTGGGGTGGTCAGTGCACAATGATATGCAAGACCTCTGGGAGAAACGTGATGTCTGCTGTCAGTCACCTAGTGCAGTGAACCTATTTGAAAAGCAGAACATTTGAGCAATGGTTTCCCAGTATTTATGTTATTAACCAAAACCCCTGATCCTAATAAAGAATTGTGAAAAAACAATATAAATACAGCCAAATTATCTTGGTGTTGACGTATATGGAGCTGGGTGTGTGCAGCGTGTCATCCAATTCAGAATGCCCCTGTGTTGCCAGGGTGAAAGGACCTCCAGTTCAGTTTTGACTGGCAGCATTTTTAAGGGAATAATTCCAAAAGCTAATTTTTCATTTACAGGTGGGGTAGAAAAATGAAAGGCTATTAATTGCAGCCACCATATTTTATTTCCTAACACATTTTCTTAAAGCTTTCATCACTTTATATCCAGGGCACTTTTTGCAATCTGTGGTTAAAACTAAAAAAGTTGTTCTGTGTATAAATACTGCATATTCAGCCATACAAGGACCCATGATTGTTGCCTTTGATGTCAACAGCTCTGCACAGTTGAAAAAACGCACTTGCCCTATTAGCATGCATGGTACTGAATCATTGTCAGCACTTACATTTGCTCCTGCACCCTTTCAAAGCTGAACCGCTGTCTTATTTTGTCCTAGTTGCCACCATCTTGGGGAGGGATGCATATGAACACTTGTTGTTTCTTGTTAGGATGTTGGTCCGGTTTAACTATGTTGTATTGCTTTTATTACAATAGTGAAAAATAGAATTAAACAGATGGCTGAAAAGTTACACTAAAAGCCTCACCTACCATTTAAAAACAGGCAATGTAACAGGTGTGTCCTACCCTGAGGCAGAGGGCTCAGCTCACCTCACATATCTCACGCCACCTAAATGTGCCTGTTTCTTCATACTTCACCCATTATAACTATTACGGTTGTAAATAATGCTTGATAGTGCAGTTTTATATGTTTAAAGCTCAGGGAATCAACAGATGAGGGGCTTATATGTACTTATAGCACTGACCTATAAAGCTGCACCATAACAAGCCCTTCCCAGCTGAGCCACAAACCAGAATTTGAAGTAAAGAAAGCTGCTTTGCATAAAATACATATGCTATTTACACCGTTCCTATGGGAAGTTAGTGTATGTCTGGACAAGGATTTTTATAAGTAAATATGTCAGAAATACGTGATACATTACCTGTCTAAATGTCATTTGTAAAGTTGCTATCCTTAGAGTCCCAATTCTAATAGGAAGTTTGACCTAAATTTCTGTGCTGCTGACTATCCTTACCAAATCAATGTGAGATGATCAGGCAGGTTAAAACAATTAAACAGAAATACATTACAGCAGATGCTGTATATAGAATACAAATAACAATAAATATAAAGAATCATCACGGTAAATGTTAAAATGAAATCTGTCCCTTAGTAACAGGACTTTAATACAGTACAAAGGTACAGTATTACCTGACAGCACCTGATGAATTATTAAGTGGTAACTACACTGCCTGTTTTGTACCAGAGGAACATATGTGTATGTGTTACAAGTGTGTAATCGCTTTGGTTTTTCTTTCCTGATTTGGAATATGAAGACAATACCTCGCTTGGCCCCATCTTTTTTGCCCCTTCCACTCCTATTGTGGGGTACTGTATTCAATTTCTGCAGCTGCCAAACCCTGGAGGTCATAGGCATTGGTCTTATCACTTCAGCAGTATTGGCCATGCTGCTTTAGTCACTGGGTGACAGAGCCCTAATGAGTAATGTGATGAACACATGAACTGGTCTACTTATTTAATTTTGTTTGCATGTGTTTAGAGGATTGAGAAACCTGTTCTTTATTGGTAAAATGGAAAATGACAGACCTGTCTCATACTATTTCCTAAAATATATAGTGTGTCATTGAGTAAACCAATTAGATTTGTTTACTAGTTGCATGCGTTTACATTGTCTGTCTTTGCTGTGGTCGATATATGATATTAATATAGTCAAAAAAAGTCTTGTGTACATGTCTATATTGTTACTTTATTAAGGTCATTTCTATGTTAATTGAAGGTTTTGGGTTGAGTCTTGTGGACTGAGCTATTCTGACCCCTTGTCCCAATCAAGAAAACTAAATAGGGACAGTCCCTTTTATATTGTGCATTTCCACCACTTTTATATATAAGCATCAGATATCCAGACCTAATAAATAGCTGAGATAGGGATATCATAAATGCATAGCTAAAACTTTATATATAAATCTTTAATTTTTATTTGTCTATTTAATTTATGTAAATGTGGAATGCTCAATGCACCAAATTTTTTTGAAAGAACCATTCTAAAGCAAAAACATGTAAATTATTACACTTACATATTTTACTTTTAATAAAAAAACATTGAATGCAGTTGAAGGCCACAGGGTGGGTTCTATGAGAAACAAGAATACCTCCCTATAGAGTGCACAACCTAATTGCCATGCTTAATATTTAATATTGACATTTCAGCTTCAAGCTATACATGTTCTGAACAACAGAAAAATGTCATCACTTTTTTCACAGGTATACAAACTGGTCACAGACCTGTGCCTGACATGCATATAACCATCACCATCATCAAATCCACTTTTCAGTATCTTGCTATATTGTTTTTTGAAAAATACAAGGCTGCTTACTGTAGGTGAATATTTTCCTAATTTAGATAGTTTCATTGCAGGAGCTTAAAGAGTAGAAACCACCTCCCCAGAGTCTATAAGTCTCCCTCCTTTTAGGGCATCCTGAATTGTGATGCCAGCTACAGTATGTGAAACCCCAGGAATCGCCTGGAAAACTCCCCTCATTCACTCAGCAATGATCCCAAGCCGCATCTCGGGGATACAGGGGGATGAGATCACTGATGTCTGTAAGTCACAAACTATCTCTATAGGGGAAATAAAATCCAGGGGTGACAGGTTTGAGTTTATTGGGGCAGAGTTTATTTATTTGGATTTTTATTATTGGGCCGTTTTTTGGTGATAGTCCTCCTTTAAGTTACAATGTGGGGTTACAAAATCAACTACTGCAGAGTTCAGAATCACCTCTGGTATTAATATTAGCACAAAAAGTCTGCTGGGAACTTCAAGGCTTGGGTTTCCATGACTGAGCAACTGAATGAAAGCAATATATCATCAAGCACAATGATAAGCGTTGGCTAAAGTTGTGTAAAGCACTCCACCACTGAACTGATGTTAAAAGGTGATAACTCATGCTTCTCTATCTGCCAATCTGATGGACGAGTCAGGATTTGGTGAATGGCAGGAGAATGTTACCCGTCTGACTGCATTAGGATAATGATCTGGAAGTGTTTATTGGGGTTGGCCTAGGCCTCTCAGTCCCAGTGAAGGAAAATCATAATGTTTCAGCATAAGACATTTTGGGCAATTGTTTGTGGAAACAGTTTGGGGCAGGCCCATTTCTGTAACTGCATGAGCATCCATGCACAAAGCAAGATTATTAAAGACATGGTTGGTTGAGTTTGGCCTGTTTTGCCTAGATAGAGCCCTGACCTACATCCCATTGTGTACCTTTGGGATAATCTTGAATTAAAATAGGACCAGCTCCTCTTCTCTAACATTATTGGCTGACCTGACAAATGCTCTTCAATATGAAGAGACACACCCCAGTACCTTGTAGAAAGCCTTACCACAACAGTGGTAGCTGTTGAAGCTGCAAAGAGTTGACCATTCTGACATTGATGCCTATGGTTTCAAACACAATAGAAATCCATAGGTGTATTATGTCCAAGTAATTCATAATAAAGTGTATTGAGACCATACACAATGTACCCTTGAAAAAACATATTTCTCACTAATGATCATAAGCTACTCTAATTTTGTCTTCGTTGGAAACTGCTATTAGACTACAATAAACTAGGTGATCAACCTATAAGAGACTAAAAATATTCTTAGTAAAGCAGTGGGACCCCAGAACTGTTATTACCATTCATGCAAATAACAAAATGAATTTTAGCTAGCAAAGCTCTATGGGTAATAGTGCTGAGGAATAGTAAGGATTAGTACCACAGGCTCTAAGAATACGATGAATAGGGCCAAGAGACATGCGCCCCTGGCCTCCCTCATTTGGTATGTCAAGTGGGCCTCCACCGAATGTTCATTGTGGTCATCGGGAGCCAGGAAAGATAGCAGTGATAGCATGTCTGCATCAGTAAAACAACAAACATCAGGCTCACAGGTAAGGTAGAAAGGGGCTCATGCCTACAGCCCCCAGAGTTGCTTCCACTGCACAGCAGCAAGATCTGTTGAAAGCAATGATGGGGCTAGGTTCAGCAGCAGTGTGGCCCTTCTGGCTCAGGCAAGACATTTTCAGGCCTGGTACAGGCAGTCGTCACAGGCAAGGATTGTGCAGGGGGCCAGGAATGTGGACCCTGCGTGGTGGAACAAAAATGCTGGTAGCTTGTTCCTCCCCCCATGTTCCATAAATGGAGCATTGGAAACAACCTTCCAGCATCTCTTCAGCCAGAGAGAGGAGGGCTGGAGCAGTGGGGCCGAGGATTGGAGCTAAGGACCACTGATGAATTTGCTGAGAAGTGGAGAAGAAGGGCAGCAGTATTCCTCATATTGGCACAGACTGAGTCAGTGACAGATGGCAGGTTGCACCATGGCAGATGTGTTCGGGGGGGGGGGGGCAAAAGCTTGGTGATTTCCAATGAACTATTGCATTAAAGTTAAAACAGATACTTTATCAAGGGCCTCCACCACATTTTATGCCCAGGAGCCCCCACCACTCTGCCCTTAAAATACTATCCATTGCGCAATCTTACAAAAATCTTGCTGTAAAGAGGAACCAATCAAGCAACCTATTTGAATTATAAACAGATATTATTACAGTTGTGTAATAAGATTATATAGTGTTTAGGCAGCATTAGTTCTCATTTATTCACTCAGTAACACAAACTTTTTTTCTACAAAATACAAACATGGTATCAGTCCGGGTTGCTGACTACTTCTTTGAGGATTATGGGTATTTTTTAAACTGCAGAAAGAAAACAGGCCAGTAAATGGCTTACCGCCGGCCAGCCAATGAGGTGCTGACAAAGTTAGATCTTTCTGATACAAACATTCATAAAACTTCCTTCAAGAAGCAGTTTAAGCAAAAAGTGTTGGTTAGAGCGACACGAAGATGAAAAAGACGTCTTGAGCTCTGTTCTGCACAGAGATGCTGGGAAATGATTACTGACTGCGCCTCTGAACGAGGGAAATGACTTGGCGTGAAAGTTCTGCTCATCAGACTGGAATGAATTCTGAAAGAATGCGCAGTTCAATCTGCACAGATTTCCAACGTATCCATCAGGAAATGTCAATGCAAGAAATGGGCTCCCGGGATTTTATAAGTAAAATCAATGTTAAATAAATGTTTATTTTATGAAACTCTCTCTTGCACACGCCATTAAAACACCATTCTAGGGCTACATTTCATCTCTACACAAACAGCACTGCCTTCACAGGATATGACATTTACTGGGCAGCAAAGCTAAGACTTAAGGTGAACAAGTCAGACAAAACAACTTGCCTAAACCCTCATGACATTTAATTAGGACTTTTCAAGAAGTTGATATTTGCATATTAGAAGAAGGGGTAGTAAGTATTAAAGAACACAGCGGGTGTGGTCAGAGTGTGAATCCAGCTTATATTGTATTTGTAGCTTACTTTTATCTTTTTTTATGCTTTTTGTGTAGGTTTTTTTTTTTGCTTTTTGCTGTAGTGGCATATTTTCACTGATTCATTATTTTACTAAGCATTAGGGAGGTGGCAGAATTTGTCGCAGGCTGGCCTCTATGATTTACCCAGCCATGACCCAATTCTTTGGGTTTCTACAGACAGTGGGGAGGGGCGGGGTTAAACTGTTGACACACATTACTATGCATGGATGCATGGGTTGCTGTGAACTATATTTCTAATTTAACTGTGAGTGAATGAAGAGCAGAAACAAACATGGTGCTGGACTTTCAAAAATGCACCACAAACAACTCATCTGATGAATGAGAATGATTTGATTTTAGTTTGAACAGACAATGCTGTCCAAATCACAGGGTAACCTAGGATAGAGTATTATCACCTCCTTCCTTTTTTTCCTTCCTATCTTCCTTTTCTTCTTCTCTTTCTATTTGGTTATTTATTTTTATAGTTTCAGTTCTTGGCACAGAAATAAAGAATTAACCCTCAATGATATACTATCTATTAATGTGCTTTTCTATATATGAAAGACTTAACCCCAACTTAAGATTTTAACTTTATCTTACAGTAGTTTGTAAACTAGTTGTACCTAAGTTGCCTAATGAATTTTATATTCGTTATTTAAGCCAATTATATTTTTATATTATATTATTGAATTTCATATTATATCCCATGTCCATAATTGTGTTTGAAATACTTTTGTACTTATGCTCAATTAAAACCTGTTGAAAAATAAAAACCTAGCAACCGTCCTATACTCACATTTTCTCCCCTGCAGCAGCTCTCTTGGCGTCTAGAGCTTCAATATCCACCTAGAGCAGCGATGAAAAGGTGAGTATAGGATTTTATTCCATCCTGTAAACGTCCATTAAAAAAGGGGAATCTCATATCTATCATTGGCGTTTTTGGCATAGCCATCATAGAAAACAGCATTGCAATTAAACTGAGCAGGGGATTCCCTTTTCCTCTCATATCTATCATTGGCGTTTTTGGCATAGCCATCATAGAAAACAGCATTGCAATTAAACTGAGCAGGGGATTCCCTTTTCCTCTCATATCTATCATTGCCGTTATTGGCATAGCCATCATAGCTAGGGATGAGCGAATCGATCCGGACGAACCCGGATTCGATCCGAATTTCAGGAAAAATTTGATTCGGATCGAATCCGAATTTCCCCGCGATTCGATCACTCGAAGTTTTCCTTTAACATCCATTCATTTACATTACAGGCATTCTAAGATGGCGGACGGGACATGTCTGGACATGTATCCCGCGCCAGTGCAAGCTGGGGCAGTCACATGCAGCCTATCAGCAGCCAGCAAGCCCGGTGACGTCACACAGCGGTATTTAACGGCGGCCATCTTGCTTTTCCTCATTTCTCTATTGCATTCGTGACAGACAGACAGAACGCTGTGTAGCTGAGGCAGTTAGACAGGCTGGAGACAGGGACAGACAGGGACAGGCTGGAGACAGGCAGGAGACAGGCAGGAGACAGACAGGAGACAGACAGGAGACAGACAGAAAGCCAGGGAAAGGTAGGAAAAACGGAGCTGGCTGACAGGGAGATTTTTTTTTTTTCATCCAGCCTTTGTTAGCGTTTTCAGGCTGCTTATAGTAACTAACTGTGCATATATACTGAACTGATCTTAAGTCTGCTGTGAGGCATCCCATTCTGTGACTAAAGCAGCCTCTGTTTAAGACCATATAAGCATTTGCTCTTATCATATTTGAAATTAGGCCTGATAAAGACACTTTTGCTGGCCAAAGCACTACTGGACCCTGCCAGCTCGATTCCTGCCCGGGGCATCCCATTCTGTGACTACAGCAGCCTCTGTTTAAGACCATATAAGCATTTGCTCTTATCATATTTGAAATTAGCCTGATAAAGACACTTTTGCTGGCCAAAGCACTACTGGACCCTGCCAGCTCGATTCCTGCCCGGGGCATCCCATTCTGTGACTAAAGCAGCCTCTGTTTAAGACCATATAAGCATTTGCTCTTATCATATTTGAAATTAGCCTGATAAAGACACTTTTGCTGGCCAAAGCCCTACTGGACCCTGCCAGGTCGATTCCTGCCCAGGGCATCCCATTCTGTGACTAAAGCAGCCTCTGTTTAAGACCATATAAGCATTTGCTCTTATCATATTTGAAATTAGGCCTGATAAAGACACTTTTGCTGGCCAAAGCCCTACTGGACCCTGCCAGCTCGATTCCTGCCCGGGGCATCCCATTCTGTGACTACAGCAGCCTCTGTTTAAGACCATATAAGCATTTGCTCTTATCATATTTGAAATTAGCCTGATAAAGACACTTTTGCTGGCCAAAGCACTACTGGACCCTGCCAGCTCGATTCCTGCCCGGGGCATCCCATTCTGTGACTAAAGCAGCCTCTGTTTAAGACCATATAAGCATTTGCTCTTATCATATTTGAAATTAGGCCTGATAAAGACACTTTTGCTGGCCAAAGCACTACTGGACCCTGCCAGCTCGATTCCTGCCCGGGGCATCCCATTCTGTGACTACAGCAGCCTCTGTTTAAGACCATATAAGCATTTGCTCTTATCATATTTGAAATTAGCCTGATAAAGACACTTTTGCTGGCCAAAGCACTACTGGACCCTGCCAGCTCGATTCCTGCCCGGGGCATCCCATTCTGTGACTAAAGCAGCCTCTGTTTAAGACCATATAAGCATTTGCTCTTATCATATTTGAAATTAGCCTGATAAAGACACTTTTGCTGGCCAAAGCCCTACTGGACCCTGCCAGGTCGATTCCTGCCCAGGGCATCCCATTCTGTGACTAAAGCAGCCTCTGTTTAAGACCATATAAGCATTTGCTCTTATCATATTTGAAATTAGGCCTGATAAAGACACTTTTGCTGGCCAAAGCCCTACTGGACCCTGCCAGCTCGATTCCTGCCCGGGGCATCCCATTCTGTGACTACAGCAGCCTCTGTTTAAGACCATATAAGCATTTGCTCTTATCATATTTGAAATTAGCCTGATAAAGACACTTTTGCTGGCCAAAGCCCTACTGGACCCTGCCAGGTCCATTCCTGCCCAGGGCATCCCATTCTGTGACTAAAGCAGCCTCTGTTTAAGACCATATAAGCATTTGCTCTTATCATATTTGAAATTAGGCCTGATAAAGACACTTTTGCTGGCCAAAGCCCTACTGGACCCTGCCAGGTCGATTCCTGCCCAGGGCATCCCATTCTGTGACTAAAGCAGCCTCTGTTTAAGACCATATAAGCATTTGCTCTTATCATATTTGAAATTAGGCCTGATAAAGACACTTTTGCTGGCCAAAGCACTACTGGACCCTGCCAGGTCGATTCCTGCCCAGGGCATCCCATTCTGTGACTAAAGCAGCCTCTGTTTAAGACCATATAAGCATTTGCTCTTATCATATTTGAAATTAGGCCTGATAAAGACACTTTTGCTGGCCAAAGCCCTACTGGACCCTGCCAGGTCGATTCCTGCCCAGGGCATCCCATTCTGTGACTAAAGCAGCCTCTGTTTAAGACCATATAAGCATTTGCTCTTATCATATTTGAAATTAGGCCTGATAAAGACACTTTTGCTGGCCAAAGCACTACTGGACCCTGCCAGCTCGATTCCTGCCCGGGGCATCCCATTCTGTGACTAAAGCAGCCTCTGTTTAAGACCATATAAGCATTTGCTCTTATCATATTTGAAATTAGCCTGATAAAGACACTTTTGCTGGCCAAAGCCCTACTGGACCCTGCCAGGTCCATTCCTGCCCAGGGCATCCCATTCTGTGACTAAAGCAGCCTCTGTTTAAGACCATATAAGCATTTGCTCTTATCATATTTGAAATTAGGCCTGATAAAGACACTTTTGCTGGCCAAAGCCCTACTGGACCCTGCCAGGTCGATTCCTGCCCAGGGCATCCCATTCTGTGACTAAAGCAGCCTCTGTTTAAGACCATATAAGCATTTGCTCTTATCATATTTGAAATTAGGCCTGATAAAGACACTTTTGCTGGCCAAAGCACTACTGGACCCTGCCAGGTCGATTCCTGCCCAGGGCATCCCATTCTGTGACTAAAGCAGCCTCTGTTTAAGACCATATAAGCATTTGCTCTTATCATATTTGAAATTAGGCCTGATAAAGACACTTTTGCTGGCCAAAGCCCTACTGGACCCTGCCAGGTCGATTCCTGCCCAGGGCATCCCATTCTGTGACTAAAGCAGCCTCTGTTTAAGACCATATAAGCATTTGCTCTTATCATATTTGAAATTAGGCCTGATAAAGACACTTTTGCTGGCCAAAGCACTACTGGACCCTGCCAGCTCGATTCCTGCCCAGGGCATCCCATTCTGTGACTAAAGCAGCCTCTGTTTAAGACCATATAAGCATTTGCTCTTATTATATTTGAAATTAGCCTGATAAAGACACTTTTGCTGGCCAAAGCACTACTGGACCCTGCCAGCTCGATTCCTGCCCGGGGAATCCCATTCTGTGACTAAAGCAGCCTCTGTTTAAGACCATATAAGCATTTGCTCTTATCATATTTGAAATTAGCCTGATAAAGACACTTTTGCTGGCCAAAGCCCTACTGGACCCTGCCAGGTCGATTCCTGCCCAGGGCATCCCATTCTGTGACTAAAGCAGCCTCTGTTTAAGACCATATAAGCATTTGCTCTTATCATATTTGAAATTAGGCCTGATAAAGACACTTTTGCTGGCCAAAGCCCTACTGGACCCTGCCAGCTCGATTCCTGCCCGGGGCATCCCATTCTGTGACTACAGCAGCCTCTGTTTAAGACCATATAAGCATTTGCTCTTATCATATTTGAAATTAGCCTGATAAAGACACTTTTGCTGGCCAAAGCCCTACTGGACCCTGCCAGGTCCATTCCTGCCCAGGGCATCCCATTCTGTGACTAAAGCAGCCTCTGTTTAAGACCATATAAGCATTTGCTCTTATCATATTTGAAATTAGGCCTGATAAAGACACTTTTGCTGGCCAAAGCCCTACTGGACCCTGCCAGGTCGATTCCTGCCCAGGGCATCCCATTCTGTGACTAAAGCAGCCTCTGTTTAAGACCATATAAGCATTTGCTCTTATCATATTTGAAATTAGGCCTGATAAAGACACTTTTGCTGGCCAAAGCACTACTGGACCCTGCCAGGTCGATTCCTGCCCAGGGCATCCCATTCTGTGACTAAAGCAGCCTCTGTTTAAGACCATATAAGCATTTGCTCTTATCATATTTGAAATTAGGCCTGATAAAGACACTTTTGCTGGCCAAAGCCCTACTGGACCCTGCCAGGTCGATTCCTGCCCAGGGCATCCCATTCTGTGACTAAAGCAGCCTCTGTTTAAGACCATATAAGCATTTGCTCTTATCATATTTGAAATTGGGCCTGATAAAGACACTTTTGCTGGCCAAAGCACTACTGGACCCTGCCAGGTCGATTCCTGCCCAGGGCATCCCATTCTGTGACTAAAGCAGCCTCTGTTTAAGACCATATAAGCATTTGCTCTTATCATATTTGAAATTAGGCCTGATAAAGACACTTTTGCTGGCCAAAGCCCTACTGGACCCTGCCAGGTCGATTCCTGCCCAGGGCATCCCATTCTGTGACTACAGCAGCCTCTGTTTAAGACCATATAAGCATTTGCTCTTATCATATTTGAAATTAGGCCTGATAAAGACACTTTTGCTGGCCAAAGCACTACTGGACCCTGCCAGCTCGATTCCTGCCCAGGGCATCCCATTCTGTGACTAAAGCAGCCTCTGTTTAAGACCATATAAGCATTTGCTCTTATCATATTTGAAATTAGCCTGATAAAGACACTTTTGCTGGCCAAAGCCCTACTGGACCCTGCCAGGTCCATTCCTGCCCAGGGCATCCCATTCTGTGACTAAAGCAGCCTCTGTTTAAGACCATATAAGCATTTGCTCTTATCATATTTGAAATTAGCCTGATAAAGACACTTTTGCTGGCCAAAGCCCTACTGGACCCTGCCAGGTCGATTCCTGCCCAGGGCATCCCATTCTGTGACTAAAGCAGCCTCTGTTTAAGACCATATAAGCATTTGCTCTTATCATATTTGAAATTAGGCCTGATAAAGACACTTTTGCTGGCCAAAGCCCTACTGGACCCTGCCAGCTCGATTCCTGCCCGGGGCATCCCATTCTGTGACTACAGCAGCCTCTGTTTAAGACCATATAAGCATTTGCTCTTATCATATTTGAAATTAGCCTGATAAAGACACTTTTGCTGGCCAAAGCACTACTGGACCCTGCCAGCTCGATTCCTGCCCGGGGCATCCCATTCTGTGACTAAAGCAGCCTCTGTTTAAGACCATATAAGCATTTGCTCTTATCATATTTGAAATTAGCCTGATAAAGACACTTTTGCTGGCCAAAGCCCTACTGGACCCTGCCAGGTCCATTCCTGCCCAGGGCATCCCATTCTGTGACTAAAGCAGCCTCTGTTTAAGACCATATAAGCATTTGCTCTTATCATATTTGAAATTAGGCCTGATAAAGACACTTTTGCTGGCCAAAGCACTACTGGACCCTGCCAGCTCGATTCCTGCCCGGGGCATCCCATTCTGTGACTACAGCAGCCTCTGTTTAAGACCATATAAGCATTTGCTCTTATCATATTTGAAATTAGCCTGATAAAGACACTTTTGCTGGCCAAAGCCCTACTGGACCCTGCCAGGTCCATTCCTGCCCAGGGCATCCCATTCTGTGACTAAAGCAGCCTCTGTTTAAGACCATATAAGCATTTGCTCTTATCATATTTGAAATTAGGCCTGATAAAGACACTTTTGCTGGCCAAAGCACTACTGGACCCTGCCAGCTCGATTCCTGCCCGGGGCATCCCATTCTGTGACTAAAGCAGCCTCTGTTTAAGACCATATAAGCATTTGCTCTTATCATATTTGAAATTAGCCTGATAAAGACACTTTTGCTGGCCAAAGCCCTACTGGACCCTGCCAGGTCCATTCCTGCCCAGGGCATCCCATTCTGTGACTAAAGCAGCCTCTGTTTAAGACCATATAAGCATTTGCTCTTATCATATTTGAAATTAGGCCTGATAAAGACACTTTTGCTGGCCAAAGCCCTACTGGACCCTGCCAGGTCGATTCCTGCCCAGGGCATCCCATTCTGTGACTAAAGCAGCCTCTGTTTAAGACCATATAAGCATTTGCTCTTATCATATTTGAAATTAGGCCTGATAAAGACACTTTTGCTGGCCAAAGCACTACTGGACCCTGCCAGGTCGATTCCTGCCCAGGGCATCCCATTCTGTGACTAAAGCAGCCTCTGTTTAAGACCATATAAGCATTTGCTCTTATCATATTTGAAATTAGGCCTGATAAAGACACTTTTGCTGGCCAAAGCCCTACTGGACCCTGCCAGGTCGATTCCTGCCCAGGGCATCCCATTCTGTGACTAAAGCAGCCTCTGTTTAAGACCATATAAGCATTTGCTCTTATCATATTTGAAATTAGGCCTGATAAAGACACTTTTGCTGGCCAAAGCACTACTGGACCCTGCCAGCTCGATTCCTGCCCAGGGCATCCCATTCTGTGACTAAAGCAGCCTCTGTTTAAGACCATATAAGCATTTGCTCTTATCATATTTGAAATTAGCCTGATAAAGACACTTTTGCTGGCCAAAGCACTACTGGACCCTGCCAGCTCGATTCCTGCCCGGGGCATCCCATTCTGTGACTAAAGCAGCCTCTGTTTAAGACCATATAAGCATTTGCTCTTATCATATTTGAAATTAGCCTGATAAAGACACTTTTGCTGGCCAAAGCCCTACTGGACCCTGCCAGGTCGATTCCTGCCCAGGGCATCCCATTCTGTGACTAAAGCAGCCTCTGTTTAAGACCATATAAGCATTTGCTCTTATCATATTTGAAATTAGGCCTGATAAAGACACTTTTGCTGGCCAAAGCCCTACTGGACCCTGCCAGCTCGATTCCTGCCCGGGGCATCCCATTCTGTGACTACAGCAGCCTCTGTTTAAGACCATATAAGCATTTGCTCTTATCATATTTGAAATTAGCCTGATAAAGACACTTTTGCTGGCCAAAGCCCTACTGGACCCTGCCAGGTCCATTCCTGCCCAGGGCATCCCATTCTGTGACTAAAGCAGCCTCTGTTTAAGACCATATAAGCATTTGCTCTTATCATATTTGAAATTAGGCCTGATAAAGACACTTTTGCTGGCCAAAGCCCTACTGGACCCTGCCAGGTCGATTCCTGCCCAGGGCATCCCATTCTGTGACTAAAGCAGCCTCTGTTTAAGACCATATAAGCATTTGCTCTTATCATATTTGAAATTAGGCCTGATAAAGACACTTTTGCTGGCCAAAGCACTACTGGACCCTGCCAGGTCGATTCCTGCCCAGGGCATCCCATTCTGTGACTAAAGCAGCCTCTGTTTAAGACCATATAAGCATTTGCTCTTATCATATTTGAAATTAGGCCTGATAAAGACACTTTTGCTGGCCAAAGCCCTACTGGACCCTGCCAGGTCGATTCCTGCCCAGGGCATCCCATTCTGTGACTAAAGCAGCCTCTGTTTAAGACCATATAAGCATTTGCTCTTATCATATTTGAAATTAGGCCTGATAAAGACACTTTTGCTGGCCAAAGCACTACTGGACCCTGCCAGGTCGATTCCTGCCCAGGGCATCCCATTCTGTGACTAAAGCAGCCTCTGTTTAAGACCATATAAGCATTTGCTCTTATCATATTTGAAATTAGGCCTGATAAAGACACTTTTGCTGGCCAAAGCCCTACTGGACCCTGCCAGGTCGATTCCTGCCCAGGGCATCCCATTCTGTGACTACAGCAGCCTCTGTTTAAGACCATATAAGCATTTGCTCTTATCATATTTGAAATTAGGCCTGATAAAGACACTTTTGCTGGCCAAAGCACTACTGGACCCTGCCAGCTCGATTCCTGCCCAGGGCATCCCATTCTGTGACTAAAGCAGCCTCTGTTTAAGACCATATAAGCATTTGCTCTTATCATATTTGAAATTAGCCTGATAAAGACACTTTTGCTGGCCAAAGCCCTACTGGACCCTGCCAGGTCCATTCCTGCCCAGGGCATCCCATTCTGTGACTAAAGCAGCCTCTGTTTAAGACCATATAAGCATTTGCTCTTATCATATTTGAAATTAGCCTGATAAAGACACTTTTGCTGGCCAAAGCCCTACTGGACCCTGCCAGGTCGATTCCTGCCCAGGGCATCCCATTCTGTGACTAAAGCAGCCTCTGTTTAAGACCATATAAGCATTTGCTCTTATCATATTTGAAATTAGGCCTGATAAAGACACTTTTGCTGGCCAAAGCCCTACTGGACCCTGCCAGCTCGATTCCTGCCCGGGGCATCCCATTCTGTGACTACAGCAGCCTCTGTTTAAGACCATATAAGCATTTGCTCTTATCATATTTGAAATTAGCCTGATAAAGACACTTTTGCTGGCCAAAGCACTACTGGACCCTGCCAGCTCGATTCCTGCCCGGGGCATCCCATTCTGTGACTAAAGCAGCCTCTGTTTAAGACCATATAAGCATTTGCTCTTATCATATTTGAAATTAGCCTGATAAAGACACTTTTGCTGGCCAAAGCCCTACTGGACCCTGCCAGGTCCATTCCTGCCCAGGGCATCCCATTCTGTGACTAAAGCAGCCTCTGTTTAAGACCATATAAGCATTTGCTCTTATCATATTTGAAATTAGGCCTGATAAAGACACTTTTGCTGGCCAAAGCACTACTGGACCCTGCCAGCTCGATTCCTGCCCGGGGCATCCCATTCTGTGACTACAGCAGCCTCTGTTTAAGACCATATAAGCATTTGCTCTTATCATATTTGAAATTAGCCTGATAAAGACACTTTTGCTGGCCAAAGCCCTACTGGACCCTGCCAGGTCCATTCCTGCCCAGGGCATCCCATTCTGTGACTAAAGCAGCCTCTGTTTAAGACCATATAAGCATTTGCTCTTATCATATTTGAAATTAGGCCTGATAAAGACACTTTTGCTGGCCAAAGCACTACTGGACCCTGCCAGCTCGATTCCTGCCCGGGGCATCCCATTCTGTGACTAAAGCAGCCTCTGTTTAAGACCATATAAGCATTTGCTCTTATCATATTTGAAATTAGCCTGATAAAGACACTTTTGCTGGCCAAAGCCCTACTGGACCCTGCCAGGTCCATTCCTGCCCAGGGCATCCCATTCTGTGACTAAAGCAGCCTCTGTTTAAGACCATATAAGCATTTGCTCTTATCATATTTGAAATTAGGCCTGATAAAGACACTTTTGCTGGCCAAAGCCCTACTGGACCCTGCCAGGTCGATTCCTGCCCAGGGCATCCCATTCTGTGACTAAAGCAGCCTCTGTTTAAGACCATATAAGCATTTGCTCTTATCATATTTGAAATTAGGCCTGATAAAGACACTTTTGCTGGCCAAAGCACTACTGGACCCTGCCAGGTCGATTCCTGCCCAGGGCATCCCATTCTGTGACTAAAGCAGCCTCTGTTTAAGACCATATAAGCATTTGCTCTTATCATATTTGAAATTAGGCCTGATAAAGACACTTTTGCTGGCCAAAGCCCTACTGGACCCTGCCAGGTCGATTCCTGCCCAGGGCATCCCATTCTGTGACTAAAGCAGCCTCTGTTTAAGACCATATAAGCATTTGCTCTTATCATATTTGAAATTAGGCCTGATAAAGACACTTTTGCTGGCCAAAGCACTACTGGACCCTGCCAGCTCGATTCCTGCCCAGGGCATCCCATTCTGTGACTAAAGCAGCCTCTGTTTAAGACCATATAAGCATTTGCTCTTATCATATTTGAAATTAGCCTGATAAAGACACTTTTGCTGGCCAAAGCACTACTGGACCCTGCCAGCTCGATTCCTGCCCGGGGCATCCCATTCTGTGACTAAAGCAGCCTCTGTTTAAGACCATATAAGCATTTGCTCTTATCATATTTGAAATTAGCCTGATAAAGACACTTTTGCTGGCCAAAGCCCTACTGGACCCTGCCAGGTCGATTCCTGCCCAGGGCATCCCATTCTGTGACTAAAGCAGCCTCTGTTTAAGACCATATAAGCATTTGCTCTTATCATATTTGAAATTAGGCCTGATAAAGACATTTTTGCTGGCCAAAGCCCTACTGGACCCTGCCAGCTCGATTCCTGCCCGGGGCATCCCATTCTGTGACTACAGCAGCCTCTGTTTAAGACCATATAAGCATTTGCTCTTATCATATTTGAAATTAGCCTGATAAAGACACTTTTGCTGGCCAAAGCCCTACTGGACCCTGCCAGGTCCATTCCTGCCCAGGGCATCCCATTCTGTGACTAAAGCAGCCTCTGTTTAAGACCATATAAGCATTTGCTCTTATCATATTTGAAATTAGGCCTGATAAAGACACTTTTGCTGGCCAAAGCCCTACTGGACCCTGCCAGGTCGATTCCTGCCCAGGGCATCCCATTCTGTGACTAAAGCAGCCTCTGTTTAAGACCATATAAGCATTTGCTCTTATCATATTTGAAATTAGGCCTGATAAAGACACTTTTGCTGGCCAAAGCACTACTGGACCCTGCCAGGTCGATTCCTGCCCAGGGCATCCCATTCTGTGACTAAAGCAGCCTCTGTTTAAGACCATATAAGCATTTGCTCTTATCATATTTGAAATTAGGCCTGATAAAGACACTTTTGCTGGCCAAAGCCCTACTGGACCCTGCCAGGTCGATTCCTGCCCAGGGCATCCCATTCTGTGACTAAAGCAGCCTCTGTTTAAGACCATATAAGCATTTGCTCTTATCATATTTGAAATTAGGCCTGATAAAGACACTTTTGCTGGCCAAAGCACTACTGGACCCTGCCAGCTCGATTCCTGCCCAGGGCATCCCATTCTGTGACTAAAGCAGCCTCTGTTTAAGACCATATAAGCATTTGCTCTTATCATATTTGAAATTAGCCTGATAAAGACACTTTTGCTGGCCAAAGCCCTACTGGACCCTGCCAGGTCCATTCCTGCCCAGGGCATCCCATTCTGTGACTAAAGCAGCCTCTGTTTAAGACCATATAAGCATTTGCTCTTATCATATTTGAAATTAGGCCTGATAAAGACACTTTTGCTGGCCAAAGCCCTACTGGACCCTGCCAGCTCGATTCCTGCCCGGGGCATCCCATTCTGTGACTACAGCAGCCTCTGTTTAAGACCATATAAGCATTTGCTCTTATCATATTTGAAATTAGCCTGATAAAGACACTTTTGCTGGCCAAAGCCCTACTGGACCCTGCCAGGTCCATTCCTGCCCAGGGCATCCCATTCTGTGACTAAAGCAGCCTCTGTTTAAGACCATATAAGCATTTGCTCTTATCATATTTGAAATTAGGCCTGATAAAGACACTTTTGCTGGCCAAAGCCCTACTGGACCCTGCCAGCTCGATTCCTGCCCGGGGCATCCCATTCTGTGACTACAGCAGCCTCTGTTTAAGACCATATAAGCATTTGCTCTTATCATATTTGAAATTAGCCTGATAAAGACACTTTTGCTGGCCAAAGCACTACTGGACCCTGCCAGCTCGATTCCTGCCCGGGGCATCCCATTCTGTGACTAAAGCAGCCTCTGTTTAAGACCATATAAGCATTTGCTCTTATCATATTTGAAATTAGCCTGATAAAGACACTTTTGCTGGCCAAAGCCCTACTGGACCCTGCCAGGTCCATTCCTGCCCAGGGCATCCCATTCTGTGACTAAAGCAGCCTCTGTTTAAGACCATATAAGCATTTGCTCTTATCATATTTATATTATAAGACACTTTTGCTGGGCATAGGCTTACTGCTGCCTGCCAGGTGCACTTCTGTTGAGGCATCCCATTCTGTAACATAGCATACCCCTCTTTATTTACACTAAGCAGCTCTCTTATTTACACTAAGCAGGCCTGTTGGAGGCTGAGTGTTACTGCTCACTTTTGGTGTGCATTATATTCTGTTTTATATAGACCCACTGCTGCCTGGGGGTTCTTAAAATATCACCTACTACCACGCCAGTTAGACTATGTCGGGCAGACAAGTGCCTGGAAGTGAAAAGAGGAGTGGCAGAGGCCAAGATTCCGCAGGCAGAGCTCGCATCAGACTGGGGGCCAGTAGCAGCAGGAGTCACGCTGAGAGACCTAATCTGCCAGTATCTGCTAGCGGTCGGGTCTCCACCAGTAACGCATCTGCCGTGGTAGATTGGCTGACGCGCTCATCAACAACATCATCACAACTTACATCTGAGACCCCCAGTCTAGGGTCGGTAGGTTCCTCTGACACAACCCTGAGTTGGCATGCCCCGAGAGCAGTCCCTGTCCTCCCATTTCCTCTGTCCTACGCCGTTCCCTCCCCCAGCGACGTATCCTATGCTTTGGGTTCAGCTCCACTCTTTAGTGAGGAGGACGATCAGATACAGGAGGACAGTCAGCAGCTACTGCCCAGCCAAGAAATGGAGGTGGCTTCTTTAGCTAGGCAGACAAATAGTGATGTGGACAGTGTCGTGGGTGCTGCGAGCGTTCCAGCTCCTGCGCCAGACACTGTTGACGAATCCACGAACATCAGTGACGTACAGCCACAACCCGGTGATGATGATGATGATGACGATGAAGCCGATCGCACTTGGGAGCCGGGTGATGAAGGGGCTTCATCGTCATCATCAGGAGAAGAGGGGCGCAGGTTGCCCCGGAGTCAGCAGCTGAGGCAGCAAGGTGGTAGCAGTCAGCATGGGGGCACAATTCCAAAGGCTGGAGCCGGCCGGGGCCGGGGCCGGGGTAGAGCACCTGCTGTGCGGCAGTCTACCTTATCGGGAGTTAGTGGAGCAGGGGTTCCTGGAGTTGGCAACAGCAGCAGTGAATCAGTGAGGCCAGGGGGTGGGAAAAGTAGCTACTCGGCAGTGTGGCAGTTTTTCCTGAGGCATCCGCAGGAGGGTAACATGGCCACATGCAAGATATGTAGGCAAAAGGTGAAGCGTGGCCAGGGTCCAAATGTTGGCACCACGGCCCTGCGTCAACATATGATGCGTCACCATAAAACGACCTGGGAGAACCGAGGCTCCCAAGGGGTGGTCCAGTCTGCTTCCTCACCAAGTGAGCTCCCAATTTCTGCCAGCCAAGGCTCCAGCACCTCAGCCGAAGGCAGCTGTGCGTCACACCCATCCTCTGTCGCTCCTGCTCCTCCTCCTCCTCCTCCAAGTCATGCATCCCGCCAGCAATCCATCAGCGAAGCCATGTCCAAGAGACAGCAGTATGCGCCCACTCATCCTACGGCGCAGAAGCTGAATGTGCTCCTGTCCAAGTTGCTGGTGCTGCAGTCGCTCCCTTTTCAGGTGGTGGAATCTGCACCTTTCAGAGAACTGATGGCTTGTGCCGAGCCGAGGTGGAGAGTCCCAAGCCGTCATTTCTTTGCCAAGAAGGCAGTACCAGCGCTGCACACTTTTGTTGAACAGAAGGTGGGCCAGTCCTTGAGCCTGTCGGTGTGTAGCAAAATACATGGCAGCGCCGACATCTGGAGCTGTAACTACGGTCAGGGGCAGTACATGTCGTTTACGGCCCACTGGGTGAATGTGGTCCCTTTGCAGCAGCAACTTGGACAGGTCACGCCGCTTCGGCCTCCGCGCTCTCTGCCCATTGGGCCTGTGACACCGTGCGACTCGGCCTCCTCATCCTCCGCCATCTCCTCACCCTCCACTGTAGGCTCAAGTCTCAGTGCCCCTCCAGTCTACCATGTGTGCAGGGCACGGAGGTGTCACGCAGTGCTTCACATGGTTTGTCTTGGCGAACGGAGTCACACAGGGGAGGAACTGCTTAAATGTATTCATCAGGAAATCCAAACATGGCTTACTCCGAGAAAACTTAAAATGGGAATCATGGTTACCGACAATGGGAAGAACATTTTGTCTGCGCTGCGCCAAGGAAGCCTGACCCATGCCCCCTGCATGGCTCACGTCTTCAATCTGGTTGTCAAGCGGTTTCTGAAGTGTTCCCCCCATCTGCAGGACATCCTAACAACTTCACGGAAACTTTGCATGCACTTCAGCCACTCCTACACCGCCAAACACACCCTTCTTGAGCTACAGCGTCAGAATGGTATCCCCCAACATAGTCTGATTTGCGATGTTTCCACCCGTTGGAATTCCACCCTTCACATGTTGGACCGATTATATGAACAGAGAAAAGCCATCACGGATTTCCTGATGATCCAAGCAGATAGGGGGACTCCCCTGTGTAACTTCAATGTCAACCAGTGGCAGCTCATACGTGACACCTGCCGTTTGCTCAGGCCCTTTGAGGAAGCCACTTTATTTGTCAGTCGGCAGGATTACGGGATGAACGACGTGATTCCACTGCTTCATGTACTACAGCACATGTTGGAAACCATGGCTGGTCAGGGCACTGGAGACATGGCGTTTACATCTTACGGCCACATGAACCCCCTTGGAGCTGAACTGGAGGAGGAGGAGGAGGAAGAGGAGGAGGAGGAGTTGCCCAGCGAAACACAGTTTAGGCTTGGCGAAATGGCTGGTTTATCTAGTCAGCGGACAGGAGAGGAGGAGCAGGAGCAGCCAGAGGAGCTAGAGGTTTTTGAGGAAGGAGAGACAGAGGACCCGGGCACACCGTGGCAGTATGCAGTGGAGATGGAGACAGGTAGTCCATCCGAGTCACTTGCGCAAATGGCACGAAGCATGCTCACGTGCTTGCGTAGTGACCCCAGAATTGTTTCCATCTGTCGGCGGGATGACTTCTGGCTGTCCACCTTATTGGACCCTCGCTTCCGGCACAAAATGGGGGCATTTTTTAAACCCACCGAGAGGGAGGACAAACTCAACTACTACAAAGACATTCTACGTAGGCAGTTGGCCGATGCCTATCTGCGCCATGGTCCATACTCTCGCAGGTCTGACTCGAGGGGACCTCTGCGCTCACCTTCCACTGCCATGGCCGCTGGGGGGGTTGGCAGCAGCAGCAGCAGAAGCTCCATCAGCAGCAGCAGCCTCAGTCTTCAGTCGCTAATGAGTAGCTTTCTACACCCGCATAGTGAGGCTACTCATGAGCAGCAGGAAGACCTGGAGCAGGACCTGAACCAGCAGGTCATGTCATACTTTGACATGACCATGCCAACACACCTTGAGGATCCGCTGGACTTCTGGGCAGCCAAACTTGATTTGTGGCCGCAACTAGCAGAGTTTGCCCTGGAAAAGCTGTCCTGCCCGGCAAGTAGCGTGCCATCTGAGCGGGTGTTTAGTGCGGCGGGGGCCATAGTTACGGCGAGGAGAACTCGTCTGTCAACTAAAAATGTGGAGAGACTCACCTTTGTCAAAATGAATCAGGGATGGATCAGCCAGGATTTCCACCCACCAATGCCTGATGCATGCGACTAGATTCAGCATGGTGCCACGTTTTACACTTTCCAAATGGTGCAAAACATATTTATGTCTTTAGGCCATTTTTTGGGCTCCTGCTGCTGCTACTGTCAACTCCTGCCAACTCCAGGGTGTGATTCATCCAATTTTTGGGCTCCTGAGGCCAACTCCAGTGTATATTTGGGCTCCTGCTGCTGCTGCTGCCAACTTCTGCCAACTCCAGGGTGTGATTCATCCAATTTTTGGGCTCCTGAGGCCAACTCCAGTGTATATTTGGGCTCCTGCTGCTGCTACTGTCAACTCCTGCCAACTCCAGGGTGTGATTCATCCAATTTTTGGGCTCCTGAAGCCAACTCCAGTGTATATTTGGGCTCCTGCTGCTGCTGCCAACTTCTGCCAACTCCAGGGTGTGATTCATCCAATTTTTGGGCTCCTGAAGCCAACTCCAGTGTATATTTGGGCTCCTGCTGCTGCTGCTGCCAACTCCTGCCAACTCCAGGGTGTGATTCATCCAATTTTTGGGCTCCTGAGGCCAACTCCAGTGTATATTTGGGCTCCTGCTGCTGCTGCTGCCAACTTCTGCCAACTCCAGGGTGTGATTCATCCAATTTTTGGGCTCCTGAGGCCAACTCCAGTGTATATTTGGGCTCCTGCTGCTGCTACTGTCAACTTCTGCCAACTCCAGGGTGTGATTCATCCAATTTTTGGGCTCCTGAAGCCAACTCCAGTGTATATTTGGGCTCCTGCTGCTGCTACTGTCAACTCCTGCCAACTCCAGGGTGTGATTCATCCAATTTTTGGGCTCCTGAGGCCAACTCCAGTGTATATTTGGGCTCCTGCTGCTGCTACTGTCAACTCCTGCCAACTCCAGGGTGTGATTCATCCAATTTTTGGGCTCCTGAGGCCAACTCCAGTGTATATTTGGGCTCCTGCTGCTGCTACTGTCAACTCCTGCCAACTCCAGGGTGTGATTCATCCAATTTTTGGGCTCCTGAAGCCAACTCCAGTGTATATTTGGGCTCCTGCTGCTGCTGCTGCCAACTTCTGCCAACTCCAGGGTGTGATTCATCCAATTTTTGGGCTCCTGAAGCCAACTCCAGTGTATATTTGGGCTCCTGCTGCTGCTGCTGCCAACTTCTGCCAACTCCAGGGTGTGATTCATCCAATTTTTGGGCTCCTGAGGCCAACTCCAGTGTATATTTGGGCTCCTGCTGCTGCTACTGTCAACTTCTGCCAACTCCAGGGTGTGATTCATCCAATTTTTGGGCTCCTGAAGCCAACTCCAGTGTATATTTGGGCTCCTGCTGCTGCTACTGTCAACTCCTGCCAACTCCAGGGTGTGATTCATCCAATTTTTGGCCTCCTGAGGCCAACTCCAGTGTATATTTGGGCTCCTGCTGCTGCTACTGTCAACTCCTGCCAACTCCAGGGTGTGATTCATCCAATTTTTGGGCTCCTGAAGCCAACTCCAGTGTATATTTGGGCTCCTGCTGCTGCTGCTGCCAACTCCTGCCAACTCCAGGGTGTGATTCATCCAATTTTTGGGCTCCTGAAGCCAACTCCAGTGTATATTTGGGCTCCTGCTGCTGCTGCTGCCAACATCTGCCAACTCCAGGGTGTGATTCATCCAATTTTTGGGCTCCTGAAGCCAACTCCAGTGTATATTTGGGCTCCTGCTGCTGCTGCTGCCAACTCCTGCCAACTCCAGGGTGTGATTCATCCAATTTTTGGGCTCCTGAAGCCAACTCCAGTGTATATTTGGGCTCCTGCTGCTGCTGCTGCCAACTCCTGCCAACTCCAGGGTGTGATTCATCCAATTTTTGGGCTCCTGAAGCCAACTCCAGTGTATATTTGGGCTCCTGCTGCTGCTGCTGCCAACTTCTGCCAACTCCAGGGTGTGATTCATCCAATTTTTGGGCTCCTGAGGCCAACTCCAGTGTATATTTGGGCTCCTGCTGCTGCTACTGTCAACTTCTGCCAACTCCAGGGTGTGATTCATCCAATTTTTGGGCTCCTGAAGCCAACTCCAGTGTATATTTGGGCTCCTGCTGCTGCTACTGTCAACTCCTGCCAACTCCAGGGTGTGATTCATCCAATTTTTGGGCTCCTGAGGCCAACTCCAGTGTATATTTGGGCTCCTGCTGCTGCTACTGTCAACTCCTGCCAACTCCAGGGTGTGATTCATCCAATTTTTGGGCTCCTGAAGCCAACTCCAGTGTATATTTGGGCTCCTGCTGCTGCTGCTGCCAACTTCTGCCAACTCCAGGGTGTGATTCATCCAATTTTTGGGCTCCTGAAGCCAACTCCAGTGTATATTTGGGCTCCTGCTGCTGCTGCTGTCAACTCCTGCCAACTCCAGGGTGTGATTCATCCAATTTTTGGGCTCCTGAAGCCAACTCCAGTGTATATTTGGGCTCCTGCTGCTGCTGCTGTCAACTCCTGCCAACTCCAGGGTGTGATTCATCCAATTTTTGGGCTCCTGAAGCCAACTCCAGTGTATATTTGGGCTCCTGCTGCTGCTGCTGCCAACTCCTGCCAACTCCAGGGTGTGATTCATCCAATTTTTGGGCTCCTGAAGCCAACTCCAGTGTATATTTGGGCTCCTGCTGCTGCTGCTGCCAACTTCTGCCAACTCCAGGGTGTGATTCATCCAATTTTTGGGCTCCTGAAGCCAACTCCAGTGTATATTTGGGCTCCTGCTGCTGCTGCTGCCAACTCCTGCCAACTCCAGGGTGTGATTCATCCAATTTTTGGGCTCCTGAGGCCAACTCCAGTGTATATTTGGGCTCCTGCTGCTGCTACTGTCAACTCCTGCCAACTCCAGGGTGTGATTCATCCAATTTTTGGGCTCCTGAGGCCAACTCCAGTGTATATTTGGGCTCCTGCTGCTGCTACTGTCAACTCCTGCCAACTCCAGGGTGTGATTCATCCAATTTTTGGGCTCCTGAAGCCAACTCCAGTGTATATTTGGGCTCCTGCTGCTGCTGCTGCCAACTTCTGCCAACTCCAGGGTGTGATTCATCCAATTTTTGGGCTCCTGAGGCCAACTCCAGTGTATATTTGGGCTCCTGCTGCTGCTACTGTCAACTCCTGCCAACTCCAGGGTGTGATTCATCCAATTTTTGGGCTCCTGAGGCCAACTCCAGTGTATATTTGGGCTCCTGCTGCTGCTACTGTCAACTCCTGCCAACTCCAGGGTGTGATTCATCCAATTTTTGGGCTCCTGAGGCCAACTCCAGTGTATATTTGGGCTCCTGCTGCTGCTACTGTCAACTCCTGCCAACTCCAGGGTGTGATTCATCCAATTTTTGGGCTCCTGAAGCCAACTCCAGTGTATATTTGGGCTCCTGCTGCTGCTACTGTCAACTCCTGCCAACTCCAGGGTGTGATTCATCCAATTTTTGGGCTCCTGAAGCCAACTCCAGTGTATATTTGGGCTCCTGCTGCTGCTGCTGCCAACTTCTGCCAACTCCAGGGTGTGATTCATCCAATTTTTGGGCTCCTGAGGCCAACTCCAGTGTATATTTGGGCTCCTGCTGCTGCTACTGTCAACTCCTGCCAACTCCAGGGTGTGATTCATCCAATTTTTGGGCTCCTGAAGCCAACTCCAGTGTATATTTGGGCTCCTGCTGCTGCTGCTGTCAACTCCTGCCAACTCCAGGGTGTGATTCATCCAATTTTTGGGCTCCTGAAGCCAACTCCAGTGTATATTTGGGCTCCTGCTGCTGCTGCTGCCAACTCCTGCCAACTCCAGGGTGTGATTCATCCAATTTTTGGGCTCCTGAAGCCAACTCCAGTGTATATTTGGGCTCCTGCTGCTGCTGCTGCCAACTCCTGCCAACTCCAGGGTGTGATTCATCCAATTTTTGGGCTCCTGAGGCCAACTCCAGTGTATATTTGGGCTCCTTCTGCCCCTCATAGTGATGCCACTTCAACTCTCTGCAATTGTGCCGCTCTGCGATTCTATTAGCGATGCCTCTGATCTGCATGTGATATTTCTTCAAAGTATTATTTAACTAACCCAGCACGCATCCTGTGCGTGTTACAGCAAGGCTGAATGGTTTACAACCCTATTGAGGCTGTAGGAGGCTCAGAAATAGCCGTTTTTAATAGCGATTCGTCGCGAATTTATTCGGGTCGAAACGATTTTTGTCGGAAAATTCGGCGAATCAGTCGAATCGAATTTTTCAAAAGTTCGCTCATCTCTAATCATAGCAAACAGCATTGCAATTAAACTGAGCAGGGGATTCCCCTTTTCCTCTCATATCTATCATTGCCGTTATTGGCATAGCCATCATAGAAAACAGCATTGCAATTAAACTGAGCAGGGGATTCCCTTTTCCTCTCATATCTATCATTGCCGTTATTGGCATAGCCATCATAAAAAAACAGCATTGCAATTAAACTGAGCAGGGGATTCCCTTTTCCTCTCATATCTATCATTGGCGTTATTGGCATAGCCATCATAAAAAAACAGCATTGCAATTAAACTGAGCAGGAGATTCCCTTTTTCTCATATCAAAATTGCAGATGATATCATGCTAACACTTACCCAGCCTTTAACTAGCCCCCCTAACCTTCTTGTCACCTTGGATCAATTTGCCACAGCCTCTGGACTGACAATTAACTACGCCAAATCGTCATGTCTTAATATAACACTGCCCACCTCATTACTTACATGCATGACATCCTACTTCCCATTTAAATGGCACTCACAACACATAGAATATTTGAAGAAGGCTTACAGGCCTTCCAAAATAAGGTGGCTAGGTTTGCATAGGGAACCAGCTGACCTTGCATTGCAAGAAAGTTATGACAACACATAAGCGGGAGGGTGGGATGAGTATACCCAACTTCTCATACCTATATGCATCTGCACCAATAGCTCAACTCAAGGCTTTCCATACAATCAAAGAAACCACTTTTTGGGTCTACCTGGAAATTCCCAATATTGCCCCTGTACCTATAAACTCGCTCCTTTGGTTACCATCTGTCTCTTGCCCTCCTAACTTGAACCCCTTAATGCACCACAGTGTAAAAGTTTGGGCTACTTATCTAGCAAACTTATATAACACACTCCCCTTAAACCAGACCAACAGCCTGGCACAGTTGGAAAAGAAAACTCCCCAAAACTCACTTGCCCCATCTGCATGCGTAATACTCAGTCGTTGTCAGCACCTACATTTACTCCTGCATCCACTCAGAGCTGAAATGCCACCTCACTGATTTTCTAGTGGTAGCAGCCACAAGTAGACTTCCCACAAGTTTCATAAGATTTATGATTTACTAAATGATAATTCTCTATTAATTTGGGATACTTTTTGGATTTGGGGGCTTTTTAGCCCCATCATCCTCAATGCTACCCCCATTTGAACACACTTGCCTACGCTTTCCACTGGATCATAAATTAACAACTGTTTAAATACTTTTGTTAGTTAAAGTACCTTTTAAGCCAAAAACCAAAAAAAAAAGGTATACCCACCTTTTCTCATACGCAGACCGTTGCTCTTTATCCGGGGCTGCAGCTCCATCAGTCACGATGAGGAGCCACGCCCCCTTCCATTGCAGTAAATGGAGGGGGAAGGCAGCTCCCCATGACTGATTGGTGGGGGCGTGGCCACATCAGAGGGATTCAGGAAGAGAATCACGACGAGACATCCGCACGGCATATTGTGTCGGGAGGAGCAAGATCTGCATCCAGCCCTTCAGGTAAGCGCTGATGCCCCGGACTAAGAGTGACAGTCTGCGTGGGAGAAAAGACGAGTATAGTATTTTTGGTTTTTGGCTGAAAATATAATTTAAACAGTACAAGAATTAATAAGGATCAATCATAAGGGCAGTTTGAGAGTAAAGAGGCATGGTGAAATGTGGGCCCCAAAGGGAGGCAGTCCCCCCATCTCTAAATGAGAGACAGTAGGAAGGTATGCAATACATTTAGGATATAGTGGCATAGTGCACACTGCTCGTCTTACTGCCTTGCATACAAACCAGTACTGTACAAAAACATGTTCTGACTTTGTAACAACACAACAAGTCACAGAGAAAGGCATGCCGGCTGAAAAGGCCAGCAGAGAATACAGAGACAGCACGCAATGTTTGGTCACATAACTACAATCATGCTGTGCTTTGATATGGCAATGCATTCATGCTGCAGGGTGTGTGTGCCTAGAGCATGGGAGTTCCAAAGGGCGAGACTGTCAAGTTAATACCATAGACACAAAAGGCGAGTTAACCACTACAGAACCAAGTCAATGTATGATGTGTTAAATTCAATGCCATTGCTATTAAAAGGACCAATCCATAGAGATCTCCTGACTTTATAAATCCTTAGGAACTGCTGCAGTGCTCCAGTGCTGTACTGCAAAATCACCTGATATTACAAATTAATATAAATATGCACCCCAATTGGAAAAAATATTGCCACGCTTGTTTTTTTCATCTATTAATAAGACTAAAATCCAGGGGTGACAGGTCTTTGATCGTACCACTCGACTTTTACTAGGGTGATCTGTTCCATCAAGTGACTCTTGAGCCAACCTGTGGGGAGAAGCAGCCAATCTAAATATCTGCTCAAAGCATTGCATGATTAGTAAAGGGATCTACACACATCTCAACACTTGCAATAGAAATACAAAGTTATTCCAGCACAGGGGACAGGAGGAACAATAATGGTACATTCAAAACCTGTCACCCCCAATTCTTCTTCCTTCCATTAAAAGGAAAAAAAAGTCTAACTGAATATATGCAGGGTGTAAAAGTAACCCTGAACTTTCCATCATTTTTAGGTGATTGCTTTTAGACCCTTTTTTCGTGATAGTGATCCTTTAAACACTGTTCTTTTCTTACTTTATTGAACCCTGGTAAGCTCTTGATCCCTGAGTGTCTACATGATAGAACCCATATTTGTTCATTTACAAACCACTAGGGCCGGCTCCAGGTTTATGTGGGCCCTTGGGCAGCATGGTCTCAGTTGGCTCCTTTGTGGTGAAGAGTCGCGGCACAATACCGAGGGACGTCCCAAATCTGGATGCCCCCTAAGGATTATGCTATTTGGACCAAAACTCGGATTCTAAACGAATCTAGATTCTCCTGATATTGGATGCCCCTGTGTGGGACCCCTCCCCCTTTGTTTGTACTTTCCTGTAACTGGTGAATGCACAGTGGGATCACCAGTTTGAGTTAACAGACAAACAGACAAGGGGGTTCTTTCACAAACAAGGGCATCCCAAACTGAGATACCCCTGTAAAGTGGACCAAAACTCAGGGGTGGAATTGCTTGCATAGTGGGTATGCCAGTGATCCCTGTGGGTTTCACACAGTAAGATATCACAGATTTGGATGACCCAGGGATAGGAAATCAGCTGGGGTGATCAACTTAAAAGCAGAACAAAACCCAGCACTTTCTCCCCTAGAATCTAAATCGAGATGCCCCGTTGTGTGGAACCCTGCCATTCGAGGAGATGTGGGCACCAGCTGTGGTGGTGCCCTCCCAGTCAGCTGCTGGTCAAGTGCCGTCGCACACCCAAAAGGCTGGCCCTGTAAGTGGACCCCCCCAGAGGGTGGGGGCCCCCAGCAACTGCCCAGTCTTGCTGGGTGCTGACACCAGCCCTGCAAACCAGTTTTCTACACCCTAGTGTCCCCTATCAACAAGAAGTAATTATTAAAACAGACCTACACCCTTGCAACGTGGTACAGGGGAGGGCCCTGCCTCACAGAAACACTAAACTAACCCACTGCCCCCCAAGCCATCAGTGGGCCCTGCATAAAAGCTACACATAGGTATGGCAGGAGATATGATTCACTGTGATGCGCCAAATGTTTAAAGTTTACAGTTTAATGAGCATGGACTGCCCCTCCAAAGCCCTAAAAAATGAACAAACATAAGACACAGCGCTCCTCCCATCCCTCAGACTGATCCCCCATTCTCCAAAAATTGTTGCAGAGTGTGAGTGCTGGGTGCAGTGGAGTCAAATCCAGATAGACATTTGTGGTATAACAGGAACTGGCTTTACTAGAACATGAATGCTGTAAGAGAAGATCACCTTACATGGTAGATACCATAGCCCGGAAAAAGAAGTCATAGAGATCACCTAAATGTACAGGAAACACAACATGCAGCAGAGAATGTACAACAAAGACTAAACATAGATATATATATATATAACAGCGCCATCTACTGTCATAAATCTAGACTGCATTAACCCAGCAATATGGATGCAGATCCAGACATAGCTGTAAGCTGTTGCACAGTATCTCCAACAGGGTGAAGCATGTTGGCTTACTGCCCTCTGTTTCCCATTATCCTTTCTTCATGATCCCCAAGTTGCATGTCCTTGCATCCAATCAAAGAGGTTTGTTCCCTCATGACTGGTAGCAGGGGTTTGCAACACCACCGGCCCAGCAGTGGGCTATGAACCGGGGCTGAAAGTGCCAAATAAGCTGTGAGCCCTTTAACTACACTCTAATGTTTAAAGTTTCATTGTGGTATGTCACAACCAAAAAAATGTCAACAACCTACCTAAGTGATTTTGTCATGTGTTATTTTTGTATGAACCAATACCTGGAACTATATTTGGGAATGTTGACAAGCAGCATAGCCATTGATTAGCCAGTTCTCCCAGTGCCAAGTATTGTATCTAGCATGAATATTTTTAGACTACTGTGGAGGCAGGTCACGGGCATCCTTCCCCGCACCTTCACACATTCTTTATATGTCCCGTAAATCCGTTCACAATTTTGACTGCCTTGTATAAATAAATGTACACAAGGTTTAAACGCAAACACAGTGAAAGAAACCCGTTCTCCCGTGATGACCTATTAAATCAGCGGCTTATCCTGCCTTGCACTTGTTGACTGATGGAAGTCACAGCGCCTCGGAGAAGGCAGCATGTGGTCATGTGCTCTCATGCGCTTATTTTCTGCCATCTGTTTAGGAGTCGAGCTCAGCTTGCCTTCAGTCTTCAGTGAAGGATTTGCTGCGTGGAGCTTGCAGGGATTGAAATAAATTTTACTTCATTTTCAGTAGAATTTCAGCAATTCATAAAGCTGGAAAAGCACTGAATTACTTTCCTCTGTAGGAGCAGATTAGACTGAGTAGTTGGGACACACAGGTTATGATTACCAGTAGGCTGTTTTGCCTGTGTCCACTAATGGCCCCCTTTTCTATAAGGGAAGTAGTTCGTATGCAGTAGATCAGCATAGTTATTGTTTCACTGCACATTGTATTGTAAAGCCAGCAAGGATGCCCACACTATCTGGATTATAACTATAATTAATTAGCAGGCATGTCTTTTATATTGGGAGGCCGATTCATAGCGACAGTTGAGCGACTGTAGCGGCATTTTCAGAGCGCCCGCTAGTAGTCGCTGTGCTTGGCCGTTGTTCGGTAGTTGATAGCCACTCAGTCGGCTTGCCGTAATGTTGAATATTGGGTGAGGAGTCGCTATTTGACAGGTTCCGCGCTGTGTGGGAGCGCATGATAGCGACTGGCCCTAGCGACCGGCTCCCACCATATTCATTAAAAAATCACGCTCTAAAAAATTCTCGCGCTGTAAAATGCATGTTTAAACCCCAGAGCGCTGGCGGCGATGGGTTAAAAGTAGTTTTTTAACCCCAAAACAACCATATTTTTGGAAACCAAAAAAAACGAGTTTTTTAAATAATTTAGTAATATGAATACATTAATATCAGACCTGTAATATCAATTCTGTACTATTTTTTATTTTTTTTTTTACCTTAAAAAATGATCTAAAATGGCAGAAGTGGTCACAGAATTTTTCACATAAAAAAAAAAAACCTAATAACAATTAATTATTAATATTTAAAGATTGTTCCATTGAAATGCATTGGAGAGCGCCAGGTAGCGAGAGGTCATACCTGTGGCTGTTCAAGGTCGGACGCTGGCGCTGTGGGCTGAGGCTGGAATAATGATGAATGAGTCGCTATATGGCGCTATCTCAGTCGCTAAGCAGGATTGGCTTGATAAATGTGTGATTGTGGTGGGGGGCCGGCGTTCTCGTGGCGGGGCCCGTCATTACCAGCCGCTCACCAGTCGCTACCTGTCGCTATTCCTTCATAAATAAGGGCCTCAGTATATCCTAGAGTAATAACAAATCATCAACTGTGCTGGGGACTGTGCACAAAGGCAAAGGAACAGAAGGTGTAAATGATAAAAGAATGGTATAAGGCCGTGCAGGACTGCCATCAGAAATTTCTGGCCCCCAGAAAGCGGGCACACACCTGCTAGAGGGGATGCGATAGTGCGGATGCGACCGCAGTTCACGCATGAGCCGTTGGACCCGGAAGCAAGGTAAGTGAATGGGACGACCTGAGGGATTTCACACCGCGGGACATCCCAATTTTGGATGCCCTGGGGAGGGAATCAATTGCGCTGGATTTTGGTCCACTTTAAAGGATTATACAGTACTTTTATTTTACTCAGTTGAATGCAGTGGTGTATATAAGATGAAGGAGCAACGATGATGGGGTCCTCGTACCTCCTGGGACCTACAGTTATGCCCCTGCCTTTAAGGACAGGCCCTCCTTTATGGACGGGCCCCGAGCTGTATTGCCCTGATGGCAACCCTGATGCCGTGTCAGTGGTGGCACACCAGGGGTGACAGGTTGTGCCTAAACCTGGCACCCCCTGGGTTTTATTTCTACCACATGAGAAGAAACCACAAGCTTGGTGGGGATTTTATTCAGTTTGGATATATAAGTGACCCCTCCTCACATTAGCCAACATATTTATATGTACTTTTAATGTTACACAATTTTGCGATAGTGCTCCTTTTAAGCTGAACAAAACCCAGGATTATGGCTATCCAGGGTTTTGTTCTCAGCCCTTGGGGCGTCCAGATTTGGGATGCCCCACTGTGTGAACCCCCTGATCACCCAGAAAAACTCACCTTCCCATGATCCTAGGGCGCATGCGCAAGCTCTCATCCAACCAGAGCCTTTTTGCAGTGCATATTTAATGCTCACCAAATGTCTCTGTTTATGACAAACAGGAGCAGGAGAGGCCGAATTCCCAGCAGCAGGCTCGCTCCTGTCCCCATCCCACGGGTGCATCCCCTAATATTAACATCATTGAGGGGAGCTGGGAAGAAGGTGAGTTTTTCGGCATCCCAGGCAGAGTTTACACAGCCGGGCAACCTAATTTGGGAAGCCCCAGTGGAAGGCCTGCAACTGGCCCTGAAAGCTTCTATGTAGCATCTGCTGCAAGCGGGTGTCTGGCGCTGTGACCTAGCTTAGTGGGCGGACAAGTGGCGCTGTACTATCCTGTCCAGCATTAATGAATATGATGTGTGGTGAGAGCTGTAGAAGCTCTCTCCCTGATTCACTGCAGAGCCAATCGAGAACGCTAGGTGTTGTCCCGTGCTCAAAGAGCCCAAGACTACGCTACATCTGACAATAGCTGCAACAACGCTACAACAGTGAGCGATAAGTAGCACCAGTTAAGTGCATGATTCTGTTAGAGGCGTTCACCAGATTCGCTATCTTAAATGTGGTTTTCACGTACAGCGGCCAGCGTTCACCCGATGCTACGTGGCACTACCTGGTGTTATAATTTCTTAAATAACCCCCATAGAGCGCTGTATGATGAGGGGCAGGATATAAATGCATATTGCAATGAAGCATGGAGAGCTCCTCCTGCCCCTCCACCAGCAGCAGTCACATCTCTATGTTCACCGGCCCAACTTTGTCACATCCACCCACCAAACTCCCTCCCAAAATAAACATCCGGGGTGCTCCACTGTCTATTGTCATGTACACAGAAGCCTCTACCTGCCGACCAAGGCCTTTCCAGGAACAGACTCCCTTTAAATAGAAACATAAAAAAAAAGTATAGCGCAGGAAGCACAATGCACAGAACAAGCGTTGTCTTGGCAGCTCTAGAGCGCGACAACATTTCCACATACATATGACTAAAAAGAGTCATCCTGTAACACACATTTATTAGTTTGTTTCCAGCCAAACTACTCAGCACCTGTGTCGTAATAAACCTTTCATTGATTTTCTCTTCCGGTTTATATAAATCACGATGGAGAAATGTGAGGTAAAAACTGATGTGATGTGAAGTGATATAATATAATACTTACCCAATAGGGAGCACAATGTACTTTCCACATTCAATAAATATCCATGAAGCTTACTGGTCATGAAACGGGGTGTAGTCCAGAGAATCAACAAGTCCATCAGGTCTTTCTACCTCAGAGACACGAGGAAACCGACCTGGCTACAGGAACAAAGGCAGAGGCCTGCACATCCTGCCATCCAGCAAGTAGTGCAGCTTAAGATGATAAACAAGCAGTCCCTCTGGAACGTTGCCTTTCTGTATCCTTGGAGATCATTCATTTACTGACAGGGCTTACCTAAGCAAAGATTTAATTTCCAGAGGATGCCAATATTCTGAGCAATATTTTAATAAATATATATTACACATTTCAATAAGCAGATATTATTATTAATTTCAATAAGCAAATATTTTGGGTTGTTTTAAACCCTACCCTTAATGCACATGTGTTAAACCTGCGGCCTAGGGGCCACAGGTTGCCCTCAGAGCCATTTGATGTGGCCCCAGACCTGCAGCAGGGAAAGTGAGTGGGGTAAATAGAACTGACGTGTAAGTAGCTAAATAGGGGCACAGTAAGGATGATGTATGCTTATTATTGGTGGGGGCTTAGATTGGTTGAATACCGCCCAATTGTCCCTCATTTGGAGAGATGTGCACCAATAGATGATTCATTTGCCTATTCAAATATTTGTTTATATTGTTGTAACTGTTACTGTTACTATGGGCCTTATTCATCAAGCGATAGCGCCAGGTAGTGTCTGACGAGCGCCAGGTAGCGGCAGCTAACGGTGACTACCGACTCAAGTACGCCCGGCGGCGGTCACAATGACGCATTTATCAAGCAAAATGAGGCTAGCGCCGGCGAGAGCGACGGCTAGCGCGGCATTCATCATGAAGCCGCCTGGACCGAACAGCGCCGCTGCAAATTCCCTCACAGCGCCAGGTATGAGCTGTCGCTCCCTGGCGATGTCCAATGCTTTTCAATGGAGCAATCTATAATTATTCATAATTAATTGGTATTAATTTTTTTTTTTTTTTTTTAATGTAAAAAAATCGAAGACCACTTCTGCAATGTTAGGATTTATTTTTAAGTCAAAAAAAAAATTAAAAAAAATATGTGCAGAATTGATCTAACAGGTCTGAGATTAATGTATTCATATTACAAAATGATTCTAAAAACATGTATAATGTTACATTCAAAAAATATGGTTGTTTAGGGGTTAAAAACTAGTTAATACACATCGCCGCAAGCGCTCTGGGGTTTAAACAAGGAATGGACAGCGACAGCACATTCGGAGCGTGATTTGTTGATGAATATGAAGCTAGCCGTTCGCTCTGGCCATTCGTTGTCAGGCGCTCACATACAACGCTGGACCTGTGAAACAGCGACCCCCCAGCTCGTATTCAACATTACCGCACACCGACTGAGTCGCTGTCATCAAGCTAATGCTGGCCAAGCACAGCGAACACTGGCTGGCGCTGAAAAAATCACGCTACAGTCGCTCATCTGTCGCTACCTGGCGCTATTAAAGTGGACCAACACCCACGGGTGATCGGCCCGGGAATCTATAAGATTCCCGGGCCGATCACCCCCCACCCCGCGGGACATCCGAGATCGGGATGTCCCGCGGGGTGTAACCCCCCCAAAACCCCCGAAAAACCCTACCTGATCTTCGGCGGCGGCCGGCCGCCGCTGCCTCCCTTGCGCCCCTGCAGGCGTGCGCGCGCCCGCGCCGGCCGTCTGCGAATGGCCGGCACGGGCGCGCGCGCGTCAAAAGGGACGCGCGGGAGGCGGCGGCGGCGGCAGCCGCTTAGACGTCCTGGAATAGAGCTTGTACGTTGGCGCTGGGAGCGCGGAGAGGTGAGTTTTTCGGGGGGTTGGGGGGGGTTTCACACAGCGGGGCACCCCGATCGGGGGTGCCCCATCGAAGTGGACCAAGACCCAGGATAGTCAAAATCCTGGGTGTTGGTCCACTTTAATGAATCGGCCTCCCCGTTTCCTATGTTCCTCTTTTACACTCTGAAAAGTTGGAATTTATGGTATTGGGAACATGGTTAAAATGCGGGACTGATAGGGGAGGGCTATAATAATGGACTAATATGTTATATTCAGAGGTAAGCCAACTTGGGGGGCAGTTATGGCCTAGAGGTAGGGAAACCTAGAGGTAGGCTTGTGACTGGAAGGTGGCAGGTTTGATTCCCAACCATGGGACATAACTGAAATGCCCTTGAGTAAGGCACCTAACCCCCAATTGCTCCCCGGATGCTGAGTTTAGGGCAGCGCTCCGGGCACATGTGCACTTCACAATTCACTTGTGTATAGTCACTCACATGGTGGTTATTCACTGGTGTGTACATGGAGTTGTGTTATTCACAGTCCACAGATGGGTAAAATGCAGAGAAGAAATTCCATGTGTGCGTTGGCACACAATGGCCACTATTTTATTATTATTATTAGCCCTATTAAATGGCATGTGTATTGGCAGCATGTGGCGGTTGTTACCTATAACTGTATGGAATGTGGTGGAAGGACATATGAGTGGGGTTTGTGGAGACAGTGGGTATCCTGATTGTTGTAGAAAATCTTTATTATGCTATTCCAAATGAAAAAAATCTGAGCCTTTTCTCTGTGGTTCACGTCCAGGTTCCAAATCATTTAAGTGGCCCCCGCTTGTAAAAATGTTGAGCACCCTACCTTAATGGGTCAGTAAAAGCAGCCGTTTGGCAGCCATTTGGTTTACCTGCTGCGGTGCAGATATTGCTCTCCCCAGCTAGCCCGCCGTATATGTCCCTGCAGCTAGTGATGAGGAAGAAGGCTCCTCCATTAATTGGCCACAATGCCGATATGCATGCTGCGGTGAATGCACTTATGTGTTCTGAGAGCTGGGTGGAAGCTTTTTATCTATCCTTTACAGCCCCTTCCAAAATGAATGAAATCCAAGCATATTACTCACTTTACCTTTTTCTTGGGTCGTTAACAGCCACATAACTCCAGAAATCAATAGGGTTCACCAGGCAATCATGCACTGACCAGCACCCATTGGCCAGCAGTATTCATGTAGGGCTCAGGATTACAAAGAGAGTAAGTGCTTATTCGCAATTTCTGACATTTCATTGGGCCAGATTGTGTATGGACACCTCAAATCAAGATGTCCAGGGGGTAGGGGCTGCAGCGGCCCCAAGTGTTGCTGCTTTTTGACATACCAGTGCTTCCCTTAAAACTGTCTCTTGGGCAGAGTGGTGCCATTGGCACAGACACCTCAGATTTTGTGCAGGTTTAAAGAGAAAGTTTCGATGGAACTTTTTAAAGTGTTTTTTTTTGTGCCAAAAGGATGTCCTCAAGGAGACAACAAGACTGCTGCTGGGCATGTTTAAGTTTGTGTGAGTTACCTCAACAGTGGACTTAGCCTTTAAGCAATTTACCCAGGGGAATCACGATTTGCACTGTGGCACAAACTCAGTCCCTTTACTACGGTTAAGCTACACTCAGCAGGAGACCTGTGCCACAGGGCATAAGGGCTGCCAATTACTAAGGCCAGGGGCCATCAGGTCTGCCCTTGTGCCCTGGATTACTAGCACCTATGCTTGGTTTATCCCAAGCTTGTAAGCTTTAGGGAAGGGGAGCCATGCTTTTTTTTCTTTTTCTTTGGTGTGGGAGAAATGTTTTTATATTCACCCAACAAATAACTGAAAAAGTGGGCACTCCCCCTCCCATAGCTTACCAGCCTATTTATTACAGTGAATGGAGGTGGCATGGCAGCTCACCGTGACTGATGGTGGGGGCATTGCCTAACGAGAGATCGGCACTGGTGAGGTGCCGGGCGGCCAGGGACCTGCATCCTGCCTTTCAGGTGAGCGCTGCTGCCCAGGACTAGGAGCGAAGGTCTGAACGGGAGAAAAGGTGAGTATAGCTTTTTTTTATTTGTCTAAAAATGTTCTATAAAGGAAAACTCCCTTTTTGTCAGGTTTTTGGTGTTCTAACTGTTTTCCTCATCTGGAATGTAAAATGAACCTGTGTGTTAGGATTGTGACCTCCATACCTGTGATTTACTTATCAGCATACTATTTCCAAGTCTCTTATATTCCTGTGTCCGTTTTGGGAAAGTAGGATCGGCTTTCTTTCCCTTTAGTAAAGCTCTTGGTGTACTTTTGTAAAGCTTTTAGTATACTTTCTTACTGCAAATTCCAGATTTTTTTTACTGTAACAAGTGAGCTCATTAGCAGCTAAGCAAAACAGCAGTAATGATGTCCCCATTGAGAACGCTGACAGTGACCCTTTAGCAACACAAGGCTGTGTTTCCTCCCAATATAAAGAGGTTGAATTAGCGCAGATGGTTTTAAACTTGCCATCTTTGCCCCAGCCAATCAGATGATAAGCAAGCCAAAGTCCTTATTGGAACACTAGATTGGAAACTTTTAAAAAACGCCTTTTTAAAGCGAACCAAATCCCTCTAGCTAACTTTTCCAGAGTCTAGGAATATCTATTTACCAAGACAGGTCCCACTTCCCCGGACAGATTTTTGACACCCTGATTCCCACTCGCTCCTCCCTGGATGAATGTGGCTCTCAAGGTAAGAAAGTTTGGGAAAGCTTGATACAGGCTACAGATTCCGTACTAGTCATAGCCATCACCAGGTTGTGCCAAGCCTCGCGGCTGCCTGGCTTCTTCCTATGATGGGAGCGGTGCCTACTCACTATGGGGTATAGGACCGGGCTGCTGCCTCTGAGCCACCAATAGTTGACTGAAAAAACATGACAATGAGCAGCAGCAATCTCCTCTGAGCCACTGAGATAAAAGTATATGAGTAAAGAAAAAACACAGGTCCAACGATTGTTTCCCCACCCGTAGTACTGCCTGGGGCCTCATTACAGACGCACCCCTACCTGTCACAGAACACGATGGATGCACAGGCAAGCAACAGTATACCACTATGTATTTTGCTTTGCAAGTCTACGGGAAAATGCAGAGAACACAAAGCAAAAATTGTAAACATTAAAAAAACAAACAGTACAAAACTGCATTCAGTGCAGTGCAACACAGCACAATAGGGATAAGTGAACATAGCCTTAGTCAAGACAAATAAAGCTTTATTTGCCAATTTTAGTGAATACTAATTACTGGAATGCACAATATATTTTATTATATATTTTATAATATATTTTATTGACTGCTCTACCTAATGCCAAGCTCCACTCCTTCCAGAAGCACATATGTACTGTATGACACTTTGTGTGTGTTTTTTTATGGCAAATGAACAGCCACTGGCCTGGCAGCAGGCACTTTGCGTTTTACAGCCTTCAATCAGCAAATATTTGCTGTGTTTATTCATTCGTACTAATACACTTCACAAACCCAGCGTGCCAAGGGAATACCAGTAATTAAGCTAGCCACACAATATAACACACATAACTAAAACTATGCGACACATGAGCACTAACTGAACAACCAACATATTCAAACTAAGGGGGTTATTTAAGAACGGATAGCGCCAGTTAGTGCCTCGTAACGCCAGGCAACGTCTGGTGAACGCCAGGCGATGTACGCAAAACCACGAATCTGGTGAGCACCTCTAACATCGCCATGTAGCATCACACGTATTAATCCATAGAAAAAAAGCCTGGCACAGTTGGAAAAGAAAAGGTAGCGGCAATTTTGGAGCTTCCTCTCTCAACTGACATAACTTACAATACACAGTAACAAGAAGCCCAGCAGCACTTCCTGTTTGCAGGTGGCCTGCAAGTCCATGAGCGGCCGTCTTGTTTTTAAAATATATCCCAGTAGGCGTTAGTTAATGAATTTTTATGTGCTAAATTGCCTTGGGGAGGGATGCATATGAGCATTAAGGACATCCTTTTGGCACAAATATATATATACTTTCAAAAAATCAAAATTTCTCTTTAATAAAGCCCAGAGAAACTCTCAACACAAGGCGGATAAGCTCTCCCTCTATAAATGAATAACCCCCATATTCTCTATATCTTTTGTAGCAAAATGATGCAGCACTTAAAACAGCTTTAACTGTGACTAGAGCTACAGGGTTTCCTCGAATGATCATTACGCTACAAATAGCACAGTAACCTCTAAGAAGTTAGTGTACACCACCAGCAAAATCAGGCTACCACTTACCGTACTGTCACATACTGCCAAACAGGCAAATGCTTCTCCTCCCATGGATTAAACATTGGGGTGGCCCATTATAGGGCTCCATAGAGAGACAGCAGGCAAGCGAGAAAGCAAGAAGAAACTATTTTGAAATATGAAGTGAATGTTTGCATTACACAGCTGTAGCACATTCAGCAAGAAAAAAGCAGAACCAAATGAGCAAATATGAAAGAGCGCTTCCTGGCTTATGAGCAGTACATTGCCACTTCTGAATTACTCAGCAGTTAAAAAATACCAGATATCATAGCTGGCACCACTTAGACAGCTGCTGATCTTATTTTTAAGGTTGCAATAACTTTAAAATAAATGCAGGAGGAAAATGCTTACTAAAAGCCCAACATCATGCTCTAAGAAGAAACTGATAAAGGCAACATATAAATAAATATATATATATATATATATATATATATAACTATAATTTTAATCTATTTAAAGCTTAGATGATGTGACATCAGCGGCACAGAGAGCGCTGACTGGACTTGGGGGGTTTAAAGTTGACCAAAACCCATGAACATCGGTCAACTCTATAAGATTCCGGGGCCGCTTTATTCCCTCCCCCCGGAGCATCCAGAATTGGGATGCTCCGCTGTGTAAAACCCTCCAGGTTGCTCAGTATACTCACATTCTCCTCCGAACCAATGACGCATGGGCGAGCAGCGCCGCATCCCTGTTATCCCCTTAGCAGGGCACGTGCCTGCACCAGGCATTCAGGAATGGCCGGTGCGGTCACTCTACCTGTTAGAGGGTAGCGGAGATGCGGTTCAGCTTAGCTCCTAAGACAGGCCTAGGCAAGCTCGCATTAGCACAGTCGAGTGGACGGGAGGCCGCACATGCACCGTAGGACCGGGTAAATGTGAGTTAGTTCAGGTGACCTGGGGTCTTTGACACAGCGGGACATCCCCGATTGGGTTGCAGCTTCCATACACCTGGCCACTGACTAGAAGCATTGCTGGGGCTGGCACTACTACGAGGGAGGCAGCGGCCTACCTATGACTGCTGGCCAGTGCACAGCATCATCATGAGAGTCCCGAAATTCTCATGCTGATGCTGTGTTGATGGGAACCATTGTACCTGATTTCAGCAGTGGAGGGTAACATTGCACTGTTTTTCTTCTCTTCTCGCCACACATATCCCTTGTTGCTGTCATGGGTAAAAGGGGCAATTTAGTTTTAAAAAGGGATACTTATTGCCTTTTAGGCCAAAAGTGACAATATTTCTGAAATCAAGCAGTTTGCTCATAGGCTGCTGTGGCAAAGGTGAGTGGACAAAAGTTGCATGGAAACTGTGGAGCACCACATGAAATGCATGTGAGAAGCTAACATCAGCTATGAAGGTGTGTGGGGTGGACCAGCACACTACAGTAGAGCAGCACACTGCCAAGATGAACTGGAGACTACTAGATGAGTGAATAAAACAACAGTTTACTGTGTATGAGGTTAAGAAGGGAATGGATGGTCACTTCACCTCTGACAATGAACTTGCATCATCAGGAAGGATTTACATTTTCAAAAGTTCCAGACAGTATGGTGGTTTCACATTGATTGACTGGCCTGTCCCCTTCCAACTAGGCATGTGTAGTTGGTGCACCCAGAGCCTCCGGGAGCATGGCTCAGGAGCCGAGTAAGGTTTCTGGCCCCAGCAAAACAAGGGGACACCATTGCAGTGTCTCAAAAGGATTTTTAAAGAAAATAAAAAAGGTGATTTGTTACTAGCAGCAATCAGGACTGTTCAAACATTTCCCCTTGTTGCCCCAGGACCCCAAAAATGTATTTTTAGGTACTACAGACCCTTCAGAACCATGCCATGCCAGATGAAAAGAAATAGTAGAAGAAGATGAGGGCTGTCCAAACACCAGATGGCCTGTGGAAGACTGAAAAGTAAGTTTGCCTCCCACGATCCTAGTATCCTTTTATGGCTCTTGCCATAGATAGTAACACACACAATTCAAAACACAACATGTCCTGCATAGTGTAAGCCAGGTGGATAGATCTGGGGTTCAGCACTATAGCTGCCAAATGCAGGGTTGCCAGGTGTGTGACCTCCATAACCCTGGCCAAAATCCGAAAGCCCCCAGAAGTACACCCAAGGCCCTGCTATCCCTTCCAGAGACTTCAAATGGATTATTATAATAAATTGCCCAGATCAGGCCCCTATGAGTATGTGCTGACCGTTATAGACTTATTTTCAGGATGGTTGGAAGCCTTCCCAGTCCAGAATGCCACTGAAAAAGCCACCACCAAGAAGCTGCTGAATGAGACTGTCTGTAGGTATGCCTTTTTTGAGGCCTTGTAAATGGACCGTGGGATGGGTGAAGAAATGAAGGGGGTGACCTTGTTCACAAGGGATGACGAGAATGCAGATGAAGAATTGAAAACTGTAAACAATCAGTAGTTATGAATAATCACCTTCAAGTCAACCAGTGAATACCAACGTTGTGTTTGAACCAATTATTTTGCGGTTATGTGATGCAGTTTGAAATCTAACCAATCTATTTGTAGTTCAACCTAATGGCTAATCTTGGCTGAAATGTATTTAAGCCACGTTTTCCAGTAAACTGGCAGAGAGAGCCACATGCTTGCATATTGAACCTGTGTCAGTCTGCATCTGTTATGCAGACTGACACAGTGACTCCCTAGTCTCCGGTGACTACAGTTTGTCTAATTTTTTGGATCCACAAGGCATCGGCTAATTTCCTATCAGGGTGATATTCCATTTTAAGGCACTCTATGCTGTTTTGGATATCAACCCATGCTTGCAGATAATGCACACCTATACACGCGGATTGTATATCTTGGGCCAGATCGGATCTTCCAGCAGGGCAGTGCAACATGTCACAGAGTTAGAATTGTCTGACATTGGTTGGAAGCTCATGACCAAGACTTCCAAGTACTACCCTGACCTCTTAATGTTACAGACTTGAACCCAATTGTCTAATCTGTCTGACCTTCTTAATCATCATTTTCAGTCTATAGAACCTCCCCCAAGAACTCTCCAGCAGCTGAGGGATACACTGCAGTCAGCATGAGTCCGGTACCTGTGACAATCTTCCAGGAGCTTACTGATTTCCTCCCAGAGTTAGTCTACTTGCTGTCCATTCTGCACATGGCAGTTAACCCCTATATCAACTATTAATCTTGATAACGCGTATGACTGCATATTTAGAGTAGCAAAGGAAATGTACCAGAATATAAAAACATACCAGACTGTAAAAAAAGATAATGCATTACCGAGAGCTCAGAAAGACACCATCTCCATGCAAACTATTTGAAGCACAAACCCAGACTAAACAGATTACAAGACAATACAATGTGACAGCTAACTTTAGTGTGACCCAGTGGCATAGAAAGATCAGCTATATGGATGGCCATGGACAGGTACATTTTCTAACAGAATATTTGAAGTGACTTTTAGTAGAAGACAATTGTTTTGCAATGTAGCCTTTACCAAAGGCTTAAAGCTATACTATATTTTAAGCAGGAGAGGTTGTAGAATTATGTAAGAAATGTAGCCAAATGATTTTTCAGAAGAAAATGTCTACTAGCAATCCAACAGTTTCCTGAAACATGTTTTGCCATGCACTAGTAGATGAAAGGTGTGTTCATATATACCTTGAAAAAATATTCCCTTCACCTTAAAGTCATATTATAGTAAAAAAAAAAAGAAACTATACTCACCTTTCATCCAGCGTTGGCTATCGCTGCTAGTCCGGTGTGAAGAGACTTATTGGATGTCTGCTGTCAGTCCCACACCAGGCCCGCTCCATCCTCCTCCACAGCCTTGTCGCAGGACACCACTGATCTGTTGTAGACGTGGGCAGCATCATCACGGGAACTATGACACGCCCCCCTCCATTTACTGCAATGGAGGGGGGCGGGCCATTGTTCTTGTGACGATGGCACGTCCCGCCCTCGTCTGACAGCAGACAATCCGGTAAGTCTCTTCACACTGGACTAGCAGCAATAGCCTGCGCTGGATGAAAGGTGAGTATAGTGGTTTTTTTTTTGTTTTTAACTATGACTTTAAAGTGTACCTATACCCAGAAATGAAATTTATGTTGTCACATTCTATCCTCAGCCCAGCGCCCCAAAATCTTAGCTCAATATTATTAAAAGCACCAACAGGAATCAGTGTGATGTTGAATGGCAGTCATATGTTTATTAAGTCCCAAGGTAAACTGCCACATAATTGCAGTGATTATAACTTATAAGACTGACCCCCAGTTTTAGGCTATTGTTTAACTGAATGAATAATCACTGGAAAGCATCAGGGAGCAATATGGATGCCCATTCGAACAGCACACTGCATCTTGTTTGTGTTTTTATAAAGTTTTCAACATGTAAAACACAGAGCAAATAGATTTCAACAGGTTTTAGCAGTTTAGCATCAGTTAAGGATGAAATTAAGACTTAATTAGTTATAATGTCCAAGAAGTATGATTAAGTCTTCCTTGTTATTAGATGGCATTAAGTCTCCATTCCATAAGCGCCAGTAGATATAAGCTTAATAAGTGGATATACTGGATAGTGCCAAAATACGTTCACCAAGTGCCCTCCACCTAGTTTAATTACTCTTACCAGATGGTCAGGTTTTTATCAGCTTTTCAAAAAATGATCTCAATCTCTCCTCGCCAGGTGCTTTATATTTGCTTCAAACAACTGGTTTCTGTACCCGTGATGTTTGGTCTAATATTCCTCGATATTAGAGAGTCTCATCTCTCAGTATATGGGGTAATAGGAGATGCATAGAAGGAAAAGTAGACTAAAATAGCGTGATACCGCTTTTAATACAAATTATATTAAAAATTATAAAATGTGCACTCACATTTCTTTAAAATACATTCAGCATTGGTTAACAGGTAGGAATCTCACCGCCCATTTGCTCACACCGCAGCCGCAGGTGTCCCGTGAATTGAGGGATAGAGAGGGTGTGTGGATCCTCGCTGGAGTGTAAATGCTGAGTGCTGCTTTAAGACTAACCGCCTTGCCGCCCGTGTCAACGCGTTTCGTTGCGTACCCGCAACTTTTTCCAAGACTGCCAGTCTTAACTGATGCTAAACTGCTAAAACCTGTTGAAATCTATTTGCTCTGTGTTTTACATGTTGAATGCTGTTTATCTGAACTTGTTGGGATAGTAGAGTTCTTCACACGTTGAGCATTTACCAAAGAATTCCTATTGACTTAGAATATTATTTAACCTTTAGTAACAATAGCGCGGGTTCAATCTATTTATTTATTTTTATAAAGTTTGGCTTTAGTAAATAAAGAAACACAGTCTGTTTTGGGCTGCTGGGTTGGGGATAGAAGGTGATGACTTAAATGTTCTCTCAGGTGATAGGATCACTTTAAACTTTTCCACATTGTTTTAACCTTGCAGCCACAACTTGACAACCCAAATAAAATAACAAAGGTATAACTCACCTTTTGTCCCCTGCAGCTGATTGGTCCTACTTGGGCATTCAGCAACTGATCACCAATGTAGGATGGATCAGCTATGGGTGACAAAAGGTGAGTACCTTTATTTTGGGGGGGGTCAGTCCTTTTTATTGAGATTTTATGTGATAGATCAACACAAAGTATAAAATGTGGCATGCATATGTAATCCCCCGGCTGGGCAGTTCGAATAGCATCCCTTCCCCTATTCCTGCATTGCTGGCTTCTAGGCTATAGCTGCTGCCAGCTGATGATTATTATGATGATGGTGCATTGGCTTGCAGCATCAATTGCATTGATCACCAAGGATTCTGAGCCTCCTTTATATATATAAAACTAAAATTTAAAATAGGAACCCAGCGATCACATTATAGGTTTTATCTGGACCAATTAGGGGCCAAGCAATGAATGATGTTATTGGGGCGCAGGAATTGTGGCTGTATGGGTCTAAAAAATCCTGATGGTGTTTTATATTTAGCTGTGTTAATTTTTGAAAACATTGCACAGCAAATATGGTGCTGAATAGCATGTAGGAAAAAAACAATAGGCCTTATTTATGATGTGTGCCATCTAGCATCTGGTGGCTATAGCGCCAGTTTCAGAGCGCCGGCATTTTTTCTTATCTGGCCCTGCATACTACAATGTCGCTAGCAGTGCAGGGCACCAATTTGCTTTGATTGTTGCATTAGGTATTGACGAGCGAAAACTTTGGCGCTGTATTTTTCTGGTGTTGTTTGGCATGTCATCTTCACAGTTACAAGAAATCCCTGCTGGGGACAAACTTTACAGTGCGTTTAGGCTGCGTTTTAGTTGTTGTTGTCCAAGTTACGCATTGTTGATAAGAAGCTGTGAAAATCAATTTTAAACCCCCCCCCCAAAAAAAAAAAGACATTTGGTGACATCTAGGTCCTGCATTTCTATTATTGACAAGTCACAATGCAAGTGTAGGGGAAGTGCTCAATTACCACAGAGTTAAAAATGGAACCTCTGGAGATCATAGAGTGAAAGGGCTTGTTGCAGATCTCTCTTGCAAGCTGCTGATTACACACTTTCTGCCACAACAAGTTGGAGTTTGCAGCCCCTGACTGGAGGTATCAAAGACTATATATAGGAGAGACTGTCTGTATGTAGAGGGAGCCTGAGAACATGGCTTGGTGCCAGGAGCTGTGCTGCTGCAACTTACATCTACAGACTCAAAGTGGAGCCTAAATCACTTCTCAGACTGTTACACTATTCACCTGTGTTTCCAGCTGCTGGTGCCACGTGAGGGATCTTCTGCCGCTGCTCCCGAACTTCTTAATTGCCATCTGCCTGTTAAACTGCGGGTGTCTTGTGGAGAATGTTCAACTGCTGCTGCATATCTCCTCATCGCTTTCTGCATGTCAAGAGTGAATCATCTGCTCGAGTCAACATCAGTGGCCCCTGCAGCTTGCATCCTGTGTTGACTTCCTCCTGGAGGTATTTAGCTATTGACTATGGTACGTTCATACTTGCAAGTTAACCTTTATTACATAAAGTTCCTATTACTGTTATACTTGACTGTGTCATTAAATCACTAAGGTAAATGCTTGCTGGGAGCAGTAGTTCCTTTGCACAAATCTATTGTTTTGCTTAGACAACTTGATCAATTTTCCAGATTGGTGTTCCCTATTAGTTGCAAGCACCCTATTCTGGGTAGAGACACTGGCAAACCAAACATTTAATACACTCTTCCACTCAGCGAAGGCTCAGCTTCTCTTTGTTGCCATAGCCTGTTTTGAGTAGGGTGTTTATCTTTATTTATGTACAGTACCTCACATGAAAAAAATGCCCTATAGCATGTGTAGGTGACTGTAAGGACTGTTCCGGACACCAGTCTGTCTTGAGCTGATAATCCCCAATCTCCACCGCCTCTTCTGCCTATAGACAAGTCCCCGCTTGTAGGAGACGCGGGTAATGCCTCTCCTACTCGGTTACCCCCAGGACTTATAGGGCGCAAAGATTATCAGCTTAAGGTGGAGTCTGATGAACGGCAGGGAGTCCCAAGCGAGGATGCCGGATGGCGGAAGTCCGATTACAAGCCGAGGTCAGAGCCGGGAGGTCACGGGGCGAGGTATCAGAGGGGTCAGGCGAAAATCGTGGTCAGGCAGGCAAAAGGTCGGTTCAGGCTGAGGTTGACAACAGGAATCAAACGAGCTTCAATGCTTGGTACTAGGCGCTATAACAGGCAATGACACACTGCAGTGGAAATCCCTTTATAGTGGGAAAACCGGCAGGATTGGACAGAGAGACAGTGGCTGGGATTGGTGCATTTAGGATCTGACAGCAGATTGGAGCACTGGCCCTGTAGTCTGATTGGTGAGCTCTGGGCTGATTGCTCCAGCTGAGCTTCCCAGGCAGACTGCTCAGAGCTGCACCTTCCAGACTTTGTTCTCTTAAACAGCCTCCGGTGGCCATTCTGAGTATTGCACCCCCGGAAGACATGAGCTGACTGTAAAGGCCAGCAAGCACAAGCTGAGTGACAACGGGCAAGGGGGGAGGACTTACTCGGCGACACACGCGCCGCTGGGGATGGCATCGGAGGCAGAGGCAGCTGCTGGGCAGGAGAAACCCTGGCCAGTTGCCTAGGGACACCACGGGCACGGACTGAAGGCAAGTCATTCCTGACAGTACCCTCCCCTTCACGAGGGGCCTCCGGACCCTCACCAGACTTAACAGGATTATCACCCTGAATGGTTCCGGCAGACTTCAATAAAGATACATGAGGTACCCTCATGGATGGAGAGGCAGACGGACAAATAAGCTCAGAGACTTGGGTTGCTCCAACTGTGATACTATAGCAATGTTCTGCACAGTGCGGGCTCCATCCTGTCAATTCCCCAGTTTCCCAATTAAAGGTAGGGTTGTGCACCTTTAACCAGGGGAACCCTAAGACAACCGGGGCTTCAGGGCTGTCTAAGACAAAAAATTCAAGGTTCTCAGAATGGGAAGGTCCCACAACTAGGTTAATTAAAGGGGTTTTGGAGGTGACAGTTCCTCTAGGAACAGGAGTATTGTTTACTGCCAAAATCTGAAGGGGCTTCCCAAGGGGGATTAAGGGAATGCCTAAGGCGGCTACTATGGATTTATCCAAGAAGTTGCCAACTGCTCCGCTATCGACAAAAGCAGAGACGGATTTCCTGGACAACTCCCAACCCACAGTAGCAGGTAACAACATTTTATTCCTATGAAGGGAAGTTACCTGACCGTCCTGACAAACTTTCTCTATCTTGTCAGGACGTTGCAATCCCGCCAAAGGTCTTTTATTGGGGCAGGTCCTAACCAGGTGACCTGAAACCCCGCAGTACATGCATAGGCCTAAGGTGCGACGTCTACTCTTTTCAGCCGGGGAAAGGTGAGTAGCACCAAGTTGCATAGGCTCTTCTGGGGGCGAAGATGAGGCAACACCCATAGAGGATGACTCCTGGTGGGAAGATTCCCAGAAGTGAGAGTGATTCTTCTCTATATGTCTCTCCCGTAGCCGTCTGTCAATTTTAATGGCCATAAGCATGAGTTCATCCAGGCTTTTAGGGTAAGGAAAATTTGTTAGAACATCCTTAACACCTTCTGAAAGACCAATTCTATACTGACTACAGAGAGCGGAATCATTCCAACGGGATTCAATCGCCCAGCGGCGGAATTTGGCACTATATTCCTCTGCTGAGCGTTTCCCCTGTTTCAGGCTTCGAAGCCTGGCCTCAGCGGTCGAAGTCCTGTCAGGGTCCGAATATAGGATCTCCATAGCGGAGAACAAGGCTGAGACAGATTGCAAGGGCTCATCTGTGGGCGCTAAGCCAAACGCCCAGGACTGTGGATCACCCTGGAGCAGAGAGATAACCAGGCCCACCCTCTGCATTTCTGTGCCTGAAGAGTAGGGCCGTAGTCTGAAATAAAGTTCACAGGAGTTCTTGAAGTTGGAGAATCTTGTACGATCCCCATCAAATTTCTCAGGAAGGGGAACCTTCGGTTCAACAGGAGGTGAGGATACAGGTGGTGCAGGCAGCTGGCGATTTTCTTGATCAGCCACACGTTGGGCCAGCTGGTTAATGGCGGTAGCCATGGCCTGCACTTGTTGTACAAGTTCTTCCATATCAATTTTTTGGGCCTGTTATAATGTAAGGACTGTTCCGGACACCAGTCTGTCTTGAGCTGATAATCCCCAATCTCCACCGCCTCTTCTGCCTATAGACAAGTCCCCGCTTGTAGGAGACGCGGGTAATGCCTCTCCTACTCGGTTACCCCCAGGACTTATAGGGCGCAAAGATTATCAGCTTAAGGTGGAGTCTGATGAACGGCAGGGAGTCCCAAGCGAGGATGCCGGATGGCGGAAGTCCGATTACAAGCCGAGGTCAGAGCCGGGAGGTCACGGGGCGAGGTATCAGAGGGGTCAGGCGAAAATCGTGGTCAGGCAGGCAAAAGGTCGGTTCAGGCTGAGGTTGACAACAGGAATCAAACGAGCTTCAATGCTTGGTACTAGGCGCTATAACAGGCAATGACACACTGCAGTGGAAATCCCTTTATAGTGGGAAAACCGGCAGGATTGGACAGAGAGACAGTGGCTGGGATTGGTGCATTTAGGATCTGACAGCAGATTGGAGCACTGGCCCTGTAGTCTGATTGGTGAGCTCTGGGCTGATTGCTCCAGCTGAGCTTCCCAGGCAGACTGCTCAGAGCTGCACCTTCCAGACTTTGTTCTCTTAAACAGCCTCCGGTGGCCATTCTGAGTATTGCACCCCCGGAAGACATGAGCTGACTGTAAAGGCCAGCAAGCACAAGCTGAGTGACAACGGGCAAGGGGGGAGGACTTACTCGGCGACACACGCGCCGCTGGGGATGGCATCGGAGGCAGAGGCAGCTGCTGGGCAGGAGAAACCCTGGCCAGTTGCCTAGGGACACCACGGGCACGGACTGAAGGCAAGTCATTCCTGACAGTGACTTTAGGGGAAACATGATAACAAAAGTAAAAAAAAAAAAAAAAAGCTTAAAAAGCTCACCAACCTGGAGGTGGCAATTCACATCCAAAAGCAAACCCAAAGTCAAAATTGCTTAATCAATTATTACCATGATCCATGTTGTTCCATTGCAAACTTTTTGGGATTCTCACAGGACCCCTTGGGCAGGGTAAAGTACGTGCAACAGGCATACATCACCACAAGTGAGTTACAACAACCAATATATACACTTGCATAACAATGGCAAGGCATCATTGCCCAGTGATTTCAAACAATATCTGCATTATTACAGAAAATAAGTAACTGTGGAATGGGCTCCCCTATAAATACATGTTGGTATAAATGTTGGTATGGCAGAGATACATCCATTAATGGTTGTAGGTCTGTTTTTAAAATTTTACATTTTTTAACTAGGAAGCCATCCTTCATATGTCAAGAAATTAATTGTATGCTGTATGTATGTTGCAATACCTTTTCTTCCTGTGCAGAATGTCAGTGCTGAGCTGTCATCCCCCCCCCCCCCCCCCCCGCCATCACTGTGGTGTGGGTCAGCTAGTAGAACCAATGGGAACACAAATGGGTCAGCCTGTTTGTCTGATTTGTCTGACTATAGCCCCTCCCCCACAGGCAGGATTGGCAATAGGTATTCTATGGGCCTGCATATGCGCGTATGCTTCACCCTTCCTCTATCCATGGTGTCATACCGATTCTTAGGCCCTTATTTATGAAGGAGTAGCGACTGGTGAGCGACCGGTAATGACGGGCACCGCCACGAGAACGCCAGCTCCCCACCACAATCACACATTTATCAAGCCGATCCTGCTTAGCGACTGAGATAGCGCCAGATAGCCACTCATTCATCATTATTCCAGCCTCAGCCCACAGCGCCAGCGTCCGACCTTGAACAGCGACAGGTATGACCTCTTGCTACCTGGCGCTCTCCAATGTATTTCAATGGAACAATCTTTAAATATTCATAATTAATTGTTATTAATGTTTTTTTTTTTTTTGTTTTTTTTTAAATGTGAAAAATTCTGTGACCACTTCTGCCATGTTAGATAATTTTTTAAAGGTAAAAAAAAAAAAACAATTTGTGCAGAATTGATATTACAGGTCTGATATTATTATTCATATTACTAAATTCTTTATAAATTTTTTTTTTTGGTTTCCAAAAATATGGTGGTTTGGGGGTTAAAAAACGGCTTTTAACACATCGCCGCCAGCGCTCTGGGGTTTAAACATGCATTTCACAGCGCGAGAATTTTTTGAGCGGGATTTTTTGATGAATATGGTGGAAGCCGGTCGCTCTGACCGGTCGCTATCATGCGCACCCATACATCGCGGAACCTGTCAAATAGCGACTCGTCACCCCGTATTCAACATTACTGCACACCGACTCAGTCGCTATCAACAACCGAACAACGGCCAAGCACAGCGACTACTAGCGGGCGCTGTGACAATGCTGCTACAGTCGCTCAACTGTCGCTACCTGCCGCTATTAATGAATCGGCCTCCCCGATTATAGGTGTCGTTCAGCTTTAAGTACTTTCTGGTTACCTTGTAAATTTCTTACAAAGTGAAAGAGATGCACATGCGGTGTTGAGTATTCCTTTACATAACACCGGGGAGCCCTAAATAACAGCTCTTTAGAGCACATACAACTGCTGAGTGCAAATATTACTGCCAGCTCCTGCTGACATTTGCATTCCCTCTGAGTGCAAATAAATACTTTATATTATTACACTGAATATTAATTTCCTATCTATGATGCCTTTGCGCAAACATAAACAATAGGAGCATGGAACTGTCCACTTTAGTGTGCCGATCTATCATTTATTCCCCTTGTCTGCAAAGATCTAGTGCTAAAGCATTTGTATGGCCTGAAATATTTATTAGAAATTATTCTAAATAATGCATTCTAAATATTACACTGTGCGCATGTCTTGATATCGTGCCTGGCAAGTGAGATAAATGGCACAGACTGGGGCACATTCATTTGTAGCCACCGCTATGTATATTTAAGATGCCCACAAATATAAATTTGCTACATTTCTGTTAATACCATAAGTAGATTTGTTACAGGCACATTCCAGACAAAGGGTTACATTAGGCTGCTTCCTGTGCCCCGTGCTGGCTGTCAGGGGCGGCTACTTTCATTCACCAGTACTTTGCATTCCATGATAAACAATACAGAATGTGCTTCCTTCTGCTAACTTGTTTTTCAGGGTCCCCAAATGAATTGGCTTCTGAAGGGACTCATATTGAAACATCCATGGATGAGTCATCATATGCTGCTGAGGAGGCCCTGCATATGATAGAGTTCACTGTGAGTTATTATGAAATATGAAGCAGGCAGAATTAGAATGAAAGATGCCCCATGTCGCTGCCAGCCAGCATGGGGGGGGGGGCAGAAACAGGGCAATTTCACCCTTTGTCTGCTGTGTCCCTTTCACACAATATCCATAGGACTTCTGATGGCTCAAAGAAAAGAGAGCTATGAGAGAGATGAGATGAGGAAAATAAAAAGTGGAAAGGGGGAATGTGAAACAAATAATAAGACAGAGGAAATGCAGGAAAATGGAAATACAGTGCAATAGAGAAAATGTAAAAAAGAGAAAAAGTAGAGGGAGTTTGGAAAAGAGGTAGGGAATGTGACAAAGAAGGGAGGGAATGTGGAAAAGAGAAAAAGAAAGAGGGGTTGTGAAAAAGCGGCACAAATGTGGAAAATAAGAAAGAGGCAGAGAAAAAGTTGGATGTAGAAAAGAGAAAATGAAAAGGGAATGTGGAATACAAATATTGAGAAATGATGAAAATTATGCAAAAAGGAAAAAGGAGGAGGGTATGTGGAAAAGGGAGAAAGAATGGAATGTGGTAAAGAACGGAAGACAGAAGGAAGGTGAAATAATGATGTGATCTCTCTGAATAGGAGATTTGAGGCAAAGGGTTAAATCAGCTTGCTTTCTGCCTGCCCCAGGCTGTCTGTCAGGGGGCAGCATCTTTCATTCAGCAGTTAAACCCTATAACACTTGCTCCCTTATGCGGACTCATTTTTTGGGGTCCACAAAATTGACCCTCACATTGCACACAGATGGGTCATTATCTCCTGCTGAGGAGTTCAGAGAGTTTAGAATGGGGTCCTCTTCCATTACAATGAGGCCGATTCATTAATAGCGGCAGGTAGCGACAGTTGAGCGACTGTAGCGGCATTTTGACAGCGCCCGCTAGTAGTCGCTGTGCTTGGCCGTTGTTCGGTAGTTGATAGCGACTCAGTCGGTTTGACAGGTTCCGCAATGTATGGGTGCGCATGATAGCGACTGGCCCTAGCGACCGGCTCCCACCATATTCATTAAAAAATCACGCTCAAAAAATTATCGCGCTGTAAAATGCATGTTTAAACCCCAGAGCGCTGGCGGCGATGGGTTAAAAGTAGTTTTTTAACCCCCAAACAACCATATTTTTGGAAACCAAAAAAAAACAAGTTTTTTAAATAATTTTGTAATATAAATACATTAATAATATCAGACCTGTAATATCAATTCTGTACAATTTTTTTTTTTTACCTTAAAAAAATATCTAAAATGGCAGAAGTGGTCACAGAATTTTTCACATTTAAAAAAAAAAAAAAAAAAAATCATAACAATTAATTATGAATATTTAAAGATTGTTCCATTGAAATGCATTGGAGAGCGCCAGGTAGCGAGAGGTCATACCTGTTGCTGTTCAAGGTCGGACGCTGGCGCTGTGGGCTGAGGCTGGAATAATGATGAATGAGTGGCTATCTGACGCTATCTCAGTCGCTAAGCAGGATCGGCTTGATAAATGTGTGATTGTGGTGGGGAGCCGGCGTTCTCGTGGCGGTGCCCGTCATTACCGGCCGCTCACCAGTCGCTACCTGCCGCTATCCCTTCATAAATAAGGGCCTTAGAGGCATCTCCTGTCCCCGCATCAGCAATGGCTTGCCAGGACTTTCTAAATACTAAAACCTCTCTCTCAAGCAGTTCTGTATCATTTTCCAGTGGTGCTTCTAGCATACTGCAGACTGGGAACCCAGAGACTTTGAACCAAACACAATCAGCATAAAAAATCAACACGTTAGGGACTTTTTTACATTGTCTGCAGCCAGAGGGTTCACACTGGCTTATATTCAGGTCCCATGCGCAGAAACATGCCAGACTGTACTGTCTCTGTGTGTGCACTTGGGATGCCACACATAAGCTATACATAGTTCAGGTTTCGGTATTAAATGCCCTCAAAGGGGCCCCTGGCATCAGCTGTTTTTTCCTGGTAACCCTGTGGATTAGTATGAGCCTGCACACATCCACTCACTTGGTCTGTTTTACTGTTAAAAAGAAGGTGGTCTGCCAGGGATACATCCTTTATTAGTTATAGGTTTCACTTTACAATTGTAAAGAGAGCTTCAAATTTGTATCTAGGGATTCATTCCTCATACTGCGACTAACACACTAATGATATTGTTTCAGCTCAACCTGGTTAGATGAAAGTCAACACAACCCATTCCATCATTGTGATTACCCCCACAGGGAGGCTAGCTAACACTAGCGCCACGTAGTGCCATGTGAGCATCTGTGTAGCGGCGCTTAGAGTGACCGCTAATAGACGCTGCAAGCGGGTGTCTGATGCTGTGACCTAGCTTGGGGGCCAGACAAGACTATACTGTTCAGCACTGATAAATGTGATGTATGGAGGGCGCTGTAGAAGCGCTCTCCCCGATTCACTGCAGAGCCAATTCGCAAACTCTAGGAGGGTGTCCCAAGGTCAAAGCGCCTAAGAAAAACTACACTCAACCAGCGCTGACACTTTAAAACTGGGCGCTCTAGCATAGAGAGCCAGACGGTGTGTGATAAAAGTCCGTTTCCCAATGCATTTACACCAACGCCAGAGCGAAAACATATGGAATGACATTGTTTTAACACTGTGACAATGATGCTGCAATGCCAGACCTGCACATACAATTCTGCCTAAAAAAACCTATAAAAATGTTTGCAAGGCAGGAGAGCCCACACAAAGATTGATTGATGACATTTTAAAGTTTACTTTGGCAATACGCCACCAAGCGACAGGTACTACATGGCGCTGCTGAACAGGCTGTCACGCTCTGGGTACTTCAATGATCCGCTCAGGTAACTCCAGCACTCCAGGTAAGCCCTCAACCCCCAATCTCCGCAGCCAGCTTCACCTATAGGAGCCCCCGCTTGCCGGGACGCAGAAAACGCCTGCCCGGGATCGGTTGCCCCCAGGACTTCAATGGCTCAAAGGATGTAGGCTTACTGTTCGGAGGTCTGGAGAACCCGTGGCTGGGAGCGGTATTGAGTGGGCCCAATAGCAGGAGCGTAAAACGGAAGTCCAAACAGGCTTAGGGTCAGCAACGGAAGTTCTGAGATGGCAGCGGTACAATAGGGTTGGACAAATCGTGGTCGAGGATCAGAGCAGAGGTCGGCAACAGGAGATCAGATCAAGGACGGTCAATACAGGCGGTGGTCGGCAACGGGAGTTCAGATCAAGGATGGTCAAATACAGGCGGTGGTCGGCAACTGGAGTTCGGATCACGGATGGTCAATACAGGCGGTGGTCAGCAACGGGAGTTCGGATCAAGGATGGTCAATACAGGCGGTGGTCGGCAACGGGAGTTCAAATCAATCACTAGAGACAAGCTAGACAAACTAAGTACTAGGCACTATAACAGGCACTGGGTAAATAATGAGGTAGGGCTTTATAGGGACCAGCATGATTGGGAAAAGGGAAGGGCGCATGTGATTGGTGCAACTATAACACTCTCCCTGATTGGTCCAATTGGACCAAAAGGGCGAATGTCCACAACCTCCCCTTCCTGGGCTCATTGGCCCAACCCTGAACCTCTGGGCTGATTGGCCCTTTAACTTCTCCTCCGGCGAGCGCGCAGAGAGCAGCGCCGCCGGAGGGCATAAGAACCACGTGCTCGCGCGCGCGCGCGAGCACGTCTGCAGGAGCCGGGGCCAGAGCCGAGAGCGGGGGGCGTGGCCGAGCAGGGCGCCGCTCGAGCCGACGCCGCCGGAGCAGCAGCTCTGCAGAGACCTCGAGCCGGAAGCTGCGCGGCCAGCTGTCCGGGGACGGCGCGGGAGCGAGGACGCGGTGAGTGAGTCCTGACACAGGTGCTATACACTGAGCCAACACTAGTAATACATGTGGCGCTACATGACGCTGTTAAAGGCGCTCACCAGATTGACTTTCTTAAATGTGGTTTCCACATACAGCGCCCAGCGTTCACCTGACGCTACATAGCATTACCTGGCGTTAAATAACCCCCTTAGAGTTCACAGTGTCTCTGCAGTAAAAGGCTGAAATTTTGTTTTAGCCAAGCACATACCTTTAACTAGAGACAGATGAGTTTTCATCACTGATATCTGTGTATGCCATAACCTGATTAGGGAAGCAGCGTGCTGAAGCTACTAGTGAAGGCAAGGCTGTAAATAAGGGGCTGCTGCTTGCTGAGCTGCCATGTTCCTGTCATGTCTGCTATAGCCTGAGGGGAGCTGAATTTGGCAAAATCAGGGTTAGGGCAGGCCGTAGCAGAGGAGGAAAATTTCCCACCATAAGTGGGTTACTCTGGAAATAATATTTTCACCTTACTGTGGTACACACAGAACACAACATGCTCTGCACAACAAAATAAAAAGTACATGAAATGTACATGAAAATAAACTAACAGGACCGGCATCACTTTTAGATTCCCTGTATCCTTAACAAGACGGGGAGGCCGATTCATTAATAGCGCCAGGTAGCGACAGATGAGCGACTGTAGCGTGATTTTTACAGCGCCAGCCAGTATTCGCTGTGCTTGGCCGGCGTTTGCTTGATGACAGCGACTCAGTCGGTGTGCGGTAATGTTGAATACGGGCTGGGGGGTCGCTGTTTCACAGGTTCAGCGTTGTATGTGAGCGCCTGACAACGAATGGCCAGAGCGAACGGCTTGCTTCATATTCATTAACAAATCACGCTCCGAATTTGCTGGCGCTGTCCATTCCTTGTTTAAACCCCAGTGCGCTGGCGGTGATGGGTGTTAACTAGTTTTTAACCCCTAAACAACCATATTTTTTGATTGTAACATTATACATGTTTTTTGAATCATTTTGTAATATGAATACATTAATATCAGACCTGTAAGTTCAATTCTGCACAAATTTATTTTTTTAATTTTTTTTACTTTAAAAAAAAAAACGAACATTGCAAAAGTGGTCTCAGAATTTTTGACATTAAAAAAAAAAAAAAAAAATACCAATTATTTATGATTAATTAAACATTGCTCCATTGAAATGCATTGGACAATACCAGGGAGCGACAGGTCATACCTGGCGCTGTGAAGGAATTTGCAGCGGCGCTGTTCGTTCCAGGCGGCTTCATGATGAATCCCGCGCTAGCCGTCGCTCTCGCCGGCGCTAGCCTCATTTAGCTTGATAAATGCGTCATTGTGACCGCCGCCGAGCGTACTTGAGTCGGTAGCCGCCGATAGCTGCCGCTACCTGGCGCTCGTCAGACACTACCTGGCGATAGCCCGTGATAAATAAGGCCCTAATGGAGTCTCCACTCTGAGTAATAAATATCATGTCTTTACATGATTAAATAGCTAATACTAGAATACTAATAATTGCTACTGAAAAAAACAACCAACCATTAAGCCTATCAAGTTCAACCAAGGGACAGGGCTGAAGATTTTTTTCAATATGACATCAAATTATACAGCTGAAAAACAACTGACAAAGCTGAGGATTAAAAAAAAAAAATTATAAATAACGGTTAATAGTAACTGGTAATCTTGTTTTCTTCTAAAAAAATAATCGAACCCTTTTCAGAAGCTGTCAGCTGTGGATGCTGTAAATGCTTTTGTGGGTGTTCTTATGATCCCACGGTTGTCCACCAGCATTCATGTGGTCCAGAGCCTTCTTCTCGGTTTCTGTCCCCGGAAAGTACTCTGGACCACATGAACGGCAATGGCTAAACGTGGGACACGGATTTGCCAAGGGAGGAAAGAAAAGGTAGGTGCAGCGCTCAAACCAGTCTTGCTAGGGGGATATGCATTAGGTGGCATCGGCAATCAGGATGCCCGCCCTTGCTGCAATCATCACCCTTTTTTTTATAATTGGATTGTTTTATATGGTATTCAGCAGGCTTTGTGGAACTTTCCACATTAACATACAAAGGATTAGCCATTAAAATGGTCAGTTGACCCTCTCGCATATATGGTGGGAGTGCTTGAGCATTTAGAACCTTTGGGCCAAGATCTTTTCATTATATGAAGTTTACAGTACCGCAACCCCAAACAACCCAGAAATAACTCTGCTATCCATGTTCCCAGGTAGTAAACAATCATGTAAAAAAGAGGCCTTAACACATTTCCCCTTACAACTGGTAGAAATGTAATACCCAGGAAACGGAACACAGGCTGATTCATCATTAGCGGCAGGTAGCGACAGATGAGCGTCTGTAGCAGGCATTTTCAGAGCGCCCGCTAGTAGTCGCAGTGCTCGGCCGTGGGTCGCTACTTTATAGCGACTCAGTCGCTGTTCAGTAATGGTGGATACATTGTGAGGAGTCGCTATTTGACCAGTACAGCGCTGTATGGGAGCGCATGTTAGCGACTGCTCATAGCGACCGACTCACACCATATTCAGGAAAAAAACAGCCTCACAAATCTCTGGCGCTGAAAAATAGTTGTCTGAAGGCCAGAGCGCCGGAGGCTGTGTGTTTAAAGGCTGTTTTTGAGCATCTATCCACCAGTATTTAAAAAATGAAAAAAATATGAAAAAACTGCTTTTTCAATGCCAGAAGAGGTCAAAGAATTATTTGTGATTTTTTTGGGGAAAAAAAAAAACCTGTTTAAAGAGAAGAAATGGATCGTCCATTGAAATGTATGGGAGAGCGTCAGGTAGCGAGAGGTCATACCTGGCGCTGTGCAAGGCTGAACACTGGCGCTGTTCGCTGAGGCTGTAAAAATGATGAATCAGACGCTACATGGCGCTATTCCAGTCCCTCAACAGATTCTGCTTGATAAATGTGTAATTGCGTGCCGTGTTCAGCGTTGACCAGTCGCTATCAGTCGCTACCTCTCATTAACCAGCTGCTACCTGACGTTATCCCTTCTTAAATAAGGGCCTAAGTGTTCCATCTCGAATTAAGTGGTTTGAAGTGCTTAATTATATCATGAGAAAGCTTTTAGCGGACCTGATGGGTACCAATGAATAGTCTCTGAAAACATAGCCGGCCTGGATAATATTGAAAGACTCAGACCCAGGCCAAAAGATGCAGAAAAAATCCCAATGTACAAGATCCCCACAATTTGTAATTGTCTTTGCGGACAATAAGGTTGATAAACAAAGCAAGGTAGCAGTGAATGGAAACCTTATACGCAAGCCCCAATTAGATCACTTTCCCTATGCCAATTAAGTAATGGGGGAGGAGGGAAAGGGGCCTTGTAAATGCCTAAACAATGACACAAGTAACTATACACTAAGGCCCTTATTCATCAAGCGATAGCGCCAGGTAGTGTCTGACGAGCGCCAGGTAGCGGCAGCTAACGGCGACTACCGACTCAAGTACGCCCAGCGGCGGTCACAATGACGCATTTATCAAGCAAAATGAGGCTACCGCCGGCGAGAGCGACGGCTAGCGCGGCATTCATCATGAAGCCGCCTGGACCGAACAGCGCCGCTGCAAATTCCCTCACAGCGCCAGGTATGAGCTGTCGCTCCCTGGCGATGTCCAATGCATTTCAATGGAGCAATCGATAATTATTCATAATTAATTGGTAATATTTTTTTTTTTTTTTTTTTTTTTTAATGTCAAAAAATCGGAGAACACTTCTGCAATGTTAGGATTTATTTTTAAGTCCAAAAAAAAATTAAAAAAAATATGTGCAGAATTGATCTAACAGGTCTGAGATTAATGTATTCATATTACAAAATGATTCTAAAAACATGTATAATGTTACATTTCAAAAATATGGTTGTTTAGGGGTAAAAAACTAGTTAATACAGATCGCCGCCAGCGCTCTGGGGTTTAAACAAGGAATGGACAGCGACAGCACATTCGGAGCGTGATTTGTTGATGAATATGAAGCTAGCCGTTCGCTCTGGCCATTCGTTGTCAGGCGCTCACATACAACGCTGGACCTGTGAAACAGCGACCCCCCAGCCCGTATTCAACATTACCGCACACCGACTGAGTCGCTGTCATCAAGCTAATGCCGGCCAAGCACAGCGAATACTGGCTGGCGCTGAAAAAATCACGCTACAGTCGCTCATCTGTCGCTACCTGGCGCTATTGATGAATCGGCCTCCCCGAGGCTGATTCATTAATAGCGACAGATAGCGACAGATAGCGACTGTTGAGCGACTGTAGCGGCATTTTCACAGCGCCCGCTAGTAGTCGCTGTGCTTGGCCATTGTTCGGTGGATGATAGCGACTCAGTCGGTGTGCCGTAATGTTGAATACAAGATGCTGAGTCGCTATTTGACAGGTTCGCTGTTGTATGGGAGCGCGTGATAGCGACTGGACATAGCGACCGGCACCCACCATATTCATTAAAAAATCAGCCTTAAAAATTCCTAGCGCTGTGAAATGCATGTTTAAATCCCAGAGCGCAGTAGGCGATGTGTTAAAAGTCGTTTTTTAACCCCCTATCCACCCCCAAAAAAATGGAATGATTTTGAAATAATATTCAAACCTGAATACAAAAGTCTTAAAGGGGCCACAGCACTCAAACCAGTTAGCTTGCTGACCAACCTACAATCTGTCTCTAAACTAGGTTAAAAACAGGGGGCTCGGTCACACACATCTGCAGAAGTATGCTTAAGCTGCACCACCAGCGCCAAGGTGCCCCTGTGAGGTGCAGTCCTAACTCTAGTACTAATTATAGTCTCTGAGAGCCCCATTTGGGACATACAATGCAATAGATAAATTGGGAGCAGGCTTACCTGAGGTTGCCCTAAACCTCAAGTGCAAGCCATGGGGTGGAAGGGTCAAAGACCTTGCAGTACAGCCTAGACCCCACACTCCATGTGCTTGTAGCCGCTCAGACCATTTTATAACTAACCTGGGAGGTGCACATTAGCAGGGCAATTAGAATACAAAAGTCTTAATAGGGCCACAGCACTCAAACCAGTTAGCTTGCTGACCAACCTACAATCTGTCTCTAAACTAGGTTAAAAACAGGGGGCTCGGTCACACACATCTGCAGAAGTATGCTTAAGCTGCACCACCAGCGCCAAGGTGCCCCTGTGAGGTGCAGTCCTAACTCTAGTACTAATTCTAGTCTCTAAGAGCCCCATTTGGGACATACAATGCAATAGCAATGCAATTGCACTGTATGTCCCAAATGGGGCTCTTAGAGACTAGAATTAGTAGGTTGGTCAGCAAGCTAACTGGTTTGAGTGCTGTGGCCCCTTTAAGACTTTTGTATCCTAATTGCCCTGCTAATGTGCACCTCCCTGGTTAGTTCTAAAATGGTCTGAGCAGCTGCCACCCCTCTTTTGTTTCTTAAAACCTGAATAGTTTAAAATCAGACCTGTAATATCAATTCTGCAAAAAAAAAAAAATGTTTTTAAAAATCCCCAAAAAATACATTTTCAAAAGGAAGAAGTGTTCACAGATTTTTTTTTTTAAATTAAAAAAAATATATATATTAAAAAATAATTATTAATTAAAATAAATTCTGCCATTGAAATGCATTGGAGAGCGCCAGGTAGCGAGAGGTCATACCTGTCCCTGTTCAAGGATGTTCGCTGGCGCTGTGGGATGAGGCTGGGATAATGATGAATGAGTTGCTAGGTGGCGCTATCTCAGTCGCTAAGCAGTATCGGCTTGCTAAATGTGTGATTGTGGAGGGGAGCCGGTGTTCTAGTTGCGGTACCTGGCTTTACTGGCCGGCTCCCCAGTCGCTATCTGTCGCTATTCCTTGATAAATAAGGCCCTAAGAGGCTGATTTACTATTAGTGCCACGGATCGGCATGTGAGCGTCTGTATAGTGGCGCTTAGAGCGACCGCTAGTAGACGCTGTAAGCGGGTGTCAGGCCCTGTAAACTAGCGTTGTGGTCGCTGTAGTAACCTGGACGGCATTGATGAATATGAGGTGTGTTGGGTGCTCTAACAACAGTATAACACTGCAACGAGCGATAGGTAGCTCCAGCTCAGTGCATCCGACACTCGGCGCTCAACACCATACTTAAGGAAAAACTACACACGCACACACAGCGTCGGCGCTCTAAATCTCGGCGCTGTAGCATAGAGCGCCAGACGCTGTGTGATCAAAGTCTGTTTTTGAACACATATACACCAGTAACAAAACGAAAACACATGGAATGACATTGTTTTAACACTGTGACAATGACACTTTCATGCCAGACCTGTAAATACAATTCTGCATAAAAATATAAAAAGTAAAATTATTAAAGTGTTTGTTTGCAGCCAGGAGAGGCCACACAATGATTTGAACAAAAAAATAATAATTGCCAAACACGCTATTTTAACAAACCAAATGAAAGCCCATTGAAATGTATAGGAGAGCGACACTGAGCGAAAGGTAATACGTGGCACTGCTGAACCTAGAGCGCCAGCGCTATACACTGAGCCGCCTGTAATAATACATGAGACGCTACATGGCGCTGTTAGAGGCGCTCACCAGATTCGCTTTCTTAAATGTGGTTTTGCGTACAGCGCCCGGCGTTCACCAGAAGCTACCTGCAGCTAGGTAGCATTACCTGGAGCTAGCCCCCTCTTAAATAACTACCTAAGTAGCAAAATGTACAAGTATAATTTGCCAATCGCACCCTGTCTGCTATTGTATTGTTTTTGTACATGTTATTAATGTTATTATAATGTTAAATTAATTATTAATTTAGCTGTATAAGAAAGTTCAATAGAACTACAAATCCAAAACTTTATAAGAATAAAATGATAATTTATTGAGTATATCTCCCTAAAGTATTGGCTGCTGTGCCCTTCCCTTTGGTGGTGGTCAGTCGATTCTTTCCAGGGCTCAACGTATAGTCAGAGGCAGGCTGATTCATTAATAGCGCCAGGTAGCGACAGATGAGCGACAGTAGCGTTATTTTCACAGCGCCCGCTAGTATTCGCTGTGCTTGGCCGTTGTTCGGCTGTTGACAGCGACTCAGTCGGTGTGCGGTAATGTTGAATACGGGGTTAGGAGTCGCTGTTTGACAGGTTCCGCGCTGTATGGGAGCGCATGACAGCGAATGGCCATAGCGAACGGCTCCCAGCATATTCATTAACAAATCACGCTCAAAAAATTCTCGCACTGTGAAATGCTTGTTTAAACCCCAGAGCGCTGGCGGCGATGGCTTAAAAGTAGTTTTTTAACCCCCAAACCACCATATTTTTAGAAAAAAAAAAAACATGTTTTTCAAAACATTTTGTAATATGAATACATTAATATCAGACCTGTAATATCAATTCTGCACAATTTTTTTTTTTTTTTTTAGCTTAAAAAAAAAATCTAACATTGCAGAAGTGGTCACAGAATTTTTGACATTAAAAAAAAAAAAATTATAGCAATTAATTATGAATATTTAAAAGTTAGCTCCATTGAAACGCATTGGAGAGCGCCAGGTAGCGAGAGGTCATACCTGTCGCTGTTCAAGGTCACTCGCTGGCGCTGTGGGGTGAGGCTGGAATAATGATGAATAATTCGTTATCTGGCGCTCTGTCAGTCGCTAAGCAGGATCGGCTTGATAAATGTGTGATTGCGGAGGGGAGCCGGCGTTCTCGTGGCGGTGAGCGTCATTACCGTTCGCTCACCATTCGCTACCTGGCGCTATCCCTTGTTAAATAAGGGCCATGGTCTTACAGGGCTGAACGTGGCTTTAGCACCAAGCACCAAAAATGAATTAGGATGCAATTCCACTCTTTACTTTTCAAAAACAGATGAGCTGAGCTTCTATAGAGGTTTTACGAATGATTTAGCCAGTTTTATCTAGTCAGTTTTTATCTAGCCCCAGTGTAATGTTGCCATTCTTAGAGGAAAAGGATATAGTCAATAACCCAGACAGACAAAGGCAGATATTAATTACTCTACTGGGACATATTCTCTTTAGCCACAAAAAAATAACTTGGTAAAATAAAGAAGCCCATTACCATTTAACAAGGGAGAACTGAGTGCAAACAGAAGGTTTGAGATGAATTTGATTAATACCCATGTGTCGAATGAACAAAGCCCCTTGGAATTCTTTAGTTCTTTTCCCTGTGTCTAATAAAATATGCAACAGTAGGACTTGAAATTTTAAATATAGTGCTGGATTTTCAGGTTTTTAGATATTTTTTTGTTAAGCAAGCTTGATTTATATCAATCAAATTATACAATAACAGTAAAAATATAAACATAATTACCCAGTGCTTATTGCATTCCAAGCAAACAGCCCATGTGCTGTTCATATTAGCAACAGGGGTGTAACTATAAGGGGTGCAGAGGTAATGACCGCATTGGGGTCTATGAGGTCCTCCACCTGATTTCTGCAATTTGTGGTAACATGGCATCATGCTCAAAAAGAGTCCATCGGACTGCCTTTTACCTTTTTAAAGCAGACCTGTCCTGCTCATAACCCTTGCCCCCTGCCCTGCAGGTGGTCATGTATTTTAAAGGGTGCCTTTTGGAACACTCCCTGGTGCAAAAAGTTCCTCGGCTGAGCAATCACATGCCCACAGAATAACCATGGCATGCTCAACTTGTGGCCTATGGACCACTAGGCTATCCCACCTCACAGTGGAATGCAGGCCTGTAAAGGTGGAACACATCATAGGGTTACTTACAAACTGGACATCCACTTTAAGCTGCCCATAAATGTATGGTGTATGCTAGAGAACTTGTTATAACACAAACAGCCTTATTTATGAAGAAGGGTGCGGGCGGCACTTGAGTGCCTCGTCCGAGATGCTCGGCAGCCTTCAGCTGTAGCGTTCCCGGCCAGGCAGTGTTCACTGGATAAACGGGATTCCAGGCACACAGTGCCTGTTGTAATACCCGAGGTTTAATTTTAGGGTTGATAGCAGCACAATTGGATGAAAAAAAAAAGGGGGAATTTCATTGGGGACAGTTGAAAGACAGGAGACATGTTTTGCATGTTCCAAGGCACAAATTTGCAGCGCAATGCAAAAGTGCATAAAATGCAACCAAAAACAATTCCAAACAGTCCAGGTATCCCGTGGCATATGCACCAGCCCCCCAAAAAATAAAATTAAATAAAAAAAGGCAATAGCCAATTAAAATGTATGGGATAAGGCCACACAGTGCTAGGTGAGTGCCTGGTCCTATTTGGCCCTGTAGGGAACTCAGCGCCGGCACTCATCCCATCACCGATGCTGTTGATAGATGGGACTCTACCTGGCACTATCAGATGCGCTCTGGATTTCTGACTTGCACTGGGACTTGACATTCACCTGACGCTCATCTGGCGCTATGCAGGCTTACAGGCTGATTCATTATTAGTGGCAGGTAGCGAAAGATGAGCGTCTGAAGCAGGCATTTCAGAGTGCCCACTAGTATTTGCTGTGCTCGGCCATGGTTCGCTAGTTCAGAGCGACTCAGTCGCTGTGCAGTATTGATGAATACATTGTGGGGAGTCGCTATATGACCAGTACAGCACTCTATGGGAGTGAATGTTAGCGACTGGTCAGTGCGACCGACTCACAGCATATTCATTAAAAAAACAGCCTCACACGCCACCGGCGCTCAAAAATGCTTCTCTGAAGTCCAGAGCGCCGGAGGCTGTGTCATTAAAGGCTGTTTTTAACATGTATCCACCAGTAACAAAGCGAAAACATAAGGAATTACATTGTTATAACATTGTAACATGAACACATTAATGCCAGACCTGACATGAACACAATGCCAGACCTGTAATATCAATTCTGCATAAATATATAAAAAAAAATTTAAAAAAGGAAAAAATGGTCTTTTTCAAGGCCAGGAAATATCCCAACATTATTTGAGATAAAAAAAAATAATAATAAAACAAAAACCCTGTTTAAAGAGAAATAAAAGAAAGTCCATTGAAATGTATGGGAGAGCAACAGGTAGCGAGAGGTAATACCTGGGGCTCTGTAAGGCAGAACGCCGGCGCTGTACACTGAGGCTGGGAAAATGATGACTCGGACGCTACATGGCATTATCCCAGTCGCTCAACAGATTCTGCTTGATAAATGAGTAATTGCGTGCCGTGTCCGGCGTTCACCTGACGCTAGCTGTCGCTACCGCTCATTAACCAGCCACTACCTGACACAATCCATTCATGAATAAGGCCCTTAGTGTTTCTAAAATAATCCCCCAAAACTTCTGCCATACATATACAAAAAAAATGCATAATAGTACCTATTTTTATGTTGATCATGTCAACTGCTATTTCTGATGATTCACAATGAACCATCAGTTAATTTTGGGAAGTCTCTGAAATGCAATCTGCAATCTGGAATCTGTCACTGTACTGGCACTTGGCTTCTCAGGTAAGGCTTCAATTTACCCGAATGTATATGGAGCCTGGAGGAAACCGAAACCACAGGGAGCACACTGATGCTGTATACAGTGACAGTTGCAGAGGAAGTGATAGCAGGTAAGAGAATGAGAGGCCGATTCATTAATAGCGCCAGGTAGCGACAGTTGAGCGACTGTAGCGGCATTTTCAGAGCGCCCGCTAGTAGTCGCTGTGCTTGGCCGTTGTTCGGCTGTTGACAGCGACTCAGTCGGTGTGCGGTAATGTTGAATACGGGGTTAGAAGTCGCGGTTTGACAGCGAATGGCCATAGCGAACGGCTCCCAGCATATTCATTAACAAATCACGCTCAAAAAATTCTCGCACTGTAAAATGCATGTTTAAACCCCAGAGCACTGGCGGTGATGGGTTAAAAGTAGTTTTTTAACCCCCAAACAACCATATATTTGGAAACAAAAAAAAACAAGTTTTTTAAATAATTTTGTAATATTAATACATTAATATCAGACCTGTAATATCAATTCTGCACAAAGTTTTTTTTTGTTTTTTTTTAGCTTAAAAAAATAATATAACATGAAGTGGTCACAGATTTTTTCACATTTAAAAAAAAAAAAAAAAACATTAATATGAATTAATTATGAATATTTAAAGATTGTTCCATTGAAATGCATTGGAGAGCGCCAGGTAGCGAGAGGTCATACCTGTCGCTGTTCATGGTCGGACGCTGGCGCTGTGGGCTGAGGCTGGAATAATGATGAATGATTCGCTATCTGGCGCTATCTCAGTCGCTAAGCAGGATTGGCTTGATAAATGTGTGATTGTGGTGGGGAGCCGGCGTTCTCGTGGCGGTGTCCGTCATTACCGGCCGCTCACCAGTCGCTACCTGTCGCTATCCCTTGTTAAATAAGGGCCTAAGTCTCATCCCTTAAATGGCATTCCTTATTCACAAACGTGGACTTTTTATATTAAGAGGGTCTAAACCCTCCCTTGCAACTAAGTACTGGGGAGAGTCCTGTTTGATTGGGGACACTAAATTATCCCAACCCACCCTACACCACCTGTGATCCCTGAGTTAAAGAGACACTACTTTTTCTTGGTAGAGCTCTATCCAGATCATCCACACAATGCACCTTTCTGACATGATGCATGCGCAAGTTCTCGTCCAATCACCAATTTATGCCATGCATACTAATGCACGCCATAAAGTTTTAAACAGAGTCCCAGCATGAGCAGCAGGAGAGGCCACATCCCTGGATTCCCTGCAGTCTGCAATGTGCTCCTAAATGGCTGGGTGGGGGAGCATGCCTCAGCTACAGAGATGCTGTGGATGTGGCCAGTGACTCCACTTCGCACTAGTCATACCGTGGGACTGTAGGAAAGATGAGTTATAGTGGGCCTGCGCTGGGGGTTCACAGAGTGGGGCATCAAGAATCAGGATGCTCCCGTGGGCTTGCCCTGGAGTCTTTTGGAGACTCTGGAAGTGGGGGTTATAGGTCCACTTTAAATCTTTCCATGTGGTTTGTTTTTGGCAGCAGCCCAGGTAGTTCTGTTGACCTTTTTATATATTTATTTGGTAGTTTTATTTGATTCTTATATTATACTACTGACATTAAGACAAATCAAAGCTCAAAGGTTTTTACATGGGGATATGGGTTCTCACTGAGTTTGAAGCACGTCATTCTGCTTTCATAACCTAATATGCATTTACACAAGCTCTTAGGTGTGTATTAAGAATGTCAGGTATTTCTGATTCATAGATTGAGCATTACGGACAAATATTTTGTCACACAAACTGCTTTAACTTATATGTATTTCAATTAGATATTTAGTGGTTGTCTATAGTTACACATTGTTGGAATTCAAGGCCGGATTAAGTTTGGTGGACTTGCCTAAGAGCACGAGGTGCCCCCACTGCCGCCGATGGCTTTGCTGCTGGCCCCATGGTCCATCAGACCAAAGACTGAAAAGCCTCCTGGTCCAGACCATAACCCAAAGGTTGTTGGTAGCCCCCTTTGCAGGGCAAGAGCTGGCGGTCCCAGGGCGCGCGCCCCTTGCACCCTCTCATAACCTGGCTCTTTTGGAATTGTTAAAAATGCAGTTTGCGTAGAGGGCTTTTCTGCTGTAAATTTCTTCACAATTTCTCTACAATGACTGGCAGAAAGGTTTGGTTAGGTTGAGTTGAGAATGGATTGGGGGTTGCCAGTCTGTTTGCTGTTAGACTAGGAGGAGAGTGTTGCAGTAGTTCAGTTGGGAAATAATCAGGGCATGAACTAACATTTTTGCAGTGTCAGGTGATAGGAAGGGGTGGATACAGAAGACGTTTTTGAGTTGAAGATGACGGTAGGTGGCTAGTGACTGAATATGAGAAGTAAATGAGAGACCAGTATAACACCAAGGCAACTAGTAAGGCACATATAAGACAGGGTTAAACATAGGACTGGCACATATGCAAGTACGCTAAATGCCGAGCAACAGACAATTTTTATTGCACCAATCTCAGCACACACATATGACAATATCCCATAATACTTAAAACAACACAAAGTGCATTAAAATCACGGGGGCCCACCATACATACATACGTCCCACACACACTGTTACACACCCCGCCAATAGCGCTACTGAGTCCAGCCTGAAAGTTGTATTGACACAGTGCCCATGTGCTGTAAGGCCTAAATGCATGGCAGTGGCATTGTAAGGTCTGCCCCTTTATGGAAAAAACAAGCACGTTTACAGGTGCAAGAGGAGGACCAACACGGCAAATTAGGGGATTCATTAACTGCGCGACCACTCATGTCGTGTACATGCTCACCTGCCCATGCAATAAAAAATACATAGGTAAAACCAAGCGTGAACTGCGCACGCGGGTGGGTGAACATGTGCATGACATTAGAAAAGGGAACGATAAAAGTCCCGTCTCTGATCATTTTAAAACATTTCATCAGAGCAACCCGCGAGGTCTGAGAGTGGTATTTTTGGATTGAAAAAGGGAGGGAGAAGAGGCTTCCTGGAAAAAATGTTGTTGCAACAGGAATCTAGGCTTATTTTTGAATTAGGCACTATGTCCCCGAATGGTTTGAACACTGATTCAGGATTGGGGGCCTTCCTGTAATTATAGATATGTAGGTGGTTATGTTTGTCATTCCTGGTCTTGGAATTATAACTCTGGAAGTCAATCTGATGAGGATCCCTAGCTTTGTGTTTGGGTTCTAGTCTCCTGATAGGCACTGGTATTACAGCAAGTAGTAGTGATGCCCTCGGTGCCTCTAGAATGTATATACAAGCAACCTATACAGGTGGCTTTCCCATAGGATGTAGAATATGGTTAAATGAGTTGTGATAGGGTTCGCGGCAGTTATAGTATTGCTATCATGGTATTTATAGTACTGCTTTGAAGGTAGAACGGGATAAAAAAATAATATATCCGTTGATAGCCCTTCTGCCGTGGGACAGTCATCTGAGGACTTATATATATATATATATATATATATATATATACACACACATACCCTTGCCCTGTGGTAGCCATCTGGTAAATGTTAATATGTTAATATGTTGATATATCAAAGTGTAAATATGTAGATATGTTAACATGCTAGTATACAACCTTGACTGCCCTGCAAGGGTGAATAGAAAAATCTGTACACACTGAGTGCTGTGTGCATCTATGGGGCATGTATGTCACTGTATGTGTGGAGTTGCTTACTAATGGGAGGTAACAATGTTTACAGCCTGACCAAAAAAGCCTATCACCCAGTATACAAGATGTGTATGACCATCTGCCTGAAAGGACCAGAAACACATGTGTTGCCATGACGTGCACGTATGAACACGGTACAGCGCAGGTGCTGTTATTGTACTTCGGGGGCCCGATTTTGCACATACATACTATTAAGTCCACTTGTCAAAGTTAAACAGTCCCGTGCATCTATCCATCTGATGGCGGAGCGATGACGCGTATGGCGTCGCAGAAGCAATCGATGAGCTGAATGGCCGCAGCAGAGCCGGGGGAGGTGTTTGGCATTTAAAGGAAGCAAGTGCGGGGCCGCCCACCACCCTGACGAAGCTCCGGTGGGTGGAGCGAAGCGCGCGTCGGCGGCCGGCCCCACCACGCACATGTCACCTCGCCACTGAGCCCTGTTCCAGCCTCCCGCCTCCTGAGTGTTGCGCAACACGAAGTTAGCTTCCTACCCAGCAAGGATTTGAAAACCTGGACTTACAGCTAAGTAGCTTATTGCGAGAGGCGTTTTCCTCACAGTGACTTTTTTACAGTAGTGTGCCTGCACGGCGTCGGCTTGGGATCCATTGTGTAGCCGATACGTGTGGCGTCAGCAATAGCTGAATAAGTGTATTCGTCGTGCATTGGCCCTAGAATATCGAATGGTGTCACGTGACCAACTCGGTGTGAGGAGTCCCAGCTATGAACGGATCCCTGTTTTGAGGAGTAACCAGTGACAACATTTTTTCAGGGGTGTTATGCCACTGCCATGCATTTAGGCCTTACAGCACATGGGCACTGTGTCAATACAACTTTCAGGCTGGACTCAGTAGCGCTATTGGCGGGGTGTGTAACAGTGTGTGTGGGACGTATGTATGTACAGTGGGCCCCCGTGATTTTAATGCACTTTGTGTTGTTTTAAGTATTATGGGATATTGTCATATGTGTGTGCTGAGATTGGTGCAATAAAAATTGTCTGTTGCTCGGCATTTAGCGTACTTGCATATGTGCCAGTCCTATGTTTAACCCTGTCTTATATGTGCCTTACTAGGTAGATTGTTTTGGTTATTAGGACGCCACACACCACTCGAGTGGCAGTGCACATGCCCTAAATTGGGCTCTCTCAGTCCATTTTTATTAATTTGTATAACACCAAGGCATCATGCTTGCGGAGCTGCAGTGAATATGAGGTCATTGACAGATGTTTGGCATTGTGGCGACAGGATTAAAATTGGATAGTGGGAAGATGACAAGCTCTGTGTTGTCCATGTTCAGCTTGAGGGAAAAAAATTACATAAAGAGTTAGCTGTGACAGTCTGGAACAAAAGATATAAGGGAAAAGAGATCTTGGCGGAAAAGGAATATTTGATTGTAATCATCATCCATATATGTTTTGATCTGCTGTACCCAGTAATCTACTTTGTTGCACTAAAGTTACATCCAACCACTGTATTTGTTTTCCATGTGTTATTATAAGGACTGTGTGACAGAGGATGCAGCAAGATTGGGTTTTTTACCTGTTTTGTAAGGTCCAAAACAAATACAAATACATTCACTGCTAGACTTTTACTATTTGACTAGATTTATGTTTATGCCATTTGGTGGTAGTAATGACTTTTTGGAAGGATAGGACAAAGTGTATTTCGTTCTCTGGGCCTAACACAAAGTTTCAGCTTAACAAATATAGCTCCAAGTATATTCTCAGTACGGTAAGTTGTAAAACATTGTAGTACTTTTGGAATCAGCTTACATTTGTTCATTTCCCCTGTTCCTCTAATATGGTACTATGAACGTCTGTCAGTAAAAAATCTACATCACACACACAGACCCATGATACCAAGTGCAAAGGATCATAAAACTGAAAACCAATCATCAGCTTTCCTGCCATGGCAGTAAGAAGGCTTTCATCATTACGTAGAGGTCCCCAGAGGATAAAATACATTGACGGCAGTCTGAAATATTTTCATAACTCCTTGATTAACAAGGCTTTTCTTATTTAATCTGTTCTAGCACAAAACCTCAAAGTGCACTAAAGAGACTCTATTCATCAGCACAGCCCTCAGCAGTAATGAAGGAGCACAAGAATCAGCAACTGGAAATTTTACATTACATCATTATGATTGGCAAACAGCTAAATGTTCCCTTCCTACCTGTGGATGTGCAAATGCTGAGGGAGACGAGTGTAAAAAACACAGACAGCTCTGGCAAGTAAAGTTTTCCTGAGCACAGCTCTGTTACAGGCAAAGAAGGCCGAGAGCCTGATCTCAAACAATCCTGTGGAAGGATAAGTCGGCCAGGTGAGCCATCTAGAGCAAAGGAAGACAGTCTTACGACATAATCCTGCGCGATGCTGAGAGCTTGTCAGTAGGAGATTCAATGGTTAAGCTGCTCGTAGGTTTATCCTCACTCCTCGCAAACATGAAATACACAACAGCAGATTGCATGTATGGGTGGGGAGGAGAAACACCAGATTAGTAGACCGGCTAGGAATTTGTTTCAGACTTGGGAAAGGCGAAGGCCAGAGAGGGAGGGGGTGGGTAGGACTGGATATTGCAGGGAGGAGTTGCTAAACCTGTAGATCCATGGCTGAGGTGTGTTACACGCATATACGCTCTCTGCAAGACGAGGCCAAAGCCTGCAATTAGCACAGCTCATATGCAAAGTGACTTGTGAAAGCAGATAAAATGCCTTGCTGATAGTTAATGTGCACCTAAACATGGAAAGCTTTTTCATAAAGGAAAGCTGCACACAGGCGCCATGTCTCTCAGGGTGTAAATATCAAGCTTGAAGGAGTTGTATAGTTTGTTTTCTACATGCCGGGTGAATCCTCTAGTTTATGTTGTATACACAGCTAATTCAAATCCAATCTTAGATCTACTCAATGAATTAGAGAAATAGAAAGCGGAGGGGAGGTAGTAAAAATAATAAGCTTGTATTTGTATATTAGGGTTGATTCAGAGCCCCTTTCTCATCATTTTTATGGAGGTCTAGCTACCAAACGAAAAATCATGCAAAAATAAAAACATTTCACACTAAAGTTCTCGCAGAAAAAAGGCTTTGGTGAATCAGACGAGGGGGAAAAATGAACGAGAATGGAAATTTTCAATCAAAAAAAAGGTGAGAAAGGGGCTCTGAATTAACCCTATTGTGTTGAATGAGGTTGTTACTCTGCCACTTACAAAGGGTTAATACATTCCTGTAATTAAAAAAAAAAAAAAAATGAGAGAGCTTGCCACCTCAGACTTTAGTGAATACAAAGGGGTTTATTCATCAAGGGATAGCGGCAGGTAGTGCCTCGTAATGGCAGGGAGCGTCTGGTGAACACCGGGCGCTGTACGCAATACCACATTTATGAAGACAATTCCGGATGAGCGACTATAACAGCGCCATGTAGCATCCTATTCATCATTACAGGTGGCAAAGCGGGGAGGCCGATTCATTAATAGCGCCAGGTAGCAACAGATGAGCGACAGTAGCGGCATTTTCAGAGCGCCCGCTAGTAGTCGCTGTGCTTGGCCGTTGTTCTGTAGTTGATAGCGACTCAGTCGGTTTGCCGTAATGTTGAATATTGGGTGAGGAGTCGCTATTTGACAGGTTCCGCGCTGTATGGGAGCGCATGACAGTGAATGGCCATAGCGAACGGCTCCCAGCATATTAATTAACAAATCACGCTCAAAAAATTCTCGCGCAGTGAAATGCTTGTTTAAACCCCAGAGCGCTGGCGGCGATGGGTTAAAAGTAGTTTTTTAACCCCCAAACAACCATATTTTTGTATAAAAAAAAAAAAACAAGTTTTGTAATATGAATACATTAATATCAGACCTGTAATATCAATTCTGCACAAATTTTTTTTTTTTTTTTTACCGTAAAAAAAATATCTAACATTGCAGAAGTGGTGACAGAATTTTTGACATTTAAAAAAAAAAAAAATAACATTAATAGCAATTAATTAAGAATATTTAAAGATTGCTCCATTGAAATGCATTGGAGAGCGCCAGGTAGCGAGAGGTCATACCTGTCGCTGTTCAAGGTCGCTCGCTGGCGCTGTGGGGTGAGGCTGGAATAATGATGAATGATTCGCAATCTGGCGCTCTGTCAGTCGCTAAGCAGGATCGGCTTGATAAATGTGTGATTGCGGAGGGGAGCCGGCGTTCTCGTGGCGGTGACCACAACAACCAGATGAGGGAACCTAGACTAATCCCCCCAACCCCCACATAAGGCCGCACACTAAATGTAAAAAGTATGAAAAATATAATTTTAATAAATACCAGGTACATCAAAAAGACACCTTATAAGACATACACACAATTTAAAAAACACAGAACACAAAACAGGGGTATCCCAAACACGGTGACTATTATATGTAAATATCAATGTTATCACTATATATATATACGCAATGAATTATGTAGATCACGCTATGAATGTACCCAAAATGCTGAAGATGAAGAACTTGCGTGTATTAATCGATATTAAGGTGAAAAAAAGGTAAGTGCAAAACAATCTATGTGTGATAAAAAACACTAAAGTGCTAAATGTATGTGCAAAAAAAACAAGTAGTGTGTGCAAAATAGCAATAAAAACTAAACTCATAAACCAAAACAATGAGTGCCGGTGTATAATAGCAGAACCACGCATGTGAAAGAGCTAAGAGGATTGACAACGGTTGGGGCATTCAGCAGTAAAGTAACAAACAATAACAAAAGATATAAACAATAAAAGCAATACTACTTAACCATGTCACCAAGGGTCCCCCGTCGCAGCCGCCACCTACGCGTTACGTGTCATACAGACACTTCGCCAGGGTGTCGTGGCGGTGACCGTCATTACCGTTCGCTCACCATTCGCTACCTGGCGCTATCCCTTGTTAAATAAGGGCCTTATAGTCTCGGCGCTCTAGCTTCCAGAGCGCCAAGTATTACCTGTCGCTACCTGTCCCTCTCCTATACATTTCAATGGACGTTCCTTTTCTTCTGCTTAATATTTTTTTTCTCTCAAATAATTGTGTCACCTCTCCGGGCCTAGAAAAAGTAATTTTTTAAAATGTTTTTGATTTTTTATATTTTTATGCAGAATTGTCATTACAGGTCTGGCATTAAAGTATTAATGTCACAATGTTACAACAATGTGTTTCCATGTGTTTTCACTTTGTTACTGGTGGATAACAGACTTTAATCACACAGCGTCTGCCGCTCTATGCTACAGCGACCAGATCCAGAGCGCCTGCGCTGTGTGTGTTTTTTTGTTGAATATGGTGTGAGTCGCTGAGAGTCGGTCGCAATGAGCTGGCGCTACCTTTTGCTCGTTGCAACGCTGTACTGGTGTTAGAATGCCCAACATACATACCATTCATCAATGCCTGCCAGGTTACTACAGCGACTGAGGCACTCTGTTACAGCGCTGCTATACAGACGCTCATCTGCCGATACCTGGCGCTAGTACTGAATCAGCCTGTATGTAAAGATGTATGTGGGAAACCTCTGCACTTTGCCTGGAGAATTTCCAAACCACATGACTAAAGATGAGCGAACTTTTGAAAAGTTCGATTCGGCCGATTCGCCGAATTTCACAAAGAAATTCGGGTTCGGCCGAATCGAACTTTTACGAAGTTCCCCATCAAAAATGCCGGCATGGTGGGAGCGGGCCGGCTGGTTCCGCGCTGACCATGCCGGCATTTAAAAAAAAGCAAACACTTACCTGCAGGTCCGGAGCGTGGAGGCCGGCGCCGCTCTCAGCTGTCATCTGAGGGCGCGTCATCAGAGGGCGCCTCTGATGACGCGCCCTCAGATGACAGCTGAGAGCGGCGCCGGCCTCCACGCTCCGGACCTGCAGGTAAGTGTTTGCTTTTTTTTTTTTAAATGCCGGCATGGTGGGAGCGGGCCGGCCGGTTCCGCTGACAGCGGAGCCGGCCGGCCCGCTCCCACCATGCCGGCAAAAATGCTTTTTTTTTGTTTTTGTTTTTTAAATGCCGGCATGGTGGGAGCGGGCCGGCCGGCTTTACCGGTCCGCCAGCCGTCCCGCTCCCACCATGCCGGCATTTTTTTTTTTAAATTTCAGGAAAAATTCGATCGGCACGAACCACAAAATATTCGGGTTCGTGCCGAATCGAATATTTCCTGAAATTCGGAGCGAATTCCGGTTCGTCCGAACCGGTTCGCTCATCTCTACACATAAACCTATCTTGTGGACACATTTTAATAAAGAATTTACACTATGGCCCTTATTTAACAAGGGATAGCGCCAGGTAGCGAATGGTGAGCGAACAGTAATGACGCTCACCGCCACGAGAACGCCGGCTCCCCTCCGCAATCACACATTTATCAAGCCGATCCTGCTTAGTGACTGACAGAGCGCCAGATAGCGAATCATTCATCATTATTCCAGCCTCACCCCACAGCGCCAGCGAGCGACCTTGAACAGAGACAGGTATGACCTCTCGCTACCTGGCGCTCTCCAATGCATTTCAATGGAGCAATCTTTAAATATTCTTAATTAATTGCTATTAATGTTTTTTATTTTTTTTTAAATGTCAAAAATTCTGTGACCACTTCTGCAATGTTAGATATTTTTTTAAGGTAAAAAAAAAAAAAAGAAAAATTGTGCAGAATTGATATTACAGGTCTGATATTAATGTATTCATATTACAAAATGTTTTGAAAAACATGTTTTTTTTTTGTTCAAAACATATGGTTGTTTGGGGGTTAAAAAACTACTTTTAACCCATCGCCGCCAGCGCTCTGGGGTTTAAACAAGCATTTCACAGCGCAAGAATTTTTTGAGCTTGATTTGTTAATGAATATGCTGGGAGCCGTTCGCTATGGCCATTCGCTGTCATGCGCTCCCATACAGCGCGGAACCTGTCAAACAGCGACTCCTAACCCCGTATTCAACATTACCGCACACCGACGGGGTCGCTGTCAACAGCCGAACAACGCCCAAGCACAGCGAATACTAGCGTGCGCTGTGAAAATAACTCTACTGTCGCTCATCTGTCGCTACCTGGCGCTATTAACCCTTTAAGTGCCAGCCCACCTGGAGATTTTGTCACGCTCTGTTGCCAGAGCATTTTTCACTATTTTGCGCTCCCCATGTTCAACTGTAATTTTTGAAGGGATTTTCTGGGACTTACCATAAAAATTACATATCGTTTTTTTCAGCAGAATCTGGGCTTTAAGAGCATATGTCTTGTTTATCAATTTTGTTGTCTTATCCTAATTATTTTGGGCAAAATATGTGAAAGAAAATTAAAAATACACACGTTTTTACATTTTGCAGTGTTTTTCTTTAATCAAAAATAAAGGTTTTACAATAAAAACATATTGAGGGTAAAAGCCCCATTTCTCCCGGTTACAACAGTACCACACATGTATTAGTAGACACCCTTTCCTGCCCAGGAGACCCCAGAAACTGCAAAGAGCGCTAGAGGAGATTTTCAGATAAAATACAAATACTATGCGCTCCTCGCAGTTTTTCAAAAAATACAACCCTTTACATTTGAAATACCCCCCACAAACTATATATTTTTGGAAAGTGCACAATTCAAGGTTTCTAAGCATACTAGGCTTGTTGGCGTGGGTGCATTGGTTTGGACTCTATTCATTGGCAGAATCTCTGGTTCCAAAGGATTTCCTAAAAAAAAAAGCAAAAAGCAGATTCAAAACCATATTTTCCTATAAAAACAATAAGCAAGCAAGAAGTAACACAGTAAATCTGAAAGCACAACATCTGCTGAACAAAATAATATCCCACATGCATAGGTACTTTGAAGTGTAGAGTTGCCAAACACCACAAAGTCAAGTGTGCACTTGAGGGTCATTTTACTGGCAAAAATCAGCTGCGCACACAAAGTGCGCACCTTGCAGTTTTTCCAAATTTACAACCCTTTACATTTGAAATACCCCCTACAAACTATATATTTTTGGAAAGTACATACCTCAAGGTTTCTAAGCCTACTGGGCTTGTTGGCGTGGGTACATTCATTTGGACACTATTCATTGGCAGAACCTCTGGTTTCAAAGGATTTCCCTAAAAAAACAAACAAAAAGCAGATTCAAAACCATATTTTCCTATAAAAACAATAAGCAAGCAAGAAGTAACACAGTAAATCTGAAAGCACAACATCTGCTGAACAAAATAATACCCCACATGCATAGGTACTTTGAAGGGTAGAGTTGCCAAACACCCCAAAGTCAAGTGTGCACTTGAGGGTCATTTTACTGGCAAAAATCAGCTGCGCACACAAAGTGCGCACCTTGCAGTTTTTCCAAATTTACAACCCTTTACATTTGAAATACCCCCCACAAACTATATATTTTTGGAAAGTACATACCTCAAGGTTTCTAAACCTACTGGGCTTGTTGGCGTGGGTACATTCATTTGGACACTATTCATTGGCAGAACCTCTGGTTTCAAAGGATTTCCCTAAAAAAACAAACAAAAAGCAGATTCAAAACCATATTTTCCTATAAAAACAATAAGCAAGCAAGAAGTAACACAGTAAATCTGAAAGCACAACATCTGCTGAACAAAATAATACCCCACATGCATAGGTACTTTGAAGGGTAGAGTTGCCAAACACCCCAAAGTCAAGTGTGCACTTGAGGGTCATTTTACTGGCAAAAATCAGCTGCGCACACAAAGTGCGCACCTTGCAGTTTTTCCAAATTTACAACCCTTTACATTTAAAATACCCCCTACAAACTATATATTTTTGGAAAGTACATACCTCAAGGTTTCTAAGCCTACTGGGCTTGTTGGCGTGGGTACATTCATTTGGACTCTATTCATTGGCAGAACCTCTGGTTTCAAAGGATTTCCCTAAAAAAACAAACAAAAAGCAGATTCAAAACCATATTTTCCAATAAAAACAATAAGCAAGCAAGAAGTAACACAGTAAATCTGAAAGCACAACATCTGCTGAACAAAATAATACCCCACATGCATAGGTACTTTGAAGGGTAGAGTTGCCAAACACCCCAAAGTCAAGTGTGCACTTGAGGGTCATTTTACTGGCAAAAATCAGCTGCGCACACAAAGTGCGCACCTTGCAGTTTTTCCAAATTTACAACCCTTTACATTTGAAATTCCCCCCACAAACTATATATTTTAGGAAAGTACATACCTCAAGGTTTCTAAGCCTACTGGGCTTGTTGGCGTGGGTACATTCATTTGGACACTATTCATTGGCAGAACCTCTGGTTTCAAAGGATTTCCCTAAAAAAACAAACAAAAAGCAGATTCAAAACCATATTTTCCGATAAAAACAATAAGCAAGCAAGAAGTAACACAGTAAATCTGAAAGCACAACATCTGCTGAACAAAATAATACCCCACATGCATAGGTACTTTGAAGGGTAGAGTTGCCAAACACCCCAAAGTCAAGTGTGCACTTGAGGGTCATTTTACTGGCAAAAATCAGCTGCGCACACAAAGTGCGCACCTTGCAGTTTTTCCAAATTTACAACCCTTTACATTTGAAATACCCCCCACAAACTATATATTTTTGGAAAGTACATACCTCAAGGTTTCTAAGCCTACTGGGCTTGTTGGCGTGGGTACATTCATTTGGACACTATTCATTGGCAGAACCTCTGGTTTCAAAGGATTTCCCTAAAAAAACAAACAAAAAGCAGATTCAAAACCATATTTTCCTATAAAAACAATAAGCAAGCAAGAAGTAACACAGTAAATCTGAAAGCACAACATCTGCTGAACAAAATAATACCCCACATGCATAGGTACTTTGAAGGGTAGAGTTGCCAAACACCCCAAAGTCAAGTGTGCACTTGAGGGTCATTTTACTGGCAAAAATCAGCTGCGCACACAAAGTGCGCACCTTGCAGTTTTTCCAAATTTACAACCCTTTACATTTGAAATACCCCCTACAAACTATATATTTTTGGAAAGTACATACCTCAAGGTTTCTAAGCCTACTGGGCTTGTTGGCGTGGGTACATTCATTTGGACTCTATTCATTGGCAGAACCTCTGGTTTCAAAGGATTTCCCTAAAAAAACAAACAAAAAGCAGATTCAAAACCATATTTTCTGATAAAAACAATAAGCAAGCAAGAAGTAACACAGTAAATCTGAAAACACAACATCTGCTGAACAAAATAATACCCCACATGCATAGGTACTTTGAAGGGTAGAGTTGCCAAACACCCCAAAGTCAAGTGTGCACTTGAGGGTCATTTTACTGGCAAAAATCAGCTGCGCACACAAAGTGCGCACCTTGCAGTTTTTCCAAATTTACAACCCTTTACATTTGAAATACCCCCCACAAACTATATATTTTAGGAAAGTACATACCTCAAGGTTTCTAAGCCTACTGGGCTTGTTGGCGTGGGTACATTCATTTGGACACTATTCATTGGCAGAACCTCTGGTTTCAAAGGATTTCCCTAAAAAAACAAACAAAAAGCAGATTCAAAACCATATTTTCCGATAAAAACAATAAGCAAGCAAGAAGTAACACAGTAAATCTGAAAGCACAACATCTGCTGAACAAAATAATACCCCACATGCATAGGTACTTTGAAGGGTAGAGTTGCCAAACACCCCAAAGTCAAGTGTGCACTTGAGGGTGATTTTACTGGCAAAAATCAGCTGCGCACACAAAGTGCGCACCTTGCAGTTTTTCCAAATTTACAACCCTTTACATTTGAAATACCCCCCACAAACTATATATTTTAGGAAAGTACATACCTCAAGGTTTCTAAGCCTACTGGGCTTGTTGGTGTGGGTACATTCATTTGGACACTATTCATTGGCAGAACCTCTGGTTTCAAAGGATTTCCCTAAAAAAACAAACAAAAAGCAGATTCAAAACCATATTTTCCAATAAAAACAATAAGCAAGCAAGAAGTAACACAGTAAATCTGAAAGCACAACATCTGCTGAACAAAATAATACCCCACATGCATAGGTACTTTGAAGGGTAGAGTTGCCAAACACCCCAAAGTCAAGTGTGCACTTGAGGGTCATTTTACTGGCAAAAATCAGCTGCGCACACAAAGTGCGCACCTTGCAGTTTTTCCAAATTTACAACCCTTTACATTTGAAATACCCCCCACAAACTATATATTTTAGGAAAGTACATACCTCAAGGTTTCTAAGCCTACTGGGCTTGTTGGTGTGGGTACATTCATTTGGACACTATTCATTGGCAGAACCTCTGGTTTCAAAGGATTTCCCTAAAAAAACAAACAAAAAGCAGATTCAAAACCATATTTTCCAATAAAAACAATAAGCAAGCAAGAAGTAACACAGTAAATCTGAAAGCACAACATCTGCTGAACAAAATAATACCCCACATGCATAGGTACTTTGAAGGGTAGAGTTGCCAAACACCCCAAAGTCAAGTGTGCACTTGAGGGTGATTTTACTGGCAAAAATCAGCTGCGCACACAAAGTGCGCACCTTGCAGTTTTTCCAAATTTACAACCCTTTACATTTGAAATTCCCCCCACAAACTATATATTTTTGGAAAGTACATACCTCAAGGTTTCTAGGCGTGCTGGGTTTTTTGTTGTGGGAACCTTTTTATGGATGAAAAACCTTGAGTTGTTCATAGTTTGCAACGGATTTCCCTAAAAAATATTAATAAATATGCAGCACACAAGAAAGTTTTCCTAATATATCAATATGCAAACAAGAAATAACTCAATAAATCTGAAACCGCAGGGTCCCTGGAACAGAACAATACATAACATGCATATGTGGACACAGACCGCTAGACAAATAGCACAGAATAAACATCTGAAAAAGCAATGCAAAATAATCTCAATAATGGTACTAATAGGTTCTGCTAGGATTAGTCATGGGAGGATTAGCCTTGTGCTGATAGATTGTGAACGTCAGTAAACACTGAAATCCTAATGAAGGGCCCCATGTTTTCATCATCTATCACAAGTATCCAGCGGCTCCTCCTTCACCATTTCCTCCATCATCTTTTGGCTTCGCAAGTACCAAAAATAAAAAAACACAGGGACAAGAAAATGCAATTATCTAACTGAATTTTTAACTAGAGAAAGTATATGCAAATAGCCTAAAATATTCCAGGTCTGGCCACTTACCTTCACCCAGATGTGGAGATGTATTCTGTTACTATAGATCTGGGGGGTGTTGCAGAGCAGGGTATTCCAAACCAGGATGACCCTAGGGCATGGAACAAAACCTAACCTAACCTACATACAGTCTAAAAATCCATAAAAAAACTATTAACTAGAATAAAACAACTAAAAATCGAATTTAGTATGGTATGCTTCAAAGCAACCTTCTAAACACAAACCAGGTTGGCTGGGACATGTCGGGCAGTAGTAGCGCACATCTCTCCTAAAGCCACGCCTACTACAAACCCTACAAGGCTTCTGGGGATACCTCTTCTTATTGATGGAGGGGATGCACTTTATGAAATGCTTCCCCACTAATCTAGCCTCGTCATCATTACCAGCCATCTCTGGTGCCTGCTCGGTATCCCCAAATAACAGAGCAGGGAGTATCTGCAGCTGATATTTTACAAACAACAAATTGGAGCCTGGTACTGCTGCCTTGAAGACAACAAAGGAGTTATAAGTTGCTAATTGGACCAAATGGATAGCAACTTTTTTGTACCAGGCTCTGGATTTTCTGGTGGCGTTGTAATATGTTAAAATTTGGTCTGTTTTATCAACGCCACCCATGAATTTATTATAATCTTTGATACAACGTGGCTTTTGGGAAGGGGCTCGGGGATCACGTTGCCGTAATCTCACGACTGACTCATCGTGGATTGTAGTCAGCATGAAAACATTTTTTCTGTCCATGTATTTCACGGCCAGGAGCTCATCGCTTCTTACAGCATACGACTCTCCACGATTTATTTTTTGTGTCAGCAATGACCTGGGCAAGCCTTTTCGATTACGGTTGATGGTGCCGCAGGCCGGTGTTTCCAATGAGTAGAGGGCTCGAAATAGGGGGATGCTGGTATAAAAGTTATCCACATATAAGTGGTAACCTTTCCCCAGTAGAGGAGTCATGAGTTCCCAAACTATTTTTCCACTGACAGACAAATCAAGGGGACAACCAGGGGGGTCCAGATGTGTGTCCCTTCCTTCGTAAAGACGAAAAAATTTGGTGTAGCCGGTCGAGCTTTCACACAATTTGTAAAATTTTATCCCATAGCGGGCACGCTTACTAGGGATATACTGACGAAATACAATGCGCCCTTTATAAAGCAGAAGCGATTCGTCAATACTTAAATTTTGGGAGGGGGTGTACACTTCTGCAAAGCGCTCAGACAGACTATCGATCAGGGGACGTACTTTGTGAAGTCTGTCGTGACCGGGCTCACCACGGGGAATTGCAGTGGAATTGTCATTAAAATGTAGAAACCGCAGTAAAATTTGGTAGCGGTTTCTGGTCATTATGGCCGGAAATAATGGTGTTGCCAAAAGGGTTCGGGTATCCCAGTAGGAGGCGATACTAAATTTTTTGCAGATACCCATGGCTAAAGTGAGCCCCCAAAATTTTTTTAACTCACTTATGTTTGTGGGCTGCCATGCATGAGCGCGGGCGTGCCTTTGTGGGGGATTTTGTGCTAGGACCCACTCAGCATAGCAGTTTGTATGGTAGACCATGTCCTGTAGCATGGCCTCCGTGATGAACAATTTGAAAAAGTCAACAGGACGGAAGTTTGTTGTGTCCACGTTGACTCCGGGGACCGAATCGAAAGGGGGAATTTCGGGGGAATAATTATTGGGAGGCCTCCACGTAGGCACTCCATCACCAGCTGCAGCACTCTCCATCTGATCTACACTCTCCTCCAGCGTGGCTTCTCCTTGTGCGCTACCATCCCTTCTAGGATGCCTAGCACTACCACTGGTACTACTGCACGGCTGTGTCTCTTCAGTAGAGGAGACACTGTCAGACTCACTATCTGAGGGCAAATAATCTGAACCTGAAACACTATACTCTTCCGAGTCTGACTCCATCATGTAAGCCGCTGCTTCCTGGGCAGAGTACCTTTTCCCAGCCATCCTGAAATCTGCTAAACAAAGGCTAAAACCAAATGAAAACAATAAAAATACTACACTAAAGGGGAGGAACTAGGGGGAAGTTTACAGTAACTAAAAGCTAAACTAAAGCCTAGAACTAAAGTTGGGGAACAAAACAGCCAAAAAGCAAATACTCAAAAGTAAACGTCAGCAAGCTTGCAGAACCAAGAATCTTCAAGAGCAATCGCAATCTAAAAGGAAGTTAAAGTAACAGAACATTACAATTAATTCCCCCTCATCCCATCCCATATGCAGTGTGGCATTCCCTCCCATTTCATTCCCATTTGCAGTGTGGCATTCCCCCCACCCCATTCCCATATGCAGTGTGGCATTCCCCCCACCTCATTCCCATATGCAGTGTGGCATTCCCCCCACCTCATTCCCATATGCAGTGTGGCATTCCCCCCACCTCATTCCCATATGCAGTGTGGCATTCCCCCCACCTCATTCCCATATGCAGTGTGGCATTCCCCCCACCTCATTCCCAGATGCAGTGTGGCATCCCCCCACCTCATTCCCATATGCAGTGTGGCATTCCCTCACATTTCATTCCCATATGCAGTGTGGCATTCCCCCCACCTCATTCCCATATGCAGCGTGGCATCCCCCCCACCCCATTCCCATATGCAGCGTGGCATTCTCCCCACCCCATTCCCATATGCAGCGTGGCATTCCCCCCCCACCTCATTCCCATATGCAGCGTGGCATCCCCCCAACCTCATTCCCATATGCAGCGTGGCATCCCCCCCACCTCATTCCCATATGCAGCGTGGCATTCCCCCCACCCCATTCCCATATGCAGTGTGGCATTCCCCCCACCCCATTCCCATATGCAGCGTGGCATTCCCCCCACCCCATTCCCATATGCAGCATGGCATCCCCCCACCCTATATGCAGCGTGGCATTCCCCCCACCCCATATGCAGCGTGGCATTCCCCCCACCCCATATGCAGCGTGGCATCCCCCCCACCCCATTCTCATATGCAGTGTGGCATTCCCCCCACCCCATATGCAGCGTGGCATTCCCCCCACCCCATATGCAGTGTGGCATCCCCCCCACCCCATTCTCATATGCAACGTGGCATCCCCCCCACCTCATTCCCATATGCAGCGTGGCATCCCCCCACCCCATTCCCATATGCAGCGTGGCATTCTCCCCACCCCATTCCCATATGCAGTGTGGCATTCCCCCCACCCCATATGCAGCGTGGCATTCCCCCCACCCCATATGCAGTGTGGCATCCCCCCCACCCCATTCTCATATGCAACGTGGCATCCCCCCCACCTCATTCCCATATGCAGCGTGGCATCCCCCCACCCCATTCCCATATGCAGCGTGGCATTCTCCCCACCCCATTCCCATATGCAGCGTGGCATTCCCCCCACCTCATTCCCATATGCAGTGTGGCATTCCCCCCACCTCATTCCCATATGCAGTGTGGCATTCCCCTCACCTCATTCCCATATGCAGTGTGGCATTCCCCCCACCTCATTCCCATATGCAGTGTGGCATTCCCCCCACCTCATTCCCAGATGCAGTGTGGCATCCCCCCACCTCATTCCCATATGCACTGTGGCATTCCCTCCCATTTCATTCCCATATGCAGTGTGGCATTCCCCCCACCTCATTCCCATATGCAGCGTGGCATCCCCCCCATCCCATTCCCATATGCAGCGTGGCATTCTCCCCACCCCATTCCCATATGCAGCGTGGCATTCCCCCCCACCTCATTCCCATATGCAGCGTGGCATCCCCCCAACCTCATTCCCATATGCAGCGTGGCATCCCCCCCACCTCATTCCCATATGCAGTGTGGCATTCCCACCACCCCATTCCCATATGCAGCGTGGCATTCCCCCCACCCCATTCCCATATGCAGCATGGCATCCCCCCACCCTATATGCAGCGTGGCATTCCCCCCACCCCATATGCAGCGTGGCATTCCCCCCACCCCATATGCAGCGTGGCATCCCCCCACCCCATTCTCATATGCAGCGTGGCATCCCCCCACCCCATATGCAGCGTGGCATTCCCCCCACCCCATATGCAGTGTGGCATCCCCCCACCCCATTCTCATATGCAGCGTGGCATTCCCCCCACCCCATATGCAGCGTGGCATCCCCCCCACCCCATTCCCATATGCAGCGTGGCATTCTCCCCACCCCATTCCCATATGCAGCGTGGCATTCCCCCCACCCCATATGCAGTGTGGCATTCCCCCCACCTCATTCCCATATGCAGTGTGGCATTCCCCCCACCTCATTCCCATATGCAGTGTGGCATTCCCCCCACCTCATTCCCATATGCAGTGTGGCATTCCCCCCACCCCATTCCCATATGCAGTGTGGCATTCCCCCCACCCCATTCCCATATGCAGCGTGGCATTCCCCCCACCCCATTCCCATATGCAGCGTGGCATCCCCCCACCCCATATGCAGCGTGGCATTCCCCCCACCCCATATGCTGCGTGGCATCCCCCCACCCCATTCTCATATGCAGCGTGGCATCCCCCCACCCCATATGCAGCGTGGCATTCCCCCCACCCCATATGCAGTGTGGCATCCCCCCCACCCCATATGCAGTGTGGCATCCCCCCCACCCCATTCTCATATGCAGCGTGGCATCCCCCCCACCTCATTCCCATATGCAGCGTGGCATCCCCCCCACCCCATTCCCATATGCAGCGTGGCATTCTCCCCACCCCATTCCCATATGCAGCGTGGCATTCCCCCCACCCCATATGCAGTGTGGCATTCCCCCCACCTCATTCCCATATGCAGTGTGGCATTCCCCCCACCTCATTCCCATATGCAGTGTGGCATTCCCCCCACCTCATTCCCATATGCAGTGTGGCATTCCCCCCACCCCATTCCCATATGCAGTGTGGCATTCCCTCCCATCCCATATGCAATGTGGCATCCCCCCACCCCATAGACAGTGTGGCATACCCCATCCCAATTCCATGGGCAGTGTGGCATCCCCCCCCACGTGCCATTGACCCCCCATATGCAGTGTGGCATTCCCTCCCATCCCATATGCAATGTGGCATCCCCCCACCCCATAGACAGTGTGGCATACCCCATCCCAATTCCATGGGCAGTGTGGCATCCCCCCCCACGTGCCATTGACCCCCCCTCCTATTCCCATATGCAGTGTGGCATTCCCTCCCATCCCATATGCAATGTGGCATCCCCCCACCCCATAGACAGTGTGGCATACCCCATCCCAATTCCATGGGCAGTGTGGCATCCCCCCCCCCACGTGCCATTGACCCCCCCCCCCAACACACCACATGTGGCCAGTGACAGATCGGGGGGAGCACGATCGCTGCTTTGCGCCGATCTGATCGGCGCAGGTCGGCAGTGTGATGGGAGGGGGGACAACACGTGGTCACAGATCGGGGGAGCGAGATCGCTGCGCCGACCTGTCATAGATCATCATAAATCTCTCTCCCCTCCGCCGATGGGTAGAGGGGAGAGAGATTCATGATGATCAATGACAGATCGGCGCAGGTCGGCAGTGTGATGGGAGGGGGGACAACACATGTGGTCACAGATCGGGGGAGCGAGATCGCTGCACCGATCTGTCATTGCGCAAAGCAGCGATCGTGCTCCCCCGATCTGTCCCTTGTCAGTGCAGGTCGGCAGCGTGATGGGAGGGGGGACAACACAAGGGACACAGACAACACAAGGGACACACCACTCACCTCAGATCCAGGCAGCAAAAGGCCGGATACCATGTGATCTGGCCTTTATATAGCAGTGCGGCGCCGGATGATGACACCGCAGAAGCCGCACTTTGATTGGCTCCTGCAGCGATCGGGTCACAGCTACAGTCATCAACTCACCTCTGGATGACCCCCCAAGCCTCGTCTTCAAGAAGAATCCAGAACTGAGGTGCTGCGAGCTTCCAATCAAGTTTAAGGTAAGAAAATGTCAGCTACGTGACTCTCACGTAGCTGGCACTTAACGGTAGGAGAGGCAGCTACGTGAGAGTCACGTAGCTGGCACTAGAAGGGTTAATGAATCGGCCTCTATATTGTGTGAGGGGGAAAGCCTGCCTAATGTTGTTGCTTACTAGCCAAATTATATGGAGAGCTTTTTACCTCACACCAGGGGCATATCTACAGGCGGTGCAGAGGCAGTGTCCAAATAAGGGGCCTGTCATTGTTGCCCCTTCCCCTATTTCTTTAAGATTTGTGCTTACAGACTAAAAAAAGCACATTTAATCTCTGATTTAGTATCGCAATAGTATTTACGTCAGTTAAAGCTACAGGAAAAAATATTACTATATAAGCATATGAGGTCCCCATTTAATGTCTACACCAGGGCCCAACAATATTTAGCTATGCCTCTGCCTTAAATGATAAACTGTCTCTCCCTGATTCTGTTATGGGGTGGAGAAATGCTCCAGAAGAGGTGCAGACGTTTTTTTTAATGAAGTAGAGACCTTTTTCACAAATCCTATTTAACGTTCATTAAAATTTGAGGTGATGAATAACCCCCTAAATAACCTTGCATTCATGCATTTTCACTGCAGTGTGGCAGAAACGAATGGTGTAAATAGGAGAGCTTCTAGCCAAGCTTAGCACTTTCATAGCCGTAAGGCAAAACGCCTTTAGATTTATTTTACCTTCTATCATTTTAGCATGATTTTGTGTTACCATAATGCATTAATAAGAATTTGTGTATAAGCTTTATTGTATTGTAAAAAAAAAAACTTTGCTGTTCAAAGACAAATGATCCAGTAGTAATTACATTAGGGAAAGTTTGCAAAGTCTACAGCACTCTTATCAGCAAGCTTTTATAGCATTCTGTTTGCTGACACTAAAAATAAGTGTTATTTTTTACCAGTGACTAAATATTTGATGTGATGTTGAAGCAGAAGTAATTAAATACTAAATATTTTAACAGGAAATCATTTGTTTGCTTCTAAAAATACTATTAGGATAGACATATTGAAAAAAGTTTATTACAGATGGGGTAATATACATCACTTATGATTTCATTAGGAAATCATTTTTTATTCCAGTTCCATATTTTCATAAACACAACAACATGAATTCCATTGGTTACTAGATGCGTAAAATGTCTAATCTCTGTATTCATCAATTTCATGGGGGTAAGTTGTTGTATATTAGTTGAGTATATGTGAGAAAAGTACACCTGTTTATACTATGGAAGCATGAAAATAAACCTGGTAGCTTTGTGTTCAAAGAGTGCTGGGATAAGCCTTATATAGTAGGCTAGTGTTCAGATTTTAGACTATTATAGACTATAGTGTAGTGTTCATAGTTCAGTGTATTAGTGTAATCATAATTATGTTCCATATCATTGCACACATGCCAATGCCTAGAGTCACAGTATAGATTCGATTTTCATTAAAACTTAAAACAACTTTCCCAATGAATCATCTGTAGATAATGTGGTCTAATTGTTTATTTTAGAGTAAAATAAGATCTTTTAGAGCAAAAAAAGAAGTGAACATTTGTTTATGATGTTGGAGTCCACCTATAACAAACTAATAAATTATCCATGTTGTATATGTTTTTTAAACTGTGTGTTTTTTTGTTGTAATGGTATAATAATTTTGTAATAAAACAGACATATTTTTATAATTAGGTGTGTGCAATAGTAAATCTTTGGTAGTACTTCCCATAGGGGACTTGGGGCATCCCCATTTTTTGTACATATAATAATTTATCCAAATTACTTTTAGAGCCTCTGGAATTTTTGAAGAGGCAGACGGGGAGGCTGATTCATTAATAGCGGCAGGTAGCGACAGTTGAGCGACTGTAGCGGCATTTTCAGAGCGCCCGCTAGTAGTCGCTGTGCTTGGCCGTTGTTCGGTAGTTGATAGCGACTCAGTCGGTTTGCCGTAATGTTGAATATTGGGTGAGGAGTCGCTATTTGACAGGTTCCGCGCTGTATGGGAGCGCATGATAGCGACTGGCCCTAGCGACCGGCTCCCACCATATTCATTAAAAAATCACGCTCAAAAAATTATTGCGCTGTAAAATGCATGTTTAAACCCCAGAGCGCTGGCGGTGATGGGTTAAAAGTAGTTTTTTAACCCCCAAACCACCATATTTTTGGAAACCAAAAAAAAAAAAAAAATTTAAAGAATTTAGTAATATGAATACAATAATATCAGACCTGTAATATCAATTCTGCACAATTTTTTTTTTTTTTTTCCTTAAAAAAATTATCTAACATGGCAGAAGTGGTCACAGAATTTTTCACATTTAAAAAAAAAAAAAAAAACATTAATAACAATTAATTAAGAATATTTAAAGATTGTTCCATTGAAATGTATTGGAGAGCGCCAGGTAGCAAGAGGTCATACCTGTCGCTGTTCAAGGTCGGACGCTGGCGCTGTGGGCTGAGGTTGGAATAATGATGAATGAGTGGCTATATGGCGCTATCTCAGTCGCTAAGCAGGATCGGCTTGATAAATGTGTGATTGTGGTGGGGAGCCGGCGTTCTCGTGGCGGTGCCCGTCATTACCGGTGGCTCACCAGTCGCTACCTGTCGCTATCCCTTCATAAATAAGGGCCTTAATCGAATGCAGGGGGTGTGACCACACTGGGACCCAGGAAATCAGGGGGTCCTATCATTGTTGCTAAGATTTGCGCTCACTTTAGTACATTATTTAGAGGTAATAGACACACCATTTGTCTCTGTTGTTTCCATCTTTAGTTGTCTTGCTGCATCCAACTGAGTTAAAAGACAGAAAAAAGTTTACTTTATAAGCCTTTATAAGGGCCCCATTTAATGTTCACACCAGGGACCCACCACATTTAGTTGCACCACTGGCTGAAGTTATAGTAATAGGTATTATGTCTGAAAAAAAAGTTTAGTGTTTTTTAAAGATTGAACTTTACTTCAGATATTTGTCTTACAGGTGGTGTGTATCAGTTTGTTAGGGTATAAGTGAGGATTAGGGGTGTAAATACAGGGGTTGCAAAGGTGGTGACTGTATGAGTGCTCATGAGGCCTGGGGGGCCCCTCTACCTTATTTATCGGAAACCAGATCAACACTCTTACAAGAAACCGTGCTCATATGCAGGGAAATTCAGATTGCTGCATATAAAAATTATTTTCCTTTTTTTTAACTCTGCTGTGGTTAGGTTTCTCCCTTCAGTGGCATCCTATGGACCTGCCAGTCGCCTGCAAAAATGAAGTGCTGCTGGGTTTCCAGCCGCTGTGCATTGTGAGATATGTCGGGTAAATCTAAGCAGTTTCATGCCTAAAAAGCTGGGAAAGGTAGCCTCGGGTTACAGCCAGGAGAATATTAGTGAGGCAACATTTCAGCTTTGAGTGGATGCTGGAGCAAATGTAAGTGCTGACAATGCTTCAGTATCGTGCATGCAGCTGGGGCTAGTGAGTTTTAGGCTTTTGATCCACTTCAAGTGTCCGCGCATGCCATCAAGAACAGAAGGGAAGCAACACTTGTATTTGTTGCATCCAAGGGGTTGATTGTGACAGAAAAGTGGTTACTCTGCAAGCAACGCTGGGACCCTTATTTAATATCTGCACCAGGGTCTGATTTATCAAGCACTATCTGCCAGACAATGCCACATTGGTGCAAATGAAGGTAATATTAATTTTTCTGCATGTTGTTGCACTGCTAATGTCTTAGTAAATGTTTCTTGCAGTGTAGCACCATGTGCCAGTGTAAAATACAATTATAAATGACTCTTAAACTCTAATTGCACAGATGTGGTAGAATCAGACAGATAGTGCTTGATAAATCAGGCCCTTAGATAGGTTTCTGGTGAGAATAAAGAAGGTGGGAGAGCTTACAATCTCTCATAGCACACAAGGGATACATTTACCGTAAGACAATTGAGGGCCGGGGCAGCTACCCTCTGGATCAAATCTCTACTGAACTACCTTACTGAATATTTGCACTGAAATTTAGGAGTATGTGGCATCAGCTGATCCAACTGAACTCTCAATACAGTTTTCCTTTTTTAGTAACAAAGGCCCTTATTTATGAAGGAATAGCGACAGGTAGCGACTGGTGAGCGGCTGGTAATGACGGGCCCCGCCACGAGAACGCCAGCTCCCCACCACAATCACACATTTATCAAGCCAATCCTGCTTAGCGACTGAGGCCCTTATTTAACAAGGGATAGCGCCAGGTAGCGAATGGTGAGCGAACGGTAATGACGCTCACCGCCACAAGAACGCCGGCTCCCCTCCGCAATCACACATTTATCAAGCCGTTCCTGCTTAGCGACTGACAGAGTGCCAGATAGCGAATCATTCAGCATTATTTCAGCCTCACCCCACAGCGCCAGCGAGCGACCTTGAACAGCGACAGGTATGACCTCTCGCTACCTGGCGCTCTCCAATGCATTTCAATGGAGCAATCTTTAAATATTCTTAATTAATTGCTATTAATGTTTTTTTTTTTTTGTTTTTTTTTAAATGGCAAAAATTCTGTGACCACTTCTGCAATGTTAGATATTTTTTTTAAGGTCAAAAAAAAAAAAAATTGTGCAGAATTGATATTACAGGTCTGATATTAATGTATTCATATTACAAAATGTTTTGAAAAACATGTTTTTTTTTTGTTCAAAACATATGGTTGTTTGGGGGTTAAAAAACTACTTTTAACCCATCGCCGCCAGCGCTCTGGGGTTTAAACATTCATTTCACAGCACGAGAATTTTTGGAGCGTGATTTGTTAATGAATATGCTGGGAGCCGTTCGCTATGGCCGTTCGCTGTCATGCGCTCCCATACAGCGCGGAACCTGTCAAACAGCGATTCCTAACCCCGTATTCAACATTACCGCACACCGACTAAGTCGCTGTCAACAGCCGAACAACGGCCAAGCACAGCGAATACTAGCGTGCGCTGTGAAAATAACGCTACTGGCGCTCATCTGTCGCTACCTAGCACTATTAATGAATCGGCCTCTGAGATAGCACCATATAGCCACTCATTCATCATTACTCCAGCCTCAGCCCACAGCGCCAGCGTCCGACCTTGAACAGCGACAGGTATGACCTCTCGCTACCTGGCGCTCTCCAATGCATTTCAATGGAACAATCTTTAAATATTCATAATTAATTATTATTATTGTTTTTTTTTGTTTTTTTAAATGTGAAAAATTCTGTGACCACTTCTGCCATGTTAGATACTTTTTTTAAGGTTAAAAAAAAAAAAAAACATTGTGCAGAATTGATATTACAGGTCTGATATTATTGTATTCATATTACTAAATTCTTAAAAAAATTTTTTTTTTTTTGGTTTCCAAAAATATGGTGGTTTGGGGGTTAAAAAACTACTTTTAACACATCGCCGCCAGCGCTCTGGGGTTTAAACATGCATTTCACAGCGCTTGAATTTTTTGAGCGTGATTTTTTGATGAATATGGTGGGAGCCGGTCGCTCTGACCAGTCGCTATCATGCGCACCCATACAGCGCGGAACCTGTCAAATAGCGACTCGTCACCCCGTATTCAACATTACTGCTCACCGACTGAGTCGCTATCAACAACCGAACAATGGCCAAGCACAGCGACTACTAGCGGGCGCTGTGAAAATACTGCTACAGTCGCTCAACTGTCGCTACCTGCCGCTATTAATGAATCGGCCTCCTAGTATGCAGCAGCAGAAGTGTACAGCAGCAGAAAGCTACTGTACAACTTACCCGAGCTCTGCAATACCGACAGTGTTCTTTCCGCTGTCAGATAGGCTACGGCTACTGCCATGAGTGAGGACAATACACCGATACATTCATTCATGTTATGACTAAGCTCTACATGTTGCCTGTGAGTTTGTGTGCTCTAGTTTTTTCTGAGTGGATAAATACATTAATCACTCTTTGTGTGTGTTTGAAAAACATTACTGCAACTTGCTTTGGATGACACGCTAGAGCAGAGGTGGGCAATTATTTTTTCCATGGGGCCACATGAGAAACTAAAAATATTGTGGAGGGCCGGGCCAAAATGCTGAACGCAATTCTGCATAATATAATTGTATTTCTTTATAAAAAGCAGTAAATAGCATTGTGACAAGCTGGTACAGGTATATGTTATAGTTAAACAATGAAAAAGTGAGGTTGCCTTACAAAAAAATGTAATTTTTTAAATAAACCAAATTTTGTGTCCAGTGAGGTCTCGCACAGCAGGGCATCCCAAATTGGGATGCCCCAGAGGCATGATGCCTGTAACCCAGCCCTGGATTCCTTCACACTCCAAAGGGCTGGGTTACATGGGTTTTGGTCTGCTTTAAAACATCGTGACCAAATCAGGTTAGGATGGAATAACCCCTCTCCTTTACATTACTTTTTACTCAGTAGCAATGTGAAAAATTGCGGATTCCCTCACATAAAGCAGAACAAAACCCAGAGCAGCCACTGGTCTTCCCCCTGGAAATCCCAGATCGGGATGCCCCACTGTGTGAAAGCCTTTTTACTCAGTAGCAATGTGAAAAATGGCAGACTCCCTCCCTTAAAGCGGAACAAAGCCCCGATCTGGGATGCCCAGGTGGAAGACCAGTGGCTGCTCTGGGTTCATTTCCACTTTAAGGGGGAGTCCACCATTTGTCAAGTTGCTACTAAGTAACAAGGGTTTCATTCACACAGTGGGGCATCCTGATCTGGGATTTCCAGGGGGAAGACATGTGGCCTCCCTGGGTTTTGTTCTGCTTTCAGAGTAGGAGTCCACCTTTTTTCATGTTGCTACTGAGTAAAAAGGGTTTCAAAAAGTGGAGCATCCCGATTTGGGATGCCCGGGGGGGGGAGGGAGACCGGTGGCTGGCCTTGGATAAAAGGCTGTGTGAAACCCTTCCCACCTTGCAGCATGGCCCCCCCACCCTCCCAAAGGCATTGGTCTGGCCAGAAAAGGACTACGAGAGCCAGTGCACCATCAGGCGCTGCGTACAGCATGTAACACATTTGGTGTGGACTACAAGTACCAGCAGCCTGCGACGTGAGGCACAGACAAGTGGCTGGAGTACCTCCATCTCCGGCGTCAGCTCCGCAGCGACTGACACATGCCACACAGTACAGGCCAAGGGCGGGAAGAGAAACTTCACCTACAGCCAAACCTGCAGGAGGGAGCTGTCCAATAGGACAGCAGGCTCTAATCCACACACACACCCGCTACATTAGACTCACTACAGAGGGGCAAAAGTGCTGTTCAAACCTGACACTATCTTTTCTGGCAAGACTGCGCGGACAGTGGGCGGGACTGAGCGCCAGGGGCGGCAGCAGCATGCGGCTGCACACCTTACAGGGAATGCTGGTCGCGGGCCGGTTAGAGCCAATGAAAGGGCCGTATGTGGCCCTGGGGCCTTACAATGCCCAGGTCTGCGCTAGAGCAAGGGCTAAGAAAAGGAAATGCAAAATACAACGCAGAATGTATATTATATGTAAACCAAGGGGTAGTTGCATTTTCATCCCCATTAAATAAATGCAGGCTATGGCCATGGAAAATAAGGTATGTATAAATATTAAGGTATTGTAAGAGGGCAAACAATCAGCAGTGACGACAGCGGATTTGAACGGCAAAACGGCTTTTATTCAGCAAAGTTCACTAGATAGTCCAAGTCCAAAGGTTGCAGCATAAATGCAGAAAGCAAAAAGGGTTACTTCACCAACCAAATAGTCCTGGGCTGGGTACTCCAGCAAGCTGATCAATTCCAGTCCACTTTACAGGGCGTATCAGCCCTCTGCTCAATGTCCAGTGCTATCCTTCACCACGGTGCAGCTCAGCCTGGGCTCACTCCAACAGGCTGGTCATAGACAAAGGAAAGGCCGTGTGCTCTCTTCTTATACAGGCTTCTCCTGTAATCAGCGTGCACACTTGTGGAGGCCTTAGAACATGTAACAACCCGTAAGGGAATTGGGGAAGTGACCCGGGTCCTGAAAACCCGGGCCGGATTGTGCTTTATACAGCCAAGCAGGGAAGAAACAGACATTTTGATACAATTTACCACAGTATATATATATATGTAAATATAAGGTTGTTAATACAGTAGGTGGCATCATAAAATGCTACATAAGCACATTTGCAAGATGAATTACATCATTTGTACTGGCACTGGATCAGCTCATTATTTGAGGAAGGAGCATCACACTGAACATGTTGCCATTGACAAGGTGAAGGTATATGTTTCCTTGGAGTGTTGATTTCAGATCATTTACTTCTACAGTTTACTGTACAATGCCACATTCATTTCTCTCTGCTAGGGCAGTGTGTCATTTTTAACTAACAAAGTAAAGTATAGTTATTGGCAGCGAGTAGCTTCATTAAACATATGGTTTTACACTGATGTTAAAGAAAATTCAATACAACACTTAAAGTGGACCAACACCCAGGATTTTCACTATCCTGGGTGTTGGTCCACTTCTGCGGGGCATCCCGATCGGGGACACAACACAATAAATAAATAGTTGTAGGAGTGGTTGTTGTCAGGGGTCTTAGTGTCTTCCACCAAAAGGGCTATATATATATATTGAGGGGGTGCCCCCGTATATTCTGTCTGGACACACAGTAGCAGTTTAGTCTGATGAAAGCACTAGTAGTGACAGGATGGCAAGTGCAGTACAGTGCTACACAGAATGTGGGGGGGTTTGGATCTTAATTTCGTGATTAAGGAGCCTGAAGAAATCCAAGGATGATTGTTATATATGGTGATGATGCACCTTCCTAATAACAAGTAAAGTTCTGGGCCAAGATGGTAGGTAATAAATTGAAGATGAACTCCGTTTAGGGTGACCTGTTGAAGCATCTTCAGGGGAAATGTGCAGCATGGAGGCCATCATGTTTGGGTTCAAAGATTGTTGGGTCAACGTTAGTGTTAGTTGGCATTTACAGTGTCATTCATGATGCTTTGATGAGGTCATTTCCTAATGGGTGCCACAAGTGTTGATGCATGAGCAAAAAACCTTTCAACAGCAATTTAGCCAAGAGCATGTAGATATGATAAGGGAAAATCCAGGGGGCTTCTATTGTTGTGAATCATTCAAATTGGTATGGGTGATGAAATATGGATTGCCCCCATCCTGAGTTTCAAAACACCCATCCCTCCATCCACACCTATTCTCAGGCGGCCACTGTCACCAACCGATCGTTCCATCTGCACCTATCCTCAGCCTGCCCCTAATACCCACCTCCCCATTCACACCTATTGTCAGTCTGCCCCTGACAGTCATTTCTCCATCCGCACCTATCCCCAGCCTGCCACTGTCGCCCACCTATCTCTCCATCCGCACCTATCCTTAGCCTGCCTCTTACACCCATCTCTCCATCTGAACCTATCCTCAGCCTGCCCCTGACACCCATTTCTTCATCTACACCTATCCTCAGCCTGACACTGTCACACACCCATCCCTCTATCTGCACCTATTCTCAACCTACTCCTTTCACTCACTCTAAAACTAAATTAAAGGGATACTTACCTATTCCTTGCAGGACTACTTCTGATGGGGGTATGGAAATGGCTGGACAATGCAATACATCATACTTAGCAACTTTTCAGGGTGGGAAAGAGGGACATTTGTTAAATTATGCCACACCCCCTTATTGAGGGATGGATAGGAGATAGGGTGTAATAGTTAAAACTATGGGAACACTTTGAATAGGCAAATTAACCGTTTATTGCTGCAGATCTGCATGTTAAACACCAAAGAGGGACAAATGAGAACAACGAGGGGCAGGGGGACACAGACTCAAAAAAGGGACAGTCCCTCCAAATCAGGGACACTTGGTAGGTATGAATACATGCTTCACTTCTTATTAGTAGAGGTGTGCCTGTTGCACATGTGAGCATTCGCCTTGGATTCACCTGTCAGATGGAGCTCTGAAAAGATCTATACTTGTCACCACTTTCAGACTCCCACCAGAGTGATGTGCAAAAATCATTAAAAGTGTGTATAGACCAGGAATGCAATCTTCACTCACCCATCACCAGTAAGCCTTGGGTTTAGGAGACACTTATTTCCTAGCAGAGCTCCATCAGGCAGGGGACCCTTTAGTGGCTGAACACTTGTGTGGCACCCACACCTCTACCAATAATGGGTGTAGTGTGTACAGTGCTGCACTGTGCCGCCATTTCTGTGTCCCCTGTCAAAAGGAGCTTGTCAAGGAAAAGGTAATGCTGAATGTTCATCCCCGGCAGTGCTTAAAGGCGCACTATCGTGAAATTGTGTAATATTAAAAACCCATATAAACACATTGGCTAAAGAGAGGAGGGGTCACTTATACACCTGAACTGAATAAAACTCCCACAAAGCCTGTGGTCTTCTTCTCTTGGTAGGAATAAAGAGGTGAGGTGTATCAGGGATGAAAGAACCTGTCACCCGATAATAAGCAAGCCTTGAAAATAGGCCAAAATACTTACTTTCTTTTAGGTCCTGCCAAGTGGGTAAACTGCAGCAGCAGCAGATGCCTGGTGAGGTGAGCTTTCCCTACATCACTGGAGTGCTAGGCCAATCTTGCCATAGATCAGCTGATTGCAGGACCCACAAGTGGTTGTCAAGCCTGCTTTTAATTATAAAACCGAATCAGGATATCCCTTGGAAAGGGTTGCAACCAGGGTTTTGTCCAGTGAAAAAAAAGCGCACTCACCTGCAGATGAACTCTCCTAGTCCGGTGCTTTGAAACTCACCTGATTCTCCATCGCCCAAGTCCAATCTCAAGTCATAGCTGATGCCTGGTTCGCTCCCTCCAATGCATTGAGTAAAGTGGACGTGTCACTGTGTCTAATAGCATGGGGCAGCCCATCATCACAGAGGAGCTGAGACTTGAGATCAGGCCCAAATGGCGGAGGATTTGATCCATCAATCCAGTGAGTTTAAAAGTGGTGGACTAGGACTGATCACCTGTGGGGTACAGAAGATGGGCACGCTTTTTTATTTTTTTGACTGGACAATGACCTCAAAGTCCCTGTCTGGGCAAAAAAATACACATATTCACCTTGTCGCCATACAGGGGCATTTTGAATCAGGATTGCCCTGTTAAAGGGGACCAAAACCCAGGATTTTGAGTGGACTGGGTTTGGTCTTTGGCCCCAGGGCACCTCAATCAGGGATGCCCCACTGTGTGACACCCCTCAGGTTGCCTGAACTAACTCACCTGTATCTTGTCCTATGGCCTCCTGTCCAATCAGAACGCTCAGATCCGCTCCCGCCCACTCATCTAAGAAGTCCTGAAAAGCAGTCCACTACCCTCTAACAGGGAGCATGCCCACGCCGGCCATTCACAAATGACTGGCACGGGCATGCGCCCTGCTAAAGGGATAGCAGGGAGAGGCGAGGTGAGCTTACTGGGCGACCTCAGGGGTTTTACACAGGGGGGGCATCCTGAATCTGGATGCCCCTGGGGTAGCGAGTATGCCTGCCCGGGAGTCTCATAGACTCCAGGGTGGGTTTTGGTCCACTTTAAGAGGATAAAAGCCTGTTTTGGACGGTCTTAGAGCCTAAAAGATCCCAGGGCCAGCTGATTCCCTAAGCAGCTGATGCACGTAGCCACAACAGGCATTTCTCAATGGCTGGCTCAGGGTAACTAAAGCTGAAGGGGAGTGGACAGTGCGCCATTCAGCTTTCCTTGCCACATTGAAGTCAGAGCAGCAAAGGCTGCTGATTAAAGAGGAGCCTGTACAGGTGCCATGGGATCGCTGGAGAGGTGAGTTTTCACGGTGATTCACACAGGTGGCCAACCCAAATTGGGTTCCCCCGAGAGCCCTCTTTAACAGTAGGGGGTGCATGACCTCAGGGTACCTAGGGCAGCCCGAATCCTAAATACAGCCCTGGAGGGTGCGCGATACAAACAATAGGCCCTGTGTATCCCCCCAAAAGCAGTTGAAAATATAAGTCCCCCACCATCTTATCCTAATGGTGCATCCTGCCAAGGAACACCGTTCACTGTGAATAGCACCACTGTGGCCCCGCGCCTGCTGCTGCTGTTCTGGCTATGTCACCTAACACACTGAGTCTACCTCAGCCTGTCATTGGCCAGGAAGTACATGTGTAATGCACGAGGTTCCGAGTGGAAGTAACCTCCCGGCCCGGAATTCGCCACGAAAGGCGCCCGATAGGCTCCGCCCTACCCGGAGATGCGGCTCCAGCTAATGCCTGTCCTCCCCGACCTTCCAGCAGTGCAGAATCCTGGTGTCCTGCCCAGTGTTGTGGTGCTCCAGCGGAGCATTGGTTGGTGTGTAAAAACAAAAAAGTAAAAAAACAAATTGCCTGTTGTTCCAGCAGTGTTCCTCCTAGGGAGGAAACACAATACCAAGGACTGGGTGGGGCTTTTTCCAGTTGTGTTTCCTCTATAGGGGGAGGAGCTCGCTTTCTTTGTCCTGAAGGACAAAGGGAGAAATTCATCCTAACACTTGGCATCATAGCTGACTGATGTATCGTATGATGACCCCCGTGTTCACAAGTCAAATAACATGCATGATTTAATAACCCAGTTAACAAGACTATAAATGAGTATTATTTATGGCTGGCGCCTCCTACTGCAGGGGAGTGCGCCTTGCCCGTCGCGCGCCCGGCGGCGTGTCTCACGCTGGCGCATCCTGTGTTTGCGGTCCAGCGGCGGAGTGGCGGCGGGGCGGCGGGGCGTCTGACGCACTGCCCTTACGGCCTTGTTCATTGGCCGGGCGGGGCGCGCATGTGGGCGTTGACGCCGTCTCTTCCCATTGGCCAGCAGTTTTATCTTCGGGGTATTTAGGGAGGGGGAGCAGCCGATACACCCTGGCGAAGTGTCACTACGACACGCAACACGTCGGTGGCGGCTGCTGCAGGGGATCCCTGGGTGACAAGGTAATGTAAGTTCATTTATTCATACATTCGGTTGTTAACCTTGTGGCGTTCTATACATTGGTTTACATTCTGCCTGGTTGGCCAGTATCATGTTTATTTTGTATTGCACTTCAGCACTTTAGGGATTACAGTTGTGGGTTTTGCTTTGTTAATGGTATATTGTTTTTGTTTGCTGTTGTTTTTTTGATTTGTATGATTAGCACTTTATTTGGAACATAGACATATACGTTTTGCTTCAATTTGCACATTATAGCACATATGCATTATGCACTTTAGCTCTGTATGAATTGGCGGTAGCACATTTTTTATTTATTTGTTGTATATATGAATTATTTCCTATCCATCAGGCAAGCTTTTAGTAGATATAATTATACGCCATAAATTATTATTATTATTATTATAGTCACCTTGTATGGTGGATCCCCAGTTTTTGTGTGTATGTTTTTTAATTGTGTAATGTGTTGTGTATGTGGTATCTTTTTCTTAAATCAGTTTGGATTCATTTAATAATAAAATTATTGCAATTTTACTTTTTTGAGTGCGGCCTTTGTATGGGGTTTTTTTGGGGGATTGATCTAGGATCCCCTTATTACATATATAAATGAGTATTATACTAACCATTTATTACATTCTGGATTCTGTTTACTACGTTACAGGCAGAAAACATTTTACATTCACCCATAAGCTCCTAATAACACATTCAAACAGGATACATTGAGGAATTCCCAATACTGCAAGGTATTAATTCTTTTGTAGAATTTCCTCCTGGGGTAAGTGCATAGCAGTGTAAAACTTCCATAATTCAATAACTGGCTCCAGTTTAAACTTTGTGGATTTCCATTGCTCTTTGCCTTGATATAAATGGTATTAAAGTGAACCAAAACCCAGGATTTGACACTCCAGGATTTCGGTCTGCTTCCCCAGTTGGGGGATGCCCCACTGTGAAAAACCCCTGATATGTTAATCCAGCAATCCCATAGTGCATGCATGTGCACCCAGCAGTATTTCTGGTAAGCATGTGCACCATGCCAGGCAAACTTGTATGTTTGCCAGCAGGTGTGCACAGCTGAAAGGGAGTGGACATGCCATTGGGTGCAGGAGTTTTAAAGAGTGCACTTAATCACCATTTACCAGGGATACCACTGGTAGTCCTCACATGCATCATGGGATCACACGTGCGATATGCAAATTAGGAGCCCCCTGACCACATAGGCCATAATTCAGTCCTCCCTGCTGCACCACCTGATAGTTCCTTTATCTTCTCTCATGGCTCCATCACACATGGACTCGCTGTTTCCCCGTTCCTAGTCTGAAAGAGCTCTAAAAAGAAAGGATGAGTATCTGTTTATTGGGCAAGGGGAGGCATCAAAATGAGGGACTAGGGACCCAGCAGACTTAAAGCTTTTTCAAATACTTGGTGGGGAGGGTGTTCGTTTACCTTAGGAGGAGTTAACCCTTTCGGGTTACCCCTAGTTTTGTCCTTTTCCTAAGGGGCATTCCTACTTGTGAACTCCTTCCCCACCCCCAGCATGGCATATACTCACCATGTTCTGGTATGGCACAGCGCAAGTGCGGCTCTGCAACAGCAACTCTATGCTCTACAGGCGGAAACATGCATAGCAGGGGGAGCAGGGATGTCACAGGGATGCTGAGCACTGTGAGTACACACCAAACCCCTAGGGAAGGTTTAACCATGTTTCTTCTTTTTCGTCTAGCAAAGTGTAGGGCTCTTTTACTCAAGCCCTTCTCTCTTTAAAGCTCTCAGAACAATGTGGATGCCTCGCCTAAGGTCAATGTCCACAAGTACCTGATAATTTAATTGGGTTTTAAACGAATAAATATCTTAAGTAGTATGTCCTTATAGACATATTAGAGACAGATCTCATAATATCATCGGTAATATCTGGTGGAATTATTTTCGGGGCTTTTACTTGGTTATACCTGTGTTAAAATGTATAATAATTGACTTGTGTTTACCTGGGCAGTAGAATAATTGCTGTGGCTATAGACATGCTGTTAATATTATTGTGACACCCGAGTCTCATTGTACATAAATGTAGCTTCCTATAGACAGATTTCACATTTATCATGCACCTATAATTAGCTATAGACATTTCTGTATACAGCGTAGTCCAGGAGCCCGCTGTCATGCCTGGCCAAAGGAAGGTGGCACACAGCATTTCGGTGGTGCTGAGACTTAGAGGCTGATTCATTACTAGCGCTAGGTATCGGCAGATGAGCGTCAGTATAGCGGAGCTTAGAGCAACCGCTAGTAGATGCTGTAAGCGGGTATTGGGTGCTGTAACAGAGCGCCTCAGTCGCTGTAGTAACCTGGCCCACATTGATGAATGAGACGTATGTTGGGCATTCTAACACCAGTACAGCGTTGCAGCGAGCAAAAGGTAGCGCCAGCACAGTGCAACCGACTGGATCTGGTCGCATACACGTTGTAACATTGTGACATTAATACTTTAATGCCAGACCTGTAATGACAATTCTGCATAAAAATATAAAAAATCTAAAAAGTTTTCAAAAAAAAGACTTTTTCTAGGCCAGGAAAGGTGACACAATTATTTGAGAGAAAAATAAATTAAAAACAAAAAAACCCTGTTTAAACAAAAGGAAAGGAACGTCCATTGAAATGTATGGGAGAGTGACAGGTAGCGTCAGGTACTACCTGGCACTCTGGAAGCTAGAGCGCCAATGCTATACGCTGAGCCGCCTGTAATGATGAATTGTACGCTGCATGGCGCTGTTAAGAGTCGCTCACCAGATTCGCTTTCATAAATGTGGTATTGCGTATAGCGCCCAGCATTCACCAGACGCTGCCTGTCGCTACGAGGAACTACCTGCCACTATCACTTGATGAATAACCCCTTTAGCTAGTGTTCAGGCAGATATGACAGCTGGGATATACAGGGTTGAGAGAAGAGTCAAGACAGTTGTCATATTGGGTCAAGAAGATGGAATGAATTCACAGTCAGGCCAGGAGTTAACAAAAAACAGAGGATGATGATGATGGCATCAGTACTCTACCAGAATATCTAACTAAACTGTCTATAAATATTGCAATTTATTGATCATACCTATTATCCATGTTATATTATGTCTTAAGGAACTCCGATTTGCGCTTGCTTTACCTGATTTGTTTAACCATTCCCATTTAGCAGGTAAGGTTCCAGATTGGAGAATAACCAATGTAGTACCTATCAATAAGAAGAGTAAAGAAAAAGCCAGTAACTTCAAGTCAGTTAGATTAACAGCTGTAGTGGTGAAACCAACGCAGAAAAAAATAATAATTGCCCATCAAAAAATGTACAACCTATTGGACCTTAAAGATTAGAGATGAGCGAACCGGTTCGGATGAACCGGAATTCGCTCCGAATTTCAGGAAATATTCGATTCGGCACGAACCCGAATATTTTGTGGTTCGTGCCGATCGAATTTTTCCTGAAATTAAAAAAAAAAAATGCCGGCATGGTGGGAGCGGGCCGGCCGGTTCCGCTGTCAGCGGGCCGGCGAAGCCGGCCCGCTGACAGCGGAGCCGGCCGGCGGGCCGGTAAAGCCGGCCGGCCCGCTCCCACCATGCCGGCATTTAAAAAACAAAAAAAAAAAAAAAAAAAAGCATTTTTGCCGGCATGGTGGGAGCGGGCCGGCCGGCTCCGCTGTCAGCGGAACCGGCCGGCCCGCTCCCACCATGCCGGCATTTATGATGGGGAACTTCGTAAAAGTTCGATTCGGCCGAACCCGAATTTCTTTGTGAAATTCGGCGAATCGGCCGAATCGAACTTTTCAAAAGTTCGCTCATCTCTATTAAAGATCATGTCAGACTAATTGTATTGATTTCCTTAAATTTGTTAGTAAAGTTTTGGAAGAAGGTGGTGCTCTGGATCTCGCCTATCTGAATTTTAGCAATGCCTTTGACACCATTGTACAGTATACAAGGCACTCATAGAGAAGTTATTGAAACTTGGACTTAAAGAGGAACAAAACCCACCGAAACCCCCCTGCCCCTCACTTGAGTACCTCGGACAATGCTGCAGGCTCAGCGGCAGCTCGGTTTTAAAAAATGCCTATTTTCTTCACCATAGCTCGACCCAGCTGGCGAATGTAAGATAGCAGATTCGCTGATCCCAAATGTGATGGCTGACCTGTATAAGTCCACGAAGGCATCCATGGCCTTCCTTTAGTTTGAGGAATGCCCCCACCCCCAGCTTATTTAAATGCCAGGTACCAGAATATTCCTCAGCTAGAGGTAAGTCCAGGGATGCAGACATGCTATGTGGGTTCCCTGGAAAAGGGCCAGACAAGCTCAGCAGAGTCAGACAAGCACCTGGCCCTGGAATCTAAATGAGTCTTTAATGTCTGGATAGTTAATTTACAGAAGCTGACAGGTATCAACACTGAAAATGAATACGATTTACTGGATAAATGCTCAAATTGTCAGAAAAAAAATTAAAAAGGTATGACACATTTTATATTATCTTTATCATATTCTCTCCCCTAACTTGTCCAAGACACAAGCACTATTTTTTTTAAAGTTCATGGTATGACACGGTCCGGCCTAGTCAAGCACAGCCAAGCTCATTCACACCACTAAATGGAAAAGTATAAAGAAATGTAAACCGGGAATGTGGAGTGACATTTTGGAGACATATGCAATAAGCCAGGGTGCACCCAGTGAGGGCTATGCTAATAATTTAGTAAAGCAAGTTTGGCTTTGTGTCGGCTTTTAAGTGTGAATTACAAACTGAATCAGACTTTTTTTTTACTTTAATTCTGATAAAACCCACTAATCATAAGATTTAGCATAGTCCATAGGGTGCTGACAAAAACTTTAAAAATGTATATCCTTACCTCATTGGTAAAATTAAGTACCTCACCTGTAAAAATGGCCCATTGCAGGAACAGGTGATATTTGGAGACATTTTTTAAAGTAAAATGGATTTTTTTGCACTTTTGCTTGATAAAGTTAAAACGCTCACTGAGATGCAGACTGCAATTAAAACCACAAGAAACACCAGAAGTGCACCTTGTTTCCCCAAATAGTTAGCATGCCCCCATTGTGTTCCATGTGAATGATCCTTCCTGTGTCTGCTAATAATAGGAGGCTAGCTGGCTGGCCTGCACTCAGAGTTTAAGACACTGTAGTAAAATAAATCAAAGTGCTGAGGGCAAAATAATTTAGTAAATGCACAGCCCTGCATAACTTTAGAAAGTAAGGAACTTATACCCACTTTACAGGTCTCTCCATCCCCTGCCTGGAGCATCTCTTCTTTGAAGCAGTAAATTCACTACTCCAGCCAGAATTTCCTGATGTGTAACCAGTGTTTCATTGAAGGCAGTGAGGGACAGGCTAAAGGGAGCACACAGATATTTACCAAAGGGATGCATGGGCTGGTTGTAGCCTCCAGCATGCAGCCCCTAACCAGGGACCTATACAGTGATTGTCCTAACACTATCCACTCCTTACTTCCAAAGCCCCCCCCCCCCCCCAGCCTCTCGTCCCATATCTGGCCTCATTGTAACACCTTTCAGCTAAGACACCCCAGCCCATGTTCTGCCCCTGCAATGCTCTAGCCTTAACATCATGGCTGTGTTAAGCATACCTACCCCTGTCACAGCAGTGGTTTAGTACCATCAATTATCACATATCCCAAGCCCATGATCTTTTCCTACAATGCTTTAGCAGCAGCTGATAAATGCTCCCATTGGTCAGCTGACAAGCTCCTAGGGAGTGGGGCTATGGAGCTCTTGGACTGGTGGTGTGCTGGTCAGGGTGTGTAAATTCCTGGGCCGAAAGTCAATGTAAATTAGAAGAAAGGGGTTATCAGTGATTCTTACTAGTCCTAAAAAATCACAGCAAAAGTAATTATACAGATCTTCTATAAAATTAGTTATAGTGAGCAGCCAGAACATAGGTGTACTGTATATAAACATTAGCTAGAGGAAGAAAATGAATGAAAATAATACCACATGTAATAAGTCTATCTGTTTAAAAATAGCTATGCATGTTGGGTATTGTCTGTTAGGGGGACCTTGTGCTTTCAGATTTAGTTTGTTTTCTCTTGTTTGCATTTTGATTTGTTTTTAGGAAATTTGTTTTTTATTATGCTTTTGTAAAATGCTTTTTACAAAAGCATGCAACCTGTGAATTCCTCGAGGGTTTGCATCTATAAACCTGAGCCCACGACAACAACACTGGTACACCTAGAAAGCTTGAGGTGTGTACTTTCAGAGAATATATTTTAAATGTACAAATGGGTTAAATTGGGTATTTTAAATGTATAGAGTTGTTTTTCTTGAAAAACTGCAAGGTGTGCATAGTAATTGTATTTTATTTGAAAATCTTCTAAAGTGATGTTTCAGTTCGGGGTGTGTCCTGGGCAGAAATGGGTGTCTACTAATACTGGCCCAAACTCTGCTGAAAAAAACAATATATCATTTTCTTAGGAAATTTTCCTGGGCATTCCTTCAAAAATCACAGTTAAACATGTATAATGCAAAATGGTGAACAATGACCTGGAAACAGAGTGTGACAACATCTCTAGGTATGCTGACACTAAAAGGGTTAAAATTTAGAATTAGAATTTTTATTTACATTTTTATCCCAGCTACAGTATACTAAATGAGGACTAAAGGTTAAGAAAGCTGGTTAGTTCAGCAGAGAGAGCTAGTTATCCTGAAGAAAAAGAAGCTTGTGGCAATGGTACTCACTTACAAAGGAGTTCTGGCTGCATTATAGACATCACACTATTAGACTTGAGCTATTAAAGCGGACCTCACCTGCAGTGAAAAAAATCAAAGCTTACAACATTGCTCCCCTAAACCCTCCTCTGCCAATCAATGACATAAGATATTTGAGAGGCCCTAACCCCCCCCCCCCCCCCCCCCCAGGGATGATTGTGCATTCTTGAGAAGCTGGAGGGTAGAAAAATGGCAGGCTGAGGGGGAGCTCTAAGTTAACGTGCATGCAGAGAGATCATTATGTTGTGGGGCAGCCAGGCCCCCTCCCCTCAATACCTGACCAGCTGTTAATTCAGTGTGTGTCTGTAGCATGACAGAGATCCTGCCTCGTCTTTCTTGGACATATATCTCTCTGTCAAGTCTGAGCTGTATGCAGAAAAACTCCAAACTTTCCGTCTGCCTCCACACTGCAGCCCAGCTTGGAACTTTCTTTCCATCAATGCAGCCAGTTAGAGAATGATTTTTTCTCTGTGTGAAAACAGGGAAAATCCCTCTCTAGCTCAATGTGCTGATCACAAGGTAGCTTCCAGCTCCGTTGTAGTGTGTCTGTGTGCTGGCAGAGGCAGACTTTCAGCAGAAGTTCTCCCCCATACCCCACTCATGTTCATGTGTAAATGGAGTTCTCAGGTGTGTGGCAAGAGCAACATTTAATAATGCCTTTGTCACATGCTGCCTAGGGCCCTACCAAAAATGGGACATTCCATTTTAAACCCTTGAAGTACTATAGTAGAAGATCAGGAAAGTTTCTGTATTTAGTAGGATAACCAGGGTGGATGGACCTCCACTTTCCTGAAGCTCTCGTCCAATCAGTGCTTTATGCCATGCATATTAATGTATGGCGTTCAACTCTGTTTGGAACAGAACATTGCCAAAGTGAGACAGGAGTGGCACAAGTGGCACTGATGCACAGCGAGGCAGCCTAGGTCGCGATGCCCCCCTTCTGTATATTTAAGAGGGACTAGCCTGTTTTAGGGTCTTTTAGACTGCAGGACCAGAGACAAATTTGGTTGGACCTCATTAAAGGGAAAGTCCACTTTCGATTCCATTTTTTTAAAGTGTATATTATTGGTGCCAAAAGGATGTCCTGAATCACAATCACTTTATACATACACTATTTATATATATATATATATATATATATATATATATAGTCATAAATGACTTAAACCAGACCAACACAACAAACTGTGCTCATATGTATCCCTCCACAGGGCAATTTAGATTGCTGCACATAAAAGTTAATTTACCTTTTTCTAACTCCTGCTATGGTAAATTTTAGAAACAAAATGGTGGCTCCTGCATTTGCAGGCCACCTGCAAACAGGAAGTGCTGCTGAACTTCCTGTGACTGTGCATTGTCAGTTATGCCAGTTGAGATGCTGGGAGAGGAAGCTCCAAAATAGCCACTACCTTTCTTTTCCATTTGTGCCAGGCTGTGGGTCCAGTTTAATCTTGGGCTGCTCTGTATCTTGATCCTGAACTCTCGCTCGCTTTTGCATCTTGGTTGAATTATGCACTACCCCTCTGGCTTCTAACCTTAGATAGACCAGCTTAATGGACAGAGTCTTAAACTAGAGCTGGTGGCTTGTGACCTGTCTTAACGAAACGTACCATGTGATATCGGTGACAATGATGTCAATCGAGGCCACGAGGTATGGATTTCATCACAGATGGGTTTCTGGGATTGTGGTGGGGATTTAAGGAACTATGGTCAGTAATGTTCACTAAAATAAAGAACCAGACTGCCCGGGTACTCACACAGATAGGATGGGATCTCATGGCATGCGCAACCCGGAAGAAGTGAATATCCAGGCAACCTAGTTCTTTCTTGTAATTATGGCAATGCGCAGCGGGGCAGCCTGACCTGGGCTGCCCTGCTGCTGCATATTAGACGGGAACATTTTGAGCATAGTTCCTCTTAAAACATGCACCGTGATATCACCATGAATGTCGGAATCACACAGCAGAACATCCCAAATTGGGTTGTCCAAGGGGGAAGCTGTAACATGGCCCTGTAGTCTTTTATACTCCAGAGGGTTTACATAGGGTTATAGTCATATCCTGGAAATAGGGGGCAGATAAGGTCTACATTATATGCTGGGAGTTGGATAATGAAGTTTAAAAGCCCAGTTTTACTCTCTTCAAAATAAAATGTATAGAAGCAAAAATAACAGTTTGATTTTCAATTGAAGCAACACTGAAAGCCACGGTCACGTTCCAAAGAAAAAGATTTATCCATGCTGACACATAACACCCTTACCACTTGGTATAAATTCTAAAAAGCGCATTTAACTGAAATTCCCTTCAGCTAAATGGATCTCTTTTCATGGTAACCTCATTGTATTTTGCTTGATACTCAGACACTACTCGCTGACATTTTGGATAAATTACTTGCTAGAAAAGCAGCAGAAGAGCTGAAGATAATATGCAAAGGAATATGTCCAGATAACAGCAGCCGAGATGAACATATAGAGAGAAGGGCCTATTGATAATGCATTGAAACTCTCTTATTGTTCTTTTTTTTCTGTCATGCTCGATAAACCTGAAAACAATGCCTTCCCTCTGAGTTGCCAGCAGAAGATATTCAGAAGATAATAAAAGACGGGAAATTACAGATAATGTGACAACTACGGCAGGAAACACTATTCATGACACCCAAAAAAACAGGGGACATGAGCAGCACACAATCAGATAAGGGTAAGTGCAGCTATTAGAAAACAATGGTACTCGCTGTCAATCCAGCTTGTTCATGCTATAGCGTATACAAGAGCATTACTTATACAGATGTATCAACACACATCCTTGAATGCCTAATTAAACATTTTTAATTATGTACGTTAGCTCAGTTCATAGGTGTCAAGTGCTTGGCTTCATCCAAGATAAAGATAGGACACAGATGAACTACTGCCCCCTGAGCGCCACTCGATTTCCTTGAGTAATGAAGACCGTTAAGTGTTATTTCTGGCTTCACAGCTGTTACCAAGTAGACGGCGCCCTCTGGACTGGACCTATAGGCAATTTTATTTCATGTTGAGTGTTAAACAAGGAATGCACATTTAACAGTCAACTTTAACTACTGCTACCACATTATTAGCAAGATAAATCTAAATGTTTACACTCTAACTAAATACATTTAAAAAGTTCTAGGAGGGGGACATCTGTTAAAGTTGACTAAAACTCATATAAATGAGTTGACCTGCTTAAAGAGATTTTCTTACAGACATTGCGATCTGGGATGCCCCACAGTGTGTAGTCCCCTGGTTTCCCCATATACTATCCTCAATCGCATGGCAAAGCTTTGACACACTATAACAATTGGGAAAAGAGGATGCTCTTAGGACAGGGAATTCCCAGAAATGAACTGTAAGGCCAGCTGAAATGGGTTTGGTCATCTCTAAACATTTTCTCGGCCCTTAAATTGGGTCTATTGCCCCACTGCATTTGTACATCCCCTTATTTGTGGGTTGTGGCTGTAATCTTCTATTCCATGTACCGCCTGGTTGGCAAGTAAGGGTTGCCAGTTATCTAAAATTCTGTTACAAATAGACAATACAGCCAATAAATTGCATGAAACACACATAATTACAATGTGCAACATGGGCGCTTAACATCACTAGTTTGCCACTAGTTGAGCAATGCCCTTCATTCAAGTCCCCTTCCAAATCAAATCCAGTGGGATCACCTTCAGGCAAGTGCCTATTTGCGGGGAAACACAATTAGCTTTCCCTGGCATGGTTGCACCAAGGACTTACTTGCACAAAGGAAACCTGAGGCTGCAGAGGTCAATAAACAACTAGAGCAGTGGTGTCATGACAATGGTCAGGGATAGCTGGGGTATTAATTCCTCAGAGAGTGGCAACAAAGAGTTGGCAGAGATCAAAGTGCAGGGATTAGCCAAAGGTCAGAGTATCCAAATAATCAGGCAAAGATATGGTGGGAGAAAGGTGAAGGATGGTTCTAGTGGCAGTCAAACAAATGTCATGGCAAGTAAAAGCCAGCAATAGATCAACAAATTATAGATACACTCAAACACAACCTAGGCAACAAAACGCTATCACAGCTACAGTGGGCCAGGACAGTGCCAGCTATATGTAGTCATTTTTGTTATGTATTTTATTTTTATAAATGAGGCTTCCTATTGTAAATCACTGTGGCATATGTTGAAGCTATATAAATAAAAAAAGAAAAAAAAAAAAATATATATATATATACAGGGCCATATTTGGTGCCCAGACTGCCCTGGGCACTTGTTTTTTGCTTGTACCCCACTCACCTCGTGGGTGGGTGCCCGCAAGAGGTTTAAATGCAGACAGTGTGAAGGAGGGGGGTGAGGGTACGAGTGGTTATATGCAGAGCCCTATACTTTTTACTGTTTTTTTTTCAGGTTCCTGGCACATGGAAGTCTCATGATGCGTTTAGCTCCTTGCACCCACAACATCCCCCCTGCACACACACATTGCATCTTCCTGTGGATGGAGGGGCACTCAAGAGGGGGCATTAATGTGCCAGCAAGTGTTTTTTATAGAAGTAACAGCCCACTCCATATCAACCTCCTCCCCCCATCAAGTGGCCACCCTAGGCACAGGCCTAGGATTGCCTAATGGTAAATACAGCCATATATATATATATATATATATATATATATATATATATATATATATATGGTTGTTATTATAATTTTGCACTCTGAGAGGAAGATCGTTACAATCACCAGTAATACGCACTAAAAGCACACGAAACCACATGTAAAACACACCACAAAATAGGGAAAATGTGTGGAAGTGCTCCTGAAATTCCACAAGAATGCACATTTCATGATGTGTCCAGAGATGCCAAGTAGACATGTTGATACTGTACATCAGACCATTGGTAAAAGTAGCATCAAAAATTATACTCCCAATGCATGATTACTTTTTTTTTCAATGAGCCCCTATCTGCCCAAAGTGCTTGTATAAATGTCCTGAAAAGTATCAGACTAGCCTACTATTTTCAATAAGGGCCATTAGAAGTTTTTGGACCCATCCACAAGGAACCACATTAACCCAATGCAGTTTACATAAAGGTCAGGATGCAGAGAACCTCGCCGCTACTTACTAGAGCACCTAAAGCGGAATTCAAGTCACTGAGGATTGGCTCTGATTTGGCAAATCAGGCAAGCCCAGAGCTCCTAGAAAATAAGATTTGAGTACCTCTTTATGTGTCTGGCCCCGCTACCCCCTTCCAAATAGCTCCCAGTGCCCATCCTGTGATGCCACAGCAGATGTTCTCTCCCTCTTGGTCGAAATGCCATCTGTGGCAAGACTCACTGGCAGCCTAAGCCCGCCCCCCCCAGACAAGGTTTACGCAAGCACACTCATGCTCAACCCCGCAGCCTTAGATGCGCTACTGGGCATGCGTGACCAAGCGTACGGGTGCATTGATTAAATGAGCACGACTGCACTTGTGCAATCTTTGTCTGGGAGAGGGGCAGGCTCGGGCTGCTAGTGAGTCAGCTAGGACAGCTGGGATTCCGGCCCAAGCCAAGCAGGGGATTCTGCTTAATAGGGCTCTATTGCCACAACGGCCACACGCCATAGGAAGCCTGACCACTAGGCCACAGGGTCACATAAGCATAATGGGGAGTAAGCATAATGGGGAGTATGCTGGGGGCATGATAGAATGCCCCCAAATCCCCTGCAGACTGGACTTCCACTTTTAAACCTCCAGGCCCTGATCACTGGGAGGTCACAACAGTTGAAACTGGTCTGGTGTTAGGTCCACGAACACAGGAACTCCACAGCGATGTGTACTCTCTCCATTGCTGTTCACTCTGTATACCAAAGACTGTGTCTCCTCAGAGTTATCTGTGAAGATTATAAAATTTGTGGATGATACGACCATGATAGGTTTATTTAAAAACAATGATGAGGCTTTCGGTAAAGAGATAAGAGATAAACTACTTCAGTGGAGCAGTGGAAATTACTTTGTAAAAAACACTACTAAGAATGTGGAAATAGTCATAGACCTCTGGAGGGCAACCCACTCCCCTTTAGCTATTTATGGGCGGCCAATAAAGATGGTTCAGGAAACCATCATATATATAAGACTTGGGCTGGGTGTGCAACGGCCTTAAAGGGATACATAAAGGCAACTGTCAGACCATTGTGTCGGTCTACATTCGGGACTGTCCTGAACTGTTTTCAGTATTTAAATTGAAGATAAAATGGTTGAGATATCAAGGTTTACAGTTTCACCTTCTAATTTCCCCTTTAAATGGCCCTTGTCTCTGTGATCCCACATAATAATTAGCATAATGGGCAGGTTCTGTAAGACACCAGCATTTTCATTACTCTGGCTGTTCCCATCTCTCTCCAAGTATTCACAGTCTGATGATCAATAGTGAAGGGAGGGGTGCAGGCTCTATTGTCTTGTTCCAAGGCTGCTATTGTGGCACACCTAGTCACAACCACAAGCAGACAGATAGCAACAGGTAATTCAAATGCTAATTAGGTGAGGCACTGATTGAAATGCTAATTAGACACGACAGAGGAGGGGTATTCTAATTAGGGTGCAGCATGCGAGGGCGGAGGGGACAGATAGGTAGAATGGGAGCTGTCTGTAATGGTTCAGGCTGCATAATATAAGTGTGCACATTTTTGCTGAACTGACAAATGACAAGACTGGGCTATAGACCACCAGCCTAGCCCTATGATTGGTGGTCTATTGTGAAAGAATACAGGGGGTGTGCCACTACTCTTTGCCTTGTTTCTACTTCTTTCTACTACTGGAGCAGCTGTGTTGACATGAAGTGAAAGGGCACCTATCAGGAGGCGAGCTGCTGAATGATAATTTTTACACTTGCCTACAAAGTCCCATAAAGAAAGGTAAAAAAATGTGTTATTTCTTCTGCAGCTAAAGAAATTTGGCCTGTCACATTACCTAATATCTCTGTTCTACAATTCAGTCCCTTTCATAGTCATTGTGCCACCAGAAAGAAAATCAGGAAACTTCAAAATTAGTGTAGGTTCCACACTCCCTTCGCTATCCTTCAATAGCCGGGCTAGGAGCGGAACTCCTAAGATCATAGCATCACATCACAGACCCATCACATCCAGGCACTCCTTTTTAAATTCTTACCATCGATAAAGTTCCACCAGCCATATATGCTAAACATCAATAGAGCTTCTTTGAAAAGGCTTTCAGTCTCCTGAATATTGAATAGTGAATTCAACAGTTGGATATAAAACACAGTGTAAATGTTCTTGTAGCTCACTGTTGCAAATATTGTAGGGTTTCTTGTAGTTCATTGTTTCAAAGGAAAGTAATGCACATAGTGTAATATGCTTGTAAAGTATATTAATGCTTATAATTGTACCAAAAATTACATTTAGGAGCACTGAGGTTGCCTCAAAGTATTTGAAGCAGGTCAGAAGTGACAGGGCTGCCATTAGAGGCGGCAGCTGCCACTCCCATGCCGATCCCCCTTCCCCCAGGACAAACAGAACCCATACAGGTGACTTGACTGTACTGCCCTGGGTTCCCAGAGGGTGCAGTACACAGTCAGTACATAGTCATCGGTATACAAAAGGGTCACACGTGATCCCCTTTTAAATTCTATGTTCTAAGCTCTATTCTGTGTTTATACATATTCCAGAAAAGATGTGCTCAGAGTGCTGTATATGTTATTGTCTAAACAGAATGCATCAGTTGAGCAAAATGCAAAGGTTACATTTCTTTTAGACATTTCAACCTCCTTCTGTGAAGGAGTGATCTTCAGTCCCTATGCTGTACAGCTTTCTAAAGACTCAACAGTAGCAACATGTTATCACAGGACATCAGCATCTTCTCCCCACTTTTCCCCCATTTTATTTGAAATATCCCTAAGTGTTTCTTTCAACCATTTGCTTGTCTTGGGTAAGTGATTATGCAGCCAGTAACAATGGTAATTTTAAAAGGTACTGTAGCAATCGCAGCTTTGTGTCATACAGTGCGTTGTATTTCTTTTTTTTGCAAAACATATGGTAGTTATCTAAATTGAAAAATACATGAGCAAGTGATCATATACCCAGATATGAAGATTGTCGTCACCTTCTATCCCCAGCACAGTTTTTATTTTACATTTCACAAGGCTCTGGGGGTTGTCTTCTTAGTTACTATACTGCCATAAACTTGGGTTTCATTCAGATTAGTCATACAATAACTGATTCTAAAGACAAAGAAGTACATACTATGATGGAGGAATTTTCTTCTTTGTTCACTGGACTTTGAAAACTGAAAGACATTCAGGTACATCTTCTTGTGGATGAGAATGTCCATCTAGTTTGTGGAGCAAGATATAATTGAACGTGTTTACTGGATCCACCCCATGGGTCTCTCTGATTGTGGTGGTTCCAAAACAAAGACACCCTGACAAGGTAAGACTTTGTGTTGACATGCACCTTCCAAATGTTGCCATTCAGCGAGAAAGACACATCTTAATATTATTGATATTTTTGATATAATCCAGCTGCTAAATGGAGCAACTGTCCAAGCAAGATTTTTGAATCTGAACAAAGGTACCTATCAGCTAGAAGTCCAGATATTTAATAACATTCTCTATGCATGCAGGCCTCAGGAGATACAAACAAATATTTTTGGGGGTCTGTTCAGCTGCAGATATCTTTCAGGATGCCATAAGAGATGTAATTCAACTACAGCGATGACATCCTAGTATTTGGAAAATCCAAGCTAAACGCAACCAAGCACTACATGATGTTTTTAAGTGTTTATCATATAATCATGGACTCACCTTAAACAAAGAGCAATGTGAATTTAATTTGGACCAAAACCCACTGAACTTTTGAAATACATTTGGCCAAAGCCCCTGCCGATACTCCCTTCTTAGGTTGTAGAGCTAGAAATGGATATTTTCGCTTTTCAATTTGTCCTAGAACAACTTCATTGGAGCCATGTTTTCTCTGCTGCTGGAATACATCCTGATCCAAAAAATGTACATGCAATAAAATGGCCTCAGTTCCTCAGAATGTTGGTGAAGTTAGTTCTTATATTAGTCCAGCTACTGTGCTAGATACAGTGAAAATATTTCAACCAAGCCAGTAAAATTTTTAACAAGCTAAGAGAAAAAATAATCTCAGCCTGGAAAGGACAGCTAAGCAGCTGTCTGGGGATGTGAGCATTTTCATCTGTTTCTTATTAGAGCTCCTTTTACCTTTGTAACAGATCATCAAGCTCTCCTTACTATCTCCGGAAATCCGAGAGCTAGAATGGCAGTAAGAATTGAATGATGGGGTCTTCAACTCCAAGGATATAACTACAAAATTGTTAACTGGCCAGACAAATACAGCAATTCAGCTAACTACTTTTAGAGACATGCTATAGAGGTGGAGCAAACCCCTCAGTGGTCTACTGAAGACTATATCAATTTTGATACAATCTATACCATACCAAAGGCACTTTCGGTTGATCAGTATGTTACAGAAACTGCGAATGACAGGACACTCTATGCTCTAATACACATTATCCAGAATAGAAAATGGCATGAAATTCAAAGAGCCAAGATGCCAGATCCTGAAATAAACATCAAGGAGCTAAAATCATTTTCCAGTGTAAGAACAGAACTGTCAGTCACAGAGAAGCACCTCATTCTGAAAGGCACCAAGCTTGTTGTCCCAAAGGCCTTGCATCACTCAGTGATACAGATTGCTCATGAAGGTCATTTGGGAGTTGTTGGTACGAAAAACCTATGCAAGAAAAAGTGTGGCTTCCAGGCATGGATCAGCTGGTAGAAGACATGATAAAACATTGTTCCACAGTTACTCCTTACTCAAAGCGAGAACCTTTGCAAATGTGTCCTCTACTCAAAGAGGTTTGGGAGGAAATAGTGGTTGCCAAGATATCCTGCAATTGCATTCATCTCATCAACCTCAGCTACCAGTGTCTTACCTGAGTTAGATGGCATTTTCTCAGCATATGGCATTCCATGAATAATGAAAACAGATACTGGGCCTTCGTAGGCAGGGACTACAAGATAAAAAAAACAAGCTCCTCCCGGCCTATATAGGGCAGGCCGTGGCAGGAGCTCCTCAGTTAATTAAAAGGCAGTTCAGCCCCGGGAGGGGAGAATGCTAACCTGTGCATAATGCACACAACTAGAAAACAACAGTGCAACAAAACTAAAATCATGTAGAAGTCATCAATCGCCACACAGTCATAACACAACAGAAGGGTGGGTGTGGTGCCCCGGAATGGAAGAGGACAAGAAAGGAAATACCGGTGTACACAAATTTCCCTTTTCTCATCTCTTTCATTCTGGGGCACCACCAGTAGCAACGTGTGGGACGTCCCAAAGCAGTACCCTCAATAAGGGTGAGACTGTGCAAGAATAGCCAACAGCCAACTGCGTCAACCTAACTAAAATCAACGGCACTGACACCTCCAACTTAGACCCCCAGAGAGGCGGTTCACCACCATCTGCAACACCTTACCCTCCAGAGCAGCATCGGCAAATGCCGAGACATCATGTCTGTAAAAAACCTGGTGAAGGTGAGGAGAGACTACCAAGCGTCTCCTTTGCAGAACTGTTTCGCTGATGCCTGGTGTTGGAAATCCCAAGACGTGTACATTGCCCTGGTGAAGTGAGCGGTGACCCGGAGGGGTGTAGGCTTGTATGACTGCCTGCCTGATCTATCTGCTAAGAGTGGACCTGGCATCCACCATGCCCCTTCTTAGTTCTTCTGGGATTATGAACAAGGCATCCTAATTACGTACCTCTCGATTAGCGGCCAAGTAATACTTTAATGACCTGAACATATCAAAGGAATGCAGGCATCTCTCCTTATACCGAGTGGGGCATAGGCACAAGGAGGATAGCACTATCTCCTAATTAAGATGAAAGGGAGAGACCACCTTGGGCAAAAAATCCTGCTTCACATGAAACAATGCTTTCTCTTCATGCAGCCCCAATAAGGTTTATCTGGTCGAAAGCGCTGCCACCTCCGAAACTAGCCGGATGGAGGTGATTGCCACAAGAAAAGCCACCTTCAACATGAGCTTCGTCAAGGAAGCCTCCACCATGGGTTCAAAGGGGGGGCCTGATAGCACCAGATTGAGATCCCAGGGAGGGACTATCGACTGCCGCAAAGGCCGAACATGCCATGCCGGATTAACCTATGCTCTGCGATCATCCGTTGAAAAAAAATTGACAAGGCCCCAGACCTTAAGAGTGCTGGCCTGTAGGCCAACTTGCAGCCCTTGCTGGAGGAACTCCAAAATTTGGGGTACTGAGAACCTCCTACAGGAGTGGCCCTTAGATTCGCACCAAGACACAAAGGCCCTCCAAGTCCTGTAGTAAATTCTAGAGGATGATGGTTTCATGCTCAAATGCTGGTCTCAACAGCCAAGCTGCTGGAGAATTGGGGTGATCAGGATGATATGAATCTGCTCGCAGTTGACCTTCTTTAACACACGACCCAGAAGTGGCAGTGCTGGGAATGCGTACAGCAGGATGTACCCTGACCGAGGAATGGCTAGCACGTCCTCTGCCACAGCCAGGGGGTCTCGCAGCCTGGGCATGAACATCTGGACCTTCCGATTGTGCTGAGATGTGAAGAGGTCCACCTCCGGCATTCTCCACCATTCGCTGAGGGTTTGAAACACATCCTGGAATGGGGGAACCATTCCCCCCAGTCCACCGTCTCCCTGCTCAAATAATCGGCCTGCAAATTCTCCACATGTGGAATGTGAACCACCGAGATGCACGGAACATGAATTTTCGCCCACCTCTTGATGTGACTCACCTCCTGGAATGCCTGCTAGCTCCTGGTACCCCCTGATGGTTTAAGTAGGCCACAGCCATGGAATTGTCCAACGGTACCCTGACCGGAAGGCCCTGGAGCTGGACAGAGCAATGACTGAGAAATAGCAGAATCACCTTCAGTACTAACACACTGATTGGAAGACTACGCTTCCACTAATCCCAGAGACCCTGAACCACTTGGTTGTCCAGAACACTACCCCAACCCGTCAGACTGACCCACTGGACCGGCAGGAAAGACCGACCTACTGCCAGTGACTGGGGGTCCAGCTACCAATTCAGGGACCACGGGGCATTGTCCAACAATATGAAGCGTCGGTCCAAAGTCTGCACAGCCCTGCACCATTTCGATAGGAGCAGCGTTATTAGAGGCCTGGAGTACTGGACACATGGAACTGCATCGATAGTAGACAACATCAGGCCAAGGAGATGCATGCCCTGCCAGATCATGGAATGTTCATCCATCAGTAGCAACCTCACCACCTTCTGAAGAACCATGCACTTCTGCACTAGAAGAAGGTCCCATGCCCTTTGCGTATCCAATGTCATACCTAAATAGATCGCCACCTTGGAGGGAACCACCTGGAACTTGGGGTAGTTGATCACCCACCCGAAAAGCTGCAGCATGGACAGGACTGTCCGAACATCCCACAGTGCATCTGCCAGAGATAGGACTCGGACAAGCAAGTCGCCCAGGTATGGGGTGATGTGCACACCCTGCCTCCGATTCCGGAGATCCAGGATCAGCCGAATGGACTCGTCCTTCTTGGGGATGACAAATTGTATTGAGTAGAAGTCACAGCCCCCCTCTGAGGGGGGCACAGGTACTACAACTCCCCAGTCCAGCAAGAGATCTATCGCATGGTCGCGAGCCACCGCACTTTCCGCGACGCGGGAAGGCTTGGAAGCCACAAGTCGTCCATAGCCGGCAAAATGTATTGGAATACCTCCAAAGTGAAGGAGTTCAAACGAAGTGCAGAGGAACGTGAACCTCCATGTCGCAAATGCCTCCTCTGCTGCTTCATCCAGATCTTGCCTGCCATAGCCGCCATGGACGTGGCGCAAGCTGGTAGCATGGCTGACCCCACCATGGAGGACGCATGCCTGGCCAGATGGTCCAACCTCTTATCCGCCGGGTCTCTCAAGGCGGCACTGAAGTGGGGACAATGGTGTGCTGAGCCAGACCCGACACCAGTTCTTCTAACTCAGGTGGCGGCCAACCATGCCTGACCACCTCATCCGGAAAGGGGTACTTGGGGTCCAGGACCTTAGGAAGAGACAGAAGCTTATCTCCCACTCCTTTGCCACCAGCCTGTCAAAATGGGCAAGCCTGGGTAAAACCTGTCTGACCTTCTGATGCTTGAAGGTTTCACCCTACTCCATCTGCCGATTTGGCCGAGGTACAGAACCTCCAATATTGCCTCAATAAGCTCCTCAATCTGTAGGGTGATCTGGAAAGTTCCCCGGCGTATGCATGGCTTCCGGTTCCTCTCCACTGCCTGACAACTCCAGCTCTGGCTGCCCAGAACTAGACTCTGAACCCCTAAAAAGGTCTTCAATGTAGAAGCTAGAATCGTCAGAGGATTCCATCTTAATATGCTTACGCTTGCCGTAGCCTTCCTGCCTGGGCGGGCAGAGACTTGGGATGCCCCTGTCCACCACGTCCGAAATAGGAACCCCATTTGTGGGCAGACTCTGGGACACAAAGGGACCTGGCAGCCCCCTCGTGCCGGCCCATCCCCTTCCCAAGTGAGCCAATAGGCAATGAGTGAGCCGGTGGCCATGTCCCCTCACGGCGAGGCCATCCCGCCTCCAAACATTGGAAGCCAAGCTCTGAATGAGCTCTGACCAGCATGGCTGCCAGCAGTAGTAATCACAAACACACTGACACCAGGGAGCCATGAGGAAGGCAGAATGTGTCTCTCGCAGGGTGTCATGGAGTCATGGGGGTAGATGAGCCAGGGGGTCACCATGCAAAGCTCAGAGATCAGGTACCCTGCTGCAGTGGAGTCCTGGTCCTCTGGGCTCAGACCCAGCCAGATGAACCCTGGCGCGCTTACCTGGACCCATGCACACTCCCCTCACTCTGCATGACATCACACTATCAGCTTAGGAAGATGAAAATAAAAGAAGTGGCTGCCTGTCACAAAGACATTACACCAACAGGTCCTGTTTTACAGATTTCATGGAATATACCACACTAAAAAACTTGGTCATCTGAAGAAAAATCACAGAAACTTGAAGCAACCATCAGTGTACTGGCTACACAGCATTGTTAACCTCACTCCAATCATTATAACCATGTGCAAGAAATCTCCAAGTACTGTAGTTGGAACCTAGGTGCAGTACCAGTTGAGTTGGAGGACAGTCACTTCACTTCTTGAATGTTTCTCAACATTGGAGACCACTAATCTATCTGAGAGATGCTGTCAATATTAAATGGAAATAAGGAAAACAAGATGGAGACCCTAGACCCGCCCCCCAAAAAACCCTATAACACTGCCGCACACTAACATATATGTAGATACATATCCAATCACATAAGGAAATTTATGCATGAATTTATTCAGACAGGGCTTAAAATCACATACTAACAATACATTAAGGACTCATTAAAAAACACATAAACACACACAAGATATGGGGGAGGGACCCCTACGATGGCTCTAATTATACCAATGGTAGTTAATTAAATATTGATACTAGAGCAACAATTAGTAATTAATGATTAATAAATGGCGAAAAAAAGGGGGGGGGGGGTAGTTGATATTGTTGTCAAAAAAAAAAAGTGTTGAAAGTGCAAAAAGTGCTAAGAATATATTAAAATCCAAACCTACAAACCTACAAAAATTATTATTATCACAGTGCATGAATTAAATCTTAAACAACTCACATGATCAAGTAAAGTGCAAGGTGCAAAGTGCAAACAAATATATAAGCTAAAAAGTTCTATTAATCTTGGCCAGAATATATCAAAGGGTAAATGAACAATAACATTTAGATAGAAAGAGATAAGTCTCTACATCACCATATCAGTAAGCCTCTCAGCCTGCACACTCACCAAAACGTTTCCAATATTAAATGGAAAGTCCACACTTTCCAACACACTTAGGGTGCTCCTGGGGCATCTACTGAGCTCCTGTATCATATGCCGGGTCCTATACTTCTGGCTCCAATCTCACCAGAGAGAAGTACAGCAGAGTACAAAGCTAAGTTTGGAACCCACAGAGAAAAATGCCTAGGACCGACCTAAATCTCTGCATGCTTGAGGCAGTATGCTAGGACGACAGGTAGGATGCTCTGCGGGAGCAGTGGTGGGTAAGCAGGGGAGTCCCATACCTCAACAGCACTGGGGTCTATGGAAAAGTCCACCAAAGTGCACTTTCCCACGCACTAAAACAGTTCAAGTTTACTCAGCCTGACCCTTTTCTTACGATCATTGAATCACATTTAACACAAAGGGATGATGCTGCACAGAGCTTGCACAGGCTGAAAAAACTTTAAGCTTAAGGTCTTTTAGCCATGCTTTGTCCATTTACATAGCCTGTAGTTTATAGATTAAATGACTAGGGGGTATGGTGTCAAAGGCCTTAGCAAAGTCTAGATATACTATATCAATGACCACCCCCTGCCCAGTTGTCTTGTTACCGCCTTATAAAAAGAGCAGATTTAGTAGACAGCATGTAGTGCTCATGTTTTTTGCTGTGCTTGAAGCGCCACCATGTGGTAATGTGAATTATTTCTACAAGGTCATAGTAGAATATGAAGTCAACACAGAGTAGTAATTTAATGAAGAATGTTCACAAATAAATATTTCAAATCAATGGTTGTGTTTTCATTCTTTTTTTTTTTTTTTTAATCCAAGGATAATACCTTGTAACGCAGCCTTGGATTGGTACTTTTTATGGAACATTGTAACGTGTCAAGCCAGTCCACGGTGAATCTCATTAAAATGGCATTAATGTCTGTGTGCTACGCGCTGTTTATTGCAACGGTTAAAGTGACAAAGCATAATTCCTCACAGTTATTGGCGGCAACTCAGCAACTACTTCAAGGCCGGTTTCTCCCAGACATAAATATGATTACTCAGTATATATATATATAATATTAATTGTTGCGTGTAGCTTATAGTACTGGAGAAAAATTAATTTACATAGAGACACCCAGACTGTCTCCTGAGCATATGAAATGGATAAAGACCTAATGATAGCAAAATAAACCTTTCTTACGATGGCAATGCCATAAAATGGAAAAAAAAACACTTTCCTTTTATGCTTTCAAGGCTCAAAATAATGTATTCTTTATTAGGTGCATTCAGAATGTTTTAGTAAGTAGTTGCTTAGTAAACCCCCAAGTGACTCTATTGTAAAGATTTAATGGGTTATTTATTAAAGTATTGAGAACCTCTTTGCCTTCCGTAGAGAACTCTCTTCCTCACTTTGCTGGTATTTATTGAAGTTGGAAGAGGTCCCTACCTCAACATAAAACATGTGAAAAAATGAAATCCCTTACACAGGATAGAGTCTTGTGTGTGCTTTAAAAATAACCCTCATAAGACTTCAAAGTCAGGATCATTGGCACAGAAACCACGTATTTTGTGCAGATCACGAGACACAGAAATGCAAAGGTTGTAGGAATAAAGGGTTCCTTGTGTCAGTGACACCTCTCTGGTTCCAGTGTCAACTATGCGGTAAGTTAGACCAGGGGTCCCCAACCTCCAGTCCGCAGCCCATTACTGGTCCACAGCCACCTGTCATACAGGCCACGAGAGCACCCTGCGCCTCTGCTGGCACTGCACCCCTTGTAGTGTGAAGGGCTACAGCAAAATGACTGCCTCCTTATTTCTTTGTGCACAAACTGCTTAATGGGCGGGGCTAAGCAATGTCGCTGTGCGAGAGAACAGAGATGACAGTCCATGGATGAACAGAGGCTTGTGTGAGGAATGCAGAGAGGCATTGCCACGTGCAAATTCCCAGGTGCTGCCAATGATTTAAAAAAACAGAGGTTCACAATTACCCACAAACCACCAATGAGAAGATTTGAAGTTAAGAGTGGTATAGTCGTTAGTGGGTTAACCAATTGAAAGTTTTTTCTGCTTTTCATACAGCAGGTGAGTGTTTTCACACCACATTTATTCCTGCCCGGTTACCAAAAGACTGGAAATTCATTTATGAGAAATTACTAAATGTGTCCCTTCAATCAAAGATTACTGGAGGTTAAACCACAACCCTCCCAGCCCATGAGGATTACAATTTAGTATACTCCACCAGGCAAAAATGATTAAAGTAAGATTAAAATCTGGTTACAAATCCTTAGCGGGTCTGCAATTCTGTGATGCTGCTCACGAGGCTCACATGTGTAGGGGGGGGGGGGATAGCTGTCAGTGGTCACAAGGTAGAAATACAGGAGCATCACTGACTATACACGGTAAAGGGTGAGTATTTTGAGCTTGCTTTTAAATTTAAAGTGGGCCCACACCGGCACCATGACAGGTTCAGGGGGCATCCAGGTTGCAGGTGCCCCCCCCCCCCCCACACGCAATGACCCCCACAACCCCCCGAATTCCTTACCTTAACCTTGGTCCTCAACTGAAATGCGGTCGATTGGGGGATTGCGGCGGAAATTGCCTGGGGGGGGCCCTGCAATCTGCATGCCCCCCCCCAGCCTGGTCATGGTTCCACCCCACAACTATTAGTTCCAAGGTGGGTGTGGAACCCTAATTGGAATATATATACCATACCATGGGGTCGATTCAAAGAAACATGTAACAGCTTTGATTTTGGTGCCGATCATCCTATTTTTCCCGAACGCTTGTGCGCTCGTATGAACTTGCGAGTGATTCTATAAGCTAATACGTTTCTATCCTAAAATTTAGGTCCGTTCGTATGGCAGTTCGGGAATCAGACCTATGTCAGTTTCCATCCTGAATTTTCCGTTTCATTTCTCAGGTTGCAACATTGGTTTTGCCCTTTTTCCTTTTTTGTCTGGACGTAAATCCTTCTGATCTTGCGGCTGCGCACTACAAACTTACCTCATTAAAGTGCATTCTAAATATTTGGTCTTTTATTTTTCTTTATTTCATTCATTTTGTAGTAACCAACCATTAATGAATGCATTTGCATAAGTAAATCTTACTTTGTTTAATTTTTAGTTAACTTGCATTTTTTACTTGTGGATTTAATTTTAATATTTTGGCTTCAAATGGTACAACTTAAAATTTTTTGTGTGGTTACCCACACCCTCTACATACAGATTGCTCTCAAATATAAAAAAACACCCAGCAACTTCTGCATGTTATGAGTCTAGAAACAGCCAAGATGGCGGCTCAGGTATTATCGGGCAGCCTGCAAACAGAAAGGGCCTTGTGACTGTGTTGCTCTGCATTCTTTGATTTCTGACCTTTCCGTGCCCCCAGCTCTGCTGTGTCTGTGCAAAATACAGCAGTAACCCACATCCTGCACTTTATCCCGCTCTCCTCTCCTCAGTAAGTGTGATGCATCTGACCAAAGATGTGCTTAAATAATTAAACAAAGCAAAGGTAAACAACTACACCAATAAATGCAATCTAAAAATATTATTCTAGTACATCAATTTAAAAATAAATACCAAAGGACATAAGTTTCTTTAATTAACGCAAATATATTGCAAAATAAAGGTTTACATGCAAAGGACTAATTAAGGTCCACATTAAAATGCTTTTATAAGGCATACATGAATCAGGTATGCATTGCCATACAATTTATGGCCTCGGCCATGCTGATACATGCAGTTCATTGGAGCTCAAGACGCGCAGACTCCTCCACATAGCCAAAAAACCTGTTCAAGAACAGCAATCCGACTGCTAAAAGGTGTCGGCAGTGGCTTTCTTTTAAAACGTATTTAGAGGTTTGAAAACTGTTCTCTGAATCACACCTAAACACATTCGATTATCCTAAGTTTTACGTTTTGATCCTAAGTTTTAGGATTTGATCCTAAGTTTTACGTTTTGATCCTAAAATTTAGGAACGAACTTGCGATGATCGTAAGAGCATATACGCATTCGCACGTAGGCTCGTGCGAGTCGGAAATGGCCAAAAAAACAGGAAAAAATGACTAACACCCACCCAAACTTACGATTCTCGATCCAAAATCAATTAACTTTTGCTCTTTGAATCGAGGGGCATATATACCACATTTTTCACTCCATAAGACGTATCTGACCACAAGACGCACCAGGGTTTAGAGGAGGAAAATAAGAGAAAAAAAAAATATTCCTCCTAATCACCCCATACCAGGCAATGTGCAGAAGCCGGCCCTTCATAGGCCACACTCACCCGCACATAGGCCATGCCTATCCGTCAAAGCCAAAGAGCATGATCAGTGCCATGGGAGCCTGTAAGGTATAGAATATTGTGTGTGTGTCTGTGCCTGTGTGTGTGTATGGAGCAAAGGTTAAAGAAAGTTGACAAAGTAGATGGAAAAAACGTTGAACTTCAGTCGCGCTGCAATGAATAATGTTTCTTGATTGTCATAGAGGATTCTAACCACAAATATATGTAATATTACGGTGATCTCTAGGAGTCCTCTAAATTTCAATTATTGGCTGTATCGGCAGATTAATCTGTCTTAGCAGCCCTGATAGGATCAGAAACAATAGAGAGCATCCTTTTATATATATGATCAATATTGCATTCCTAGTTCTAGTGTAAGTTGCCAAAGATTAAAAAGAATAGGGCACTTACCGCCGCAGCCCCGGGGGTTAAAAAACCTGACCTGGGCCCTTGAGAGTTAACCACTTCTGAAGATGGACCTGAAGCTTGTTATCGGGTGTGTGCGCTGCTTGCCGTGTATCCCAATGAAGTCAGGAGGTTATACTCTTTCAATATGATAACAAAATAAAAACAAAAATACTAATAAAAACAAACAAGATGGTAGACGATGGTAGACGAAGTAGTTTGTTGCCGTAGCTGTTGCGATTAAATGTCCAATTTGTTTCCAGTCTTTGAGAGGAGGGAGAGAGTCTCCAGTACATCCATGTTTCCTGCTGTTTCTGTAGAACAACGCGCGTTTCGTCCTTTGACGTCCTCAGGTTCTGATTGATTGTGTATGAAGCACTGGGCATTGGAGGACCAGCAGGCAGCGAGTGTACGTTTATCTGCTTCCTGTCTACTGGTCCTCCACTGGGCTCCCTCCTCTCTCTTGATGCACAAATATTTTCCCCCCACTGTTGGGGGATCTTATAAAGTAAAGCATATGGTATATATACTTTTTTTAACTGACCATTTTGGGGATCCTCAAAGTGGGACACTGCACATACCAGTGGTGTGGCTTATTCGGACATAATATAGGGGCCTGGAAATTAACCTGTTTTATTGAGAGGGTGTTGATTGGCCTAACAACCACACTAGACAATTTTGGGCTTTGGCTGATCTAAAGGCTATCACATCACATTTTCAGAAAATAAGCTAATATATTCTCCTACCTTTGGGTCCCTGTATAGCAGTTCAGCGTGGCATACGTCTCCACCATTTTCCTGATCTACTAATGATAGCTTGGCTCATGCAGTGAATATCTAACCTGCTGCTTGTCAGCCACACTCTGCACTGCGGCAAGTTGCCATCCCAGCATGCTTTCAAGCCGCTCTGAGCCACTCCCACCCACCCTGTCTGCCAATAGATTTTTGTCAATATTATCCTAGGCTATTCCTGCCTAGCAACTATTGACATCAGATTTTCACAAATTGTTTGTGGATGAGGACTGTCCCATCAATTCTGGGACATCTGGTCAGTTTATAATATACATCTACTCAGTGAGGTAGCAAGGTGAAATAACTATAAATGTTAAAAATATGCAGTGAATCTTTTGCTTTTGGAATCCAAAGAGACTGCCCTTGGGGTTAAGTAGGAATTTTTAGACCATTATTGCCAGTAGGGCTATTCTTTTCTTTTTCACAGAATAATAACACCATGGGTCTATAGGTTAAACATGTTAAACAATTCCTTAACAGTAACTGTAACTACATATAGCTATGTATATACTCATAGTTAATATAACATATACTTTCTACTTGCTATAGAGCTATATTAAAGTGCGTTTTGCTGACGGCCATTCTGTGTTTCGAAATTGTTGAAATAGTTGTAAAGTGAAATAACAGCTGAGAGCTTTGCCTGGAGAAATAGGTTAGGTTGATGAGATCTGAATATAGCATGTAGACTATATTTATGAATGTGCCAGGGGAAAGCTCAAGGGTTTACATTCGTTCAAATACAAAGTCACAATTGATTTTTTCAGGAAATATGTTCCTGGGAGGATTTTTAAGAAGGTGCTACAATCACATTGCATAGAAAAAATTGGAGTCAAGTTGACAGGTTTGATTTCTTATAAAAAATGGGAACATGTTCTGTAATTGCACCTTCACATCCCATCTGTAGAGCAGTAAGCACCTGTCACGGTTTTGGCGTCTCCACATGTTGGTTAATCACCTTCCCAGTGTGCTCTGGCTGTCGGTATTGCTGCACATCCCTTTTTATGGCTATGTATTACTAGATATTGCAGGTCAGTATCCCCACAGGTATTGCTGGGGTTAAGGTTGTGGGCTAAATCTGACCTTCCATTTCTGATTTTCTGATGGCCACATAAAACTAGGCCTCTCCCAACATGCATTGCTCGTGATAGCGTTCCTTGGGTTTACTCCTATGTAAATATAGCTTGAGCATCCCTTGCCTGCTTCCTGAACCCACGCCTGCCTAACTCCAAGTTTGCCTGACCTTCTGGATACCCCAAAACTACTGTTCTGCCTTACCCCTGTGTTGTGGAGGACTGATACCCCATGAGTTACCCCGGTTAGTTTGGCTCTCCATTCCGCTTTTGTTCCTGGCTCATCCGTCTTCACCCCATCAGTCAGCATCCTTTGCGCTTGTAAGTCCTGGGGGCAACCGTGGCGGCAGAGATTGGGGGTTCCTGACTGACCTGAAGGCAGGTGTCCCACAGGGCATTACAGCACCACTTTTTCCTCACATTGACATTTTTTCCTACATCCTCCTTACAAAAGGTATACTGACACAGAAGGTACAGTATATGTAATGGAGATTGTAAGATTCTGTCTATGATTTCCATATGCCAAAAGAAATCACCACCTCTTGGTTTTGCAGGTGTGGACCACCTTTTCCACCACTGACTATCTAAGGGACCTGGAATCAAAGCAATATTACCTTTTTATGAAGGTAATGCTCTTGCAATTGGCATTTTATGGACCTCATTTAGCAGAGCCAAGTCAAAATGGACTTTTAGTTCAGTTAGTAGGATTCCTAGGAGGCATCATGAATTGCTACATATTCCCCTGTGTGAGCTGCACACTGTCCTATACTTTAAATGCAGAAAGGTCCCAGATAAAATAATTAAAGGCCATTTGAAAGTAATAAGTCTTATTTATCCAGTGTAGCAGATGGCAGGTTAAAGTTAAAATTGCATAAAAAAGACTGTAAACCCACATAAAAAAAGAGCCACTTAGAAACTTTCCGATTTCCACGAAAGGAGCTCCCAGCATCCTCACAGGATGGGACTCTATACGCTCCCTCAATTCATTGCAATGAAGTGCCAAGGAGAGTGCCAAGGCAGTGATTAGAGGGGTGTGTGCACACGCACTGTGACTGGCACAGAGGAGAGGGCTCACGTCAGCTGTGGCCCAAGGAATTCAGTGAGCAGCCAGGAGCTGCTGTAGGGGACAGAAGCTAAGAGAAGCTTAGCACCTTTTTGTTTTTTTATTTTATTTAATTACAGTCACTTTAGGGGTTATGGATAGAAGGTACAGGTTTTGGTGCCATCAGTTGCTGGCTTGTTCAATGCCATCTTGTTCCATAGAACTACAACTGTAATCTTTTGATGTGGGAACACAGACACTAATGGAGATAAAGTTCCTAGGAGGTACTCTGTAAAGTTTTATAGCTCCCTTTGTGCATATAAAAAGGGAGCACCTGGTCTCACCATCTTATTGCAATCTTACAATGCCACACATAGTCCAAGGGAAGGCAGCTGCATTCTTCTGGATTTCATCGGTCAGTATAACTGGGATTAACTGTGCATGTGACAATAAAACTCTTGAATGTTCTGATGTGAGAGTGTCAGAGCTTTGCTCTGAAAGCCAGTTTTTCATCAACACAGATCATTTGATTTCCTATTTTACGTTTTGGTGTTTGTTGTTCAGCTCTTAAAGTTGGTACAGACAAATTTGTTTAATGTCAAGTTGTAGGCTACATTCACACTAAGCAGTTGCAGATGCGGTTGCAGATCAGACACATTTTGTGTTTTGCAGTTGAACTGCGTTCTTTTTGCAGTTTGCTGTTCTATAGAATAGACACAAATTCCATCTGCATATGCAGTCTAGTTGGAATGCAGCAAGCATGACTTTTTTGGCTACGTTCCAACCGCACTGTATCAAATCGGAGAGGTGTGAAAGGAGCCATAGAGGATACTTTACATTACTTTTTCTGCAAAACGCAGAAACGCAAGCACATTCGGTGTGACAGGTGTGAACGAAACCTTAGCAGTTGATCACACCTGCTGACCTTTGTTGCGACTGATTTAAAATGTCTCCATCAGTGCCTGTATCTCCAAAATAAACTGAAAGATAAAATTTTCTTGCAAAAATTTCTCTCTCAATCTCCATTTTGGGGCTCATCAACTGCTCAATGCAGTCTGATTTGAACCCTATACTTTACTAACTAAGCTTGCTCAAGCCAGGGCAGACTTTGAATGCAATAACTTTGATCCAAGCTTCCCCCATAGGATCTCTCTCTCTTTCTTTTTACTCGAGCTCTGTGGCAGCAGCTACACAACTTTCTCTCTTCTCTCTCTCCCTGTCTTTTTACTCTAGCTCTGTGTCAGCAGCGACACGACCCTCTTTCGACACATATTCCTCTCCCAAGCTATTGCTACTGCTGCCGCTCTCCACAGGCACAATGTTATTTATCAACTCTCCCCAAATTTAGTGACTACTGCTTGTCTCCACAGGCACAATGTGCTCTCCACAGGCGAACAATCCTCTCTCAGCATGGACTCGAACTCCACTCACATAAAATCCACCTGCTAACTCGGCACCTCCCACAGCTTTGCTCCCCTTTGCTCAAGTAAGCATTGCCACACATCTCAGCATGCAGCAGTGGGGAGACATTCTCCTCTAGACTCCACTTGGTTTGCTCCTGGGTGACAGGACCCGTCACCCAACCGACTTTGACATCGCTCTACAACGCCACAATATACACTTATTTTTTTAAATACACATTTACTGTTCAGTCCACCATTTACATACAAGTACCATTTTCAATCTACACTTGGCTCAAAAATTTGCGATAGTGCTCTTTTAATAAAGTGTCACAATTTAGAGAGATTTGCTCTGTATTCTAGAATCCTGGAGGGGTGGGGGATTGGGATCTGAGTTCTTTAATTCCCTATATTCTTCTTAGTACAATTTAATGACTGATATCTAGATATATTTGTTTGTTTCACGATTAATACTGTCCTAATCTATTGCAAAAATATTATTTATATCGTATTTAGGTGATTATCATTCAGAAAATTTCTGTTTTTTTCTGTTACCTTTTCTGCATATTCTAATGTTATATTCAGAATTCTGTTTTGCTTTATTGAAAATTTAATCAAATTATTGAAATATAAAAAACACACATTTGCTAACATAAGAAGAACAAAACCTGGTATTTTGGCTATCCCGGGTTTTGTTCTATGCCTTGGGGGCATCCCAATCTGGGACGTCCTGCTGTGTGAAACCCCACAGATTTTCCTGTACAATTCAGCTCTTTCCATGATGCATGCGCAGACTCTGGTCAAATCAGAGCTGTTTGCTGTGACTGTCATTCGGCAAACAGCACCCCCAGTAGTGCATGGGTGGGGCAGGAGCAGCCTGAGGATGCAGAGGATGCGGCCGCTCCCGCTCCCCATTGTAAACAATCACAGCCAGTTGCAGAATAACAAAAGCACGGCTGATTTGGTTGGCCATCCTGGGTTTTGTTCCCCATTAAAGAAATTCTGGTTAAGCTCAGCACCATGAGGACATTATTTTGACACACACAAACATACGTTTGAAAATTGTGTGGACTTATTCTTTAAAGCTAGCTTGCTAATATAAGGGAAAAAAATCACTAGAAAAGCTCAGCACCTTGAGGACATCCTTTTGGCAGAAAAAAAAAAAAAGTTTAAAAAATGTGAGCATTCCCTTTAACTTCCATCAGTATCTTTATCCACAATACACACTCAAATAAAGCAAAAAAAAAAATCTCTTAAACCGGATCAACACCCGTTACTTTAACGGGTGTTGGCCCCTCTCTCTGCAGATAGCAAGAAGCTCGCACCAAACTGCACAGGGCGTGCAGAATACTCACCTTCATTACGAGCCAGCGCCGGGAAAGGAGTCCCGTGATTGGCCGCCGGGTGGTCACGGGGAACGTAATCGCGTCCTCTGTGCCGGCCGCTGGCAGGACCTGCCCGAATGACCGCCCAGAATTCCCAGAGCTTCTTGCTATCTGCAAAGAGAGAGACCAACATGCGTTAAAGTAATAATGGGTGTTGACTATCCTGGGTTCTGGTCCACTTCCCCGGGGCACCCCGATCGCTCCTACAGCGCATGTGTGGCCGCTCATCCAATCAGCGCACTTGGAGCCGCTGAGCTATGTGCTTCAAAGTGATGTCTTAGCGCCGTTGGACCGGGATTCAAGTAAGGTTTGCGGGCACCCTGAGGGGTTTCACACAGCGAGGCATCCCAATTTTGGATGCCCCGTGGGGAGGGATTGGATCGGCCCAGGAATCTTATAGATTCCCGGGCCGATCCTGCAGGGTGTTGGTCCACTTTAAGGATGCCACAAAATATTAATAAATGTCAAATCTAATTTATCTATATTAAATTATTCTAAAACCATACAATCCAAGCTAAAAATAAGGATTTGTATTCTTTGTAACTTGGTGTGTTGGGGCATATCCATTTTGATTGCTTTAATACATGATGTATGCTTAGATATCCATGCATGAAATTGCAGAGAATGAAATAGAAAAAATATATACTTGTCTCTGTGTGCAGTACGTCATCATATCTGATTATGCCAAGGAAATGGAGGTAATCCAATTTTTACATGAATGCTTTCACAAAAGAACACCGCTAACAGTGGAGGTGGTAGACCTCATTTTTTGTAATAGGCACTGTAGTCACATACAGAATACCAAAATGATCTCACACAGGTTTGACAGGCAAATGATCAGGTTTAAATGTTCCTTTCATTGTCACACACTGTAATATCTGTACATTATTGCTTTGTTTGTCTGAGGAAACAATTTTCCAGTCACAACCCAGAAAGAAATTATGTACACCGTCTGTTGGCAAGAAGACAAAAGCAATTACAAGAATGGCAACACATACTTGATAGATCAAAAAGTAATGCAGAATTATTGATGGCATGCCAGGCATGCAAGTGAAGGTGTATGGCTGCCAGTTATGGGAACAGGCAGGAGCTCCCTTTCCTGTAGGACATCTGTGACATTTTACAGCAGCAAAAACATTTCAGCAATGTGGTGCGATGGTTAGCAAGAAGCAGATGGTGTTCCTCCACCTGCTGCATAAGGCCCAGGGAAAGGAGCGCAAGTCCTAGAAACCACTGTACAGGGCTAAAAATTACAGAAGGGCAAACAAGTAACACACTTATAAAACACAAAGTATTATGGGTCAGAAGTGACAGAAATGCAACAAAAAGCAATGCAAGATTTTATTAGGGTAGAGGACCCTGACCTTGCAAGCGTATCCAGTAATAAAAATGATAATCTAGATCAGGTGTTCCCAACTGGTACTTGAGATCATTTAGGGTCGGATTCAGAGAGGTTGCAGACTGACCTGCTCCCGAATCTCATCATCACCTATACTTTACATAAAGTGGAACAAAACCCCCAGATTTTGAATATACCCAAAATTGACCATACCCAAATTGGAATGGCCCACTGTGCGAAACCCCCAAGAACGCCCCTACAAACTCACCTTTCCACGGGCCTGCAGCGCATGTGCGGGTTCACATTCAATCAGTTTACTGTACCTATGTAAGGCTCGGCAAACAGCAGATCGGGAGCACATTGGGTGCATCCCCATCAGCACGAGTGCTGGGGGATGCAGGGATGCAACCGCCAGATGCGCCAGGAAGCAGGTGCATTTTGTTGCATCCCTGGGGGTTTCACACAGTGTGTATTCCAATCTGAGATGCCCTTGGGGAAGGTCAGGGTGGGGTCCTGGAATCTTTTAGAATCCAGCCCTGGGTTTTCTACCGCTTTAATACGGATTTGCTCAGTAAGTACAAAACAGCTCCAAATGGTGATGCAAACTTTGTGCAGTTTACAGTTTAAAGTAGACCAAAGATGACAAAATGATCTGATAAGGGCAACCCTTATAATCCCCCCCCCCCCCCCCCACGGGTGCCGTTCTCATTACCTGTAAAGGAAAAACAGTTTACCTTGGAAAATAATGAATACTGAGAGTTCCTGGCTACAGTGGAACTCTCGCACACGTGCAGCAATGTAATAAAGCGAGGGGACAGCGCTCTTTCCTGCCCCTGCTGCTCTATGCTTCTCGCACTATCGCCCACTGTCTGGTTTCACGCACGTGCACTGGTTATAATGCAAATACAATAAGGGTTAGATGTCCCGTATGTAAAGTTTCCGCTTACCCTCCCGGGGCGCTGACAAATATACAAAACAACAACTCGAAATGCAGCTCAGTTCATCTCACAATTCCAGTGCCAGGCCCCACCATTCTGTGTCCTGCCTCATGGAGCGTGTTTCTCATTCTATGCATGGCCCCGTCTGCCCATTCGCTTGAATAGGCAGTAAGCAGGATGGTAGCGCCCAGTGCTGTATCGCCTGGCGATCTGTGCTGCATTTCATGGAAAGGTAAGTTGTTTTTTTTCATTACTCCCCCTGCCTCAGCACCACCTCACAAACTTCTCTCCTTACAGTCACTGGGGGAAAATCCACAGCATCCACTTGTTTTGCCTGCCCTCCCCCCCTCCAAATTTTACCCTGCTGAGCACCACCTTTATGTGGGCCCAACATAAATCAAAACATGCTCTGCACCTTGGACACATTTAGACACAGATCAGTTTCTAATATGTATGTATTTGAATGAAACCACGGCTAAGTGTATCTAAATGTAACAAGTTTCCCCTGCAGTAGAAGTAACATATGTATCAGCAGAGAAAGTATCATTGCTGAAAATAAATTACAACCCATTGCCAGAGAAGTTGGCAAACAAAACTTGTCCTTTAATCTGGCCCTGGTGAATAAAGTGTGATGCATAATCACTGTAGCTTTACAGAGAAAACAGAACAGGGCTTCCAGCAGATGAAAACAACGTGAGCCCGAACTGGGTGAGTATATTTTTATATAGATATGAGAATTTGAGTTACTGGGGCTGAGGAATGGGAGGGGGGATTTTTTTATTCACTGAGTAGAGGAACCGTTTGAAACAAGAAGCATGTGTATTAACAGAAATGGAAAATTATCTGCTAGGGCCTTGAAACATCAGAACCTGTTACCAAGAGACAGAATTCAATTAGAATAAAATGATGTCTCTGTGGTTTATAAAAGATATATTAAAAGGAATTCTATTTCAACTTGTGTTGCATGGCGTGCTATGTGAGTGGTCATCCGGAATAAATAGAATCCAACGTCATTGTCACTTTGGTTATTCCGTCACTTTTTCAGTGATAAATCTGACAGCGATGCAGGCCCCACAGTGACGTCTGAGCAGACACTTTATTCACAGGAGTCCATTTACTATGCAGCATGGCTAGATGAAATGTTCTCTTCCTGTCTGGGCCTGAGCCCAAAAGCAAATGTGAAAATAGATGTATCTGTTATTCATCTTTAGAACTGCAAAGTATAACGGGCGGAAGAACTGCAGTGCTACACTACAAAATGGTTGACTGTTGACAGCTGATGACAGCTAGAGCTATTAATGGACATGACATTGCACCTCCCCCAACAAACAGCTTTATCTCCATTGAACTAAACCAAATTCTGTAAATGCTACCACCCCAACTGACCCCACCTTAAAGAACAGTCTCCTAGGGGCATTGGAAGGGAAGCAGGGACGTAATTATAAGGGGTGCAACTGTATAGGAGCCAAGTATCATCATTTAGAGAAAGCACCATTTATTTCTGCCCCTGGCTGCCCCAGCTCCCCATCCCACCCCTTGCTGCCCCAGCTCCCCATCCCACCTCTAACTGCCCCAGCTCCCCATCCCACCTCTAACTGCCCCAGCTCCCCATCCCACCCCTTGCTGCCCCAGCTCCCCATCCCGCCTCTGGCTGCCCCAGCTCCCCATCCCACCTCTGGCTGCCCCAGCTTCCCACCTCACCCCTTGCTGCTCCAGCTCCACATTCCAAGCCTGGCTGCCCCAGTTCCCTGTCCCACCTCTGGCTGCCCCAGCGCCCCATCCCACCCCTTGCTGCCCCAGCTCTCCATCCCACTCCTTGCTGCCACAGCTCCTTACCCCACCCCTTGCTGCCCCAGCTCCCCATCCCACCCCTGGCTGCCCCAGCTCTACATTCCACGCCTGGCTGCCCCAGCTTCCCATCCCACCCCTTGCTGCCCCAGCTCCCCATCCCACCTCTGGCTGCCCCAGCTCCCCATCCCACCTCTGGCTGCCCCAGCTCCCCATCTCACCCCTGGCTGCCCCAGCTCCACATTCCAAGCCTGGCTGCCTCAGTTCCCTGTCCCACCTCTTGCTGCCCCAGCTTCCCATCCCACGCCTTGCTGCCCCAGCTCCCCATCCCACCTCTGGCAGTCCCAGCTCCCCATTCCACCCCTGGCTGCCCCAGCTCCACATTCCAAGCCTGGCTGCCCCAGTTCCCTGTCCCACCTCTGGCTGCCCCAGCGCCCCATCCCACCCCTTGCTGCCCCAGCTCTCCATCCCACCCCTGGCAGTCCCAGCTCCCCATTCCACCCCTGGCTGCCCCAGCTCCCCATCCCACCCCTTGCTGCCCCAGCTCCCCATTCCATCCCTGGCTGCCCCAGCTCTGCATTCCAAGCCTGGCTGCCCCAGTTCCCTATCTCACCTCTGGTTGCCCCAGATTCCCATTCCACCCTAGCCACCTCAGCTCCCCTTCTCACCCCTTGCTACACCTGCTCCCCTTCTCGTCCCTAGCTGCCCCAGCGCCCCATCCCACCTCTTGCTGCCCCAGCTCTCCATCCCACCTCTTGCTGCCCCAGCTCTCCATCCCACCCCTGGCAGTCCCAGCTCCCCATTCCACCCCTGGCTGCCCCAGCTCCCCATTCCACCCCTGGCTGCCCCAGCTCCCCATCCCACCCCTGGCTGCCCCAGCTCCCCATCCCACCTCTGGCAGTCCCAGCTCCCCATTCCACCCCTGGCTGCCCCAGCTCCACATTCCAAGCCTGGCTGCCCCAGTTCCCTGTCCCACCTCTGGCTGCCCCAGCGCCCCATCCCACCCCTTGCTGCCCCAGCTCTCCATCCCACCCCTGGCAGTCCCAGCTCCCCATTCCACCCCTGGCTGCCCCAGCTCCCCATCCCACCCCTGGCTGCCCCAGCTCCCCACCCCTTGCTGCCCCAGCTCCCCATTCCATCCCTGGCTGCCCCAGCTCTGCATTCCAAGCCTGGCTGCCCCAGTTCCCTATCTCACCTCTGGTTGCCCCAGATTCCCATTCCACCCTAGCCACCTCAGCTCCCCTTCTCACCCCTTGCTACACCTGCTCCCCTTCTCGTCCCTAGCTGCCCCAGCGCCCCATCCCACCTCTTGCTGCCCCAGCTCTCCATCCCACCTCTTGCTGCCCCAGCTCTCCATCCCACCCCTGGCAGTCCCAGCTCCCCATTCCACCCCTGGCTGCCCCAGCTCCCCATTCCACCCCTGGCTGCCCCAGCTCCCCATCCCACCCCTTGCTGCCCCAGCTCCCCATTCCATCCCTGGCTGCCCCAGCTCTCCATCCCACCCCTGGCAGTCCCAGCTCCCCATTCCACCCCTGGCTGCCCCAGCTCCCCATCCCACCCCTTGCTGCCCCAGCTCCCCATTCCATCCCTGGCTGTCCCAGCTCTGCATTCCAAGCCTGGCTGCCCCAGTTCCCTATCTCACCTCTGGTTGCCCCAGATTCCCATTCCACCCTAGCCACCTCAGCTCCCCTTCTCACCCCTTGCTACACCTGCTCCCCTTCTCGTCCCTAGCTGCCCCAGCGCCCCATCCCACCTCTTGCTGCCCCAGCTCTCCATCCCACCTCTTGCTGCCCCAGCTCTCCATCCCACCCCTGGCAGTCCCAGCTCCCCATTCCACCCCTGGCTGCCCCAGCTCCCCATTCCATCCCTGGCTGCCCCAGCTCCCCATCCCACCCCTTGCTGCCCCAGCTCCCCATTCCATCCCTGGCTGCCCCAGCTCTGCATTCCAAGCCTGGCTGCCCCAGTTCCCTATCTCACCTCTGGTTGCCCCAGATTCCCATTCCACCCTAGCCACCTCAGCTCCCCTTCTCACCCCTTGCTACACCAGCTCCCCTTCTCATCCCTAGCTGCCCCAGCTCCCATCCCACCCCTAGCTGCACCAGGGATCTCCCCTCCCTCTATGAGAGTGGAAAGCGTTGCGGTGAATGCCCTCCACATGCTGACACCAGGGATTGCAGGACGCGCCGCCACAAGCATAAGTGCTCTGCAATCAGACTGGTGTGAAGCCAGCCTAGAGTTTACATATGTATTTATACATTAATCCTCTTCCCCCCTGGGAAATGTAAAACATTCTCCCTCCCTGGAAAATGTAACAAGCAGCAGCAAATGTTACATTGCACAAGTTTGAATTTTTACATATGCTTCTTGAGAGAAAGAGAAGAGAAATTTATACATTCAAGGAGTAGCCCTACTCACTGAGTACCTGAGAATATGGGTTAGAGCATATTTAAACTAGAATAACACCCATTTTTCACAAAATGGGTGTTGTTCTGGGTGCAGGGAGGCATCCGGATTGCTGATGCCTCCATGTGTATTAACAGGCTGGCAGCAACCACATGATTTCGCTCATTTAACTCCATTAATGCGCAGGGGAACATCAACTAGCGGGATGCCTTCCTGCGCCTGGAGCAACATAACGCCATGCCTAAATGCATGGAGCAGGGGTTCTACACACAGGAGAATACCCTCTTAAACTGACTAAAACCCAGGTGAGTGAAAGACCAGGGTTTTCATTTACTTTAAAGTGGACCAATACCCAGGATTTTGATTATCCTGAGTTCTGATCCCCCTGATTGGGGGTGTCCAGCTGCATGAAACCCCCCCATCGACAAAGGCAACTCACCTCATCCCGGTCCTACGGCGTATGCGCGGCCGCTCATCCAATCAGCACGCTCAGAGCCTCTGATGTCCCTTCATCTAAGGACAGAGGCTCTGAGCACGCTGGCGGCCACATCCTTCGCTACCCTCTAACAGAGAGTGTGCCCGCACCAGCCATTCACAAATGCCTGGCGCCGGCACGCATCCTGCAAGAAGGATAGCGGGAATGCGCCCGTGGCTCGCACATGCGCTGTTCGACCAGGGAAAAAAGGTAAGTGTATGGGCAACCTGGGGGGTTTCACACAGCGGGGCATTCTGATTATGGATGCCCCGGGGGGAGGAATCAATCAGCCCCGGAATGATATAGCCGATCGCCGTGGGTTTTGGTCCACTTTAAAGTAATCCATCCCCTTCCCTTAAAAGAAACTGAATGCAAGTAAGTAAATTAATAAACTAACTGCATATTACAATTTTTAACCAAGCCCATTTTCTTTCATCATACATCATATAGGAGGTTAATGATTACAAATTAAAACCTGTGCTGTTAGCCAGTACATAGCCCAAAAAATGTATCTCAGTTTAACTTCAGTATTTCTTTAAAGTGGACCAAAACCCACGCCGATTGGCCCAGGAATCTATAAGATTCCCAGGCAAATGTATTCCCTCCTCCCTGGGCATCCAAAATCGTAATGCCCCACTGTGTGAAACCCCCCAGATCGCTCCAAACACTTACCTTGCCTCCCGGTCCAACAGCGCATGCGCAAGCCGTAGCCCCATCCCCGCTCTCCCTCTAGCATGGCGCGTGCCGGTGCCAGGCATTTGTTAATGGCCGGCAAGGGCATGCTCCCTGTTAGAGGGAAGCGGTGGATGCGGCCGCCAACGCGATCAGAGCTGCTGGCCTTAGACAAAGGCCTAGACGAAGTGACATCAGCAGCTCGATCGTGCTGAATGGATGAGCAGCCGCACATGCCCGTAGGACCAGGAAGAGGTTAGTTAACTAGCGATCTGGGGAGGGGGGGTTCACACAGCAGGGCCAGGGGAAAGGACCAAAACCCAGGATAATCAAAATCCTGCGTTTTGGTCCACTTTAACAGTTTACTCAAGCTTTTACGTCCATTTATGGCACAACAATACTGCATGTGAAAAACACTGCCTTGAACTGGGAGAGAAATAAAATGTTCTCTACTGACACAGGTTTATGTAAAAAAAAGCCAAACCAGTGTGTCTCTAGTGACATCTAGTGTTCACTTTAAAAAAAAACACCTCTTGCAACATGATTCAGCCTGGGGCTCATTCCTATTTGAATGCTGCAGTATAAAATACAAGTGTAAGGAACCAAGGTCAAGTATGCCACCAAACCCGCAGTGCATGTTTCATTTTAATTCAATAAAAGCACTAACTACTTAACTAAGACCAAGGGAGATGCTAAATGGCCAGGGAAAATTTTGCCCAGATGCCCAGAGTAAAGCATATAAACCACAATGTGTCTGAAATCAATTTAAAGGACAACTGACTGCAAATAAAAATGCCTTAACTTAAAGCGGACCTTCACCCTGAATAAGCGTCTATCTTATATGTTTCCCACATCCTGTACATACAGATTGCTCACATTAAAAACCATCCTACCTGAATCTACTGCATGTTATGAGCCTTTAAACATCCAAGATGGCGGCTCATGGAACATCAGGCAGCCTGCAAACAGGAAGTGCCTTCTAACTGTGCTGCTCTGCATTAGGGGATTGCTGACCTTTTCCTGACCCCAGCTCTGCTCTGTCTAAGCAAAGCACAGTCCAATGCACCTCCTGGGGTATATACCTGGTTCTCAAATCACCCGGCACCCCTGACAGCCCTAGAAGAGCACCAGATCTGTTCCGAAGGGAAAAAGGGCTCCTGGGCTACAAGTACTACAAGTGCCTATGTCTGGTGCTTTAGGCTAGTAGCGTCAGGGGGCTACACCTCGCACAATTTTGCTTATTGACTTTATGGTGTTTAGGTTTATAAGAACTCGACTAGCCTGACAGTATGCTGTGGTTTTGTATCCAGCTCACCAGTGCCCCTAAAACATAACCTTTACTATTTAAGTTAAAAACGTACATGAAAATGCTTCACACATCTTTTCACTGGGCATGTATGTTTTTAACTTTTAAATAGTAAAAGTTATGTTTTAGGGGCACTGGTGAGCTGGATACAAAACCACAGCATACATCTTGGATCTGCAGATATCCTTCCTTGCTCCCAGGGGTCCTGTTATGGGAATTTTTTAGAGCTGTTATATATTTTTGAAGCACATTCAGCCAAACAGCCTCCGTACCAAATAGGGTTGTTTGGTTGATCACTTATAACTTATTACTACTCATCATGAATGAAGCATATCAGAAGATTCAGTATCCTAATGGCACAAGATAGACACTGCGTGCTTCAACAAAGTATGTACCGTATGTTCATACTGAATATGGCCTTCTCCTGGAAGGTGGGGGAGGTCTTAGCCACCAGAGGTGGGCCTTTTCCAGGAAGTGTCAGGGCATAAACCTCCCTGTTGGAGATACAACAGACTTCCAGCTTAGTCTATTGCTGGAGTGACTTTTGCTAGATTTACTGCAGTTTACAGCTATGACAAGTTATGACACTAGATGGTGCTGTGACCAATGCTTAAAGCAGACCAACAGTCAAAAATGACTTAAATCAGAGCAACACAACTAAAAGTGCTCATATGCATTCCTCCCCGGGCCAATTTAGATTGCTGCACATAAAAATTAATTTACCATTTTCTAACTCATGCTGTGGTAAATTTAAAAAACAAGATGTCAGTTCATAGATTTGCAGGCCACCTGCAAACAGGAAGTGCTGATGGGCTTCCTGTTACTGTGCATTGTCAGTTATGTCAGTTGGAAGAGGAATCTCCAAATCTACCTTCCCTTTCCAACTGTTTCAGGATATTGGTCCAGTTTAACTGTAGTTACTCCATGCATTTCTGTTGATGCCTTGTTGCTCTATGATGTTTTATGCACCATGTAAGAGGATATTCTCTTACTGCATTCATGTTCCAGTAAAGCCAGTTGCTGTTATACCTCTTGTGTCTATCTGGATTATGACTCAGCTGCACGTAGCACTCACACCTTGCAACAGGGGACCAGGCAGAGCAAAGCCCAGAAGGGGAGATAGTGTGGCCAATATAGAGATCGACATAAAGAAGCTTTCCAGAGAAATCTCCTGTATACAAATAAGACTGCTCTTATATATAAAGAGGGAGAATGGACAGCAGCTCAGAGCTTAAAATCTAAGTGGCCAAGCTGAACAATGACAGTTATCAACTATGGAAGTTTAATGTGGAAATGCTATTATCCAGAGATGACTTGTGGGAGGTTATCACTACAGAGAGGCCACAGGATAATAATCAGGACTGGGACAGGAAAAACAGACAGGCACGGGCCACCATAAGATTACTACTAGGAGATGATCAGTGTATTCACAGACGCAGTGAGAATACAGTGAAAGGCATGTGGGATGTACTGAAATGACTGCATGAGAGATCAAGTTTAAACAGCAAGTTGTTTCTGCTGAGGAAACTTTACAAAATGAGGCTTAGCAGAAAGCAGGACATACAAGACCACTTAAATGCCATGCTGGAAGTGATTGCAGAATTCAGATCAGTCGACCCAATAGATGGTGCCATGACCAATGCTTAAATGTAATTTCTCTATGCATTTTTGCTGATGTGTTGTATTTCCTGTACCTTCAGTTGCTCTTTTTCCTGTCTGTTTTATGCACCATGCAAGGTGACATTCTCTTACTGCATTCATGTTCCAGTAAAGCCATGTCCTGTTGTACCACTAATGTCTACCTGGATTATGACTCAGCTGCACCCAGAGCTCAAACTCTGAAACACTTCCTTGAGTACATTTCTCACATCGGTGTACTGCTTTCTTCTTTTTCTCTCATCCCTTGCTCCTCCTACTAAGACTCAGATCTGACTGTGCCACTCAGCTCTGGCTTCTCCCCTCTTTAAAGCTGCCTGACTCTAGTAGTAGCTCCACCCTCACTCTCTCTTTCTCTGTCTTTGCCATAATGGATCCTGGGCCGCCCATGATGCCTGACACTGCAGGGTCCCCAGCAGCAGAGGCTATGGCACCCCAGGATCTAAGGGGGTATACCCCAGCAACAGATTGCAGTAGGGCCTGGTATGTTAATCTTGCATTTAACCTTTTATGGAACCTAATGACTGACTAAAGCTGGATTTTATTGGATGCTGGCACTTCAATCCTTTTGACTCCAGGGTTCAGGGGGCGGGCTGGCCATAGGGCATACCGGGCAGAATCCCGGTAGGCCGGCAGCAGAGAAGGCTGCAAACTGTGTACTCAATATTTCACCTGTCAGCAAATGTTTAGATGTCCAGGGCCGAGCGGTTGCTTTTCAGGTTCCGGTATTTTTTTTTTCTTTTGCCCTCCTGCTTTGCTGGGCTGTTATAGTTCCTCCAAAAAAGCAAGCAGGCAGCGCAGGACAACCTAAAGATTTGCTCTCAGAGGAAGAAAGCCTAGCAGCCAATCGTCTGCCACGCAGCCCGAGGAGGGGGCGGGGCCAGGAGGAGACGTTGGAGGTGAGCAGTACTGGATGCATAGATGGCGGCAGCCCCGCCCCCCTCTCTCCCCAGCTCATCCTGCAGCAGCTCAGGCTTTCCTGTCCCCTCCTCTGCGCAGCACAATACTGACAGCTGGAATCCAGACATCACCAGCATTAACAGGTACAATGTACACAGCCCCATTTATCTACACCCCCCCCCCTTGCCTGACACATGGCTCAATTCACATGTAACCCCCAGTCTGACAAAAGGCCCCCATTCATCTCTGCTTCCCAATCTGATCCACACACACACACACACACACACACACACACACCATGTACTGATGGATGCTGCACATGGCTGTAATGAGGGATGCCCCCACTGTGTGTGAGCTGTACTGAGGGATGCCCCCACTGAATGTGATCTGTACTGAGGGATGCCCCCACTGTGTGAGCTGTACTGAGGGATGCCCCCACTGTATGTGATCTGTACTGAGGGATGCCCCCACTGTGTGAGCTGTACTGAGGGATGCCCCCACTGTGTGTGATCTGTACTGAGGGATGCCCCCCCACTGTGTGTGAGCTGTACTGAGGGATGCCCCCACTGTGTTTGATCTGTACTGAGGGATGCCCCCACTGTGTGTGATCTGTACTGAGGGATGCCCCCACTGTGTGTGAGCTGTGTTGAGGGATTCCCCCACTGTGTGTGAGCTGTACTGAGGGAGGCCCCCACTGTGTGTGAGCTGTACTGAGGGATGCCCCCCACTATGTGTGATCTGTACTGAGGGATGCCCCCACTGTGTGTGAGCTGTACTGAGGGATGACCCCACTGTGTGTGAGCTGTACTGAGGGATGCCCCCACTGTGTGAGCTGTACTGAGGGAGGCCCCCACCCTGTGTGAGCTGTACTGATGGATGCCCCCACTGTGTGTGAGCTGTACTGAGGGATGCCCCCACTGTGTGAGCTGTACTGAGGGATGCCCCCACTGTGTGTGATCTGTACTGAGGGATGCCCCAACTGTGTGTGAGCTGTACTGAGGGATGCCCCAACTGTGTGTGATCTGTATTGAGGGATGCCCCAACTGTGTGTGAACTGTACTGAGGGATGCCCCCACTGTGTGGGAGCTGTACTGAGGGATGCCCCAACTGTGTGTGATCTGTACTGAGGGAGGCCCCCACTGTGTGTGATCTGTACTGAGGGATGCCCCCACTGTGTGTGAGCTGTACTGAGGGATGCCCCCACTGTGTGTGAGCTGTATTGATGGATGCCCCAACTGTGTGAGAGCTGTACTGAGGGATGCCCCCACTGTGTGAGCTGTACTGAGGGATGCCCCCACTGTGTGTGATCTGTATTGAGGGATGCCCCAACTGTGTGTGAGCTGTACTGAGGGATGCCCCCACTGTGTGTGATCTGTACTGAGGGATGCCCCCACTGTGTATGATCTGTACTGAGGGATGCCCCCACTGTGTGTGAGCTGTGTTGAGGGATTCCCCCACTGTGTGTGAGCTGTACTGAGGGAGGCCCCCACTGTGTGTGAGCTGTACTGAGGGATGCCCCCCACTATGTGTGATCTGTACTGAGGGATGCCCCCACTGTGTGTGAGCTGTACTGAGGGATGACCCCACTGTGTGTGAGCTGTACTGAGGGATGCCCCCACTGTGTGAGCTGTACTGAGGGATGCCCCCACTGTGTGTGATCTGTACTGAGGGATGCCCCAACTGTGTGTGAGCTGTACTGAGGGATGCCCCAACTGTGTGTGATCTGTACTGAGGGATGCCCCACTGTGTGGGAGCTGTACTGAGGGATGCCCCAACTGTGTGTGATCTGTACTGAGGGAGGCCCCCACTGTGTGTGATCTGTACTGAGGGATGCCCCCACTGTGTGTGAGCTGTACTGAGGGATGCCCCCACTGTGTGTGAGCTGTACTGAGGGATGCCCCCACTGTGTGTGAGCTGTATTGATGGATGCCCCAACTGTGTGAGAGCTGTACTGAGGGATGCCCCCACTGTGTGAGCTGTACTGAGGGATGCCCCCACTGTGTGTGGTCTGTATTGAGGGATGCCCCAATTGTGTGTGAGCTGTACTGAGGGATGCCCCCACTGTGTGTGATCTGTACTGAGGGAGGCCCCCACTGTGTGTGATCTGTACTGAGGGATGCCCCCACTGTGTGTGAGCTGTACTGAGGGATGCCCCCACTGTGTGAGCTGTACTGAGGGATGCCCCCACTGTGTGTGATCTGTACTGAGGGATGCCCCCACTGTGTGTGAGCTGTATTGATGGATGCCCCCACTGTGTGAGAGCTGTACTGAGGGATGCCCCCACTGTGTGTGAGCTGTATTGAGGGATGCCCCCACTGTGTGTGAGCTGTACTGAGGGATGCCCCCACTGTGTGTGAGCTGTACTGAGGGATGCCCCCACTGTGTGAGCTGTACTGAGGGAGGCCCCCACTGTGTGTGATCTGTACTGAGGGATGCCCCCACTGTGTGTGATCTGTACTGAGGGATGCCCCCTGTGTGTGTGAGCTGTACTGAGGGATGCCCCCACTGTGTGTGATCTGTACTGAGGGATGCCCCCACTGTGTGAGCTGTACTGAGGGATGCCCCCACTGTGTGTGATCTGTACTGAGGGATGCCCCAACTGTGTGTGAGCTTTACTGAGGGATGCCCCCACTGTGTGGGATCTGTACTGAGGGATGCCCCCACTGTGTAAGATCTGTACTGAGGGATGCCCCCACTGTGTGGGATCTTTACTGAGGGATGCCCCACTGTGTGTGATCTGTACTGTGGGATGCCCCCACTGTGTATGATCTGTACTGAGGGATTCCCCCACTGTGTGGGATCTTTACTGAGGGATGCCCCCACTGTGTGTGAGCTGTATTGAGGGATGCCCCCCCCCCACTGTGTGTGATCTGTACTGAGGGATGTCCCCACTGTGTATGATCTGTACTGAGGGATGCCCCCACTGTGTGGGATCTTTACTGAGGGATGCCCCCACTGTGTGTGAGCTGTATTGAGGGATGCCCCCACTGTGTGTGAGCTGTATTGAGGGATGCCCCCACTGTGTGTGAGCTGTATTGAGGGATGCCCCCACTGTGTGTGAGCTGTACTAAGGGATGCCCCCACTGTGTGTGAGCTGTATTGAGGGATGCCCCCACTGTGTGTGAGCTGTACTAAGGGATGCCCCCACTGTGTGTGAGCTGTATTGAGGGATGCCCCCACTGTGTGTGAGCTGTATTGAGGGATGCCCCCACTGTGTGTGAGCTGTATTGAGGGATGCCCCCACTGTGTGTGAGCTGTATTGAGGGATGCCCCCACTGTGTGTGATCTTTACTGAGGGAGGCCCCCACTGTGTGTGAGCTGTATTGAGGGGTGCCCCCACTGTGTGTGAGCTGTATTGAGGGATGCCCCCACTGTGTGTGAGCTGTATTGAGGGATGCCCCCACTGTCTGTGAGCTGTACTGAGGGAGGCCCCCACTGTGTGTGATCTGTACTGAGGGATGCCTCCACTGTGTGTGAGCTGTACTGAGGGATGCCCCCACTGTGTGAGATCTGTACTGAGGGATGCCCCCACTGTGTGAGCTGTACTGAGGGATGCCCCCACTGTGTGTGAGCTGTACTGAGGGATGCCTCCACTGTGTGTGAGCTGTACTGAGGGATGCCCCCACTGTGTGTGAGCTGTACTAAGGGATGCCCCCACTGTGTGGGATCTGTACTGAGGGATGCCCCCACTGTGTGAGCTGTACTGAGGGATGCCCCCACTGTGTGTGAGCTGTACTAAGGGATGCCCCCACTGTGTGAGCTGTACTGAGGGATGCCCCCACTGTGTGTGAGCTGTACTGAGGGATGACCCCACTGTGTGTGAGCTGTACTGAGGGATGCCCCCAATGTGTGTGAGCTGTACTGAGCGATGCCCCCACTGTGTGGGATCTGTACTGAGGGATTCCCCACTGTGTGTGAGCTGTACTAAGGGATGCCCCCCACTGTGTGTGATCTGTACTGAGGGATGCCCCCACTGTGTGGGATCTGTACTGAGGGATGCCCCCACTGTGTGTGATCTGTACTGAGGGATGCCCCCACTGTGTGTGATCTGTACTGAAGGATGCCCCCACTGTGTGTGAGCTGTGTTGAGGGATGCCCCACTGTGTGTGAGCTGTACTGAGGGATGCCTCCACTGTGTGTGAGCTGTACTGAGGGATGCCCCCACTGTGTGTGATTGGTACTGAGGGATGCCGCCACTGTGTGAGCTGTACTGAGGGATGCCCCCACTGTGTGTGTGATCTGTATTGAGGGATGACCCCACTGTGTGTGAGCTGTACTGAGGGATGCCCCCACTGTGTGTGAGCTGTACTGAGCGATGCCCCCACTGTGTGGGATCTGTACTGAGGGATTCCCCACTGTGTGTGAGCTGTACTAAGGGATGCCCCCCACTGTGTGTGATCTGTACTGAGGGATGCCCCCACTGTGTGGGATCTGTACTGAGGGATGCCCCCACTGTGTGTGATCTGTACTGAGGGATGCCCCCACTGTGTGTGATCTGTACTGAAGGATGCCCCCACTGTGTGTGAGCTGTACTGAGGGATGCCCCCACTGTGTGTGAGCTGTCTTGAGGGATGCCTCCACTGTGTGTGAGCTGTACTGAGGGATGACCCCACTGTGTGTGAGCTGTACTGAGGGATGCCCCCACTGTGTGTGATTGGTACTGAGGGATGCCGCCACTGTGTGAGCTGTACTGAGGGATGCCCCCACTGTGTGTGTGATCTGTATTGAGGGATGCCCCAACTGTGTGTGAGCTGTACTGAGGGATGCCCCCACTGTGTGTGATCTGTACTGAGGGATGCCCCCACTGTGTGTGTGATCTGTATTGAGGGATGCCCCAACTGTGTGTGATCTGTACTGAGGGATGCCCCCACTGTGTGTGATCTGTACTGAGGGAGGCCCCCACTGTGTGTGATCTGTACTAAGGGATGCCCCCACTGTGTGTGAGCTGTACTGAGGGATGCCCCCAATGTGTGGGAGCTGTACTGAGGGATGCCCCCACTGTGTGTGATCTGTACTGAGGGATGCCCCAACTGTGTGTGAGCTGTACTGAGCAATGCCCCAACTGTGTGTGATCTGTACTGAGGGATTCCCCCACTGTGTGTGAGCTGTACTGAGAGATGCCCCAACTGTGTGTGATCTGTACTGAGGGATGCCCCCACTGTGGGTGATCTGTACTGAGGGATGCCCCCACTGTGTGTGATCTGTACTGAGTGATGCCCCCACTGTGTGTGATCTGTACTGAGGGATGCCCCCACTGTGGGTGATCTGTACTGAGGGATGCCCCCACTGTGGGTGATCTGTACTGAGGGATGCCCCCACTGTGTGTGATCTGTACTGAGAGATGCCCCAACTGTGTGTGATCTGTACTGAGGGATGCCCCCACTGTGGGTGATCTGTACTGAGGGATGCCCCCACTGTGTGTGATCTGTACTGAGGGATGCCCCCACTGTCTGAGCTGTACTGAGGGATGCCCCCACTGTGTGAGCTGTACTGAGGGATGCCCCCACTGTGTGTGAGCTGTACTGAGGGATGCCCCCACTGTGTGTGAGCTGTACTGAGGGATGCCCCCACTGTGTGTGAGCTGTAATGAGGGATGCCCCCACTGTGTGTGAGCTGTACTGAGGGATGCCCCCACTGTGTGAGCTGTACTGAGGGAGGCCCCCACTGTGTGTGATCTCTACTGAGGGATGCCCCCACTGTGTGTGATCTGTACTGAGGGATGCCCCCTGTGTGTGTGAGCTGTACTGAGGGATGCCCCCACTGTATGTGATCTGTACTGAGGGATGCCCCCACTGTGTGAGCTGTACTGAGGGAGGCCCCCACTGTGTGTGAGCTGTAGTGAGGGATGCCCCCACTGTGTGTGATCTGTACTGAGGGATGCCCCAACTGTGTGGGATCTGTACTGAGGGATGCCCCCACTGTGTGTGATCTGTACAGAGGGATGCCCCCACTGTGTGTGATCTGTACTGAGGGATGCCCCCTGTGTGTGTGAGCTGTACTGAGGGATGCCCCCACTGTCTGTGAGCTGTACTGAGGTATGCCCCCACTGTGTGAGCTGTACTGAGGGAGGCCCCCACTGTGTGTGATCTGTACTGAGGGATGCCCCCACTGTGTGGGATCTGTACTGAGGGATGCCCCCACTGTGTGAGCTGTACTGAGGGATGCCCCCACTGTGTGTGAGCTGTACTGAGGGATGCCCCCACTGTGTGTGAGCTGTACTGAGGGATGCCCCCACTGTGTGTGAGCTGTACTAAGGGATGCCCCCACTGTGTGTGATCTGTACTGAGCGATGCCCCCACTGTGTGGGATCTGTACTGAGGGATGCCCCCACTGTGTGGGATCTGTACTGAGGGATGCCCCCTCTGTGTGGGATCTGTACTGAGGGATGCCCCCACTGTGTGTGATCTGTACTGAGGGATGCCCCCACTGTGTGTGATCTGTACTGAGGGATGCCCCTACTGTGTGTGATCTGTACTGAGGGATGCCCCCACTGTGTGTGATCTGTACTGAGGGATGCCCCTACTGTGTGTGATCTGTACTGAGGGATGCCCCTACTGTGTGTGATCTGTACTGAGGGATGCCCCCACTGTGTGTGAGCTGTGTTGAGGGATGCCCCCACTGTGTGTGAGCTGTACTGAGGGAGGCCCCCACTGTGTGTGAGCTGTACTGAGGGATGCCCCCCACTGTGTGTGATCTGTACTGAGGGATGCCGCCACTGTGTGAGCTGTACTGAGGGATGCCCCCACTGTGTGTGATCTGTATTGAGGGATGCCCCAACTGTGTCTGAGCTGTACTGAGGGATGCCCCCACTGTGTGTGATCTGTACTGATCGAGGCCCCAACTGTGTGTGATCTGTACTGAGGGATGCCCCCACTGTGTGATCTGTACTGAGGGATGCCCCCACTGTGTGTGATCTGTACTGAGGGATGCCCCAACTGTGTTTGAGCTGTACTGAGGGATGCCCCCACTGTGTGTGATCTGTACTGAGGGATGCCCCCACTGTGTGGGAGCTGTACTGAGGGATGCCCCAACTGTGTGTGAGCTGTACTGAGGGATGCCCCCACTGTGTGATCTGTACTGAGGGATGCCCCCACTGTGTGTGATCTGTACTGAGGGATGCCCCAACTGTGTTTGAGCTGTACTGAGGGATGCCCCCACTGTGTGTGATCTGTACTGAGGGATGCCCCCACTGTGTGGGAGCTGTACTGAGGGATGCCCCAACTGTGTGTGATCTGTACTGAGGGATGCCCCCACTGTGTGAGCTGTACTGAGGGATGCCCCCACTGTGTGTGATCTGTACTGAGGGATGCCCCCACTGTGTGTGATCTGTACTGAGGGATGCCCCCACTGTGTGTGAGCTGTAGTGAGGGAGGCCCCCACTGTGTGTGAGCTGTACTGAGGGATGCCCCCACTGTGTGAGCTGTACTGAGGGAGGCCCCCCCTGTGTGTGATCTGTACTGAGGGATGCCCCCACTGTGTGTGATCTGTACTGAGGGATGCCCCCACTGTGTGTGATCTGTACTGAGTGATGCCCCCACTGTGTGTGATCTGTACTGGGGGATGCCCCCACTGTGTGTGATCTGTACTGAGGGATGCCTCCACTGTGTGTGAGCTGTACTGAGGGATGCCCCCACTGTGTGGGATCTGTACTGAGGGATGTCCCCACTGTGTGAGCTGTACTGAGGGATGTCCCCACTGTGTGGGATCTGTACTGAGGGATGTCCCCACTGTGTGAGCTGTACTGAGGGATGCCCCCACTGTGTGTGATCTGTACTGAGGGATGCCCCAACTGTGTTTGAGCTGTACTGAGGGATGCCCCCACTGTGTGTGAGCTGTACTGAGGGATGCCCCAACTGTGTGTGATCTGTACTGAGGGATGCCCCCACTGTGTGAGCTGTACTGAGGGATGCCCCCACTGTGTGTGATCTGTACTGAGGGATGCCCCCACTGTGTGTGATCTGTACTGAGGGATGCCCCCACTGTGTGTGATCTGTACTGAGTGATGCCCCCACTGTGTGTGATCTGTACTGAGGGATGCCCCCACTGTGTGTGATCTGTACTGAGGGATGCCTCCACTGTGTGTGAGCTGTACTGAGGGATGCCCCCACTGTGTGGGATCTGTACTGAGGGATGCCCCCACTGTGTGTGAGCTGTACTGAGGGATGCCCCCACTGTGTGTGAGCTGTACTGAGGGATGCCCCCACTGTGTGTGAGCTGTACTGAGGGATGCCCCCACTGTGTGTGAGCTGTACTGAGGGATGCCCCCACTGTGTGTGATCTGTACTGAGGGATGCCTCCACTGTGTGTGAGCTGTACTGAGGGATGCCCCCACTGTGTGTGATCTGTACTGAGGGATGCCCCCACTGTGTGTGAGCTGTACTGAGGGATGCCCCCACTGTGTGTGAGCTGTACTGAGGGATGCCCCCACTGTGTGTGAGCTGTACTGAGGAATGCCCCCACTGTGTGTGAGCTGTACTAAGGGATGCCCCCACTGTGTGGGATCTGTACTGAGGGATGCCCCCACTGTGTGTGAGCTGTACTGAGCGATGCCCCCACTGTGTGTGAGCTGTACTGAGGAATGCCCCCACTGTGTGTGAGCTGTACTAAGGGATGCCCCCACTGTGTGGGATCTGTACTGAGGGATGCGACCACTGCGTGTGAGCTGTACTGAGGGATGCCCCCACTGTGTGTGAGCTGTACTGAGGGATGCCCCCACTGTGTGTGAGCTGTACTGAGGAATGCCCCCACTGTGTGTGAGCTGTACTAAGGGATGCCCCCACTGTGTGGGATCTGTACTGAGGGATGCGACCACTGCGTGTGAGCTGTACTGAGCGATCCCCCACTGTGTGGGATCTGTACTGAGGGATGCCCCACTGTGTGTGAGCTGTACTAAGGGATGCCCCCACTGTGTGTGAGCTGTACTGAGGGATGCCCCCACTGTGTGGGATCTGTACTGAGGGATGCCCCCACTGTGTGTGATCTGTACTGAGGGATGCCCCCACTGTGTGTGATCTGTACTGAGGGATGCCGCCACTGTGTGTGAGCTGTATTGAGGGATGCCCCCACTGTGTGTGAGCTGTACTGAGGGATGCCCCCACTGTGTGTGAGCTGTACTGAGGGATGCCCCCACTGTGTGTGAGCTGTATTGAGGGATGCCCCCACTGTGTGTGAGCTGTACTGATGGATGCCCCCACTGTGTGTGAGCTGTACTGAGGGATGCCCCCACTGTGTGTGAGCTGTACTGAGGGAGGCCCCCATTGTCTGTGATCTGTACTGAGGGATGCCCCCACTGTGTGTGATCTGTACTGAGGGATGCCCCCACTGTGTGTTATCTGTACTGAGGGATGCCCCCACTGTGTGGGATCTTTACTGAGGGATGCCCCCACTATGTGTGAGCTGTATTGAGGGATGCCCCCACTGTGTGTGAGCTGTACTGAGGGATGCCCCCACTGTGTGTGAGCTGTACTGAGGGATGCCCCCACTGTGTGTGAGCTGTACTGAGGGATGCCCCCACTGTGTGTGAGCTGTACTGAGGGATGCCCCCACCCTGTGTGAGCTGTACTGAGGGATGCCCCCACTGTGTGTGAGCTGTATTGAGGGATGCCCCCACTGTGTGTGAGCTGTACTAAGGGATGCCCCCACTGTGTGTGAGCTGTATTGAGGGATGCCCCCACTGTGTGTGAGCTGTATTGAGGGATGCCCCCACTGTGTGTGAGCTGTATTGAGGGATGCCCCCACTGTCTGTGAGCTGTACTGAGGGATGCCCCCACTGTGTGAGCTGTACTGAGGGAGGCCCCCACTGTGTGTGATCTGTACTGAGGGATGCCCCCACTGTGTGGGATCTGTACTGAGGGATGTCCCCACTGTGTGAGCTGTACTGAGGGATGTCCCCACTGTGTGTGAGCTGTATTGATGGATGCCCCCACTGTGTGTGAGCTGTACTGAGGGATGCCCCCACTGTGTGTGAGCTGTACTGAGGGATGCCCCCACTGTGTAGGATATTTACTGAGGGATGCCCCCACTGTGTGTGATCTGTACTGAGGGATGCCCCCACTGTGTGGGATCTTTACTGAGGGATGCCCCCACTGTGTGTGATCTGTATTGAGGGATGCCCCCACTGTGTGTGATCTGTACTGAGGGATGCTCCCACTATGTGGGATCTTTACTGAGGGATGCCCCACTGTGTGTGAGCTGTATTGAGGGATGCCCCCACTGTGTGTGAGCTGTATTGAGGGATGCCCCCACTGTGTGTGAGCTGTATTGAGGGATGCCCTCACTGTGTGTGAGCTGTACTAAGGGATGCCCCCACTGTGTGTGATCTGTACTGAGGGATGCCCCCACTGTGTGTGAGCTGTATTGAGGGATGCCCCCACTGTGTGTGAGCTGTACTAAGGGATGCCCCCACTGTGTGTGATCTGTACTGAGGGATGCCCCCACTGTGTGTGAGCTGTATTGAGGGATGCCCCCACTGTGTGTGAGCTGTAGTAAGGGATGCCCCCACTGTGTGTGAGCTGTATTGAGGGATGCCCCCACTGTGTGTGAGCTGTATTGAGGGATGCCCCCACTGTGTGTGAGCTGTATTGAGGGATGCCCCCACTGTGTGTGAGCTGTACTGAGGGAGGCCCCCACTGTGTGTGATCTGTACTGAGGGATGCCCCCACTGTGGGTGATCTGTACTGAGGGATGCCCCCCCTGTGTGTGAGCTGTACTGAGGGATGCCCCCACTGTGTGGGATCTGTACTGAGGGATGCCCCCACTGTGTGTGAGCTGTACTGAGGGATGCCCCCACTGTGTGTGAGCTGTACTGAGGGATGCCCCCACTGTGTGTGAGCTGTACTGAGGGATGCCCCCACTGTGTGTGAGCAGTACTGAGGGATGCCCCCACTGTGGGTGATCTGTACTGAGGGATGCCCCCACTGTGGGTGATCTGTACTGAGGGATGCCCATACTGTGTGTGAGCTGTATTGAGGGATGCCCCCACTGTGTGTGAGCTGTATTGAGGGATGCCCCCACTGTGTGTGAGCTGTATTGAGGGATGCCCCCCACTGTCTGTGAGCTGTATTGAGGGATGCCCCCACTGTGTGTGAGCTGTACTGAGGGATGCCCCAACTGTGTGTGAGCTGTACTGAGGGATGCCCCCACTGTGTGGGATCTGTACTGAGGGATGCCCCCACTGTGTGTGAGCTGTACTAAGGGATGCCCCCACTGTGTGTGAGCTGTACTGAGGGATGCCCCCACTGTGTGTGAGCTGTACTGAGGGATGCCCCCACTGTGTGTGAGCTGTACTGAGGGATGCCCCCACTGTGTGTGAGCTGTACTGAGGGATGCCCCCACTGTGTGTGATCTGTACTGAGGGATGCCCCCACTGTGTGTGATCTGTACTGAGGGATGCCCCCACTGTGTGTGAGCTGTACTGACGGAGGCCCCCACTGTGTGTGAGCTGTATTGAGGGATGCCCCCCCACTGTGTGTGAGCTGTACTGAGGGAGGCCCCCACTGTGCGAGCTGTACTGAGGGAGGCCCCCACTGTGTGTGAGCTGTACTGAGGGATGCCCCCACTGTGTGTGAGCTGTACTGAGGGATGCCCCCACTGTGTGTGAGCTGCACTGAGGGATGCCCCCACTGTGTGTGATCTGTACTGAGGGATGCCCCCACTGTGTGTGATCTGTACTGAGGGATGCCCCCACTGTGTGGGATCTTTACTGAGGGATGCCCCTACTGTGTGTGAGATGTATTGAGGGATGCCCCCACTGTGTGTGAGCTGTACTGAGGGATGCCCCCACTGTGTGTGAGCTGTACTGAGGGATGCCCCCACTGTGTGTGAGCTGTACTGAGGGAGGCCCCCACTGTGTGTGATCTGTACTGAGGGATGCCCCCACTGTGTGTGAGCTGTACTGAGGGATGCCCCCACTGTGTGTGAGCTGTATTTAGGGATGCCCCCACTGTGTGTGAGCTGTATTGATGGATGCCCCCACTGTGTGTGAGCTGTATTGAGGGATGCCCCCACTGTGTGTGATCTGTACTGAGGGATGCCCCCACTGTATGTGATCTGTACTGAGGGATGCCCCCACTGTGTGTGATCTGTACTGAGGGATGCCCCCACTGTGTGTGATCTGTACTGAGGGATGCCCCCACTGTATGTGAGCTGTACTGAGGGATGCCCCCACTGTGTGTGAGCTGTATTGAGGGATGCCCCCACTGTGTAGGATCTTTACTGAGGGATGCCCCCACTGTGTGTGAGCTGTATTGAGGGATGCCTCCACTGTGTGTGATCTGTACTGAGGGATGCCCCCACTGTGTGGGATCTTTACTGAGGGGTGCCCCACTGTGTGTGAGCTGTATTGAGGGATGCCCCCACTGTGTGTGAGCTGTATTGAGGGATGCCCCCACTGTGTGTGAGCTGTACTAAGGGATGCCCCCGCTGTGTTTGAGCTGTACTGAGGGATGCCCCCACTGTGAAGGATCTTTACTGAGGGATGCCCCCACTGTGTGTGAGCTGTATTGAGGGATGCCCCCACTGTGTGTGAGCTGTACTGAGGGATGCCCCCACTGTGTGTGAGCTGTATTGAGGGATACCCCCACTGTCTGTGAGCTGTACTGATGGATGCCCCCACTGTGTGTGAGCTGTACTGAGGGAGGCCCCCATTGTGTGTGATCTGTACTGAGGGATGCCCCCACTGTGTGTGAGCTGTACTGAGGGATGCCCCCACTGTGTGGGATCTGTACTGAGGGATGCCCCCACTGTGTGTGATCTGTACTGAGGGATACCCCCACTGTGTGGGATCTGTATTGAGGGATGTCCCCACTGTGTGTGAGCTGTACTGAGGGATGCCCCCACTGTGTGTGAGCTGTACTGAGGGATGCCCCCACTGTGTGTGATCTGTACTGAGGGATGCCCCCACTGTGTGTGATCTGTACTGAGGGATGCCCCCACTGTGTGTGAGTTGTACTGAGGGATGCCCCCATTGTGTGTGAGCTGTACTGAGGGATGCCCCCACTGTGTGTGAGCTGTACTGAGGGATGCCCCCACTGTGTGTGAGCTGTACTGAGGGATGCCCCCACTGTGTGTGAGCTGTACTGAGGGATGCCCCCACTGTGTGTGAGCTGTACTGAGGGATGCCCCCACTGTATGATCTGTACTGAGGGATGCCCCCACTGTGTGTGATCTGTACTGAGGGATGCCCCCACTGTGTGGGATCTGTACTGAGGGATGCCCCCACTGTGTGTGATCTGTACTGAGGGATGCTCCCACTGTGTGTGATCTGTACTGAGGGATGCCCCCACTGTGTGTGAGTTGTACTGAGGGATGCCCCCACTGTGTGTGAACTGTACTGAGGGATGCCCCCACTGTGTGGGATCTGTACTGAGGGATGCCCCCACTGTGTGTGATCTGTACTGAGGGATGCTCCCACTGTGTGTGATCTGTACTGAGGGATGCCCCCACTGTGTGTGATCTGTACTGAGGGATGCCCCCACTGTGTGAGCTGTACTGAGGGATGCCCCCACTGTGTGTGAGCTGTACTGAGGGATGCCCCCACTGTGTGTGAGCTGTACTGAGGGATGCCCCCACTGTGTGTGATCTGTACTGAGGGATGCCCCCACTGTGTGAGCTGTACTGAGGGATGCCCCCACTGTGTGTGAGCTGTACTGAGGGATGCCCCCACTGTGTGTGAGCTGTACTGAGGGATGCCCCCACTGTGTGTGATCTGTACTGAGGGATGCCCCCACTGTGTGGGATCTGTACTGAGGGATGCCCCCACTGTGTGTGATCTGTACTGAGGGAGGCCCTCACTGTGTGTGTGCTGTACTGAGGGATGCCCCCACTGTGTGAGCTGTACTGAGGGATGCCCCCACTGTGTGTGATCTGTACTGAGGGATGCCCCCACTGTGTGTGATCTGTACTGAGGGAGGCCCTCACTGTGTGTGAGCTGTACTGAGGGATGCCCCCACTGTGTGAGCTGTACTGAGGGATGCCCCCACTGTGTGTGAGCTGTACTGAGGGATGCCCCCACTGTGTGAGCTGTACTGAGGGATGCCCCCACTGTGTGTGAGCTGTACTGAGGGATGCCCCCACTGTGTGAGCTGTACTGAGGGATGCCCCCACTGTGTGTGAGCTGTACTGAGGGATGCCCCCACTGTGTGTGATCTGTACTGAGGGATGCCCCCACTGTGTGTGAGTTGTACTGAGGGATGCCCCCACTGTGTGTGAGCTGTACTGAGGGATGCCCCCACTGTGTGTGATCTGTACTGAGGGATGCCCCCACTGTGTGGGATCTGTATTGAGGGATGCCCCCACTGTGTGTGATCTGTATTGAGGGATGCCCCCACTGTGTGTGATCTGTCCTGAGGGATGCCCCCACTGTGTGTGAGCTGTACTGAGGGATGCCCCCACTGTGTGTGAGCTGTATTGAGGGATGCCCCCACTGTGTGTGATCTGTATTGAGGGATGCCCCCACTGTGTGTGATCTGTCCTGAGGGATGCCCCCACTGTGTGTGAGCTGTACTGAGGGATGCCCCCACTGTGTGTGAGCTGTATTGAGGGATGCCCCCACTGTGTGTGAGCTGTACTGAGGGATGCCCCCACTGTGTGTGATCTGTACTGAGGGATGCCCCCACTGTGTGTGAGCTGTACTGAGGGATGCCCCCACTGTGTGTGAGCTGTATTGAGGGATGCCCCCACTGTGTGTGAGCTGTATTGAGGGATGCCCCCACTGTGTGTGAGCTGTAATGAGGGATGCCCCCACTGTGTGTGTGCTGTCCTGAGGGATGCCCCCACTGTGTGAGCTGTACTGAGGGATGCCCCCACTGTGTGTGAGCTGTACTGAGGGATGCCCCCACTGTGTGTGAGCTGTACTGAGGGATGCCCCCACTGTGTGTGATCTGTACTGAGGGATGCCCCCACTGTGTGTGAGCTGTACTGAGGGATGCCCCCACTGTGTGTGAGCTGTCCTGAGGGATGCCCCCACTGTGTGTGAGCTGTACTGAGGGATGTCCCCACTGTGTGTGAGCTGTACTGAGGGATGCCCCCACTGTGTGTGATCTGTACTGAGGGATGCCCCCACTGTGTGTGAGCTGTACTGAGGGATGCCCCCACTGTGTGTGAGCTGTCCTGAGGGATGCCCCCACTGTGTGTGAGCTGTATTGAGGGATGCCCCCACTGTGTGTGAGCTGTATTGAGGGATGCCCCCACTGTGTGTGAGCTGTATTGAGGGATGCCCCCACTGTGTGTGAGCTGTATTGAGGGATGCCCCCACTGTGTGTGAGCTGTATTGAGGGATGCCCCCACTGTGTGTGAGCTGTATTGAGGGATGCCCCCACTGTGTGTGAGCTGTCCTGAGGGATGCCCCCACTGTGTGTGAGCTGTATTGAGGGATGCCCCCACTGTGTGTGAGCTGTATTGAGGGATGCCCCCACTGTGTGTGAGCTGTATTGAGGGATGCCCCCCACTGTGTGTGAGCTGTATTGAGGGATGCCCCCACTGTGTGTGAGCTGTATTGAGGGATGCCCCCACTGTGTGTGAGCTGTATTGAGGGATGCCCCCACTGTGTGTGAGCTGTATTGAGGGATGCCCCCACTGTGTGTGAGCTGTATTGAGGGATGCCCCCCACTGTGTGTGAGCTGTATTGAGGGATGCCCCCCACTGTGTGTGAGCTGTACTGAGGGATGCCCCCAGTGGCTGTCCAGAGGGATGCTACTTAATGGTTGTAATGGAGTGATTCTGCACACTGTCTGTAATGGGGGGATTTTAGCACACCATTTGGTTTAGAATATTTTCTTTCTTATTTTTGACCTATAAACCCCGGATGTGTGTTGTGGAACGAAAAATTAGGTGTATATATAATGTGACATTAAGATACTATACTGGGCCAGGAAAAGCCAGGAAAAGTGCAGCAGGGCCGGTGTGCCCTGCCAGGGTTCATACCTACAAGTGTTGCAGAGTGGTCCCCTGAGGCAAAGGAGGACCCCCTTGGAACTTAATCCAAGGTCCACTTTGGGACCTACCCTCAAGAGCCTAGTCCTCCTGTTTCCTCAGGCAATGGATGACCATTCACCACAACAAAGAGAGAGTAAGGAACTTACCGGAGACCAAGGTAAGGTGTCCGACCCTATCTTCCCCTCCCCTGTCTATATCTGTTACTATGCAGGGCCTCCCCTAAGTATTAACTGGGGACCACCAGTTAATATCCAGTAACCATTATGCACAACACATAAATTCTGGGAGGGCTCAATAAGGTCCTGGTAGGTTGTCGCAGATATCTAGAGCCATACTAATTGCAGTGCATCCCAAAGCTGCTGGAGGGTGCATGAGGGATCCATAGAACAAACTAAACAATCAAGGAGGTTCCACATTTAATTACATTGTCCACCCAATCATTACATTTCAAGTGTGTGCAGGAGACCTTATAGGTGGAGCTGACAGCTGGGTTTCACTTTAGCTGATTGTCTGCTCCACCGTGTACCCTGGACCGCCCAGACACAATTCCCCTAAGCCAATCAGTGCCCCCCTCCGTCCCTCTCCCACCCTTCTATTGTAAGGTTTGCCAGGGAACGTCCATCTTATTGGAGGAGGATATGCCACACTTATATATTATTGGGGAGGGGGGAATCTGACGAACTTCATGGTTATTCGGGGAGGGGGGGATCTGGCGCACATTCTCATGCCCCCACAGACACACACACTCCCAAATGCACATGCGCGTGCCCCTGCAGATGCGCACTCCCAAATGCACATACACGCCCCTGCAGATGCACATGTACGTACCCCCGTAGATGCACATGCATGCGTCCCCTGCATACACGCATGCCCAAACTCACACGTGCACACCGCAAGCATGCGCCTGCAGGGGTGCGCATGTGCGTTTGGGAGTGCATGCATGTGTGCATGCATCTGTAGGGGGCCATGAATGTGTATTTGTGAAGGTGCACTTCTGCATCTGCAGGGGCACGCGCATGTGCATCTACAGGGACATTCCCACTAGAACATTCCCCTGACCAAAATGCTGCCATCACCAGCATATGTTTTTCCAGTAAAGGTTGCAGGGTCTTTTTTAGAGTTAGAACATTTTTAAAAGTGTCCATTATAGTGCGCCAACATGATATCCTCAAGGGGCTCAAAACTTAGCTTTTTTTTTTTTACTTTTTTAATTTGTTTGCAACTTTGTGTTATAAAAGAATCTACCTACTTCCTCCACCCTGCTCAGCTGCCGAGATGTAGGCGAGATGCTGCTGCTCCATGCCCAGTCCGGACATCCTGATGATGTTGCCTGCTCGTAGGCCCCCCGCTGCCACCCTGATGATGCTGCTTACAACCGCCCGGCCTCTGTGATGCCGTTGCTGACCCCACCCAGCCATTGAGATGCCACTGTTCCTCCACCCCCCCAGCTGCCAAAATGCTGCTGCTCCCTCCACCTCTATGCTGCCTGCTCGACTGCCCCCCACTGCCACCCTTATACTGCTGCTTCCTTCCCCCCCCCAGCCTCCAAAATGCTGCTGCTCCCTCTATCTCTATGCTGCCTGCTCGACTGCCCCCCACTGCCACCCTTATACTGCTGCTTCCTCCCCCCCCCCCAGCCTCCAAAATGCTGCTGCTCCCTCCACCTCTATGCTGCCTGCTCGACTGCCCCCCACTGCCACCCTTATACTGCTGCTTTCTTCCCCTCCCAGCCTCCAAAATGCTGCTGCTTCCTCCACTGCCATAATGCCACTGTCCTACCTGCTTCTGTCACCAAGCCCTGCCACTGAGATGCCGCTGTTTCCTCCACCTAACTTAGCCAGCGAGATGCGGGCGAGATGTTGCCACTCTGTCCCCCCCCACTAGGCCACCCCTATGCTGCTTCCTGTTGCTCTCCCTGCCCAGCTGACGAGATGCTACTGCTTCCTCCACCCCGTCCAGCTGCCGAGATGATGCCACTCCCTGCCCCTTGCTCAGTGCCATGATGCCGGTGCCTACTCGACCCTCCCAGCCACTGCCCTGACTACCTACGTACCCCCCACCTACATACCTATCTGCCCTTCCAACTACCTACCTGCCTGCCTCATCTCTGAAATCTGAAATACAAAGAGGGAGAAAAATGTCCTAATTATCAAGGCTAAAATTAGGTTAGGGTGAAAAGGCATTTCAGAAACCCGCGTTATGCGCCAACTTTATTCACATGAGACTTCCAGATCTGCAATGAAAACACAAAACATTTTTTCGGGAGTGCTTTTTTACAGTTTTATGTGACAGTCAGAGGGTTCGCTAGCTGCCAATAAGAAAAAACATTGATTGAATTTACATGTTCATAGACACACACTTAAACATCATTTTTCATCCTTAGAGGGTCAAAGCTTATTGACAAACAATTGCAAACAGTACCTTTACAGCTGTGTGGAGAAATAAATCGATCAAATCTTAGAAAGTGAGCTGTATCTTTTATGTAAGTAGGTAGCGGCACTAGTTTTTAAGTTTTTATGTATCTTTTTGTATCTTAGGTCTAACAGTAGCTCCTCCTTGTCCCTTATCATTTGCATATATCAATTCCTATAGTTAAGGGTGTCCAGGCCCATTTTCAGTATTGTTCCTGATTCACAACATTTCACCACATTTCCACCATAGTATTCGGTTTCCTGAAAATTTTTCCCTCATCTTTTCATGATTGTTGTATTGTGTTTTTAATATATTATTTTGTTCCTCATGTGTACTGTCCTTTTTTTTCTGTAAAAGTTAGTTCTTTACAATACTCTAATAAAAAGAAAGCCTATATCAGGGGTCCCCATCCTTTCTCATCTTGAGAGCCACGGAGCCAAAGATGGCGTAACTTTGTGTGCGGATTACCCCCTTATCTCATCAAAGCAATAAGGACAATGTATATATATACCCGGGCCTCATAAAATGCTTGCCACAATAACAAATACCCCAGCCACAAAAAAATCAAATGGCTAAGTTGAGTATGTAGAGAAGAGTGCAGCTTATGGCCTCCATATAGTGAGGTTGAGAAACCAAGTGCGAGTAAGTCTGCAAATTTTTCCACCTACCAAACTAGTCATTAAAGTAGAAGTACAGTCTCTATGTAATTCCCCCTACCTCCCTCCCTCCCTCCCCTTGCACTCAGGCAGGACAAAATATAAATGCTTTACCTTGCCCGGGATCCAGCACCATTCCTCATCTTGGTCCTGGGTGCAGTCACCTTGGAAATAATACACAGAATAACAAGTCTGTTACCAAATCCTGTGCAGCAGTGCAATTGTACTGGCCATTCACTCATGTCCAACTGTCACTCAGGTCTATGGCTACCAATCAAAGTTCACCCCCACTGAAATTGGGGGAGGATTGCGATGATCAAGTGACTTTTTTTAATGCCCAAATTGGGCTTTCACAAGGGGAGGGCAGGGGGGCTGAAGATTTACAAAATGCTTGGAGTTCCTCTTTAACTAATGCTTTTGATTTAGTCTGTAGTAAGTCTTGGCAATGCAAGTTTATTATTAATATTCGAGTCAGGGATTAGAAGTATGGTTTAGCACAACACATTAAACCACCTGATCTAAACAGGTCCTAATTTCGTTGCCGTTTGGGTGTGAGCAAGTATTGCGCTATACTGCAGTTGTGAACTAGAGCCTTAGTGTTAGCTGTTGTAGACCAACAATGCAAACATTTTGAAGCCACCTCTGATTTAATGCTTGATACGACTCAAACATGAAACACCCAGGGATTTCTAGATAAAGTATGGGCACTACAAAAGACTGCTTCCCACTTGGTGCTAATTGCTAACCTCCCACTATCTGCCTTAAGGCACTTTCGGTGATACTCTGGAAAACAAAAGCTTTCTGCTAAGATGATCAGAAGGTTTACAAGAGACATTTGAGAATAATGAAAACAGCTTATTTAGTCCTAGTTCCGTATAGGAGGTTAACCAGCAGACTATGTCCATGTTTAACATGTAACTCTCTCTCCCACTGCATTGCACACTAAAAACAGACCCTTTAGATTATTATTATTATTGTTTATTTATATAGAGCCATCATCTTCCGTAGCACTTTACAGAGTAGTAATTACAGACAGGGTAGAAACATACGGTACATATACTATTTCAAATGCAGTTTTACAGAGTTAACAATGGATATTCTGAATACAAGATCCAATAGGAGAGAGAGCCCTGCCCTTGCGAGTTTTAAGGGCACCTTTGAAGGTTTTGAGAATTGTGGAGTGGCAGGTTGGGTGGGGGGGCATTCCAGAAGATTGGAGTTGCACGAGACAAGGCTTCGGAGGTGGGCATGAGAGGAGGTGACTAGGGTGGAGGACATGAGATGTAGGGAGGGGCCTGGTTGAAGAGAGCTTTGTATGCGAGAGTTAGAGTTTTGAACAGGATTCGCTGTGGGACTGGCAGTGTAGTGATTGGCAGAGAGGCGCAGAACTGGAGGAGCGAGAGGAGAGATGGATGAGGCGAGCAGCAGAGTTCAGGATAGATTGGAGGGGTGCCAGTCTGTTAGTTGGTAAGCCACAAAGAAGGATGTTGCAGTAATCCAGACGGGATATGACCAGGGCGTGCACTAGCATTTTAGTGGTGTCAGGTGAGAGGAAAGGACGGATGCGGGAGATGTTTTTAAGTTGGAGGTGACAGGTGGTGGCCAGGGAGTGAATATGTGGTTTGAAAGAGAGGGCAGAGTCCAGAATGACTCCCAGGCACCGAGCTTGGGAAGTTGCTGTTATTGTATAATTGTTGACAGAAATACAAGTGTTAGAGAGGGGAGGGGAGTTAGATGGTGGGAAAATGACCAGTTCTGTCATGTCCATGTTCAGCTTGAGGTAGCAAGATGACATGAATGAAGAAATAGCTGCAAGGCAGTTGGGGAGGCGAGATAGGAGAGAGGAGCGATTGGGGCCTGAAAGACATAACTGAGTGTCATCCACATAGAAGTGGTATTGGAAAGCCTAGTGACGTTATAAGTTTGCCAAGGCCATAGGTGTAGACTGAGAAAAGTAGGGGACCTAGGACAGAACCATAGGGCACACCAACAGAAAGAGAACGTGAGGATGAGACTGTGTTAAAATAGGATACACTGAATGAGCTGTCAGAGAGGTGAGCCAAGAGAGTGCAAGACCTTGAACCCCAAGAGAGGAGAGAATATCAAGAAGCAGGGAGTGGTTGACAGTGTCAAAGGCTAAGGAGAGGTCAAGAAGGATGAGGATGGAGTAGTGACCTTTGCTTTTGGCAGTGAGCAGATCATTGGTGACTTGAGGGCAGTTTCAGTGGAGTGGTTACGGCGGAATCCTGATTGTAAGGGATCAAGTAAGTGGTTTGTAGATAAGTATTGTGCCAGTTCTGAGTGCACATGTTGTTCAAGAAGTTTGGAGGAGAAAGGGAGTAGTGAGATAGGGCGGTAGCTGGATAGGGCAGAGGGGTCAAGAGAGGGTTTCTTGATTATTGGAGTAATAACTGCATGTTTGTAGGAAGAAGGAAATCTACCAGTGGAGAGGGAAAGGTTGAATACAGAGGTTAAGGCTGGAGTGAGGGATGGAGACAGTTGAGGAATAAGGTGGGATGGAATAGGATCAAGGGAGCAAGTAGTCAGGTGGGCCCTAGAAATGAGAGAGGTTAGTCCAAGTTCAGTTGTTGGAGTGAAGTAAGTAAGAGAGTAAGGCAGGGGGGGTGTTTGAAGTGGTGAGGGACTCTGAGGGCCAAAGCCAAGTCGAATGTTGTAAATTTTTTCTTTGAAGAATGTGGAAAATTCTTCTGCTGTTATTTGGGAGGTTGGTGGAGGGGGTGGTGGGCGGAGTAGAGAACTGAAAGTGTTGAATAGTTGTTTGGGATTCTGGGCTTGTGAAGAAATCAGTGAAGAGAAATATACTTGCTTAGCAGATGAAAGGGCAGTCCTGAGTTCCCGAAGGGCTTGTTTATAGAACAGAAAGTCACGATTGGATTTGGTTTCCCTCCATTGCCGTTCAGCAGTTCAAGACAGCTGTTTCAATCATGGTTGTGCTTGCATTTAGTCAGGGTTGGCAATTTTTGGGGCGGGGACAGCTATAGGTGAGGGGGGCGGCAGAGTCTAGAGCTGAGGAGAGTGTATTATGGTAGTGTGATGATGCAGAGTCTATGTCCGTGAATGAGGTCAAGGTCTGAAGAGGTTGAACTGAGACAGGGACTGAAGATCTAGGTTTCCTAAGTCCCTGTGTTGAATTGTAGGTTTGTGTGAAGGGGGGTTAGCAGGAATTGGAGAGAGGGTCATAGTCAGCAGATTATGGTCAGAGAGGGGGAGCAAAGAGAGGTTTGATACAGAGCGGAGGTTACTGAAGAGGAGGTCAATTGTGTGGCCGTCTTGTGTGGGTGCAGTAGACCATTGCTTGAGTCCGGAAGATGAGCTTAGTGACAGTAGTCTGGTGGTAGCAGGGTTGCTAGTGTCAATGGGTATATTGAAGTTACCCATGGTGATTGCGGGGATGTCTGTGGACAGAAACTGAAGGAGCCAGGTAGAAAAGTGGTCGAAGAAAAGAGTAATAGTTCCAGGAGGGCGGTAAATTACTGCGATTTTCAGGTTACAGGGAGAATATAAGCGGACACAGTGAACTTCAAAAGATGAGAAAGATAGAGATGGCAGGGCAAGGAGTGGGTTAAAGGAGCAGAGTTCGGATAGAAGGATGCCCACACCCCCACCCTGTTTGTTGTTGGATCTGGGGGTGTGGCTGAGATGTAGTCCCCCATGTGAAAGGGCAGCGGGTGAAGCTGTGTCTGATGGGGTAAGCCATGTTTCTGTGAATCCCATGAAAGTAAAAGAGTTAGAGAGAAACCTTCTTTTCCAGTACAACGAGCACGCTGATTGGACGAGCGCCAGCTTAGGCGCCATAGGACCTGGAAGAAGTGAGTTTGTTTCAGCGACCTGGGGAGTTTCACACAGCAGGGAACCCCCTACCGGGGTTAAAATCCTGGGTTTTGGTCCATTTTAATGAAAGGGTGGGGAATCATCACCCATGATGATTGAATGTCACCCAGAGGTTGAAATGGAGCCTGAGGTTTCTAATAAAACTGACAGGTAGTTCAAAGAGCCCTAGAACAAGCTCACTAATTTAGTGAACAACACCTGTGCTTGCAGACACCTAAAAAAGTACTGAAACAACTACAGTATCATATCATAGCTGACATTGTTGCTATTTGTTCTCTGCTGTTACCACTAGAAAAAGGCAGTCATGGCTTGTCAGGGTTAACACTATGCTCAGGGGGTGGTATCCATTACGGCAATACAGGCAGCCCTACCCATATTATAGAAGGGACTTTGGTAGAGCAACTTCGGAGACGACTTGCAAGAAACTTTATTCATTAAACCGGACTTTCACCCTGAATAAGAGCATATTTTGCATATCCCCCCCCCCCCATCCAGTGCATACAGATTGCCCAGATTAAAAGTCATTCTATCTGCACCTAGTGCGTGTTCTGAGCCTTTAAAGTGTCTTGTGACTATTCCGCTCTACATTCTGGGATTGCTGTACTTTTTCTGACCACAGCTCTGCTCTGCCTGTGCAGAGCACAGCTATAACCCACCCCCTGCACTTGCCCTCCTCTCCTCTTTTCTGTATATTCTGCTTCTGAGGCAAGATGGTGTATTCTGGAGTCCCGAACAGAGTTGCAACCCAGCAAGTATAATAAGTAACTAAAAACTTCAAATATATTCATTTTAGATGCTGGGGAATAGTTTTTAAGGGTTTGGGCTTTTCATTAAATGATGCTGAAAGACTGTTAAAAAACAGTGGGCTATTTCCAAGTTGAGTATGGTCAATAATGTTGGAGGAGAATCCACCAAACTTTTCTACACTTTAAAGTTTTGGGGTAGTTTAGGAAGCAAGTGCAATGTCACAATGTTCCCCAAATGTTCCCTTCTGATTTCTTCCAGGCACTCTCAGATTCTCTCTTTTAGATTGTGACTCTGAAATAGCTAAATAATTCTGCCTATATTCACCTTACTAAGGAAGGGCAACAAAGAGGTAATGCTTAAGCTTGGCACTACCTGATCCACCTCTCATCTTTGGATTTCCTTTTAGTCCATAACTTTGTTTTTCTCCTCTAGTTTGCCAGTACCTCTTCTTTGTCATGCCTGCATCCAATTAGGCTCTCCAACAGTCTTCTTCAACCATCAGATATTGTATTATTTTTATTCACACCAAACAGCCAATTCCATCCATTGTTAAGGAGAACCTCAACTTCTCTCTCTTCAAGCTCTAGGTCTTCACCAAACAAACACACTGGGGACTCTGCACACCACATCTGCACATAATGGCCAGGTCAGTGCTTCTACCCAATTCCCCAGAAAATTGGCCCGCGCATGCACTGTTGGACCGGGAAGCAAGGTAAGTGAATGGGGTGACCTGGGGGGTTTCACACAGCGGGGAATCCTGATTTTGGATGCCCCGGGGGAGGGAATAGATCGTCCTAGGAATCTTAAAGATTCCAGGGCCCATCAAGCTGGGTTTTGGTCCACTTTAAAGGAGAATTTCAGTCAAAGAGTACCCCCCCACCCTGCCACCCTTCCCTGGTGCTGAGGCAGGAAGGGGGTTACAAAGAAAAAACCCTTCCCTTGCCTGCAGTCCAGTGCCATTCTACCGGTTCTGTGCATACTCCTGTCTGCTCATTCGCTTGAAAAGGCAGATAGGAGTGTGCATTGAGCCAGGGGATGCAACTTTGTGCTTTCTCTCAAGATGACGATGCCCAGGACCCGAGCACCGAGAGAACAGCGCAGGACCACAGACGAGGTAAGGATTTCTTTTTTTTTAACCAGCCCATACTGCCTCAGCACCAGGGAAGGGTGGCAGGATGGCGGGTTAATCTTTAACTGGAATTCAGCTTTAAATAAAACATTCCCATAAACTTTCAAAGTTGCATGAATCAGACACTATGTATAAGGAAAAAAGAAGCCTAATGCATTGTGTACATTTCTTCTTTTGTGCCCAAATATTCACAATGTCTGGTATGCTGTCAGACCTGAAAGGATAGATGTGTGGCTTGTCAAACATACAAATGCCTGCGCAAAATGTGGGTAAACACCACATCAGACTTTAAACAGACGCAGTACATTTCTTAATAAATGTTTATAGAAGAAAAACATGCTTTGCCTTGACATTAATCAGAATGAAAAACATTTGACATTTATTGCTGGAGAAAATGTGCTTTGACTATGACAGAATACTATGCTCATGACAGGAACACTGTCAGCTGATGGAAAGTACTGTAGTTATCGTCCATCTGACAAAGTAGGGAGGTAACTGCACACAAGTATGGGTTGTTTTACTAACTAAATGGCTGTGTCATCCACAAGTGATTCAACTGCAGGTGTGGCCTCTTAATAATCTGGTCATTCAGTGGTGTCACTGTCACCCTCCTGTTTCATTTGGGTGGTCCTCCTAGGTTAACACTGGCAATGTAACCCTTTAGCAGTACAGCTCTTAGCCTAGCTTTAAGGCTATAAAAGCACCACTGCTGTAATGAATTCAGCGCCAAGGACTATGATGGCACTTATTAAATAAATAATAATAATAATTTGCTTCACAAATATTAATATAATGGGAGTGTAACTTCAGGGGTGAAGCTAGCCCCTCTGCTGCCTGAGGCGAACTATAGAATGCCCCCCCCCCAGGGGGACAGGCACCAACAGAGTAGGAGGCAAGTGCAAGTGAGAATGCAGAGAAGACTGAACTGGAGCACAAACGCAGATGGACCTCAGGATGTGCTGCTCTGCTGCTCAATAGCAGCACATCCTGTGCTCAGGTCTTCTCTACAGTAACAGGTCACAGCACACAAGTCCAGCCCTAGGTTTTAATATGCCTTGTGTGAAACTGCAGGATGCTGCTCCACCAACACGCTCAGAAGAGACCAGATGCAAAACCTTGGATTGGACAAGAGCCCATGCATGTGACGGGGACTGTTGGGAAGGTAAGGTTATCTGGCAACTCCTGGCGGTTTCAACTAGCGGGCCCGTCTAAATCAGGATGCCTCAGAAGCAAGGGCCTATCACCATGGTAATAAAAATCCTGGTGATAGGTCGACTCTTAAGTGGACCAATCACCAGGATTTTCACTATCCTGGTGATTGGCTCTTGTCCCTGGGGCAATAGGTGGACATCACAAAACTATGTGGAGGCTTGGTCCAGAACTCAATCTTGTATCCGGCAGAAACAACCTTCTGGACCCAGGTGACGGATAACCGTTTGCCTCCACATCAGCACATGGTGCAGAAGCTACCCCCTCCCATCATCGGTTGATGGCGCCCCGTCTACCCTGAGAGGGCTTGGTTGGGGGTTTGGGCTGGCTGGCCCCTTGGGGTCTGGGATTCCCCAGTGGCCTTCACCTACCCAAAAAATCCAAGTGGCACCTGAAGTTTGTAGAACTTGCGGAAAAGCCGAAAATGCGAAACAAGGTCCTCAGTTTCCGTTTCTGTGGAAGCCTAGTCGAATCTTCTTCAAAGCAGTGTCGGCCGACAACTGTTTCAGCCAGACCATGCATCACAAGGAGACCAGCAAAGCCAACCCCCCTAAACATCAAATGCACCAAGTCAGCCATAGCTGACACAATGTATCTGAATGATAGAATGAAGCGAAGTGCAGAGGAACGCAAACCTTCATATCGCAAACACATCTTCTGCGGCTTCGTCCAGACCTTAGTACCACACATCATGACACTCGGTTACATGTAGGACTGGCACAAATTGCTGAAACTTGATAAGCTGAACAAACATCATTTTATTGCGCCAAAATCAGCACACACATGGGACAAATATCACAAGTATAAAATCAACATATAGTGCAAACTAAAATCACGGGGGCCCACCGTGCTCACACACGACAGCCACGCACACTATACATGCACCCCACTAGCAGCGCTGCTCCAAACCGCCTAAACTCCTGCATGACACATTGCCATAACTATATAGACGGGTCAATGGCGTGCATCCTCGCTTGACGTGACGCCACTTATCTCAGTGCGGCTACCATGGAGTAACCAGATGGCGTGACCGCAGGTTAGTCCCTTTAGTGCCTGATAAGGGGAGGCCCCACTAGCAGCGGGCGCACTGTGAAGCGGTACTCTTGGTACCATATGGCTGCGCAATACTCAGACCGAAATGGCGCTGCTCGTATGCTGGAGCACAGCTGTGGATAACAGTCAAATGGAAGAAAGTTCTCAGTCAGGCGGGTACTTAGCTGCGGATGTAGTATCTCCAAATGTGACTGCCGTCAAATGTCCGTGTTGCGCAACACTCACAACGCGAGGGAGCTGTAGGCTGAAGCCGGGCTAGGAGCGGGGTGACATGTGCGTGGATTGGCCGGCCGTCCGCCGACGCGCGTTTCGCTCCGCCCACCGGAGCTTCGTCAGGGTGGTGTATGTGGCCAATCCATCATGAGCTTCCTTTAGCAACGTGACCAGCGTCAGTGTAATTCTCCGGCCTGCAAGGGGCGTGGTTTAGCGGACCATCCACATCTTAGCACCAATCATATGTCACCAAACGTCTCCCATAGCAACGCTGTCTGCGTCTCGCACCGGATCCTGACCCGGTCCTCATAACGGCGTTTTCAGCGTCAGTATAACGTTCCACCCTCCATGGGGCGTGGTTTCGCGGAACTTCCAGCGTACAGCACCATTCACATATCGCCTCCCATGGCAACGTTAACTGCGTCTCACAGCAGGTCCTGCACACAGGAGCGGGCCATCACTCATAGCGATCATATGTCATTTCAGCTTGATCAATGCTTGATACCTCACTGTCACACATGCTTGCCAAATTTTTTTTTTAAATATATTTCCGGAGGGGGTAATCAACGGGACTCATAATCATTATCACACACTACAAACTGCAGATATCACATGGGGATGCGGGTGTGTGTGTATTTCAGGCAGGCCTCCAACACCTTACTATCCAATCACCAACTACCACATTACACAGACACGCACCCATGCAGCATTATACCCATCTTCATTCATGGATACCAGAGTCTTGGCCCTGTACTACGTCCAGATATATATGCTACCCATCTGTCCTATCAGTGCAGCTGGAATCATCAGCTAGTGAATATCATATAGATACTATCCAAGAGCTTTATACAACTCTAAGCCTTTGTAGGGTCATATACACACCACCAGCCATGGATGTGGTGCAAGCTGGTCGCATAGCCGACCCCACCATGGAGAATGCGTGCCTGGCCAGCTGATCCAACCTCCTATCCACCGGGTCTCTCAAAGCCGCACTATCTGAATTAGGCATATGGGTGTGCCGAGCCAGACCCAACACCAGTTTGTCTACCTTAGGTGGCAAAGACCAAACCTTCTTCTTCTGGAAAGGGGTACTTGGCATCCAGGACCTTAGGAAGAGAGGGAAGCTTATCCACAAGCCTGGGAAAAATCTTCCTGACCTCCTGGCGATTGTAGTGTTCACCCTTCTTCAGCTGAAGAGTAGAGAAGTGCCTGAATAAGCTCCTCAACCTGATCCAGTCGGTGCCCTGGAGGGTTTCCCAATACATGTGCGGCTTCCGGTTCCTCTCCACCGCCAGACACCTCCCCCTCCGACCAGCCGGAACTAGATTCTGAACCCCTAAATAGTTCGTTGACGTAGGAGCTAGAATCCTCCGAGGACAGATTTGAGTCCGAGAGCAGAGACAGATTCGGGATGCTGATGAAGGCCACCGGCCATGCTCTCCCAACGAGCCACCCTGTCCACCATGTCCGAAGGAGGAGCTCCATCCGTGGGCTGACCCTGGGACAAAGATAGACCTGGTGCCCCCAACCCTGAGGAGGTATCCCACTCAGACAAGTCTGTGCCTGAAGCCACGGGGGAAACTGGATGACCTGACTGAGGTGCGAAACCTGCCAGCTGCGTAAGGCAGCGCAGAACAGTAGTGCACCTAGCGCACAGGGGTTCCTTGTCTGAGGTCAGGCGCGCTTGGCACATGGGACACATGACACTCTGACCAGCATGGCTGCCTCTCTCTCAGGGTGTCATGGAATGTAGTAGTAAACACAAAACAAGCACACACACTGACACATGGGAGCCCACCACCAACAGCCATAGGGAAGGCAGAGTATGGCCAGAGTGGGTCATGACCCAGGATTTAGAGGGAATGGGGGCTCAGTGTGAGGCACACAGCAGGGCCACCATGCAAGGCCCAATGATCAGGTACCCAGAGGGCTCAGACCCAGTCAGGCAAGCCCCAGTGCACTTACCTGGACCCATGCACGCTCCCCTTACTCACTATCGCCTTGTGAACCAACTTCAGGCATCTGAGCCCCCCAGGAACCCTGCAGCTGGTGAGGGGCTGGGAGACAGAGTCTGAGCCCCCGCCCCCACTCAGCACTGTACTCAAAACAAAAAAAGAACTGAGGATATCTCATGTGTCAGACACTTTGATGTTTTGCCCGGGGCATTGGCACACATGTACTGTATATTGGTAGTGCTGTGCCACATTCTTGGATGCTTGATTGGAGAATACCTTGTATTTGTGTTAAGATGCTTAGCGCACGTCACAATTGATTGCCATCTAACTACTGCTTATGGAACTGAACAATAGATCTACTTGTAGTAGTTCACTCAGGGGCACATATGACGCTGTTGGGCTGAATCTCATACATCATACACCAGACATTGTGCCTGTAAAAACTTTTTGGGCTTGTGTTGATACACAAGCCCGAAGTGTTTAAGGCATAATGCATATACTCTGCCAGAAACAACAATGGAAGACACAACTGAATGCACAAAGTAAAGAGGCAGCAATGTCACTCCCTGAGTTTTTCATACTTTGCATATCTGTATTAGTAGGATTAACAGAAACAATTTACATCAGCTGAGTACAAGAGGTGCATGTTATTTGTATGTGAAAGGCTAGAAAAGCACTGTTCCTTGCCTCTCTTTCAGACAGTCTGTCCATGTGAACAAATAAACTTTTGCAGTAAGCTGGGAAATAAAAAGAACTTTTGGCAAGACTTTTTTTTTTAATTTTGCATAGAGTGGGTAATTACAACCCCAACTCCACTTTACAGTGTTTATACAAGAAAAATAAGAATGCAATGATTTGGAAATCTGATATCACCATATTTTATTCACACATAGAACACATATCAGAAGTTGAAAGTTAGACATTTTTCCATTTCAGCCTTGATTCGGTAAACCTTCCTTAACCCTTTTAGTGCCAGCTACGCGAGTCTCAAATAGCTGACACATAGCGTGAATAAAAAAAAATTAAAAAAGATACAGACTCACCTTCGTCCATAATCGATATGGCATGGTCTTTTCTTCACCCGGGGGGGGGGGGGGGGGGGGCTTGCACCGACAGGAGAGGTGCCCGAAACAGGTATCCCCCCCACTTCTCACCGAGTCTTCTACAATGCCAGTAGTGATCAGTGTAGGGCGGGTGGATGGTTCAGGGGAAAGCTCCTACACCTTTCCTGCACCAGTCACTACCAGCTGTCATTGATGATTTGGCACGAGACAGAGGATCTGAGGTGAGTGAGGAAAAACATTTTTTTTTGCAACTACATTTTGCTATGGTTGGTGTGTGTTTTTACATTTAAACCTTTGTGAACTGGTAAGGGATCCCTGAGGTCCCTATACCAGTTCACAAGGCATGGGGGGTGGCAAGTCAACTGTAGCGAGTGACTTGCCATTAACCCCTTGCTTCACTACCTGCCTCGCTGAAGCCGGGGGGGGGGGGGGAAGAAGAGCCCACAGCACGCTAGTAGGGCTATGTGGGGGGATGTAGCCTTCAGGGCCAGGGGCCACCCAAGCTGGCCTCCGTGCCCTGATCTACAAGCTTTCATAGGTGCCCAGGCTGCTTCTTCTGGGAAGGTGGGACCAGGTTTTTAACTCTTAACATTTAAAAAAGAAAAAAAAAAACATTTAAAGGCCTCCCCCCCCCCCCCCCGAGAGTGACTCCTCCTCCTCTCGACCCTTGAGAGGCCTGTATGTACTAAATATATATATTTATATTTACATGAGTACATATAATTCTTATTTGCCATGTATGTCTTTCGTTTGTAAAAAGGGCTGTACAATGCTGTTCAACTGTTTTAAGTCTGTATCCGCTAATTGTGCTCTAATGAGTTTATGGTAGCTGGTAGACCACAGGAATGATAATGATGGTTATGGATTCTGAAGTGCAGTTAAACACGTGTGTTAAATAGGCAAGTACTAATGTATCAGGAAAAGTTTTATTGATTGGAAAATATACACAGCTTATTACATAAATTACCCTGATTATTGTACACTACCGAAACTGAATAAATGTCACCGATACTGAGAGCACTGATATGAAACACTCTGGATGAATTGGTTTGTGTCTTTTCCACAGCGGGGCATCACAATTCGGGATACCCAGGGGGCACTGAACAAAACCCAGGAAACTCAAATTAAAATGTTGTTCCGCTTTAAACAATGCTATTCTAATTGTATAAAATGTAATATATTATCCTTCAGACAATAGGCTCCCTCCTATTGTATCTTGTATTCAGTATTCAATACCTAGTTTGTTGTGGAGTCTGATTCACTATTTCCAGATAAGCCTCTGTATAGCGGTGCTTAGAGTGACCACTAGTAGACGCTGTAAGCGGGTATCAGGCGCTGTAACAGAGCGTCTCGGTTGCTCCAGTAACCTGGCTGGCATTGATGAATATGATGTGTGTTGGGCGCTGTAACAGCAGCATAGCACTGCAGCGGGCAAGAGGTAGCGCCAGCTCAGTGCGTCCGGCACTTCACATCATATTTAACAAAACACTAGACACAGACAGCGTCGGCGCTCTAAAGCTGGGCACTGTAGCGCCAGACGCTGTGTGATCAAAGTCTGTTTCTGAACACACATATACCAATAACAAAGCGAAAACACATGGAATGACATTGTTTTAACACTGGGAAATTAACACTTTAGTGCCAGACCTGTAAATACAATTCTGCATAAAAAGTCAAAAATATGTATAAAAGAGTTTGTTTGCAGGCCAAACACGCTATTTATACACAACTAATGAGGCCCCATTTAAATGTATGGGAGAGCGCTACAGAGCGACAGGTACTACATGGCACTCCTGAGCCTATAGCGTCGCCGCTATACACTGAGCCTCCTCTGGTAATACATGTGACGCTACATGACGCTGTTAGAGGTGCTCATCTTATTCGCTTTCATAAATGTGGTTTTGCTTACAGTGCACAATGTTCATCCGGACGCTGTCTGCCACTACGAGGCACTACCTGCCGCTATCCGTTCTTAAATAACCCCCATAGTCTATGTACTGTATGTTCTAGCCAGTTAGTAATCATTACTTTGCACAGACCTATGGAAGATAATAGCGCTTTATAAATAAATAATATTAATCTTCTAATAATTCCAATGTATGAACATTCTGAGTAAAGGTTTCATTCCTAGATAGGACATGACTTGAGCAAGGCACCTAAGTGCTCCCTGGGTGCTGTTGCTAGGACAGCTCACCGCTTCAGCCATGTGTGTAGTCACTGCTTGTTTGTCTCACTGCACTGATGGGTCAAAATGTCCTTTGTGCACAGGCATATAATGGCCATATATGTTTTAAAGAAAAATGAAATTTAGGTGATACTATGATGTTTTTTGGTGCTGAGGTTCAACCTCTGTCTAATATGGGGAATTTTCAGCCGAGGTGCAATAGAGCTGTACAGAGTATTTATCAGCATTGAATTTTAGCAGGGAGCCTGATTTATGAAGCATCGGCGCCTGGTAAAACCACAGGGAGGCTGATTCATCATTAGCGGCAGGTAGCGACAGATGTGCGTCAGTAGCAGCATTTTCAGAGCGCCCGCTAGTAGTCGCAGTGCTCGGCCGTGAGTCGCTACTTTATAGCGACTCAGTCGCTGTTCAGTAATGTTGAATACATTGTGAGGAGTCGCTATTTGACCAGTACAGCGCTGTATGGGAGCGCATGTTAGCGACTGCTCATAGCGACCGACTCACACCATATTCAGGAAAAAAACAGTCTCACAAATCTCTGGTGCTGAAAAATACTTGTTTGAAGCCCAGAGCGCAGGAGGCGGTGTGTTTAAAGTCTGTTTTCAAGCATCTATCAACTAGTAACAAAGCGAAAACATATGGAATTTCATTGTAACAACATTGTAACATGAACACTTTAATGCCAGACCTGTAATGTCATTTCTGAGGAAATATTTAAAAAATTATGAAAAAACTGCAATTTCAATGCCAGAAGAGGTCACAGAATTATTTGTGATTTTTTGAAAAAAAAAAACAAAAAAAAAAAAACGTTTAAAGAGAAGAAAAGGATCGTCCATTGAAATGTATGGGATAGCGCCAGGTAGTGAGAGGTCATACCTGGCGCTGTGCAAGGCTGAACACTGGCGCTGTTCGCTGAGGCTGTGAAAATGATGAATCAGACGCTACATGGCGCTATCCCAGTCGCTAAACAGATTCTGCTTGATAAATGTGTAATTGCGTGCCATGTCCGGCGTTCACCAGTCGCTATCTCTCATTAAGCAGCCACTACCTGACGCTTACCTTCTTAAATAAGGGCCTAATTGCCACTCAGTGTGCGATTTAAGAAACCAAATGTCCCCCCGCTGGCCACTCTCTGTTAGAGGCCGGGTGTAGCAAGAGTAGGGCATGGGAGCAAGACGTTCAGGAGAAGGTGGCCTGGTAAGGCGAGTAGGTAATATTTTAAGCATGCAGCGGTTTGCATCAGTTTTAATGACCTTTTTTATATTTCATAGAAAAAGAAAAGAAGAAAAATGCTGCTTTAACTCTAGCGCCAAAAAGGTTGCAGCCCCTGAAGCTCTGGTTGAAGCTACATCAGTTTATAGTGCCACTGAAGATCAAGATCCCATAGCGCACAATGAGCAGAACTGGATTGAAGTGTTTTATGCTTCTAAATAATATTACACACATTTTTGTACAGAACTTGCATTGTGACTTGTCAATAATGGAAACACAGGACCTAGATGTAGCCAAATGTCTTTTTTCTGGAAAAAAACCTCTCTCCTGTCTTCTCTTACATACCAACGCTTAATTTGGACAACTAAACGCAGCCTAAACACACTGTAAAGTTTGTCCCTTTTGTCCCCAGCAGTGATATCTTGTAACTGTAATGATGAAACGCTGCACAGCACCTGAAAAATACAGCGCAAATCTTTTCAGCGTGGCAAAAATGAATAAATACACTGTGTAGCACCAAAAAGATGGTGGTATGGGGATATTTTATATCATTTAAGACTAGCGCCTATATAGCAGCAATTAGAGCGTCTGCAAGTAGTCACTGCAAGCGGGTGTCTGGTGCTGTGACCTAGCGTAGTGGCCGGACAAATGAAGCTGTACTATCCTGTCCAGCATTGATGAATGTGATATCTGGAGGGCGCTTCATGGATTGGCTCTCCATGATTCACTGCAGAGCCAATCAAGAATGCTAGGTGGTGTCCCGAGGTCATAGCGCCCAAGACTACACCACATCTGCCTAGAGAAAAAGGCGGCGAGCGATAGGTAGCGCCAGTTAAGTGCACCTAGCACTCGCCGCTGAAGCCCATATTTAGGAAAAAACTAAAACTGGGCGCTCTAGCGTCAGAAGCTATGTGATAAAAGCCTGTTTCTAAACACAAAAACACCAGCACCAGAGAAAAACACATGGAATGACGTTACATGTTTTACCACTGTGACACTGACACTGCAATGGCAGATCTGAACATACAATTCTGCATAAAATAAAAAAATTATTGAACACAATAAAAGTGTTTGTTTGCTGGGCAGGAGAGGCCACGCAATCATTTTTTTTACTTTAGAAAAACGCTCACCCGACGCTACCTGGCACAAGGGTTTCTTAAAGTGGACCTTCAGCATCATTTAATGAAAAACTATTCCCCAGCATCTAAAACGAATATCTTTAATGTTTTTAGTCACTCACTTTCTATTCTTTCCCTCACTGGCCTGAAACTCTGTTCAGCACTCTAGGATATGGGCGCCGCCATCTTGGCTCAGTAGCATCACATACTGAGGAGTTGAGAGGGGTCAAAAGTGCAGGAGAGCAGTGTTATAGCTGTGCTTTGCACAGACAGAGCAGAGCTGGGGTCAGGAAAAGGTCAGCAATCCCAGAATGCAGTGCGGCACAGTCAGAAAACACTTCCTGTTTGCAGGCAGCCTGCACCTCCATGGGCCGCTATCTTGGATGGTTAAAGTCTCAGAAAATGCAATAGATGCAGGGTAGGATGATTTTTAATGTGGGCAATCTGTACGCAAAGCGTAGGGGAAACATACAAGATAGGCTCTTATTTATGGTGAAGGTCCAGTTTAAATAACCCCCAAAATCGCAGAGCCAGAGAAGACAAAGATGCTGGTGCTTCATCACTGGCGCTAAAGCTACCAGAAGTAAGGCCCCAATTTCTCTCAAACTCTTAACTGTAATTCAGGATACAGTTTCAAGCCAACTAGTATGACAGGGCCAGTTTTTCTGGCTGGATCAGCTTGTCCGGAAGCTATGTTACACCTACAGGAATCAGGAATATGATAAAAAATGCATGAAATGTCCAAACATGCGTCAAATGAATTTATTTAACAAGATTTTTCCTGTTGGCTTTTACTTGCATTGTAGTGTGCCTATTTTGTAAGATTTAGGTTGTGAGTTGGAGGCAGGTTGGCAATACAGATGAATTTGGCATCAGGGTGATGTTGAGCCAACTTGCTCTAAAGGCTACGGTTCCAATAAAAGTAGAAACAAATTACCTCCTTAGTAGGCTTCAAGATAAAATGGGCTGTAGATCACGATGCTGTTAAGATGTAATAGCTTGGAAATCAAATCAAGGATTACCGGTCACATACACACCCATGCATAGAGCGGTATGCAGGCAAATTTCCTTACTGCTCATAGATTTAGGTTACTGTAAATATATGTGAACTTTTAAGTCCCATTGGGATGCCCGGAGAATCCAAAGAAGAGATACAATGGCAGAAATTACGCAATTAAGGAGGAAATGTGAAAAACAGAGAAGAGTGAAAAGAGAGCAGCACGGGGAAGGGGCAAAATAAGGGAATAAATGGGCAAAAGAGTGAAGCAGAGAGAAGGAAAAAGACAGAAGTAAGGTAGAAAAGAGAGAAGTGATAAAAAATAGAGAAATTATTTAAAAAAAAGAGAAAAAATGCGAATGCGAAAAACAGCAAAAAAGATGAAAAGTGAGACAGACACAAGGTGGTGATAAGAGACGTGGTGGAATGTGGAAAAGCGGCAGGATGGCATATGGAAAACAGAGAGAAAGGGGTAAGGTGAAAAGACAGAGAGACGGGGTAATGTAAGAAAAGATAGAGGTATTAAACATGTGGAAAATAAACAGAGAAAGAGGGAATGTGGAAAACAGAGATAAAGGTAGAAAAGAGAAAAGCGAGGACGTGAAAAAAAGATAGAAGTAATAAAATGTGAAAGAGAGAGAAAGAGGTAATGTGAATAATAGAAAATAAGGGGAAGATCAAAAAAAAGAAAGGCAGGTGGGTAAAGGAGAAAAAAAAGACAGGAGATAAAATGTGAAAAAAAGAAAGAGAGGATTTGGAAAACCTACAGGGAAGCTGAAAAAACTAAAAACACGGGGGGGGGGGTTAAGAGAGGTGATAAAATGTGAATCAGAGGAAGGAAATGTGGAAAACACAGAAAAGGTGAAAATACAAAAACAGAGGTAGGATATAAAACGTGAAAAAAGAAAGAGGATTTGGAAAACCTAGAACAGGCAAGCTGAAAAGACAAAAAACACAGGGGGGGGGGGGGTTAAGAGAGGTGATAAAATGTGAATCAGAGGAAGGAAATGTGGAAAACAGAGAAAAGGTGAGAGAGGGAAAGAAGGTGAAGGAGGGAATGTGGAAAACAGAGGACAGAAAGCGATAAGAGAGAAAAATATGGGTAAAGGGAGAAAAGAGAGGTGATAAGTAAAAACAAGACAGAAGAGGAGGGAATGTGGAAACCGAGAGAGGGATGGAAGGTGATACGACAGAAAACATGGGTAAAGGGAGAAAAGGGAGAGGGGATTGAAAGTAAATACAAGACAAAAGTAAAGGTAATGGGAAAAACTGAGAGAAAGGGGTGGGATGGAAAAGAGAGAAGAGATGAAATGTAAAAAAGAGAGAAGGGATGTGGAAACAGCGAAGGTGAATAAACAGAAAAAGACTAAGGGATACAGGAGGAAAAGGGAGAGGTGATAAAATGTGATACTGAGAGATGGGGAAAGAGGGATTGTGGAGAACAAAGAGAAAGTGAAAAGGAAAATGGGTTAAAGAGAGAGGTAATAAAATGTGGGACATACAGAATGAGAGAAGGTGATGAGAGGAACACAGAAGATGCCAAGAGGGAGATGAATAGAATGTCCCAAAAGGAGACAGAAGACAGGTATGAAAGAGAAATAAAAGCGAATGTGGAAAAAAGGAGCAATATGGAAAGGAGAAGGTGGAGGAAATGAGAACACGGAAAGGATGGAGGGATACATAAAAAGAGAAAAAATAAAAAAGGCAGAAATGGGCCTGCTGAGCTAGCTGAGGGATGTCTATGTCTCTCTTACAGAGAGATAGACATGGGGTCTCCCACCCCAAAGAGGATGGAGAGACAAAGGGGAGTCAGGGCTGCACCCCATTAATCATTATAAGGGGTGATCTGTGTAATTGGGGTTAGAATAGCATTATAGGGGTGCTGCCAGCCGCCGCCTCCCGGTAGAGGGCTGACCCCCCCACACACACAGGGGATGCCCCAGTGATGCCGGGCGGGCGAGTGTGTGGCCCTGAGGCGGCAGCTCCTCAGCACAGGTACCTCCTCCTCCTCCCCCCTCCGCCTTTGTTTTACTATCACACGGCCACCGACACAGCGATTTCCTGTTGACACCGGAATATTTCGGGAGCGCAGAGGGAAGGCGGAGAGGAGACGGCAGCTTGGCGCTGGCCCGCTGAGGGGCGGCTGCATGTGCCGGGGGAGCAGGTGCGGCGGCAGAGGCGGGAGAGGCGGCATGGCAGAGGCGGCCGGGGAAGGCAGCACTAGCAGCAATATCACAGCTCGGCCTCCTGGAATGTGAGTGGCCGCCGCTCCGCTGCTGATGGCTGAAGCCTGGCTGGAGGACGAGGAGGAGGAGCTGCGGGACGGCGCCGCCAACCGGAGACACCACCGGAGGGCCAACCTCAACCCGGCCACAGGTAACCCGCTCAAGTGTGCTGCTAACCGGAGCCCGGGGGGGGGGGGGGGGCATTGCTGCCCGCTAACACCGGGCCCGTGACCCCAAAGGGAACCTGTCATGAGAGCAACACGGAGCTCCCCCTCATAGCTGTCACTCACCTGCACCCGCAGCATGGAGGTGCTCCTCTCCTGACAGGGAGCATCTTCCCCATAGACTCACCTGCACCCGCAGCATGGAGGTGCTCCTCTCCTGACAGGGAGCATCTTCCCCATAGACTCACCTGCACCCGCAGCATGGAGGTGCTCCTCTCCTGACAGGGAGCATCTTCCCCATAGACTCACCTGCACCAGCAGCATGGAGGTGCTCCTCTCCTGACAGGGAGCATCTTCCCCATAGACTCACCTACACCCGCAGCATGGAGGTGCTCCTCTCCTGACAGGGAGCATCTTCCCCATAGACTCACCTGCACCCGCAGCATGGAGGTGCTCCTCTCCTGACAGGGAGCATCTTCCCCATAGACTCACCTGCACCCGCAGCATGGAGGTGCTCCTCTCCTGACAGGGAGCATCTTCCCCATAGACTCACCTGCACCAGCAGCATGGAGGTGCTCCTCTCCTGACAGGGAGCATCTTCCCCATAGACTCACCTACACCCGCAGCATGGAGGTGCTCCTCTCCTGACAGGGAGCATCTTCCCCATAGACTCACCTGCACCCGCAGCATGGAGGTGCTCCTCTCCTGACAGGGAGCATCTTCCCCATAGACTCACCTGCACCCGCAGCATGGAGGTGCTCCTCTCCTGACAGGGAGCATCTTCCCCATAGACTCACCTGCACCCGCAGCATGGAGGTGCTCCTCTCCTGACAGGGAGCATCTTCCCCATAGACTCACCTGCACCCGCAGCATGGAGGTGCTCCTCTCCTGACAGGGAGCATCTTCCCCATAGACCACAAGGGTTTGTTTTGCTGATTTACGTCTAAAAACGCCAGAACATAGCCTGCCCAATATTAGGAAAGGTTACTTACCTGTGTCCATCACTATCAATGATTGCCACTGATTGATTGGTTTTGCTGAGAGGAGGCATGTGCCCATCCTGCAACCAGTGGTGCTGGAAAGGACTTTTGTCCATAATCAGGCTTGTCTTTTTTTCTTCTTCTCTATGTAGCAGGGCATCCCAAATCACAATGCCCTGAGGTTGTAGGCTCTCTTTAAAGTGAAACAAAACCCACCAGCTTTAAGGAGAGAACCTCCAGGGCTGGCTTTGCCCTGGCGCATCCTGAATTTGGATGCCCCCCCCCCCCCCCCGGGGTGCATGTGCAGGCTCTCGTCCAATGCCCTTTGCTAAAGGATGTAAACATAGCAAAGGCCTCTGATTGGACGGGAGCCTGCGCATGCACCATTGGACCAAGGGGAGTTTGGGGCAAACTTGGGGGCTTCACACACCGGGGGCATCTCGATAAACTATTGTTTATTTTACATTCCAGCAGAGCAAAACAATAAGGCAGAACACCCAAAACTTGACAAAAGGAAGTTTTCCTTTAAAGCGGACCTTCACCCTGAATAAGAACATATCTTATATGTTTCCCCCACCCTGTACATACAGATTGCTCACATTAAAAATCATCCTACCTGCATCTAGTGCATATTCTAAACCTTTAAACATCCAAAATGGTGGCTCATGGAGCATCAGGCAGCAGAGTCCTGAAAAGAGTTGCAACCCAGCGGAGGAAAGAATAAAAAGTAAGCAACTAGAAACTTTTCAATAAATGATGCTGAAGGTCTGGTTTAAAGTGGACCAAAACCCAGGATTTTTTTTGACTATCCTGGGTTTTGGTCTTTGCCCCCCAGGCACCCTGGTCTGGTGTGTCCCGCTATGTGTACCCCCCCAGGTCACCCAATCTCAGTTACCCTTTCCCAGTCCTACGGCGCATGCGCAGCTCTCTCATCCAGCCCCTTTAACGGAGCGTGCCCATGCCTGCCATTCACAAATGCCTGGCGCGGGCACGTGCCCTGCTAAAGGGATAATGGGGGTGCGGCCGCTGCTCACACATGCGCTGTTGGACCAGGAACGAAGGTGAGTTTTCAGGCGACCTGGAGAGGGTTTGACACAGCAAGGCATCCCGAATCTGGATGCCCTGGGGGGGAGAGAGTATGCCTGCCCTGGAGTCTCATAGAATAGTTTTGGTCCACTTTAAAGCAGATAAAAACACACTCCAAGACTCCAGGGCCGGACACTAACCTGCCCCTGGGGCATCCTATACCAAATACCCCGCTGTGTGACACCCTGGCTTGCCAGTGAACCCTGGCTTTCCAGCAGGCCCCGCAACGCTGTGACTGTCAGACGCCGCATGCGTGTCTGAGTAGATGCGCCCAGCCAATCGCGATCTCAAAAGTGCTGCTGGATGTGGCTTAGGCGGTGAAAAAAATGATTTTCTTTGAAAACTGGACCACCTCCGAGCTGGCAGCATCGCCCGGCTGCTCGGTTGGGGGATGAGCGGTGGACCCAGAAATAGATTTCCATCCGTTTTTTAAAGATGCCCTCCAATGTAATAAACAACTCCGTCCCTCGTACCCTATGCTGAGGCCAATTCAAGCCGTCCAGACTACAAAAAATGAAAGGGCACTTACCTGCCAGCCTGCAGGCTTAACAAGCTTCTGTTCTATGGTTTCAGTGCTGACAGCGCTAATCTCTCCTGCCCATGAGCACCCTACTCTGTATTCAAATCAGTGATTGCACAGTGTGCTACAGCTGGAGAAACAAGGGAGCCCCATGACTAGTAGAAAGGGCGCATAGGGAGGTAAGCAACCAAAGGACAGCAGCTTGCATGATCCTGTGGGATCAAACCTGGAGGCTCGTAAGCAAACCAATCATTGCAGTCCTCCTGTCTTTCTGGCTGAGGACGGGTGCTTTCAACAACAACTGTTACTGGATGTTGAGTGACAGGTCAGTCACCCAATACCAGCAAGAGCTGTGGTCGTGCTGCTCCTGGGTGACTAACCTGCCACTAAAGGTCCATGCTGAAGTGCCAGCTTGTCCTCCACTCACACAGATCGGAGGAGCGTGGCCCTCTTTGAAGACTTTGCCCACCACCTACAGGCTCTATCCCTTAGAGTCCCTCCTTTGGTGTGTGCTCCCTTATGATAGGCAGAAAAGGTAAACTGACCAGATGTTTCACTTTTTGGTGGGAAGGCCCCATTTTGAGGCATTTTATCCCTCTGAAAACTCTGGGGACACCTAAGTATCCCAATTTGTTAACATTATGGGGCAGACTTCCCCACCAAATGCAGAAGGCAGGATATCTTGGTGATTTACATCTGCTCTTTGGCTGAATGGTGGTCAGGGAATGCATGGATTGGTTGAGCACTGGCTCAATCACCAACATCTTTTATGGACCTAAGATCCATAGAGCATGTGGAGGGCGGGGCTACACTTGGAGGCCGATTCATTAACAGCTGCAGGTAGCGACAGTTGAGCGACTGTAGCGGCATTTTCAGAGCGCCCGCTAGTAGTCGCTGTGCTTGGCCGTTGTTCGGTAGTTGATAGCGACTCAGTCGGTTTGCCGTAATGTTGAATATTGGGTGAGGAGTCGCTATTTGACAGGTTCCGCGCTGTATGGGAGCGCATGATAGCGACTGGCCATAGCGACCGGCTCCCACCATATTCATTAACAAATCACGCTCAAAAAAATTTCGCGCTGTAAAATGCATGTTTAAACCCCAGAGCGCTGGCGGCAATGGGTTTAAAAGTAGTTTTTTTAACCCCCCAAACATCCATATTTTTGGAAACCAAAAAGTTTTTTAAAATAATTTTGTAATATGAATACATTAATATCAGACCTGTAATATCAAGTCTGTACATTTTTTTTTTTTTTTTTTTTTTTTTTTTACATTAAAAAAAATATTTTAAATGGCAGAAGTGGTCACAGAATTTTTCACATAAAAAAAAAAAAAACATTAACAATTAATTATTAATATTTAAAGATTGTTCCATTGAAATGCATTGGAGCGCGCCAGGTAGCGAGAGGTCATACCTGTCGCTGTTCAAGGTCGGACGCTGGCGCTGTGGGCTGAGGCTGGAATAATGATGAATGAGTGGCTATCTGGCGCTATCTCAGTCGCTAAGCAGGATTGGCTTGATAAATATGTGATTGTGGTGGGGAGCCGGTGTTCTCGTGGCGGAGCCCGTCATTACCAGTCGCTACCTGTCGCTATCCCTTGTTAAATAAGGGCCTTACTCACACACATGAGTAATTTAGATTGCTGTGTATAGTTGTTCCTCAAAAGCCTATAAATAAACCACACCCATTGTCAACAAACTGGCTTTGTTTGACTATCCTGGGTTTTGGTCCTTGCCCCCGGGATACCCCGCTGTGTGAAACCCCCCAGGTCGCTCGATTGCACTCACTCTTCATCAGTCCTATGGCGCATGTGCAGCCTCTCATCCAATCAGCACGCTCGGAGCTGCTCATGTCAGCCTTCGTCTAAAGCGAGCGGATCTAAGCACGCTGGTGGCCACATCCTCCGCTACCATCCAACAAGGAGCATGCCTGCGCCGGCTGTTGATAGTGGGTATGGTCAGCTTAAGAAAGGGGCCCAATATGTAAATTTCCACCACTGATAAAGTTATCAGCAGTGGATTCTGAAGGGAATGTGCTGTCAGCAATGGAACTGTCAGCTCAGGAAGAGTTCAGTTCACGGGACTGAGCTGGTGGGGAGATGTGCTGAAACCAAAAGACCTAACAGCAGTATTATCACAGGCCAGTACATAGAGGCTGCGGGGGGTAGGTGAGTATAGGCGTTTTTTTGAGCTCTTGAAGAGGAACATCAGAGGCCCTGGAGTGTAAAAGGTAAAATACTCCAGAGCCTTCCGAGTTTGTCCTTTGGGCATCCCCCCCCCATCGCCAGTTCCACTCACCTTCTTACGGAGCCCTCACGCCGTATCTGCATTGTGGCCAAATCCCGCTCACCTCTAGCTGTGCGCATATCCGCCTTTCTGAATGGGCAGCATGTGCACGCCACGGTTAGGAGGTTAGCGGGAGATGCGGGTGGAGGTTCACTCGGCTACTTGCACTGCCACTAGGCTGCTTAGCCGCCCAGGCGACTTAGCTGTCAGCAGAGCCGAGTGAAAGCGAACGCGCTGCTCAGCCAATCAGCGAGCCTGCGCTGTGGGAGCGTCTGGAAGGTGAGTGGATCGCACAACCTTGGGGGATACGAACAGAAGGGCATCCCGATTGCCCCTGCATTGAGGAGCAACACATGAAAAGTGAAAATCGGGTGTGGTGTTCCTCTTCAAACATACAATTAGCCTGATTTTGTAGAACCACTGCTCAGTCTTTAGATGCTCTGACCATTCATGCTTGTATCAGACCTGTGATGTGAGGTGAAGCCAGGCAACCGCTAAGCTGAGAAGGTGGTCACCTGGTCACCAACCTCCATGTTCCTCCTGTAGCTGGTGGAGCAGTAACGCATCCTCATTCTCCTTTGTACCTGGGAGTGCCCTATATGTTACCCTACACTTTCTCTACAATGACTTGTCCTATACAATTACAGAGCTGCACACTGAGTCATATAGCCATAAGGCCAACTAGTCCAGGGCTTGCTGGCCACTACATTATACATTCTAAAAAGGCTTATTGCAGAAGAGCCTAGCTTGAAAGCAGATCTAGATTTCACTTTGTTGAGGGTCTGGGTAGACAGGTTTGGGAGCTGCATTTGCATGCATTGTATTGACATTTAGGACTAGACAGGTTCCTTACTATAGGGAAAAGCAGGTCTGTGTGGTTGAAGCTCCTCTACATACTATAACTCAATGCCAAAGAGATGCTATGGCACTGCTGTCCAAAGCCTGTCTACACTGGGGTACATTTCAAGGCAGACCCCAGGATAAACTTATCAGCACATTAAAGTGGACCAAAACCCAGGGTTATGACTATCCTGGGTTTTGATTTTTGCCCCCTGGGCACCCCGCTGTGTGAGACCCCCCAGGTTGCCCATTCTCACTTACTCTACCGCGCATGCGCAGCCCTTTCGAACAGTTAGTGCACTTGTATCCGCGTCAGCCCCTTTGTCCAGGAGCTTGTCTAATGCAAGTGTGCTGGCGGCCGCATCCCCCGCTACCCTTTAACAGGGAGCGCGCCCATGCTTGACATTCACAAATGCCTGTCACGAGCACGCGGCCTGCTAAAGGAATAGCGAGAAGCGGCCACTGTTCGCGTTTGTGCTGTTGGACTGGGAACGAAGGTGAGTTTTCGGGCAACCTGGGGGGTTTGACACAGCGGAGCATCCTGAATCTGGATGTCTCGGGGGGGAGTATGCCTGCCCTGGAGTCTCGTAGACTCCAGTGTGAGTTTTGGTCCACTTTAAGTGCAGTTTCCGTGCCAGGACCCCTGTGGCATGTGAGGCTATATAGCACCTACATATTCTGCAGTGCTTTAAAATCAGAGGATTCATGTACAAACAGAGTAATGCATTACAAAAGCTATGGAAAGCTTATTACATTCCAAACCTTCCTAAAGACATAGGATGATGGCAGGAGACCATATGGTCCATCTAGTCTGCCCATATGTGTGTATTTTCTCTTTATTTTAGGATAGATGAATGCTTATCTCAAGCATGTTTACATTCACTTACTGTTAACTTTCCAAGCATCTACTACTCTTAAAGTAAAATAATACTCTGATCTTCCCTCCAGATAAGCTGCATGTTGTCCCCTTGTTCTATCATTAAAGCAGAACAAAACCCAGCATTTTGACTATCCCGAGTTTTTTCTTCCCCCTGGGCATCCACATTTAGGATGCTCTTCTGTGTGAAACTCCCCAGTTCGTCTGTACAAACTCACCTCTTTCTGGTCCAGTTGCTCATCCAGTCAAAACTGTTTGCTGTGTATATATTTTTTTTAAAGAGAGTGTTTAGGGCTGCGCACAATATTTGACTATTTAGCGGCACTGATCTCTGGAGTACCACTCTCCTCCTATATTACAGTCTTTACACACCTATAAATATATCTAACCGCAAACTGATATTATACAATGCAAATGTTGTAAGCACTGCTATTTCAGAAGTTCATCAAATATATTTTGTCAGCGCGCTATAGGATGTTAGCATATCCTCTAAGGTCCGCTTTAAGGTGTGAAGACCCTAGTGAATTATCAGTGGTATACCCACTGATGCAGGTTTATTGATTTTTTTCCAGCTACAGCTCTTGCGCTGTTCACAGCAACACTTTGAGGTTTGCGGGGCTTAAATTTAACTTTTCAAAATGACAAGTCTGTATAATAAGAAACTTTTTCTTACCCTCTGCAGCCTGGCAGCGTTGCAAATACAGGGCTCTACCTGGCTGTGATGTGTAGTCGGACCTTTGAATATGGGCTGCTGTCGATCTGCTGATCAGCTTTGCGGCGCCACTCCAGCACCCCCCTTTGAACTAGTATAGAGGTCCACTGGATCCCTTACTAATTCACTGGAATTTCCCAGCTGTACACTAGGGGGATTTCTGTGGAGCCACACCTGGGGGTATAAATACCTCTCCCTTTGGCGGGAGTGATCAGAGCGCGGCAAAGTTACAGCATGGAAGGAAAGGAGGACTATCGTCTGCTTCTGCCAGCGTGGAGTGGAGATGACAAAGGAACCCCAAATGTGCCGGGGAGGTGTCTAGCACGGGGTTCCGTTTAGCTTCCAGGCCGTGGGGACTCTAGCCCCTATGCCTAGTGTGCTGGCTTGTAGTCTTGGAAGGCGGGATCCACATGTTCTTTAGAAAATGATTCCTCGGCTGTGCATGCCAGTGCCATGATGCTGTGCTCTATGATGGGCTCTGTGTACTGTTATATTCATATGCATGGCATAGAACTCTGATTGGATAGGAGCCCATGCATGCACTGTGGGCCTGCCAGTGAGGTGAGTAGGTTGAGAAATATGCTGGCTTACCTGTCTCAACAGCTTCCAGTTCCACACTGTTTTACCAGCCTCCCCCCAGTGACCGCGTTTCGATTCTACTATTCACCTCTTTGCGTAAATACAGACTTGTAAAGTTTAAAACTTTCGAGTACTTTACTGTGTCATTCTTGGGAACTGTTTCCTGTTTATATGGCTTCTATGATCTATTCTTGTTGAATGTGGCTGCCAGCCATCACTCAGTGTTAAATGTGGCTCTTGTGATCAGAAAGGTTGGGGACCCCTGCCCTAAATGGCTCAGCTGGGAAACAGTAGCATAACAGAAACTATGTTGGAAATAATGGTGGTAAGCTTGATCTCCCAGTGAAAGCAAGGCTTTCCTGAGCAGCAGCAGCCACTTATACCGGACCTTCACCCTGAATTAGAGCCTATCTTGTATGTTCCCCCCACCCTGTAGATACAGATTGCTCACATTAAAAACCATCCTACCTGCATTTTCTGAGCCTTTAAACATTCCATGGAGTCTCAGGCTACCTGCAGACAGGAAGTGTCTTCTAACTATACCCCTCTGCATAGTGTGATTGCTGTCCTTTTCCTGACCTCAGCTCAACTCTGTGTGAGCTATAAGTGACTAAAAACTTAAAATATATTAATTTTTAAGTTTGAGCTTATTATTAAAGGCCAACTTTAGTCCCTTTGTAAATTAATACCATACCCCCTGCCCTGCAATAAAGCCAGTGTAAAAAAAGAAAGGAAAAAAAAAGACACTCCCCTTCATCCGGAATCCAGTGACAAAGTTGGTGGTGCCGCAGCAATCGCCCACTGCCATTTTCTAGAAATCACGTCGCGCTCCTGCCCATTCATGTAAATGGGCGGGCGGGAGCACATGCAAAGTAGAGAGTGGCGTTGCACCACCGTCGGTCGGGACGCCAAGAAAATGCCGGTGGACGAATGCTGCGGCACCACAAGCTTCTCCGCTGGATTCCTAGTAAAGGTGAGTGTCTTTTTTTTTTTTCTCCTTTATTTCACTTGCTTTATCGCTAATAGGAGGGGGCAGGGCAGGAGGTACGTTACTAATTTTCAAAGGGGCTGGAGTGGCACTTTAAATGATGCTGACGTTTCCAGTTGAAGATTGTGAGCAGCATTCCCAGCAGTGGCCGTTCACTGCCATTGTGATGGGGTGACAAGACTATGTTCTTAAATGTGAGGGAGTACCTGGATCAGGTAAGTATTGTTCCCCTTTAAAGGCCCAAGCATAATGTATACCACCTACTGAGGTATCTGCTGCTTTTCTAGTGAATCTGTAGGTAAATAAGAAAAGACTGTAAAACTTATTTGGTAACTTATTGATTCAGATATTCTCTTCGCAAAGCATGATTTAATGAAAAGCTCAAACCCTTAAATAACTATTCCCCAGCATCTAAAATTAATATATTTTAAGTTTTTAGTCACTTACTTATTATTCTTTTCCCCACCGGACTGCAACTCTGTTCAGGACTCTAGCATACGGGCGCCGCCATCTTGACTTGGAAGCATCACAAGTACTGAGGAGAGCAGGATAAAGTACAGGGGGCAGGGTTTTAGCTGTGCTTTGCACAGACAGAGCAGAGCTGGGGTCAGGAAAAGGTCAGCAGTCCCAGAATGCAGAGCAACACAGTCAGAAGATACTTCCTGTTTGCAGGCTGCCTGATGCCCCATGAGCCGCCATCTTGGATGTTTAAAGGCTCATAACATGCAGCAGATGCAGGTAGGATGATTTTTAATTTGAGCAACCTGTATGTACAGGGTGTGGGAAACATATAAGATAGACTTTTATTAAAGTGGACCTACACCCAGGATTTTGACTATCCTGGGTTTTGGTCCACTTCGGTGTGAGCTGTGTGAAACCCCCCAGAACGCCCGGAAACACTCACCTCACAACGCTCCTACGCTGGCGCTCGTCCAATCAGAGCGCTCAGAGCCGCTGTGGTATGCACGTACAAGCGGCGTCCAACCACAGCGGCTCTGAGCGCTGGAGGCTGCGTCTCGCTCTTCCCTCTAACGGGGAGCGTGCCCGCGCCAGCCATTCACAAAGGCCGGCGCGGGTGCGCGCCCTGCTAGAGGGAAGCGCGAGACGCGGACGCGCCCGCGCATGCGCCGTTGGAACGGGGTTAAGGTAAGGTTTCTGGGCTTCCTGGGGGGTTTCACCCCGCGGGACATCCCGATTTGGGATGCCCCGCCGGGAGGGATCTGATCGGCCGATCCCCCCTGGGTGTTGGTCCACTTTAAGGGTGAAGGTCCACTTTAAAGGATCTAGTGTTGGATTTGCACACACCTCATGCTCCTCCCATGTACCCACATGCTGGGTAATGGGCGTGTGAAGGTGGCTATGGGAGAATGCTCTGCAAGAAAGATGATTTAGAATTTGAATATGAGGCTAACAGAAAGGGAGACCTGAATGCTGTCCATGAGAGGATTAGATACTATGTTTTTGTTTTATTTTCTTAACCACAGATGTCTTTTAGGCTCTGTACACGGCACGGCACTTGACTGCTAGGAGCGCCCACAAGCTTCCACTTCCCCTAGACCCGACTGTGAACCAATCCTTTACGCATGTTCATCTATCTTGCCACAAATAACAGTCAATAACACCCATATTCGTTGGAAAGACATTTATTAATAAATATTGGCCATAGCTTATAACACAATCAACCCATAACCAGGCAACAAACAAAAACAAAATCCCTTGTCGGATTGTAATTCGTTCTTTGTGGAGGGGGTGATATGACCAAACTTCTATACTAATAATTATCTGTCCTCAAAGCCGTGCTACCAACTATTGTCTCCCGGCGGTCAACCAAAAACCTGCCCCCGTCTGTGCGCCCACAGACCCAGGAGCCTCTTGTGTGGGGCTAACCACCTTCCTTCTTGAAATGCATCTAACAACCCAAACGGCTGTAACTTGTCATAACCCACTTTTTTTTGGTGATGCTCGCCTCTTCTGTCTTTTACAAACTCACTGCGCTTTTTTTCCATTCCACTTTTCTCTTCATTGCCCGTCTTGTGACTTCATCAACCTTGGGAAAGAAAACCTAGTTAGTCTTGTAATTCACCCTACTATTCTCCAGACACCCTAACCTTACCAAACTGCCCCTAAGTCCCATCTTGTCCCCCGACTCAACTCTTTCATCCTTACCTAACCTTGATCCAGGGTAGGTGGGAGGAACTTCTTGCTCTGTGGTCCAAGCGGGAAAGAGGGGGTACACAAGGCAATTCTGCCTTAAGTACCCCCTCGCTACTTGCCTCCCCTTCAATCTCGTCACATCCTGCCTCCACTCCCCCTGACTTAACCCCATCTAAGCCACCCCCCCAGTACTAATCTGCCCCCCTATACATCCCACATTGTTCCCAGGCATGGCACCCGCAGTCATGCTGCCCTTCTGCCCCAGTGCAGGGGCATCCCTTTCTCCGCAAAGCGGCGCAATGCAGTTGCACCCCTGTGATGGCGCTGCTCTTTATTTTGGTCTAGTTCACATAGACAGCGCTTTCAGTATAACGCTAGCATAGGTCAATAGAAGTCCAAAACAGCACAAGAACATCTCTGGTACAACGATGTGTGCTGTGCTCTACCTGCATTGCACTTGCTTTAGGATAGCAGCACAATGTGCTGGAAAATAATCAGCCAGTTTCTGTGTCACATATTGACAATCGTTTGTCCACATACACAATACACTTTTACCACAGTAGCATGCATACAGTTCACAGAAGTGCAGTTTCCCAAATCCCTTTTTTGCCACTGACTGCTTATCACACTCCTTATATACCCACCAAGCCAGTATACAGCGTGACATCCTTCATGAGCTGCATGCTGCTGATGTTAGAAGTGCTTATAACAATGTAATTAACTGACTTTCAGAAACTGTTTATCTTGTCCACCTTATACCTATTTGTGCACTGCAGTGGCAGCAAAAGATTAAAGCAGGCCTCCATTAATAAATGACCCCCACAGCGTAATTCCCTGCTGCACATACCTTAACAGCAAGGCAGAGAGCAGGGTCTGTGACAGAATGTGGAAGTGCTAAGAACTTCTGTATCAGATTTTGGCTTGCTTTTAAAGTATGGGCTGCATAAATGAGCTGCAGGGTGAGTGGACCTCCTGTATGTTCCCCAAAGGACTGTTAAAGCACTTGTAGTGCACCCAGTGAGGCCACAGTATTTCCGCCTTGGCAGATCAGGTATCCACCCAACTCCACACCACTAATAATAGGCTATAGGCTACTGAGGTGCACTGCTTTTAGCATCCTTCTTAGTGACACAAGTTTCCTTGGCCTCAGAACTGGGTGTATGGGACTACCTCCCTCTAATCTATAGAAGGCTTTAGGCCCAATTGCAGCAGCCAGTATTTTGTTACTAGGCAGCAAAGTGTTCCTATACCTACAGAGTGATGTCCTTGTGTTTTAGATAACTTCACGTGTCAAAGCAGGAAGGATGATTGTTTTCCTGCAGCTCCACAGCTAGCCTTCACCTATTGTTTTTCTCCACATGTAACAAACCTGCATATTTCTAAGCACCGACAATCTAACAGGCCATGTGTTGCTAATCATGTGCAAACTGTAAAAAATTGGGATCACTGTTTGTCCCCTGTAAGGGAAGCATTTATGAAACATTGTCGTGACAACGGCGCAGAAGGGACTTGTGACTAGCTGGCCTGGAATGCATGGCATTTACTGACTTCCAATTTCTTCATCTGAAGGTCTTGTTGATATTTTGCAGCTGTACAAAGTTCTAACTCAGAACAGGTTCCTCCCTGAAGATGACTGGACCTGCACCTAAAACCCACAATGTTTGTACACTTAAACATAACGCCCACAGAAGTTTTTTGCACATCCTATTCAAAGTCTGTAGGCATTATTATCGATTTCCATTGGATATGTTGGATAAACAAAAGGCGGTGCACTGCTCCTATGTTCAGAAGCACAGACCAGGCCTGGCATGTCTCACCATACAATGTATAGCGTAACTTTTACTAAAATTACTAAATTGTTGCCAAAATCATATAGAAACACCTAGAAATAATAAACAACATTTCACCCCACCAGTGTTAGGACCATCATGATGTGTTTCAGTCTGAGAAGCCCTTAATCATAGGAATGTTGTCCTGTTGACCCAGAAGAGCATTTGTGAGGTCAGAAGTTAATGCAGGACTAGAGACCCTGGCTTGCGGTCCCCATTCAAGGTAATCCCAAAGGTATTTGCCTGTCAGTTATGTTTTCCCCACACCAAACTTCACCTGCCATGTGACTCTTACATCGGAGCACAGTCATGCTGGAACAGAAAAGAGCCTTCCCCAAACTTTTTATACAGGATTCATTATCCAGAACGACTTGCTATGCTAAAGCTTTAAGGCAGTCCTACACCCATTTTCTACATAAAGGGCATAATAATAATGTGGAGCTGCATTCTGATAGGCTCAGGTGCACAACAGGCCTCCACAAAAGGAAAAGGAACAATGGCACCTGCACAATAATTCAACAGAAACCTGGGGAAGTATGGGTAAACTACACCCTCCCGGGCACTCCAAGAAGGAAGGCATCAATGGCAGAAATGATATAGTGGCAATATATTCTAAGTATGTCACACACCCCGCTTCAAGACATTCATTACACTTGGGTATACTGACCTGTAGATGGCGATCTTGCAGAGATGTCAATAAAGAAAGGTAACACCCTCCCGGCCCATAAATACCTGGGACCTCCCACTCATTCCCCAGTCTTCCATCTCTGCAGTGGCGAGCAAGTCAGAAGATGATGTCTCCTCCTTGCAGGTAGCCGGGATGACTCCCGGCCTTCTATTCTTCTATTCCTGCCAGGATCCCCTTATTTAAATTACTTGCCTCCCAGCCTAGGCTGCTGGTCCGGGCAAAGGTAGTTGGCACCCCTGGTGCTTAGGAGCCGTGAGACCCCATAACAAGGGGTAGGTGGCTATCCGGGTTGGTGATCCCGGTTTGGGATGCCCCGTCCCTTGGCCCTACCCTGGCATGGATTCCCCCTCTCCCGGATACCCTTAGTGGGGGGGCCAGGTCCCTTATGGATTCCTCTCATTTATTGTGTGTGTGTGCTTTTATGATTTGACTGGCGCCGGCGGTCCCGCGGCGCCGGCCTCCGGCGTGCTGCAATGGCGGCGGTGAGCGCCCATGAGGGCGGCTTCTCCTCTGGGCGGGGGGGGGGGGCGGGGCCCGGGCACCGTGCCGCGGGCGCATTTTCATGTCCCGGCTTCTGGCCGGGAGAGACGCGCGAACCACGCCGGCCCGCCCTCCCTCCTCCTACTGCACACTGCGCGTCTTCTCTGTGCCTGGCGTGCAGTACTGAAGGTCGGGTGACTGGCCAGATGGCCATCAGATTCATCTGTCTTAACTCTTTATACATTCTAGCATGGTCTAAGCAGTGTGCTTGTGTTTTGTGTTCCAGGTGGACCATTGATCATATTAAAGGGGGGTTCTCCCGGTCCAGGGTCCCTGGTTAAAATTTTAGCTGGCTTAAAATCCTCCCACTCGGAGCATTATATATATATATATATATATATATATATATATATATATATATATAAATTAAAAATCATCATATGGAGGATACTGGGCTTGTGCCCCCCTCGGGGCAATCCAGGCTGTGTTTGGGGTGTGGGGTATCCCTTTTGGGGGATGATGTATTTCTATGTGTACCCTGTGCGCAGCGGTCTATTATGCGGCAGACCGGATCTCAGGCGTCCAGTTCTGCTCTGCCAGTTTCCTCTCCGTCTCCCCCTCGCTTGACACGTACCCCGTGTGACGTGGTCATTGGCGGGGAGTCGCAATCTGAGGTGTGTGCCAGATTGGCCAATCTTGAAAAATTGTTTTCCAGTGCCGTTGCTAAAAAGGCCACGGCAAAGAGAAAACATTTGTATACGGCCGCGCAGGGCCTTGATAGGGAGGATTTTGACTCCCTGGATTGGTCTGATTGTTCCTCGCGTGAGGAAGGGGAGCTGTATGAGGAGTCTGAGGGCTCCGATGATCAGCAGTTTGTGGGCGTTGATACAGAGCAGGGCCAGGGGGACTCCTTGGATACCTCCTAGGGTCCTGGCTCATATGTTTGAGGTCCTGGCTATTTCTCCCCCCGAGGCGGCTCCTCCGCTGCAGCGGGAGTTCTTTGAAGTGTCCAAGCCGCGCTTGGAATTTCCTTATCAAAAGCATTTTGATGGTATCATTCTTAAGGAATGGGAGAGGCTGACTCGGCTTCCGGGTGTCCCACCGGGTTGGGACAGGAAGTATCCCTTTCCGGCGGACGCGGTGAAGCACTGGTCCCCAAGCCCCACCCCCACCCGAGGTGGATGCTCCTGTTTTGGGGTTGTCCAGCTCTTCAGTCCTCCATTCTCCGGAGTGCACTACTCTCAAGGATGGTGAGGGTAAAGGCATTAACCAGATGGCTTGTCATGGTTTTGCCAGTGTTGGATCGGCCTTGCTGCCGGTTTGTGCTTCTGCTCTTTTATTGGTAGCTGACAGGTCGGTTGTTAGAGGACTGTTGGCCTCTTCCGGGCTTGACCCGGCTAGTGAGGAGTTTGCCGACCTTAAGCCCTGTGAGTTAGTTTTGTCCTTTGTGCTGTCCGCCTTGGACGACACATTGGTGATGTGTAGCAGAGCTGCGGCCCTGCTTGTGGCTATCCGGCGGTCGGTTTGGCTACGCCAGTGGGCGGCTGATTTTGTGTTCGGCTTTCCCCTCGTCCAGAGGTGATTCCTGGACCAGGGGCAGGGGTCGGGCCCGTCCAGGACACAGTTGGGGTTCCAAGCCTAGAGCCGCTGCCAAGCCGGCTCAGCAATGAGGGGGCGCCCTCACCCTTGCAGGTGGGGGGACGGCTGCTACTCTTCTCCCAGGTTTGGGTCCAAGTGGTCTCGGACAGGTGGATTCAGAAAGCGGTGTCTTCCGGTTACAAGCTGGAGTTCGAGTTCCGGCCCCCTCCCGGATTCTTCAGTTCTCGGGTGCCGTCGGATCCTCTGGCCGCCCAGGGGCTTCGGGTGGCAGTAACAAGTCTTTTGGACATGGCTGTCATCTGTCCGGTGCCCCACTCAGACCGGGGCCTGGGCTTCTATTCCAATTTGTTCACGGTGCCCAAGAAGGACGGATCCTTTCGTCCCATTCTGGATCTGAAGTTGCTCTACAGGTTCGTTCGTCCCTGCACTGCACTCAGCCATCCTCTCACTTCGTCAGGGGGACTTCATGACGTCCATAGACATCAAGGATGCTTACCTGCATATTCCAATATTTCCGGCACACCAGAGATTCCTCAGGTTTGTCGTGGACAATCGGCATTTTCAGTTTGTGGCTCTTCCGTTTGGCCTTACCTCGGCTCCAAGGGTTTTTACCAAGGTGTTGGCAGGAGTGATGGCCATCCTCAGAGCCAGGGCTATCCGCATCGTGCCCTATCTGGACGATCTTCTCATTATGGCCTCTCAGTCAGGCACAGCTGGATACCAGGACAGTGGTGTCCACTCTGGAGAGTTTCGGTTGGGTGATCAACTATCCCAAGTCCTGCCTCACTCCCTCCAGGGTGGTGGAGTTCCTGGGAATGTCTCTGGATACTTCTCAGGCCAGGGTGTTCCTCCCCCGAGCCAAGGTTCTTTTGATTCAGGAATTGACTCGGCGTCTCCTACCTATCCCCCGCCCGTCCATCCGGTGAGGGATGCGACTGGTGGGATTGATGGTGGCATCGTTCGAGGCGGTTCCCTTTGCCCAGTTTCACACAAGGACGCTCCAGCTCCATCTCTTGGCGGCCTGGGACGGGTCCCCGTTGTCATTGGATCAGTCCTTTCTGATGGCCCCCGGGTGTGGCGTTCCCTTCGGTGGTGGCTGAAACCGAGCAATCTGACGAGGGGCAGGTCTTTTCTGACCCCTCTTTGGGAGACGGTCACCACGGATGCCAGCCGGTCAGGTTGGGGGGGATTTTGGAAGGATCTTCGGTTTCAGGGGCTGTGGGGGCCTCAGGAGGCTCACGATCCCATCAATGTTCTGGAGCTGAGAGCCGTCAGGTTGGTTCTGGTTCGCTTGACTCATCAGTTACGTGGACTACCGGTTCAAGTTCGGTCGGACAATCGGACGGCGGTCGCCTACATCAATCACCAGGGAGGGGCTCGCAGCAGGCGTGCCCTCAGGGAAGTGTCTTTGATTCTGGATTGGGCAGAGAGCAATGTCCCATGCATCTCGGCAGTGTGCATTCCGGGATTGGAGAACACGGAGGCGGACTCCCTGAGCAGGGGGTCATCTCGCCGGGGAGAATGGTCGCTCTGCCCCAAGGTTTTTTGGTCGCTTTGCCTCCGGTGGGGGACTCCGGAGGTGGACCTCTTTGCCTCTCGTCACAATCACAAGCTTCCGGCATTTGTGTCTCTCTCGCGGGATCTGGCAGCGGATGCCATGTCTCTGAACTGGAGGGATCTGGGGTTTCTATACCTGTTCCCTCCATTTCCCATGGTGGGCAAAGTTGTGCGCAAGCTGGCCCTAGAGGGTGCGTCAGCAATCCTGGTGGCTCCAAGGTGGCCAAGACAGGTTTGGTTCACAGACGTGGTAAGGTTGGCAGAGGATCAGTTAGTTCTGCCCTTTCTGCCGGATCTACTCACTCAGGGTCCCCTGCTCTACCCCAATTTACCAACGCTGGCTTTGACGGCGTGGCTGCTGAAACCTCCATCTTGAAGGAGGAAGGTCTTTCTGATGCTGTCATTCAGACTCTGGTTAGGGCTAGAAAGAAGTCTTCCTCTGCCATCTACTATAGGATTTGGAGGTCTTATATTGATTGGTGAGAGGTCAGGGCCTTGCCTTGCAGGGTGTTTTCTATCCCTAGGATTTTGGAATTTTTGCAACATGGTCTGGACCTAGGTTTGAAGCTTAGTACGCTGAAAGGGCATGTTTCTGCCCTGGCGGTTTTCTTTCAAAAGTCTTTTGCTCTTCATCCTTTTTTCCAGGGGGTTACGCATGTGCGGCCTCCTAGGAAGCCTTTGCTCCCAGTTTGGGATTTGAATTTGGTTTTGTCTGCCTTGCAGGGTCCTCCTTTTGAACCTTTGCAGGATATTGCACTTTCTACGCTTACTCAGAAGGTTGTTTTTCTGGTTGCCATCACTTCTGTTCGGCGTGTTTCGGAGTTGGCAGCCTTGTCCATTAAGGCCCCTTACTTTGAGAGGCATCAGGACAAGGTTGTTTTCCGCTTCAAGCCAGATTTCCTTCCTAAGGTGGTCTCGGCTTTTCATCTTAATCAGGATATTGTTCTACTCTCCTTGTGTCCTAAGCCTAGCAATGACAAGAAGAGGGTTTTTCCATTCTTTGGATGTGGTTCGCTGTGTGAAGTACTATTTGGTGGCTACTTATTCTTTTCGTAGGACTGACGCCCTTTTTGTGGTGCCCTCTGGGCCTAGGAAGGGTTTGGCTCCTGCCAAGTCTTACATTAGTAAATGGATTCGCCAGGCCATTGTTGGGGCCTATTCTGCTAAGGGGAAGTTTCCCCCTTTTCGTGTTACTGCTCAATCTACTCATGCTGTTGGGGCGTCCTGGGCCTTCCAGCACCAGGCTTCTGTTGAGCAGGTTTGTAAGGCTGCTACTTGGTCTTCGGTTCACACTTTTTCCAAGTTTTACAAGGTTGATGTTCGGGCCTCAGAGGATGATGTTTTTGGCCGCAAAGCTGCAGTGGTTTAAGTTTGCGCCTTGTTTTTTGGATCCCCGCCCTTTATGGGCACTGCTATTGGATGTCCCAAGTGTAATGAATGTCTTGAAGCGGGGTGTGTGACATACTTAGAATAATACCATTTTGTGAATACTAACCTGTAAAATGGGTATTATAAGTATGTCACACACCCCGCTTCACCCTGCCCTTTTGTATTCTGGATCCTTTATATGGTGAACCTTTGTTAGTTTTAATTGATTTTCCTGGTCCCTTTCTCTTACTGCTATCTTTATACTGGGGAATGAGTAGGAGGTCCCAGGTATTTATGGGCCGGGAGGGTCCTTTTTTTATTGACATCTCTGCAAGATCGCCATCTACAGGTCAGTATACCAAAGTGTAATGAATATCTTGAAGCGGGGTGTGTGGCATACTTAAAATACCCATTTTACAGGTGAGTATTCACAAAATGGTATTATTCAACTGAAAAAAACAGGCCATTATTTAAATCCACAGGGCTGGATTAAGTGTGATGGAGGCCTTTAGGCACAAAATCTGGTGGAGGCCCCATATACAGTTTTTTTTTTTTTCCTTCAAAATTATAGTCCAGCCAAGTAACTGATTGGTGGTTGCCTGGCACCCGCCCACTTACTGGAACGTCAGATCGAGTCCCTTGTGCCACCCTTGTGTGGGTGCGTGCTGCTCAGGAACTCCTGCTTTGCCATTCTGGGTGGGGGGGGTAGCAGTGTAGTAGTGTAGTTGCCCAGCTGATCCAGCAGAAAACAGTTCCCTGCATTGAGCTGCTAGCAGCTGTGCTTGGTGGATTATGTGCAGTGAGCGGCCGGCGATTGACAGCTCTACACGCACCCATCACTGTAGTGTTGCTTACGGCAGCTTTGCTGCTCCAGACTCTCCATATTACTCTGTGGTGGCTTTGGCAGCAGGTCTGCAAAAGCAACAAAAAGGCTTGCCCAGACGCTGAGGGCCCCCACTGCCGCTAATAGCTTTGTTGCTGGCTCTGCGGCCTGTCAGACCTGGACCAGATCTTAACCCAAAGGTTGGTGGAGGCCCCCTTTGCAAGGCAAGTGGTGGAGGCCCTGGCGTACGTCCCTTGCTCTCCCCTCATTATCCAGCCCTGTTAATCCAGGACAGTGGCTGTTGGTCCTCTCTAAAGAGCCAGGACCTGCAGTCTTAAAGGTCAGTAGTTGTAGTGGACCCACCCTGGGGGCATCTTGAACTGGGATGCCCTGCTGTGTGAAATCCCCCAGGACGCACAGTAAACTTACCTTTCCCCTTAAACCCACTGTGCACTCGTGAGCGGCGCCCGCATCACTCGCTTCTATGTGCGGCCCCACCACTGCAACTGAATGGCTGTGCGGGGCCACACACAGCCGAAGGGAGCCAAGTGATGCCGGTGCAGCTAGGATTGGAGCCGGCTGCTCTTGCGCAGCGTGGGCCCAAGCAGAGGTAAGTGGACTCACCAGCCGGGGGGGTTTCACACAGCGGGGAACCCCAAACCAGAGTTGCCCAGGGGGACAAACCAAAACCTGGGATAGTAAAAATCAAGTGTTTTGGTCCACTTTAAAGTGGGACAAAAAACATCTTTCCGAGGTTACATCCCAATTTGGGATGCCCTGACTTGTGAAACCTGCAATTCCTGCATTAACTCACACAGGAAAATCTATACAGGTATATTCAGGGTCATCTGGATATTGTTTAACCAAATGACCTGCTAATCATTTACCCAGGAGATCAGTTCTCCAAAGAGCAACAGAGGATGGCTGGTTTTGCATGTAGGTGAGACTCTTTATCTTCTACCTAACACTCTAGCATATATCCAACGTGCTGTCCAGCAAGTGTGTGGCAAGAAGAGTTTCTTGGCTGAAAACAGCTTCCTAGATCAATAAACATGTGAGCACCCTCGCTGTGACGCCGTGCTGTTACAACAGAAGTATGAGGAGTGTCAGGTTAGGCGCTGGTTCTGAAGGACAACACCCATCAGCATGAGTCATACACAGAAAATGCAGATAAGTAGTGAGAAACGTCACACCCGCTCCTGCAGGAAAACGCGTCCTAATCTAGGTCCCCTCGCCCAGGTAAGATTAGCTCTGGTGATTCAAAACCCCTCGTGCCACAGACAGAAATACTTAAATTGGACCAATCGCCAGGATTTTGCCTGTCCTTGTCCCTGGGATGCCCCGCCGTCTTAAACTCCCCAGATCACCTACTCAACTCACCGTCATTGTTTCGACTGAGGGGCAGTACAGAGTTTTTCAGCATGCCCCCCCCCCATCTGAAAGGCTGGATACTGCAGGGATGCAGAGGATGCAGCCTTGGCCTGCGGTCGTGGCAAAGTAAGGTAAGTACTTTCTTGGCGATATGGGGAACACAGTTGGGCATCCCGATTCAGGATCTAGTCTTTTAGACTCCAGGGCCAGCTCGGCCGGTGATTGGTCCACTTTAAAGCGGACCAAAGCCAAAGATTTTTACCCTCCTGGGTTTTGGTCTGCTTTACAAGGTCATCCCAATTTTGGGTGCACCTGTGTATTCGCCAGATTCACATGAATTCTTACATTTATCCGCCCTCCTATGATGCATGCGCAGGCTCTCCTTCAATCAGAATTGATTTCCGTGCATATTCATGCCCAGCAGTCTATTCTGTATCTTCTTAATGCAGGGCTTACAAACGGCATGAGGAGGGAGCTTAGTGTATCTGTGGATCAGGACCCACCCTGACACAGCTGCAGGAGAGTTTAGGTTTGCTTTGAAGAAGAGCTACACACTACAGTAGCCTACTAACTATACTGTCCTTTCACAGTGGTCAGCAAAGCAACAAACCAGTTATAATTACAGGACAAAGGGGTTAAAGTGGACAAACCCCACATTTGTAGCCAGCATCCCCTGCATTTCTGCCCCATGAAGAGTACCTTTTGGCAATTTTTGATGCTCCTGTTTCACTCTGCTCCTGCTAATGCTGCCTGTTTTAGCTGGAAGTCCTGCCTCATTGAGTCATTGCTGCTGATGTGAGTGGCAGTTGATGTAATTGCCGCGCCTATGCAATGACCAATCGGCTGCCATGTTGCATTGCTTCGGCAGAGATCTCCCAGCGGTTTCCCGCTGACTCTGCCCAGTCTTCTCAAGGTAAAGCCACAGCACATTACAGGACCATTTGATAGGCGAAAATTTCCAGTTCTAAATCCTGGGCGGGGAGTAGCAGCAGGGGCTTTGGCTAATTTCTAGTCACTAATTCAGTGGGTTTTTTGTCCCCTTTAAATGCAAATGTTACCTATAACATAAAGATAGCCTTAGGGGCGGGGGATGAGGGGTATTATGACGTAGGTGTGCTCTAAATTATATGTGCAGCCTGTAATGAAAAAACAAGAAATGTTCCCATTTACAGTGATTTTTATTACTAAGTAGTAAATCATGTTCAGGGCAGCATTTTCCACTGCAGCAGACAGAGACCTGATGTTGAGTTTTTTTTTTTTTTTAAACCCCAAATAGGGATTAGTACCGGGTGGTTGGGGAGACTTCTTTTAGTATACTGTCAGCAAAGCTTACATTTTTACCGGATTATTTTTGTTTAAAAAGCATCCTGAGCTCTCCTCTTACTGTACAAGGTGCAATACTGTGTGATGCCATTTGGTACTTTTACATGTAAAGATGTATTTCTGCTAAATCGGTCAGCTTGGAAATATCAGGCCCCCTTAGTATGTTTTTTGTTTTGTTTTGTTTTTTTAATGACGTTGCTTTGCTTACATTTTATGCTGTCTGGCCTGAGTATATTCCTGCAGTTGTCACAAGGGGGAGTCCTCACACTGTGATGAAATGCCTGGCTGAAAGGCACAGGAACCTGAAAACTGTACAAGGATGATATCTTTGTTTATGATTCCAGTTATCTACTGCCACTTACTACTGATAACAATTGAATTTGCATTCTGCTTTTTTTAGTGAGAGAAATACAGTGTCCCTCGCGCTTAAATAGGAACATTCACATATTGGGGAGTTAAAGTGGACCAAAACCCTGGATCGGGGGTGCCCCGCTGCGTGAAACCCCCCAGGACGCCGAGACCAGCTCACCTCTTCCCAGTCCCACAGCGCGTCTTAAGAGCAGCAGTTCTGATGGCCGCATCCTCCACTTCCCTCTAACAGGGAGCGTGGGCACACACCCTGCTAGAGGGATAGCGGGATGCGGCCTCTGTCCTTAGGCGCGCAGTGGGACTGGGAAACGAGATAAGTGAATGGGGCGACCTGAGGGTTTTCACACAGCTGGGCATCCCGATTTTGGGTGCCCCGGGGGGGCGTTCGGGCAGGGAATCTATAAGCCGATTTGAGGTGGGTTTTGGTCCACTTTAATAAAAACTCCCAAAACCTGGCTTGCTCGGACCCCCTGCCCCTCCATTTTCACATTATAAAACTTTTGACTTACCTGTCTGGTCCCATAATGCATCCCTTGGTCCCGCGCCATCGTGCTGTCCCATCATGCACTACGCTGCCCCTCGCGCATGTGCAGTGTCGCTGCATAGGCTGCAATGACACTCGGCACAGAATAGCGTGAGATCTGAGGAGCAGCACGGGACATTTGAAGAGAAGACAGCTAGAGGTAAGGAAGGCTAAGTCTGCAGCCTTCACTCATTTAGGATGCCCTTGCTGTGTGAAACCCCATTTGCTTGTTTTTTTACCTTGTCAGAATTCTCACGGTGCAGTTGCGGCTTCTTCTCCAATCAGCGTTCTATGCCGTGCATATGAGTGAACAGCATAGAATGCTGATTCTAATCAGAGGACTGGCACAGAGCACTGAGAGCGACCGGCATCCATATGTGTGTGCTTGCACCGGCAATTCAGAGCACTGCCTGGTTTGGGATCAGCCGGTGAGATGCCAGGTACACAGCCATGGTCTGCACATGACCAGTGGGGTCACCAGCTAGTTAAAGGGTAAGTCCACTTTCAGTAGCATTTTTGAAAGTGTATATTTTTGTGTGGCAAAATGATGTTTTAAATGTGCTGAGCTGATCTAGCATTGTTTAATGTTTTCTAATGTTAGCAAATGTGTGTTTTATGAAAGCAGTTTTCATCTGTTGCTAATGGCATAGACTTGGTGTATGTTGCCAATAGCAACAGAATGCAGATAGTTGCACAGCAACAGATGGTGAGAACTGCCTTCCATGAAGCACACATTTGCTAACATAGGACAAAATGTAAAAAATACACACTGAGCACATCGTGCTTTCAAAAATTCCATCGAAAGTGGGCCTACTTTTTAAGTAAGCAAGGCAAAATTATTTTTTTGGGTATATTTACTGGCCTCCATGTACCAGGCACCTGTCTCTTGTCTCTTTTGGAATGGTGATCTTGGCACACTAATCTGTTGTGGTTTGGCCTTGGCTCTTCCATCGGGAAATATGAAAAGTAACAGACCCCATTTCATGTGAGATAGCAGAACATCCTGTCCTGTAGCAGTGATGCTGCGTGCGCCATGACATATTTATCAGTGAGATGCTTTGTGGAAGCAGCTGGTGGGGTTCTGCTGTGTAAAATTCAGCAAGTAATGTTATATACATGGACTGAACTTCAACATACTGTCCATATTCTTTATATACCATCTTACATCCCCCTATCCCCTTCCCCCTTCAGGAAGTCCGGGCACCAGGTTTTTCACATTTCTCCACTGCTCTCCTACATAGTCCATTCACCGAGAGCAATCCAACTACTATCATTAAAGTAGAGGAGCTGTTGGGGATGTGCTTGGCACCTAGGGTTGGACCCTCTAAACAACAAAAGTAAGTATTGAAGGTCCAGCCCTGTCACACCCTACATATGAGGCAGAGAGTATAATTTAGGTTTAGCCGACAAATGCCTTTTAAAAATAAAAAGTCTGTTAAAGGTAGGAAAAATGCCTCCACTGATCCGGCTGATGTGGGAGTAAAATGAAAACAATGTCTTAACCAGAACATTGTTGTGCTGTGAGGTCACATTTTCCACGTATGGGTAGCAGAACAGCTAACACATTGCAGCAGATATAGGCAGATCTTAAAGTGCTCCTATCATACACCCAAGCAACTTACTGTGGCCCCCTGCATTCTGCTGTGTCCCGAGTTAATGACCCCAGCCATCACCATATACACACACTAGCTGATTTGAATGCAAAAAATATGGATAGTTATGTGAGGTCTGGGCACAGAACCTAAAATTAGGAAGGACACAAGCCAGGCAGTTCAGCTAACACAGCTATCAAGATTACTGGTATATGTTGCCTAAATATACATACTTACCTTAAACACCCACCCCACCTAATGCCATTGTGTCGGGTCTGTTTTTTCTTTTATTTACCCTTTCATGGTATCTGTTAAATCAGACCTTCAGCATCATTTAATGAAAAGCCCAAGACTTTAAAAAACTATTCCCCATCATTTAATGAAAAGCCCAAACCCTTAAAAAAACTATTCATTAAATTTTAAATTTTTAGTCACTTGTTTAGTCCTGTTTGCAGGCAACCTAAGACTCCATGTGCCTCCATCTTGGTTGTTTAAAGGCTCAGGAAATGCAGGTAGGTTGATTTTTAGTGTGGGCAATCTGTATGTGCAGGGTGGGAGAAACATATAAGATATGCTCTTATGTAGGGTGAAGGTCCAGTTTAAAAAGGAAGTTATTATTATTATTATTATTATTATTATTATTATTAATGTTTATTTATATAGCGCCATCATATTCCGTAGCGCTTTACAAGGTGTGATTGCAGACAAGGTAAAACATATAGTACAGAGAACAATACAAAATTAGATGCCACAAGTTTAAACCCTGTGATGTGAGCACAGGAGACAATAGGAAGGAGAGCCCGGCCCTGTGAGCTTACAGTCTAAAGGGCCTTCACTATTATCTATCTAGATCTTTTCTGTTAGCATTATGGGTCCCTCTCACAATTAAAATCCCATTAGAAACCACCCTCTGCCACCAAAGACATTCACCACCATCCCTTAGAAGCCCAAATCCAATTTTTCTAATCACATCTATATCCTTTGCCTCCAGGAGCCTTAACTATTATCCATCTCTATTTCTGCTAGCATTTTGGAGCTTTCTCCCCATTACATGGGCAGACTGATTCATCACTAACGCCAGGTAGCGACAGATGAGCGTCTGTAGCAGGCATTTTCAGAGCGCCCGCCAGTAGTCGCTGTGCTCAGCCGTGGGTCGCTACTTTATAGCGATTCAGTCGCTGTTCAGTTATGTTGAATACATTGTGAGGAGTCGCTATTTGACCAGTACAGCGCTGTATGGGGGCGCATGTTAGCGACTGCTCATAGCGACCGACTCACACCATATTCAGCAAAAAAACAGCCTCACAAATCTCTGGCGCTGAAAAATGCTTCTCTGAAGCCCAGAGCGCAGGAGGCTGTGTGATTAAAGTCTGTTTTTCAGCATCTATCCACTAGTAACAAAGCGAAAACATATGGAATGACATTGTAACAACATTGTAACATGAACACTTTAATGGCAGACCTGCAATGTCATTTCTGAGGAAATATTTAAAAAATGAAAAAATTGTGAAAAAAATGCTGTTACAATGCCAGAAGAGGTCACAGAATTATTTGTGATTTTTTTGAAAAAAAAAAAAAAAATACCTGTTTAAAGAGAAGAAAAGGATCGTCCATTGAAATGTATGGGAGAGCGACAGGTAGACTTAACTTCCCCAACCCCTGCTGCAAAGAGCATCCCGATTTGGAATGGCCTACTATGTTGCACCCCCCCCCCAACTCTGCAGCCCTCACTACTTACACATTCCATCATTCTGTTGTGCCACATGACTATGCATGTGCTAAATCCCCGGCAAGTATATGACTAAATCAGGGGGTTTTACACAGTGGGAAGGGCTCTGGGGATGTGCACAGTAGACTTTGATCTGCTTTTAGAAAGAATAGTTTCAGTTATGGTACGGAATTACCTATGCAGTTGTGGTACGACCTGGGCATCGAGAGAGATGCAGTGGAAAAGGAGAGAGGTAAAGGTGAGTGGTGCAAAGTGTCAGTGATGGAGGGACAACTATTGAAAAACAAGACTTTCCCAAGATCCAAGGTCAGCCATAGACCTGGTCTACAAATCTTGAAGAAAAGAGAGAAGTAGCGTTAGAACCGAAAGTGTAATAATGCAGAGATTTTTTGACCTTCATTCAACAGAGTTACAGGTGAACAACAAGAATTAGGACATTTCAGGTTTTGGTTCTGTGCTCCTTCACCTACTTGGGTTGTGGCTTCTGTTCCTCTTCCCTCCCTCTTTAGACACTAAACCACAGCAGTTAATAAACTGTTAGAGTTCATTAGGAAACCACCAACTACTATTTGATTTATTAAAGACGAGGCATATAGAATCATCTGTGGTTTGGCGCTTTTATGATCCCCTACCAGTCATACAATGTAACAACAGAGTGATCTTCCCAATGCTGTCCGAAATGTAAACAATTTGTTGAGTCTGCTGGCCTCACTGACAGGGCAGAGTTCCCATTAGGACTTGCTGGTAGCCCTTGTTTTACTCTACATGTGATGATCAGCAAAATTTAAAGGGCTTTCATGGAGAGCAATGAGCAAAGCAAAGGAGATCACTCCTTAACTTGAGTGGATGGACATTTTGGTAGCATCATTAGGTAATTTTATATTTCTGTTTATAAAACAGCAAGGCCAAGTTTAACCTTGGCCTCCAGAATAAATGAGACATTTGGCATGTTTGCCAAGCATGTAATAGGTGTTTGTAGAATGTTAGCATAAACACCTGTGAGTAGAGCTTCCAGGGCACAGTGGCACACTGATTTTTTCACTTCATACCATGAATTGCGTATGTATTACAGCCCAGAAGGGGCACAAACAGAACGGAAAATGGGGGACTAGTGATTAGGGCTAAGGTACGGAATGACCTCAGACTCGTCTAGGGCTAACCCTGCTTGAATCAGGTCTAGGATCTGTTAGTCTGACTGAATGTAACTTAAAGGGATTCAACAAGCTATGCCAAGTGTTGGTCTATTGTGTAGGGCTACCTGGCAGAGTCCTAAACTTTGTTTTTTTTTCAAAATAAGCTTTTGATGCTGAGAGATACAGTTTAAATGTTTTACCTTAAGCTCTCTTTTTTACACAGAGAGAGAGAGAGAGCAGGACAAATGTAATGCTGTAATTGTGCACAAGCCAAGAGGGAGCTGGGGGGCAGCCCTTGGTCACAGGAGCCTAAGTATTTTATATTTGTTGACTAATCAAGCAGAGCCCAGGGGGAGGTGGAGGAACCAGACGCTGTAAATCTTGCTGCGCCAAGCTGCACGGAACCACCAAAGACAGCTAAACAACATTCACATAAGAGGTTAGGTGCCTGTAGCTTTTATTCTTGCATAGACAGTGCCTAATAATATGACTGTACAGAAATCTATCACCTAAGCACTGACTTGTAAATATATATATATATATATATATATATATATGTTAATTGGTGTACCCTGGATGGAGTAGAAGACGACCCTTGCATGACTCAGGGGTTTACAAAAACGTGTAGCCACCAAGAGGTCGTCTTTTATCATTTCTATCCAGGATGAAGTGGGGATTTTAAACTACACCATTAAAGCTACGTATTATTTATACTTGGTCAGTGCTGCGATCAGCCAATCTGTCCATGAAGCGCAAGAAGCGCAGCCCCTCCAGTTTTTATTACTGCCAACTACTAATGAAGGACCAATGTTTTACTGGAGTCCTCTGGCCTTTGATGAATCCAAAGTATAATAAGCTTTAGGAAGCACTACTCGTAATAAGTGGCAAAAGCGTTTTTACTTTTACAACACAGAGATTGTATAACTGTGACACGGAAAGCTAGTTCTGAGATATGTATCAAAATACTTTGTTGCCTCTGTGCAAGCACATCACCATAAATCTGTAAAAAAATGTTATTGATGTACACACTTATTAATATTCAAGTCAGCTCTTTACATTAAAGTGTTAGCCCCTCGCCAAGTAAAATAAATTGCATATTCCTTGACCTCTCCTAGGCTTGAGTCCTTTGGGTGGGTTTTGGTCTCGTTTCTGCGTTGTCAACTGTAAAGCTCCCGATGGCAGCCTTAGCATGCCTCTGTTTGTGAGTGGACACTTACATTGTAAAGGAGGGGAGATATGTATTGCTATGATTAGAAACCGTTTAAAAAGGACTAAAACTCATAAATGAATTGGTCCTCTGTTCTAAGTATGTCACACACCCCGCTTCAAGACATTCATTACACTTGGGTATACTGACCTGTAGATGGCGATCTTGCAGAGATAACAAAAAAGGTCAGACCCTCCCGGCCCATAAATACCTGAGACCTCCCACTCAGTACCCAGTCTTCATCTCTGCAGAGGTGAGCAAGTCAGAAGATGATGTCTCCTCCTTGCAGGTAGCCGGGGATGACTCCCGCCCCCCCCCCCTTTTTTCTTCTATTTCTGCCCGGATCCCCTTGTTTAACATTCCCTGCCACCCAGCCTAGGCTGCTGGTCCGGGCAAAGGTAGTTGGCACCCCTGGTGCTTAGGAGCTGTGAGACCCCATAACAAGGGGTAGGCGGCTATCCGGGTTGGTGATCCCGGTTTGGGATGCCCCGTCCTTTGGCCCTTCCCTGGCATGGATTCCCCCTCTCCCAGGTACCCTTAGAGGATGGGGGCCGGGTCCCTTATGGATTCCTGTCTTTCATGCGTGTGTGTGTGTGTGTGTTTACATGTGTGTGTTTTTACTTTCACTCTCTTCACTCTTTCACCCTCCGGCGCGCTAAGAGTGCTGCCCGCAATGGCGGCGGCTAGCCCATGCGCCTACGGCCTGCCCCCGTGCTGAGAGCGTGGCCTTTTCATATCCCGGCTTCAGGCCGGGCGCGACGCGCGAACCGCACCGGCCCGCCCTCCCTCCTCCTACTGCACACTGCGCGTCGTTACCTGCGGTACCGAAGGTCGGGTGAGGGGCCTGATGGCCATCACTGTCATTTGTTATTGGCTTCTATACATTTAGCATCTTTGAGTGTGTGCTTGTGTTCTTGTGTTCCAGGTGGACCATTGATCATATTAAAGGGAGGTTCTCCCGGTCCAAGTCCCTGGTTAAAATTTTGCTGGCTTAAAATCCTCCCACTCGGGACTTAAAGGAGCATCCCGGGTGGCATTCTTGCGTAATTCCCAAAAAATAAAAAGAGCTTTGTACACATTTAATTGTATATACTATATATAGTACAAAAAAATCACCATATGGAGGCTTCCCCGGATACTGGGCTTGTGCCCCCCTCTGGGCAATCCAGGCTGTGTTTGGGGTATCCCTTTTGGGGGATGATGTATTTCTATGTGTACCGCTGTGCGCAGCGGGCTATTACGCGGCAGACCGGATCTCAGGCGTCTGGTTCTGCTCCGCCGGTCTCCTCCCCGTCTCCCCCTCGCCTGACACATGCGTGTGATGTGGTCATTAGCGGGGAGTCGCAATCAGAGGTGTGTGCCAGATTGGCCAATCTTGAAAAATTGTTTTCTAGTGCCGTCGCCAAAAAGGCCACGGCAAAGAGGAAACATTTGTATTCGGCTGCGCAGGCCTTTGATAGGGAGGACTTTGACTCCCTGGATTGGTCTGATTGCTCCCCGCGTGAGGAAGGGGAGCTGTATGAGGGGTCTGATGACTCCGCCGATCAGCAGTTTGTGGGCGCTGATACCGAGCAGGGCCAGGGGGATTCCTCGGATACATCCAGGGTCCTGGCTCGGGTGTTTGAGCTCCTGGCTATTTCTCCCCCCCGAGGCGGCTCCTCTGCTGAAGGGGGAGTTCTTTGAAGAGACGAAGCCCCACTTGGAATTTCCTTATCAAAAGCATTTTGATGGTATCATTCGCAAGGAATGGCAGAGGCCGACGCGGCTTCCGGGTGTCCCACCGGGTCCGGCCCCCTCCCAGAATCTTCAGTTCTCGGGTGCCGTCAGATCCTCTGGCCGCCCAGGGGCTTCGGGTGGCAGTAGCAAGTCTTTTGGACATGGCTGTCATCTGCCCGGTGCCCCACTCAGACCGGGGCCTGGGATTCTATTCCAATTTGTTCACGGTGCCCAAGAAGGATGGATCCGTTCTTCCCATTCTGGATCTGAAGTTGCTCAACAGGTTTGTTCGTCCCCGAAAGTTCTGTATGGAAACTGCGCTCAGCCATCCACTCATTTCGTCAGGGGGACTTCATGACGTTCATAGACATCAAAGATGCTTACCTGCATATTCCAATATTTCCGGCACACCAGAGATTCCTCAGGTTTGTCGTGGACAATCGATATTTTCAGTTTGTGGCTCTTCCGTTTGGCCTTACCTCGGCTCCAAGGGTTTTTACCAAGGTGTTGGCAGGAGTGATGGCCATCCTCAGAGCCAGGGGTATCCGCATCGTGCCCTATCTGGACGATCTTCTCATCATGGCGTCTTCCCTCAGTCAGGCGCAGCTGGATACCAGGACAGTGGTGTCCACTCTGGAGAGTTTCGGTTGGGTGATCAACTATCCCAAGTCCTGCCTCACTCCCTCCAGGGTGGTGGAGTTCCTGGGAATGTCGCTGGATACTTCTCAGGCCAGGGTGTTTTTCCCCCGAGCCAAGGTTCTTCTGATTCAGGAATTGACTCGGCGTCTTCTATCCATTCCCCGTCCGTCCATCCGGCTAGGGATGCGACTCGTGGGATTGATGGTGGCGTCGTTCGAGGCGGTTCCCTTTGCCCAGTTTCACACAAGGACGCTCCAGCTCCATCTCTTGGCAGCCTGGGACGGGTCCCCGCTGTCATTCGATCAGTCCTTTCTGATGTTCCCTTCGGTGGTGGCTGAAACCAAGCAATCTGTCGAGGGGCAGGTCCTTTCTCGTTGGGAGATGGTCACCACGGATGCCAGCCTGTCAGGTTGGGGGGGGGGGATTTTGGAAGGATCTTCAGTTTCAGGGACTGTGGGGGCCTCTGGAGGCTCACGATCCCATCAATGTTCTGGAGTTGAGAGCCATCAGGCTGGTTCTGGCTCACTTGACTCTTCAGTTGCGGGGCCTACCGGTCCAAGTTCGGTCGGACAATCGGTCGCCTACATCAATCACCAGGGAGGGACTCGCAGCAGGCGTGCCCTCAAGGAAGTGTCCTTGATCCTTGCCTGGGCAGAGATCAATGTCCCATGCATCTCGGCGGTGTACATTCCGGGAGTGGAGAACACGGAGGCAAACTCCCTGAGCAGGGCGTCATCTCGCCGGGGGGAATGGTCGCTCTGCCACCGGTAGGGGTCTCCGGAGGTGGACCTCTTTGCCTCTCGTCACAATCGCAAGCTTCCGGCATTTGTGTCTCTCTCGTGGGATCCACTGGCTCTGGCAGTGGATGCCATGTCTCTGAACTGGAGGGATCTGGGGTTTCTGTACCTGTTCCCTCCGTTTCCCATGGTGGGCAGAGTGGTGCGCAAGCTGGCCCTAGAGGGCGCGCCAGCAACCCTGGTGGCTCCAAGGTGGCCAAGACAGGTTTGGTTTGCAGACGTGGTAAGGTTGGCAGAGGATCAGTTAGACCTGCCCCTTCTGCCGGATCTGCTCACTCGGGCCACTGCTCTACCCCAGCCAACGCTGGCTTTGACGGCGTGGTTGCTGAAACCTCCATCTTGAGGGAGGAAGGTCTTTCTGATGCTGTCATTCAGACTCTGGTTAGGGCTAGGAAGCAGTCTTCCTCTGCCATCTATTTTAGGATTTGGAGTTCTTATATTGATTGGTGTGAGGTCAGGGCCTTGCCTTGCAGGGCGTTTTCTATCCCTAGGGTTTTGGAATTTCTGCAACATGGTCTGGACCAAAGTTTGCAGCTTAGTACGCTGAAGGGGCAGGTTTATGCCCTGGTGGTTTTCTTTCAAAAGTCTTTTGCCCTTCGTCCTCTGGTTAAGACCTTTTTCCAGGGGGTTACGCATGTGCGGCCTCCTAGGAAGCCTTTGCTCCCAGTTTGGGATTTGAATTTAGTTTTGTCTGCCTTGCAGGGTCCTCCTTTTGAACCTTTGCAGGATATTGCACTTTCTACGCTTACTCAGAAGGTTGTTTTTTTTGTTGCCATCACCTCCGTTCGTCGTTTTTCGGAGTTGGCAGCCTTGTCTATTAAGGCTCCTTACTCTGAGAGGCATCAGGACAAGGTTGTTTTCCGCTTCAAACCAGATTTCCTTCCTAAGGTGGTCTCTGTTTTTCATTTGAATCAGGATATTGTTCTTATCTCCTTGTGTCCTAAGCCCAGCAATGACAAGGAGAGGGTTTTGCATTCTTTGGATGTGGTCCGCTGTGTGAAGTACTATTTGGTGGCTACTTCTCCTTTTCATAGGACTGACGCACTTTTAGTGATGCCCTCTGGGCCTAGGAAGGGTTTGGCTCCTGCCAAGTCTTCCATTAGTAAATGGATTCGCCAGGCCATTGTTGGGGCCTGTTCTGCTAAGGGGAAGTTTCCCCCTTTTCGTGTTACTGCTCATTCTACTCGTGCTGTTGGGGCGTCCTGGGCCTTCCAGCACCAGGCTTCTGTTGAGCAGGTTTGTAAGGCTGCTACTTGGTCTTCGGTTCACACTTTTTCCAAGTTTTATAAGGTTGATGTTCGGGCCTCAGCGGATGCTGTTTTTGGCCGCAAAGTTCTGCAAGCTGCAGTGGTTTAAGTTTGTGCCTTGTTTTTTGGATCCCCGCCCTTTATGGACACTGCTATTGGATGTCCCAAGTGTAATGAATGTCTTGAAGCGGGGTGTGTGACATACTTAGAATAATACCATTTTGTGAATACTAACCTGTAAAATGGGTATTATAAGTATGTCACACACCCCGCTTCACCATGCCCTTTTGTATTCTGGATCCTTTATATGGTGAACCTTTGTTAGTTTTAATTGGCTTTCCTGGTCCCTTGATATTACTGCTATCTTTATACTGGGTAATGAGTGGGAGGTCCCAGGTATTTATGGGCCGGGAGGGTCTGACCTTTTTTTGTTATCTCTGCAAGATCGCCATCTACATGTCAGTATACCCAAGTGTAATTAATGTCTTTTAGCGGGGTGTGTGACATACTTATAATACCCATTTTATAGGTGAGCATTCACAAAATGGTATTTTTACATATCCTCATAGCAAGACCACCCTTGGTGGGGTTTGGCAGGGGATGCCATGGTGTGTAGGCCCTGCATTCATGTATGTCGGACTCGGCAAACATGCAGAGCAAGACCGTCACCAAAGGCCTGCGCAGGTGCTGTGGGATTGAGAACCAAGGTTGAGTATACAGTGGTACCAGGGGGTTTCACACTGTGGGGCATCTCACTTTAGGATCCCTCCAGCAATGTGCCAGGCCACGTAGGTTTTGGTCTTCTTTTAACACATACAGGTTTTTTTGTGGGGGGGGGGTAGCTATAAAGAAGATGAACAAGTGGTCAGAAAGCACCTGACGGGGGATTCATATACCTCATTTGTGGGGATAAAATATACGCTTACCTCCTGGATATCCTATAGAACCCCCGCAGATGGTGTCTCTGTATTCTTTCACCTTGCAGCTGGCACCGGGTGCCCTCCCATTTTTCTTGATCAGCACGGGGAGCCTGCTTCTTTGTGCCTGGGTACAGAAGAATCTGATACCCATCCTTTTAATGCACATCTGAAGATAACTGCCAGGGGAAGGATGACATTTTTTAAGTCACTGGATGAGCTCCTTCTTTTGCAGTCTGTGAAGTCTTTACATTTAGGTATCCTTTGAGGAGGTACCAGTAAAAAAGTTCACAAGTAGTAGTGTAGTATGTGTTACTCTAGTGATGCAGAGCTCAATGAATTAACAGCTCAATATAGTAAGAAGAGTTGTTAAGTGAGACTTGTTTCCTTTGTGTGAGTGGTGAAAGTGAGGAGGAACCAGGCACTTCCGGAATGACTGCATTCCTTCATTGCTCTTTGACCAGTTCAGCTTTTCCAGTCAGAATTGTGGAACAGACCGGACCCAGCCCTCCGCCTCCCTGGCTCCCCTCTTGATGCTGCTGACTGGTTCCTCTCTCACTTACATGCCATTTCACGCTGGCTTTAACTGTGGCTGCTAACGCAAGCACTGCCAAATTCTATGAGCTTAGAAACCGCATAGACACATAAGGACGAGTCTGCTTTTCTCTTCTAGATCTGGTTACAGCTACGGCACTAGGTAAGCAAATTCCACGTATTGTTTCTCGTTATTGTTTTTACTTCTACAACTTACTATTCCTAACTTCTCATGTGTGCATGGTGGTTTCGTACAGCATGCAAAGTTTTCACTGCTGACCCTTTTACCAGTGTTTTTCTATGTCTAAATCGATTGGTTTAGTACAAGTGAACAGTAAACAGACTGGGGAATGCAATCAGACTGGTTATAGGAAATAGTAGAGATTACATAGCAACAGACCTCTCGAACACGTATGTGCAATTTTCTTTTTTTTTTTTTTTTTGTAAACATGTTTTTCTCATTGTTTTTTTATAGAAATTAAAGTCCGGGTTAAAAAATGATATACCGGTACTTATAATGTACAAGGTCAGATTTGTGCAGCAAATACACATGGATACCGGAGTTCAATAGCAGTGAAGTCCCTGCCCTTGTAAGCCTACAATCAAGGGTGGAGGTGAGAGGCTAGATCCATTTGATAGGATAGGGGAGACCAGTCCCCCCTTTGGGTGAAGCTCTTTTAGGAAAAGGTATGTCTTAAATTTGGGGATCGCAAGCATGTTTAGATACAGGTACACCTGTCATAGTGCATTTATGATCTAGTTACCAGCATGCCGGTGCCACCTTAGGTCAGTCACAGTTTGGGTATCTGCTACTTCCCCTTAATAATTGAATTTAAATCTGGAGGAAAACACATGCTGATACCATGATTGGATTGTTTACTTTTCCTATCGGCTATGGATATCTGTTGAGTGGTCCCCTCCTATTTTTTTTTTTTTTTTAGCTGAAAGTTTAGAGCACCTGCTAAAGGGATTAGCCAGTCAAACTTTAAAATCATTTAGCTGGCTGTTTACCTGATGCAGCCTCAGTCCCATTTTGTCTCTTCACTCCGGTTACAGCAAGGAAAGGAAATTTCTTCTTCATCTGCCTCCAGCGCCCCCCCCCCCCCCATCCTGACCAAAAATACAATCCTGAGACTTGTGTCAAGTTGACATCCCCTAAGATTAAGCTCTCCACACTGTCAGTCACAACTCGACTCAATCTAATGCATTGCACTCATCCCTGACATCACGGGTTACTTTAATAAAACTTTAATTTAAAATTGGCAATATAGTTTTGTTTTTTAAATGGGGGGTAGTAGAACATTGCCATGTGTAGCCCAACACAATGGGAATACTTTTGAGTGTGCCTGGACAATCACTTTAAAGAAGAACATCCGAGTTCCACTCCTTGGGGCATCCTAAATTTGGAGGCCCCACTGTGTACAACCCCCCAGAAGCCCCATTTCATTCACCTTCTCCCATAGCCCTTGCCACAACTGCATCCCGGCTCACCTCTAGCCTTGCACGCATCCTCTTCCGGCCTTTCTGAATGGGTGGTGTGGGCACACAACAGCTAGGAGGTGAGTGGGGGATGCATCCGGTGGCGCACTCAGCTCCCTTCGACACCATCCGGCTTTGGCGCCGGCAGAGCCAAGTGAAAGCAAGCGTGCTCAATGTCGTCTGAGTGTGCGTCATGAAGGCGTTGGGAAGGTGAGTCTGCCACACCCCCTCAATTCCTTGCAATGGAGGGGGCATGGCAGCTCACTGCAGGACGAGCAAGAGGATTGCAGTGATTGACTGAGCAGCACTGGATATAATACAATATAATGAAGTAAGCCCTGCAGCTCCGAACTAGCAGCTATGGACTAGATGGGATTTTAGGTCAGCATAGCGTTTTTTTTTATAATTGGCTGAAAAATGAATTGAATCTCCTTAAGATGACTTAATCCTCTATTTTTGCCAAGCTGCACTGGAAAGATTCCCCCTTCCTTAACATGCAGTCCTAACTCCATGATTTACAACAGGAAGTTTAGCTAGATAGTGAGGGATGGGGTTGCTCCACTATTCAGTGCGTGTTTTGTTTTTTGTCTACTTTTCTTTTCACTTGGTGATCACCATGATCCTGCTATGATAGGCTTCCCATTGTGAACCTTTATGACATTGCTGACATGATATTCAGGGGAATGTACACGGCAGGAACGACAATAAAACCAGACCAGTTCTAACCTTTTTCCACCAGTCACCAGTCCACCAGCTGAAGAATGATGTTTGGGTCGATTAGACACTTCGTTAGCATAGTGTTACATAGTGTTTACATGATAGGTACTTTTCAGCAGGGAGGGTAACCATCCGTTTTGACCAAACTACTATTTTCCATTTCCAAAAACCTAAGCCTAAGTCCTGCATATATCCTTTAGCATACTTCACTGTAGCCTATGGACAAACACTACCATGCAAACGTGTTAGGCCTGCATGCAAAAGGCTGCAAAACAGATCTTTCAAAAATAGTGAGGTGACTAGATGTGAGAATAATTTTTTATCAATTTACAAAATAACAAAAGAAAAATCCAAATCAAATCAATATTGTCTGACCAAATTTTACCTTCAAATACGCATATATTAGGTAAACTTGCACACAGTTTTTGAAGGAACTCTGCAGGGAGTTTGGTTCAAACATCTTTGAGAGCTAACCACAGATCTTTCTGTGGATGTACATTTACTCTGAAGCTTTCTTCTCTTTTTGCAATCCCAGACCGATTCCATGATGTTGAGATCAGGGCTGAAGATTTTTAACATGACATTTGCTTTATATTTGTTTTGCTACTGAATACATTTGGAGCCAGATGCCTCCCTGATGGTATTTAACGATGGATGGATGAAGTCTGACCAAATTATGTAGCCCCAAGCTTGCAAGGAACCTCAACCACATATTCCTGCTACCTGCAGACGATAAATATATTCGATTCTGCAACCCATTTCATTTGCTTTTTCTGAATTTATTTTTTGCTTTTAGGTTGGCTGTATGGCTTTTTGTTTGGTTTTCCAATGACTAGATGGGTGCAACTGGAACCCACTGGTTTTTGCCAGTTCTGAGCTGATGCGACTGCTGGACATCTTCTGATTTGAAAGTGAAATAAGCATGATGTTTTGTTTTGCTGCACTAGGTTTCTTTAGCTGGCCACTGCTTCTGCGATCCTCAATAGTGTTTCTTTATAAAAAAAAATTAACTGCTCATCTTGAATCCTCAGACTGCTATGAAATCTTTGCTTGGGAGAGACACAGTCTAGCTACCTTGTATGTTGTTGCTGTGCTAAATTTTTTCCATACTCCATACATTTGTAGCTGATTTCGGCTATTCCTCATCTAGTTTTGAGTTTTCTACACAGTTGTTCCTGTTTTAGTTGACCTACTTAATAAAATGTAGATTATAACATGTATAATTGTGCAAATGTACCTAAAGGACTGATGCTGCATTGAAGGCAGAGGGCGGTCACAAATATCTGTATGATTTCTCTTATGCTCATTCACTTAGCATATTCCGAATAGAAAAAAATTATTAATACTTTTATTAGCACTCTTACTTTTGAGGCATTTTGCCACACTGTTACACAATGTATAAATCATGTCTAGTCATTTCTTTAAAAAAAAGGATTCCTCCCTCACAGACACATACATGGAGTCCTACATATATGTACAAACTGTTCAAATCTTTTCATTTAGAGGAACTCTGTAGGTCAGCTAGGGGCATAACAAAAAAAAGTACATGCTGTAAACCCCAGTGGCCCCCGGAAAGGTTAATGCACAGTGCTTTAGATAAATTATAAGCATTTATATAGCTATCCAGCAACTTTCCAGATGTTGTAGAGACCTGCTTTGCTCCCCCCATCCTGTCGCGGCACCTTGCCAACAATGATTCATGGAATAAGCGGCTCCTCTTTCTTCTTTTTTTTGTTTTTTTTTTTTTTTTTTTTTTTTTTGGTTTTCTTTTTCCCCCCTCCTCTATTTTTAAAATTGTGGTATAAGTTTGACCTGCCGATGAGGATACAGCTGCACAAGTTTGCTTTCTCAGCACTTTGTTCCTAAATTTAGGCATTTCATCACTCAGCAAAGATACAGGGAAAGCTTATTGGAACTGTTTAGAATGTATCCTTACAAAGCCTAGAGATATGAAGTGGAAGAGGTGGAGATAACCTAATCTGCTCTCTGATCCTCTACAGCACTTTCTCTTCCTACTGTTAAATTGTAATTTCTCAGTTTCTGTAGGTGGATGGCACTAGAACAGTTCGGCCTATTTACTTTACAGACAATTCTTAAAGGTCCCGGGGTTATGTGGGATGCTAAAGAGAGGTCACTGGTTGAAAGCATTGTCTAATAAACCGGACCTTCACCCTGAATAAGAGCCTATCTTATCTATATGTTTCCCACACCCTGTACATACAGATTGCTTACATTAAAAATCATCATACCTACATCTAATGCATTTACTGAGCTTTTAAACATCCAAGATGGTGGCCTGTGGAGTTTCAGGCTGCCTGCAGGCAGGAAGGGTTTTCTGACTATGCCACTCTGCGTTCTGGGATTGCTGTCCTTTTCCTGACCCCAGCTTTGCTCTGTCTGTGTAAATCACAGCTATAACCCCACCACCCTGCACTTTAACCCCCTCTCTCCTCCTCAGTATGTGATACTTCTGAGGCAAGATGGCGGCGCCTATATTCTAGAGTCCTGAACAAAGCTGTAGCCCAGTGGGGAAACGAATAATAAGTGACTTAAAATATATTCATTTTAGATGTTGGGGAATAGTTTAAGGATTTGGGCTTTTCATTAAATGATGCTGAAGGTCCGGTTTAATGTCCATAGATGGTTCAGTTTAGGTTAGAGAAGACAGATTTCCATATCTAGTAACTAATTCTGTGAAAAGAGACTGGCTTTCACTTCTCTGTGGAGAGACCATTTTTTTTAGAAAGGGGGTTAGCTCAACTCCAACCATCCTGACTCCATCATTACATCTTAAGATCCACTATGCACCTATTTCAGTGATAACCACATTTATGTATATGTCTATCATATAATAGGAGTTCTTGTGTTTTGAGAAAATCCCAGGTTGTGTGTGGTTTGTCTGGCTGTGACAAACCGGAGTGGCCTCCAGCTTTTAACAATATTGTAACGATCTCAGCAGGACAGCTCAGCTTTTTCACTTGGAATACAGCTTTTGTTTCTTTTAATCCATTGAATGGTGTGATGTGGGTCTCGTGCCAGTAAAATGCTCTCTCGAGTTGTGTAGCATACAGTTGAGGGCATGCCAAGGCAGATTGCTGGGTGGCATTTGCACATTGAAGCTGGTAACAATGGCCACCAAAAGATGCAGAAATTGAAGCTCACCACTAGCTGTGAGCGTATTTTTCCTTTTTATGTATGTTAAAAAAAAAAAAAAAAAATTCTGGCCATATTGGTGACCAAGTTTAACAAATTATAAAAATTTTAATATTGTGTTGGTGTGTGTATATAATTACAACATGGAAAAGGTACAGTGCTGCATGTAGACGCTACTAATATATACAGTGTCGGACTGGAATGCCTGGGCACCCACTCCACGTTTAGATGCATGTATTATCTGCTTACATTTAGGACCCATGCACAGAAACATTCTGTTAGATTTATTTTGATGTATTTCCTGTTATCCAAAAGGAATTGCAGGTCAAATGGGCCTAATCTCAAGAAGGTGCGGAGACCTGAGTGCACAAAACCACAGTGCTGCTGCTAAGCCCAGACAAGTATATGCAAGAAATCATCCATAGAGCTTTCAGCACAGGAACTCCAAAATAAAATGCTTCTTTTTACATCTTACATAGGGCATTCCCCGAACCCCAAAGTGAACGACGTGTTTCAGGGCAAGCACCCCTTTTATCAAGCAGCCTGGGTTTACCTGTTAATACCAAGATTTTTAAATGGTATCTGCTGCTCAAGGCGGCACAAAGCTGCAGTTCCGGACCAATCGGCATTGCTGCAGGCACGCGCAGACCCCCTGTCCTGCTCAGAGATGTCAGCCAATGGCCCAAAGGGTATGTAAGGGCCAATCAACTGCGCCACAATAACTCAATGCGATGGGCTTTGCAATATGATTGGCCAATCAAGATTCGGGGGGGGGGGGGCTTATCAGACCCGAAAGCCCACTTTGTCTATCCTGGGGGTTTTGGTCCACTCCCCCGGGGTGTCCCGCTATGTGAACCCCCCCCCCCCCAGATCTCCCGCATCAACTCACCTCACCGCGGTCCTACGGCGCATGCACGGCTGCTGTCTTGCGGCCGCATCTCGCCCTGAGAGAGGGACAGGGATTAAGGTAAGTGTAGCAGATGACCTGGGGGGTTTCACACAGCGGGGCATCCCGGTTTTGGATGCCCCGTGGGGAGGGAATGGATCAGTGGGTCACACTGGTTTCTGCCAGTTCTGGGAAAGGGAGTATATTCCAGGTATGTCTCACATCCTGCTTCGGAATGATTGATAACACATGGGTTATGTCCAGTAGAGGGCGAACTTCTGCAGAGATGACTAGAAAAAAAGAAGCCCCTCCCAGTCCATAAATACCTGGGACCTCCCACACATTCCCCAGTCTTCGTCTCTGCAGGCGGCGAGCAAGTCAGAAGATGGCTGTCTCCTTCCTTTGCAGGTAAGCCGGGTTTACACCCGGCCAATTTATCCCTATTTCTGCCCGGACCTTGTTTTAAATAGATAACTATGCCTCCCAGCCTCGGCTGTAGGTCCGGCCGAGGGTAGTTTACAACTAGGAGCCATGCTCCTCCGTGAGACCCCCACCAAGGGGTAGGCGGTTTGTCAGGTTGGTGACCCTGACATGGGATGCCCTTTCCGTATTGAAACCATCGCTACATATCTATATGTAGCTATTGGCTTACCCTCCATTACTACCTGTTCCCGGATAGTAGGGGGAGGGGGGGGCGGTCCTCCATTGTTCCCCCATATAGTTGTCTGTCAGTGCATTTGTGCTTTTACTTCACGTTTTTACTTCACGCTCTGGCTACTGCCAGCGCGTGGGTACGTATGTGTGTGTCAGTGTATGAATGGTGTGTCTCTTGACTGCGGCCCGCACGCTCGCTATTTGGCAGCGGCGGGCTGGTTACATTATGGCCGGTTACTTTTTGGCCGGCTCCGCAGCATGGCTGGGGGGCGCGGCTCTCCTTCCTCGGTTCAGGGGAGGGGCGGGGCCTGGCGCTCTGCGCGCCCGTTACGACCCACCCCCCTCCTTTGACGCGTCTTGCGGCTCTCAGCCCTATTGGCTGGAAGCCGTTCTGGCGTTTTCCCGGGTCGGGAGGGGGCAGGGCCATGCGCGGCGCGCGATCCGCGCTGACCCGCCCTTCTTTCTGCTGTTCTCCGGGTGTTGGACGCCATTCCTTGCTGCCGGCTGATTGTGAGTGCCCCTCGGTTCTATTATTGTTTTCTTAATTGCGCTAGTATTACTGCGCCCTGGTGGCCTGGGAATTCCGCATTTATTTTCTGCATTTGTTATCCGGCATTACCATATCTCATGCGGGTGTGTGATATTATGTTCTGTGTGTATATATATATATATATGTACATATATTATATATATGTAAATGGATGTCTTATGCCTGCATATGTTCGTGCATTAGGATGCCTTTGGCTGCATATTCTTAGGGGTCCCTTATTGTGTCTTTTAGGTGGGACTACCTAGCCTTTAATACAAAAGGGGGTTCTCCCGGTCCTTAGGTTCCTTGTTGTTAAATTCGGGTTCCCTTTTGTCATTGCAAATCCTCCCACTAACGGACGCTAAGGGGCATCCTGGGTAGCTTCATAGCGTAATTCCCATTTGTCATTGCGACTACCCTTAAAAATCACCATATGGAGGCTTCCCAGGATACCAGGCTCGGGATCCCTTTGGGGCAGCCCTGGCAGTGTGTGGTCTGTGGGGTATCCCTTGTGGGAGACTATGTGCAAATTTGTATACCATGTGCACAGCAGGCCATTGCGCGGCAATCCGGGCCCCGTACGGCCGGGTCGGCTCCGCAGGCCTCTTCACCTACACCCCCACGCCTGGCTTTGACCCCAAGTGACGTTGTCATTAGCGGGGAGTCACAATCCGATGTCTGTGCCAGACGTGCCAACATTGAGAAGATGATTGCTAGCTCTGCGGCCAGCAAGGCCCCAGTTAAGAGACGGCATTTGGCGCTTGCTGTGCCGGCCTTTGATTATGACGATTATGATTCGTTTGATTGGTCTGTTTATTCCCCGCTTGAGGAAGGGGTATTGTTTTCAGACTCCGAAGGATCTGACGATCAGCAGTACCTGGATGCTGATGCCGGTACGGAGCGCGGGGCTATTGTGGATACCCTCAGACTCCTGTCCCGTATTTTTGATGTGCTTGCTATTTCCCCTCCTGCGGAGGCCCCTCCGCAACGGGGGGAATTTTTTGGTACCGCCAAACCTTGTTTGGAGTCCCTGGATCAGAAGCACTTTAACTACCTGATCCTTAAGAATGGGAAAAGCCTAGCCAGCTCCATGGTATTCCTCAGGGGTGGGATAGGAAGTATCCCTTCCCTGTTGATGTGGTTAAGCGTTGGTCGACGCTCCCGTACTGGGATTGTCCAATACGTCGGTTGTGCATTACCCGGATTCCACTACCTTGAAGGATAGTGAGGACCGACGTCTCAACCAAATGGCTTCACATGCCTTTGCTTGTGTGGGTTCGGCCTTGCGCCCGGTTTGTGCCTCTGCTCTCACGGCCGTGGTTACTAGAGCGTTAATCAGGGGCCTGTTGGATGGCCCCCATCTGAATCCTTCCAGTGAGGAATTTTCAGCCTTGTCGCAATGTGAGATGTTCATTGCCTTTGCCTTATCAGCTTTGGATGATACTATCCGTATGTGTAGCAGGACCTCGGCGTTGCTTGTGGCTATACGCCGATCGGTCTGGTTGCGCCAGTGGGCGGCCGATATCGCTGACAAGAAGGCGCTCACAGGACTTCCCTTTGTGGGTCTGCTCCTGTTTGGTAAAAAATTTGGACTCTGTGGCTAGGGGAGGTAAGTTACCTCAGCGCAGGAAGCAACACCGGCCCTTTCGGGGCTCAGGCTCATTCAATCCCTCCTTTCGTGGCTCTCGGACGAGCAGGGGAATGTCCTTCCCTGCGTTCAGAGGAGATTCCTGGGGCAGGGGCAGTGGACGCGCCCGACCCGGGACTTCCTGGGGTACCAAACCCATAGCCGCTGCCAAGCCCGCTCAGCAATATGGGGGCGCCCCTACCCTCGTGGGTGGGGGGACGGCTGCGGCTCCTCGCACAGGTCTGGACTCTGGAGGTCACAGACAACTGGATTCTGGAGGTGGTCTCCTATGGGTACAAGCTGGAGTTCGCTTACCGGCCTCCTCCCTGATTTCTCAGGTCTCGGGTTCCTGCGGAAGCTCGGGCTGCACAGGGATTTTTTCTGGCGGTGCGTAACCTTCTTGATATGAGGGTCGTTTCTACGGTCCCCCCCATAGAGAGAGGTCAGGGTTGCTACTCTAACCTTTTTACGGTGCCCGAAAAAGGATGGATCCATAAGGCCCATTTTGGACTTAAAGTTTCTCAACCGGTTCATCTGAACCAAGAAATTTTGCATGGAGACTCTGCGCTCTGATGTCAACTCCCTTCGTCCTGGGGACTTTATGACCTCATTAGACATCAAGGACGCTTAACTTCATGTGCCGGTCTTCTCGGGACACCAACGGTTTCTCGGGTTCGCGGTAGGCGATCAGCGCTACCAGTTTGTGGCTCTCCCCTTCGGGCTGACTTCGGCGCCCAGGGTGTTCACCAAGGTGTTGGCAGGCATGATGGCCCTTCTCAGAGTCCAGGGCATTCGCATTGTGCCTTATCTGGACACCAGGACGGTGGTGACAACGCTGGAGAGGTTCGAGTGGGTAATCAATTACCCCAAGTCCTCTCTCTCTCTCTCCATCAAGGGTGACTTCGTTTCTGGGCATGAATCTGGATACCATTCAGACCAGGGTGTTCTTACCCCAGCCAAAGGTGGATGTTATTCAAGCACTAATTCGTCTCCTTCTGTCCAACCCTTGTCCGTCCATCAGGCAAGGGATGAGACTGGTGGGATTGATGGTGGCTTGCTTCGAGGCAGTGCCTTTTGCTCAGTTTTCACATGAGACCTCTTCAGCTCCATCTTTTATCAGCTTGGGACAGATGTCCACTGTCCCTGGATCAGTCCTTTGTTCTGTCTCCTCTGGTCCGGCGGTCTCTTCAGTGGTGGCTGGACCCGAAGAATCTTCTGGGGGGCTGATCTTTTCGGGCGCCCCTTTGGGAAACGGTCGCCCCCGATGCCAGCCTGTCGGGCTGGGAGGGTTTCTGGAAGGAACATCTGTTCTAGGGGCTGTGGGGTCCTCGGGAGGCCCACATCCCCATCAACATTCTGGAGCTGAGGACGGTTCGGTTGGTGCTGTCGCACCTGACGCATCGCCTCCAGGGCTTACCGATTCAGGTTCGATCCGACAATCGGACTGCGGTCGCTTACATCAATCACCAAGGAGGGACTCGCAGCAGGAGTGCCCTCCGGTAAGTGTCTCTGATTCTTGCATGGGCCGAGAGCAATGTTCCATGCATTTCGGCAGTGTACATTCCTGGGGTGGAGAATCTGGAAGCGGATTCCCTGAGCAGGGGGACCTTTCGCCGGGGGGAATGGTCCCTCAGCAACAAGGTATTTCAATCCATCTGTCACAGGTGGGGGATTCCGGAAGTGGATCTCTTTGCCTCCCGTCACAATCACAAGCTCCCTGCATTTGTGTCTCTGTCCCAGGACCCTCTGGCTCTGGCAGTGGATGCCATGTCTCTGTCATGGCGGGATCTCGGTCTCCTGTATCTCCTGTAAGCTGCTTCCCGAGGGTTTGCCAGCAATCCTGGTGGCCCCAAGGTGGCCAAGACAGGTATGGTTCGCAGACGTTGTGCGGCTGGCGGTCGATCAGTACAGGCTGCCTCTGGTTCCGGATCTGATCTCACAAGGTCAGCTTTGTTACCCCAATTTACAAATGCTGGCTTTGACGGCGTGGCTGCTGAAACCTCCATCCTAAGAGAAAAAGGTTTGTCTGAAACTGTTGTCCAGGCGTTCGTTAGAGCTTGGTAGAAGTCTTCCTCTCATATCTACTACGTTCCTATATTGCTTGGTGTGAGGCCAGGGTTTTTCCTTGTCGGGTGTTTTTCCATCCCTCGAATTCTGGAGTTTCTTCAGCATGGTCTGGACATGGGGTTTCAGCTTAGCACTCTTAAGGGGCATGTGTCTGCTCTGGCGGTTTTCTTTTGCTCTTCATCCTTTGGTTAAGACCTTTTTTTCAGGGGGTCACTCATGTGCCCCCTCCTCGCAAACCCATGTTACCTGTTAGGGATTTAAATTTGGTGTTGTCTGACCTTCAGGGTCCTCCTTTTGAACCAGTGCAGGATTCTGCTCTATCCATTTTCACCTTTATAAGTTGCCTTTTTGGTGGCTATCGCCTCTGTTCGACGTGTTTCGGAGTTGGCGGCTCTGTCCATTCAGGCCCCCTACTTTGAGAGACATCAGGACAAGGTGGTTTTCCGTTTTAAACCAGACTTCTTGTCAAAGGTTGTCTCTGCCTTTCACCTCGATCAGGACATTGTGCTTCCTTCATTGTGTCCTAAACCTAGCGATGACAAGGAGAGGGATTTGCACTCTCTGGACGTCGTTAGATGTGTAAAGTACTATCTGGTGGCTACTTTACCATTCCGGAAGACGGACGCCTTTTTTTGTGGTGCCCTCTGGGCCCAAGAAGGGTTTGGTGGCCGTCAAATCTACCATTAGTAAATGGATTCGTCAGGCCGTTATTAGGGTCTATTCTGTTAAAGGGAGGGATCCCCCTTTCCAGATCACTGCTCATTCTACTCGTGCTGTTGGGGCTTCCTGGGTGTTTCAGCACCAAGCCTCTGTTGAACAAGTTGTAAGGCTGCTACTTGGTCTTCTGTTCATATTTTTTCCAAGTTTTATAAGGTTGATGTGCGGGCCTCAGCGGATGCTGTTTTTGGCCGCAAAGTTCTGCAAGCTGCAGTGGTTTAATTTGTGCATTATTGCCTGTTGGGATCCCCACCCTTAGTGGACACTGCTATTGGATGTCCCACGTGTTCTTAATCATTCCGAAGCAGGGTGTGAGACATACTTGGAATAATACCATTTTGTGATTACTCACCTGTAAAATGGGTATTATAAGTATGTCTCACACCCTGCTTCGTCCCACCCTGAGTTGTATCTTGAATCCTCTTTATGGTGAACATTTTTTCTCATAGGTTTTATTCCTGGTCCCCTTACTGCTTTCTTATACTGGGGAATGTGTGGGAGGTCCCAGGTATTTATGGACTGGGAGGGGCTTTTTTTCTAGTCATCTCTGCAGAAGTTCTCTACCTCTACTGGACATAACCCACGTGTGAATTAATTAATCATTCCGAAGCAGGGTGTGAGACATACTTATAATACCCATTTTACAGGTGAGTAATCACAAAATGGTATTTTTCAAATGTGCAAGGCTGTTGGTCTGGTTTAAATTACCATGTTTCAACCTACATATGAAAATGCTGATGATTATCGCCTATTTATTCTAGTAAGCCTATTTTCCATTTACTGCAACAGATTGGGACTAACACTAGGGGTGGTCTGAGGATTGTTCAACATCTCTTGATATATTTCTTTTTCCTAACCCTTTGATTGCCAGTGACTTTATGCTGTGCCCCCTCCATTGATTAGGGGGCGTCAGTATTGCAATCAAATGGTTTTACCAGTCTACAGTATCACAGCTACTGGTGCCCCTGATCTGTTCCACAATCCACCGCTCTTATCAGGCTCGATGACTTTAGCCACAGTAGGTTCAGAGAGCTGTCTACTGTTTGTCTTGGATTCTAGATGTATACAAAAAGTATGAGGCATAAATGCTGGCACAGCACACCAGCAGCTCCAACTGAATTTAGGATTTAAAGTTTTAGTTTTAATTGTGCCGTGCTTGGTTCATTAAAGATATCTGATGCAACACCAATGATCTGGACATCCACTTAGCGAGACGCTTTTGAATTTTACCTAAATATGACAATACCGATGTCAATCTTCATGCCCACATGTTTTGAAGAACACGTTTAGTTGGTTTAGGGAGGGGCACTTTTAAGGAATGAATGACACATGCATGAATGTTAAAAACATGTCTTGCTTCAATCTAAAATCATCCACACGAACTGAACTGTTCACACACATATATTTGCTGCAAATATGTAACCGTAAAAAACTTTTCGATACATAAAATTATAATCTCTACTGTTTTAGCACAGGCACAGACAGTGGTAACATTATCAAGCCCTCCCTAGGGTTAAAAGTGTTTTAAACTTGTTTCCATTCATTGTGACTTTTCCCTTTTCACACATTTCTGGTCTAGTCAACACAGGAAGTACAGTATAACAAAACAATCTATATGTTTAAGCTACTAACCGTATCTTTGCAAACCTGCCCATACATTAGTTGTAGTCCAGTCAAAGGACTACCTGGGTAAAAAACATGCTTTGTTCCCTGTAGTTGTTCCATCCTGCTCCAGTGTCATAAAATTTATCGTGTCTTGAGATCAAGTCCCCTGGCATAGCTCCAGATTAACCAACATCCCCACATCAGCTACAGTGACTTGAACATGCCTGCTCCATGACAATATAGATGGTGTGCTTAAATCACTGTGACTGACATGGGGGCAGCCATTTCCCCTGGAAGTGGAGCTTGCCATTGAATAGAGGATGGGCTTTCATGCCACAGAACTCGATCTCAAGAGACTGTAAATCTTATGACACCAGAGCAGGGCAGAACGGCTACTACAGATAAGAAGTTAGTATTGCTTTTTCTATGTTTTTGCCTGGACAGATTATTTAAAGCTGACCTGCACCTTACCCCTTCCTGCCACACGCTGTTTTGGCCCCTTTGGAAGTCCTCCTTCAGCAGGGATATACTCAGCTTGCCTGATGTGACAGCTCAGCCAATGAAAAGCTGTCGCAGCCTGCCCAAGGAAAAAATAACCTTCCTACTGGAACCGATAGGGACATTCAGGCATGTAGTAGTTTTTTTTTTTGGGGGGGGGGATTAAGGGTATAGTTCTGCTTCAAACAAAGTCATCTGGTTTTTGTATAATAATTCATTTCAGAGCAATTGCTGAACTTGCCGGTTTTCTTCTGACCAAAGACTATTCTGAAAAATGTCTTCCTGATTTTGCCCAAACCATGTAATTATTGGGTTGTTTCGGACCTTGCTTGTGTGCCTAACAATGGTTATAATCATACCTGGCCTTACTTTTAGACTTGTTGCTAAAATCTGACCTATAGCTCTGAAAAAAATATTAATCTGTTTTAAATGAGCTTTGAATTGTAATGCTCTGGAAAGTTTGGCAATATTTGAAAGGCTCTTGGGTATAATTCATCAGCTGTCACTTGACAGTTCTATGCGAGCCAGTTGGGAGAGCCTTTGTATGACATTCACTGATGCAACATTGAGTGCTCTGTCAAATAAATAATGGTTAACTATTCTTCATTTGCTCCACACATGCCCAGAACTTTTTATTTAGAGCCACCATAAAATCACAAGGATGACCACCCACTTTGGATGAAATTTACATGCCAAACCATCCAGGCTGCCAGCCCCAATATTTTACTGATTGGAAAGAAAACAGTAAAGCCGTTGTACTGATTGGCTTTCAAACCAGGCAGTAATGCATTTGGCTGGGTCCCTTCACCAGGGGATTGATGCTTGATACAAGAAATGGCAATACTGAGCTACCTTCTCTGCCAGTGGATCCCCCTTTTAAGGTTTGAGGTTGTACCTGTGTTGGAAAAGCATCACATTTTTTCAGGCTTATTGGCTGGGGTTGATTCAGAGCTTCGTGCGAAAACTCACTTCTTTTTTTGGATAGAAAATTTTCATTTACTTTTATTGTCTACAGGGTGTAAATTTTCACCTGGCTCTGAATTAGCCCCAAGTTAGGCAATAAAAGTGAATGTTAATTTTCTCTCCTAAAAAAAGTTAGTTTTCTCACCAGGCTTTGAATCAACCCCATAGACAAATTGTGGTTGCCTGTTAATTTTAATTTTATGGCCTATGTTTTAGGCTAATTGTACAAATTAACCTTATTTTGACTTATCTATGTAATTACTGTTAGAGTAATTATTTATTTTCCTTTTATGCAGAGCGGCCAGAAAGAAATAAACCAGAGCACCGATTTCCTGGGTAAGTCCTGCTATCATATTTTACTTCCTGCTGGCTATCATTTGTTGTCTTTTGTTACTGTGTTTACAACTTTTGCAACACTCATGGCATCAAGGATACAGAGGGCTAGACCCAGTTAATCTCATCAAAGGGATTATAAAGGGCAGTGGTATTCGTTTTGGTGGCAGCACCCTGTTTTTGTAGGAATGCTCTCCACAACAGCATGCCCACCTGTTATTTTATTTATTTATTTATTTTAATCTTTGGCTATCCTCCCATCAGTTTTAGTAAAAATGATTCCCTAAATGCCACTTGTCTGCCTCCATTAGCAAGAGCAGTTCTAGGAAGAAAGTAAACCCTTGGGTGCCCTTGGAAACAGAGGGTTGGGTTCTGGGACACAGACTGAAGGTGTTATTCAGCAAAAGATGGCAGTAAGGGTCCGTTGTCTGCTGAGGCAAAACTGTGAACTCTTAGCACTGTTAAAGCAGACTAAAAGCAAGTTCAGTGAATAGCACCCCTAAAGCCCCGCAATCAGTGACATATACTATTTGAGAGGGCTTAACTCCATGCAGATGTTATGGAATAGCGGGCAGATTCTATGCTGCATAACTGTATGGGAGCGGCCATCTTGCCTCATAACATGGTCGGCTTATATAAAAACCCAATCCCACAGTCAACACCATCAGCTGTGATGAATCATTGCACAACTGACAGAATTGTTTCATTTTAGAAAATACTTAATGTTTACACTGTTTGAATGGTCCGTGGTAAATCCAGAGTCTGCAGTGAAGAGTGATAATGCATCTTTCACTCCACACACAATCTCTTTAGCATTCTGTGTGTGCGTTCTGTGTGTTTATATAACATAATACGCAAGCTGCCCTTGTTTCTGAGGCATTTATCTCTCTGTTGCTGGCACAGATCTCCCCTCATGCTTATGTGTGTGACAAGATGGCCGCTCTCATGCAGTTCTGCAGCAAAGAATCGGCATGTTATTCCACAACATCTGCATGGAGTTAAGCCCTCTCAAATTGATTTTGCCCCGGTGGGGGGGGGGGGGGGGCTTTAGGGGAGCAATTTACTAAACTTTCTGGTTTAAGACGAAAATGATGCACAAAACGTGTCCTGGGCATATGCCCATTTCTGCCTGCATTCTAGACCTGGCCATGGTCTTTAGCTGGGTTGAAGTCCTTTTTAACCTAACTTGTCAGCAATTGCATTTCCCTTATCTTTGGTATTTTGGTCCCATCTGCCCAGATGAACATTCTCTGCTGTAATGATTTGTTAAAGAACATGTGTGTGGAATCTCACAACTCCATTCCTTACTCTATAATGAGTTTCATTCCTTGCTTGAAGGTTCTGCTTTGTCATGGCTTTATTACAAACAGACATGATATCCAGCTGTTTTACTAGCTGTGTTTATTCAGAGCCCAAAATAACCTTGGACTTCCTCAACAAAATCCCATCAACTATTATGATCACATTTACAGATACAAATATATCTTATATGTTAGACTTTTACAACCCCAATTTCAAGTTTAGATGCTGTGAAGTGTAAAGAAAATAAGAATGCAATTATTTAAAATGAATAGTCATATTTTATTCCAAGAACACATATCAAAAGTAGAAAGTTTGTTATTTGAACAATCAAACATATGGATGGCAGGAGCACGTCTCAAAAAAGTCAGGACAGAGGACAGAACCACGTCTATCATTATGTTGCTTAACTTTTTTTAACCGTTTGTAAACTGGGAGGTTGCTGAAGATTCAGCACCCGGACTCTTCTTCTGCTAAGCCATTTTTGTAATGGATGCACTATGTAGTTTAGCAATGTCTTTCTGAAATATGAAGAGCCCGTTCTGAAACCCCTGTATGCTGCTCAGCATTGCCATTAATGCAAGCCCCCTCCCCCAATACCATCATAGATGCAGGTTTTTGAACTGCAAGCTGATAACAAGCTAGAATGTGCCTCTCCTTTTTAAGTCTGCAGGACGCGACATTCATAGTTTCCATAAAGAATTTCACATTTTGATTCCTCTGACTACTGAATAGTCAATTTTAATTGAGCCTTGGCTCAGAGAAGATGGCAGTTCTGGATTGTGTTCGATACAAGGATGATACAGCTTTAACTTGGATTTATATACCCGGGACCTCCCACTAATTCCCCAGATTCTTCTCTGCAGTGGGCTGCGAAGGTCAAGATGATGGCTTCTCTTCTCGCAGGTGAGCTGGGCTTACAGCCCATGACCCTGTAGGACTATTCCCACCCGTTCCACCTTTTATTCTGCCTCCCAGCTTTGGCTGCGTGGTCGGGTGATGGTAGGCAGCACCTATTATTGGTGCTTTGTCAGGAGCTTGCTCCTACCGCAAATCCCCCACCAAAGGGTATGCGGTCCAGGTTTGGTGAACCTGAATTGGGATGCCCCGTCCACTATGTGCCCTCCCCAGCAGAACTTGGGTGTCATTATGGGCATCCATCTCCCCTTCTCCTGCTATTCCAGTTCGTCGGGGGGGGGGGGGGGGGGGGTGTGCACTGTACTTGTATGTGTGTGTTTTTATGTGTGCACTGTTGCATGGAGCTATCGCACTGGCTATCAGGGCCAGTCCAGGAGTCCTCTCTGATCCGGCGCCATTATGCTGCCTACTCTCTTCTTTAAAATTGCCGCCGCTGACATGCGCGCCCTGCGGCGTCAGCAGTGACGTCATCGGGAGGCCTGTTTGGTGCTGATTGGCTGCGGGGAGGCTGTCTCTCGGCATGTCCCCGCGCTTCCTGGAGGGGGCGTGGCTTAACCGTCGGCGCGCTCCACGCGTTTTCCTTCTTGCTGCCCGCCCCTCCAGAATCCTTCCTGCGCCGTTTTGGATCCCCGACTGGCTCATCGCTGCTCCCTCCGCAGTCCGTGAGTGCCCCTGCGGGCTGTATGTTTTTAATTATCACTTTGTTGCATTTTCATGGGTGGATTTTTTATGTCTTACAGGCGGGAAAACTGCTTTAGAGGTTTCTCCCGGTCCTGTCCCCTCTATTAGTTCCCTGTAGCTTTATTAGAGGCCTAAGTGGTTAAATCCTCCCACTATCCCAGCAGACATTTGGGGCATCCTGGGTAGCTGTATAGCGTAATTCCCATTGGCATGTTGTGCTACGGAAATCACCATATGGAGGCCTCACAAGATATTGTGATCGGGGTCCCATCGGGACAAGCCCGGCTGTGTGGGGCATCCCCTGTTAGCGATGAAGTGTGGGTCTGTGCACCCTGCGCCCAGCAGGTGCTTGCGCGGCACTCTGTGCTGCCTGTGTCCGGGTCTGCGCCCACCATGTCCTCTCCCACACCCCCTCGCTTAATTATGACTCCCAGTGAGATCAATACTAGTGGGGAGTCTCAGCCTGATGTGTCTTCCAGGCTGGCCAATATTGAGAGATTGATTGCTAGCTCTGCGGCACGTAAAGCCCCAGCTAAAAGACGGCACGTGGCGCCTGCTGCTTCAGCCTTTCCTTTGGAGACTGAAGATTTCCTTGATTTATCTGACTATACCCCGCTTGAGGAGGGGGAATTATTCTCTGATTCAGAATTTTCTGATGATCAGCATTACCTTGGCGCTGATGCCGGCTCAGAGCATTGGGATGCTGATGACACCCATAGACTTTTGACTCAAATCTTTGAAGTGCTTTCCATTTCCCTCCCTGCTGCGGCACCCAAGCAACAGGGGGAATTGTTTGGTACTGCAAAGCCACGTTTGTAATTTCCAGAACAGGCACATTTCAATAATCTGGTTCTCAAAGAATGGGAGCGGCCTAGCCGGCTTCCTGGTATCCCTAAGGGATGGGATAAAAGGTACCCTTTTCCCTCGGATGTGATTAAATGTTGATCAACTCCCCCGGAAGTGGATGCCCCTGTTTTGGGGTTGTCTAACACTTCTGTGGTGCATTCCCCTACCTTGAAGGATAGTGAGGACCGGCGTATTGACCAGCTGGCTTCCCATGCCTTTGCCTGTGCAGGATCGGCCCTGCGCCCGGTCTGTGCTTCTGGTATTACTGCAGTGGCCATTCGGTCTCTGGTCAATGGCCTTTTGGAAGGCTCTCCCGATGATCCTTCTAGTGCCGAATTTAGAGCCTTATCACAATGTGAGATGTGTATCGCTTATATTCTTTCTGCCTTAGATGACACCATTAGGATGTGTAGCAGGACGTTGGCTCTGGTTATTTCTATTCGCCGCTCGGTCTGGCTGTGCCAGTGGGCAGCTGACAATGCTGCTAAGAAGGCTCTCACAGGGCTACCTCTTAAGGGGCTGCGCCTTTTTGGTGACCGTTTGGACCTTTTTGCAAAGGAAGGGAAGTTGCCCCAACACAAAAGACAGCCGCGGCCCTTTTGGGGTTCAGGGTCCTTTACTCCCTCCTTTCGTGGATCCAGGTCAGGGAGGGGGGTTTTCTTTGCGGGGCACAGGGGAGACATCTGGGGCAAGGGCAGAGGCCGTGCCCGTCCCGGATCCTCCTGGGGATCCAAGCCCAAATCTGTCATCATGGCCACTCAGCCATGAAGGGGCGCCCTCACCCTTACGGGTGGGGGGACGGCTGCGGCTCTTCGCTCATGTCTGGCAACAGGTCTTAGACAGGTGGATTCTGGAGGTTGTGTCCTCCGGTTACAAGCTAGAGTTCGCTGCATGGCCCCCTCCAAGATTCCTCAGGTCTCGGATTCTTCTAGACCCCCTAACAGCTCAGGGTCTGTTTCTGGCTGTACAGAGCCTATTGGATATGGGGGTCATCTGTCCGGTCCCTCCGGGGGAGAGAGAGGTCAAGGTTATTATTCCAATCTCTTCACAGTACCCAAAAGGGATGGTTCCATTAGGCCCATCCTGGACTTAAAGCTTCTCAACAAGTTCATCAGAACCAGACGCTTTCGCATGGAGACCCTACGCTCCGCGATCAGCTCTTTGCGCCCGGAGGACTTCATGACTTCCATAGACATCAAGGATGCTTACCTTCATGTGCCAGTCTTCCCAGGGCATCAGCGGTTCCTCAGGTGCGCCGTGGAGGACCAGAACTACCAATTTGTGGCACTTCCCTTCGGTCTCACCTCAGCCCCCAGAGTGTTCACCAAGGTGCTGGCGGGGGTGATGGCCCTTCTCAGAGCCGGGGGCATTCGCATTCTCCCTTATCTGGACGACCTTCTCATTACATCTCATTCTCTCCAGCAGGCAGAATTGGATACCCAGACGGTGGTAACTGCCCTGGAAACGTTTGGATGGGTGATCAATTATCCCAAGTCCCCCCTCTCTCCGTCCCGGGTGACCCCCTTCCTGGGCATGAATCTGGATACAATTCAGGCCAGGATTTTTCTTCCTCAGCAGAAGGTGGATTCTCTTCAAGCTCTGGTTCATTTCCTGCTGTCCAGTCCTCGTCCTACCATCAGGCAAGGGATGCAATTGGTGGGACAGATGGTGGCCTGCTTCGAGGCAGTCCCTCACGCTTAATTTCACATGAGACCTCTTCAGCTCCATCTCCTTTCAGCCTGGGACAAGTGTCCTGTCTCTGGATCAGGCCTTTGTTCTCTCTCCTCTGGTCCGGCGGTCCCTCCTGTGGTGGCTGGACTCGAGGAATCTTCTGGGGGGCAGATCATTTCTGACACCATGTTGGGAGACGGTCACTACGGATGCCAGTCTGTCAGGTTGGGGGGGGATACTGGAGAGCCCTCCAATTCCAGGCGCTGTGGGGCCCTCAGGAGGCTCATGCTCCTATCAACGTCCTGGAGCTGAGGGCGGTTCGGTTGGTGCTGGCACAGTTGACTCCTCACCTTCAAGGCCAGCCGGCCAGTCGCCTATATCAGTCATCAGGGAGCAAGAGTGCCCTCAAGGAGGTGTCGTTGATTCTGTGCTGGGCCGAGGACAATGTCCCGTGCATCTCAGCAGTTTATATTCCGGGAGCGGACTTGACGTCAAGTTGACAATTGAGGCTGTTTTTCATTCCTTTTTACTTTTCCTGCCTTTTTGCTTTCAACTTCTGATGTGTTTTATTGTTAGTTAAATAAGGTTATATGAGATTTCCAAGTTATTGTCTTCCTATTTTCTTTTCACACAGCATCCCAATTTGGAGTTGGGGCTCATAGACTGCCACCTGGGAGGCAGCAGGCATTTTCAGCCTTTGCCTGCTCTTGGGTCACATTGGGGAACATTAGGGCTGGAATGGTAACTTAGAGATTGTCCAGGGAAAATTACTATAGACCTTTTTTGTCCAGCATAGCTCTATTTTCATCTCCAGGGCCACCATCTTGGACCAGAGAGAACCGATGGGTCTCAATAAGTAAATAAACAGGTTTGGGAGGTGGAGCTGCGCAGGACAAAAGGTAAGTTTGTTTTTTCTTTTTGCCTGGACAATCTGTATTAACTAAGTCCAGAATAAATGTTTTAAATATTTGGAGGACTGTGGAAGGACAAAATAATTAATATGCCTGCAATTTATGTTCTTCAAGAACACCACTATAAATCTGTTTGTTTTTTTTTCTCATTGATATTTTTGGAGATTAAGCAATATCTGTATACACTTCCTTTCCCAACATTTTGACGTTTTTAATATTGTGAATAGTTTGTAATGTTGCTGATAAGGGCTGATAAATGTCATTGGTACAACAGTATATTCTAAGTATGCAGCACGTCCTGCTCCAGATAATGATTCATAACAGATGGGAATTACCTCCGCCAGAGGGCGCTTGTAGGACTATTCCCACCCGTTCCACTTCTACCTTATGCCTCCCAGCTTTGGCTGCGCTGGTCGGGTGATGGTAGGTAGCACCTATCATAGGTGCTCTATTTACGGAGCCTGGCTCCGACCGCAATCCCCCACCAAAGGGTAGGTGGTGCAGGTTATGGTGAACCTGATTTGGGATGCCCCGTCCGCTCTTGCACTTCTCTGCCCTGGTCATTGGTGGGTCACTTATTGACATCCACTCTTCCCCCCTCTCTCGTTATCCCTTTTGGGGGGGGGGGGGGATGTGCGCCTTTGCATGTGTGTGATTGCACTTTATTCAGGGTTCCGCGGTCTGTCTCTCACTTCATTTTGAATTTGCCGCCGCTGACGGGCGCCTTCTGGCATCATCATCAAGAATCCCTGCGCGGCCATTGGCTGTAGCTTCTGGCCTGTCTCTGCGCTTCTCGGGGGGGCGTGGCTTGCTCTGTTGGCGCATTCCGCATCGGACCCTCCTGCGGCCCACCCCTTGCGGTTCCTCCGGCGCCATTTTGGTCCTCACCTGGTGTGATTGCTGGCTCCCCACCGCGGTCCGTGAGTGCCCCTGCGGGCTTGCCTTATTCTTAGTATACAGTACGTCCTGCTCCAGATATAATACTTACACTCGGGTTATCCTCCGCCAGATGGCACTGCAATGCAGAGACATGCAAAAACAGGCTCCTCCCGGCCCCTCAAATACCCGGGGACCTCCCACAAATCCCCAGATTTCTCTGCAGTGCTGACTGCGAAGACATGAAGTATCACTCTCTTGCAGGTGAGCGGGGCTATCAAAGCCTGCGGCCCTGTTGGACTATTCCCACCCGTCCTCCCTGTGATGTGCCTCCCAGACTGGGTTGCGCTGGTCGGGTGAAGGTAGGCAGCACCATGCGTGCTTATGGAGCCATGCTCCACCGCAGTCCCCCACCAAAGGGTAGGCGGTTTAGGCTGATGGTGAGCCTCTAGGGGATGCCCCTCCCACACTTTTGCCCCGTGTAGCGGTGGGCCCTGTACAAAGGGTCGCCATCCTCCCTCGTTCCCCCCGTAGCTCGGGGGGGAAAGAAAGGGGGGGGGGTGTGTGGTGGTCTCAGTGTATGAGCCGCACTGTTTGCATTTTTATTGTGTATCTGTCGCCGCGCACACCTCTTTCCTTTACTGGATGTGCTGCGCCGAGCGGCGGCGTCGCTTCAGATGCTGCGGCGTCTTCATTGGCAAATCATTTTTCTAAGTGTGTCGTACACTTCGCTCATCATGACAACGTTGAAACTATCTCAGAGCTTCGCGCTCTTCGGGGGGGCAGGGACCTGGCTTGGCGCGCACCGCGTCACAGCCCGCTCTGGTCCGCCCTTTGAGGTTCGCTTGGCGCCATTTTGATGCTCGTCGCACGCGGTAACGGTCCTCCTCCTCCCTCGGTCTGTAAGTGCCCTCGCGGGCGATTTTCATCATTCTTGCTTACTGCGCATGGCTCTGACATCCCTATTCCCATTATGTCTGTCAGACGGTCGAATCCAGTGGCTTCTCCCGGCCCGGTGTAATTGCCAGGTGGACCTAGTATATTTACTCCCACTTCCCTGGCGGTCTTTGGGGCATCCAGGGTAGCTTACTGCGTCAATCCCTACTGGCCTATTGTGGATATTAATCACCATATGGAGGCATCCCAGGATATTGTGAACGGGGTTCCCTCGGGACAAGCCCGACTGTGAGTAGCTTGTGGGGTCTCACCTATCAGCGGTGACAATGCACGGGTCTGTGTCCCTTGTGCACAGCAGGCGCTGATGGTACTTCCCGCCCCTCCTGTGGCTGGGCCTGCACCTCGCCTCACTTCACCTACTCCCCCAAGCCTGAGTCTTACCCCCAATACAAGCGGGGATTCTCATCTTGATGTGGCTACTAGACTGGCCAGTGTTGAAAAATTGCTTGCTAATACTCTAGCGCGTAAGGCCAACGCAAAAAAGCGGCACATAATCCCTGACTCTGCTCCTTTCCCTACGGAGTCTGATGAGTTTTTGCATCTATATGGCCATACCCCCTCGGACGAAGGGGAGCTGTTCGCTGACTCAGGGTCATCTGACGAGAAGTCAAGGGGTCATGCCGATTCTGGTTCTGATCACTGGACCCCGGATGATACTGACAGACTGCTGGTCCAGATATTTGAGGTTTTGTCCATCTCTCCCCCTGTTGCGGCTCCCAGGCAAGGGGGTGAGCTATTTCATACTGCTAAGGCTCGATTGGAATTTCCTGAGCAAACCCATTTCAATAACCTCGTATTTAAGGAGTGGGAACATCCCAGTAGACTTCCCGGGATCCCTAAGAGTTTGGACAGGAAGTATCCCTTTCATGCTGATATGGTCAAGTGCTGGTCATCGCCTCCTGAGGTCGATGCTCCTATTCTAGGGCTGTCTAACACCTCTATTATGCACTCCCCTGACACTACTACGCTGCGGGATTCTGAGGACCGGCGCATTGACCAATTGGCGTGCCATGCCTTTGCATTTGGGGGGGCGGCGCTGCGCCGGGTTTGCGCTTTGGCCATTACTGCTGTGGCACTCGGGGCCATGGTCAGGAATGCACTTGATGGCCCAGACGAGTTGCCTACTGATACTATTAATGCACTGTCTAACTGTGATGTGTTTGTGAACTTTATCCTGTCTTCATCTGATGATGCTATTAGGATGTGTGCCAGATCTTCCGCCTTGGCGGTGGCTATACGCCACGCAGTATCGCTGCGCCAGTGGGCTGCCGACAATGCTGCTAAGAGGGCCCTTACTGGGCTTCCATTTAAGGGGCTGCGCCTGTTTGGGGACCGCCTAGACCTTTTTGCTAAAGGAGGTAAGTTACCACAGCGCAGGCGGCAGCCTCGGCCTTTTCGTAGCCAGGGCCCCCTTTCAGTCCCCTACAGAGGCGCTAATCAGGGGAAAGGGGTGTCCTTCGCGGGGGCTCGCGCAGACTCCTGGCATAGGAGCAGGGGACGACGTCCTGGCTCCTCCTGGGGGACCAAACCCAAAGCCCCTCCCAAGACCCCTCAAGCATGATGGGGCGCCCTCACCCACCAGGGTGGGGGGACGGCTACAGCACTTTGCGCACGTCTGGAGGCACCAAGTCTCAGACCGGTGGATTCAGGAGGTAGTTTCCTCTGGTGACAAGATAAAGTTTGCTGTGCGGCCCCCCCCACAAGATTCATCAGGTCCCGGATCCCCCCAGGACCCGGTATCAGTTCAGGTCCTGATGCAGGCCGTGCAAGGACTTCTGGATCTGGGAGTCATTTGCAGGGTCCCCTTGAGAGAATTGGGGGAGGGGTTCTACTCCAACATTTTCACAGTGCCCAAAAGAGATGGGTCAGTCAGGCCCATTCTGGATTTAAAGATCCTCAACAAATTTGTCAAGAACAGGCGCTTTCGCATGGAAACTCTGCGCTCGGCCATTGGCTCTCTGCGCCCAGGGGATTTTATGATGTCTGTGGACATCAAAGATGCTTACCTTCAGATCCCTGTGTTCCCGGGACATCAAAGGTTTCTCAGATTCGCGTTGAAAGATCAACATTACCAATTTGTGGCCCTACCATTTGGCCTCACTTCAGCTCCCAGAGTGTTCACCAAGGTGCTGGCGGGGGTGATGTCTTTGATTAGGTCAGGGGGCATTCGAGTGCTGCCCTACCTGGACGACATCCTCATCACCTCATGGTCTCTACAGCAGGCAGAGCTGGACACTCAGCTGGTGGTGTCCACCTTGGAGTCCTTCGGCTGGGTGATCAATCATCCCAAGTCCTCTCTGTCCCCTTCGTCGGTGACCCCATTCCTGGGGATGATTCTGGATACGGTTCAGTCACGAATATTCCTTCTCCAACAGAAGGTGGAAGCTCTGACTGCGCAGGTGCGGTCCCTGCTCTCGTGCCCCCAGCCCTCCCTCGGGCAGGGAATGCAGCTGGTGGGCCTGATGGTGGCGAGCTTCGAGGCGGTGCCCTTTGGTCAGTTCCATTTGAGGCCTCTGCAGCTTCACCTTCTATCAGTATGGGACAAGGACCCCGCGTCTTTGGACGGGGTTTGTGTGCTTCCCCCATTGGTCAGAAGGTCCCTCTCGTGGTGGCTGGACCACAAGAACTTGCTAAAGGGCAGGTCCTTTCTGGCCCCCTCCTTGGAGAGGGACAATGGGGGGGATTCTGGAAGTCCCTGAGGTTCAAGGGGAGGTGGGGCCCTCAGGAGGCCCATTTACCCATCAACATTCTGGAACTACGGGTGGTCAGGTTGGTACTGGAACAGTTGACCGATCACCTGCAGGGAATGTCTGTACAGGTGCGCTCAGACAACAGGACGGCGGTTGCCTACATCAACCATCAGGGAGGGACCCGGAGCAAGGGTGCCCTCCAGGAAGTGTCACGGATTCTGACATGGGCGGAGGCCAATGTTCAATGCATTTCGGCTGTTTATATCCCGGGGGTAGAGAATCTTCTGGCAGACTCTCTGAGCAGGGGCACTTCCCGTCAGCGGGAGTGGTCTCTCTGCAACGGGGTATTCCAGTCCCTGTGTTACCGGTGGGGCCTACCGGATGTGGATCTGTTTGCATCCCGTCACAATCACAAGCTCCCGGCCTTTGTCTCCCTGTCTCAGGATCCTCTGGCCTTGGCCACGGATGCTCTGTCAATGTCATGGAAGGAATTTCGGCCGTTCCCCCTGCTGGGCAGGGTTCTGCGCAAGAAAGGGTGCCAGTGATTCTGGTGGCCCCAAGGTGACCAAGAAGAGTGTGGTTCGCAGACGTGGTAGAAATGGCAGTAGACCAGTACGTCCTGCCAGAGGTGCCAGATCTGCTCACTCAGGGCACCTTACGCCATCCCAGTTTACGAACTCTGGCTTTGACGGCCTGGCTGCTGAAACCTCCATCTTGATGGAGAAGGGCTTGTCTGCCTCAGTGGTGGATACCATGGTACAGGCTAGGAAGAAAACTTCTTCTGCCATCTATTATAGGGTATGGCGTTCCTACATTGATTGGTATGAGTCTAGGTCTCTTCCCTGTAGGGAATTCTTAGTCCCTAGGGTTCTGGAGTTTTTACAGCATGGATTGGAGTTGGGTCTAAAACTCAGTACTCTGAAGGGTCAGGTTTCTGCCCTGTCTGTCTTCTTTCAGAAGTCTTTTGCTCAGCATCCCTTGGTTAAGACCTTCTTTCAGGGGGTCACTCATGTGCGTCCCCCACGTAAGCCTATGGTCCCTGTTTGGGATTTGAACTTGGTTTTGTCTGCCTTGCAGGGTGCTCCCTTTGAGCCTATTCAGGATGCTGCTCTGGCTGTACTTACCCTCAAGGTTGTCTTTCTGGTGGCTATTACTTCGGTCAGGCGTGTGTCTGAGCTGGCGGCTCTGTCTATTCAGCCCCCATACTATGAGAGACACCAGGACAAGGTGGTGTTCCACTTTAAGCCAGACTTTCTGCCTAAGGTGGTGTCTGCTTTTCATTTGAATCAAGATATTGTTCTTCCTTCATTGTGTCCTAATCCTAGCAACGCTAAGGAAAGGGTTCTGCATTCCTTGGATGTGGTCAGGTGTCTGAAGAATTACCTGGTAGTCACTGCGGCTTTCAGGAAGACTGATGCTCTTTTTGTGGTCCCTTCTGGTCCTAGGAAGGGTTTGGCTCCTGCCAAGTCTACTATTAGCAAATGGATTCATCAGGCTGTGATTCAGGCCTATTCTGCTAAGGGGAAGAGTCCTCCCTTCCGCCTTACTGCTCATTCTACTCGTGCTATTGGTGCCTCTTGGGCCTTCCAGCACTAGGCTTCTGTTGAACAAGTTTGCAATGCCGCTACTTGGTCTTCTGTTCATACCTTTTCGAAGTTTTACAAGGTTGATGTTAGGGCCTCAGCTGATGCAGTTTTTGGCCGCAAGGTTTTGCAGGCGGCAGTGGTTTAAACTGTCTGCTGTCACCTTTTGTTGGGGGATCCCACCCTACTTTATGTACACTGCTATTGGATGTCCCAAGTGTAAGTATTATATCTGGAGCAGGATGTACTGTATACTAAGAATAATACAATTCTGTGAAATACTCACCTGTAGAATTGATATTATTTGTATACAGTGCGTCCTGCTCCACCCCACCCTGGTTTTTGCATTATTCTGGATCCCCTGTATGGTGATTGTTATCATTGTTATACTAGTCTTTTGGTGGTTAAATTCTCCCGGCTTCTTGTTCACTGCTTTTCAATGCTGGGGATTTGTGGGAGGTCCCCGGGTATTTGAGGGGCCAGGAGGAGCCTGTTTTTGCATGTCTCTGCAGTGCAGCGCCATCTGGCGGAGGATGACCCAAGTGTAAGTATTATATCTGGAGCAGGACGTACTGTATACAAATTATATCAATTTTACAGGTGAGTATTTCACAGAATTGTATTTTTTTCCATTGTCATTTCGGTGTGCTTATGGGGTGTCTATATTATGTCTTTCAGGCGGGATAACTGTTGTGCCACCTTAATCACCATATAGAGGCTTCACAGGATATTGTGCTCGGGGTCCCCTCGGGACAAGCCCGGCTGTGTGTAGTGTGTGGGGCATCCCCTGTGAGTGATGATGTGCGGGTCTGTGTACCCTGCGCCCAGCAGGAGCTTGCGCTGCATTCTGAGCTATCTGTGTCTGGGCCTGCGCCCACTATGCCCTCACCCACTCCCCCTTGCCTGATTATGACTCCCAGTGAGCTAAATACTATTGGGGAGTCTCAGCCTGACGTGTCTTCCAGGGGACCGGCGCTTTGACCAGTTGGCTTCACATGCTTTTGCCTGTGTGGGGTCTGCCTTGCGCCCTGTCTGTGCTTCTGCTATTACTGCTGTTGCTATTAGGTCTCTCCTCAAGGGTCTGTTGGAAGGCGTCCCTGATGATACTTCTAGTGCCGAGTTCAGGGCCTTGTCACAGTGTGAAATGTTCATTGCATATGTCCTTTCTGCCTTAGATGACACCATTAGGATGTGTAGTAGAACCTCTGCGTTGGTGGTTGCTATACGCCACTCTGTTTGGCTGCGCCAGTGTGCAGCTGATAACGCTGCTAAGAAGGCCCTCAAGGGGCTCCCCTTTAAGGGGCTGTGCTTATTTGGTGAACGCTTGGACCTGTTTGCCAATGGGGGTAAGTTGCCTCAACGTAAGAAGCAGTTGCAGCCCGTTCGGGGGCTTTGTTCCCTCCTACCGCGGATCCAGGTCCGGGAGAGGGGTCTCCTTTGCAGGCTCTAGGGGAGACTTCTGGGGCAGGGCAGAGGTCGTGCCCGCTCTGGATCTTCCTGGGGGTCCAAGCCCAAATCTGTTGCCAAGCCTCCTCAGCCATGAAGGGGCGCCCTCACCCATCCGGTCGGGGGGACGGCTGCGGCTCTTCGCTCGTGTCTGGAGACAACAGGTCTCAGACAGGTGGATTCTGGAGGTTGTGTCCTCCGGCTACAAGCTAGAGTTCGCTGCATGGCCGCCTCCAAGATTTCTCAGTTCTCGGATTCCTCTAGACCCCCTGGCAGCTCATGGGCTGTTTCTGGCGGTGCAAAATCTACTGGATTTGGGGGTCATCTGTCAGGTCCCTCCTGTGGAAAGAGGTTGGGGTTTTTATTCCAATCTGTTCAGTTCCCAAAAGGGATGGGTCTGTCAGACCCATCCTGGACTTAAAGCTGCTCAACAAGTTCATCAGGACCAGGCACTTTCGCATGGGGACCCTGCGCTCCGCGATCAGTTCATTGCGCCCGGGAGACTTCATGACCTCCATAGACATCAAAGATGCTTACCTTCATGTTCCAGTCTTCCCAGGGCACCAGAGATTCCTCAGGTTCGCACTGGCGGACCAGCACTACCAATTTGTGGCACTGCCCTTCGGTCTCACTTCGGCCCCCAGGGTCTTCACCAAAGTGCTGGCGGGTGTCATGGCTCTCCTCAGGGCTCAGGGCATTCGCATTCTTCCCTATCTGGACGACCTTCTCATCACTTCTCATTCTTTCCAGCAGGCGGTATTGGATACTCAGCGGGTGGTGACGGTTCTGGAGTCGTTCGGCTGGGTGATCAATCACCCCAAATCTTCCCTATCCCCATCTCTGGTGACTTCCTTCCTGGGCATGAATCTGGATACTGTTCAGGCCAGGATCTTTCTTCCTCAGCAGAAGGTGGACTCTCTGCAAGCTCTAGTTCACTCCCTTCTGTCATGCCCTCACCCCTCCATCCGGCAGGGGATGCAGCTAGTGGGGCAGATGGTGTCCTGCTTCGAGGCGGTTCCATATGCGCAGTTTCACATGAGACCTCTTCAACTCCATCTCCTATCAGTCTGGGACAAGAGTCCCTTGTCTCTGGATCAGGCCTTCGTTTTGTCTCCTCTGGTCCGGCGGTCCCTCTTGTGGTGGCTGGACTGGAGGAACCTGTTGGGGGGCAGATCCTTCCTGGCCCCCTGTTGGGAGACAGTCACCACGGATGCCAGCCTCTCAGGTTGGGGGGGCTTCTGGAAGTCCCTACAATTCCAGGGGCTGTGGGGCCCTCAGGAGGCCCATGCTCCTATCAACATCCTGGAACTGAGGGTGGTTCGGTTGGTTCTGGCCCAATTGACTCTTCACCTTCGGGGCCGGCCGGTCCAAGTTCGCTCAGACAACCAGACGGCGGTTGCTTACATCAATCATCAGGGAGGGACTCGGAGCAAGGGTGCCTTCAAGGAGGTGTCCATGATTCTATCCTGGGCGGAGGACAATGTCCCTTGCATCTCAGCAGTGTACATTCCGGGGGTGGAGAATCTGGAGGCAGATTTTCTGAGCAGGGGGACTTCTCGCCTGGAGGAATGGTCTCTCAACAGCGAGGTCTTATCCCTGTGTCACCGTTGGGGGGGTTCCAGAAGTGGATCTGTTTGCGTCCCGCCACAATCACAAGCTCCCAGTCATTGTCTCTCTGTCCCAGGATCCCCTGGCCCTTGCGGTGGATGCTCTGACTCTATCCTGGCAGGGGTTCCGTCTCCTGTATCTTTTTCCTCCATTCCCCCTGCTGGGCAGGGTTCTGTGCGAACTGGCTCAGGAAAGGGTGCCAGCAATCCTGGTGGCCCCTTGTTGGCCAAGACAGGTGTGGTTCGCAGATATCGTTCAGCTGGCGGTAGATCAGTACGCTCTGCCCCTGGTGCCGGACCTTCTCACTCAAGGGCGGCTATGCCATCCCAATTTACAAACGCTGGCTTTGACGGCCTGGCTGCTGAAACCTCCATCTTAAGGGATGAGGGGCTTTCTGATTCTGTGGTTAATACTCTAATCAGGGCTAGGAAGAAGTCCTCTTCTACTATCTACTATAGGATCTGGCAGACCTACATTGACTGGTGTGAGTCTAGGGTCCTTCCCTGTCGGGTGTTTTCCATTCCTAGGATTCTGGAAATCCTTCAGCATGGTCTGGATCTGGGACTTCAGCTCAGCATGCTCAAGGGTCACGTTTCTGCCTTGGCTGTTTTCTTCCAGAGATCTTTCGCTCAACATCCTCTGGTCAAGACTTTCTTCCAGGGGGTTGCTCGTGTGCGTCCTCCTCGCAAACCTCTGTTGCCAGTTTGGGATTTGAATTTGGTTTTGTCTGCCCTTCAGGGCCCTCCATTTGAACCTGTGCATGAGGCTGCTCTGTCTATTTCCACTCTTAAAGTTGCCTTTTTGGTGGCTATCACCTCGGTCAGGCGTGTTTCGGAGTTGGCGGCCCTTTCTATTCAGGCCCCCTACTTTGAGAGACACCAGGACAAGGTGGTTTTCCGCTTTAAACCTGATTTCTTGCCTAAGGTTGTCTCTGCCTTCCATCTCAATCAGGACATTGTGCTTCCTTCCTTGTGCCCTAATCCTGGTAATTCCAAGGAGAGGGCCTTACATTCCCTGGCTGTGGTCAGGAATTTGAAGTTCTACTTGGTGGCTACTGCACCTTTTAGAAAGACTGATGCCTTGTTTGTGGTCCCTTCGGGTCCCAAGAAGGGCCTGGCTCCTGCTAAGTCTACTATTAGCAAATGGATTCGTCAGGCTATTTGTAGGGTCTATTCTGCTAGGGGGAAGGATCCTCCTTTCCGTGTTACTGCTCATTCTACGCGTGCTGTTGGGGCCTCCTGGGCCTTCCAGCACCAGGCTTCTGTTGAACAAGTTTGTAAGGCTGCTACTTGGTCTTCTGTTCATACCTTTTCCAAGTTTTACAAAGTTTATGTACGTGCCTCAGCTGATGCTGTTTTTGGCCGCAAGGTTCTGCAGGCGGCAGTGGTTTGAACTGTGCGTTGTTGCTTTTGGGGATCCCACCCTATTTACGGACACTGCTATTGGATGTCTCATTTGTTATGAATCATTATCTGGAGCAGGACGTGCTGCATACTTAGAATAATACAATTCTGTGTTTACTCACCTTGTAGAATTGGTATTATAAGTATGCAGCACGTCCTGCTCCACCCCACCCTGTTTGCATTATCTTGGATCCTCTGTATGGTGATTGTTATCCTTGTTAACGTTGTTATTTATCATTGGCTTCTCTTGTTCTCCTTACTGCTTTTTAATACTGGGGAATTTGTGGGAGGTCCCGGGTATATATGGGACCGGTAGGGGCCTCTTTTTGCCATCTCTGCAGTCAAGCACCCTCTGGCGGAGGTAATTCCCATCTGTTATGAATCATTATCTGGAGCAGGACGTGCTGCATACTTATAATACCAATTCTACAAGGTGAGTAAACACAGAATTGTATTTTTACTATCCCCATTGTTTCTGGCTTTTAGATGAACAAATAACTGGTAATCTGTATACAAAATCTTTAGAATCTAATTAAATAAATTCACAAACTTGCCACTGTAATGGTGACACTACCCATTTGAATAGCAGGAAGATCAGAGTGCAAGTTGCATATACATTTTATGTGCAGGTGCATGGGGCACGCTTAGGAAGAACTACTCCTGAGGGGCTTCTTTGTAAGGTGGGTTACACCAAGTTGAATTGCTACTACACAATTGGAGCACTTAGGAATTAAAACATTATATTGGTGAGGGAAAGGGAGGCTATGGGATATTGGAAAGTTGCAGCCAAGCGGCTCTTTTTTTTGCTAGGGGCTGGAGAGCTAGGTGTGGCTTGGCTCCTTTACGAATGATTTGCACATGTTGGCTTTCTTTAAACATCCTTATTGAGAACATATGTGACGAATGGAACTCCTCTGTTCTACTTTTATCATCTTGGTTATGAAATCCTTCATTATCTCACCATAACGGTTTTCTTTTAAGGGCTCCAAAAATGTTTTACTCTTACTCTTTTTGTGTCTGGAAGCTTTCCCATTTTTAGCATGTTCTTTTTCCTCCTGAGTTAAGTAAATTAGGCTGTCATTTCTAAGATTCAGCAGGCCTATACGACTAGAGAAAAACACAGTAATTAAGTAATAACATGATGGAGAAGAATTTGACAGGTCTAAAATGGTTTGGCTTGCATGACAAAAGCTTTTAGAAGCCAAAAGGTCTGATCAACTGTTTCCCACCTTTCTGTGGTGAAGAGATGATAGCACTATAGAGCTGAGGATCTCGGATGGCGTTAGTGTCTGAACCCTTACAGCTGGCACATTAGTGTAACTGGTTATTTTTCTAAATGAAAGTGTATATTCCATTCCTTGGCTTCTTGTATCAAGGAACCATCTTACACTGCAAGGCCTGCAGCTCTGCCAGCAGAAGGTAGCAGTTGCAGCAGGAAGAATTGGCTTCTATGAAGTGAGAAGACAGGTCTGGCCAATATCTCTTATGAGTCATGCAAAAAGCCCTTATCCCCAGGTTTTAACTCTTGAATTGCGAGCCCTTCAACCCTCTAACAGCCCTAGTAAAAACTATTAATAAAAAGACTCCCAAAATGTCACTCTTGCCTCCTTTAATGCCACCTTTACCTCCAGATACCATGCAGATTGTGGGCTCCTGGCACACAGGGTAGGAGCGGAGCTGCAGGGGTAGTAAGCTACAGTACAAGCTTACTGCACAGCTTGGGCAAAACAGGGGGTTAACATGAATTATTTAACCCCCTAGCCTTAGACTAAAATCTTATAGGGCAAGGTTTCCCAACCAGCGTGATCCTGCTAGGTGATACACAGCCAGGTTTGCTCCAAAAATAACAGTCCCAAATGTTTACCTTATGTTTACTTTAAATGTTTTTTTGTGTTTTAACAGCTGTAGTGAATTCCATGAATTCCAGCCAGGTGGTACTTGAGATAATTAGAAAATGATACTTGGTGAAAAAAAAGGTTGAGGAACATGGTTATAGGGTATCTGTATGCACAATTCAACAATGATACTCTCCTTACATTACAAATAGCACATCTGCTTAGGCCTGATGTATAGAAGTCCCCTGATCATCATATTCCCACTGGTCTGTTCAAGGCCCCTCATAGGATTTGACATGACCCCTCTCTGTCACAGGCTTCATGAAATGTGGCATGAATGATGGGGTAACAAGTTGTACCATGCCAGTTCATTTCGGACTGAGGAAATGGGGCAATTAGAACATTCCAGTGCAGTTCATAGGGAATTCTTAGATGTCCTAACGCCTCATAACCCAGAGCAAGTTATCCATGGTTATCCCCCCCGCTCTCTAGCAATGCAGACAGAAACTCCCTATGCCTGTGCTGAAGTGGTCCATGTGAGCAAATAGCTCACTGTTTACCAAACCTATTTGGATGAGGTGTTGTGGGAGAGTGGATCAGTAAGTTGCCTGCCCCATATCTGGCATTTCCAAGAGAGTTAACCATGTATAGGCACCCAGAAGACTTAAAGGAGGTTATCCCGAAATTGTGTAATATTAAAAATCTATTTAAACACATTGGCTAATCAGAGTTAGTGTCACTTATACACCTGCCAAGCTTGGGGTTTCCTCTCCTGGTAGGAATAAAATCCAGGGGTGTCAGGTTTGAGTGTATCAGGGGTGATAGAAAAAAAGCCTGTCTTGATATTTCTCAATGCCAGGTGTATATGTGACCCCCCCCCCCTGCTGCCATCCAGCATATTTTATGGATTTTTATCATTGGCCCATTTTTTTCACCCTTTAACCCTTCTAGTGCCAGCTACGTGAGTCTCACGTAGCTGCCTCTCCAACCGTTAAGTGCCAGCTACGTGAGACTCGCGTAGCTGACTTTAGAGCCCCATAAAAAAAAAAAGTAAAAAGATATAGACTTACCTGCCCCCTCCCCCCCCCCCCCCCCCTGGACTTACCACTCTTCGGGTGAGGACTGAGCAACGGGCCCTCACCGTCCTCTTCCTTCGGCGCTGGCCCCACCCCTAGCCCCACCCACGTGTGGGAGGAGCTGGATGACGTCCTGGCTCTGACTGTCACTTGTCGGTAGCGATCGGAGCAGGGAGGGTGGCAGGCAGGGAGGCTCTGATCTCCCTGCCTCCCTCCCTCCATGCTCCAATCACTACCGACAACTGTCATCTGCAGTAGTGCGGGACACTGGATGGGAGGCAAGTATAAGTAAAAAAAAGAATAATAAAATATTTTGTCTCTGTCTTTTTTTACTTTTAACTATTTGTGAACTGGTAAGGGGTCCATGAGACCCCTTATACCAGTTCACAAGGCTCTGGGGCTGGCAATCACCTGCGGCTAGCAAGGTGAAAAGGTTCATCAAGGTTAAACATATGTAGCGCAAAAACGTGAAAAGTAGTCTGGCAACAGAGTGTGACAAAATATCTAGGTAGACTGGCACTTAAAGGGTTAAGTCGGTCTTTCTCTCCTCTGCCTCCAGTTCATTTTACCACAAACCTAAATCATTTTCAAGGTGGTCATCTTGCAGTGTACAGGGGAAGGGTCCTCTGCATTCTCTGACACCACCAAGTGGCCTTGTACATGTTTAGCCTCCAGCACCCTCCTTCATCTATTTAGCATCATTATTATCTGTGACACTCTCCAAAATAAGTAGCCAATGTGGGATTGATACTTCCAGGCTGCAGCGCACCTTGCACCTTCCCCTCCTTTAAAGTGGACCAATCACCCCAGATGCTAGTGTAAAATACTCCAGGGCTACCGCTTCAACATGCCCCACTGTGTGAGCACCCCTTCCACAAGAGCCTTACCTTTTCCTGGGCCCTTGCCATGATTTCTGCCCACCACATCACTGCAGCTGTGCTCGCTCCCGCTCCCTATGCTATGGGAACACTGGAGTGGTGAGTACAGTGGGCAATTTGGGGGTTTCACAAAGCAGGTCGTCCCCTTCGCCCCCTGGCACAAGAACCAATCACCAGGACAGTCAAAATGGTGATTGGTCCACTTTAAGTTGCGTAGCTAAGAGGTTGAGAGGGGTGGAGTGTCTGTGCTCATTCAGGATGCTTCAACATTTGCCACTGTGCCATGGGTGATACCAAGGCAAGAAATCTGTTCTCTTGCACCTGTTGAATGTATCTTTGATGCCTTAAAGTCATCCATTTACCAAAATGGCTTGCTCATATTTTTTTTGAGAGTATGTTCCAGGTGATGTTCAACTCACCACCTCAGCATTGCTCAACAGATTCCGCCACTGGAGCATGTCATATTTATTGAGAGTACTTCTAACTGTGGGAAACAAAAGCTGTTTATTGGAAATATGCCAGCCACCACTCAAATAAATGCAGAAATGTAATTAGGGAATGGCTGTTCTACATATTTTCTTGTTGTTGGCAGGGAGAGTGCTTTTGTATAGATAGAGCTTCGTGGGATTCTGGTAATGTTCTCAAAACTGTAGGTTTTTTTTCCTTAACCAGCGAGATAAGACGTGTACTGAAAAGTAGAATTCTGTTATTTTACAACAGACCATGTCTTGACATTGCTGATTTTCATCAAAGTAAAGTCCATGCCAGCCAAAGAATTTTATTTACTCTCAGTGTACCACCTGATTGTTGGCCTAGCCCTAAACTAACTATCCAACTACTATGAAGTATTAATGTATTAGCTGATAGAATCCTTAAAGTGATACTGCAGGCAAAGGTAATTGTTACACAATCGTGTCCGGCTACTTTGCACTGTCCTAAACTGTTTTCGGTTTTGAAATTGAAGCAGATATCAGGGTTTACAGGTTCAGCCAATGACATTCTCTTTTTTATCCCGTCTCTCAAATAGCTTAGCAGATCAGGGCAGGATTGCTGGCCCTTTCCCCCTCCGCCTCCTCCTCCAGATTCATCACATTGCTGTCAGCACAGAGAGCTAATTATTATGCAGCATCACAGATCCTAGGTCCAAGGTTTCAGTAGAAAGATCCTAAGCTGAAGCTGTAAACCTCAATATCTCTTCAATTTCTTCTTTAATTTAAAAACTGAAAACTGTTTAGAACAGTGCCAAATGTAGCCCGACACAATGGTGTAACAATTACCTTTGCCTGCAGTTTCACTTTAATATGTAGGTGCATGGCTCCTGGTCAGATAATTTGGTTAATGCTGGTGTAACTGCACTTTTGCTTTTTTGCAAACCTACCTGTCCAGGCACTGCTCACTGCACTGTGCACATACATTTTGCTCTACTTTTTATGTTTTATATTGGGTTTTGGGTACACAGACTGTTGCCTTACCAAGTTTCTGGGTTTAAAGCAGATAGGGATGTGATGATGGTTGAAAATCCATCTATATTTTCCCAATGCATGGCACGGCCTGCTTCACAAAGTCATTGCATCTGGGTATTCCGCCACAAGGTGGCGCAGTGCACTGCAGAAGAGTTGTAGCTCCGCCCGGTACCATATAAAAACGGAATCACCATAGACTTATCCAGTTGTTCTCTGCAGTGCTTACTGCAAAGATAGAAGATGGCTCTTATATACTTTGCGCAGGTGTGCGGGGCAACCATGCCTGCGGCCCTGTATATATATTTCCACCCGTTTTCCGGACCCTCTGTGCCTCCCAGCCTCGGCTGACGGATCGGGTGAAGGTAGCGGAGCACTAGGGTCAAGTGTTCAAGGAGTGCTGCTCCAAGCCGCAGACCCTGTACCACAAAGGGTAGCCGGCCATAGGCTTTATGGTGAGCCTACTAGGGATGCGGAGTTCCTGTCCTAGCTGCTGAGGGGGGGAGTGTTTTGGTATGTTTTCTGGGTCTAGCTGCTGAGGGGGTGAGTGTTTGGGGAGTGTTTTGGTATGGTTTCTGGGTCTCCCCCCCCCCCCCCCCCCACTGATCTGGGCTTTGCCGCTACCTGCTCGCTCTCCTCCCCCTTCCCCCCTTTCCTCCCCGACGGGTGTTCGGGGGGGGGGGGGGTTGTGGTAGTTGTGTGTGTGTTTTTAGACTGTTTTTGTATACTTTTGCTGCTTCCGCCGCTTTGTACTGCGCTCCGCGGCAGGCGACGCTATATCTGTAAGGTGTTTTTTACTGTGTGGATGACGTCGGCGAGGTTACGTGAGCGCCGTTATTCTTGGTGTGCCACACACCCCGCTTCACTTCTTAAATATTCATTACTTCATGGGTTAATCCACCGCAGGTGACGTAGTGCAGAGAGGAAGTCTTGTAACGAGCCCCCTTCCGGCCCATATATACCTGGTACCTCCCTTCAATCACCAGTATTTTTCTCTCTGCTTGACAAACAGAGGTTGGAAGTTTCCTGCTTACAGGTAGGTCGGGGTATTCTTACCCCGCCACCCCCCTTTTGGTCTATTTCTGCCCGGTTTGAGTTTGTATACCTTTATGGTGGATAGGAAGCCTCCCAGCCTAGGCTGCTCACCGGGTAATTGGTAGACGGCACTATTGGTGCCTAGGAGCTTATCTCCTCCGCTCGTCCCCCTCTTTTGGGGGCAATGCGGCAATCCGGCATGGTGATCCGGAAATGGGATGCCCCTGTCCCGAGGGTCCCCGTAGCCCCTTACTCTCCCGTTTCGGTCCCTTCTCCCTTCACTATGGGGGGGGGGGGGTATAGAGGGTTGTGTATCTTGTATAGTGTTTTCACTGTATTGCTGTCTTTTTCTGTGTGTTCACTTTGTGCATAGAAGCAGACTGCGCAGCAGCATGGTGCGCTTTGTCTGTTATGCTGGAGCTCCGGGCAGATACTTTTTAGAGATGGCCAGTGTGTTGGTCAGCTTTATGGGGGCGGGGCAGCGGACCGCGCTCAGCTGCTGTGCTTTCACTTCAGATGCGTCCCCTCCCGCCTCCCTCCCTTCCCCGCTGCTCCGTGCGGCAGCCTGTGTGGCTGCGCTTATGTCTCCTTCCCCCTCCTCCGCCGCCTGGCTGGGTGTCAGCCAGCGCAGCTGGTGGCAATCCCTCAATGAATGGAACGGGGCGGCTCCCTGTGACGCGGGGGGGGGGGAGGGGCGTGGCGCCGGCGGAAGCGGCGCTCGGCGGCCCCAGCCTCACTTCCTTCCTGTCTCTGTTAAGAGAGGTCACGTGGGGGGGGCGCGCGCTGCAGCAACACATGGGTTTTGTGTTCTACTGCTGCGGCTGCTACATGTCCCTCCGGTCTGGCTGTCAGGTAAGCGGCCCCGCTTTTGTGGGGCCGAGAGTGAGATTTCTTATGGGGCAAGCTTTTAAGGATGCACTCTTATCATGCTATTGTGAACATGCTGCATATGTTACACTCACAAGGGATCTGATGGTTTTGTTTTTCTTTCCTTTCAGATCCTGGGATCCCTCTTTTATTGCGGCCCTCCGGCTCTATATTGCCTGGCTAGTCATTCTTTTTATATGAAATTGCACATTTTAGATATATATATACATATATATATATATTTTGAGACTGTTAAGGGGGACCTTTTCTCTTAAAAAAAAAAAAAAAGTGTATTTACAAAAACCCTCCCTTCCGGGACATTCTTTATAAGGGGGCATCCCGGGTTGGCTTATGCCTTAAAAGTCCCAGTATTTGCGATACCATAAATCACCAATATGGAGGCTTCTGTTACTACCGGAAACGACTCGTCAGAGCCGTCCAGGGGGTGTGTAAAATGTGGGGCTGCGCTCCCTGCTGATGATATCTTTATTTGCATTTCTTGTGCAAGGCAGATTATTGCGCGTCAGTCTGTTGATCCGGCTGCTGACCCGTCGCAACCTTCATCATCTCCTGCCTCTCCCTCCCTGTTCCGGACCCCGCATGACACTGTCAAAGGTGGGGATTCGCAATCCGAGGTGGTGGTAAAATCGGCCAGTCTTCGGAAAGTATTGCCCGTTAAAGCGGGGCTGAAGGCCCCTGCAAAACGGAAGCGCCTGACTCCGGTATCTTCGGCTCCTCAGGACGAATTGTGTGAGCCTGTGGAATGGTCCGATGGCTCCCCGGATGAGGGTGAATTCCTCTTGGAGTCAGATGAGCCGGCAGATCAGCTTGAGGCTGATGCGATTGGCGATTGGTCGGCGGGGGTTGCCCTTGACACCCCCTCCATTCTGGCTCAAATGTTTGAAATTCTGAATTTAGATCCGCCTGAGGCTGTCACCCTGCCAAAGGGTCAGTTGTTTAAAGAGCCTCAGCCGCGTTTGGTTTTTCCCAGACAGCACCACTTTGAGAGGGTGGTCCTTAAAGAATGGGAACATCCCACGCGGTTATCTGGAATCCCTTCCAGTTGGGAAAAGCGTTATCCTTTTCCGCCAGAATTGCTGAAGCTTTGGTCCGTCCCTCCTGAAGTCGATACCCCTGTGCTAGGGCTATCTAGCTCCGCTATGGTACAGTCTGCTGAGACTTCTGTCCCTAAAGATGGGGAGGATCGTAGGATTGACCAGTATGCTCGCCATGGCTTTGTTTATGCTGGGTCAACGATGCGCCCCCTGTGCGCTTCGGCCCTTCTTCTTTTAGCAGTAAGATCTGTAATCCAGGGGCTATGCGAGGATCTCAATCCCGCTTGTGATGAGTTCGCTGCGCTTAAGCAGTGCGATTCTTTTGTGTCTTACGTTCTATCCGCTCAGGACGATGCGCTGGCTATGAGTAGCAAGACAGCGGCAATGCTGGTCGCTATTCGTCGGTCAGTATGGCTGCGACAGTGGTCGGCGGACTCAGCTTCTAAAAAGGTGCTCACAGCTCTCCCCTTTTTGGGGTTGCGTCTGTTCGGGGAGAAAATTGATTCAGTCGCAAAGGGTGGTAAGATGCCACAACGCAAGAGGCCTCGACGCCCCTTTAGAGGGGCAGCTTCTGGTAGGCCGTCCTTTCGAGGATACAGAGCGGGTAGGGGGGCTTCCCTTCCCTCTACCAGTCGTACAGGTTGGACGCGGGGGAGGGGCCGTGGCCGTCCCGCCCAGTCCTGGGGCTCCAAGCCCAAACCTGCTGGTAAGCCCGCTCAGCAATGAGGGGCTGCCCTCACCCGTGCGGGTGGGGGGACGATTGCGACACTTCTCCCAGGTTTGGAACCGGGAGGTTCCGGACAGATGGATTCAGGAGATAGTGTCATCCGGTTACAAGCTGGAATTCGAGTCTCGCCCTCCTTCACGGTTCTTTCGGTCTCGGGTGCCCATCGATCCTTTGGCCGCACAGGGGCTCCTGGCGTCGGTAGAGAATCTGTTACAGATGGCGGTCATCCGGCCGGTACCGCGTTTAGAGATGGGCCTCGGTTTCTACTCCAATCTGTTCGCAGTCCCCAAGAAGGATGGGTCAATTCGTCCCGTCCTGGACTTGAAGTTACTCAACAGGTTCATCCGTTTTCGGAAGTTTCACATGGAAACCTTGCGCACTGCCGTCGGCTCTCTTCGGCAAGGGGACTTCATGACGTCCATAGACATCAAGGATGCTTATCTGCATGTTCCCATCTGCCACCCTCATCAACGTTTTCTTCGATTCATGATGAAGGATCGGCATTATCAATTCGTGGCACTTCCGTTTGGCCTTACCTCAGCTCCAAGAGTGTTCACCAAGGTGCTGGCAGGGGTCATGGCCATTTTCAGAGCTCGGGGCATTCGTGTCGTACCTTATTTGGACGACCTTCTTATCATGGCTCCGTCACTCGATCAATCGGAGAAAGACACCAGGGTGGTGCTCTCCACGCTGGAAAGTTTCGGTTGGGTGATCAACCTCTCCAAGTCCTCCCTCGCTCCGGCCAGGGTGGTGTCCTTTCTGGGGATGCAGTTAGACTCTCATCAACACAGAGTGTTTCTCCCTCAGTCCAAAATTCTTCTGATTCAGGAGTTGGCTCGGGTCCTACTCTCCAATCCTCGGCCGTCCATCCGTCTGGGGATGAGGCTGGTAGGGTTGATGGTTGCCTCCTTCGAGGCAGTTCCTTTTGCTCAATTCCACACGAGGACGCTTCAGCTTTATCTGTTGGCGTCTTGGGACCGGCAGCCTCGGTCGCTGGATCAGCCCTTCCAGTTGTCCTCCCGGGTCCGGCAGTCCCTCCAGTGGTGGTTGGTCTCGACCAATCTCGTGAAGGGCAGGTCTTTCCTGGCCCCCCTTTGGGAAATTGTCACCACGGACGCCAGTCTGTCGGGATGGGGCGGATTCTGGAAGGAGCTGCAGTTCCAGGGGCAGTGGGGACCTCAAGAGGCCCACTTACCCATCAATATTCTGGAACTGAGAGCCATCCGTCGGGTGCTTGCTCTCCTGACTCAGCACGTTCTGGGCCTTCCGGTCCAGGTGCGTTCAGACAATCGAACAGCGGTTGCTTACATCAATCATCAGGGAGGGACTCGCAGCCTGAGTGCTCTCAGAGAGGTGTCCCTGATCCTGACCTGGGCAGAGGCCCATGTTCCTTGTCTCTCGGCGGTATACATCCCAGGAGTGGAGAACCTGGAAGCGGACCGCTTGAGCAGGGGCTCTCCCCGTCGGGGAGAATGGGCCCTCCATCCTCGGGTATTTCGCTCACTGTGTCGCCGATGGGGGACACCAGAGGTGGACCTGTTTGCCTCTCGTCACAATCACAGGCTCCCGAACTTCGTGTCGCTCTCCCAGGATCCTCTGGCTCTGGCAGTGGACGCCATGTCCCTGAGCTGGGGGGATCTGGGGTTTCTGTACCTGTTTCCTCCGATACCCATGCTAGGCAGAGTGCTTCGGAAGTTGGCTCTGGAAGGGGTGGCCGCCGTTCTCGTGGCCCCAAGTTGGCCGAGGCGAGTGTGGTTCGCAGACATCGTTCGGCTGGCAGTGGACCAGGTCGTTCTGCCTCTTCGGCCCGATCTGCTCACTCAGGGTCGATTGTGTTACCCCAATTTACCAGCGCTAGCTTTGACGGCCTGGCTGCTGAGACCTCCATCCTAAAGGAGGAGGGTCTTTCTGATTCAGTCGTTAAGACTCTGATCAGTGCCCGGAAGAGGTCTTCTTCTATCATCTACTATAGGACCTGGAAAGCCTATATCGCTTGGTGCGAGATGAGATCTTTTCCTTGTAGGGTATTTTCGGTCTCCAGGATTCTGGAGTTTTTACAATCTGGGCTGGACTCTGGTCTTCAGCTAAGTACGTTGAAAGGGCAAGTTTCTGCCTTATCTATCTTTTTTCAGAAGCGTGTTGCGCTTAAGCCTTTAGTTAAAACTTTTTTCCAGGGGGTTACGCATGTGCGGCCTCCCAGGAAACCATTACTCCCGGTTTGGGATTTGAATTTGGTTCTTTCTGCTCTTCAGGCTCCTCCTTTTGAGCCTTTGCAAGATATTGCTTTATCTACCCTGACTCAGAAGATGGTCTTCTTGGTAGCGATCACTTCGATCCGGCGTGTCTCGGAATTGGCGGCCTTGTCTATCCAGGCGCCTTACTTCGAGAGACATCAGGATAAAGTGGTTTTTCGGTTCAAGACAGACTTTCTTCCTAAGGTGGTTTCTGCTTTTCATTTGAACCAAGATATTGTTCTTCCCTCCTTGTGTCCTAATCCTAAGAATGACAAAGAGAGGGTTTTGCATTGTTTGGATGTAGTACGCTGTGTTAAGTACTACTTGGTTATCACGTCTCCTTTCCGTAGGACGGATTCCTTTTTTGTTGTGCCCCATGGGCCTAAGAAGGGTTTGGCACCAGCCAAATCTGCCATTAGCAGGTGGATACGTCAGGCCGTTACTGCGGCCTATTCTGCTAAGGGAAGAGTTCCCCCTTTTCGTATTACTGCTCATTCCACTCGCGCTGTTGGGGCGTCTTGGGCTTTTCAGCACCAAGCTTCTGTTGAACAGGTTTGTAAGGCCGCCACCTGGTCTTCTGTTCACACTTTTTCTAAGTTTTACAAAGTTGATGTGCGGGCCTCAGCGGATGCTGGTTTTGGCCGCAGAGTTCTGCAGACTGCAGTCATTTAAGTTATGCTTCACCTGGCCTTGAGATGCCCTTCCCTTGTGGACACTGCTTTTGGATGTCCCATGAAGTAATGAATATTTAAGAAGTGAAGCGGGGTGTGTGGCACACCAAGAATAATACCATTTTGTGAGTACTCACCTGAAAAATGGATATTGTTGGTGTGCCACACACCCCGCTTCACACCCGCCCTTTTCGGTATTACCGAAGCCTTTATATGGTGAAGCCTTTTTATATCAAATTTGATTTTGAGGTTACTGGTGGAATACTGGTACCTTGTATTACTGCTTTTTGATTATACTGGTGATTGAAGGGAGGTACCAGGTATATATGGGCCGGAAGGGGGCTCGTTACAAGACTTCCTCTCTGCACTACGTCACCTGCGGTGGATTAACCCATGAAGTAATGAATATTTAAGAAGTGAAGCGGGGTGTGTGGCACACCAACAATATCCATTTTTCAGGTGAGTACTCACAAAATGGTATTTTTCGCGCCCTTTGGGGGGGGACGGGGTCGGCGGATGACGCATATCGCGCCATCTCCCGCGGCCCGCCCCTCAAGGTTCCTGTGCTGGCGCCATCTTGCTTTTGCTGCACGTCTGGGGCCCTCTTCATCTCTGCGGAGGTGATTTCTGACTGCGTTGCATCCTCTGGTGGTCTGGCGGCTGGCGATCCTTGTCCTGCTTGGTCCGTAAGTCCCCTCTGTGGTTTTTTTGTTGTACTTGGGGCATGGGCTGCGGGATACTCATGTATTTGCTTATGTCTTTCAGGCGGGATACCAGTGGGTTGTGATTTCTCCCGGTCCTGCTCCTTACTCCCCCCTTCGTCTCCCTTTACTATTCCGGGGGCATCCCTTGGGGGGGGCATACCGGGTGGCTTTTATTAGCCATTACCCTGTGCTGGCATATTGCGCCTGTATTAATCACCATATGGAGGCTTCTGGGGATAACGTGCTCGGGGGTCCTTCGGGACAATCCCGGCTGTGTTCCATGTGTGGGGTATCCCCTATCAGTATTGACATCACGGTGTGCGGGCCGTGCGCCTATGCTGCCCTTGCGCTTCAGTCTGGGCTGCCTGCTTCTCTCCCAAGCTCTGCGCCCCCTTCGGCATCTCCTACCCCGCCGCGCCTGCATTTAGCCCCCAGTGAGGGGGATTCTAGCAGGGGGTTACAATCTGATCTGGCACTTTGGCCAGCATTGAAAAACAACTTGCTAGGCCTGTTCCATGTAAGGCCTTTAGCAAGAAGCGGCACCTGGCTCCCACAACTGCACTGTTTACTGAGGTGCAGGAGGAAATTGATCTTTTTGATGACTGTTACTCCCTAGAGGAGGGGGAGCTTTTCCCGGGCTCTGATTCCTCTGGGGACCAGCAGGTGGGCTGCGACAGTGACCCTGGGTCTGAGGATTCCTGGTTCCCTGAGGACACTGTTAGTCTGTTGTCTCACATTTTTGAGGTTTTGCACATTGCCCCCCGAGGTGGCTAAGAGGAAACTGGGTGAGCTTTTTCGTCCTGTTAAGCCGCGTTTGGATTTGCCCGAGCAGAGTCATTTCACTAATATGGTGCTCAAGGAGTGGGAATGTCCTAGTAGATTGCCCGCGGTGCCTAAGCGATTGGATAAGAAGTATCCCTTTCCTGCTGATTTGGTTAAGTGATGATCGGGTCCCCCCAAGGTAGACTCGCCCGTTCTTTGGTTGTCCAACACTTCAGTCATGCCTTCCCCTGACACTACTACCCTGCGAGACAGCGAGGACCAGTGTATGGATCAGCTGGCCTGCCATGCCTTTGCATTTGTGGGGGCTGGGTTGTGCCCGGCCTGTGCCGCTGCCAAAACTGCTATTGATTTTAAGAGACTGATCAGTCATCTCCTTGATGGAGCTACAGCTGGTAGGGAGGAGTATAGGACTTGCTCTTGCTGTTCTCTGATTTTGTTGCCTTTTGTTACACTTACTGCCATGGATTATGTAGTACGGCTGAGTGGTAGGCCTCTGCCATCTTGGTGGCTATGCGCCGCTCTGTTTGGTTGCGTCAGTGGGCAGCTGACACTGCTGCTAAGAAGGCTCTCACTGGGCTCCCATTTGTGGGTCTGCGGCTCTTTGGTGAGCACCTGGATGTTTTAGTCAAGGACGGTAGGCTGCCTCAGCGTAGGAGGCAGCCTCGGCCTTTTCGGGGGCCATCCGATTCAGTCTCCTCCTTCGTGCCCCCAGAGGAGGTCGAGGCCCCCTCTTTTCAGGTATCCGCAGGGGTTCTTGGGGCCATGGCAGATCCCGTGGTCGTCCCGGTCTCTCATGGGACCCCAAGCACAAACCTTCTCCCAAGCCCACTCAGGCATGAGGAGGCGCCCTCACCCATCCGGGTGGGGGGACGGCTTCCGTTCTTTGCTCGCGTCTCAGACCGGTGGATTCAGGAGGTGGTGTCCTCCGGTTACAAGATAGAGTTTGCAGACTGGCCGCCCCCCAGATTCATCAGATCCTGAATGTCTCACAACCTTCTGCCAGCTCAGGGGTGGCGCCTTGCGGTTCAACGTCTACTGGAGTCAGGGGTCATTTGCCTGGTGCCTTCCCAGGAACGGGGTCAGGGTTTCTACTCCAATCTGTTCACTGTCCCCAAAAGATTGTCTGTTTTGGAATCGGGACCCTGCTTCCCTGGATAAGGAATTTGTTCTGTCCCCCCTGGCCAGACAGTCCCTCTCGTGGTGGCTGGACTCAAGGAACCTTCTAGTGGGCAGGACATTTCTGCCCTAGTGTTGGGAGACTGTCACCACAGATGCCAGTCTGACCGGTTGGGGCGGGGGCTTTTGGAGGTCTCTGCAGTTCCAGGGTCAGTGGGGCCCCCAGGATGCCCATGCTCCCATCAATGTCCTGGAACTGAGGGCGATCAGGTTGGTTCTTTCTCAGCTGACCACACACCTTCGGGGTCCGGGCTGTTCAGATCCGCTCGGAGAACCAGACAGCGGTTGCCTACATCAATCATCAGGGACGGACTCGGAGCAAGCGAGCCCTCAAGGAAGTGTCCCTGATACTGTCTTGGGTGGAAGAGAATGTGCCTTGCATCTCTGCGGTTTACATTCCGGGGGTGGAGAACCAGGAGGCAGACTCCCTGAGCAGGGGGACGTCTCGGCTGGGGGAATGGTCCCTCAGCAACAAGGTATTTCACTCCCTGTGTCACTGCTGGGGTCAGCCGGATGTGGACTTGTTTGCGTCCCGCCACAACCACAAGCTTCCCAGTCACAGGACCCTCTGGCCTCCGCAACGGATGCGCTAGCAATGCCTTGGACGCAGTTTCGGCTCCTCTATGTGTTCCCTCCGTTCCCTCTGCTGGGCAGGGTGCTGCGCAAGATAGCCCAGGAAGGGGTACCAGCCATTCTGGTGGCCCCCTGTTGGCCAAGGAGGGTGTGGTTCGCAGACTTCGTACAGTTGGCAGTAGATCAGTATGCTCTGCCCAAGGATTCAGATATGCTTACTCAGGGACGACTGTGCCATCCCAATTTACAAACACTGGCTTGGCTGCTGAAACCTCCATCTTGATGGATAAGGGGTTGCCGGCCTCTGTTGTTGATACCATGATTAGGGCTAGGAAGAAGTCCTCATCCTTTATCTACTATAGGATTTAGCATGCTTACATTGCCTGGTGTGAGTCTAGGTCTCTGCCTTGTAGGGTGTTTTCTGTTCCCAGGATTCTGGATTTTTTGCAACATGGCTTGGATTCGGGCCTTCAACTTAGTACCCTCAAGGGACAGGTGTCAGCTCTGGCAATTTTCTTCCAAAGATCTTTTGCCAATCACCGGTTGGTCAAGACTTTCTTTCAGGGAGTTACTCATGCGTCCACCACGTAAACCTATGCTATCTGTTTGGGATCTAAATCTGGTGTTGTCTGCTCTGCAGGGTCCTCCCTTTGAGCCTATCAGTGGGGCTGCTTTGCCCATTATGACTCTTAAGGTGGCCTTCCTGGTGGCCATTACTTCGGTCAGGCGAGTCTCTGAGCTGGCGGCTCTCTCCATCAAACCTCCTTATTTTGAACAGCATCAGGATAAGGTGGTGTTTCGGCTTAAGCAGAATTTCTTGCCTAAGGTTGAGTCTGCTTTTCATCTCAATCAGGACATTGTTTTGCCTTCTTTGTGTCCTAACCCTGCTAATTCCAAGGAGCAGACCCTTCATTCTTTGGATGTTGTCAGGGCCCTGAAGTTTTATTTGGTTGCTACTAAGTCTTTCAGGAAGTCTGACGCTCTTTTTGTTCTTCCTGCTGGACCTAGGACGGGTTTGCCTCCGGCTAAATCCACTATCGGCAAGTGGATCCGTCAGGCGGTGGAGCAGGCCTATTCTGCTAAGGGTTCCCCCTTTTAGGGTTACTGCTCATTGCACTCGTGCTATTGGTGCGTCTTGGGCTTTTCAGCACCAAGCTTCTGTTGAACAAGTTTGTAAGGCCGCAACTTGGTCTTCTGTTCATACTTTTTCCAAGTTTTACAGGGTTGATGTTAAGGCCTCTGCTGATGCCGCTTTTGGCCGCAAGGTACTTCAGGCAGTGGTGGTTTCATCTGCCTGCTGTTACTCTTTGGGGATCCCACCCTACTTTATGGATACCGCTTTTGGAAGTCCCAGATGTAATGACTTTGTGAAGCAGGCCGTGCCATGCATTGGGAAAAAGACAATTCTGTGAGTACTCACCTGTAGAATTGTTATTCTAAGTATGTCACACACCCCACTTCAGACATTAATAATTGCACTAGGGTTAACGCACCGCTAGGTGGCAGCATTGCAGAGAATCTCCAAAAACTTCAACAGGCCCCTCCCGGTCTATACATACCTGGTACCTCCCAAGAACCTCCCAGTGTTGTTCTCTGCAAGGTGGCGACAAGACAGAAGAAAGAAGTCTCCTGCTTGCAGGTAGCCGGGGGAACCCCCCGCCCCCCCCCCCCCCGTGGTCTATTTCTGCCCGGCTTTTGTTTGAATGTATTCTATTTAATGGCAGCCTCCCAGCTTCGGCTGTAGGCCGGGCAATAAGGTAGCCGGCACCATTGGTGCCTAGGAGATTAGCTCCTCCGCTCGACCCTTCATTGCGGGGCATAGCGGGATTCCCGGAGTGGTGATCCGGATGTGGGATGCCCCATTTTATAGGAGTTAGTGGTCAGGTTGTGCCTTGCCCTGGGATATTGTGTCTCTTTCCGGGGTGTGGGACGCGCTTGGGACAGTGACATGCTTTTAAACGCTGACATGCTGTGTGAGTGTGCTGCTGCGCTCTACATTGTGATTCCCTTGTGATTTTACATTGTCACTGTATGTTTGCCTGCCCTTTTTTCCCCATGTCTGTGTGTATTCTCCCCTCAGGAGCCGGGGGGGCGGGGCCTCGCGGCGCGCTGCGCCTGCTTGTCCGGCTGCTCAGGGGGGACCTGTTATCAGTGTGTGGGTCTGTGTTTTACAATCCGGCGCTGTACACTGGGAGCCGGCGGGTGGCTCCGCCGGTCCCTTCATTGAGGTCTGCTTGTGGTCCCCGCCGGCAGACGCTGACGCTGCCTGGGGGCGGGGTCGCGCGTGCGCGAGCCACGCACGGATTGGACGCCCGGAGGGGCGGGGCCTTCTCGGCTCCCGCGCTCCCGGAGCTTCTCTCTTCCTCACTGTGTGTGTGCGGGCCGCCATCTTCTGCTGGCTGCGCGGTTCTCCTCTCCTTTCAAGGTAGGCGTTTTTTGGTTTGTCTTGCGATGACCCCTCGGATCCTCTCCTTCTCCTTCCTCCTCGCTCCGGCGCATCTTTATGGTGCTGGTTGGCATTAACCATTTCCTTTGCTCTGGTTAATGGGGGGGGGGGTGGTGTGAGGGGGGTTTTTTGTATGTTATGTGGATTTTTGGTTATGGTGCTGGATTGACGCCTGTCCCTCTCCCTTTGTGTTTTTCAGATCCTGGGATCCCGTCTGGCAGGGCTCTCCCGGTCATATATACCTGGCTCGTGGGGGGTGTTTTTTCTTTGCAATATATATATATACACTTATATATATATATAGTTATAGTTATATATATATTTTTATAAGGGTCTTATGCTATTCCCCTGGGTCAGGATCTTGTGACTGTCCTTAGACAAGTGTTAGGTTATTAAGGGGCATCCCGGGTCGCGTACCGTGTAAATCCCTGGGTTCTGCGAATACCATAAATTTCACCACATGGAGGTTGCCACAGATACCGGGAATGGTTCTTCGGGACAATCCAAGGTGTGCGGGGGTTGTGGGACTCCGCTCCAGGGAGATGATGTCATTTTGTGTATTCCTTGTGCACAGCAGAACATTGCACGGCAGTCCAGTACTCCGGTGCCTAGCACTTCTTCGGCCGCGCCATCTCCCTCTCCCCCTCGCTTATTCCGGACCCCGTGTGACGTTGTGCTGGGCGGGGATTCGCAGTCTGATGTATGTGCCCGCTTGACCAGCCTTGAGAAGCGTTTTTCTGTTATAGCCGCTCAGAAGGTTTCAGCTAAGCGGAAGCATCTGTCTCCGCCCCCGCCGGATTCAGATGAGGAAGTGGTGGGAGATCTGGATTGGTCGGATCGTCCCCGTGAAGAAGGTGAGCTCATTGAGGAAGAAGATTCTGATGTTCAGCAGTTGCTGGGTTCTGAGGGGGATCAGGCGGATGGCCCCCCTCTCGACTCCTCTACCATTCTGAGCGGCGCGGGTTTTACTCCAATCTCTTCACGGTCCCCAAAAAGGACGGGTCCTTCCGTCCTATTCTGGATTTGAAGTTTCTCAACAGGTTTATTCGTCCTCGGAAGTTTCGCATGGAAACCCTGCGGTCTGCGATCGGTTCGCTTCGGCAGGGGGACTTTATGACGTCCATAGACATCAAGGATGCGTACCTGCACGTGCCGATCTTTCCTGCTCATCAGCGGTTCCTCCGTTTCGTGGTGGGGGATCGGCATTTTCAGTTTGTGGCTCTTCCATTCGGCCTCACCTCTGCTCCGAGAGTGTTCACCAAGGTGTTGGCGGGGGTGATGGCCCTGCTCAGAGCTCAGGGGATTCGCATTGTGCCTTACCTGGACGATCTTCTCATCATGGCTCCTTCCTTCAGTCAAGCAGAGGGGGACACCAGCACGGTGGTGTCTATGTTGGAGAGGTTCGGCTGGGTGATCAATTACCCCAAGTCCTCGCTGGTTCCGGCCAGGGTGGTGACCTTTCTGGGGATGTCGTTGGACTCCTGCCAGCAGAGAGTGTTTCTTCCTCAGGCCAAGGTTCTGATGATTCAGAAATTGGTCCAGCTGCTCTTCTCCCATCCTCATCCGTCCATTCGTCTGGGGATGAGACTGGTGGGGTTGATGGTGGCCTCGTTCGAGGCAGTTCCCTTTGCTCAGTTTCATACGAAGACTCTTCAACTTCATCTTTTGGCGTCTTGGAACCGGTGTCCGGGGTCGTTGGATCGGTCCTTCCGGTTGTCCCCTCGGGTTCGGGAGTTCCTTCTGAAGGGCAGGTCATTTCTGACTCCACTTTGGGAAACTGTCACCACGGATGCCAGTCTTTCAGGCTGGGGAGGTTATTGGAAGGATCTTCGGTTTCAGGGGCAGTGGGACCCTCAGGAGGCCCACTTGCCCATCAATGTTCTGGAATTGCGAGCCATCAGGTTGGTTCTGTCTCACTTGATGCATCATTTACAAGGTCTGCCGGTTCAGGTTCGCTCAGACAATCAGACGGCGGTTGCTTACATCAATCACCAAGGAGGGACTCGCAGTCTGGGTGCCCACAGGGAAGTGTCTCTGATTTTGGTCTGGGCGGAGACTCATGTCCCTTGCATCTCGGCAGTTTACATTCCGGGAGTGGAAAACACAGAGGCGGATTTTCTGAGCCGGTGTGCGTCCCGTCGGGGGGAGTGGTCTCTCCATCCCCAGGTGTTTCGGTCACTTTGTCTCCGGTGGGGGACGCCGGAGGTGGATCTGTTTGCCTCTCGTCACAATCACAAGCTTCCGTCCTTTGTGTCCCTGTCCCGGGACCCTCTGGCTCTGGCGGTGGATGCCATGACTCTGAGCTGGAGGGACCTGGGGTTTCTTTATCTGTTTCCTCCGATTCCCATGCTAGGCAGGGTTCTGCGAAAGTTGGTTCTGGAAGGAGTTCCCGCCATTCTCGTGGCTCCAAGGTGGCCAAGGCGGGTGTGGTTCGCGGACATCGTTCGTCTGGCCGTAGATCAGTTCGATCTGCCTCTTCGGCCAGATCTTCTCACTCAGGGTCAACTCTGTTACCCCAGTTTACAAACGCTGGCTTTGACGGCTTGGCTGCTGAAACCTCCATCTTAAAGGAGGAGGGTCTTTCGGATGCGGTCATTCAGACTCTTATTAGTGCTAGGAAGAGATCTTCTTCTTCCATCTATTACAGGTATTGGAGATCTTATATTGATTGGTGTGAGGCTAGGTCTTTGCCCTGCCGGGTCTTTTCTGTGTCTAGGATTTTGGAGTTCCTTCAGGCGGGGCTGGACTCTGGTCTTCAGCTGAGTACCTTGAAGGGGCAGGTTTCTGCTTTGTCAATCTTTTTCCAGAAATCTTTTGCTAGTCATTCCTTGGTCAAGACTTTTTTCCAGGGGGTTTCGCATGTGCGGCCTCCTAGGAAGCCTTTGCTCCCGGTGTGGGATTTGAATTTGGTTCTTTCTGCTCTTAAGGCTCCTCCTTTTGAGCCTTTGCGGGATGTTGCTTTGTCCATTCTTACTCAGAAGGTTGCCTTTCTGGTGGCCATCACTTCGGTTCGGCGTGTTTCAGAGCTGGCAGCTTTGTCTATTCAGGCTCCTTATTTTGAGGATCATCAGGACAAAGTGGTTTTTCGTTACAAGTCAGATTTTCTCCCTAAAGTGGTCTCTGCTTTTCATCTTAACCAGGACATTGTTCTTCCTTCTTTGTGTCCTAAGCCTAAGAATGTCAAGGAGAGTGATTTGCACTGCTTGGATGTGGTACGTTGTGTCAGGTACTATCTACGTGCTACGTCTTCTTTTCGTAAGACTGATGCCTTTTTCGTTGTGCCATGTGGGCCTAGGAAGGGTTTGGCTCCGGCCAAATCTTCCATTAGTAAATGGATTCGTCAGGCCATTGTTGGTGCTTATTCGGCTAAGGGGAAGGATCCCCCTTTTCGAGTTACTGCTCACTCTACTCGTGCGGTTGGTGTGTCCTGGGCTTTTCAGCACCAGGCTTCGGTTGAACAAGTGTGTAAGGCTGCAACTTGGTCTTCTGTTCATACTTTTTCTAAGTTCTATAAGGTTGATGTGCGGGCCTCAGCGGATGCTGTTTTTGGCCGCAAGGTTTTGCAGGCTGCAGTGGTTTGAATTTTTTCTGCGTTATTGCCTGTTCGGATACCCACCCTTTTCTGGACACTGCTGTTGGATGTCCCTAGTGTAATTATTAATGTCTGAAGTGGGGTGTGTGACATACTTAGAATAATACCATTTTGTGAATACTCACCTGTAAAAAGGGTATGATAAGTATGTCACACACCCCACTTCACCCGCCCTTTTTGGTATCCTGGCTCTCTATTTGGTGAAGTTTGGTTCTTTACGTTGAGGGTTACATTGTTTGGTTCTGGTACCTTGTCTTACTGCTGTTCTAATACTGGGAGGTTCTTGGGAGGTACCAGGTATGTATAGACCGGGAGGGGCCTGTTGAAGTTTTTGGAGATTCTCTGCAATGCTGCCACCTAGCGGTGCGTTAACCCTAGTGTAATTATTAATGTCTGAAGTGGGGTGTGTGACATACTTATAATACCCATTTTACAGGTGAGTATTCACAAAATGGTATTTTTGCCATGCATGACACGGCCTGCTTCTCCCCACCCTTGTTACGTTCTTGGTTTCCTCTTTATGGTGATTGTTCCAAATTAGTTGGGGTTGTTATCTTTATTAGTTCCCGGTTCTTGTATCACTGCTTGTAAACTACTGGATAAGTCTATGGTGATTCTGTTTTTATATGGTACCGGGCAGAGCCACAACTCTTCTGCAGTGCACTGCGCCACCTTGTGGCGGAATACCCAGATGTAATGACTTCGTGAAGCATGGCAAAAGAGATTCTACAGGTGAGTACTCGCAGAATTATATTTTTCTGACACAGGGCACTTATTTGGATTTTTTGTGCATATATGGCCATTGTATGCTTTTGCACACATAGGAATTTTTCCTCTGCATTTAACCCATTTTTGCCATTAGTCAAACACAAGGACGTAGTGCACACATGCCCAGACCTGAAACCGGACCTTCAGCATTATTTAATGAAAAGCCCAAACCTTTAAAAAAACGATTCCCTAGCTTCTAAAATGAATGTTTTATTTTATTTACTTCACTTATTTTAGTCACCTCATATTTTATGCTTTCCCCCACTGAATTGCAACTCTATTCAGGACCTTAGAATACAGGTGCTGCCTCAGAAGCATCACATACTGAGGAGAGGAGAGGGGGGTAAAAGTGCAGGGGGTGGCTTATAGCTGTGCTTTGCACAGACAGAGCAGAGCTGAAGTCAGGAAAAGGACAAGACTTCCAGAATGAAGAGCGGCACAGTGAGAAGACCCTTCCTGTTTGCAGGCAGCCTGAGGCTCCATGTGCTGCCATCTTGGATGTTTAGAGGCTCAAAAATTGCAGTAGATACAGGTCGGATGATTTTTAACATCGGCGATCGGTATGTACAGGGTGGGGGAAGCCTATAATATATGCTCTTATTCAGGGTGAAGGTCTGGTTGAAGTAAGGTATACAGTACATTTACTTTCATTCATTATGTCTGACTATAGCGTACTTTCTGAATTTGTAAGCGAGGGAACAAGCCACTTCTTAGCGAGAGACCCGGGCCTAATATATGGTTAGCATGGTATAGTGCTCTTTTATATAGAAGTAGCAGACCCAATCCTTTCCAGAGCCATTGGTTTTACAGAAGGTAGGCCTTTATTCCTTCAGTCAAGATTATTACATTCGTTCAGTTAATGATTGCTCTCTTGCATTCCACCCTTTTTCCAGCATTCCCTTCTTCATCACTCTTTCTTTTAGTTACAAAAGTGTCTTTGTATACATGGCCATTATGCAGGACTATTTAGACAAAGTACATGATTCTGATTGGATGATTGGTCCTGGCCAATCAGACTGAGAGTAGGTTGTAAAAGATCTTATTTCGGGAAGACTAGTGACCGGCCCTGGAATCTTTTCGATTGTCCGTCCACAGTGGGTTTTGTTCTACTTTAAGGGATAAAACGATGGAGATGGAAAGAAGGGAGAGAGGGGACATGATGAGACCTTTAAATATGTAAAAGGATTGAATAAGGTTCAGGAGGAAAGTGTTTTTAAGAAGAAAATTAAGGATAGAACAAGGGGGCACAACCTGAAGCTAGTTGGAGGGAAGATCAGGAGCAATGTTAGAAAATATTATTTTACAGAAAGAGTAGTAGATGCTTGGAACAAACTTCCAGCAGATGTAGTTGGAAAATCACTGAATTTAAAAATGCCTGGGATAAGCACACATCTATCCTAAGAGAACATACAGTATACACATAAGGACAGACTAGATGGATCGTATGGTCTCCTTCTGCCGTCAACCTTCTATGTTTCTATGGAGACTTCTATTCAATAATTCTATTCTATTCAATAATTAAACAATGAAAATTGAAGGTCTTTTTCATTTAAAGCTTCAGGGACAAAAATAATTTAAATCAGTATATAAATTATTTGCAACGAGCAGCAGAATGCATTCAGGGGGAAAAAATATTTTCAGACACCCACAACTCAATTTTTAGATGGGGAGAAATAACCTCTATATATATTATGGATTCCTAAGTCTTACCTATACAGCCATCACTTCGAGGAGTTTCACTAGAAACACACGTCTACAGGTAGAAGGTGATGGCTGATGTGTAGATTTTGGAAGATATGCATGCCCAACCAGCACTTTGTGGGTGCTTCAGCTATCATAAAGACAAAAAGAGATCATTGGCACAGCTCTGCCTTCTGGTAAGATTTCTGGACAAATTCTGTTATTGTTAAATACTTTGTTTTAAGAAAGTTCTTTTTACCTCGCAGAAATTGTGGTAGAGTTTTGCATTAAAGTGGACCAATCACTAGGATTTTGTGGGGTGTCCCCCTGTGTGAAACCCCCTAGATCGCCCAGTTTCTCCCACGGTGCATGCGCGGACACTTATCCTATCAGCGCTTTATGCAGTGCATAATGAAGCCGCTGATAAAGCTTGGCGGTTGCCTCATCCTCTGCTCCCCTGTGGTCAGATAGGCCGGGCGCGGGGAGCGAGCACAGCTACAAGGAAGCCGCTGGGATCAGAAAAGACTACCGGCGCCCTGGGGGGTTTCCTACAGCAGGGCATCCAGTACAGGATGCCCCGGGGATAGACTAGCAGCCGGCCGCATGGGGCGATTCAGGCATTTTTTTTTATATTAAGATTTATTGTCTAGAGATCTACATTTGTATATATCTATAAAAGCACAGACAATGAAAACAGGAAATGCTTTCTACAGGAATGTCCTGTTCTGTACATTTTTATTAAAAAATATAATTTATCAAGTACATTTTTATTAAACGATAAGGTGCGATCATGCCGGTCTAATGCAAACAGTATGTGGCGTGTTTGTTAGCGTGTTGCTTGCATGCTTAATCCGGAATGAATCCTGTGGGAAAGATCGCCTGGAGAGTTAGTGCTCTCATATAGATAAACATCTCATCCTCGGAGTGTATCAAGGCAGTGCAAAGCCTTAACCAGTATCAAGGCAGTGCACGGAGCCCCACATGCTCATTCCTGTGTGTTACACACTCTCCTCTTTGCCATTTTTGTGTTGCCTGTTGTGCTCTGATCTCCCTGTCTGTGTATGAAGAGTGTGCAGTACATAGGGCTGGGCCAGAGTAGAATCCTCAGATGATTTACGTTCTTGGCATGAGCCTAGTAATATGTTTTTTTGTATGTAAAAAACTTTTGGTTTTTTTTTTTGTTGCTGGTTGTTTTATTCCACCTCAAGTAAGTAATGCACCTTTTTTTTCCCTCTTTAGACAAGGACCTCTGTCATCTATCCGCGCTGCTATTAAGAGAAGTAAGTCCCTACTAAGCTCCATTAGTATTGTACATCTTTGTATTAGATCTGTGTGCGTGTATGTTTTCAAACACTTGGATTGCATGAGTTCACAGTGCACAAGTTCACATTGGGATTTTCCCTGTAAACATCATGTCAATGCTGTGTAGGAGAACTCTGAAGTAAAGGCTGTTTCCACTCAAAAGGCAAGTTTAGTTCAGGACAAGGTTTTTCTATTGAGAAACTGTGGGCGGAACACTTGTCTCAAAGCAACAGGGTCCAATGTTTGATTCCGACCTGGATTTTATATACTTCTTCTCAACTGAGCCAAAAACATACTGACAGGTTTATTGGTGCCTCATTGTGTATATGTGTTAGGCCATTAGATTGTTGGCTACAAATGTACAATTTTGCTTCTTGTGCATTTTGCCACCTATGCCCGCTTTAAGTACAGCAAGCATCTTCCTTAGGAGGCACCAGTGCAGCAAATAGACAGTAGGATTGAAGGCTCATATAATCTAAAGCACATGTGTCAAACTCAAGGCCTGGTGCCAAATACGGCCCTCAAAGCCCTTTTTTGTGGCCCTCGAACATTGGTGGCTGGGCAACACCCCTTCTAGCCGGGTCGGTTAATCCAAGGCTTCTGAAACCGGCAGCAAGTTATCACATCTGTGTGCGAGAGTACTGTCAAGTGATGCACTGGTGTAATGGGGTGGTGATTTAAGAAACATAGGTTTAGTTGGTTTAGGACAGGGACAAAAGCAAGATTCCGCAGTCAGGAGAGAGGGGAGATTGTGATTCAGAGCAAGCTGTAGGACAGTGCTGGGCTAGCAAATGGTAAATGCTGTCCTGGGGTGCTGGAGTTTTAAACCCAAGACTGCTAATCTGGAAGACCTTGGAGGTAAGGCCAGAGGTGTATCTCTTGTAAGGGACAGAGAGGCAAGAAGGTGTTCTCTGTGAAAAAATGCAAAGTGACAGACACCTGGACGGTGGGGAATGGGGATCCTATGTGCCAGGGAGTCCTCAGACGTCAAGCTGTTCTGAATAAAAAGGCTCTGGTTTGAACCTTTTTTGGATGGTTGTTTACATTTTGTTTTCTGCTTATTATTATCTGACCCTTTGAAGATAACCAGAATGACAAACTGACATGGCGTTCTATAAAAAGGAGTTTGACACCCCTGATCTAAAGGGTAATGGTAGAGATGAGAGGTTGGCTCACAAGTAGTATGTACTGTATGTAGTACTGTATGTAAGCATTGTGGTGCTTTGAAGGTTGTAGAAACTGGGAAGTTAATAATCTGAAAAGTTGAGTTTTGAGGGAGCTTTTGGAGGGTTGGGGAGTGGTAATTTGTACGAGGAACAGAATTTCAGAAGTGTGAAGACCTGAAAATGAGGGTGGGAGGAGTTGATTTGCAAAACAGGAGATCCTGGTCAGATTGGAAGCTTCATCCAGCTTGGTATTGTTGCATGTGATGAAATATATAGGAAGGGGTTTGACTCGTTAGAACTTTTAGAGGTTAATGTTAGACATTTAAACTTCTTTCAAGTTTTGGCAGCCAGTGGGAGGGGACTGATAGAAAGGAGTAGCACTGGAGAAGCAAGAGTAGAGGTGGAAGAGACAAGCAGCAGGGTCGAGTATGGATTGTAAGTAAACTAAGCAGAGCATGCACTAGAATTCTAGTGGTGTCAAGTATGAGGAAGAGACAAATGCAAGATGAGTTGAAAGGTGTAAAGAGAGATTTAATAACTCTCTTATTACCTTAACATTTGAAAGCCACCTAGGGAAGATACTTGCCAGACTAAAATGTTTTAGACCTTTTAGGTCTGGTTTACTTGCTACACCTGAACAAGCAATTACCTTGTATGTGAAGAAAGGACTAAAGGTACTTTAGGCTAGTCTCAAACCAGCACAATTGTGGGGCGCTAGCGCATTGTCAAGCAATTTCCAAGTGATAGCACTTCCACTCAGGGCTGTGGAGTCAGAGTCGAGGAGTCGGAGGAAATTTTGGGTACCTGGAGTCGGCAAACAATGCACCGACTCCGACTCCTACTAAATTTTGATTTAGCAAGTTTAAATGTCACAATTCACAAAAAGTTATAATTAATGACTTCTCTATTGTAAGAATAAAGACCAATGCATGCAGTGCCTCACGTAACCGCAAAACGAACACGTTAAGTGACCGTGAAGAAGCATGCTTTTCATGTGCTTCACTATATGGCACGCAACGCACAATTAGAAGCCGCAATACTTATACTTTGCATAGTGTTGTGTTCTGCTGTTACAGGGAACCCATGGGTAACCTAGCCTCTCATTCATAAGGGATTAAGTAAATATGTTTTTTGCAGGACTAGAGACACTTGTATAAGTGAAGGGAATGGAGGATCAATAGTTCAAGACTGAAGCTGTACCATTGGAAAAACTGCTGTCATTCAGCAAAAGGCTATAAAAACTTGTAAACTTCGATTGTTAGCTTAAACTTTAAACATGACTATGGGATTCTACTAGGGAAATCATGTTTTATAATAAAGGCCCCTTTCTGGATCCTCCCACTGCCCTATCTTCAGCAGAAGATCAGCACACAGAAAGGAGAAGGCAGCTTCTGCCCAACTACCTCTCTCTGCTAGAAGTAATGACATGTATGTTGCCTTTCTATCCTTCAAGGAATGTATAAAATACATTCACATATTAATACAGAGGAGTCTGAGTCGGAAGTACAAAAAACTGAGGAGTCGGAACATTTATCTACCGACTCCACAGCCCTGCTTCCACTCACTGTTTAATAGAGTGCGATCACAAGCACTATAGCCAAAAACATGTGAAAAGGCCCATAGGTTAGGAAAGACAGCACTTTAACACCAATCGCCCTGATGTGAAGCCAGCCTTAAGGAATTGGGGAGCACTCATGAGCTTGATTGCCCTCTTTTGAGCTCCAGTGGGAACCTTCCCATAAATATCAAACCTTCAGAATATCTGGAGCTAGTATATAGCTCATGGCTCACCTCCTACCTCACGGACTGCATTTTTAGTGTATCTCACTCCGACACAGTCTCCTCTCCCCCTATCTGTCGGGGTACCACAAGGGTCCATCCTGGGACCCCCTACTATTTTCAGTTTACTTCTATTGCCCTGGCCAACTTCTCAGACCCAGATCTCTCTTCTATATTGTGTTCCAGACTAACAGCTCTTTTCTTCACTCATGTCACCTTGTCACCATGTCACCTTACAGAGCTTGTTGTTTTTCCACCATTGAATTCTGCTTCTATCTCCTCAATAATAATTTCTGTCAACAACCGGCGTATCACAACAGCCCCCCATACCCGATCTCTTGGTGTTAATACTGGACTCATCTCTCTCATTCGCATTCCACATCCGGTCACCTCAAACTCCCGCATTCGTCCCTTCCTCACTGCTGAAACTACAAAAATTCTAGTGCATGCCCTGATCATTATTCGACTTGACTACTGCAACACCCTCCTCTGTGGTCTACCTGCAAACAGACTGGCACATTCCAATCTATTCTCAACTCTGCTGCCTCATCCATCTCTTCTTTCGCTTTTACAGTGCTGCCTGTCTCCGTCAACCCCTACACAGGCTGCCAATATCTGAAAGAATTTAGTTCAAAATCCCAACCCTAAGCTACACAGCCTTCTACAGCTAATCCCCTTCTTACAATCGCATGTCCAAAGATACCAATCTATAATCTGCCAGTTGCCTCCTCCTGGCCTCAACCTTGATCACCTCCTTGTGTCCAAGACTACACACATGCCACTCTACTCGTCTGGAATGCCATTCCCCATACAGTTCACCACTCTTCAACCCAACCTGCAAAAGCACCCTCAAAACCCATCTATTTATGCAAGCTTACCACCTGGCCTAACCAAACCACTTTACAGTCTTGTCAACCTTCCAAGCATTTGCTACCATGATTAGTACATACTCTTTGTGACTTCTTGTCAACCAACTTCTTGTCTCCACCCTTTTCCTTCAGATTGTAAGGTCTGGGCAGTCTCTTCTAAAGTACCAATGTGTTTTGTTGCATTTTACTTATAATACTGTGGGGATGATTTGAACCTGATTTGGCGTCCTCACTGTGGGTTTTCAAGCATTTGCTGCATTTACCAAACAAAATATGTAATTTTTGCCCAACTTAGCACGTTAGCTGTGTTTACCACTAGGTTAGTCTAGTTGGGCAAATGCTAGCGAACATTTTTTTCAGTTTTCTAGCTTTTAGCACCAAAAATGTTTGCAGTTGTTTCTGATATTTTGAGCTTGAATGTCAGACAGTAGTATTTGAAATACAACTAATAAAGCTGTTTTGAAATGGTTATATACCTCATTATAAAAGGCTTTCCAAACAATCATTTTTAAAATCCAATCTGCCACAGGAGTTCACCAGTTTTAGTCAAACCATTTCTTCAAGTAAATACAGTGCAACGAAAACACAGCAAATGGTAGTTGTCCTTGCGTTGGCCGCTACAATTAAAGCACAGTTTGCTACAATATTCCCCGGTTTCAGGACACCGTGCACTGAAGGTAGACTGATAGCTGCTAACATCATAAATCAGGCCCTGTATGTATTATATGCATTTGTTGCCATATTTCTGTTATAAACCACCTATAATTCTCTGTGGATTATAAGTATGTTACTCGTCCCACCCTCTTGTAAATTATACTTTGCACTGCACCACTGAATATGATGGTGCTTTATAAATAAACACCAGACAGTTTGAGGATGTTCATAGAAACTAATACTAGGCACAATTATTGTGCAATCTGCTTTGACCTGACAGCTATTGTCTTGTAGGATTTTGGTTGTAGTGGCAAATCGATGCACTGATCAAATCCTTTGGCTTCCTACACCCTCCTGCTATACTTACTCTCCTGCATCCTTTTCATTTGAGCTAGTTATAAAAAGAAAACCCTGCATCAGGGTGTATAAGCCTTCTAGTTCTCACCCCGTATTAATGTGTAAAATACGATGCCTATAGTCTTTACATTGTATTGTCCAAAAGCAGTAGATTTTTGCTGTTTTGAAAAACTCCCCAAGCTTATCAGACAACACCGTCCTCTTCTGCTGGGCTTCTGGCATTTTCTCCCCAGCAGCTTCAGCATATTAGAGGTTGTCTCTCCTGTCAGAGAGGGAGCATTCTCCCTTGTGAGTATCGGCAGAGGCGTGTGCTGGAGGTGGCAGGTGAGCGCGGCAGTTAGCCCGGCTGATAAAAAGTCAGATGTGCGAGTTTCAAAAATATCATCAAATTCCCAACTACAGGTAATGAATGTTTATTAGTCTAAACCTGTTTTCTCTTGCAATTTTGTTTCAAGTCACAATTTACAGGTACACTACACTTGGTTTTCACATATTCACATATTTATGTATTTATCACTCATTGCATAGAACAATCCAGATAATAACATTATAACATTTGCTTTACAGCTTCAAGAACTACAGCACAGAGTGAGCAGCAGAGAGAAAGAAGGTAATGGTGTTAATAATATATGTATTACATCAGGATATAAGCTATGTGTGATGGTGCTCTGTGACACTTAATATTGAATGATTGAGCAAGAGGCACACCGTGCCCTTCTGTGGCTGGCTCCCCTGTGCTGCACTTTACAGAGTCACTTAGCCGGAGTAGTCTTTGAGATTACTACACGTACCTGACTGATCCCAAAACTGACACACACCCACAGGACACCTACCTGCTTCTATGGGAAGGCTGGGTGACATTCAATGAAGTAATGCTGTGTTAATAGAAGCTCACCTCTATGTTCAGTATCCCCACCCACCTTTGCAACAAATGCAAAGTTATAAGGAAAGTAGCCCATTAGCCTCCACACTGTTTCTAACCTGGCGGAAAAAAGTGTGGGGGGACTATGAATGATACTTGGCAAAGAATACAGTATGTAATTTATCATCCTGATGAATCTTATCTGAACTATTGCTTCTTTACAAATTGTCATGTGGGAAAAACCTGTAGGAGCTAGTTATACAGTTGGTGAGGTAAGAGCTGGAGAGAAGATCTAGGTTGGAAGAAAAGAAGGAAAAAGCAACAGAAAGGAGGCCAAACAATTCTTTTTGGGCAACATCCTTGGAGTGGTTGATTCATGATACTCTCCTAATGGAACTTAACTGTGGAGTTTAATTATGGTTTTTATATTAAATTGTGTTGTCAAGTATACTAGTTAGTTTATTATTGGCCTTAACCCAATTGATTTGCGTGTAATCTTTTGCCGTTTTAGCTGCCAAAATTATAACCAACAGAAATGAGACTGAAATGCGTTATTTCTTGAACCTTCTATCTTAACAAAGCAATTTTTTGGGGAATCCAAACTTTTTGGCCTTTATTTTTTAAAAACATTATCGCAAAATCCAGTCCTCTTCGGACCCCACACATCCCTAAACATTCTGTGGTGGTACCTGGGAATGTTTTTGCTGGCCTGTATGGTACCATATACGAGTTACAGCTAGTCACTAGCTTCCACCATATATTAGGCATTTGAATGTTCGGCTTACTCTGCAAACGTATTATATGTGTCTAAAATGCATTGTTTAAAGTGGACCAAAACTCAGGATTTTGGCTATCCTGGGCTTTGGTCCTTGCCCCCAGGGCACTCTAATCAGGGGTGTCCTGCTGTGTGAAACCCCCCAGGTCGCCCAAACAAACTCTCCTCTTCCAGGTTCTACGACACATGCGTAGCACACTCAGATCCGCTTAAGCCCCTTAGTCCAGGAGCTTGTCAAAGCGGAGTGGATCTGAGCTACCCTCCAACAGACAGCGTGCCTGTGCCGGCCATTCACAAATGCCTGGCAGGGGCATGCGCCCTGCTAAAAGGATTGCGGGTGCCCCAGGGGGATCTAATATGCCTGGCCTCGTAGACACCAGGGTTGGTTATAGTCCTCTTTTTAAATGACATATTTTAAGGGCCTCGAGGCCAAAAAATCAAACCTAAAAGACAAAGAGATTACAATGGTTTTCAGGGATATATACAATTTAGTGGCACTATGGCACTGCAACCAATGTGCACCGTGCATGAGTGAGGCATTTGTAATCTTTATGGCTGGATGGTAAAGGGAATGGTCAGAGTGGGGAAACTGAAGGGCAAAGATGGTGATAAACTGAATGGACACAGAGGCAGTCTGCAACTGGTGCAAATGTGTCCACCAGCTTGCGTCTAATTTATCACTGGCCCAATATAGTTTGCAGTGACTGGTGCTCTTCTCAAAGCTGTGCTAGTTTATAGTGGCGCTATAGGTTTAGATGCAATAGACCACAATGATGGTAGAAATGTACTGAAGTTTTGTCCTGCTTATATTAATATAAAACACAATTATTTGTACAGAACTTGCAATGGTGAATTGTCAATCATGTAAATGCAAGACTTAGATTTTGCCAAAGGTCATTTTATTATTTTCTCTAAAAACGTTTGTAAAGTTTGTCTCCTTTGTTCACAGCAAAGAAATTATAAAATATACACTGTTCAGTGCCTAAAAGTTGGCGGTACAGAGTGGCAGTCACTGGTGCTGTTATAATCTGCCTAAGGGCTCAACAGGCGCTGACACAGGTTGGCCAATACCTAGTGCACCAAACTAAGTTGATTATTTATCATTGCTGTTGTGACTTGCAGCACCAATATATAAACAGATGTGGGCTCTCCAAAGCAGTCACGCATGCCTGCAAAAAGGCGCTAAACGGCGCACTTCTTAAATAAGAAGGCCCTTAGTGGCAAGCCTCTGGCCAGCAAGTCTACCAGCCCCTATGCCATTGGGCAAAGGCCCCAAAGTCCCCTATATCAGTTAAAGGTATCAGGTATATGGGCCAGTAAACCACCTTCCACTGTATGAAGGGTGGCTGCCAATACCCTACCCAATTACAGGCACCCAGCCAGAGGGGAGTCGAACTCCATGAACAGCAGGTTACTGAGATCGGTAATCACCACTGTCAACTGAATCGTGTGGTGGTATTATTATTTTCATACCATTTACCATTTCTACAGTATGCAGACCTCTATTTTGTTATATTTCATTTGTAGACGTCCAGAGATCACCATTGTTGCTGCTGAGCCCATTGGTCCTGGATCTTGGTTTCATGGTGGTCCCCCAGGGAGCCTAGGGTTTCCTCCTCCACCCCCACCCCAGTGGAGGCCCAGTGACTCCCATCCTGCAGAGGTCAGTACTGTTGCATGATTCATTTGTTTTTAGCCACTATTTAACTGTTAGATTCATATTAATTAGTGGCTAAAGTCACCCAGGTTAAAGGGCTCCTACAGGCTTAAAGATGCTTCCCTTACCCCTCAGATTTTTCTAGCATTTTCTTAAAAATCCTCGTGTTGAAGGAATAAAGGGACTACAAAAATAAGAGAGTCTGAGGGATAAGAGTGCCTATTATTAAGTTCAGTTATGTCTTTTAAAGTTTTATTATACTACATCCAATCCCCAGAAATTATGTTTATTATGAAGAAAACCTACAGTTTTTCCAACAACAATCAGGATACCCACTGTCTCCACAAACTCCACTCGAGTTCCACTTCCACCACACTTGGGGATTGCTAGCAACATTGATTGGCTTACCTCTCTGAATATATGGGTCACTTATTTTATAGCCTGTTACCCAATCAATCCCACAACTTAACCATGTTCCCAATACTCAACCCATCTAAGCTCCCACCCAATGCTAAGCATTGTTTATTATAATTATTATTACGATTATTATAGAGAAACTATTTTCCAAATTATTGTGCAAAAGATTTAAGCTCAATGGCACTGTTCCTCCAAGCCAATGCTGTCACCTCCTTACTGTGCCTATACATAACTACCTTTACATGTCAGTCCTTTTTACCCCTCCCACTTTCCACATTAGGGCAAGGGCCACATCAGATGGCTCTTAGGGCCACTTATGGCCTCCGAACTGCAGGTTGAGCACATGTAGCTTAGACAAAGCTATAAAGCCAGCAGTTTGGAGAACCATAAAACCTGAAATGTTGGTGGCTCTCAAAGAGAGGGTTGGGGAACACAATTTTTAAGGGGCAGTGTAGGCAAAGGGTTTAATATGCCTGCTTTTATTTAGCAACCCTTTACAATTTCTGATAAGTCATAAGAGCTGATTCAGCACTGTTTTTCTGTGAAAAAAAGGAACGTATCTTGATTTTCTTCTCCTTGGTGCAATTCAGCACAATTTTAGCTTGCATACTTTGCACAGCTAAAAAATCAAGATACAAAAAACGTGAGAAAAAAATTCTCACCATGCCGAATCTGCCCTATAGTGACCTTGCTCCCTTCTGCCAATCTTGTCATGAAGCTGCATGACAAGGTCAGGAGGAGAGTCAAAGGGCTGCTGAATGAAATACCCAGCCCCTGGCCACTAGCATGAGGTTTGGAGAACACAGGCTATATTAAACCTTTGCCTGGACTGTCCCTTTAAGATCTGTTAGAAAAATAAACATTGTTTAACCCTCTTAACCCTCAACGAAACTAAACTTTAAAGAGGTCCTTTCCCCCGGGACACCCCAATCGGGGGTGCACTGCTGCGTGAAACTCCGCAGATTGCCTAAGACAACTCACCTTTTCCCGGTCCTATGGCGTATGTGCGGCCGTTCTTCCAATCAGCACGCTCGGAGCTGCTGACGTCACATTGTCTAAGGCTTCATCTAAGAGCAGCCGCATCCTCGGCTTCCCTCTAACAGGAAGCATGCCCGTTCCGGCCATTCACAAATGCCTGGCGCGGGTACGCTAGAGGGATAGCACGGATGCGGCTGCAGCTCGCACATGCGCCGTTGGACCAGGAGACAAGGTAAGCGAATGGGGCGACCTGGGGGGTTTCACACAGCGGGGTATCCTGATTTTGGATACCCTTTGGGGGGAATCGATCAGCCTGGGAATATTATAGATTCCCGGGTCGATCGGGGTGGGTTTTGGTCCACTTAAATGATTAACTATACACTACTGAGTTAAATGGAAAGAAAATATTGTACCAAAATGAAAATATAAACTGTGATACTGTGATGTTTTAAAGTATACCAAAACCCATTACCACTCCCGCACTCACACACACACACACACACGGCATAGAGTGCAGAGAATGGCTGGCATCCCTTCAGCTGTGTGTGTCTACATCAGACATTCAAATAGGCCTGGCGTGGCAGAGTGAATCAGTCAGCCCCTACATGCACTGTATACACTGCAATCCTGGTGGTTTCAAAAGGCAGGGGATCCAAAACTGGGAGAATCAGGAAATCAGTTGGTCCTGGAGTCTTTTTGACATTAGGGCTGTTCTTGGTTTTGATCCTTTTTTAATTCTCTTCTCTTGTGTTGTTACTTAAATTACATAGACCTTGTGCTAGCTGGATTTGTTGTAAACATTGCAAATGCCTGTTAATCTGTGCCTTATAATAAATGTTTTCTCCATGTATGCAGCAGCCTCCATCATATGAACAGGTCATTAAAGAAATCAGCCAAGTGCAAGTAACCACCTCCAATGAACCGAGGCGTACCTCTACATGTGCTACACAGACAGACTTTCCTTTGGAACAGGAACAGCGCCCAGGGCCCAGCAATAATGTGATTCATCAGCCTGTCCTCTGTGACCAAGCAACAGCTACAGGTGAGCCCCGGGTTTACAATACCACACTTCTGTTTCACACAGGCTTTTAATGGCGGTGCATGCTGACCCATTGTGGCAGATGTGCCATATTTCTTTTTTAGACTTATGATATATGGCTATACTAATATGGCTGTCGGAAATACTTCTCATAGCAATGCCAGAACCCTGCCCACATTAAAAACAGTTTGCTTATTTGTGTCCTATATCCACTCTTGCATAGTGACAGAGTGCTGAGGAGCTGTAAGTTCATTTGTTTTCCTCTATTTTTTGAAATGTTCACTCTCCCCAGCTCCATCTTGGAACACCCAGGAGATGTATGTATTATATCTTGTGTAGCCGCACTGTGCTCTCAGCTCCAGCACAGCGGGCGCAAGCTTTCCCCTTCCTAATGTCCTTGTTCACATTTCACATAAACAGTCTTCTATCCTCAGTCTGGAGGAATGAGCCTGATGAGCTCCTGCCTTGCAGGGACCCCCGGCCTGCATGCCTGCTGTGCAAACTTGGAGGACCTTTTCTATCCTGTTTTACATAGTGCAAGGTAGACCCGGTTTGGGCCAACCAATCTATCCTTGGGTTTGTGATTGGTGATTGTGAGAGTTCCCGTAAGCATTTTGCCTTTTTGATAAAATGTGCTTTTAGGTTTGGTTGAACAGACTGCTGTCCCTTACTGCCGTCTCGCCCTATGTGCCAGGACCCCCACCCGGCACTGTGTGTCTGGAGCTGCCCCTGCTAATGAAGAAACATTTTTGTACATTTTGGAAGTTATTTGTTTTTCACTAGGACAGTTAGGGGATTAAATACAAGTTAATAAACAGGTTTATATTTTGTTGTACGTTGCCTATCATAAATATGAACATTGACATTTAAATGCTTTCCAACAGCAAAAAAATAATCACCTTACACAGGCTTGAATACTTAGAGTTAGCAAAACTCTAAATAATCGAAAAAGAATTTGAACCATTCAGTTTAGCTTTGGGTAAAATAAGATAGAGCTGAATCAGAGCTGAATATGTATTCTTTACTACATAGTCATTTCACAAATAGCTCCAGGTCCACCATCTCTCATGGAGCTCCATGCACCATTGATAGTTGTAATACTGGGCTTTTCTGACCAATGGTGATCAGGATATCCAGTAAATGGCCAGCTACCAGTGCACTGGGTAGGAAAGATACTGTATATGTTGTACTACAGACCCCTTCCTTGCTTAAATAGATTCTCGTCTGTGTGCTTTGACTAAACATGTTTGCTTCTATTCATTTGTAGTATTTAAAACTAACCCATAATAAAATTGCCATTAAACCAGACCACTGAAAGCAATCCAAATTACATTATTGTTCATATTTGCTATTTTTATTGTGTTTGTATCAATAGTGCAAAGAGAGAGACCAGAAAGGCCACGGCAACCAGTACCATTTGCGAAAAACCATGTTGAGGATGGTGGTCACCAGATAACCATTTGTAACTCTGCTGGGACAAGCACCCGACACGAGGAGACAAATGTCACCCATCACATCCGATATCCAGTGCCGAGGCCAAGGACAAAGTCAAACCTTAAACCTGTAGGAATTAACCTAAGTATTTTTCAAGGGAACTGTGAGGCATTCTTTCAGGCCACTCCTGAGGGAGAACTGCCAATCAGCCAGTCTTGTCCAGGTTTTGATGACAACTTTCTAAGTGATCTATTTGAAATGAACAATATGAGCCATGAAAGAAGCCACAACAGTATTACATCAAGAATTAAGGCCTTTGAAACTCAAACTGAAACAGAACACCCTCGAAGACCAGAAATTGCACCTCGTTCTATTAATACAAGGGGAGGTGTCACTAGTAAGCCTACATTGGCTCCCAAACCATTTACCAATAGGACAGCTGGTGAATGTGATGTAGGAAAAGACAACAAACCAAAATGTACACCCAGAGAAGGGCTTGCTCCACCATTTCTACCAGATACCAGTGGTACAACCAAACCGGAGGTACCAAAAAAGCCAAAGCCAGGTGTTTTCAATAAAAGTAGCAGCGGTGACATCCCTGATGTACTTCTCGGAACCTCTGTGTCTGGGAATAGAAGTAAAGATCATGAGAGGATAATGCCAATTCCTGCCCCAAGGCCTATGATTGCGAGGAAAACCTTGCAAACTGATAGCTCCATGGCAGTGGGAGCCAAGCCACTTATCCCTGCTCCAAAATTCTCTATAGCTACTCAAGCCAAAGCATTCAATTCAGTGGAACCATCTATAGCTCGAGCACCTGCACAGGTCACACAGAGCAAGTCATTGGGTGAATTGGACCTGATCAGCTTTGATGATGATGTTCTGCATCCTGTGATGCCAAGCCCAGAGGCTGTTAATGAAACCAACATAAATTCTGGTAAGAGTAAATTAGACTTTGCATAGTTTGTGCAGTCTCTATCTTGGAAGCCACCCTTGGCCACCTAATTCTAAAGTATCCAGCTGGGCTGACCTTATTAATTCACAGCATTTGCAATATACAAAAAATTCACATTTTTAGTTTTGCTGTGCTCTGCAGCCCAAGACCTAAAGCCCTACCATTAGCACATGCTTTTAAAATAAAAATAACCTTTCATTAAAGGTGACCAAACATATTCCCTGTCCTGATTTGGGTTGCCAAAGTGTTAAACACCCTGGTTCCCCCATATACTCACTTTGATCCCAGAGCGACCTCCCCACTCTGCACTCTGACTTGAATGTTGGGTGATAGGGTCACATAGGCAGAAGGGAGCGGGGACGCTGTTGAGGGTGTTGTCTGATTGCAGCAAAGCTTTGCTGTAGGATCAAGTGGAGTATATAGAAAAACTAAATTTAGATGCCCCCTAGGCATTTTTTAAAGAGGGTCAGCTGATTTATAAGTTTTCTTTTTAAAAACTACCCAACTTTTGTCAGGATTTATGGGATAGAGCAGCACAGGATTAGGACCACCTCGATGTTTTTTGCTCTTTATGACATCATTTGGGAGAGCTAGCATACATCATGTTTAATCACCACAGACAGTAAGTTAAATTACCAGGACAATGAGGGGAGTTGCTACATGTTTTTTTTATTCTTTTAACCTTCCATAGGACGTGATTGGTCCGCTTTAAGGTATGTACATTAAGGGGGGGGGGGGGATATATCAAATGGGTAACTATAATACTAACACTTTTGGAGATAAGCATAGCTATCCTATCCTAAGGAGGCCCTCGTCCATGGCACCCTAAAAAACCTTCTCCAACCACTGTTAAACCCCCACAATGGGAGGTTTATGTCTGCTTTAACTGTGGGTCACTCTATTATAGCTTTCTTGTGTATGTAATTGTCAGCGCTAATTGTGCAATTCGAATCTCAGGGAGATTGTTAATATAAATTGCAACATTTGAATTCCAACGTTTAAATTGGGAATAAAAAAAGCTTTTTCTCTTGTCAGATCCATTCCAGCTGTTTTCCAAGGAGGAGGGCGAGAAGGAACAGCCAGGTCCTCCTGCTATATTAAGAAAGCCCACAGTCATCCGGATCTCTGGCAAGCTTGGAAAATGTAAGCAGTGCACAGTCCCCTCATTGTGTTCTCTAGAACACTGCCTTATATTACTTCATTATGAGATCGTTACCACCTTGCTTTTTTATTTAGCTCACGATGAGCCTCTCTCTGTGTTTGAAATTAAACTTTTTTTGCCTGTTTTTTATTTAAAAATTTCCTCTATAACTTCCCAGTGTCTTGCACCTATTTAAGAGCCGGAATTTTATTACATGTATGTAGACCTTTTTGCTTGCCTGTCTGATGGAGGCAAAGAATGGGAGTACCTGTTTGCCTTTTTCCGATTCCAGCTTAAAGTGGCTGTTTAAAATACTCCCTGGCCAGCCACTAGCCTGATTCCCAGGGGCATCTGAAATAGGTATGCCCTGTTGTGTGAAAACCCTGGGGTTGTCTGTAAACTCGCCCTGGCAGCCCCCAGAGCATTTCCGGACTCCCTATATCTGAGATGAATTCCCTCGCCCAGCCATTCAGATAGGCTGGGGACAGGAATGCTTCCCAGACTAGAGGGAAGCCAGGGATGCAGCCAGTGTGCAGGTTATCAGCCAGCATTTTTGAGATCAGCTGACTGGAAAGTTTAAAAATGCCGGGTGGGCGTGGCCTCGGCAGTCATTTATTTATGGTACCATGCTTTTTGTATGACATGTCCTCAAAACTGCTTAAAGCGGCACTATAGTAGTCACCACTTCCTCATGGTGTATGGCACCAATTTCAGGTGACCAACCTGAATCATTCAGGTTTTATGTGCAAGTCCACTAGAAAATACATCGGCAGTCACATGATTGCTAGCCATACATGAATAAGGAAGTGGTTACCATATGGATATAGGATTACTATGTGTCCTAAATAACATTGTCCTAAAAAACATTGTCTCACTCATAAAATACAAACCAGGCTGTCCTCAAATCACCAAATTTGGTCTGTAGATATACAAATCAAGATACCCTACTGTGTGAAAACCCCAGGGTTGTCATTAAACTCTCCTTTCCTGGTGGCCCCCGCGGTATCCCCCGGATTCCCTGAAGCTGAGGTGAACTCCCGTGCCCAGCCAGAAGGCTGGGGGCAGGAGCAGCCAGCCGGCAGGTCACATCAGCCAGCATTCTTGAGATCAGTCAATTGGAGAGTTCAAAAATGCCATTTCTGAATGTCTTATGAGGTGGCGTGGCCAGTGGCTGGCTTTTTATTCAGCTTTATGGAAACTGAGTGTAATGCAAGTCATAGGTTGGTTAGAGGCTCACACATGCTCATTGGGATCACCAGAAAGGTGAGTTTATGGGCCATCTGGGGGATTTTGCATTGGGGCATCCAAAATTGGGATGCCCTGAGCAGGTGCTACAAACCCCAGGATAGTGAAAATTATTTTTTTTCTCCTCTTTAAAACATCAACATCTAACAAGTATTAGATTTCCTGTGTTCCCAGCACACTATATTCTTGTGTCTTCAGATAAAAACAAATGTCTGTATAACAAGACAGGGGTTGAAGTAGACCCTATGCCCAAAATGGCCTTCAGGGCTGCTTTTCCCTGCTGATAAATCCTTGCAAAGCCTTCCGCATGTCTGATTGTATGGAAGCTTCTGTGCAACATGACCATGGTCATGGTCTCAAATGTCAGTCGTATTTACTGTATACTGCTTTCCATGACCTTTTTAATATAGAAAACATCTGGTAAAGCATCCAAAATTTTACCTTCAATCTTAGATGTTAAAATAATTGGGGAACCGAGGAGGAGTCGCAGTGGAATTGTACGTATAGACACAATAATGTAGCATTTGCTTAGTATATTTTTCCACTGGTTTATGTGTACATGTTATAACGTCGCCCTGTGTTCACAGCATGTGAAGATCTTCCAGTTCCTCCACCACTTCCTGCAGAAAAGCCAGTGGGAGGGCTTTACAATAAATCTTCTGCAAGACCACGTCCTGCAACCAGAAAAGTATGTTTTAACTGTATAGTTTTAATGTGTGTATGTATGACAGACGTGGCTTATTCTGTAGGTAAATAGCATTGGAAGCATTGAAGCATTGAACAAATTCAATATACAACTATAACAATAAAAAAATGGTGATTTGAATAACTGGAGCTTTGATTTATTTTTAAATGGTAGATGAATAGGTGTTTAAACAGTGTTGTGTCTTGCATTGCAGGCAGTTAATGCAACCCCTTACCCCACCCCCACTTCTATTTAATATTCAGTGTACACCTCCTGTTAAACAATCATTGTCTCACTCAACAATATAGACCAGGCTGTCCTCAAATGCACCAAATTTGGTCTGTAGATATATATCTGACCACAGGTGTATATAAAGGTATTTGGTCCTTGGGCACTGCTTATTAACCCTCTGCTAATGTAAGCACTATAGTCCTCAGTATGCAGCCATGTCCACCTGAAAATGTGGGGCACTGGATCAACTGGGAGCATTGGAAGCTTTAGGGCAATCGGTGATTATTTTGTTTATTTGCCTGCCTGGTATATTACTTTACATTTAAATTCACGGCAAAGTGTATGCATTTTGTGTTGTGCATGCTGCCAGATTATGCACTAGAGTGGATCTGGTTTGAATTGGCCTTCTAGGAGATGATGTCTCTGCATTTTGTTCTCTTGAAAACACATGGAAGAAGCCATGTTAACCATCCCTAGTTGAGATAATTATTGACAATAACCTTTTTCTATGGCAGGAATGGGAAAAATTTGATGGTACAGAAGAGTCTTGGCCCAAACCTGCCCTACCTACAAGGTTTGTCGTGTGTGTGTGTGTATATGTATATATATTTATAATGTTGGTTATACTTAACTTATACATGTGACATTTAGCCACTTGGCTAAGAGCATTGTTTCCAGGCACTGTTGTTGCCAGTTCCTTCACTTACTCAGAAACACTCTTCTATTGATGGCAACATTTCAACTCTCATTCTTGTCTAGGCCAGCCGCTGTTAAAGTCATGGAGTCTTCACAGCAGCCTCCACAGAAAGGTCCTCCGGGACGTCCACCACCTCCCAAACTTTCCAAAAATGCCTCAAATAGAAATGCCTTTCCTCGCTCAGCCTCAGATGCAGGCCTTGCTACAAAACAGAACACATCTGGCATCCATAGATCGAAAAGTCAAATAGTGAAAAAACAGCAACCAGATCTACCTCCTCGACCCAAACCTGGACATCCATTATATAATAAATACACGGTGAGCTCCTAATGGTCCCTTGACTGAAGCAAGAAAAACTTTTATCGGTCTCCACCTGGCCAGACTAACAATTGTCCATGGACTAGCATACCAATGTTAAATAATGGAACAAGCAAGGATATAAGAGAAATGGCTAGCTGTATTTTGTTACTTTGGCACATAAATGTAGCTGTTGTTGCAATTAAAGTGACCAATAACCAAACAGGGCCACTGTATCCCCCTCCCAGATATCTGAAATTGGGATGTTCATCTGCTAATCAGGCATCATACTTGCCCTTTTTGTTTTCCTGGGTTGTGTGCATTACCAACCAATGGGGTTTACCAGGCTGGCATGCTTAGCCAGTCTTAAACATTTCTTTTTATATTGTGGACAGGCATCAGATGGTGATGCAGCGGTCCTGTCTGGGTAGATAGCTGGGATGAAGTACATGCTCCGTTAATCAAGATTTACTTTAATGTAGTGGTACTACCTCCCTAAGTGACTGTGTTTCTGTTTCAGTTGCCTCTGCCTCACGGGCTTGCTGAGAAAGACGTTGTATCCAGTAACCCCCAAGAGCTTTCATGCAAGGTACAATTTGCTTTGTTTTTTTGTAACACTGTAGTAATTGGTAATAAAGATCATAACCTGTCACTAACAGAAAAGCCATAGAGGTCACGAAGTTCAGAGGGATATCACCACTTATTTATCTAATTTCTTTCATATTCCACTCCAGGGCATCACACATCATATAAGGTTTGGATATGTGGATCAAGTCTGTGTGCTGAGTGGGGCTGGGTGCAGCTTCTTCTTGGTGTGGCCCGAGAGCCGGAGACTTGCTTGTCGGGGGAAGCTCTGCTCTGGCAGGGGATGTTCTTCTTTTGAATTTTGCACCAAGCGGCGATTTAATTAATCTCTGAGAACTTCCTTTATCCCGGGTGTCCTACTGCTATTTAATAACTGGTATATGTAGACCGGCCTTTGGTCAAGAGTTAACACATTCGTAACCGATTTGTGACTACCTGGAGTGGAAGATTGAGCAAAAACAATTCTACAGGCGAGAATCACAGAATTACATTTTTATGGTGGTGGATTTACACCCAAAACTGAAGCCTGTGCCTAACACACTGTCGTCAACCTCAATTGTCCTTGCCCACTCATCAGTTTCTTGCACCCCTGACTTCTCACACCCCAGGGGGTGTAGCACATCCTCCACTGGCTGGGACACCTTATCGTGCATTGTTTTTTCTGGTATACAGAGGTGGTGGAAACTGGATGAAAAGCACATGGGGGAGGGGGTTAATTTGGGGTGTAGGTCTACTTTGAAAAATAAATTGGTAAAAATTCTTATGCCTCTATCTGTTTAGGGGCAACATTGTGGATGTTCCACTGTGTAAACCTCTAAAGGGGGAGAAGTCATGAAACCTATTCCCATTCTTCTTCCATGTTTCCGCAGCAGTAGATGTCACTGCAGAGCAGCTGCATCCCTGAGCTCTCTGCTATGCAAGTCACTTGCTGCAGTGCTAGCTGGAGTGGAGAGATCCGGAATGCAGCTGCTGCCATTGGAATCTGGAAAATGTATGTTCCACGGATCCCAGCGTCGCTTTAGAGATGTACACTTGTGAGCATCTCAAATTGGAATACTCTCTGGGGATTGTGATAGTGGACCAAACAGTCTATTTGAATTTTAGTTCACTCAGAGCATAAATTATCTTATAAAAATGTATACTAGTCAATGGTAACCTGAGCTGCTTCTTTATAACAGGAGAGATATTCCTCATTGCAACTGGAGTATAAAGGTTGTTTATGATGTGTGTGTGATGTGCTAAATGTCACTATTGCTTGTATTTACATTTTAGCGTGGCGAGGTGCTGATGTTGCTGGAACAAACGGATCCAAATTACATCCATTGCCAAAAGGGAGGCGTGTCTGGGGATGTAAAAGTGACCAATGTGAAGATCATCACTCCGCTAGATGACAGTGTGGAAAATGGGCAAAAGGTAAGCCTGTGCCCAACATCCCCATTACCTAAACCACACCTAAGATTCCTTAAATAAGTCTACACAATTTTACTTTACTATTGCATGCATATTAACACTCTGTACACTGCTTCTGAGCAACTGGGCCTCAGGATTTTTAGCATAGGGTCTAGGCATATAGGATCGGCTCCAGGTCAATGCGGTCCCTTGGGAAATAACCTCAATGGGCCCCTTGTGATGTGGTATGATACTCCTTACTTGATGATAAAGTTGCATGTATAGTGAATACTGCCAAAGAATAGAAAGCGAAAAATATAGAAGGAATAAGAATTAGTAGGGAAATAAAAAACAAAAAAAAGGAAGGAATGATTGATAGAAAAAAGTGAAAAGCAGGAAAGAAAGAAAGAGAAAGGAATGCCAAAAAAAGAATTGATTGAAAGAAATAATGAGAGATAAAAATAAATGTAAAGAAACAAAGAAGCATAGAATAAATGACGGAAAAAAAGAGAGAGAAGGACTGACAATAAACAAAAAAGAGAAGGAATGAAAGACAGAATAGAAGGAATGACAAAACAAAATAGAAGAAATGGCAGAACAAACATGAAAGGAAGAAAAAGAATAGAGGGAAAGAAAAAAAATAGAATGACTGACAGAAATAAAAGGCTCTCCAGTCTGCCCATGGCTGGCAGTTCTTAATCCTGGTTACTGCACGGCCCTGCTGCCCAGGGTAGGGAGAATGAGGTGGGCCCCCGGCAGCTGCTCGGGTAAGCCCAGTGCTGGCTCATGCCCTGCAGGCATAGGTGCATTTAAAAGCATCACAAGTAGCAAGACTTGTGAAGTGTTCTATAGCTCTTTGTACACTTTGCACTATTTTATGTGCTATCTCTCAATGTTAAGCAATTGGATGTATTTAGCAACATGTCCAAAAAGTGCACCTTGATATAAAACTGTAAAAAATTATATGGAAGATTATCTATTCCAAGTATGTCTCACACCCTGCTTTGGAAGATTAATTACACGTGGGTTATAGCCAGTAGAGGGCGAACTTCTGCAGAGATGATTAGAAAAAAAGAAGCCCCTCCCAGTCCATAAATACCTGGGACCTCCCACACATTCCCCAGTAATCGTCTCTGCAGACGGCGAGCAAGTCAGAAGATGGCTGTCCCGTAAGCCAGGTTCACACCCGGCAATTTATTGACCCATTTCTGTCCGGACTTTTTTATTCATTAAAGTACATCAGCCTCGGCTGAAGGTCCGGACGAGGGTGGGTAACACCCTAGGGGTGTTCATTAGGAGCTACGCTCCCCCGTGAGACCCCAATTAGGGGGTAGGCGGTTACCAGGTTCGGGATCCTGGTTTGGGATGCCCCGTCCGTTTCCCCTGTGCCGCATTATGTGGCTGGGGTTCCCTTCCCCATCCTTTACCCTAGGTCCCTGGATCGGGGGGGCCCTCTCTTCCTTTATTTCTACTTGTTTTTTCGGCAGGCACAACATGTGATAGAAAGGATTCCTTTCCTTCCACCAGCAGTGTGTTTATACCTTGGTGTGTCTGTGTGTGTGTGCGGTGCTTGGTGTTTACTTTGCCAGGCCGCCCTTGAGGACGCAGGCGGCCTGGTGTCTAGGCCGGCTCCCCCTCTCTGAGGGGCTCTTGGAGGGGGCGGGGCCGCTAGCTCGGCGCGTCGCTGCGGCCCACCCCCCTCTCCTTGGCGTCGACGGAGCGGCTGGGAACCGCAGGTCCTCTGCAATGCTGGAGGGGGCGGGGCCACGCGCGGCGCGCATTCCGCACCGGCCCCCCCTCCTTCTCTTCCTTGTTGGCCGCGTCTGCTGTGGCTGCTCCTGCCTTCGGTCGCCATCTTGTCCCGGCAGCGTGAGTGCCCTGCGGGGCCCATTCTTTCTTCCTATGTGCAGACTTGGTCTGTGCTACATACATGAGCATTTCTGGGGTTCTGCAACGCTCAATGTGCATTCAGTAGTGTGAAATTGGGCACCCTAGAGAGTATTATTAGTGGGTCAAAAGCCTATTTTGCTTTTTTATTGTGAATTTGTCACTAGGTATATATTCTTAGTATACAGTACTTCCTGCTCCAGATAGATTACTTACACTTGGGTTATCCTCTGCCAGATGGCGCTGCACTGCAGAGACATGCAAAACAGGCTCCTCCCGGCCCCTCAAATACCCGGGGACCTCCCACAAATCCCCAGATTTCTCTGCCGTGCTTACTGCGAAGACATAAAATTATCACTCTGTCGCAGGTGAGCGGGGCTATTAGCCTGCGGCCCTGTTGGACTATTCCCACCCGTCCTTCGTGTGATGTGCCTCCCAGCCTGGGCTGGGCTGGTTGGGTGAAGGTAGGCGGCACCATGCGTGCTTATGGAGCGCCGCTCCACCGCAGTCCCCCACCAAAGGGTAGGCGGTATAGGCTGATGGTGAGCCTTTATGGGATGCCCCTCCCGCATTATTGTCCCATGCCCCTGTAGCGGTGGGCCCTGTATAAAGGGGCCGCCATCCTCATTCTCCCCGTAGCCTTCGGGGGGGAAAGAAGGGGGGGGTGTGGGTGAGCGTGTATCATGATTCGTTTGGCCTAGTATATGTGGTGACAACCGCCGCGCTTACTTGTCTTTTTACTATTGCAAATGCCGCCGCCGTGCGCGCCTTTTCCTTCATTTGGATGTTCCGCGCCGGGCGGCGGCGCTCCTGCGTCCTCATTGGCTGCTTGTCGGATGGACTTCGCGCTCTTCAGAGGGGCGGGGCCTGGCACGCCCTGCGTCACGGCTCGCTCTGGCCCGCCCTTCGAGGTTCGTTCGACGCCATTTTCCTGTACAGTCGCCTTCCGCGGTCTGTAAGTGCCCTCGCGGGCGACTTTCATGCTCATTATTTACTGTGTATGGCTCTGACGCCCCTTCTTCTCATTGTGTCTTTCAGATGGGTGAATCCAGTGGCTTCTCCCGGCCCGGTGTAATTGTTAGTTGGGCCTAGTATAATTACTCCCACTTCCCTAGCGGGTCATTGGGGCATCCAGGGTTGCTTTATAGAGTCAATCCCTACTGGCATATTGTGCCTAATAATCACCATATGGAGGCATCCCAGGATAATGGGACCGGGGTTCCTTCGGGACAAGCCCGGCTGTGTGTAGCTTGTGGGGTCTCACCTATCAGCGGTGACAGCGCACGGGTCTGTGTTCCTTGCGCACAGCAGGCGCTAACGTTGCAACCCGCCCCTCCGGTGGCTGGGCCTGCACCTCGTCTCACTTCACCTACTCCCCCAAGCTTGAGTCTCACCCCCATTGAATTACATACAAGCGGGGATTCTCAACCTGATGTGTCTGCTAGACTGGCCAGTGTTGCAAAATTGATTGCTAATACCTTAGCGCGTAAGGCCACCGCTAAAAAGCGTCACTTAACTCCTGATGCCACTCCGTCCCCTATGGAATCTGATGAGTTGTTACATCTGTATGGCTACACCCCATCGGACGAAGGGGAGCTGTTCTATGACTCGGGGTCATCTGACGAGAGATTCAGGGGTCATGACGATTCTGGTTCTGACCCCTGGACCCCGGATGATACTGACAGACTGCTGGTCCAGATATTTGAGGTTTTGTCCATCTCTCCCCCTGTTGCGGCTCCCAGCAAAAGGGTGAGCTTTTTCATACTGCTAAGGTTCGTTTGGAATTTCCGGAGCAAACCCATTTCAATAACCTAGTGCTTGAGGAGTGGGAACGTCCCAGTAGACTTCCCGGTATACCTAAGAGTTGGGACAGAAAGTATCCCTTTCCTGCTAATATGGTCAAGTGCTGGTCATCGCCCCTCGAGGTCGATGCTCCTATTCTAGGGCTGTCTAACACCTCTATTATGCACTCCCCTGACACTACTACGCTGCGGGATGCTGAGGACCGGCACATTGACCAATTGGCGTGTCATGCCTTTGCATTTGTGGGGGCGGCGCTGCGCCCGATTTGCGCCTCGGCCATTACGTCTGTGGCGCTTAGGGCCCTGATCAGAAGTGTACTTGAAGGTCCTGATGAATTGCCACCTGATAAGTTTAATGCACTGTCTAACTGTGATGTGTTTGTAAACTTTATCCTATCTGCCTTGGATGATGCCATTAGGATGTGTGCCAGAACCTCTGCCTTGGCGGTAGCTATACGCTGCGCGGTTTGGCTGCGCCAGTGGGCTGCTGGCAATGCTGCTAAGAGGGCCCTTACTGGGCTTCCATTTAAGGGGCTACGCCTGTTTGGGGACCGCCTAGACCTCTTTGCTAAAGGAGGTAAGTTACCCCAGCACAGGCGGCAGTCTCGGCCCTTTCGGGGCCAGGGCCCCCTTTCACTCCCCTACCGTGGTGCTAAGCAGGGAAAAGGGGTGTCCTTCGCGGGGGCTCGTGCAGATTCCTGGCACAGGAGCAGAGGATGACGTCCTGGCTCCTCCTGGGGGTCTAAGCCAAAACCCTCTCCTAAGCCCCCTCAGGCATGATGGGGCACCCTCGCCCGTCAGGGTGGGGGGACGGCTACAGCACTTTGCGCACGTCTGGAGGCATCACGTCTCAGACCGGTGGATTCAGGAGGTAGTGTCCTCTGGTTACAAGATAGTTTGCTGTGCGGCCCCCCACAAGATTCATCAGGTCCCGGATCCCCCAGGACCCTGTCTCAGCTCAGGTCTTGATGCAGGCTGTGCAAGGCCTTCTGGATCTGGGGGTCATTTGCAGGTTCCCCTTAAGAGAAAGAGGCAAGGGGTTCTATTCCAACCTTTTCACAGTTCCCAAAAAAGATAGGTCAGTCAGGCCCATTCTGGATTTAAAGATCCTCAACAAATTTGTCAAGAACAGGCGCTTTCGCATTGAAACTCGGCGCTCGGCCATTGGCTCCCTGCGCCCAGGGGATTTCATGACATCTGTGGACATCAAAGACGCTTACCTTCACATCCCTGTGTTCCCAGGACACCAAAGGTTTCTCAGATTTGCGTTGGAAGATCAACACTACCAATTTGTGGCCTTGCCATTTGGCCTCACCTCAGCTCCCAGAGTGTTCACCAAGGTGCTGGCGAGGGTGATGTCTCTGGTAAGGTCAAGGGGCATATGCGTGCTGCCCTACCTGGACGACATACTCATCACCTCTCGGTCTCTACAGCAAGCAGAGTTGGACACTCAGCTGGTGGTGTCCACCCTGGAGTCCTTCGGCTGGGTGATCAATCACCCCAAGTCCTCTCTGTCCCTGTGTGACCCCATTCCTGGGAATGATTCTGGATATGATTCAGTCAAGGATATTCCTTCCTCAACAGAAGGTGGAAGCTCTAACTGCGCAGGTGAGGTTCCTGCTATCGTGTCCCCAGCCCTCCCTCAGGCAGGGAATGCAGTTGGTGGGCCTGATGGTGGCGTGCTTCGAGGCGGTGCCCTTTGCTCAGTTCCATTTGAGGCCTCTACAACTTCACCTTCTGTCAGTATGGGACAAGGACCCAACGTCCTTGGACGGGGTCTGTGTGCTTCCCCCCCTTGGTCAGACGGTCCCTTTCGTGGTGGCTGGACCACAGGAACTTGCTGGGGGGCAGGTCCTTTCTGGCCCCCTCCTGGGAGACGGTCACCACAGATGCCAGTCTGTCAGGATGGGGGGGGATTCTGGAAGTCCCTGCGGTTCCAGGGGAGGTGGGCCCTCAGGAGGCCCACTTACCCATCAACATACTGGAACTACGGGCAATCAGGTTGGTACTGGAGCAGTTGACCAATCACCTGAGGGATCTGTCTGTGCAGGTGCGCTCAGACAACAGGACGGCGGTTGCCTACATCAACCATCAGGGAGGGACCTGGAGCAGGGGGGCCCTCCAGGAGGTGTCGCGGATTCTGACATGGGCAGAGGCCAATGTTCAATGCATTTCGGCTGTGTACATCCCGGGGGCAGAGAATCTACTGCCAGACTCTCTTAGCAGGGGGACCTCTCGTCAGGGAGAGTGGTCCCTCTGCAACAGGGTATTCCAGTCCCTGTGTCACCGTTGGGGTCTACCGGATGTGGATCTGTTTGCATCCCGTCACAATCACAAGCTTCAGGCTTTTGTCTCCCTGTCTCAGGATCCTCTGGCCTTGGCCACAGATGGCTCTGTCCATGTCATGGCAGGGATTTCGGCTCCTGTATGTCTTACCTCAATTCCCCCTGCTGGGCAGGGTCCTGCGCAAGATTGCTCTGGAAGGGGTGCCAGTGATTCTGGTGGCCCCCAGGTGGCCAAGAAGAGTGTGGTTCGCAGACGTGGTGCAGATGGCAGTAGATCAGTACGTCCTGCCAGGAGTGCCAAATCTGCTCACTCAGGGCCCCTTACGCCATCCCAATTTACAAACTCTGGCTTTGACGGCCTGGCTGCTGAAACCTCCATCTTGATGGAGAAAGGCTTGCCTGCCTCGGTGGTGGAGACCATGGTGAAGGCTAGGAAGAAAACTTCCTCTATTATAGGGTATGGCGTACCTACATTGACTGGTGTGAGTCTAGGTCTCTTCCCTGTCAGGTGTTCTCAGTTCCCAGGGTTCTGGAGTTTTTATAGCAAGGGTTGGAGTTGGGTCTCCAACTCAGTACTTTGAAGGGTCAGGTTTCTGCCCTGTCTGTCTTCTTTCAGAAGTCTTTTGCTCAACATTCCTTGGTTAAGACTTTCTTTCAGGGGGTTACTCATGTGTGTCCCCCACGAAAACCTATGGTCCCTGTTTTGGGATTTGAACTTGGTCTTGTCTGCCTTGCAGGGTGCTCCCTTTGAACCTATTCAGGATGCTGCTCTGGCTGTACTTACCCTCAAGGTTGTCTTTCTGGTGGCTATTACTTCGGTCAGGCGTGTGTCTGAGCTTGCGGCTCTGTCTATCCAGCCCCCATACTTTGAGAGACACCAGGATAAGGTGGTGTTCCGCTTTAAGCCGGATTTCCTGCCTAAGGTGGTGTCTGCTTTTCATTTGAACCAGGATATTGTTCTTCCTTCCTTGTGCCCTAATCCTAGCAATGCTAAGGGTTTTGCATTCCTTGGATGTCAGGTGTCTGAAGTATTACCTAGTAGTCACTGCGTCCTTCAGGAAAACTGATGCTCTTTTTGTGGTCCCTTCTGGTCCTAGGAAGGGTTTGGCTCCTGCCAAGTCTACTATCAGCAAATGGATCCGGCAGGCTGTGATTCAGGCCTATTCTGCTAAGGGGAAGAACCCTCCCTTCCGCCTTACTGCTCATTCTACTCGTGCTGTTGGTGCCTCTTGGGCCTTCCAGCACCAGGCTTCTGTTGAACAAGTTTGCAAGGCCGCTACTTGGTCTTCTGTTCATACCTTTTCAAAGTTTTACAAGGTTGATGTTAAGGCCTCAGCTGATGCTGTTTTTGGCCGCAAGGTTTTGCAGGCGGCAGTGGTTTAAACTGTCTGCTGTTACCTTTTTTATTGGGGATCCCACCCTACTTTATGGACACTGCTATTGGATGTCCCAAGTGTAAGTAATCTATCTGGAGCAGGACGTACTGTATACTAAGAATAATACAATTCTGTGAAATACTCACCTGTAGAATTGGTATTATAAGTATACAGTACGTCCTGCTCCACCCCACCCTTGGTTTGCATTATTCTGGATCCCCTGTATGGTGATTGTTGTCATTGTTATAGTTACCAGTTTTTGGGTGGTTAAATTCTCCCGGCTTCTTGTTCACTGCTTTTCAATGCTGGGGATTTGTGGGAGGTCCCTGGGTATTTGAGGGGCCGGGAGGAGCCTGTTTTGCATGTCTCTGCAGTGCAGCGCCATCTGGCGGAGGATAACCCAAGTGTAAGTAATCTATCTGGAGCAGGACGTACTGTATACTTATAATAACAATTCTACAGGTGAGTATTTCACAGAATTGTATTTTTAGGTGTGTCTGTTTGTGACTGTATGCATTTTGTCTAGGTGCTTGCTTATGCCCCCTCCTATTCTTTATGTCTTACAGGAGGATCTCCTTCAGTATAGTAAAAAAAAAAAATTTGGGGGGTTCTCCTGGTCCTTAGGTCCCTCACTCTAAATTTGGGGCTTTACAAATCCTCCCACTAACGGACGTTAAGGGGCATCCCGGGTAGCTTACTAGCGTAATTCCCACTGGTCATTGCGACTACCATAAAAAATCACCATATGGAGGCTTCCTAGGATACTGGCTTGGGCTCCTTTCGGGGCAACCCTGGCAGTGTGTGGTTGTGGGGCATCCCTTGCGGGGGATAATGTGCTTATTTGCATTCCATTTGCACAGCAGGCCATTACGCGGCAGTCGGGGTCCCAGGCGTCTGGGTCAGCGCCGCCGGCCTCATCACCTACACCCCCACGCCTGATTCTGACCCCAAGTGATGTTGTCATTAGTGGGGAGTCGCAATCTGATGTCTGTGCTAAATTGGCCAACATTGAGAAATTGATTGCTAGCTCTGCGGCCGGAAAGGCCCCAGCTAAGAGAAGGCATGTGGCACCGGCTGCGCCGGGTTTTGATTTTGAGGAATATGACTCCTTTGGCTGGTCTGATTATTCCTCGCTGGAAGAAGGGGAATTGTTTTCAGAATCTGATGGTTCTGACGATCAGCAGTACCTGGGTGCTGATGCTGGGCAGGAGCGTGGGGATAACGTGGATACCCCCAGACTTCTGGCCCATATTTTTGAGGTTCTTGCTATTTCCCCGCCTACGGAGGCCCCTCCGCAAGAGGGGAAATGTTTTTATTTTTTTATTTTTTTTGGGCCACTAAGCTGCGCTTTGAGTTTCCAGATTAGAAACATTTTGACAAGTTGATTCTTAAGGAATGGGAAGGGCCCAGCCGGCTTCCCGGCGTCCCTCAGGGGTGGGATAGGAAATATCCCTTCCCGGTAGACACGGTGAAGCGCTGGTCGTCACCCCCAGAAGTCGACCCTCCGAGTCTGGGGTTGTCCAACACATTTGTTGTGCACTCACCTGACTCCACCACGCCTGGATCGTCGTCTGGATCAAATGGTGTCACAAGCCTTTGCCTGTGTGGGTTCGGCCCTGCGTCCCGTTTGTGCTTCCGCACTCTCGGCCGTGGCTACCGGATCTGTAATTAGGGGCTTGTTGAATGGTCCCCTTCTTAACGCTGCTAGTGTTGAATTTGCAGCACTTACGCGGTGTGATCTGTTCATGACCTTTGTCTTATCAGCCTTGGACGATACAATATGCTTGTGTAGTAGAACCTCGGATTTGCTTGTGGCTATACGCCGCTTGGTTTGGTTGCGCCAATGGGCGGCTGATATGGCGGCTAAGAAGACACTTACTCTGCGTTCAGAGGTGACTCCTGGGGTAGGGGCAGTGGGCGTGCACGCCCCGGCACTGCCTGGGGTACCAAACCCGAGGCTGCTGCCAAACCCTCTCAGTAATGAGGGGGCACCCTCACCCTCACGGGTGGGGGGACGGCTAAGGCTCTTCGCCCAGGTCTGGACCCGGGAGGTCACAGACAACTGGATCCTGGAAGTGGTTTCTTCCGGGTACAAGCTGGAGTTCGAGTACCGGCCTCCTCCCAGATTTCTCAGGTCTCTGGTTCCTTCGGACCCCTGGGCCGCGCAGGGGCTGTTATTGGCAATACAAAACCTTCTGGACAGGGTGGTCGTTTGCCCGGTGCCCTCCTCAGCTCAGGGAGAGGCCAGGGCTATTACTCCAACCTTTTTTACAGTGCCCAAAAAGGATGGCTCCATAAGACCCATTCTGGATCTCAGGATTCTCAACAGGTTCATCAGAACCGGGAAATTCGCTTGGAGACTCTGTGCTCGGCCATCAACTCTCTTCGTTTAGGTGTCTTCGTGACGTCCATAGACATCAAGGAAGCTTACCCTTCCGGTTTGTGGCTCTCCCTTTCGGGCGGACCTCCGCACCAAGGTTTCGGCGGGCATAATGGCCCTTCTCAAAGACCAGGGCATTCGCATTGTGCCGTATCTGGACGACCTTCTCATTACGGCATCCTCTCTCAGTCAAGCGGAGCTGGACACCAGGTTGGTGGTGACTACGCTGGAGAGTTTCGGTTGGGTGATCAACAACCCCAAGTCTTCTCTCTCCCCATCAAGGGAGATTTCCTTTCTGGGCATGAATCTGGATACCATTCAGTCGAAGGTGCAGATGGTTCAAGATCTGATACGTCTTCTTCTGTCCCATCCTCGCCCGTCCATCCAGCAAGGGATGAGGCTGGTGGGGTTGATGGTGGCCTCCTTCGAGGCGGTTCCTTTTGCTCAGTTTTCACAAGAGGTCTCTTCAAATCTATCTGTTATCGGCTTGGGACAGACGTCCTCTGGCCTTGGATCAGTCCTTTGCGATGTCTCCCTTGGTCCGGCAGTCTCTTCAGTGGTGCCTGGAACTGAGAAGTCTTCTGAGGGGCAGATCCTTTCTGGCTCCTTGTTAGGAGACGGTCTCCACGGATGCCAGCCTGTCGGGCTGGAGGGGGGTTTCTGGAAGAAACATCAGTTCCAGGGGCTGTGGGGTCCTCTGGAGGCACACATCCCCACCAACGTCTTGGAGCTGAGGGCTATTCGGTTGGTGCTGTCGCACTTGACGCATCATCTCCAAGGATTTCCGGTTCAGATTCGATCAGACTATCGGACTGCGGTCGCTTACATCAGTCACCAAGGAGGGAAGCAGGAGTGCCCTCAGGGAAGTTTCTCTGTTTCTTGCATGGCCCGAGAGCGATGTTCCATGTTTATAGGCGGTGTACATTCCAGGAGTGGAGAACATGGAAGCGGACTCCCTCAGCAGGGGGTCCTCTCGCCGAGGGGAATGGTCCCTCAACAACAAGATATTTCTTTTACAATAATTTTTATTGTTTCACAAGACAGTAAGACAAGTCATACAGGATGTAAGAATAACAAAATATTTCCTATATAGCACCACCTGATTGTTAATCAATAAAGGGATGGATAGTGTGCCAAATCAGCAACCCAAAGCTGCTACCACAACACACACAAACAATTTCTATAGTTCCAGCCTACTACAGACACGGTCGCTTGAAAGGCACCACTCCAAGTCATACAGGAAATTATAATAAGAGCACTCTGCAAACTCTGTCAGTAATATTATATACATGTGAAATGTCAAGACCACAGTGATCGGAAGTTAACATTGGGCATTTAAAAGGATATAAAATTACCATTCTCCATAATATCTTGTTAAGACTGTGGTTGTCATAGGACAACAACAAGATATTTCTATCCATTTGTCACAAGTGGGGGTTCCCGGAGGTGGATCTCTTTGTCTCCCGTCACAACCACAAGCTCCCTGCATTTGTGTCTCTGTCTCAGGATCCTCTGGCTCTGGCAGTGGATGCCATGTCTCTTGCCTGGCGGGATCTGGGTCTCCTGTATCTGTTTCCCCCCTTCTCCATGGTAGGCAGGGTGGTTAGCAAGCTGGTTCAAGAGGGTGTGCCAGCTATACTGGTGGTTTCAAGGTGGCCAAGACAGGTGTGGTTCGCAGCCGTCGTGCGGCTGGCGGTCGATCAGTACAGGTTGCCCCTGTTTCCGGATCTGGTCACTCAAGGTCAGCTATGTTACCCCAATTTGCAAACGCTGGCTTTGACGGCGTGGCTGCTGAGACCTCCATCCTAAAAGAGGAAGGTGTGTCTGATGCTGTGATCTAGACTCTTGTTAGGGCTAGTAAGAAGTTTTTCCTCTAACATCTACTACAGGACCTGGCGGTCCTATATTGATTGGTGTGAGGCTAGGGCCTTGCCTTGTAGGGTTTTTCGATTCCCAGAATTTTGGAGTTTCTCCAACACGGTTTGGACCTGGGTTTTCTAGTACTCTATAAGGGCAGGTCTCTGCCCTGGCGGTTTTCTATCAAGGGTCTTTTGCTCTTCATCCTTTGGTTAAGACTTTTTTCCAGGGGGTCACTCATGTGCGGCCCCCTCGCAAGACCTTGTTGACTGTTTGGGTCTTGAATTTGGTTTTGTCAGTCCTCCAGGGGCCTCCTTTTGAGCCGGTGCAGGATGTTGCACTTTCTATTTTCACACAAAAGGTTGACTTTTTGGTGGCTATTACCTCTGTTAGAGGTGTCTCTGAGTTGCCGGCTCTGTCTATTCAGGCCCCTTACTTTGAAAGACACCAGGATAATGTGGTCTTCCGCTTTAAGCCAGACTTCCTACCTAAGGTGGTTTCTGCCTTACATCTCAATCAGGATGTGGTTTTCCCTTCCTTGTGTCCTAAGCCTAGCAATGACAAGGGGAGGGCCCTGCACTCTTTGGATGTTGTGCGTTGTGTGAAGTACTATTTGGTGGCTACTTCTGTTTTCTGTAGGACAAACGTCTTGTTTGTGGTGCCCTCTGGGCCCAAGAAGGGTTTGGCGCCCGTGAAGTCTACCATTGGTAAATGGATACGTCAGGCCATTGTTGGGGCCTATACTGCCAAGGGGAGGGATCCCCCTTTCCAGATCACTGCTCATTCTACTCGTGCTGTTGGGTTTTCCTGGGCTTTTCAGCACCAAGCCTCTGTTGAACAAGTTTGTAAGGCTGCTACTTGGTCTTCTGTTCATACTTTTTCCAAGTTTTTTAAGGTTGATGTGCGGGCCTCAGCGGATGCTGTTTTTGGCCGCAAAGCTCTGCAAGCTGCAGTGGTTTAATTTGTGCACTGTTGCCTGTTGGGATCCCCACCCTTTTTGGACACTGCTATTGGATGTCCCACGTGTAATTAATCTTCCGAAGCAGGGTGTGAGACATACTTGGAATAATACCATTTTGTGATTACTCACCTGTAAAATGGGTATTATAAGTATGTCTCACACCCTGCTTCGTCCCACCCTGAGTTTTATCTTGGATCCTCTTATGGTGAAACTTTTTTCTCTTAGATTTATTCTTCCTGGTCCCCTTACTGCTTTCTTATACTGGGGAATGTGTGGGAGGTCCCAGGTATTTATGGACTGGGAGGGGCTTCTTTTTTTCTAGTCATCTCTGCAGAAGTTCACCCTCTACTGGCTATAACCCATGTGTAATTAATCTTCCGAAGCAGGGTGTGAGACATAATACCCATTTTACAGGTGAGTAATCACAAAATGGTATTTTTTACACCTGGTGCTGAATCAGTCCCTAGGTAGAAAATGAAAGGGAATAGCAGTTTCTATTCCAAAAAAAAAATTGTGTACTTTTTGCACCTGGCACTAAATCGCCTCAATGACTGAAAAAAACATACAAGATATTTGATATACATTAAGTGTTTTGCTTCTTTTTTTTTTTTTTCTATAAAGGACGTGCCACATAGAATTGAGGATAACCATACTCCCCATGCTGTAGTGGTCCATGATTTTGCAGGAGGTAAGTACCATACTTTTTGCCCCATAAGTCGCACCTGCCCATAATTCACACCCAGGATTTGAAGGAAAATATTCTGAACAAAATGGTGTGTTAAAATACTCCTCCCCACCCCAATCACCCCATTACAGACAGTTGGGATACCACACACACGCACACACAAATACAGAAATAAAGAGAGGACAGTTGTTGCCAATTTGACACCATTAAACATGGGGACGAGGACCCCTACAGCAGATGTTCTGGCATGTGCTCTCTTTGTGACAAAAATGTACTTTATGAAGCTATTAAGCTATGAAGCTATTATCGCCGGTTTTGGCAACCGTGTGCCCGTGGCCTGTGACTCATGCCAGCGTCCAGTGATGATGGCGTGAGTCACAGGCCACGCACCACACCGAAGCTAAAACTTCCGCCCTGTGAACTTGTATATGTGGAGGTGACAGACAGGCCACGAGCGGAGACGGTGGTGGCAGTTGACCCCACTTCTGTATGTTTGTGTGTGTGTCTGTATGTGTTTGTCGGCGTGAGACAGCTGCTGCGGCGTGGGAGTGCGAGAATGTAACAATTTTATTTGTGTTTTTTTTTTTTACATTCGTCTGATAAGACACGCTGGCATTCCCCACTGCCCCCCACATGCCCCGCTGGGTGAAACCCTGCCATTTGCCCAGAATTCTTACCTAACCGACTGCATACCTGGCCAGCGGAGACATCACTCGCATCGTCTTTCAGCTCTGCGTGGCCATGCCAATCGCAACTGATTGGCTGTTCGTGACCGCACCCAGTAAACTCACCTCTCGAATGATGACGTGCACTGCCGATGTGTGCGGTTGGGATTCCATTCAGCTTCTACTTAATATGCACAGCTGGAGAAGCTTATTGAATGAGAGGCTGTGCATGTGAAGATGTTAGTTTACTGGGCAAGCGGGGGGGTTTACACAGAGGGGCATTCCAGGAGGATGGACCAAAGCCCATGAGAATGAAATCCAGGGTTTTGGTCCACTTTAAGTAAATTAGTGGCAGTTATATAGTTTGTATACTGTTGGCAACTAGTCATGATGTCTTGCCGAGTTGCATAACACCTTCTGCTTATGTGCACTTTGACTGGTGAGTGCCTTTGCACGTATATGCAGACTTATGGTGCTGGATCAACTTTGGACTTCTGATCACCTAGTCAGTGGCATGAACTCAGTGGAGGTGGTCTGCAGTATCAAGACTGATTGTGAAATTTTAAATGAACATGTTTTGCTACTTACCCTCTGCCAAGTCATAATGTTGTCAGTAATACCAAGCTGAGGTCATTCCTGCTTAATCATGTGCCATGTTCATATACTCGCCCCTGCATTGCAGGATGTATGTCAGTGTGATGCTCCTTTACACTAACTGGCCTTTTGTGTAACCCTTCAGAACAGGATGATGACCTAAATCTGAACTCAGGGGAGATTGTGTACCTGCTGGAGAAGGTAGACAAGGAGTGGTACAGAGGAAAGTGTAAAGGAAACACTGGTATGTTTCCTGCCAATCATGTCAGAATTGTGGTAAGTGGTGACCATCTTGGCAGTTTAATAAAAAAAAAATAGAAAATCCAGCTGCTGGGTATATTCTTAGTATACAGTACGTCCTGCTCCAGAGAGAATACTTACACTCGGGTACTACTCCGCCAGATGGCGCTGGACTGCAGAGACATCGAAAAATAGGCTCCTCCCGGCCCCTCAAATACCCAGGGACCTCCCACAATCCCCAGATTTTCTCTGCAGTCTGGACTGCGAAGGACAAGAAGATGGCTCTCTACTCGCAGGTGAGCGGGGCTATTAGCCTGCGGCCCTGTAGGACTATTCCCACCCGTTCCATTAGTAATGTGCCTCCAAGCATTGGCTTCGCTGGTCGGGTGATGGTAGGCAGCACCGCTGTTAGGTGCTTAGGAGCGCTGCTCCACCGCAATCCCCCACCAAAGGGTAGGCGGTATAGGCATATGGTGAGCCTCTATGGGTTGCCCCTCCCGCACTATTGCCCCTGTCTATCGGTGGGCCCTATATTAAGTGGCCGCTGTCCTCCCTCACTCTCCTTGTAGCCTTCGGGGGGAAAGGGGGGGGTGTGTGTGTGTATATGTATATACGTGTTTTGGCTTATGCTTCTTTACATTATACTTTGTGTCAGCTGCCGCGCTGACTTGTATTACTTTTATTATACTTGAAATTGCCGCCGCGCGCATTTTTTCCCAGTGTTCCACGCTTGGCAGCGGCGTTACCTCAGGCGCCGGTGCACGGTCATTGGCTGCTTGTCACGTGTTGGCTTCGCGCTCTTCGGGGGGGGGGGGGGCCTGTCTCTGGCGCGTTCCGCGTCATTGCTCGTGCTGGCCCGCCCCTCGAGGTATACCAACGCCATTTTGTCTGCTTGTTCGGCTTCTGCGTGACGGGCTTCTACCTACCGCGGTCCGTAAGTGCCCTCGCGGGCGGCTTTATTACCCTTTTTTAATTATTGTTTGCTTACGGCCCCTTTGATTATGTCTTTCAGACGGGCAAACCCATTGGCTTCTCCCGCCCTCTATTAGTTGGTTAACTTGTGAGGCCTAGTGTAATTACTCCCACTTCCCTAGGGGGTTATTGGGGCATCCCGGGTTGCTGTATAGCGTTACTCCCTATCGGCCTATAGTGCCGCTATAATCACCATATGGAGGCATCTCAGGATAATGTGACCGGGGTTCTTTCGGGACAAGCCCGGCTGTGTGTAGCTTGTGGGGTGTCCCCTATTAGCGCTGACAATGCGCGGGCCTGTGTACCTTGTGCCGAGCAGGTGCTTGCGCTGCAATCCGGCCTTCCAGTGGCTGGGCCTGTGCCTCGTTTCACTTCACCTACTCCCCCAAGCTTAAATCTCACTCCCACTGAGTTGCATAGAAGCGGGGATTCTCAGCCTGATGTGTCTTCTAGACTGGCTAGTGTTGAGAAGTTAATTGCTAATACCTTGGCGCGTAAGGCCCCTGCAAAAAAGCGGCACTTAACGCCTGATGTCACTCTTTTCCCTATGGAAGCTGATGAGTTTTGGCATCTATGTGGCTATACCCCTTCGGACGAAGGGGAGCTATTCTCCGACTCGGGGTCATCTGATGAGAGGCCCAGGGGTCATGATGATTCTGGCTCTGACCCCTGGGCCCCAGATGATACTGACAAACTGTTGGCTCAGATTTTTGAGGTGCTGTCCATTTCTCTCCCTGTTGCGGCTCCCAGGCAAAGGGGGGAACTTTTTCATACTGCTAAGTCACGCTTGGAATTTCCAGAGCAAGCACATTTCAATAACCTTGAGAGTTGTGATAGGAAGTATCCCTTTCCTGCTGATGTGGTAAAGTATTGGTCATCCCCTCCCGAAGTGGATGCCCCGGTCCTAGGGTTATCTAACACCTCTGTCATGCACTCCCCTGACTCTACTACCCTGTGGGATGCTGAGGACCGCCGCATTAACCAGATGGCGTCCCATGCCTTTGCATGTGTGGGGACGGCGCTGCGCCCGGTCTGTGCCTCGGCCATTACGGCTGTGGCTATTAGGACCCTGCTCAGAAGTAACTTTGGACTGGACCTTTTTACTAAGGGAGGCAGGTTACCCCAGCGCAGGCGGCAGTCTCGGCCCTTTCGGGGTCAGGGCTCCTTTTCCTGTCCCTACCATGGTGCTAGACAAGGGAGGGGGGTTTCCTTTACTGGGGCCCGGGGAGACTTCTGGAGTAGGGGCAGAGGACGTGGACGTCCTGGCTCCTCCTGGGGCCCCAAGCTTAAGTCCTCTCCCAAGCCCCCTCAGGCATGATGGGGCGCCCTCACCCATCCGGGTGGGGGGACGGCTTCAGCACTTTGCTCACGTCTGGAGGCTTCATGTCTCAGACCGGTGGATTCAGGAGGTAGTGTCCTCCGGTTACAAGATAGTTTGCTGCCTGGCCGCCCCCAAGATTCATCAAATCCCGGATTCCTCAGGACCCTGTGTCGGCTCAGGATCTGGTGCAGGCAGTGCACAGCCTCCTGGAGCTGCAAGGTCCCTTTAAGAGAAATAGGCAAGGGCTTCTATTCAACCTCTTCACAGTGCCCAAAAAAGATGGGTCAGTCAGGCCCATCCTGGACTTGAAGATCCTCAAAAATTTGTCAGGAGCAGGCGCTTTCGCATGGAAACTCTGCGCTCTGCCATCAGTTTCCTGCGCCCAGGGGATTTCATGAACTCTGTGGATTTCAAAGATGCTTACCTTCATATTCCTGTATTTCCAGGTCATCAAAGGTTCCTCAGGTTCGCTCTGGAGGATCAACACTACCAATTTGCGGCATTGCCCTTTGGTCTCACTTCAGCTCCAAGGGTGTTCACCAAGGTGCTGGCTGGAGTGATGTCTCTGCTCAGGTTTCAGGGCATCCGCTTGCTGCCTTATCTGGACGACATTCTCATCACCTCCCAGTCTCTACATCAGGCAGAACTGGATACTCAGCTGGTGGTGTCCACCCTGGAGTCATTTGGATTGGTGATCAACCAACCCAAGTCCTCTCTGTCCCCCTCCTTGGTGACTCCATTCCTAGGAATGAATCTGGATACAGTTCAGGCAAGGATTTTTCTTCCTCAACAGAAGGTGGACAGTCTGATTGCGCAGGTCCAGTTCCTGCTATCTTGTCATCATCCCTCCATCAGGCAGGGAATGCAGCTGGTGGGTCTGATGGTGGCGTGCTTCGAGGCGGTCCCTTATGCTTAGTTCCACTTGAGGCCTCTGCAACTCCACCTCTTGTCAGTATGGGACAAGGACCCAGCGTCCCTGGACCGGGTCTGTGCGCTTTCCCCCCTGGTCAGGCGGTCCCTCTCATGGTGGCTGGACTCCAGGAACCTGCTGGGGGGCAGATCCTTTCTGACCCCCTCCTGGGAGACGGTCACCACGGATGCCAGTCTGTCAGGTTGGGGGGGTTTCTGGAAGTCCCTGCGGTTCCAGGGGAGGTGGGGCCCTCAGGAGGCCCACACACCTATCAACGTCTTGGAGCTGCGAGCGATCAGGTTAGTTCTGGCTCAGTTGACTCCTCACCTTCGGGGCCTGCCTGTTCAGGTGCGCTCGGACAACCAGATGGCGGTTGCCTACATCAATCAGGGAGGGACCCGGAGCAAGAGGGCCCTCCAGGAAGTGTCTCTGATCCTGACCTAGGCGGAGGCCAATGTTCCCTGCATATCAGCTGTGTACATCCCGGGGGCGGAAAATCTCCTGGCAGATTCTCTGAGCAGGGGGACCTCTCGCCAGGGAAAATGGTCCCTCTGCAACAGGGTTTTCCAATCTCTGTGTCACCGTTGGGGTCAACCAGATGTGGATCTGTTTGCGTCCCGTCACAATCACAAGCTCCCGGCCTTTGTCTCCCTGTCCCAGGATCCTCTGGCCTTGACCATGGATGCCCTAGCAATGTCATGGCAGGACTTTCAGTTCCTGTATGTTTTTCCTCCATTTCCCCTGCTGGGCAGGGTTCTGTGCAAAATTGCTCTGGAAGGGGTGCCAGCAATTCTGGTGGCCCCCAGGTGGCCAAGAAGAGTGTGGTTCGCAGACGTGGTGCAGCTGGCAGTAGACCAGTACGTTCTGCCCAGGGTGCCAGATCTGCTCACTCAGGGCCCCTTACGCCATCCCAATTTACAAACTCTGGCTTTGACGGCCTGGCTGCTGAAACCTCCATCTTGATGGAGAACGGGCTGTCTACCTCGGTTGTTGATACCATGATAAAGGCTAGGAAGAAGTCTTCTTCTTCCATTTATTACAGGGTTTGGCGTGCCTACATCGACTGGTGTGAGTCTAAGTCTCTTCCCTGTCGTGTGTTCTCCATTCCCAGGATTCTGGAGTTACTGCAGCATGGGTTGGAGATGGGGCTCCAACTCAGTACTCTGAAGGGTCATGTTTCTGGCTGTTTTCTTCCAGAAGTCCTTTGCTCAGCATTCTCTGATCAGACTTTTTTCCAGGGGGTTGCTCATGTGCCTCCTCCATTCTTACTCTCAAAGTTGTCTTTTTGGTTGCTATCACCTCTGTTAGGCGTGTGTCTGAGTTGGCGGCGCTTTCCATTCAGCCCCCCTACTATGAGAGACACCAGGACAAGGTGGTGTTCCGCTTCAAGCCAGATTTTCTGCCTAAGGTAGTGTCTGCCTTTCATTTGAATCAGGACATTGTTCTTCGTTCATTGTGCCCTAATCCTGGTAATGCTAAGGAGAGGGTTTTGCATTCTTTGGATGTGGTTAGGTGTCTGCCTAAGGTAGTGTCTGCCTTTCATTTGAATCAGGACATTGTTCTTCCTTCATTGTGCCCTAATCCTGGTAATGCTAAGGAGAGGGTTTTGCATTCTTTGGATGTGGTTAGGTGTCTGAAGTACTATCTGGTGGCTACTGCACCTTTCAGAAAAACTGATGTTCTTTTTGTGGTCCCTTCTGGTCCTAGGAAGGGTTTGGCTCCTGCCAAGTCTACTATCAGCAAATGGATCCGTCAGGCTGTTATTCAGGCCTACTCTGCTAAGGGGAAGAATCCTCCTTTCCGCCTTACTGCTCATTCTACTCGTGCTATTGGTGCCTCTTGGGCCTTTCAGCACCAGGCTTCTGTTGAGCAAGTTTGCAAGGCCGCTACTTGGTCTTCTGTTCATACCTTTTCAAAGTTTTACAAGGTTGATGTTAGGGCCTCAGCTGATGCTGTTTTTGGCCGCAAGGCTTTGGGGATCCCACCCTACTTTATGGACACTGCTATTGGATGTCCCGAGTGTAAGTATTCTCTCTGGAGCAGGACGTACTGTATACTAAGAATAATACAATTCTGTGATTACTCACCTGTAGAATTGGTATTATGAGTATACAGTACGTCCTGCTCCACCCCACCCTTGGTTTTTGCATTATCTTGAATCCCCTGTATGGTGATTGTTATCATTGTTAAAGTTACTAGTTTGGGTTGTTTTAATTCTCCCGGCTTCTCGTTAACTGCTTTTCAATGCTGGGGATTGTGGGAGGTCCCTGGGTATTTGAGTGGCCGGGAGGAGCCTATTTTTCAATGTCTCTGCAGTCCAGCGCCATCTGGCAGAGTAGTACCCGAGTGTAAGTATTCTCTCTGGAGCAGGACGTACTGTATACTCATAATACCAATTCTACAGGTGAGTAATCACAGAATTGTATTTTTAATCCTCAAAACCTAACCCATCAAGGGTGCAAGGGTGCAATGCAGAGTCCGTAGAGGAGCATGGCACCTCACTCATCTTACCAGATGTCAGCAGGGCCTGATTAGTGCAGGACATTAGTGCTGGATGTTCATGGCGTTCGATTCAAGCACGCGTGCTCCCACGTCCCTCCATTCATTTGGGTCTTTTAGATTCCAGGGCCGGGCTACAGGCGTTTTCGTCGACTTTAAACCCCCTGTGCTCCAATCACTTCCTGCAATACACTTTATACTCACACACACACACCTACCCTCCTCCCTCACACTCTCTGCATGTACTTTCTTCCCTTTGCACCCTCTGGCTAAGGATCTTGCTGTGCTGGGGGGGTGGGAGGAGAGGAGAATATTGCCTGTTTTCTGCATTTTTGATTTTTGGGGGCTTTATTTCAAAATTGCAATCTGTATTAAGCTGCTGGATAGTGAGAGGAGGTGTTACTTTAACACTCCAACTGAACAAACAAAAACACCAGGCTTGTGGTTTTCTTCTCTTGGAAGGACTAAAATCTAGGATTGATATTTGAGTGTACTATTCCACTTTTAGAAGGGTCTGTTCCATTCCAATGCTTGTCTCTCTTAAGCCGGGCTGTGGGGAGCAGGAGCATTACCCACTCTGTCTAGGTCAGCAACAGGGCAGGTTTTGTGTATCTCCACAGTAATTAGTGTTCAGACAAAGCTATAGAAACAGCTATATGGTGATCCACAAAACCTGGCCTTTTGCTACCTATTTAGGAGTGACATCCCTAGTCGAAATCATTGCATGATGGGTATAAATATCTGCACATTTCAGAAGAATGGCAATAGTTAACATTCCAGCACAGGCTGGCTCAGGAAAAAGGCCATTAGAGCCTGTAGAAGCAGAATGGTACATTCAACACCCCAGATACTTCTTACTTTCATTGAAAAAAGAACCTGGCTGGGGTGAATTTTTGTTTTTTTTAAATGCAGGTTGTAAAAATAATTCCTTATTTTGCTATTTAGCATATTTATTTGGCTTTTTATTATTTGACCATTTTTTCACAATGTCGCCCCGGGGATCTGGAACATTGATGTGCATTGAGAGGGGTAGCTTATTTTTGAGTGCTGGGGCAGTGTATGCACATACATGCACATTTATGTTAGGGGCCGGGTGTGACTTATACACATGCTGCATATTAATTGGAGGCAGAGAGAGACTGTGCTCTGCCTATTCTTAGTGTTCTGGTGAGATCTGTGCACACTGTATATTTGTTTTGGGGGTCTGAGGAGACAGCCAGGGTTGTTGGTTGTTGGTCTAATCAATTAGCGCTTTTCTTCTATATTGCACTAATTGATTAGACCCTATTGAATCATAGGACTCGCAGTTTCATAAAAACAGTAGATTTTTCACAGGATTGTCCATTTATACTGTAGCACTTGCACTTTTGCTTATATTTTGTAGCACTGGACACTTAAAGGGTAATTCATGCAATGGGATGTTATAAGCATGCTCTTTGATGGAATACTATATTGATTTAATTATTTATGGGTATTTATATAGCACATTTTTAGGGGATTTTCTTAAAGCCCCCCCCCCCCAATGTTTTAATGGATTTATTGGTCCTGTTTATTCATGTATTTTCTATAGTACAATTATTTTGGCTATGCATACGGGATTTTCTAAAAGGAGACATGCCCTGCATATTTATTTAATTTTATATGAATTTATTAATAGTTGGTGTATTTACACCAGGAGACTAGGGTGTTGATGGTGATCTCTGTTTTTAATAGCTGTGGTGTTGTGTGTTTTTATAATGGTTTGCAACAAATAAAATGGCAATTATATTTTTGGAGTTGTGCTCTTTTTATAGACCCCTTATTGGTTTTGTTTGTGTATGCAGTAGTACTATAAGAATAAGGTGTCCGCACGTTACCTGCACAGCAGCCCCCCTGTTGGTCTACATGGTGGTCATTCAATGGTCTGGTATGAATGGATCCACCATGTACATATTTTGGTGGGATATATATATATATATATATATATATATATATATAGTCATATTATGTGTCCTATGCTGCCCTCTGCTGTCTGAAATTTATATTGTCTCTTCTTTTCCAGGTTGATATCCCCGAGAGCAACAATTTAAAGAAAAACTCATTGGCATCTGTTATCAAGTAAGCTTGCTAAACAGATCTGACCCAGGTTGCTTGCTTGTTTTCAATGTCTAATAAAATATTCTCTCTTTAAGGGGGCCACGGTGTGTGGCACGGTTTGAATTCATTGGTGATCAGAATGATGAGCTAAGCTTCAGTGAAGGGGACACAATCATCCTTAAGGAATATATGAATGAGGAGTGGGCTAAAGGAGAGCTACGCAACCATACTGGCATCTTTCCAATCAATTTTGTTGAAATTCTAGAAGATCTGCCAAACAAGACGTCAGGTAATTTAACAGGCATACATGATGGTTTCTGCAGAACATTGACCATAGCGCTGCTAATGGTTGAGCAGCACCAGCTATTGTCCACATAAACAGCCATGTACAGCACAGACAGCAACTAGATGGGCTAGGCATGACTCAGTAAGGTCCTTCTAGGTTATCACAGGGATCTGGAGCCAAGCTGACTGTAGTGCATCCCACAGCTGCTGGAGGGAGTATCTATAGAGCGAGCATAAGGGGTCAGGGTTGTAGTTGGAGGTCTTTGTCATTGAACATTTGAGCATTTCTTGCCGTGTGACATGTTGCATCGCCTGCCTGGAAGACCCCATCCATTGTAGAAAAAACAATGTGAACATGATCTGCAAGGATGGAGTCTGAAAAAGGGGAGTCATACCCAAATCATCTGAGAGTGATTGAGACATTGAAAGAGTGGGCCCAGAGAATGTCATGAGAACTTTCACCAAACCATAATGCCGCCGACGTCACCACCACCAGCAGCTTGTGTTCTTCAAGCAAAGGTTGCCAGAGTGTTTCATCTCTGCTTCCCATATGATGATGGACAACCTGATGAAGGAGAAACAGGTAGAGAAAGCAGTCCTTAGCCATACAGAGGAGGCCCAATTCTAATACTGTAATGGACTCTTCAGAGGTGCAGTGGCTCTTCAGAGGTGCAGTGATCATCTCTCTGCTTTGCTGAACTGTAGTAGTAGAGACACGTCTGATCTCTGCCCTTGATTAAATTGGAATTAAGCTGCTCCACTGTAGCCTAATAAGACCTCTTTGCCCCAATCATGCTAATCCAATCAACACGTTTTCTCCACAGCCTCTCTGACAGCGCATTCATTGTATTTTTTTTCTACTTTTGTCTCCTCAGATGCTGGGGATTCCCACAAAAATAAGTTGTCAGGCTCGTCATCACAGGTATGTGGTTCATGATCACACAACAAATAGGTTGCCATTAGTTATACATGTTGCTCACACTGCACGCATTTCTTGTTAAAGCGGCACAAAACCTGGGTTCCTGATTTGTGATGTCCCGGTGTGTAAAACCCAGATCAACAGATTTCCCTGGTCCTTTGGCACATGTAATGTCTCTCGGCCAACCAGAGCAGTTTGCTGTATATATTCAATGCTCATGATGTTTAAGGCAACTGGAAGCACAAGTAGCCGCATCCACAGCAGTGGACATGCTCCTGGCTCCAGCTTATCTGAATGGCTGGGGACGGGAGCGCACGCAGGGCCCAAAGATAATTACTTGTGACTTGGGTAAGCACAGAAAACACTTTACAAAAGATATATCAGGACTTGGATGATGGGTGTTTTCAAAGTGTATAGGTAGATGCTCCCTCTGAAACAAAACCATCTTGGTGTAAAGTGACATACCATGCTGTCTCTGTGGGTTAAGAGAGACAAGTGGATAATGTAGTTGAGAAGTAGGTTAACCTGTTGATGACTAGTGGTGACTTGTACCCATTAGCTGGAGATTCAACCAAACAATCTAATTGAAATGCTTCCACACAATGTCTATTTGGCTAATTGGATCATTGTCAGAGAAGTTAGAAGAATTTGATCTGCCTGTGCTGGAAAATCCAGAAGTTGATCATTTGTTCCTGTGTGTGGGCCCTGAACAATCTTTTGGTATATAACAGGGTTCCCAGCCAGTGTTAAGAGTACCAGGAAGGCTGCAGAATGTCCTGTACCTCACCTTATTCTGCTTCTATCTAAACATCTGCCCAAGCCTGATTTGCTCCATAAATACAATACTGCTCCAAGACTTTACTACTCATACCCACCACCCAGGTGGTTGGGAACCCCAGGTTTAAACCATTTTAATTTGTAAAAATTACAAAATCTATCAAAATTTCACTTATTTGTTTTATGTTGAAAAAAGACTGCTGCTTGTGGATGCTTAGAGCCATTAAAGCTATAGCTACCCCAAAGGACAGTCCAGCAACCAGTACCCCTCTGACTCCATGGTCACATGGTTGCCAGAGGCTGGATACTCAGGAAAGACCTGTACAATACATGACCATGGCAGCCAGTTGCGAGGCTCGATTTTACTTAAATGTCAAATGACTGCCAAGGCTCTGGACACATCTCTGTACTATTTTTCTTTATTGCACGGCCCGCTTCGGTATTCATAACAGTTGGGTTATTCCGCCACAAGGTGGCGCAGTGGTACTGCAGAGAAGCTGTGGCTTGTCCCGGCTCCCTATAAAAATGGGCTTAACCATAGAATTTCCCAATGTTTTCTCTGCAGTGGACTGCGAAGTTAGCAGATGGCTCTCTCTTGCGCAGGTGAGCGGGGCAACCAAGCCTGCGGCACTGCAAGTCTATTTCCATCCGTTTCTGGACCCTCACTGCCTCCCAGACTTGGCTGACAGATCGGGTGAAGGGAGAAGAGCACTAGGGTCAAGTGCTCCTGGAGCGCAGCTCCAAGCCGCAGACACTGTAACACAAAGGGTAGTCGGCCATAGGCATTATGGTGAGCCTATTAGGAATGCAGAGTTTCTGTCCTAGCTTCTGAGGGGGTAAGTAGTTTGGGGATTGTGTCCCCTCATTTTCCTTGGGGTCCCCCCCCCTCCCTGAACATGGCTGCTCGCGTAGTCATATCTGTGGTGTTATTCTTAGTATACAGTACGTCCTGCTCCAAATCTAATACTTACAGTTGGGATATACTCCGCGCTGGACTGCAGAGACATCGAAAATAGGCTCCTCCCGGCCCCTCAAATACCCAGGGACCTCCCACCAATCCCCAGAATTTCTCTGCAGTCTGGCTGCGAAGGACGAGAAATTGGCTCTCTACTCGCAGGTGAGCGGGGTTATTAACCTGCGGCCCTGTAGGACTATTCCCACCCGTTCCACTAGTAATATGCCTCCCAGCCTTGGCTGCGCTGGTCGGGTGAAGGTAGGCAGCACCACCGTTGGTGCTTAGGAGCGCTGCTCCACCGCAATCCCCCACCAAAGGGTAGGCGGTTCAGGCTTATGGTGAGCCTCTATGGGATGCCCCTCCCGCACTATTGCCCCTTGCCCCTGCCTATCGGTGGGCCCTAATTAAGTGGCCGTCGTCCTCCCTCATCCTCCTTGTAGTCTTCGGGGGAAAAGGGGGGTCGGTGTGTATGTGTATAGATATGTATGTTATGCAGTCTGTGCTTTCTCTTTTCACATGCCTTTATTCTTGTGTCAGCCGCCGCGCTGACTTGTCTTTACTGCTTTTAAATTTGCCGCTGCCGCGTGCTGACTTGGTTCCGCGCTTGGCGGTCGCATTACCTCAGGCTCTGGTGCGTCATCATTGGCTGTTGGCCTTTCTGGGTTCGCGCTCTTCGGGGGGTGCGGGCCCGTCTTTGCCGTCTGTTACTGGCCCGTCCCTCAAGGTATACCGACGCCATCTTTTCTGCTTGGTTGGCCTATGCGCGATGGACTCCTACCTACCGCGGTCCGTAAGTGCCCTCGCAGGCGGCTTTATCTCCTTCGATTTTGTTACGATGTACTTAAGGTCTTGTCTGCTTATGTCTTTCAGGCGGGACGAACCCTTCTTGGCTTCTCCCGGCCCTGTTTTAGTATATTACTTGTAGGCCTTGTAAAAATTATACTCCCACTTCCCTAGCGGGTTATTGGGGCATCCAGGGTTGCTATATAGCGTTAATCCCTATCTGCGTATAGCGGCGCTATAATCACCATATTGAGGCATCCCAGGATAATATTACCGGGGTCCCTTTGGCACAAGACCGGCTGTGTGTAGTGTGTGGGCAGCCTCATGCTGACGCTGACAATGCGCGGGTCTGTGTACCCTGTGCTGAGCAGGTGCTTGCATTGCAATCTGGCCTGCCAGTGGCTGCACCTTGTTTCACTTCACCTACTCCCCCAAGCTTAAATCTCACTCCTGCTGAGTTGCATACTAGTGGTGATTCTCAGCCTGATGTGTCTTCTAGACTGGCTACTGTTGAACAGATTATTGCGAAGTCCTTAGCGCGTTAGGCCCCTGCTAAGAAGCGGCACTTGACGCCTAATGTTACTGTTTTCCCTATGGGAACTGAGGAGTTTTGGAATCTGTGTGGCTATACCCCGTCTGATGAAGGGGAGCTCTTTTCTGATTCAGGCTCATCTGATGAGAGACCAAGGGGTCATGACGATTCTGGCTCTGACCCCTGGGCCCCTGATGACACTGACAGATTATTGACCCAGATTTTTGAGGTTCTGTCTATCTCTCTCCCTGTTGAGGCTCCCAGGCAAAGAGGGGAGCTTTTCCATACAGCAAAATGACGTTTGGAATTTCCAGAGCAGGCACATTTCCATAACCTTGTGCTCAAGGAATGGGAGCGCCCCAGTAAACTTCCCGGGGTTCCAAAGTATTGGGATAGGAAGTATCCCTTTCCTGCTGAGGTGGTTAAATGTTGGTCATCCCCCCCCCCCCCCCCCGAGGTGGATGCCCCGATCCTAGGGCTATCTAACACCTCTGTCATGCATTTCCCTGATTCTACTACCCTGCGGGATGCCGAAGACCGGCGTATTGATCAGCTGGCATCCCACGCCTTTGCATGTGCAAGGACGGCGCTGCGCCCGGTCTGTGCCTCTGCCATTACTACTGTGGCCACTAGAACCCTTATGAGAAATATGCTTGATAGTGCCCCTGATGATTTGCCTTGTGAGGTGTTTAATGCACTCTCCAGTTGTGATGTTTTTGTAAATTTTGTCCTATCAGCATTGGATGACACCATCAGAATGTGTGCCAGAACTTCTGCCCTCGTGGTGGCTATACGCCGCTCAGTTTGGCTGCACCAGTGGCTGCTGACAACGCTGCCAAGAAGGCCCTCACTGGTTTTCCCTTTTAAAGGACTGCGTTTGTTTGGAGACCGCCTGGACCTTTTTGCTAAGGGAGGCAGGTTACCCCAGCGCAGGCGGCAATCTCGGCTCTTTCGGGGTCAGGGTTCCTTCTCCTCCCCTTACGGTGGTGCAAGACAGGGTAGAGGGGGTAGAGGCAGAGGACGTGGACGTCCTGGCCCCTCCTGGGGTCCCAAAGCTAAATCCTCTCCCAAGCCCCCTCAGGCATGATGGGGCGCCCTCACCCATCTGGGTGGGGGGACGGCTGCAGCATTTCGCTCATGACTGGAGGCTACATGTGTCAGACCGGTGGATTCAGGAGGTAGTGTCCTCCGGTTACAAGTTAGAGTTTGCTGCCGATCCCCCTTCAAGATTCATCAGATCCCGGATTCCTCAGGACTCAGGTGTCAGCTCAGGAGCTAGTGCAAGCAGTGCAAGGCCTCCTGGAGCTGGGGGTCATCTGCCAGGTCCCTTTAAGAGAAAAAGGCAAGAGCTTTTATTCCAACCTATTCACCGTACCCAAAAAGGATGGTTCTGTCAGCCCATCCTGGACTTAAAGATTCTCAACAAGTTTCTCAGGGGCAGGCGCTTTCGCATGGAGACTCTGCGCTCTGCCATCAGTTCCCTGCGCCAAGGGGATTTCATGACTTCTGTGGACATCAAAGATGCTTACCTTCATATTCCTGTGTTCCCAGGTCATCAAAGGTTCCTCAGGTTCGCTCTGATGGATCAACACTACCAATTTGTGGCCTTGCCCTTCGGCCTCACTTCAGCTCCCAGGGCGTTCACCAAGGTGCTGGCTGGCGCAATGTCTCTGCTCAGATGTCAGGGCGTCCGCGTGCTTCCCTATCTGGATGACATCCTCATCACTTCCCAGTCTCTAAATCAGGCAGAGTTGGATACTCAGCTGGTGGTGTCCACTCTGGAGTCATTTGGATGGGTGATCAACCACCCCAAGTCCTCACTGTCCCCTTCCTTGGTAACTCCATTCCTAGGAATGAATCTGCATACAGTTCAGGCAAGGATCTTTCTCCTCAGCAGAAGGTGGACAGTCTGATTGCACAGGCTCAGTCCCTCCTAGCTTGTCCCCATCCCTCCATCAGGCAGGGGATGCAGCTGGTGGGCCTGATGGTGGCGTGCTTCGAAGCGGTCCCTTATGCTCAGTTCCACTTGAGGCCTCTGCAACTTCACCTATTGTCTGTATGGGACAAGGACCCAGCGTCCCTGGACAGGGTCTGTGTGCTCTCCCCCCTGGTCAGGAGGTCCCTCTTGTGGTGGATGGACACAAGGAACCTGTTGGGGGGCAGATCCTTTCTTGCCCCTTCCTGGGAGACGGTCACCACGGATGCCAGTCTGTCAGTTGGGGGGGTTTCTGGAAGTCCCTGCAGTTCCAGGGGAGGTGGGGCCCTCAGGAGGCCCACACACCTATCAATGTCTTGGAGCTGCGGGCGATCAGGTTAGTTCGGGCTCGCTTGACTACTCCTCTTCGGGGGCCTTGCCTACATCAATCATCAGGGAGGGACCCGGAGCAAGGGGGCCCTCCAGGAAGCATCTCTGATCCTGACTTGGGCGGAGGCCAATGTCCCCTGCATTTCAGCTGTGTACATCCTGGGGGTGGAAAATCACCTGGCGGACTCTCTGAGCAGGGAGGCCTCTCGCCAGGGAGAATGGTCCCTATGCAGCAGGGTGTTTCAATCTCTGTGTCACTGTTGGGGCCAACCAGATGTGGATCTGTTTGCGTCCCGCTACAATCACAAGCTCACAGCTTTTGTCTCTCTGGCCAGGGATCCTCTGGCCCTGACCTCGGATGCGCTAGTGATGTCATGGAAGGACTTTCAGTTCCTGTATGTCTTCCCTCCAATTCCCCTGCTGGGAAGGGTTCTGCGCAAGGTTGCTCTGGAAGGGGTGCCAGCAATTCTGGTGGCTCCCAGGTGGCCAAGAAGAGTGTGGTTCGCAGACGTGGTGCAGCTGGCAGTAGATCAGTACGCTTTGCCCTTGGTGCCAGATCTGCTCACTCAGGGCTCACTACGCCATCCCAATTTACAAACACTGGCTTTGACGGCTTGGCTGCTGAAACCACCATCTTGATGGAGAAGGGGCGTCTTCCTCGGTTGTGGATACTTTGATTAAAGCTAGGAAGAAGTCTTCCTCTTCCATTTACTACAGGGTTTGGCGTGCCTACATTGACTGGTGTGAGTCTAAGTCTGTTCCCTGTCATGTGTTCTCTATTCCAAGGATTCTGGAGTTCCTGCAGCATGGGTTGGAGATGGGGCTCCAACTCAGTACTCTGAAGGGTCAGGTTTCTGCCCTGGCTATTTTCTTCCAGAAGTCCTTTGCTCAGCACCCTCTGATCAGGACTTTTTTCCAGGGGGTCACTCATGTGCGTCCCCCACGTAAGCCTATGGTGCCTGTTTGGGATCTGAACTTGGTTCTGTCAGCTTTGCAGGGTGCTCCCTTTGAACCTGTGCAGGATGCTGCCTTGGTCATTCTTACGCTCAAGGTTGTATTTCTGGTGGCTATCACTTCTGTCAGGCGTGTGTCTGAGTTGGCGGCGCTGTCCATTCAGCCCCCCTACTATGAGAGACACCAGGACAAGGTGGTGTTTCGTTTCAAACCTGACTTTCTACCTAAGGTAGTGTCTGCTTTTCATTTGAATCAGGATATTGTTCTTCCTTCTTTGTGCCCTAATCCTAGCAATGCTAAGGAGAGAGTTTTGCACTCTTTGGATGTGGTTAGGTGTCTGAAGTACTATCTGCTGGCTACTGCACCTTTCAGGAAAACTGATGCTCTTTTTGTGGTCCCTTCTGGTCCTAGGAAGGGTTTGGCTCCTGCCAAGTTTACTATCAGCAAGTGGATTCGTCAGGCTGTGATTCAGGCCTACTCTGCTAAGGGGAAGAATCCTCCCTTCCGCCTTACTGCTCATTCCACTCGTGCTATTGGTGCCTCTTGGGCTTTTCAGCACCAGGCTTCTGTTGAACAAGTTTGCAAGGCCGCTACTTGGTCTTCTGTTCATACCTTTTCAAAGTTTTACAAGGTTGAGGTTAGGGCCTCAGCTGATGCTGTTTTTGGGCGAAAGGTTCTTCAGGCGGCAGTGGTTTAAACTGCCTGCTGCTGTTTTGTCTTGGGGATCCCACCCTACTTTATGGACACTGCTATGGAATGTCCCAACTGTAAGTATTAGATTTGGAGCAGGACGTACTGTATACTAAGAATAATACAATTCTGTGATTACTCACCTGTAGAATTGGTATTATGAGTATACAGTACGTCCTGCTCCCACCCACCCTTGGTTTGCATTTTCTTGGATCCCCTGTATGGTGATTGTTATTGTTATAGTTGATAGTTTGGATTGTTTCATTCTCCCGGCTTCTCATTAACTGCTTTTCAATGCTGGGGATTTGTGGGAGGTTCCTGGGTATTTGAGGGGCCGGGAGGAGCCTATTTTCGATGTCTCTGCAGTCCAGCGCCATCTGGCGGAGTATATCCCAACTGTAAGTATTAGATTTGGAGCAGGACGTACTGTATACTCATAATACCAATTCTACAGGTGAGTAATCACAGAATTGTATTTTTACGTTTTTTGGTGTGTTTTCTGGTGTTTTTAGCTGCCGCGCCGCTCTGTACTGCTTTCCGCGGCTGTGGGCACTATAACCTGAGGTAAATTTGCTTTGTCATGGCGCCGGCCGGGTCACGTGAGCGCAGTTTTTCACGCTCTTCGGAGGGGGCGGGTGATGACGCGTATCGTGTCGTTCACCTCGCGGCTTGCCCCTCGAGGTACCTCTGCCGGCGCCATTTTGGACGAGCTGCGTGTCTGGATTTCTCCCTTCCTGGCTGCAGCACTGCTTTCGCCGGCGGGTCGCCTTATTCAGCGGTCTGTGCCTGTGTGTCCCCGCGGTGTCTTTGGTCCGGGAATCCCCCTTGGGGGTTTTTTTATTTAATTGGGGTATTTTGCTGCGGGATGCTTATGTGTGATTTTACTTATGTCTTTCAGGCGGGATACCATTGTGTTGTGGTTACTCCCGGCTCCACTCCTTTTCTCTCCCTCATCCCCCCTTTATTACCTTCTGGGGGCATCCCGTGGGAGGGCATCCCGGGTGGCTTCTGTATTAAACCTGTACCCACTGCTGGCCTATTGCGCCTGTGTTGATCACCATATGGAGGCTTCTGGGGATAGCGTGCTTCGGAGGCCCTTCGGGGCAAGCCCGGCTGTGTTCCATGTGTGGGGTATCCCCTGTGAGTAACAGTGTCACGCTGTGCGTGCCGTGTGCTGAAAGTGTCCTTGCGCTTCAAGCTGGTTTGCCTGCTTCGCTTCCCAGCTCTGCGCCTCACTCGGCTTCACCTACTCCCCTGCTTCTGCAATTGGGCCCCAGTGAGGGGAATGTTGGCAGGGAGTCACATTCTGATTTGGCTTTACGGGTGGCTAACATTCAAAAGCAGCTTGCCAGGAATGTTCCTAGGAAGGCTTCTGGCAAGAAGAGACACCTGGACCCCAGGCCTGCTCCCTTTACTTAGATGTATGTGGGGATTGATGAGCTTGGTGACTGTCACCCCCTTGAGATGGGGGAGCTCTCCCAGGATTCTGACTCCTCTGGGAACCAGCAGGAGGGTTGCGATGGTGACCCTGGGTCTGCGTCCGGAGAGGAATCATGGTACCCTGAGGACACTGATAATATGCTGTCACATATTTTTGAAATGTTGCACATTGCTGCCCCTGAGGTAGCTAAAAGAAAGCAGGGGAAGCATTTTCGCCCTGGTAAACAGCGTCTAGATTTCCCTGATCAGGAACATTTTACCACCTTGGTGCTTAAAGAATGGGAACGTCCTAACAAGTTGCCTGCGGTGCCCAAGGGTTTGGATAAAAGGTATCCCTTTCCCGTTGATCTTGTTAAGAGGTGGTCATTTCCCCCTGAAGTGGACGCTCCCGTGCTAGGCTTGTCCAATTCTTCGGTCATACCTTCCCCTGACAGTCTGAGGGACGTAGAGGACCGGCGCATGGATCAAGTGGCCTGCCATGCTTTTACCTGTGTGGGGGCTGGCTTGCGCCCTGTATGTGCTGCCGCCATTACTGCTATTGCCCTTAAAAAACTTCTTAAGCGCCTCCTTGATGGAGGAATATAGGACTCTCTTACTTTGTACTGATTTTGTGGCCTTTATCCTTACTGCTATGGATGATGCTGTGTGGCTGTGTGGAAGGACCTCTGCGCTCTTGGTGGCTATGCGCCGCTCTGTCTGGTTGCGCCAGTGGGCAGCTGACTCTGCGGCTTAGAGAGCTCTCACTAGCCTCCCCTTTTGTGGGGCTGCGGCTATTTGCATGTTCTAACCAAGGATGGGAGGCTGCCTCAGCGTAGGAGGCAGTCTCGGCCCTTTTGGGGGTCCTCTACCCCCCTCCCTTCCTTTCGCATTCCCAGAGGGGGCCGTGGCTCCCTCTTCTCCAGTGGTCGCAGAGATTCTTGGGGCCGTGGCAGAACCCGTGGTCGTCCCGGTCTCTCCTGGAATCCTAAGCCCAAACCCTCTCCCAAGCCCCCTCAGGCATGAAGGGGCGCTCTCACCCATCCGGGTGGGGGGGGGGGGGCGGCTTCGGCTCTTTGCTCACGTCTGAAGGCTTCATGTCCCAGACCGGTGGATTCAGGAGGTAGTGTCCTCCGGTTACAAGATAGAGTTTGCAGCCTGGTCCCCTCCAAGATTCACCAGATCCCGGATGTCTTTAAACCCCCTGTCCGCTCAGGGGTTGCTTCTGGCGGTTCATTGTCTGTTAGAGTCCGGAGCCATTTGTTTGGTGCCTCGTCAAGAAAGATTGAATCTTTTCACGGTTCCCAAAACGGACGGCTCTCTGAGGCCCATTCTGGATCTGAAGGGCCTCAACAAATTTGTCAGATTCAAGGATTTTCGCATGGAGACGCTGCGCTCTGCTGTCAGTACCCTTCGCCCGGGCGACTTCATGACCACTGTGGACATCAAGGATGCTTATATTCATGTGCCTATCTTTCCAGGTCATCAGAGATTTCTAAGGTTCGAGCTGCAGGATCAGCATTACCAGTTTGTGGCTCTACCCTTCGGTATCACCTCGGGTGTTCACCAAGGTGCTGGCGGGAGTGATGGCTCTGCTAAGAAACCAGGGCATCCGCATCATTCCTTACCTGGACGACATCCTGATTGTGGCCGAGTCTTTTCCTCAGGCCGAGCGGGACACTCAAATGGTGACATCCACTCTGGAGTCTTTCGGCTGGGTGATCAAATATCCCAAGTCTTCTCTGTCCCCGTCATTGGATGAGGACCGTCCTGGGCATGACTCTGGATACCTCTCAGGTCAAGGTGTTCCTTCCTCAGCAGAAAGTGGAGGGTCTTCAGCTGCAGGCTAGGGCTCTGCTGTCGTGTCCTCATCCCTCCATCCGTCAGGGGATGCAGTTGGTGGGCCTGATGGTGTCCTGCTTCGAGGCAGTCCCCTTTGCTCAGTTTCACATGAGAACTCTTCAGTTGCACCTCTTGTCAGTTTAGTATCGGGACCCTGTGTCCCTGGATCAGGAATTTGTTCTGTCTCCCCTGGCCAGACAGTCTCTCTCGTGGTGGCTGGACTCAAGGAACCTTCTGGGGGGCAGGTCCTTCCTGCCCCCATGCTGGGAAACGGTCACCACGGATGCCAGTCTGACCAGCTGGGGAGGCTTCTGGAAGTCCCTGAGGTTCCAGGGTCGGCGGGGCCCACAAGAGGCCCATGCTTCCATCAACGTCCTGGAACTGAGGCCGATCAGGTTGGTTCTTTCTCGCCTATCCACTCACCTCCGGGGTCAGACTGTTCAGATTCGCTCAGACAACCAGACGGCGGTTGCCTACATCAACCATCAGGGAGGGACTCGGAGCAAGCGAGCCTTTAAGGAAGTGTCCCTGATTCTGTCTTGGGCAGAACAGCATGTTCCCTGCATCTCAGCGGTCTACATCCCAAGGGTGGAGAACCAGGTGGCAGACTCCCTGAGCAGGGGGACGTCTCGTCTGGGGGAGTGGTCTCTCAACAACCGTGTGTTTCTCTCCCTCTGTCACCGCTGGGGTCAGCCGGATATGGACCTGTTTGCGTCCCGTCACAATCACAAACTTCCCAGATTTGTCTCTCTGTCTCAGGATCCTTTGGCCTTCGCCATGGATGCATTGGCAATACCTTGGACGGAGTTTCAGCTTCTCTGTGTTCCCTCAGTTTCCTCTCCTGGGCAGGGTCATGCGCAAGATAGCCCAGGAGCGGGTACCAGCCATACTGGTGGCCCCTTGTTGGCCAAGAAGAGTTTGGTTCGCAGACGTCATGCGGTTGGCAGTAGACCGACACGTCCTGCCCAAGGATCCAGATCTTCTCACCCAGGGGCAGCTACGCCATCCCAATTTACAAACTCTGGCTTTAACGGCTTGGCTGCTGAAACCTCCATATTGATGGAAAAGGGGTTGCCTGCTTCTGTTGTTGATACCATGATTCGGGCTAGGAAGAAGTCCTCGTCATCTATCTACTATAGGGTATGGCATGCTTACATTGACTGGTATTAGTCTAAGTTGCTTTCCTGTAAGGTGTTTTCTATTCCCAGGATTCTGGAATTCTTGCAACATGGTTTGGATCAGGGCCTTCAACTTAGTACCCTAAAAGGCCATGTCTCAGCTCTGGCAATTTTTTTCCAAAGATCTTTTGCCAATCACGGTTGGTTAAAACCTTTTTTCAGGGTGTTTCTCATGTGCGTCCACCCCGTAAGCCTTTGCTACCAGTCTGGGATTTGAATCTGGTGTTGTCTGCTCTGCAAGGGCCTCCCTTTGAGCCTATCCGTGGAGCTGCCTTGTCTATTCTGACTCTTAAGGTAGCCTTTCTGGTGGCTATCACTTCTGTAAGGCGAGTTTCTGAGCTAGCAGCACTTTCCATCAAACCTCCTTATTTTGAGAGACATCAGGATAAGGTGGTGTTCCGGCTCAAGCCGGACTTCCTGCCAAAGGTTGTGTCTGCCTTTCATCTTAATAAGGACATTGTCTTGCCTTCATTGTGTCCTAATCCTACTAATTCCAAGGAGCTGACTCTGCATTCCCTGGATGTGGTCAGGGCTCTGAAGTTTTATTTGGTCGCCACTGAGCCTTTCAGGAAGTCTGATGCTCTTTTTGTTCTCACTTCCGGACCTAGAAAGGGTTTGCCTTCGGCTAAATCCACTATCAGCAAGTGGATCCGTCAGGCGGTGGTTCAAGCCTATTCTACTAAGGGAAAGGAACCTCCCTTTAGGATTACTGCTCATTCCACTCGTGCTATTGGTGCCTCTTGGGCTTTTCAGCACCAAGCTTCTGTTGAACAAGTTTGCAAGGCCGCTACTTGGTCTTCTGTTCATGCTTTTTCAAAGTTTTACAAGGTTGATGTTAAGGCCTCAGCGGATGCTGCTTTTGGCCGCAAGGTGCTTCAGGCGGTAGTGACTTGAACTACTGGCCGTTACTCTTGGGGGATCCCACCTACTCTAGACACTGCTCTTGGATGTCCCAACTGTTATGAATACCGAAGCGGGCCGTGCCATGCATTAAAGAAAAAGCAATTCTGTGAGTACTCACCTGTAGAATTGTTTTTGTTCTTGCATGGCGATGCATGGTGATGGTTCCAAGTCAATTGGGGTTTTTTACCTTATTCACATTTTTTACTTATTCTCTCCCGGCTTCTTGTCTCACTGCTTGTGTACGCTGGGGAACTCTATGGTTAAGCCCGTTTTTATAGGGAGCCGGGACAAGCCACAGCTTTTCTGCAGTACCACTGCGCCACCTTGTGGCGGAATAACCCAACTGTTATGAATACCGAAGCGGGCCATGCCATGCAAGAACAAAAACAATTCTACTGGTGAGTACTCACAGAATTGCTTTATTAGACCTCAGTGGCCCCCACGGTGGTTAAAAAGGAACAACTCATATTTTCCCTTTCCCAGGTGCTCTTCTCAGGTGAGGCATCCCAATTTGGATGCCCTGCTGTGTTTAAGCCATTGGATCGCCTGTAAACACTACTTTCTGGCAATACCAAAGCCCATGCATGTCTCGGCGACAATCCACAACCACAACAATCCACAACTCTTCTTTTATTCCAGATCTAATTTCAGGTCGGCTAAAAAAGCTGAGTGGTGTACCCTTACTTCTTCCCATTCAGAAATGCCTATTGCATGTATGCACCTCAGCTAAATGTACAGCGGAGATGAAGCCTACATGTGGATACCTGGCGGCCTTAGGGGTTTCACACTGTGGGGCATCCCATATCACCCCAGGGTGGTCATTGATCCTCTTTAACTGGGACATAAATGTAGCATGCAGCATTAATAAAATCAATGGCTTTGTCCTGGGTTTAAAGGCGGAACAAAACCCTAGATTTTCAGGGGTTTTGTTTCTTGCTGGGTCTGTCTGCCTCAGCTGCAATCCCACGGCACATGTGCAGACTGCTTCAATCAGTGTTATATATCATACATATTAATGAACGTCACAGAACACTGATTGAATAGGAGCTGCAAGCATCCCTTCAGCTGCTCCCTTCGACTGCACACCTGCGCTAGCCATTTGGATGTCAAAGCCTGGTGTGGTTGTGCTCAGCAGCGTGTGCATGCACTTTGGGATCGCCAGAAAAGCAAACCAGGGTCTTCAGACAGCAGGGTATCCCACATCGGCTCCACAGGTCCTAGAGCCTTATAGATGGTTGCTCCTTGTTAAGCTAGCCAAGGTTTTTTTCAGCATGTGTTATGAAGATTCGACCTTTCTGCCATTCCTATTACACTTTGTTTTCATGTGATTTGTTTCAGCAAAGCCAACAGTCGGGGGAGTGGTGTGAGGCACTCTTTGATTTTGCTGCAGAGGCAGATGAAGACTTGCCCTTTAAAAAAGGAGACAAGATTCTGATTGTAGAGCGAATGGACCTGGAGTGGTACAAAGGACGACTGAATGGCAGAGAAGGAATCCTGCCCGCTGCGTTTGTACAGATCTGCTCAGGTGTTTTGAGATATTGCTTTAAATAATACCGTATCAATAGTAGTTTATCTTCTGTTTAAAATGGTCTATATCAAAGTCTACTGTAGAGTGTTGATAATGGTGACCTTCCTCACATTGGTCAACATTTAACCAATGAGGATAGTTCTCTCAGGCTTTTGAAATGGTTGGTCTAGCTGCAGTAACATGTATGAGTAAGACCAGTCTGGGCTCAGGTGTCTTCTTTCATTGTGCCTCTGCTGAAGCTGCTTGTATTGTACACCCTGTGTGGTCAACTGGCCCAGGACTGCATTGGCCTAGCGTGTTTCTGGTAAGGGAGTAACCCCCAACAAATGTCTGTGTTTTGCAGGACCAACAGCACGGCACACTCAGGGAGGGAAACTGGGAAAGGCAAGGGCACTTTATGACTTCTGCGGAGAGAATAATGACGAACTTTCATTTAAGGTAACAAAGAACTGGTCTAACTCATGTCAACACTACTATTCTTAGTATACAGTACGTCCTGCTCCAGATAGATTACTTACACTTGGGTTATCCTCCGCCAGATGGCGCTGCACTGCAGAGATATGTAAAGCAGGCTCCTCCCGGCCCCTCAAATACCCGGGGACCTCCCACAAATCCCCAGATTTCTCTGCAGTGCTTACTGCGAAGACATGAAATTATCACTCTCTCGCAGGTGAGCGGGGCTATTACAGCCTGCGGCCCTGTTGGACTATTCCCACCCGTCCTTCGTGTGATGTGCCTCCCAGCCTGGGCTGCGCTGGTCGGGTGAAGGTAGGCGGCACCATGCGTGCTTATGGAGCGCTGCTCCACCGCAGTCCCCCACCAAAGGGTAGGCGGTATAGGCTGATGGTGAGCCTTTATGGGATGCCCCTCCCGCATTATTCCCCATGCCCCGGTAGCGGTGGGCCCTGTACAAAGGGCCGCCATCCTCCCTCATTCTCCCTGTAGCCTTCGGGGGGGAAAGAAAGGGGGGGGGTGTGGGTGTCAGTGTATCGTGATTACATGCATATGGCCTTTGATAATGTCTTTTGGACTAGTATATGTGGTGTCAGCCACCTCTTGCAAATGCCGCCACCGCGCGCCTTTTCTTTCATTTGGATGTTCCGCGCCAGGCGGCGGCATTACTTCAGACGCTTCTGCATCCTCATTGGCTGCTTGTCGGTTGGACTTCGCGCTCCTCGGGGGGGCGGGGCCTGGCCTGGCGCGCCCCGCGTCACGGCTCGCTCTGGCCCGCCCTTCGAGGTACTCGGCGCCATGTTGTCAGGTCGCGCGCGTGTGACGTTCTACTTACCGTGGTCCGTAAGTGCCCTCGCGAGCGGCTTTATACTCATTGTTGTGTGTTCGGTTCTGACATCCTTTCTTCTCATTGTGTCTTTCAGACGGGTGAATCCATTGGCTTCTCCCGGCCCGGTGTAATTGATAGTCGGGCCTTGTAAAATTACTCCCACTTCCCTAGCGGGTCATTGGGGCATCCAGGGTTGCTTTATAGCGTCAATCCCTACTGGCATATTGTGCCTAATAATCACCATATGGAGGCATCTCAGGATATTGTGACCGGGGTCCCTTTGGGACAAGACCGGCTGTGTATGGCGTGTGGACAACCTCATGCTGACGCTGACAAGGCATGGGTCTGCGTACCCTGTGCTGAACAAGCGCTGGCTTTGCAATCTGGCCTGCCAGTGGCTGCACCTCGTTTCATTACTCCCCCCAGCTTAAATCTCTCTCCTGTTGAGTTGCATACTTGTGGGGATTCTCAGTCTGATGTGTCTTCTAGACTGCCTACTGCTGAAAAGATTATTGTGAGGTCTTTAGCGCGTAAGGGCCCTGGTAAGAAGCGGCACCTGACGCCTTATGTTACTGTTTTCCCTATGGGATCTCAGGAGTTTATGAATCTGTGTGGCTATACCCCTTCTGATGAAGGAGAGCTCTTTTCTGACTCAGGCTCATCTGATGAGAGACCAAGGGGTCATGACGATTCTGGCTCTGACCCCTGGGCCCCGGATGACACTGACAGATTATTGACCCAGATCTTTGAGGTTCTATCTATCTCTCTCCCTGGTGAGGCTCCCAGGCAAAGAGGGGAGTGTTTCCATACAGCATCATCACGTTTGGAATTTCTAGAGCAGGCACATTTCCATTCCCATGTGCTCAAGGAATGGGAGTGCCCCAGTAAACTTCCCGGGGTTCCAAGGGATTGGGATAGGAAGTATCATCCCCCCCCCCCCCCCCCCGAGGTGGATGTCCCGATAATAGGGCTAACACCCCTGTCATGCATCCCCCTGGTTCTACTACCCTGCGGGATGCTGAGGACTGGCGCATTGACCTGCTGACCTCCCACGCCTTTGCATGTGCGGGGACGGCGCTGCGCCCGGTCTGTGCCTCTGCCATTACTGCTGTGGCCACTAGAACCCTCATCAGAAATATGCTTGATAGTGCCCCTGATGATCTCCCTTGTGAGGTGTTTAATGCACTCTCCAGTTGTGATGTGTTTGTAAATTTTGTCCTAGTAGCATTGGATGACACCATCAGAATGTGTGCAAGAACTTCTGCCCTCCTGGTGGCTATACGTCGCTTGGTCTGGCTGCGACAGTGGGGTGCTGACAATGCTGCGAAGAAGGCCCTTACTGGGCTACCCTTTAAGGGGCTACGCCTGTTTGGGGCCCATCTAGACCTGTTTGGTAAGATAGGTAAGTTACCCCAGCGCAGACGGCTGTCTCAGCCCCTTCGGGGCCAGGGCCCCCCTTCTACCCCCTGCCATGGTGTTAAACCGGAACCAGGGGTGTCCTTCGCGGGTGGCCTCCCGCAGATTCCTGTCCCAGGAGCAGAAGACAACACCCTGGCTCCTCCGGGGGGGCTAAGCCCAAATCCTCTCCAAAGTCCCCTCAAGCATGATGGGGCGCCCTTGCCCGTCCGGGTGACAGGACGGCTGCAGCACCTTGCTCAAGTCTGGAGGCATCACGCCTCAGACCGGTGGATTCAGGAGGTAGTGTCCTCCGGCTACAAGATGGTGTTTGCTGTGCGGCCTCCCCTAAGATTATCAGGTCCCAGGTACTCCTGGTCCCTGCCTCTGCTCAGGTGTTGGCGCAGGCCATGCAAGGCCTGCTGGGTCCGGGGGTCATTTGCAGATTTCCCTTAACAGACAGAGGCAAGGGACTCTACACCAACCTTTTCACAGTTCCCAAAAAAGATGGGTCAATCAGGCTGTGACAGACTCTGTGCCCTTTGGACTTTACACAGGTTCATTACTTTCCTTTTCTTAAGCATGTTACAGACTGCGTGTGTATTGATTGATTACGTTATTCATTGTTCTGACTGCCATTGTATTGATTGATTACGTTATTCATTGTTCTGACTGCTATTGTATTGCTGATTGCGTCACCGGCAGAGTTGAGGGATTGTGTGCCCTGCTGCTATCGGTCGGTGTGTGTGTGTCATGCAATGGAGACTTGTGTATATAAGGCCCAGTGTGGCACTAATAAACTACTTCACCTTCACCCTCAATACTGAGTTCTGTCTCTTATTGGGGGAAACGCTATATTACAATTCACTAGCCCTTGTAAGGGCTGTTCCTGTTTCCTCACGGACGACTCTGGAATTCCAGCAGCACCTCTTACGATTGGGAAAAGGACGTCTCGGGCGGTGAAGCCCTCCGGCGATAAGGGTTATCGCTACAATTGGTGGCAAGCGGTCGGATGGTCCTTTGTACCCAGAGAGAGTGCTACCCTGATGGAGAGTCAGTAGAACAAGTTGAAAAGGCTGACCCTGAAGGATCTACTCGAGAGCCGGGGAAGGTCGGCTAGCAACCGCCCACGTCAGGAACTGATAGCCGAGCTGATCGAAATGGATCGTGCAGCAGTGAGGACCGAAACCAATATAGAGATCGATGAAGACGCTGCTCTCGTTCAAGCGGTTCGGAACAGATTGTCGGTCTATGGCCCGAATCCATCACAGGAACTGATCGACCGAGTCTTCGCCGCAGCGGAGGCAGAGGCCAGTAAGCGAAGGGAAGATCGGCGACTTTCAACCCAGCAGCCTCTCAGCCTCAGTTACACTGGGGGGAGAAAGTTTCCATTTGCAGCATTTAAGTCCTTCCAGGAAAATGACGACGAGATTGACGGATTTTTGGCCGATTTTGAACGGCAGTGCGCTTTACACCGGGTACCCACGGAGGAATGGGTCACCATATTATCAGGGAAACTATCTGGGAAAGCTTCCGATGCTTTCCGGGCCATCCCTGATGCGGACTTACCACACTACCATCTGGTAAAGGAGACTTTGTTAGCCTGGTACGCTGTCACCCCGGAGGCCTACAGGCGACGATTTCGGGAATCCCAAAAGAAGGGAGGGGATTCTTACACGGAGTGGGCATGTCGCCTCCATCGTACAGCATCACACTGGGTTACTGGATGCCAAGCCACAACCGCTGAGGATGTACTACAGTTGTTTTTACTAGAGCATTTTCTCAATGCCCTGCAACCAGAGCTAAGAGAGTGGGTACGTGACTGGAGGCCTCTAACGCTACCTGAGGCTGCTCGTCTAGCCGACGAGTACACCGATGCTCGCCGGACAGAACAGTCCGCTCCAAAACCACAACCTCCCATCAAATTTCAAGCACCTGTGGCTGCAGCGCCAACTCGTGACTCTGGGCCACATAGGCCAGCGCAGCAACCAAACCTCTCCACAGTTCAGTGCCATCGTTGCAAACAATGGGGACATTATCGCAGTGATTGCGCCCTAGAGCCTCCCCGAAACACGTGGGGGCAAAAGCAACCGTCCACCTCCCGTACTCCTGTGGCACACTGTTTGGAAGCTGAGAGCAGTTCGGAAGAGTATCTGGGGGTACTGTATGAAGCTGATCCCGTACAAGCGGCCATCCAAGACAACCGACAGCACCATTGCCAGGAGGTACGAGTCAATGGGCGCACCGCGCAAGGATTACGCGACACCGGAGCCACACTTACCTTGCTCCAACCTCATTTGGTCAAGAACAAAGACCGCACTGGACACACCGTTGCAGTAAGGGTGGTGGGGGGAGCTGTGTTTCGACTCCCCACCGCCCGAGTACATCTTGATTGGGGTGCTGGATCCGGCAGGGTACAGGTGGGACTTATGGACAACTTACCAGCAGAAGTACTATTGGGAAATGATCTAGGACCAATGACTTCTGCCTACGCTACCTCTGGGCCAGCCAGCATCAACCCTGTTACAACCCGGGCTCCAGCCCGAGCTGCCGACTCCAGCCCACTGGTCGGGGAGACCCAGGGGTTTCGTCTGCATCACGTCATGTCTTTTACACGAAGTCAAGAAGAGGATCAGCCGTCAGGTTACGTCCTTCCAGAAGGGAAACTTATGCCAAACACTATTTTTGTTGGGGGCATTGGCCGTCGGATTAATCAGCCTGAAATTAAGGATGTTTTTTCAAAGTATGGCGCTGTAAAGAATGTCAAAATTATTAGGGATGCCTCTGGCGTTATGGTTATGGGTTTGGTTGGTTATGGTTTTGTCTCCTTTTACGATGATGTAGATGTGCAGAAAATTGTGGATTCTCCGATCAGCTTCCATGGAAAGAGATTGAAACTTGGGCCAGCTATAATACTTCAATACTTCAATACTTCAATACTTTATTGAACTGCCAAGTAAGTACAGTGTACAGACAAGGAATGCTTTTTGGTAAGGAGAAACTCCTTGAGAGCTATAACAATTACATGAAAACAAAGTATACAATGAATAATGATACAGTACAGGTAACTATAGTGACTAACAATTGTCAGTGATGCAGAACAGGAAGTAATAAAGTGCCACTCATGCTCTGGGATTATTCAACACCAAGACTGCGAGAGGAAAAAAACTGTTTCTGTGCCTAGAAGTTTTGGTTGCATGAGCCATAAATCTGCGGCCAGACGGTAGTAACCTGAAAAAGTGATGACCTGGGTGCGCCACGTCGCCATAGATCTTCTTTGCCCTTGAGGAGATTCTACTCATGTGTTGATCATCCAAGGAAGGTAGGGGGGATCCAATCAACCTCTCCGCAATCTTGGTTATTCTTTTCAGCCTCTGCTTGTCTTTGGCTGAGGCCCCGCCGTACCACACTGTACATGAGCTGGTCAGGATTGATCCAATGGCACCATTGTAGAATGCCTTCAAGATCTTTTTGGACATCCCGAATTTTATCAACTGTCTGAGGAAGAATAACCTCTGTTGGGCCTTCTTTAGGATAGCAGACGCTTGCTTGCTCCACTTCAGGTCCTGTGTGATATGGGTACCAAGAAATTTGGCACTGGTTACAATCTTGACAGCCTCCTCACCAATCAAAATGGGATGGTGTGATTGGTGGGATCGCCTAAAGTCAATTATAAGTTCAACTGTTTTATGTGTGTTCAGTATAAGATTGTTAGCCTTGCTCCAACAGTCAAGAGCTTCTACTTGGGCCCTATAGCTAGACTCATCATTGTCACTGATGAGGCCTACTATGGTGGTGTCGTCAGCGTATTTAACGATCTTGACCGATGGATGTGAGGAGATGAAGTCATTAGTGTAGAGTGAGAAGAGAAGCGGAGACAGGACGCACCCCTGTGGTGCACCCATGTTTGTGATCCTGGATGTGGAAATGAAGGGTCCCAGTTTGACCCTTTGGGACCTGCCTGTCAGAAAACTAAAAATCCAGCCTGTTAAGTTTAGTGGGATGCCCAAGGATAGCAGCTTCTCTTGGAGAATTTGTGGATCAATGGTGTTGAATGCAGATGAGAAGTCCACGAATAGCAGCCTAGCATAGGACTTGGGACGATCAACGTGATCCAATGTGTACTTGATCGCCAGATTGACCGCATCCTCTGCAGATCTGTTAGCTCTGTAAGCGAACTGAAGTGGATCCCAAGAAGAACCTGTGGCCTCCTTGAGGAATGACATGATTAGTTGTTCGAATACCTTCATGACCACAGGGGTAAGAGCAATTGGTCTGAAGTCATTCAAGTACGAAGCGGATGAAGATTTTGGTACCGGGATAATAAGTGAGCTCTTCAGGCAGCTGGGGACTATACCAACCTCGAGCGAACTGCTGAAGATGTCTGTAAGGACTGGGGCAATCTGTTCTGCGCATGCCTTGAGGCATGTTGTGGAAATGCCGTCAGGACCTGATGCCTTCCTGGGATTGAGGGACATCAGAAGTTTCCTGATGTCTGATACATCAAAGTCAAGCTTGGACGAACACTCAGGGCGGGATGTGCTACCAACACATGGTAGGGGATTGGTAGGGTGAGTGCCGCTAGCAGAACTGTCTGGTTCGAACCGGCAGTAGAAATTGTTGGTGATGTGTCTTAAGCCGTTCCAAAGTGCCTTGGGATTAGCAGAAGCGAATTTCTCCTCCAGCCTGGTTGAGTATAGCCTTTTAGCAGCTTTTATCTCTTTTGAAAGCTTGTTCCGGAGTCTTCTGTATTCAGGGAGATTGCCATTTTTGTGGGCTTCCTCCTTTTTAGCTCTAAGGGTCTTGATCGACCTCTTAAACCAAGGTTTGTTGTTCTCCTGCTTCCTGTAGGTACTTGTCTGAATCAGCATGTCCTCGCAGAACTTGATGTAGGATGTTGCCTTGTCAGTCCAGTCATTGATGTTGTTCAGATCTTTGAAGATTTCCCAGTTAGTGGATTCGAAGCATGCCTGTAGATTGGATTTTGCCTGCTCCGTCCACTTCTTAGTAGTAATGTAGGAAGGCCTGCAGTTTTTCAGTTGCTGCTTGTATGCTGGTATCAGGTGGATGAGGGCGTGATCAGAGTAACCAAGTGCTGCTTTAACAATAGGTTTGTACGCACCTTTTATCGTAGTGTAGCAGTGGTCAAGGGAATTACCGCCTCTGGTGGGACAGGTAATATGCTGAAAGAACTTTGGCATTTCTAGTTTGAGCTTAGCTTGATTGAAATCACCCATTACGATGATGAGGGCCTGGGGAAATTTCCTTTCGCATTCATTAATGCAGTCAACTAAACCATCTAAAGCAGAATTTACAAAGAAAGAAAGCAGAGCACCTGTGCACACATCCAACCAAGGACTTTGGTGCTGAACTCACCAACGCCACAATATCCCAGTGTTTGGACCCCACCCATGACCGATTCCTATGTACAGCCCACTTCAATGTTTAGTCCGGTTACTCACTATTTGCAGACTTGTCCTTACACAGAACTCTGCCCATAACAAGAGTCCGGACAGCCCCACGTTAACCCGAACAGGGTCAATCCGGGTCTGCCGGGTGTTCCACAAAAAGGGGGCATTGTGACAGACTCTGTGCCCTTTGGACTTTACACAGGTTCATTACTTTCCTTTTCTTAAGCATGTTACAGACTGCCAGTGTATTGATTGATTACGTTATTCATTGTTCTGACTGCCATTGTATTGATTGATTACGTTATTCATTGTTCTGACTGCTATTGTATTGCTGATTGCGTCACCGGCAGAGTTGAGGGATTGTGTGCCCTGCTGCTATTGGTCGGTGTGTGTGTCATGCAATGGAGACTTGTGTATATAAGGCCCAGTGTGGCACTAATAAACTACTTCACCTTCACCCTCAATACTGAGTTCTGTCTCTTATTGGGGGAAACGCTATATTACAATTCACTAGCCCTTGTAAGGGCTGTTCCTGTTTCCTCACGGACGACTCTGGAATTCCAGCAGCACCTCTTACAATTGGGAAAAAGACGTCTCGGGCGGTGAAGCCCTCCGGCGATAAGGGTTATCGCTACACAGGCCCATTCTGGATTTACAGATCTTCAGCAAATTGTCAAGTACAGGCGCTTTACGCATGGAAACTCTGCGCTCGGCCATCTGCTCCTTGCGCCCCGGGGGCTTCATGCCGTCTGTGGATATCAATGATGCTTACTTTCACATCCCTGTGTTTTCAGCACACCAAGGTTCCTCAGATTCACGTTGGAAAATGAACACTGCCAATTTGTGGCCTTGCCATCCGGCCTCTCTTCAGCTCCCAGAGTTCTCACCAAGGTGCTGGCGGGGGTGATGTCCCTGATGAGGCCAAGGGGCATTCGCGTGCTGCCACTACCTGGACGTCCTCATCACTTCCCAGTCTCTACATCTGGCAAGTTGGATACTCAGCTGGTGGTGTCCATTCTGGAGTCATTTGGATGGGTGATCAACCACCCCAAGTCCTCACTGTCCCCTTTCTTGGTAACTTCATTCCTAGGAATGAATCTGGACACAGTTCAGGCAGGGATATTCCTTCCTCAGCAGAAGGTGGACAATCTGCTTGCACAAGCTCAGTCCCTCCTAGCTGTCCCTGTCCCTCCACCAGGCAGGGGATGCGGCTGGTGGGCCTGATGGTGGCGTGCTTGGAAGCGGTCCCTTATGCTCAGTCCCACTTGGGGTTTCTGCAACTTTTCCTATTGTCTGTATAGGACAAGGACCCAGCATCCCTGGACAGGGTCTGTGTGCTTTCCCCCCTGGTAAGGAGGTCCCTCTTGTAGTGGATGGACTCAAGTAACCTGTTGGGGGGCTGACCCCTTCTTGCCCCTTCCTGGGAGACGGTCACCACGGATGCCTGTCTATCAGGTTGGGGGGGGGTTCTGGAAGTCCCTGCGGTTCCAGGGGAGGTGGGGCCCTTAGGAGGCCCATACACCTATCAATGTCTTGATGCTGTGAGCGATCAGGTTAGTTCTGGCTCGCTTTACTACTCATCTTCAGGGCCTGCCTGTTCAGGGGCACTCGGTCAATCTGACGGCAGTTGCCTACATCAATCATTAGGGAGGGACCCGGAGCAAGAGGGCCCTCCAGGTAGTTCTCTGATCTTGACCTGGGTGGAGGCCAATGTTCCCTGCATATCAGAGGTATACATTCCGGGAGGGTCCCTCTGCAACAGGGTGTTCCAATCTCTGTGTCACCGCTGGGGCCAACCAGATGTGGATCTGTTTGTGTCCTGTCACAATCACAAGCTGCAGGCCTTTGTCTCCCTGTCCCAGGATCCTCTGGCCGTGACCACGGAGGCTTTAGTAATGTCATGGCAGGACATTCAGGTTCTGTATGTCTTTTCTCCATTCCCCCTGCTAGGCAGGGTCCTGCGCAAGATTGCTCTGGAAGGGGGGCCAGTGATTCTGTTGGCCCCCAGGTGGCCAAGAAGAGTGTGGTTCGAAGACGTGGTGCAGATGGCAGTAGATCAGTGCTTTCTGCCAGGAGTGCCAGATCTGCTCACTCAGGGCCCCTTACGCCATCCCAATTTACAAATCTGGCTTTGACGGCCTGGCTGCTGAAACCTCCAGCTTGATGGAGAAAGGCTTGTATGTCTTGGTGGTTGAGACCATGGTGAAGACTAGGAAGAAAACTTCTTCTTCCATCTATTATAGGGTATGGCGTACCTACATTGACTGGTGTGAGTCTAGGTCTCTTCCCTGTCGGGTGTTCTCCGTTCCCAGGGTTCTGGAGTTTTTACAGCATGGGTTGGAGTCGGGTCTCCAACTCAGTACTTTGAAGGGTCAGGTTTCTGCCCTGTCTGTCTTCTTTTAGAAGTCTTTTGCTCAGCATTCCTTGGTTAAGACTTTCTTTCAGGGGGTTACTCATGTGCGTCCCCCACGAAAACCTATGGTCCCTGTTTGGGATTTGAATTTGGTCTTGTCTGCCTTGCAGGGTGCTCCCTTTGAACCTATTCAGGATGCTGCTCTGGCTGTACTTGCCCTCAAGGTTGCCTTTCTGGTGGCTATTACTTCGGTCAGGCGTGTGTCTGAGCTGGCGGCTCTGTCTATCCAGCCCCCATACTTTGAGAGACACCAGGATAAGGTGGTGTTCCGCTTTAAGCCGGATTTTCTGCCTAAGGTGGTGTCTGCTTTTCATTTGAATCAAGATATTGTTCTTCCTTCATTGTGCCCTAATCTTAGTAATGCTAAGGAAAGGGTTTTGCATTCCTTGGATGTGGTCAGGTGTCTGAAGTATTACCTAGTAGTAACTGCGTCCTTCAGGAAAACTGATGCTCTTTTTGTGGTCCCTTCTGGTCCTGGGAAGGGTTTGGCTCCTGCCAAGTCTACTATCAGCAAATGGATCCGTCAGGCTGTGATTCCGACCTATTCTGCTAAGGGGAAGAATCCTCCCTTCCGCCTTACTGCTCATTCTACTCGTGCTATTGGTGCCTCTTGGGCCTTCCAGCACCAGGCTTCTGTTGAACAAGTTTGCAAGGCCGCTACTTGGTCTTCTGTTCATTCCTTTTCAAAGTTTTACAAGGTTGATGTTAAGGCCTCAGCTGATACTGTTTTTGGCTGCAAGGTTTTGCAGGCGGCAGTGGTTTAAACTGTCTGCTGTTACCTTTTTTATTGGGGATCCCACCCTACTTTATGAACACTGCTATTGGATGTCCCAAGTGTAAGTAATCTATCTGGAGCAGGACGTACTGTATACTAAGAATAATACAATTCTGTGAAATACTCACCTGTAGAATTGGTATTATAAGTATACAGTACGTCCTGCTCCACCCCACCCTGGTTTTTACATTATTCTGGATCCCCTGTATGGTGATTGTTGTCATTGTTATAGTTACCAGTTTTTTTGGGGTGGTTAAATTCTCCCGGCTTCTTGTTCACTGCTTTTCAATGCTGGGGATTTGTGGGAGGTCCCCGGGTATTTGAGGGGCCGGGAGGAGCCTGTTTTACATATCTCTGCAGTGCAGCGCCATCTGGCGGAGGATAACCCAAGTGCAAGTAATCTATCTGGAGCAGGACGTACTGTATACTTATAATACCAATTCTACAGGTGGGTATTTCACAGAATTGTATTTTTTGCTGAAAATATATTTAGGAATATTGTATGCACAATGACCATAATAAGATGTTAGGCCCCTTTCACACTGTACTGCTATTGAGGTGAAAACGCACAGATGCAGCACAGCACAAAATTGCATGCTGCGCTGTGCGACTTGTGCAGCGGCAGCGTTGCATACCGTCCTGCACTACCTGGAGGCGATGGTGACAGGAGCACCTGCTCCCAGTGGCAGCAGCAGGGGACAGGACGTGATGGGTAGGTTACATTTTCTGGCTGTTTTGTGACACATGGGAGTATTTGAACTATAACGTGATACAAATTGCCAGGAGTGAAAGGAGACTTAGTTACCAGTACTGAATGTGGCTCTCAAGGAAAGGTTGGGGACCCCTGGTCTATAACCATCAGCTTTAACCTTAAATAGGCTGCACAAAGCCAGTACAACCTTCCTTTTACTGTAAGATTCTTCATGTTATAATTAAAGTGGAAGTCCAGTTTTTATTTAACCCCCCCTCCCTTGCGCTCAGGAATGGAGGAGTTCCAAAAATTAAAAAAGGGAAATTTGTGTACTCACCAGTAAATTTCCTTTCTTGTCCTCTTCCATTCCGGGGCACCATCAGTAGCAACGCGTGGGTTATCCCAGCCGTAGACAGGGACTGCAAGATAGAAAAAAACAAGCTCCTCCCGGCCTATATAGGGCAGGCTGTGGCAGGAGTTAATTAAAAAGCAGTTCAGGCACAGCCCCAGGAGGGGAGAACACTAACCTCCACATAATGCACGCAACTATTAAACAGTGCAACAAAACTAAAACTGTATAGAAGGCATGAACCTCCACAGTCGTAACACAACAGAAGGGCGGGTGTGGTGCCCCAGAAATGAAGAGGAGGAGAAAGGAAATTTACCAGTGAGTACACAGATTTCCCTTTTCTCATCTCTTCCATTCTGGGGCACTACAAGTAGCAACGAGTGGGACGTCCCACAGCAGTACCCTCAATAAGGGTGGGACCATGCAAGAACTGCAGACTGCGTCAACCTAACCAAGAACAACGGCACTGACACCTCATGCTTAGGCCAGAGAGGTGTTCAGCATTGACAGGATGATGCAGACCCTGGGACACAAATTGATATGGCAGCCCCCCGAGGGGGAGTCCGAGCCTGATGCTGCAGGGGAAACTGGACGAACCGACTGAGGCATGGAACTTGCCAGCTGCCTAAGGCGGCACAGGGCAGTAGTGCACCCAGCACACGAGTCTCTCGTCTGAGGTCAGGTGCGCTTGGCACGAGTCACGCGGCACCACTCTCCATTTAAATACGAACCCCTGTGCCTTGGATGCCTCCGACATGGTAAGGTAACTTGGCTGCTCTAACTGCTAAGCAATACAGCTGAATGCTACTCCCCACACCCTCCTGCCTGTCAACTACTGGTCAGGCCTGCCTGCCCTACCGGATAAGCAACCTCCCTTCAGTTGAGATCAACCCTACCGACCAAGGAACAAGAGCAATCTAGATTCCAAAAGGAATCCTCAATACAAGTCAAAAGGCTTTGCCCCCAGAGGGAGCCCTACCTGACCAGGGAAAACCATGGGGTGGCAGCTGCCCTGGATCCAACACTCCACAGCCGAGGAGAACAGGAAGGCAGTGCAGGAACTGCCAAGCGTTGCTCTGGGGATGCAGCAGGGACCTCCAGGCACCGCACAGGATGGTGCTGCCTTGTGCGCTGTTAGTGAGGAAAAGGAGGGCAGAGCTGTGGACATCTCAAATGCGCCCCCCCCCCCCCCTCCTCCTGTCCTTCACTGTAAGGCCAGAGCTGGCTGAAGCCATGTCCTTCACTTTCCCGAGATAGCCAACAGACAGGCCGCCCCCCTCGCAATGAGGTTGCCTCGCCCTCCAAATTCTGGCAGCCGAGCTCTGAATGAGCTCTAACTGGCTTGGCTGTCAGTAGTAGTAATAACAAACACACTGACACCAGGGAACCCGGCCACCTAGCTCAGGCCCCACCCAGCAGCCATGGGGAAGGCAGACTGTGTCTCTCGCAGGGTGTCTTGGGGGTAGATCACCCAGGGGGTAGAGGGACCCGGGCTCAGTGGTGGACGCACAGCAGGGCCACCATGCAAGGCCCAGAAATCAGGTACCCTGCTGCAGCAGGGGCCTGATCCTCAAGGCTCAAACCCAGCGGACATACCCCTACACGCTTACCTGGACCATGCACAATCCCCTTACTCGATTCCACATTACCGACTTAGGAACCGACTTTAGGTTTTTAACAGGGGTCCCAAGGAACGCTGCAGCTGGTGAGGGGCATCTTCAGAGTCCCTTGCAAATGCAAGAAAACTGAGATCCTGCCACAACCTGCCCTATATAGGCTGAGAGAAGCTAGTTTTTTTTTTCCATCTTGCAGTCCCCGCTTACGACTGAGATTAACACACATGTTGCTACTGGTGGTGCACCCAGTCTGTGCCTTCTCTTCAGGATGGTGGTGCCCAGGACCCTGCACTGGGGGAACGCAGATGGATGGCCAAAGTAAAGATTTTTTTCTTCTTTATAATCCCTGTCCTGCCTCAGTGCCGGTGGGAGGAGCCTTATCAGACCTGGACTTCCACTTTTAAAGGAGCTGTAATATAAAAAATGTATATAAACATTCTAGATCAGAAGAGGGGCTATTAATATGCCCCAACTGAAATACATTCCTACCAAGGTTTTCTACTGGTAGTAATCCAGGGGTGACAGGTAGAACGTTCCGTTTCACTTTTACAAGGGTAATTTGCTCCATTACAGTAGCAGTCCCCTGAGGCATTTTGTGGGGAGGAGCTGCATTAACCCCACTCATATGGCAGATAGCATTGCATCCTTACACATGCATCAGAAGAATTGCAATAGCAAGCTATTCCAGCACAGACTAGTTCGGGGGAAAGGAGTTTAGCCAGTCTCCCCGTAAAAGCAGAATGGTACATTCATAACCATACCATACAATACAATAGATACAATACATACAATAGTGAATAATACCGCGCTTGCACTTTTCCCCAAAAATTTTTTTAAAGATTTAAAAATACTACATAAAATTAGCTCCACATGCAGAACTTCTATCTCACTAGATAAATGATAAATGTAGATAAAAAGCATAGAGCTATATGATATCAAAATCAATTCTTCAATAAAACTTGTTCAGCCAAACATCAACTCGTAGTGATGGTGCCTCAATATGAAAATCCATCCAGTGACAGTATGTGCCCACCACCAATTTCACACTTACATTCAAAAAGTTAAAAACGCGCATCAAATCCTGTAAACACAGCCAACTCACGGTGCTCGATTCCACCTTCCTTATATGTAATAAATATCCCCCGTTAGTGTAAAGGGAAAAGAGTGTACATCCGCCGGCTCCCAGCGGGTTTCGTCACTTCCCGCTAGCCAAAGTCACGGGAAGCGACGAAACGCGTTGGGAGCCGGCGGATGTACACGCTCTCCCCTTTAAGAATATCATATTGTCATCTAAAGTATTAATTAAAATAATGTTACATACCATAATGGCAAATATATGGAGTGACTCTGTACTTTTCCCCTCCCCCTCAGGCTGGTGATGTAATCTCCTTGCTGGAGTCAGTGGACAGCGATTGGCTGAGCGGTGAGTTCCATGGACGGACAGGAATATTTCCAAAGAACTTTGTTCAGAGATGTTAGCAGTATGCAGCGGACTCTGCTTTGTACCTTCTCACAAAACACACCATCACCTTTGGTGCCAACTGACCTTTTTATATCTGTGTGAGATTTTTGCACTGTTTTTGTTTTTTTGTTTTTTTTTGTCCTTTTTTTTTAAATTGTAGGAATAAGATGTTTGTTTTGGTCTGTAGGCATTGTTTACTTGCTTGTTCTATAAGCGAGCATCAGTTCCAGCCCAACTTGTTCACTACATATCGCAGGCCATGTAGCATTGCTTAGGGCTTTTACATGAAACTGCTCTAACCCAATTTGCCAAGAACCCTGGGCTTGCTTTATGGTAGATAACCGCTGTGGAGGATCCAAGCTACAATTACAGCACACCACCTGGAAGCGTGCTTTGTGTAGTGTGCTTATGTGTTTGTATTTTTTTAATATATTTTATAAAAGTACAGATCATCGTCCTGATGATGTCACAGAGCCTTACAATGCCAGGCTAGATCAAAGTGTTCCATACAAATGGTGAATTTTAATGGGCCAATTTATCATTTCTACAATCTATTTAGTGCCTGTGTACGATATCTTGATTAGTTACCATGATGCTTTGCCCTTTGTTTCTGTTTACCTCCACATTTATGTTTACATATTGATTTTGCATGGTCCTCCCACCAGTGATGCTTTATTTTAATGCTCAGCCATCAGGATGAACAGTAACTCCTCAGCTATCCCTTTGTACAGCAAATATGTGTCCTCCAGCTTACGGATTGCATACAGTTCATACTTTGGGGTACCGTCAGTGAATGGGACTAAGCAAGCTAAGGAATACTCAGTCACCTGAAGCTGGCATCTTGTCTACTTATCGTTGATTGTAAAACTTCAGGACTAGGAGGGTTTCCCAAGTGCTACAAGGTTGTCTTCATTGTCGCTTTAAGGGTAACCTGTAAGTTTTGCTTGTCAAGCCAGAAGCAATAGTGAGCTACTTTGACTCTGTCTAGTTTAAGTCCAGAGTTGAGGTCCACCCCATGCTGGTCCCTCTCTTGCTTATAGAGGACCCTGCTTAACTAACCAGTACCGGGTTGCAAGTTACCCGCCCAGTGATGATTGTCATTTTAACTCTATAAAGCTCTTTAAAGCTGTCAGTTTGTCTGGTGAAACTTAAATTGAGGTTCCGCAAGGATAGTATGCAGCTGTTGTTTTTACAGATAAGCTCATCTTTATTGCTATTCTTCACTTTTTGGGTGCCACCCAAAACTGGAGAAAATAAGAAAAAGTTCAGGAGCCTATAACAAAGTAATGCAGCATGTACACTGTGTAACTAGCAGTGGGGAAGAGGTTTACTCCATCTTTTTCATAAACCGGACCAACACTCTTACAAGAAGCAGTGCTCATATGAATCCCTCCCCAGGGCAATTCAGACTGATGCACATAAAAGCCTTTTTTTAACTCCTGCCATGGAGGATTTTCCACCCTTAAAGTGGACCAAAACCCACCGCCATCCCCCCTTGTTTTAGCAGTGTTGATGCACAGGTGACAGCCCAACTCATTTCTGACTGGAGTTCCTCTTCAATCTAGTTCTATGTATCTGCCAGTGGCCTCAAAACGGGAAGTGCCACTGGGTTTCCTGATGATTTGCATTGTGGGTTCAATTTCAGGCAGCTGCATGACTGGGAAAGAAAGTGCTCCAAGCTGGTTGCCATCAGGAGAAAATTGTTGAGGTGGCGTTTCATCTATGAGTGGGTGCAGAAGCAAATGTAAGTGCTGACAATGAGTCAGTATTGTGTATGCCAATGGGGCAGTTTTATTCCTAGTGTGACATACACTCCGCTTCAACTCTTCATGACATTTGGGTTATTCTCCAGTAGAGGGCGAACTTCTGCAGAGATGAATGCAAAAAAAGGAGCTCCTCCCAGTCCATACATACCTGGGACCTCCCACCAATTCCCCAGTTCCTTCTCTGCAGGAAGGCGAGCAAGACAGAAGATGAAGACTTCTCTTACTTGCAGGTAAGCCATTTTTGTCCCTATTGCTGCCAGGACCTTTTCTAAATTGTCCCTATTTGAGCCTCCCAGCCTTGGCTGCAGGTCCTGGTGAGGGTAGGCAGCACCTTATGGGTGTTGTAGGAGCCTTGCTCCACCGTGAGACCCCATTGCAAGGGGTAGGTGGTTGTCCGGGTTGGTGATCCCGGTATGGGATGCCCTGTCCCTTAATCCCTATGACCGGATTCCGGCTTGGATTTCCCCCCCCCCCCCCTTCCGGGTCCCTTCCTTTCCCTCCGGGGAGGGGGGGGCTGGCCTCGCCCACGGTTGTTTAATTACTGAAGCACTGTGTGTGTGTGTGTGTGTGTGTGTGTGTGTCTTTCACTTGTGTGTGTCTTGGTGCTGACTGGGGTTGATTGTGGTCTTCTTCACTCTTTACCTTCTTTACTCAGCCTGGGGAGCTTCTCTCCCTCAGGCTGTGTTAGGTGGGGGGGGGGGGCGGGACCAGGCCATCGGCGCGCCTGTGGTAGCCCCGCCCCCTCGTTTGGCGCGATTATGCGAGCCAGCCCAGGGCTGGGATCCGCGTTGCTGGAAGGGGGCGTGGCCTGACGAGCGCACGTTCAGCGCTGGCCCACCCCCTCTTCTTCCTCTCCTCTGCTCGTGTGACTCTCCGGGGGCCATCTTGTGTGATTTCTCTGGCTGCTGCTCTGATTAACTCCTCGGTCGGTAAGCTCCTGTGAGGCCACTTCCTTAGCTTCTGCGGGGGCCCTCCTTGAGCGGGGGGCCTCCTCTTCATGCTTTTGTGCTTTCATATGGATATATAGATATTTTTAATTACAGAATATTCTGAGCATATGGTTGTATTTTGTATCTATATTAATATATTGGTATTTTTTAGTTTTTTCTTCAGTGTGATAGTATTATTGCTTGTGTGTTTCAGATTGCTTCGTGTATGGGCTTTTTAAGGGGTTCCTCCTGGTCCTGGGGTCCCTAGGCTTAGATTGCTCACCCAAAAATCCTCCCACTGGGACTTTTAAGGGGCATCCCGGTTTGCTTATTGCTTAAATTCCCTGCGGTCTTGCGACTGACCACAAGAATCACCATATGGAGGCTCCGCAGGATACCGGGCTCGGGCTCCCTCTGGGACAATCCCAGCCATGTGTGGATTGTGGGGCATCCCTTACGGGTGAGAATGTGCTTATTTGTATACCATGTGCACAAAAGGCCATATCGCGACAGTCGGGTGCCCAGCCTTCTGGGTCGGCGCCCCCCGCTTCATCGCCTTCCCCTCCCCGCCTTATCCGTACCCCAAGTGACATTGGTGCCAGCGGGGAGTCGCATTCCGATGTTTGTGCTAGATTGGCCAGCATCGAGAAATTTATGGTTAGCGCGGTGGGCAAGAAGGCCCAGGCTAAAAAGAGACATTTGTCGTCGGTCCAGGCGACTTGGGATATTGATGATGATTCATTTGATATGTCGGATTATTCCCCGTTAGAGGAGGGGGAATTGTATGAGGAGTCAGAGGCTGACGATGTACGGTTTGGTGAGGCTGATGTTGGGCAGGTGCTGGGGGATGCTGTTGACACGGCCACGGTTTTGTCACATCTCTTGGAGGTTTTGGATATTGCGCCACCTGAGGCGCCCCCTCTCAAGAAGGGGGAATTTTTTGGGGCCCACAAGCCTCGTTTGGAGTTCCCTACCCAGGGTCATTTTGATGCACTGAACCTTAGGGAATGGGAGAAACCTAGTCGGCTTCTGGGTGTTCCTCAGGGATGGGATAAGAAGTATCCTTTCCCGGTGGGAGCGGTTAAGCGATGGGCTTCTCCTTCGAGGTCGATGCGCCAGTTTTGGGGTTGACCAACTCCTCCGTGCTTCACACCCCAGACGCCACTTCCCTAAAGGATGGTGAGGATAGGCGCCTTGATCAGATGCCATGCCTTTGCCAGTGTTGGGTCGGCCTTGCGGCCTGTTTGGGCATCTGCGCTAGTGTCGGTGGGTGCTAGGTCTCTGATTAGGGATTGGTTAAATGACGCTCACCTTGATCCGGCCTGCGCTGAGTTCACTACGCTTAAAAGATTTGAATTGTTCATGGATTTTGTCTTGGCTGCTATGGAAGACACGATTGTTATGTGTAGTAGGACTTCAGCCTTATTGGTGGCCATGCGCCGCTTGGTATGGCTCCGTCAGTGGACGGCGGACTTTGCGGCCAAGAAATCGCTCACAGCTCTTCCCTTCTTGGGTATGCGGCTGTTTGGAGATATGTTGGATGCTGTGGCAAAGGGAGGTAAGTTACCTCAGCGGAAGAAACAGCGCCGTCCCTTTGGGGGGGCAGGCTCTTTCAATCCTTCCTTTCGAGGTGCCAGAGCTGGCAGAGGTTTGGCCTTCTCGGGTGTCAGAGGCTCTTCCTGGAACAGGGGCAGAGGTCGGGCCCGTCCCGCTTCTGCCTGGGGTTCCAAGCCCAAGCCTGCGGGTAAACCAGCTCAGCAATGAAGGGGCACCCGCACGGGTGGGGGGATGGCTGCGGCTCTTCTTCCAGGTCTGGGCCCGGGAGGCACAATTGGATCTTGGAAGTGGTCTCCTCCTGGTACAAACTGGAGTTCGAGTACTGGCCTCCTCCAAGATTTTTAAGGTCTCGGGTGCCCTTGGACCCTCAGGCTGCACAGGGGCTCCTGTTAGCAGTGAAAATTCTTCTGGACATGGGAGTTGTATGCCCGGTGCCTCTGTCGGAGAGAGGCAGGGGTTTCTACTCCAATCTTTTCACGGTCCCCAAAAAAGAAAGTTCTGTAAGACCCATTCTGGACCTCAAGGTCCTCAACAGATTCATCAGAACCAAGAAGTTCCGCATGGAGACTCTGCGCTCGGCCATCAATTCCCTTCGTCAAGGGGATTTCATGACATCCATAGACATCAAGGATGCGTATTTGCATGTTCCAATTTTTCCAGCGCATCAGAGTTTCCTCAGGTTCGCGGTGGACGATCAACATTTTCAGTTTGTAGCCCTTCCCTTCGGGTTGACCTCAGCGCCGAGGGTCTTCACCAAGGTTCTGGCGGGCATAATGGCACTATTCAGAGCTCAGGGAATTCGCATTGTGCCGTATCTGGACGACCTATTGATTTCAGCTTCTTCCCTCCATCAGGCGGAGCTGGACACCCACCAGGTGGTGTCGACCCTGGAGAGGTTCGGGTGGGTGATCAACCGCCCCAAGTCCTCTCTGTCGCCATCACGGGTGATTTAATTCCTGGGCATGAAGAGTGTTTCTACCCCAGACCAAGGGGCAGAGGATTCAGGATCTGATCCGCCTTCTTCTGGCCAATCCTTGCCCCTCTATCCGACAGGGGATGAAACTGGTGGGATTGATGGTGGCCTCCTTCGAGGCGGTCCCGTTTGCGCAGTTTCACATGAGATCTCTTCAACTTCATCTATTGACTCATTGGGACAGGTGTCCGCTGTCATTGGATCAACCGTTCAGGATGTCTCCCAGGGTTCGGCAGTCCCTTCGGTGGTGGCTGGAGTCGAGCAACCTGTTGAGGGGCAGGTCCTTTCTGGTTCCTCGCTGGGAGATGGTTACCACGGATGCCAGCCTGTCGGGCTGGGGAGGTTTCTGGAAAAGTCATCAGTTCAGCGGGGTGTAGGGTCCTCAGGAGGCTCACAACCCCATCAATGTCTTAGAGCTCAGAGCCATCTGGCTTGTCCTGTCACGGCTGACGTCGCACTTACAGGGTCTTCCTGTTCAGATTCGAACAGACAGTCGGACGGCGGTAGCCTACATCAATCACCAAGGAGGGACTCGCAGCAGGAGTGCCCTCAGGGAGGTCTCTCTGATCCTGCATTGGGCGGAGAGCAATGTTCCTTGCATTTCGGCAATCTACATTCCGGGAGTGGAGAACACGGAGGCGGACTCCCTGAGCAGGGGGTCCTCTCACCAAGGAGAGTGGTCTCTCAACCCCGGGGTTTTTCGGTCTCTGTCGCAAGTGGGGGACTCCGGAGGTGGATCTCTTTGCCTCACGGCACAATCACAAACTCCCGGCCTTTGTGTCTCTATCTCAGGATCCTCTAGCTCTGGCAGTGGATGCCTTGAAGGGGCACCAGCAATTCTGGTGGCTCCAAGATGGCCATGAAGGGTTTGGTACGCAGACGTTGTAAGGCTGGCGGTAGATCAGTACCGGCTTCCCATGTTTCCGGATCTGTTATCTGAGGGGCAACTACTTTATCCCAATTTACCAACGCTGGCTTTGACGGCTTGGCTGCTGAAACCTTCATTCTGAAGGAGGAAGGTTTGTCTAAGGCTGTTGTTCAGACCTTGATTAGAGCTAGGAAGCGGTCCTCTTCTGGCATTTATAGGCGGTCCTATATTGACTGGTGTGAGGCTAGGGCCTTGCCTTGCAGGGTGTTTCGATCCCTAGGATTTTGAAGTTTCTTCAGCACGATCTGGATCTTGGGTTCCAGCTTAGTACCTTGAAAGGGCAGGTCTCTGCTCTGTCTGTTTTCTTCCAAAGATCTTTTGCCTTACACCCGCTGGTTAAGACTTTTTTCCAGGGGGTCACTCATGTTCGACCCCCTTTGGAAGGCTATGGTTCCTGTTTGGGATTTGAATTTGGTTCTTTTGGCTCTGCAGGGTCCTCCTTTTGAGCCGCTACAGGATATTGCTCTTTCAGTTCTCACTCAGAAGGTTGCCTTCTTGGTGGCTATTACCTCTGTTCGGCGTGTCTCTGAGTTGGCGGCTCTGTCGATTCAGGCCCCTTACTTTGAAAGACACCAGGACAAGGTGGTCTTTCGCTTTAAGCCAGATTTCCTTCCTAAGGTGGTTTATGCTTTCCATCTTAATCAGGATATTGTTCTCCCTTCCTTGTGTCCTAAGCCTAGCAATGACAAGGAGAGGGTTCTGCACAATTTGGATGTTGTTCGCTGTGTGAAGTACTATTTGGTGACTACTTCTTCTTTCCACAAGACGGATGCCTTTTTCGTGGTGCCCTGTGGGCCCAGGAAGGGTTTGGCACCCGCCAAGTCTACCATTAGCAAATGGATTCGTCAGGCCATTGTTAAAGCCTATTCTGCTAAGGAGAGGACTCCCCCTTTTAGGGTCACTGCGCATTCTACTCGTGCTGTTGGTGCGTCCTGGGCTTTTCAGCACCAGGCTTCTGTTGAAGTTTGTAAGGCTGCTACTTGGTTCATACTTTTTCCAAGTTTTACAAGGTTGATGTGCGGGCTTCAGCGGTTGCCGTTTTTGGCCGCAAGGTTCTGCAAGCTGCAGTGGTTTGAGTTGGTACATTCTTTACTGTTTATGGTTCCCACCCATGACGGACACTGCTATTGGATGTCCCAAATGTCATGAAGAGTTGAAGCGGAGTGTATGTCACACTTGGAATAATACTGTTTTGTGAGTACTCACCTTTAAAATGGATATTATGAGTGTGACATACACTCCGCTTCACCCACCCTTTTGGTATTTTGGATCCTTTATATGGTGAACCATTGTTTCTTGGTTGTTCATTTTGTTATATTTGGTTCTTCCTGGTCCCCTTACTGCTTTCTTACACTGGGGAATTGGTGGGCGGTCCCAGGTATTTATGGAATGGGAGGAGCTCCTTTTTTTGCATTCATCTCTGCAGAAGTTCGCCCTCTACTGGAGAATAACCCAAATGTCATGAAGAGTTGAAGCGGAGTGTCAAACTCATAATATCCGTTTTAAAGGTGAGTACTCACAAAACGGTATTTTTTTCCGCTGTGCAAGGCTGTTGGTCTGGTTTAAGCTAATCTCTGTAGTCACTTCAAGCGTAAGCATACTTGGCTGAAAATATATAAAATGGTGGAACATGTCCGATTCTGACAAAAAGGGTAATGCAGACTACTGCATTTATAGAGGTCCCTCTCTGCCTTATGTTAGGTAGCATCCTGGAAGAGGTTCTCTTACAGTAAGAGAAGAGTGGATTCTTTTGCCACTTGTTTCTGAAGGAGCAGGCATGTCTTAAAGTGGACCAACGCCCAGGATTTTGACTATCCTGGGTTTTGGTCCACTTCAGGGGGGCACCCCGATTAAGGTTGCCCCGCTGTTTGAAACCCCCCAGAAAGCCCCCAAAACTCACCTCACCACGCTCCCACGTGGCCGTGCTGACCAATCACCGCCGACGGACAAGCGGGTGACAGCGGCGGACAACACAGCGCGTCCGCCGCCGCCTCCCGCGCGCCCCTCTGACAGTGGCGGAGGCCGCCGATGAGGTAAGTTTTTTGGGGGGGGGGTCCCTCACCGCGGGACATCCCGATCTCGGATGTCCCGCGGTGAGGGAGGTGATCGGCCCGGGAATCTTATAGATTCCCGGGCCGATCACCCCTGGGTGACGGTCCACTTTAATTCTAAGACTGCATTCAAGGAACAATCCTGTAGTTCTTCAAAGCACGCAGCCTCAACCACGATATACACAACATAAACCTAACAAACACCTGACCTGCCAGTGCACTGTTGCTAAGGGTGATTTGAAAGGATCAAGTGAGTATCTGATTTTTCTCATTGTGAGCTGTCCACATAAATGGCAGACGTGCCATGTACTTGCATCATGAGCTTTCCACTCCATCAATTAAAAGTGCAAAAATGACCCCCCGACGTACAGGGTAGAAGGATTGGATTTGTTTCTGATAATTTGTCTCTGGTCCTCCTTTTTTATAAAGACTTCTTTTGTATTCTGGTGATTGATTGTGTCATAGATATGGGGAGTGCATGGAATTGCACTTACAATACAACGTTGCCACTGAATGTCTTTCAGTTATGTGAAATGTATGAAATCTAGGGAAAATGATCGCAGCCGTTCCTCATCCTATTCAGCATTTTGCAAAAGCAGCAACGGCCTAAACCCACCCTGTGTGTCCTACCTTGTGACATACAAACAGTAATGCACTTTAAGGAACTTGACTGCTCTCCCAAGACCCACGATTGTAAAGGTGTGCGGGGGGATAGGGACATATACTATGCCTTTGCTGACTACAGAATACCTGAGGGGGATGTTCAAGGGTATGATTTGGTTAGAATCTTTAATTGGCAAGTATACATTACTGGAACTCAACATAATAAAGAAATATTTATAATAATTCCAAAGTGTCTAGTGATTGATTTTCCAGGATGATACTGCAACAAGCTGCCATTAGTATACAGGCTGTGACATGTCTGTAAGGGCCAGCGACACACACAGCCAGCCACATACACAGATTGGATACTATTCAGAGTCTTGAAAAAGGATCCATATGCTTTGAACTTTCCACAGATGTAAGTGTATTTTATTTGAGGGATTTGATGTGGAGAGAGCAACACTAAGTGGCTGATTGAAGACTAGCACCACGTATCGCCATGTGTGCGTCCGGCACTCACTGTATTCAAGAAAAAACTATACACAAGCAGCGTCGGTGCTCTAAAGCTGGGCGCTCTAGCATAAAGTGCCAGATGCGGTCATCGGATCTGCATTTTTTTCATTCCAATCAATTCCAGGCCGTCCATTAGTCTTTACATATGGGTAACTCCGCCCCAAAGGGGTGTGGACTGCAAGATCAAAGATGTAGCTCCTCCTGGCCCCCTATAAAAGCAGCTGCCTCTCAACCACGCCCAGTCTACTTCTTGCAGTGGAGCTGCACAGATCGCTTACACTCTCTCAGGGATTTCAGCAGCAAAGCGGGGCTTCTAACCTATCGGCTTGCTGCAGGACCCTATTTCCACGGATTCTTCTGACCCATCTGATGCCTCCCAGCTTTGGCTGTTTGGGATCCGTGACGGTAGGGTGAAACGCCGGGGTCTAAGGGGGTTTTACAGAGCATATGGCTCTGGGCTGTAGGCTTCCATAAAACAAGCAGGTCCGCTGCAGGTCTTTTATGGTGAACCTGCTGAGAAACCATGATATATATTTTGTATATCACCCTCCCTTCTCCCACATGTTTTTTTATTTTTTATGTGTACGTGCTTGTGTATACTACTGCGTGGGGGAGCGGTGGAGAGCTTCACCGCCATAGCAGTGATAAGGCGAGGAGCGGTCCGCTGCCGCTCCTCCCACATACTCACCGCTGAAGAGGGACCCTACATTTTTTTTTTTTTTTTTTTTTTTTAAGGGTTAGGGTCCCCCCCGGGAGGGGGGTCGTCCCTATGTAAAATTTTTGGGGAGAGCACTTTATAACATTTGCAAATAAAATATAAAATACAACTACTATCCACACTATAAACATAAGGGGTTAATTTAAAAAAAAGACATATGGCCCCCCCCCTCCCAGGGTGGGACCCCATTTTTGGGGGGATTTTTAAGGGTTAGGATTAGCCTAACCCTTAAAATCCCCCCCCCAAAAAATGTTTATAGTGTGGATAGTAGTTGTATTTTATTTGTAAATGTTATAAAGTGCTCTTTTCAGTTTGGGGGGTCTCCAGGGCAAGAATACGGGGGCTACCGATACATATGTGGTACCGTTGTAATCGGGAGTAATGGGGCTATCACATGCAATATGGTTTTCATTAATAAAACACATTTTTTATTTAAAATAAAGGAGACAATTGTCTAAAAAATCTTATTTAATTTATTTTTTTGTTTTTTTTACGCAAAAATATTCAAAAAACTGTAGAAAAATTACAAACAAGACCTTTCACGTTAAAGCCTAAACTCTTTTTTCTGGAAATTCCAGCAAAAATCACGGTTAAAAATGGAGCAAAATGGGGAAAATGATCTGTCAACAGAGGGTGACAAAACTTCAAGTAGGCTGGCAATTAAAAGGGTTAATAGTACCTATGCATGTTGGGTATTGTTCTGCTCAGGGGACCTTGCGCTTTTAGATTTAGCTTTTTCTTGTTTGCATATTGATATTTTAGGAAAACATGGTTTTTATTCTGCTTTTTTATAATTTTTCTTAAGGAAACCCTGTGCAACCTAAGAATTCTTCAATGGATTACTTCCAGAAAGATGAGCCCACTAAAACAAGCTCAGTACGCTTAGAAAGCTTAACGTGTACTTTCAGGGAATATATGGTTTATGGGGGATATTCCAAATGTAAAGGGTTGTTTTGGTTGAAAAATTGCAAGGTGCGCACTTTGTCAGCAGAGCTAAAAATTTCAAGTACAATTACCGTTATGCGCACTCTTTACTGGGTGTTTGGCAACTCTTCCCTTGACAGTACCTATGCATGTTGGGTATCGTTCTGTTCGGGGGATGTTGCTTTTTCAGATTTTACTTGTTTTTTCTTGTTTGTATATAGTTTTTTTTTTTTTAGGAAAATGTGGCTTTGATTCTTCTTTTTTATTCTTTTTTAGGGAAACTCTGTGCAACCAAAGAATTGATTGAGGGATTACTTCCAGAAAACTGTGCCCATGTCAACAAGCCTGGTACGCCTAGAAAGCTTGAGGTGTGTACTTCCAGAGAATATATCATTTGGGGGGGGGTATTTCAAATTTAAGTGGTTGTTTTTCTGGAAAAACTGCAAGGTGCGCTTAGCGCGTAGCATAGTTGTATTTTATCTGAAAATCTCCTAAAGCGCTGTTTCAGTTTGGGGGAGGGGAGTCTCCTGGGCAAGAAAGGATGTCTACCAATACATATGTGGTATCGCTGTGAGCGGGCGAAATTGGGGTTTCTCAGGCAATAAAATTTTATTGACAAACTTACATTTTTTATTACAAAAAAACACTACAAATTGCAAAAAAATGTTTTTTTTTTTATTTTTTTGCACATATTTCACACAAAAGTATTGAGAATACACTAAAAAAAGGCCAAACAAGATATTGCGTGTTGAAGCTCAGACTCTGCTGAAAAAAACAATATATAATTTTCCTGGAAAATCCCTGGAAATCCCTTCAAAAATCAAGGTTGAACATATTTAGCGCAAAATAAACGTGGTCTGGCAACAAAGAGTGACAAAAATTCTAGGAAGGCTGGCACTTTAAAGGGTTAAATATGTATTTTATCTATATATGTTATATTATGGCAGTGCAGGCCATATTGTGATTACGGTCTCCTCTCTTTTTGATTTTAGATTGTGGGAAGAAGGTTGAGGGTTGTGGTTTCTCCTGGTCCCTGTTGTAGGGGATCGGCTATAGGCTTAGGACATTAACGTCTATTTTGCCCTTCACGAATATTGCATATTCCTAAATCACCATAATGGAGGAATCAGGGGATAGTGAGCCGGGCACCCCACTTGGGCAAGACAGGCTCTGCCCCTTGTGCAGACGGAATCCCCTGGGCAGATTCAGCACAATATGTTCCACTTGTGCCAGAGGCATTGTTTTGGAACATGAGAGGATGGTCGCTCCCGCCCCTAGCCCTGCGTCCGTTCCTGCCTCTCCGGATCCCCCGCTGCTGCAGTTAGCCCCTATCGAAGGGGGAGCCGGCGGGGGGACATGTTCTGATTTTGCGCACAGGCTAGCTAGCCTTGAGAAACAGCTCTCATTGGCAGCCCCTAAAAAGGCCTTGAGTAAGAAGCGGCACTTGGAGTTGGTTTACTCAGACGAAGATTTGTATGCTTCCTCTTGTTCCGCAGAGGAAGGGGAGTCAGCCATTGAGTCACTCTCGGAAGGTGAGTTGCTCTCCGGTGTAGAAGACAGCAACTCTGGTTATTCCTCGGATGAGGATTCCTTTCTTCCAGATGATACGGAAAGCTTGCTTTCCTCTGTTTTTGACACTTTACACATTGTTCCTCTCAATATGGCCAAAAGAAAGAAGGATGATTTGTTTCGGCCTGAAAGACAGTGGCTGTTTTTTTCCTGAACAGCCACATTTTTCTAACATGGTGCTTAAAGGAACACTATCGCGAAAAAATGGCCCAATGATAAAAATCCATAAAAATATGCTGGATGGTAGGAGGAGGGGTCACTTATACACCCGACATCAAGAAATATCCAGTCGGGCTTGTTTCTTTTATTTTAATAGAAGGATGATACCATCCAGGGTGACAGGCTCTGTCACCCCTGATAGACTAAACCTGTCACCCCTGAATTTTATTCCTACCATGAGAGAATAAACCACAAGCTTGGCAGAGTTTTATTCAGTTTGGGTGTATAAGTGTCCCCTCCTTTCATTAGCCGATGTGTTTATATAGATTTTAATATATCACAATTTCGCGATAGTGCTCCTTTAAAGTGGACTGTCACCCACCCCTGATCGGCCCGGGAATCTATAAGATTCCCGGGCCGATCACCTCCCTCACTGCGGGACATCCGAGATCGGGATGTCCCGCGGTGAGGGACCCCCCCCAAAAAACTCACCTCATCAGGTGTCCCGCTGTGTAAAACCCCCCAGAACCCCGAAAAACTCACCACGCTCCCACGTAGCCACGGACAAGCGGCGGACAAGACAGTGCGCCCGCCGCCGCCTCCCGCGCGCTCCTCTAGACGTGCCCACGCTGGCCGTTTGTGAATGGCCGGCGCGGGCGCGCGCCCTGTCAGAGCGACGTGCGGGAGGCGGCGGCGGGCGCACTGTCTTGTCCGCCGCTTGTCCGTGACGACGTGGGAGCGTGGTGAGGTGAGTTTTTCGGGGTTCTGGGGGGTTTTACACAGCGGGACACCCCTAATCGGGGTGCCCCCCTGAAGTGGACCAAAACCCAGAATAGTCAAAATCCTGGGTGTTGGTCCACTTTAAGGAGTGGGAAAGGCCCAACAAGCTGGCGTCAGTTCCTAGGGGCCTGGAGAGACAGTATCCTTTCCCTGCCGAGTTGATTAAATTATGGTCTCATCCTCCCGAGGTAGACCCTCCGGCAGGTCTGTCCAACACCACTATAATGCCGTCACCTAATAATGCTTCCTTAAGAGTCCCAGCGGACGAACGCATGGATCACTTGGCTTGCCATGCTTTTGCCTGGCTGGGTTCCCTCTTACACCCTGCGGGTGCCACGGCAATTGTTTCCCTAGCCACTAGGAAACAGGTTAAGCAGCTGATGGCTAAGCCTAAGTCTCGCAAGCGGGCGCAGGATTCCAGGGAACTCAGAGCCTGTTTGGATTACATTGGCTTTGTTGTTACTGCCATGGATGATGTAGTCAGGCTAGTTGCCAAGACTTTAGCTTTGCTTGTAGCTTTACGCCATTCACTGTGGTTGAAGCATTGGTCGGCCGATGCGGCCGCCAAAAAGTCCCTCACAAATTTATCCTTTGTGGGGGGTCGGCTGTTCGGGGAGCGGTTGGACCCTTGGTCAAGGATGGTAAGCTCCCTTAGAGAAGGAAACCTACTCGGCTCTTTCGGCACTCCTCTTCTTACCGGTCCCTTTGGGGGGGGAAGAGGTTCTTTTTCCAGTGCCTGCAGAGATTCTTGGGGCAGAGGTAGGTCCCACAGTCAGCCCAATCCCACCTGGGGAGCTAAGCCCAAACCTCCAGCCAAGCCTACACAGGCATGAAGGCGCACCCTCACCCGTACCGGTGGGGGGGACGGTTACTGCTGTTTGCTCCAATTTGGAGACATCACGTCTCGAATCTTTGGATTCAGGAGGTGGTGTCGTCCGGTTACAAAATCAAGCGTGCAGTCAGACCACCCACAAGATTGCTATGGTCAAGGGCATCCCGAAACCTGCTAAAGGCAAAGGCTTTAAGAGCCGCTGTTCTGCACCTCCTACGGACAGGGTTGATTTGTCATGTGCCCCGGCAGGAGGAGGGTCAAGGTTTTTACTCCGACCTATTCATGGTTTCCGAGAAGGATGGATCGGTGCAGCCGATCTTGGAACTAAAAGGGCCTCAACAAGTTCATCAGGGTGAAGCATTTCCGCATGGAAACTTTGCGGTCGGAGATCGCTTCGGCTCAGCGATGTTATGACTAAGGTGGACATCAGGGATGCGTATCTACACATCCCTATTTTTCGGGGGCATCAGGAATTTTTGAGGTTTGCTTTGGAGGGTCCACATTTAAAGTTTGTGGCATTCCCCTTTGGCAGATCAGCTCCCAGGGTGTTCACCAAGGTAAGGTACTGGCGGGCCTCATGGCTATCCTGAGGAGTCAGGGTATTCGTGCCTTACCCTATTTGGACGACCTTCTGATCTCGCCCCCGTCCCTTCAGGAGGCCGGGAGCGACACCCGGACCATGTTGTCAACTCTAGAAGTGTTCGGTTGGGTTATCAACTACCCCAAGTCGTATATCGCTCTGTCAACAGTGAGATCCTTCCTGAGGATGACCCGAGACACCGTTCAAGTCAAGGTCTTTCTGCCACAGCAGAAGGTCTTGTGTCTCCAGGTGCAGGTACAGCCCTTGCTGGCTTGTCAACAGCCATCGGTGCGCCTAGGGATGAGACTGGGGGCCTAATGGTGGCTTACTTCGAAGTGGTGCCCTTTGCCCAGTTCCACATGAGGCCTCTTCAGCTGAACCTGCTATCCAGCTGGGATCAGTCCCCGAAATCCCTGGACCAGGGATTTGTGCTGTCCCCCCCGGCCAGGAAATCCCTCTTGTGGTGGTTGGATCCTCGGCATCTGCTGGTTAACAAGTCCTTTCGGACTCCCCAATGGGAGATAGTTACCACTGATGCCAGTCTTACAGGCTAGGGCGGCATTTGGCAGACCCAGAGGATCCAGGATCAGTAGGCTCCTTAAGGGACCATGCGGTTTAGGTCAGCTCAGACAATCGGATGGCTGTAGCCTACATCAACCACCAGGGCGGTACTCGGGGCAGGAGATCCCTCAAGGAGGTAAGCTGGATTCTGAGTTGGGCAGAGAAGAATGTTCCCTGTATCTCAGCGGTTTACATCCCGGGGGTGGAGAACCAGGAGGCGGACTCCCTGAGCGGGAGGTCCTTGCATTTGGGGGAATGGTCTCTCAGCAGGAAGGCCTTTCAAGCTCTATGCCTCCGCCGGGGTCAACCGGACATGGATCTTTTTGCGTCCAGACACAATCACAAACTTCCAGGGTTTGTATTTCTCTCAAGAGACCCTCTGGCCATAGCAACAGACGCCCTGGCTATTACCTGCACGGGGTTCAATCTTCTGTATGCTTTTCCTCCATTTCCGCTCCTGGACCAAGTACTACGCAAAATAGTCCAGGAGGGTGTACCAACCATCTTGGTGGCTCCTCGTTGGCCAAGCAGGAGTTGTTTTGCGGACATAGTAAGGATGTCAACAGATCACTGCCTCATGTCCGACGATCCGGAGCTTCTCACACAGGGGTCGCTTCGGCACCCAAATTTGCAGAGGCTGGCTTTGACGGCCTGGCTGTTGAAACCTCCATCCTGACGGAAAAGGGTTTATCGGCCACGGTTATTCACACAATGATTCAGGTACGGAAGAAGACTTCTTCCATGATTACTACAGAGTTTGACGGGCCTATATTGCTTGGTGAGGCCAGGAAGTTCCTTGCCGGAGAATTCTAGATTTTTCTGCAATATGGCCTAGCCTTGGGCCTCCACTTGAGCACCCTCAAGGGTCAGGTCTTGGCCCTATCCATTTTTTTCCAGAAGTCTATTGCCAATCATAGATTGAGCAGATCCTTTTTTCAGGGGGTCACTCTTGTCTGCCCGCCGCGAGATCCAGTGTTACCGGTGTGGGACCTAAATCTGGTGTTATCGGCTCTTCAGGATGCCCCCTTCGAGCCTTTGAATCACGCTACATTGACTATGCTGACGCTCCAACTAATCTTTCTGGTAGCGATCACCTCTGTGCGTTGAGTATCGGAATTGGCCGCATTGTTATGAGGCCACCTTATTTTGAATTGCACAGAGACAAGGTGTTTTTTTCATTTTAGGCCTGAGTTTTCTGCCTAAAGTCGTTTCTCCTTTTCACCTTAATGAGGAAGTTTTCTACCTTCCTGATGTCCTGCTCCTGCTAATCCTAAGGCGAGGACTCTCCATGCTTTAGATGTGGTTCGAAAGAAACAAAAGGGGGGTGGCAGCTGCTCAGACCATTTTATAACTAACCAGGGAGGTGCACATTAGCAGGGCAATTAGAATACAAAAGTCTTAAAGGGGCCACAGCACTCAAACCAGTTAGCTTGCTGACCAGCCTACAATCTGTCTCTAAACTAGGTTAAAGACAGGGGGCTTGGTCACACACATCTGCAGAAGTATGCTTAAGCTGCACCACCAGCGCCAAGGTGCCCCTGTGAGGTGCAGTCCTAACTCTAGTACTAATTCTAGTCTCTAAGAGCCCCATTTGGGACATACAATGCAATAGATAAATTGGGAGCAGGCTTACCTGAGGTTGCCCTAAACCTCAAGTGCAAGCCATGGGGTGGAAGGGTCAAAGACCTTGCAATACAGCCTAGACCCCACACACCATGTGCTTGCACAAATTCAAAAGAAACAAAAGGGGGGTGGCAGCCGCTCAGACCATTTTATAACTAACCAGGGAGGTGCACATTAGCAGGGCAATTAGAATACAAAAGCCTTAAAGGGGCCACAGCACTCAAACCAGTTAGCTTGCTGACCAGCCTACAATCTGTCTCTAAACTAGGTTAAAGACAGGGGGCTCGGTGGTGGTGCAGCTTAAGCATACTTCTGCAGATGTGTGTGACCGAGCCCCCTGTCTTTAACCTAGTTTAGAGACAGATTGTAGGCTGGTCAGCAAGCTAACTGGTTTGAGTGCTGTGGCCCCTTTAAGACTTTTGTATTCTAATTGCCCTGCTAATGTGCACCTCCCTGGTTAGTTATAAAATGGTCTGAGCGGCTGCCACCCCCCTTTTGTTTCTTTTGAATTTGTGCAAGCACATGGTGTGTGGGGTCTAGGCTGTATTGCAAGGTCTTTGACCCTTCCACCCCATGGCTTGCACTTGAGGTTTAGGGCAACCTCAGGTAAGCCTGCTCCCAATTTATCTATTGCATTGTATGTCCCAAATGGGGCTCTTAGAGACTAGAATTAGTACTAGAGTTAGGACTGCACCTCACAGGGGCACCTTGGCGCTGGTGGTGCAGCTTAAGCATACTTCTGCAGATGTGTGTGACCGAGCCCCCTGTCTTTAACCTAGTTTAGAGACAGATTGTAGGCTGGTCAGCAAGCTAACTGGTTTGAGTGCTGTGGCCCCTTTAAGACTTTTAGATGTGGTTCGAGCCATAAGATATTACTTGGCTGCTACTGAATCTTCCGGAAATCAGATTTGCTTTTTGTCTTAGCGAAAGGCTCTAGAAAGGGATTTCCACCAGCCAAGTCCACTCTCAGTGAGTGCATTAGAAAAGCGATAGTAAGAGCTTATTCTGCCAAGGGGAAAGAACCCCCTTTCGGATCACAGCTTGTTCTAGTAGAGCCATTGGTGCTTCCTGGGCCTTTCAGCATCAGGCCTCGGTGGAACAGGTTTGTAAAGCCACCACTTGGTCTTCAGTTCATTCGTTTACCAGGTTAACCAGGTTAAGGGCCTCAGCTGACGCTGTTTTTGGCCGAAAAGTGCTTCAGGCGGTAGTGAAATGAACTACCTACAGTGCCACATTGGGGATCCCGCCCATATTGGACACTGCTTTTGGATGTCCCATATGTAAAGACTAATGGACGGCCTGGAATGGATTGGAATGAAAAACGCAATTCTGTGAGACTCACCTGTAGAATTGGTTTTGATTCCTATCCATTACAGGCCGTCCAACCCACCCTCTTTGAGGTTATTATTGTCCTGGATGCGTTTTTTATGGTGATGAACCATTACTTGATTATAGGACACTTGTTATACAAATTTAGGATTATAGGTTTGAGAGAGTACAAGGGGAGGCTATGTGAAGTAAGATGGTCTCCTATGTTCGGGCCTCCCGGCCTGCCTCTTGCTATTGAGTTACTGCTTTTTAATTACTGGGTGTGGTTGAGAGGCAGCTGCTTTTATAGGGGGCCAGGAGGAGCTACATCTTTGATATTGCAGTCCCCGCCCGTTTGGGGCGGAGTTACCCATATGTAAAGACTAATGGACGGCCTGGAATGGATAGGAATCAAAACCAATTCTACAGGTGAGTCTCACAGAATTGCGTTATCTTTATGGCAGACTATAAATTCAAACACAGAACCCTGAAAATTGAGTGAGCAGAAGAGAGCAAGTTGATTTATCAAGGAATGCAAGGTGCTGGTGAATAAGAGATGCTGTCTCCGACAACCAGCACGGGGCAAGCTGTAAGGAGGGGGTGTCTGTCTATATACTGTATAAGTGTATCTCTGTATAGTCAAGACATCATGTTCTTAGAGGTTTCCAGCACACACCTCTACTGCATATACAAATGTTGAGCATAGAGATACAGAGCCTTTATTTTCACTATATCCAGTCCAGGTTGTCCCAGAAGTGATAACATGTGGGTAGTCCGCCACCAGGTAGAGCAGTTACTGCAAGATCCAAAGCTGTAACTCCTCCCGGCCCCCTATAAAATGAAGAATCCCCAGAGTTCATCTTGCAGTGCTGCTGCAAGGATCGTATTGGATACTCTCTCTCTCTCTCTCTCTCTCTCTCGATACTGCAGCTGAGCGGGGCATTCTGAGCCTGTCAGCTGCTGCACCTCTATTTCCACTGTTCCCGTGGACCCACTTCTGCCTCCCAGCCTCGGCTGACGGGACCGTGAAGGTAGGGAGAACGCCGGGGGTCAGGCGTTGACAGAGCTAGGCTCTGGGCCGCAAACCCTCCCTAAAGGGTAGCCGGCCATAGGAGATGGTGAGCCTATTGGGGGGGAGGAACCACCTTATGCCCATGGTTTATGCCAACGTCTGTGCCCACAAGCTTTATTATATCCTGTGTTTTGTGCATGATTCACCTTCTCTTTGACCTTTTTCTCACCGACATACTAACCCCCCTCGTTCCCTTGGCTCCTTCTCCTCTCCCCTCCATCTTGACGTGCTGTGAGGGGGGGATGGGAGAGGGGCTTGATTTTTTCTGAGGCCGCGGCCTCGGTTGTGTGTGTGCGGGGTGCGCTGCGCTACGCGTCGGGGGCCCTCCGTGGGCCGCCCTTCCTCCCTGCTCGCCTTCAGCGCCATTTTGATTGTGGAGGGCGCTCGTTTTCGCGCCCGCAGTGGGGGCGGGTCCGCGCGATGAAGGGTTTTGCGTCACGGCTACGCGGCCCGCCACTCGAGGTTCTCATGAGGCTGGCTCCCAGTGCCATTTTCCTGCCTGCTGCTCCTGCTGTCCCCAGCGCCCGCTGGTCGGTTCCGTGAGTCCCTCTCTCCTTCTGCTTGTGTCTTCTAGGTGGGCCCCCTTTGCCAGCTGAGGGTTGTGGTTCCTCCCGGTCTCCTACCACCCTCCTCCCCCCCTCTCTCTCCGCGCCCTTTCCCTTTAAGAGGGATCACAAAAAGAGAGACTAAATTGGGGATCTCTTAGGTTGGGCCGTTAGTGTAACCTATACAAAATTTTCACTATAATCACCATAATGGAGGCTTCTGGGGATAGTGAGCTAGGGGCCCCATCTGGGCGGGTGAAGCTCTGCCCCATGTGCGGTACCAGCCCCCTGGGCGGACTCGGCGGACTTTTGGAGCATGATAGGGCGGGCATCTCTGCCCCTAGCCTTCTTTTGCCTATGGCCTCGCCAACACCCCCACGACTGCATTCAGCCCTCAGTGAGGGGGAAGCCAACAGGGGGTCCCAAGTAGATTTGACATACCGGGTGGCCAGCCTGGAGAGACAGTTATCTCGCATGGCTACTCGGAAAGCCACGAGTAAGAAGTGGCACATCGAGCCGGGTTACTCGGATTTTGCTGCTGATGATGATCTTTTTGGAGGTCGGGACTCCATGGAGGAGGGAGAGTTGTTTAAGGACTCAGTTTCCTCAGGGATCAGTCGGTTGGCTATGACAGTGACCCTGGTTCTTCCTCAGGCAAGGATATGTGGCTCCCTGACGACACAGAGAAGTTACTGTCTTCAGTGTTTGAGACCTTGCATAGTGTCCCTCATAAAGCGGCTAAGAGGAAGCAGGGTGATTTATTCCGGCCTGAGAGACAGAGGCTTGTCTTCACTGAGCAGGCCCACTTTTCCAATATGGTTTTTAAGGAATGGGAAAGACCTAATAAATTACCATCGGCGCCTAAGATGTGGATTCCCCTGTGTCGGGGTTATCCAACACTACGGTTATGCCGTCTCTCTATACTTTAGCCATCAGGAAGAAGTTGAGACGTCTTGTTGATATTGCCAGGTCTAGCAAGCGGGCGGAGGAGTATAAAGATTTTATTGCATTTGTAGTCTCTGCTATGGACGATAGTGTCCGGCTTGGAGCCAGGGCTTCAGCCCTGCTTGTTGCGCTTCGCCACTCTGGTTGCGGCAATGGTCCGCTGACGCTGCAGCCAAGAAATCACTCGCTAGTATCCCCTTCTTGGAGCTCAGGTTATTCGGGGAACGTCTGGACCTCCTGGCTAAGGATGGGAAATTCCCTCAGCGACAGAAGCCTGCGCGGCCCTATCGCTCCTTTCGAGGAGGAAGAGGCTCTTAATTTTCATGGGGGCCGCAGAGATTTCTGGGGACGATGTAGGTCTCGCGGCCGACCCAATCCCTCCTGGGGAGCTAAATCCAAGCCCCCTGCCAAGTCCTCTCAGGCATGAGGGGACGCCCTCACCCATCCTGGTGGGGGGACGGCTTCTGCTAATTGCTCACGTCTGGAGACAGTGCGTCTCGGATCGGTGGATTCAGGAGGTGGTTTCCTCCAGTTACAAATTAGAGCTGGCAGTTTGGCCGCCCTCAAGATTTCTTCAGTCCCGGATATCCCAGAACCCATTGATGGCACAGGGCCTAAGAATGACCGTCCAACGCCTTCTGCTGTCAGGTGAGGTTTGTCCCGTGCCTCGCCAGGAACGGGGTCGAGGGTTCTACTCCAATCTGTTCACGGAGCCCAAGAAGGACGGAACGCTGAAACCTATCCTGGACCTGAAGGGCCTCAACAGGTTTGTCAGAGTCAGACATTTTCGCATGGAGTCCTTACGGGCCGCGGTGAGCTCGCTTCGGCCTGGTGACTTCATGACCACGGTGGACGTCCAAGGATGCTTATCTGCACATCACAATTTTTCTGGGGCATCAGAAGTTCCTGAGGTTTGCGCTGGAGGATCAGCATTACCAGTTTGTGGCGCTGCTGTTCAGGATATCCTCAGCCTCCCGGGTGTTCACAAAGGTGCTGGCGGGCATCATGGCTATCCTGAGGAACCAGGGCATTCGTGTTCTTCCTTATCTGGACGATTTGCTGATTGCGGCTCAGTCTCTTCAGCAGGCCAAGAGCAACACCCGGACGGTGTTATCCACTCGAGGATTTCGGATGGGTAATCAATTACCCCAAGTCTTCTATCACTCCCTCTTTGGTGAGGTCCTTTCTGAGCATGACGTTGGACACCTCTCAGGTCAAGGTATTCCTGCCCCAGCAGGGCCTCCGGATGCAGGTGCAGGCCTTACTGTCTTGTCAGTGGCCATTGATCAATCTGGGGAGGAAACTGGTGGGCCTAATGGTGTCATGCTTTGAGACAGTGCCCTTCCCCCAGTTTCACATGAGACCTCTTCAATTGAATCTGTTGACCGGTTGGGACCGGACGCAGGAGTCCCTGGAACAGGAATTTTCTCTGTCCCCCTTGGCCAGACTGTCCCTCTTGTGGTGGTTGGACCCCAGAAATATGTTGGTGGGCAAGTCCTTTCTGACTCCCCAGTGGGAGATTGTTACCACGGACGCCAGTCTGACCGGCTGCGTTTTTTTGGCAATCGCTGAAGTTCCAGGGTCAGTGGGGTCCGCAGGAGGCCCACTTGCCCATCAATCTCCTGGAGCTGAGAGCGATCCAGTTGGTGCTTCTTCACTTGACTCCCCATCTAAGGGATCGTGCGATCTAGGTCCGCTCGGACAATCAGATGGCTGTCGTCTACATCAATCACCAGGGCAGGACTCGGAGCAGGCGAGCCCTCCAGGAGGTGACCCAGATCTTGACTTGGGCGGAGGAGAATGTTCCCTGCATCTCAGCGGTTTACATCCCCAAGGTAGAGAACCAGGAAGCAGACTCCCTGAGCAGGGGGGCCTCTCGTCTGGGGGAATGGTCTCTCAGCAACAAGATCTTTCACGCTCTGTGTCTCCGCTGGGGTCAACCGGATGTGGACCTGTTTGCGTCCAAACACAATCATAAGCTCCCAAGGTTCATCTCCCTATCAAGAGATCCTCTGGCCTTCGCCACAGACCCTCTGGCAATTCCGTGGACGGAGTTCAGGCTCCTTTATGCATTTCCTCCGTTCCCACTCCTGGGCCGAGTGCTGCGCAAGATAGCCCAGGAGGGGGTACCAACCATCCTGGTGGCTCCTCGCTGGCCGAGAAGGAGTTGGTTCGTGGACATAGTTTAGATGTCTGTCGATCGCTACATCTTGCCCGACAACCTAGGGCTTCTCACTCAGGGGTCGCTGCGGCACCCCAATTTACAGACGCTGGCTTTGACGGCCTGGCTATTGATACCTCAATTCTGATGGAAAAGGGGCTGTCGGCCACAGTTGTTCAGACCATGGTTCAGGCGCGGAAGAAGTCTTCTTCCATGATTTATGAGTCCAAGAGTTTCCCTTGTCGCACATTCTCTATTTCTAGGATTTTGGAGTTTTTACAACACGGCTTAGACTTGGGTCTACAGCTGGGCACCCTCAAGGGCCAGTTCACGGCCTTGGCCATCCTTTTCCAAAGATCCTTTGCCAATCATAGACTGATCAGGACTTTTTTCCAAGGAGTTACCCATGTACGTCCACTGCGTAAGCCTGTATTACCGGTGTGGGACTTGAATTTGGTGCTTTCTGTCCTCCAGTGCCTCCCTTTGAGCCTTTGCGTGATGCTGCCTTGTTTATTTTGACCCTAAAGGTGGTCTTTTTGGTAGCTATCACCTTGGGGCGTCGCGTATCAGAGCTGGCTGCGCTGTGTATGAAGCCTCCTTACTTTGAGCGGCATAAGGATAACATGGTGTTAAGCTTTAAGCCTGATTTTTTACCCAAGATCGTTTCTCCCTTTCACCTTAATGAGGAAGTTGTCTTGCCTTCCCTTTGTCCTGCACCGACTAATTCTAAGGAAAGGACCCTTTCATGCCTTGGATGTGGTCAGAGCCATTAAGTACTACCTGGTTGCGACTGAATCCTTCAGGAAATCGAATTTGCTCTTTGTTCTCACTGAGGGTTCCAGGAAGGGGTTCCAGGAAGGGTTTGCCTCCGGCCAAGTCCACTCTCAGTAAGTGGATCAGACAGGCGGTGGTGCAAGCATATTCTGCCAGGGGGAAGGAACCCCCTTTTCGTGTTACAGCTCATTCTACTAGAGCTATTGGTGCTTCCTGGGCTTTTCAGCACCAGGCCGCTACTTGGTCTTCCGTTCATACCTTTACAAAGTTTTACAAGGTTGACGTTAGGGCCTCAGCGGATGCTGTCTTTGGCCGAAAGGTGCCTCAGGCGGTAGTGAAATGAACTACATGCTGTCCTGCACTGGGGATCCCGCCCTAATGGACACTGCTTTTGGATGTTCCACATGTCATCACTTCTGGGACGACCTGGACTGGATATAGTGAAAAATACAATTCTGTGAAACTCACCTGTAGAATTGTTTTTGAATATATCCAGTCCAGGTCATCCCACCCCGCCCTTGGTTTCATTTTCTCTTGTTGCCTGTTATGGTGATTACCATTTTTTATTGGACCGTTGTCCTTAGCTTCAGCATGTACTCTCTCCAACAACAAACTATGTATGTAACATGGTTTCTTGGCCTCCCGGCCTGTCTCCTTTATTACTACTTTTTGACCACTGGGGATTCTACTGAGACACTTCATTTTATACGAGGCCAGGAGGAGTTACAGCTTTGGATCTTGCAGTAACTGCGCCACTTGGTGGCGGACTACCCACATGTCATCACTTCTGGGACGACCTGGTCTGGATACATTCAAAAACAATTCTACAGGTAAGTTTCACAGAATTGTATTTTTATTTACTCTGCTGTGTGAAACCCCCAGGTCGCCTCCCTGGTCCTATGGCCCATGCGTGGCCTCTCGTCCAATCATCATGCTCAAATCTGCTCCCGCCCATTTGTCTAAGACGGTCCATTGCCCGCATCCCCGCTACCCTATATTAGGGGGCATGCCAGCGCCAGATGTTCACAAATGCTTGGCGCGTGCGCTGCTAGAGGTATAGCGGGAAGCTGCACCGTTAGATCGGGGAGAAGGAGAGTTTACTGGGCAACCTGAAGGGTTTTTACACAGCGGGACATCCCAACTCCAGGATGGGTTTGGGACCTCTGGTTCAAGGTCATGCGCAGTGTTAGTTTTCCCCTATACATGGTATCAATTTAATAGGATTCGTAAAAAATTCACTTCGTGGGAAAAAGCCTGAGAATGTCACTGTTGCTGAATCAGCAGACAGGAGTAAAAAGTGCTATTGACTTTCACTGTTTTCCTAAGAGAAGTAGAACACTTTTTACACTGTAGTAAAAGGCACCATTGACTTTCATTGTCTTCTAATCTGGTGATTCAGTAACAGTGACATTCTCATAATGTTTTCTCAAAAAGAGAGGAACAGAAGTCTAAAAGACTCCAGGGCTCTCCGAGTTCCACTCCTAGAGGCATCACCAAATTGGGATGCCCCACTATGTAAAATCCCCAGTTTCAATCACCTTCCTCTGGAGCCCTTGCCGCGCCTGTGCACTTCAGCTGCATCCCCACTCACCTCTAGCCATGACTGCGACCAGCCTTTCTGAATGGGCAGTGCGGCCATGTCACAGCTGCAAGGTGGACGGGGGGATGCGGCTGGCTGCTTAGCCATCAGCAGCACCGAGGAGAGCCGAGTGACAGCGAGCGCCCCGCTCAGCCAATCAGCGCACTCGTCCGAGTCTGCTCTGTGGGGATGGTGTGTTAAAGTGGACCGTCACCCATGGGTGATCGGCCCGGGAATCTATAAGATTCCTGGGCCGATCACCCCCCTCACCGCGGGACATCCGAGATCGGAGATCACCGCGGGACATCCGAGATCGGGGAGGCGGGGCCCTCTCGGCTGCCTCCTATCTTCCGGGTGCCATTTTCCCCTTCCCTGGGGCCCGGAGTTTCTCGCGCTGTGGGGGGGCCGCGCGATGACGCGTTACGCGTCATCGATGTGCGGCCTGCCCCTCGAGGTGCTGTCTCCGCCTTGCGATCGGCGCCCTGCAGCCTGCCTGCGCTCTGGAAGGGCATGCTGATCCTTGCTCTACTGCCTCATCTGGAGCTCCCATCGGGTGCTGCGCTGTCCTGCCTGGTCATACGCTCCGCAGTTCCACTGGTCTGTGAGTCCGGTCTTTTCCTTACTTTTATCCTTCTGTGCATGTGCTGTGGGATGCTCATGGTTTTTCCCCCTTGTGTCGTTCAGGTGGGTCCCATATGATTCTCAGTGTTGTGGTTTCTCCCAGTCTCATCCTCCACCACCACCCCCCCCGCTCCCTACAGTCTCTTGTTAAGGGATCTATTAGGGGATCTTATTGGGGATTGTCAGGGTTTGGACCGTCAGTGCCTTGTAACCTGTCTATTTTGCTACTAATCACCATAATGGAGGCTTTTGGGGATAGCGAGCTTGGGGCCCCCTCGGACCTGAAGGGTCTCAACAGGTTTGACAGATTCCGGCATTTTCGCATGGAGACCTTGCGGTCTGCGGTGAGTTTGCTTCGGCCAGGCAATTTCACGTCCACGGTGGATATCAGGGATGCTTACCTGCACATCCCTATATTCCAGGGACATCAGAAGTTCCTGAGATTCGCTCTGGAGGATCAGCACTACCAGTTTGTTGCGCTGCCGTTTGGGATTTCCTCAGCCCCCCGGGTGTGCACCAAGGCGCTGGCAGGGGTCATGGCACTTCTGACGAACCAGGGCATTCATGTTCTGCCTTATCTGGACGACTTGTTGATTGCTGCTCCATCTCTTTAGCAGGCCGAGAGTGACACCCACACGGTGTTGTCCACTCTCGAGGATTTCGGTTGGGTGATCAATTATCCCAAGTCCTCGATCTCTCCGTCATTGGTGAGGTCCCTCCTGGGCATGACGTTAGACACCTCTCAGGTCAAGGTTTTCCTCCTCCAGCAGAAGGTGAAGGGTCTTCAGATGCTGGCGCAGGCCTTGCTGTCGTGCCAACGTCCATCCATCCGTCTGGGGATGAAGCTGGTGGGTCTCTTGGTGTCATGTTTCGAGGCTGTGCCCTTCGCCCAGTTTCACATGAGACCTCTTCAGTTGAACCTCTTGACCGTTTGGGATCGGACACAGGAGTCCCTGGAGCAGGGATTCTCTCTGTCTCCTTCGGCCAGGCGGTCCCTCTCGTGGTGGTTGGACTCCAGAAATCAGCTAGAGGGCAGGTCCTTTCTGACTCCTTGCTGGGAGATTGTCACCACAGATGCCAGTCTGACCAGCTGGTGAGGTTTTTGGCAATCACTGAAGTTCCAGGGCCAGTGGAGAGCAATCCGGTTGGTCCTGTTTCATTTGACCCCCCTATCTACGGGGTTGTACGGTTCAGGTCCGCTCGGACAATCAGAGGGCTGTCGCTTACATCAATCACCAGGAGCAAGCGAGCCCTCAAGGAGGTGACCCAGATCCTGTCTTGGGCGCAGGAGAATGTTCCCTGCATCTTGGCGGTTTACATCCCCGGGGTGGAGAACCAAGAGGCAGACTCCCTGAGCAGGGGGACTTCTCGTATGGGGGAATGAGTACCCTCAAGGGTCAGATTTCGGCCTTGGATATTTTCTTCCAAAGATCCTTCGCCAATCATAGACTTATCAAGACCCTTTTCCAAGGAGTTACTCTCATGTACGTCCACCGCGTAAACCTATGTTACCGTTGTGGGATTTGAATTTGGTGCTTTCTGCTCTCCAGGATCCTCCTTTTGAGCCTTTGTGTGATGCAGCTTTATCCATTCTGACTCTGAAGGTGGTCTTTTTGGTAGCTATCACTTCGGTGCGTCACGTTTCAGAGCTGGCGGCACTTTGTATGAAGCCTCCTTACTTTGAGCGGCATCAGGATAAGGTGGTTTTTCGACACCCAGGATTTTGACTATCCTGGTTATTGGTCCACTTCCACGGGGCACCCCGATCGTGGGTGCCCCGCTGTGTGAAACCCCCGAAAACTCACCTGACCCTGCTCCCACGTGACTCGCTCGTCCAATCGCCGCCGCCTCCCGCACGTCCCTCTTACAGGAAGCTCACCCGCGCCGGCCATTCACAAACGGGCGGCGCAGGTGCGCACCCTGCTAGAGGGCCGCACGGGAGGCAGCAGCCCGCGCATGCGCCGCTGGAATGAGGATTAGGTAGGATTTTCAGGGATGGGGGGGGTTTCACACAGCGGGGCACCCCGCAGTCAGGGAGCTGATCGGTCCGGTAATCGTATAGATTCCGGTGCTGATCAGGGGAGGGTGTTGGTCCACTTTAAACCAGATTTTCTACCTAAGGTTGTTTCTGCCTTTCATCTCAAAGAGGACATTGTCTTGCCTTCCTTGTGTCCCGCGCCTTCTTCTAAGGAGAGGACTCTTCATGCCCTGGATGTGGTCAGAGCCCTTAAGTACTACCTGGTTGCTACGGAATCTTTCAGGAAATCGGATGCTTTTTGTCTTTCCTGATGGGCCTAGGAAGGGTTTGCCTCCAGCCAAATCCTTTATCAGCAGGTGGATCAGACAGGCGGTGGTGCAAGCGTACTCTGCCAAGGGGAAGGAACCCCCCTTTCGTGTTACAGCTCATTCTACTAGGGCTATTGGTGCCTCTTGGGCTTTTCAGCACCAGGCTTCGGTTGAACAGGTTTGTAAGGCCGCTACTTGGTCTTTAGTTCATACTTTTACAAGGTTGATGTTAGGGCCTCAACTGATGCTGTTTTTGGCCGTAAGGTGCTTCAGGCGGTAGTGTCATGAACTACGTGCTGTTGCTCACTGGGGATCCCACCCTTATTTTGGACATTGATTTGGATGCCCCACTTGTCAAGAATGGAGCAACCTCTAGGAAAAATACAACTCTGAGTACTCACCGGTAGAATTGATTTTGATGATGTCCTGTTCAGGTCGCTCCATCGCACCCTTGTTCTGTTATCCTCTTTTGCCTGTTAGTGATTACTGTTGTATTTTTTTTCCTTGAGTGTTCATGCTGAAGCTGTGTGAAGTACCATGGTTCTGGCCTCCCGGCCTGTGTTTTTACTGCTTTTCAACCACTGGGGATTTTTGGGGAGACAGATGCCTTATATGGGCTGGGAGGAGCCACGATTTTCATCTTGCAGTCACTGCACCACCTTGTGGCAGATAAGCTATTTGTCAAGAATGGAGTGACCTGAACAGGACACCATCAAAATCAAATCTACAGGTTTGAATGACTCAAGCTCTTAAGCAGTATTCGAGAAGTCTTGGGCTGACTGTTGCAGTACCTACCATATTTGCAGTTCCTTACCACTTAGCTGCTCTATGTTTAGGTGATCCTTATATTCTGGCATTTATAGTTTTCAACCACCACTGAATTTCTGAAATTTCATGGGTTGTAGGAGAATGTTGGCAGCCAAGAATTGAGTCTCAAATGTTCATCAATGTCCTGGGGATTAATACTAACTTATCAATCCAGCACTAGGTCTGTGGAGCAGAGGGGCAGCCATGGCCAAATATCAGGAGCCACAGCAGGTCACTACAAGTGAGGCAAATCCTTCATTAAACAGACATGTCACCGTCCATATTTGCCCACACTCCAGTGATCAAACATGACTGCAGATTTCTTAAAAGTGGTCCAATCAGGAGGTAACCCCCCCCCCCCCTTGGCCCTGAGGAAGGAGGAACTTACCTGTGGTTCAGTCCCATTCACCCAGGTGCAATAGGGCAGATAGGAGTAGGGTGGTACTGCTTTGTGTCTGTGTAGCAGCTGCACTGACCCATGGGTGAGGTAAAGGACCCTGAATCTTAACCTGATGGGATCTCTAACTGCTCAGTCCAATCATCTTAGGCTCTGCATCAGGCTACTGTGGTCCATTTGACACAATTGCTCTTGGCGGCAGCCTGCCGATTGTGTTCCATCCTAAAGTACAAGATTTAGTAATGTCCACACAATTAGCCAATAGCTCAGCTGTTTCTAATCACACCTGACAGGGAATTGTCTCGACTGCCTTAAAGAGATGAGCAGCTTGCAACAGAACTAAAACCCACCTGGCATGGAGGGGTATACAGCCCCAAAGGCAGTCTCTGGAAACCAACCTGTTGTAGGCTTGGGTATAGCCAATTTGGTTGGCCTCGCTGGGTTTTACCTGTACCTCCAATTTCTGACAAAACAAAATCTGCCCCGTTTTAAATCCCTTGATGAAACATCCTGCTGATCCTCAGTAACAGTTTAGAACATGCTGTTTGGCACCATTCATCCCATAACTGCTAATTAACCTCTGCTCACTGGCAACTAAGTGAAGTTATCTGCAGGGCTGGGGAAGATAGAATGTCAGTTACTCCCCCAAAAAAGGTGAATAACTGAACAGTAGCCACCTTAAAGATATCATACCCAGAAATGAGGTTGAACCGGACCTTCGGCATGATTTATTGAAAAGACCAAACCCTTAAAATATAAATTTTAGAAGCTGGTGAATAGTTTAAGTTCTTTCCCCCACTGGGCTGCAACTCTGTTCAGGACTCAGGATACGGGTGCTGCCATCTTGACTAAAAAGCATCACATACCAAGGAGAGGAGGCAAAAAGTACAGGGGGCGGAGTTACAGCTGTGCTTTGCACAGACAATGCAGAGCTGGGTCGGGGAAAGGACAGCAACCCCAGAATGCAGAGTGGCACAGTCAGAAGGCACTTCCTGTTTGCAGGCTGCCTGATGCTCCATGTGCCGCCACCTTGGATGTTTAAAGGCTCAGAACATGCAGTAGATGCAGGTAGGATTTTTAATGTGAGCAATCTGTATGTACAGGGTGTGGGAAACATAAGAGACTTAGAGTGAAGGACCGCTTTAAAGTGGACCAACACCCAGGATTCTCAGTATCCTGGGTGTTGGTCCACTTCTGCGGGAACCCCCCCCCCCAAAAAAAAAAAAAAAAAAAAAAAAAAAAAAAAAAACTTACCTCACCGCCGACGGACAAGCTGAGGCCATTATTAAAACAGACGGCTCACCCAATGCTGAGCTTTGTAACAGTGTATCCTTGCTGACCTGTAGCAATATGGCTGGATAAACAGCAGCCTGCCCAATATTCATAAAAACAAGCCAGAAGCCAAGGCTTTTAGTAAAGGAACATGGGCTGGTGATATGTGGTGGCCTTAAGGCGGACCTTCACCCTGAATAAGAGCCTATCTTGTTTCCCCCACCCTGTACATACAGATTGCCCACATTGTCATCCTACCTGCATGTACAGGGTGGGGGAAACAAGATAGAGTCTTATATGTTTCCCACACCCTGTACATAGATTGCTCACATTAAAAGTCATCCTACCCGCATCTACTGCATGTTATGAGCCTTTAAACATCCAAGATGGCGGCTCATGGAACATCAGGCAGCCTGCAAACAGGAAGTGCCTTCTGACTGTGCTGCATTCTGGGATTGCTGATCTTTTCCTGACCTCAGCTCTGCTCTGTCTGAGCAAAGCACAGCTATAGCCCGCCCCCTGTACTTTATCCCACTTTCCTCGGTAAGTGTGATGCTTCTGAGTCAAGATGGCGGGGCCCATGTCCTAGAGTCCTGAACAGAGTTGCAGCCCAGTGGGGGAAAGTAAGTGACTAAAAAACTTAGCTTTAGATGCTGGGGAATATTTTTTTTTTTTTTTTTTTTTTTTAAGTGTTTGGGCTTTTCAATAAATCATGAAGGTCCGGTTTAAGTAAAAATAAATGCTTGTTCTGGAGCGCTGGGATGGGGATAAAAGGTGACAAACTGCCTTGTGTATAGAATCACTTTGGCCCTCATTTTACCATGGCCTCAGAAGACAAAGTTTAGAAAATACTAACCAGACCACTCAGATTAATAGGAATCTACTGTAAATCTCCAGATTGGCATGCTACACTCTGCCAAACCCACAGTACAAGCACAGGTCCTCTCCTGCAGCACTCTGATGGGCACAATCCCACCTGCCATCTAAATAGCTGGAGGCAGGTGAGCACAGCAGCGGGAGGCACCTGGCAATAGTTAACTATTGCTCTGACAATTCATGCCTTGCAATGAATTCTGAATGTGATGACCAGAGCCTGCAGCATATATATGTATATATATGTAGAGAAGCTGAGGTCTCATGCAACAACCTCTGTCTCACAACAGTTCCAAGCTGCAGCCTGTCTTTGTGCATGTGCTGCCATGTTTGTGCACCTGGCAATGCACGAAGGTTCAGCAGCACTTATACGATCTAGCTGCAACTGTATCTTACACTGTATAACCAAGGACAGTACCTATAAACTCCCTTGCCACTCTGCAATGTCAAGTCTAGGCCATGGGGAACTAAATCACCAAACCTCAGATTCAAGCTGGCAAGCCCCCCACCCCCCTGCCAAATGGAAACAATCTAGCAAGGAGACCACCTTGAATTCACCTATTACCTACTGCATGAATTTTACATTTACACCAGACAAGTCTTTAAAGAATAGTTTATTTCTTTTACAGACTGAGATCGATCCCCCTCAAACGGATTCCTGCACAGGGGGTTCATATCCATCAGCCCTTTCCACCTTAGCGCCTGTATCATCTCCTGAGGGCTTCCCAGCACCGCCACCCTCTCCATGTAGCTCCATAAGTTTGCCCACTGGAAGAAAGGGGGGGAAAAAAAAAAAAGTTAGGCTGGGAACAGAAAAATTTATAAACACAACATACAAGTATGGGAACATCAGAACTATCTCAATAGTAATAATCACAATCAATCATTTGGGACCGAAACAAATGGTCATCATAGTTCCCACACAATAAGAAACTTCCTAAACGGTCTGCCAATGGAAACCAAATTAATGCTTTAGCATTTCATTCATGTGCTATCAGTGTACAAAGGTGAAAACCTGGCCTAAATGGAGCAGATTGAGTGACTATAGATTTGCAATTCTAGTAGTTAGTGTGGGTAAGACCACAGAGAATTGCAACGTTTTGTGAGCATTTTTCTTTATGTAGCATGTTCCATTCCCTTAGCTATAGTCTCATAATACAGACACAACCCAGGCAAAACATGCTGATGCTAACTGCCAAGGGAGATCCATAAAGAACCACCGGGATCAGGGACAAAATGACAAATCTAAAGAATGGGCTGTGCAATAGAGGGATGAACACATGCATAGCTTAACTGCAGTATGGTAAATTACAGGGTTAAGGAACAAGTCACCTTATCCTGTCTTACCCAAGAAGTTTCCTAGCACCTCAACCCCCCATGAAACTCCTTAAGAGGCAAAGTGCAACACCAGACAACTTGGAAATTATCTTTTCCAATATGACAGGGATGCCATAGGGGCAAGGTAGGCATATCCTTGTCAAGGTGAGACTAAGGTGGCTTATTTTATACTGGCAGATTTGCCCTTTAAATTGAGGAGGGTAAAAAATAACCACCGAGAATTTGCGGTCAGTGGGTAGCAGGACAAGCTCAAAGGGTGTTTCTGGGCCACCTGTTCACTTGATATTTGAATATGAAAGGAAGTGAGGCCAAGCTATTCTCGGGTTGAGCTTAATATCAACCAACCATCACAACCAAATATTTCCACACAGACAGCATACTTACGTTCAAATTTTGGCTTCTTTAACATCTTTACTTTGCGAACATAGACGTCATGGAGGGGGTAAATGGACTGACAGGCCTTTTCAATATCTTTGCCTATACTGTCTGGAATCCTGGAAAGAGAATTCAGCATTCAGGCAATTTATCTGTGTCTTGAAGAGTACATTATACACATGTTATGCAGTATAAATTCAGTGACTTGTCAATTTTTCAACTACCTCTGCTGGAAGTTTGTTCCAAGCATCTACTATTTCTGTAAAATAATATTTTCTTACATTGCTCCTGATCTTCCCTCAGACTAGCTTCAGGTTGTGCCCCCTTGTTCTATCATTAAATTTCTTCTTAAACACTTCCCTCCTGAACCTTATTGAATCTATTCACATATTTAAAGGTCTCAATCATGTCCCCTCTCCCTTCTTTCCTCCAGACTGTACAAATGTAGTTCTTTAAGTCTCTCCTGATAAGTTTAAGTCCTTCTACCATTTTCTTTGGACCTGTTCTATTTGAAGATTTTTGCAGGTAAGGTCTCCAGAACTGCACACAGTATTCTAGCTGTGGCCTCACCAGGGCTTTATACAGCGGCATCACAACCTCCCTCTTCCTACTGGTGATGCCTCGAACTATGCAGCCGAGCATCTTCCTTGTGCTTAGCCAGGACACAATTGTATACACAGACTTAGCACTAGTCAATTTAGTTTGTCAGATTTTAGTTTGGGCACAAGAAAGTTCCCCTAAGCAGAGTATAATATATGCCTTTACAGTCTTAAACCTGGGTCCCCTAAAACTCATTCAAGTCCCCTGGTTGCATGGCAAGGTCGAAGTGGGCAGCTTTAGGATCAGATACTTACAGCTTGTTAACAACCTCTTTAAGGTCATTGGTTTGCACTTCCCGAGTCATGATTTCCATCATCTTCTTGCGAATCTGACGAACCTGCTGATGCTGGGCATAGGAAGTCTTTCTGATCTGGTTGTTACGTTTCTTGGTGAATCCAACACAGAAGAGGCGGAGCAGGTATGCATCTGTGGTCTTCACATCAACATGTGCTTCAATCATGGTCTATAGAAAGAGCTAGAATTTAGCATAAAAAGCCTATATGGATCAATGTTAAGCATTTACACATAATACTGAGGATCTACAGACCAGTGCCTAGAGATGAGCAAGTCCAAAATAACTAAAACAGTCCTATAAGCAGCTCTTAAAGCAACAAGTGCACACCCACTGCCTTCTAGCAGCACAAACAGCCCTGGAAGCTTGGCCACCCGCTAGCCTGCTGCCAGGGAGAAGCGGGAGGCCAACTGTGCAAAATCCCCAGGGGAGCTGGTATCATACCTTTCCCGGCAGCTTCCTTGAGATCAGCCAATTGGCAATTTCAAAAATGCCACATGGGTGTGGCATTGATGGATGAACACTTACAGGTGACCCACCACCAAGTCCGCTGCATCGCCAAAGGTACTCCGGCAGTTCGGGGCGTGGGCTTTGTGCTGCTTTCAGAGCAAATGTAAACCGAGCAGTCCCCAACCCACCCTCCTTTCACAAGTTGCCAGGATGGTGCAGTTCGCTTTAAGTGATTCAGTTCAGAGATTATAAACCTCAAAAAAAGCCCACACTATGCATTATCACTCCATGGACTAAACAGCCCAACATCAGGTGAACCATTGCAACATGGGAGCATCAGAACGATCTCAAGACAGTAATCAGAGATGATCATTTGGGACCGAAACAATTTGTCATCATTTGCTCCCATGCTTCATATTTTATGAGGCAATGCTATAAGGACAACCTAGTCTAAATGTAACCAAGACCCCTCGTGTTTACTGCAGCCTCCGAGTTGGACATGGGGGCAAATCACCTGCTTGAAGCCCAGTCCTATGGCGGGAGGTTGGAACATGGAGCATCAGGCAGCAACAGTAAGAATCACGAGTGAAGGTAAGCTACCAAATGACTGTAGAATGAGCAATTGCCAAGTTACCACAGCTACAGACTAAAGCTAGATACAAAGTTTACAGTGCTCAGACCCTGGCAGTGGAGTGTTTTTACTGCCAAAACAGACTTGTAGGGGGAAGTCTTACCTTGTACAGCGACACAGACTATAAGCAATGTATTTTTGAGGGCCCATTAGGTCACTCCTCAATTACCCATAGTTTTCCAGATTTTAAAAACTAACCAATTAGAATACCTGCCATTTCTTGACCATGGAGCACATCTTGTCACGGGTCAGATCCATGCCATGGAAGTTGGTGAGACAGTTCTTGCCCTGAACATCTTCAGTTATCAGCTTGAATTTACGGAAGGCCACTTCATCATTTTGCAGATCAGCAAGGCTTACTTCAAAGACACGGCCTTTAAGTCCATCAGATGCAATCTCTGTGCAGAGCAGAATTCAAGTAACCCATCAATTTGACAAAAAGTAAACATTTTACACGAGCCAATTTAAAGATGGGAATGTCAGAACGATCTCAAAGTTACTAATCACAGAAGTCATCTGGGACCGAAACGGTTTGTCATAATTTATTCCCATATTTGTCACCAACGCAATTTTTAGCCGACAAACTAGTGGATGCAAATGACATTAGCAAGCCTTAAATACTGGGGCTGCCATTTACTTGACTAGAAGCCGGCTCTTTCCTAGGATATAGGCCATGTTTCCATCTTGGCAGGTAATCTTTTCAACAGTACTGGAATGCAGCTAGTTCTTAAAGAAATTTAGCCAACTGCGTAAAGAAATTTAGCCAACTGCGTAAGGAAAATTACAGAGAATCATTTTTATCTAATACATTTCGAAAAGCAGACCTACACTCTGCCTTGCAACCATGTGCCTAACTAGACTAACCTACCCACTCACAGCATCAGTGAGCCCTGCTTTGGAGAGATGCAGATTTTTACCTGGCAGAGCTGCATTCGTTTGGGGACAGTTAATAGCTACACAGAAGTACCCAGCTACCTCCTGCCCCTCAAAGGACTGGGGATGGGGTTTGGCTTCATGCAGATCCTTAATTGTGGAGACATCCAGGGGAGTGCCAAAGGGTCATTTTTGACTGTCCAATGTAATAACCAAGCTGCTCTTTATGTTCCTTACACACATGCACAGCTATAGATATCCTTCACACAACCAAGTTTACTTACTTGTCCCTTGTGTTCTGGTTACCAGAGTCTTCCCAAGATTGCGGATATTGAACATTGCTGGTGCCTTAACATCGTACCAATCCTTCTTGGAGAAAGGATCCACGCTGAAGTACAAAACAATAAAAGCTTAGACATGCCTCCAATAGCTCTCCAACCCTGCCAACATTTACTTACAACACTAGGTCTCCAAAACAGTTAGGACATACAGTAAGGTAAATATCAAACAGAGCTGACAGCAATGTAAATGCCAGGAGAACTTTCCATTTTAACTATGGTGTCAGGGCAGCAAGAAAGACGTAAACTAGTATTATAGCCCAAATAACCACTTTCCTTAGTTTAACCTGCTCAGGATCTAGCTTACTGTGGGGAGTGCAAAATCCAGTCAGATTTTTCCTGCCATTAAAGTGGACCAATACCCAGGATTCTGACTATCCTGTGTTCTTGTCCTTGCCCCCCCAATCCCAGAAGGCCCCCCGCATAACCCCCCCCCCCCCCCACTAGGTTGTACTGCCTAACTCCCCTTTCCCCAGCCCTACAACGTATGAGCAGCCTCAATTCAAATCACTGTGCTCGAATAAACTGGTTGACATTCCCACAGCATGGCATCCTGAATCTAGATGCCCCAGGGGTAGGGAATCAGACAGACACTCATTCCATGGGCTTAAGTCCACTAAAAATGATCCTATACCTAGAAAAGTTTATGTTGTTACCTCACCCTTTATACCAAAGCAACCATATTTTTTTACTAAAACCTTTGCCCAATATTCAAAAAATAGTAACTGGAAGCAGTAAGATGTCCCAATGGCTGCCAGATGCCAATTAGTTGAGTCACAACTAAACAGTCGCTTAAAGTGGACCAACACCCAGGATTTTGACTATCCTGGGTCTTGGTCCACTTCGGTGGGGCACCACCTCTCCCCGCGCCGACGGACAAGCCTTTTGACAGCCGTGGACAAGCGGCTCCTCCGCCGCCGCCTCCCGCGCGTCACTCTTGACGCGCCGGCCATTCACGGACGGCCGGCGCGGGCGCGCGCACGTCTAGAGGGGCGCGAGAGAGGCGGCGGCCGGCGCCGACAAGGTAAGTGGATTTGGGGTGTTTCACCCCGCGGGACATCCCGATCTCAGATGTCCCGCGGGGAGGGAGGTGATCGGCCCGGGAATCTTATAGATTCCCGGGCCGATCACCGGAGGGTGACGGTCCACTTTAAGTTACCGTGCTTCCCAAGGCTGAGCTGTGTGTCCTGTAACGGTATCATCGCTGAAAAGCACCAGGGGGCGAAGCTGCTCGCCCAGGGAGCAATATGGTCGACTGCATCTGGTTTGTTACATTTGGCTTTAGCCAAAAAGGCTGTTTTGGGGCACTGGGCTGCTGATAAAGGTGATACACATTCTTCCTGGATATAGGATTAAACCAAGCTAGGAAGCGTTAATATTTCCAGTAGGGAACCAAAAGAAGTCACCTGAGCACGTAAGTAACCACAGAACAGATCATCATGTCAAAATATCTATAAATAAGACCGTAAATAAACCACACACTGCCAAAACCAGTAAAATTGCTTTGGAAACATGGAATCCCAATAAGTCATAACTGACAAAATGCATGGAGAAAGTAGTTTTGTTTTAGGAAACGGGTTCATTATAAGTTTGAATGAAATGAAATAAGCCCATGTTTAATACTAAGCATTGCCACTACATGGACTATAAAGCCTAACTGGCATTTAATGTGGGAGCATCAGAACGATCTCAAAACAGTAATCACTGATCTTCATTTGGGACCGAAACAATTGTCATCATTTGCTCCCATGCCAGTTACCATTTATGTATGAACAGCACACAATTTTATACACGCACAACAATAGAAAGTTAGGAGCGTCCACCATCCACAGTATTGCAGAGAAACCCCAATGAATTGCATTGCCAAGGCGCCTTGCTGGGGGCCTGCGCATGTACTGTTGGAGGATGGGGGATCTATACAGCTTGCCAGCAAAAGGGGATGTATGGGGGAATGACATTCACTCAGCACCGGAATCTTTAAAGTGGACCAACACCCAGGATTTTGACTATCCTGGGTCTTGGTCCACTTCGGTGGGGCACCCCCGATCGGGGTGCCCAGCTGTGTGAAACCCCCCCGATCACCCAAAAAACTCACCTCTCCCCGCGCCGACGGACAAGCGGTTTGACAGCCGCGGACAAACGGCTCCGGAGTCACTCTTGACGCGCACGCGCCGGCCATTCACAGACGGCCGGCGTGGGCACGTCTAGAGTGGCGCGAGGGAGGCGGCGCCTAAGACAAGGTAACGGGATTTGGGGGGTTTCACCCCGCGGGACATCCCGATCTCGGATGTCCCGCGGGGAGGGAGGTGATCGGCCCGGGAATCTTACAGATTCCCGGGCCGATCACCGGAGGGTGATGGTCCACTTTAAAGTTGTCCTACCAGGATTTTTAATATCCGAGTGTTGGGGGTCCGTGTGGCAATGACACCCCGATCTGGGATCAACACACTAGTTGAATCCCTAGGGTCACCTGATAAGACATCCATTCCCAACAGTGCCACAGTGCAGGCTCTTGCCCAAGCAGTGCTTTTTTTCAAGACAGTTGGCATAGAGAAAAGGGGAGCTGCCACATCCCCAGTATTCTTGCAGCATGCTCCCACACCCAGCAGCAGGTAGGCCAGAGATAGTGTGGGAGCACCGGAATTGTTAAAGATTGTGGCCAATCAGGAGGTGTTCATACAGTGAGGCATCCTGAATTGGTACAGGTTTTGGTCCTTCCTCAGAGGCATACTGGTTTGGGTTGCCCCCCTCCATGAAAACCTGCTTTTCATACCTTTCCAATAAGACAGCGACACAGGTGAACCTCCCAGCCAATCAGCTTCCCAAGCCACGCATATTAATGTGCAGCGGGAGAAACTGAATGAAGTCCATACCAGCCACACATGCACATTGGGCTTATTGGGAGGTGTATGAAAAAAGACCAATTCGAGGGGGTTTTACACTGCAGGACAGACCAAACAGCGATGCCAGGGGGTACAGCCCAAAACCAAGGATAACAACCTTCTTTACTGGTCCAACGGTGCATGTGCGAGCCACATCCCCACTATCCCTCTAGCAGGACCCGTGCCAGGCATTTGCAAATAGCCAGCAGGGGCACACTCCGTTAGAGGGTAACAGGGAATGCAACCGTCAGCACGCTCAGAGCCGCTAACCTTAGACGAAGGGACATCAGCGGATCCGAATGCGCCGATTGGACGAGCGGCTGTGTACACGTCAGGAGGAACAGGAAGAGGAGAGTTCGGAGACCTGGGGGTTTCACACACAGTAGGGCACCCCCAAATAGGAGCCCCAGACCAAGGATAGTCAAAAGCCTGGGGTTCGGTCTACTTACTGTACTTGACCTCCTGCAGACCCAACCCTTGTGAGTCCTGCAGACTGAGCAGCTACCTTGTCAGTGCTGTCAGCACACTCCTCGCCTCATGGAGCAGGCATGTGAGTGACAAGTGCAGAGAGCCGCTGGGAGCAATTACTTAGCTCCATTTCTGGGGAGAGTTGGTCGCTAGTACCGTAGTAGTAACGCCGCATGAGCACACTGGGAGCCATTCATGTGGGCGACATGTTAGGGGACAGGCTGCTGCTGACACAGCGCCTCGCCAATACAGCACCTCATTACAGAGGGTCTGGTTGCCCCAGGAAACCCCTGCAGACACACACACCTTGTGCCGCCCTCAGACACCAGCGGCCAGCAAGCCGGCTCTCCTCTATCCGCCCGATATCGGCGCCATCCTTCCCCTAATCCTCCCCCGCACCGCGCCCGCCGACTCCCACACGCCTCGGCCCTCCGCCAGTCCGCCTAGTTCTACTCACATCTTCTTTTTGGCACCTTTTTTGCCGCCTTTGGTCAGCCGCTTGTTCTTGCCGACTGCCATCTTGCCGAGCTGGGAGAGAAAGAGGAAGCGCAGGCCGCTCGCGCGAGATTTCAGCGACAGGCCGAGACCAACGAGAGGATTCTGAGGAAGCGCGCCGGAAGAATGCGGCGACACCTGGCGGCCGAAAGGCAAAGTGCGGCTGTGCGATGTTCAGTCCCCGAAGCTTCTTCTATGAACCAAAATGGGTGCAGAGGCAGCGAGCGCAATGTGGTGCCCCGTTATTGTATCCAATATGTGACATTATTTATTTGCTGTTTTAGTGATGGGGCCAATCACCAGGATTGTTATCATACCTCACAAGTGTCCCTGATTTGGAGGGACTGTCCTTCTTTTGGGTCCATGCCCCCCTGTCCCTCGTTGTTCTCATTTGTCCCTCTTAGAGGTGTACCGTAACATGCAGATCTGCAGAACTAAATGATTCATTTGCCTATTTAAAGTGGACCAACACCCTGCCCTTTTTTTTTTCTTTTTCTTTTGGAGATATGTAAAACAAGCAGCAGGACCCGATTCACAAAGTTATGAAAAAAAAAAAATTACCTCCGATGCTCCCTCGGCGCGTCGCTACAATTTTTCTTTTTGGCCACCATCTTAGTTTTTTATCCAAAAGGAAGAGATCCTTTGACCTCTTCCTACTTAAAATCACGCGCATCGGGAGCGAGCGGCGCTTCACCTGACACTACTGGGTGTTACGCACCGGGTTGGACGTGCGAAGAAGTGGACCCGCTGGGTCTGCAGAACTGTTTGGCAGATACCGCGTCAGGGGAGCGGGGTCTAAGGAGCCACTGGTTTTCACCAGAGCCCACCGCAAGGCGGGATGGTCTTGTGCGGCAGGTGACTCCCAGGTCGCTACCCCCCAACAGCGGCACAGTTCCACAAACTGCTGAGGTGACGTGCAGCAGAGACAAACAGTGGTCGAAGAAGAAGGCCGGGGTCAGGGCTGGCAGCGCAGGTTCAATAGCGGAGAAACAAGCCGAGGTCGGGACGGGCAGCACAGGTTCGAAGGTCAAAGGGAGAGCCGAGGTCATACACGTGGAAACAAGCAATACAGCAACTGTCATTCACGGAAGAACACCGGTACAGGAAGTAAGGCAGGGTCCAATTTATGGGAAGAGCCGAAAGGAGATTGGATGGCCAGACACCAATTATCAGTGCCTTGGCCCTTTAAATTTGTGAATGTTGGCGCGCGCGCCCCCTAGTGGCCGGGGACGTGCGCGCAGGGAGGGCGGAAGTGCAGCAGCATGAGGAAGCCGGCGGCCATGCCGGCCAGAGGAGGAAGCGCGGGGACCAGGTAAGAGGGAAGCGCAGCCTGGGGGGTCAGCAGCGCTCGCCCTAATGGTGGTACAGCGGGGAGCGCTGCAGGAAGGGGACGCAGCGCTCGCCCGAGGAGAGGCACGGCGGGGAGCGCTGCGCGGGGAAAACGCAGCGCTCGCCCTAACAGTACCCCCCCCCTTTGGTCTCCCCCTCTTTTTGGGACCGAGGAAGTTTGAAATGAGGCTCCGATCGAGGATATTTTCCTCAGGCTCCCAGGACCTCTCTTCTGGACCGCAATTCTCCCAATCCACTAGAAAGTATCGTCTCCCTCTGGATGTTTTGGAAGCCAGAATCTCTCTCACCGAGAAGGCATCTTCGGTACCCGCGACCGGAAGTGGCTCCAACGTTTTAGAAGAGAATCGATTAGTCGTCAGAGGTTTTAATAATGAAACATGAAAAGAGTTGGGAATACGTAAGGAGGCTGGCAGATGGAGTTTGTAACAGACCGGATTAATTTGTTGCTTGATCCTGTACGGCCCTAAATAGCGAGGACCCAATTTATAACTGGGTATCTTGAAACGAATGTACTTGGCTGAAAGCCAAACTTTATCTCCAGGAAAGAAAACAGGAGCGATTCTCCTTCTTTTATTAGCGCTGTTCTTCATGCGGGTAGAGGCTAGAACAAGAGAATGTCGTGTTTCACGCCAGATAGAGGAAAAAAACTGTGTTAAGTCATCCACGGCGGGTACTCCCGACTGTGTAGGTAAGGGTAGAGGAGGCAAAGGTTGGCGGCCATAAACAATGAAAAATGGAGATTTCTTTGTAGCTTCAGAATCTTTGAAATTATAAGAGAACTCCGCCCATGGCAAGAGATCGACCCAGTCGTCCTGTCGGGCCGAAATGAAGTGACGTAGATATTGTTCTAGAACCTGATTGACCCTCTCCACTTGGCCGTTGGACTGGGGGTGGTAAGCCGAGGAAAAATCTAATTTAACTTTTAACTGAGTACAGAGAGCTTTCCAGAATTTTGAAACAAACTGAACTCCCCTGTCGGAGACAATGTGGGAAGGAAGTCCATGGAGCCGAAAAATATGCTTAAAAAAGTTTTTAGCCAACTGAGGAGCGGATGGGAGTCCTGGTAGCGGAACGAAGTGCGCCATTTTTGAAAAACGATCCACAACAACCCAGATTACCGTATTGCCTTGAGATGGAGGAAGATCCGTGATGAAGTCCATAGCGATGTGTGACCAAGGGATTTCAGGAATAGGAAGAGGATGAAGAAGGCCCGCCGGTCTTTGGCGAGGGGTTTTGTTACGTGCACAGGTGGTACAAGCTTGCACGAATTCTGCCACATCCTCTTCAATGGAGGGCCACCAATAATATCTGGCAATAATTGCGTTAGACTTTTTGATACCAGCATGCCCGGCAATACGGGAAGCATGACCCCATTTTAATATTTGGAGGCGTCGGCGAACCGGGACAAAGGTCTTCCCAGGCGGAGCCTGCACTAGGGAGGCAGGAGCAGAATGAATCAAATGATCAGGGGATATAATGAACTGAGGAGCAGTATCCACGTCGGTGATGTCCGAGGAGCGAGACAGAGCATCTGCCCTGATGTTCTTAGAGGCAGGCCGAAAGTGAATGCGGAAATTAAACCGCGCGAAGAATAGTGACCAACGAGCTTGGCGAGGATTCAAGCGCTGAGCAGTTTGTAGATACAAAAGGTTCTTATGGTCGGTAAAAATAGATATGGGGTGAAGTGACCCTTCTAGTAGATGTCTCCACTCTTCAAGAGCTAATTTGATAGCAAGAAGTTCACGATCCCCAATAGAATAATTTCGCTCCGCGGAAGAAAAAGTCCTAGAAAAGAACCCACAAGTACGATTTTTCCCCGATGGGGACCTCTGTGTGAGTACAGCACCTGCTCCAATGGAAGAAGCATCAACCTCCAGAGAAAAGGGACGAGAAGGGTCAGGTCTGGAGAGCACCGGAGCCATAGAAAATGTCTTTTTCAATGCTAAAAAAGCTGCCTCCGCCTGTGGAGGCCACGACTTGGGGTTGGCTCCCTTTTTGGTGAGAGCCACAATGGGGGCCACGATAGTGGAAAAATGGGGTATGAATTGACGGTAATAGTTGGCGAAGCCCAGAAATCGTTGAATGGAACGCAGACCAACAGGCCGGGGCCAATCTAATACCGCTTTCAATTTGCTAGGGTCCATTTGTAGTCCTTGGGCTGAAACAGTATAACCCAAAAAAGGCAGAGCGGTCTGGTGAAAGAGACACTTTTCTAATTTGGCATAAAGATGATGTTGCCGAAGGCGGGATAAAACCAAACGAACGTGCCGGTGATGCTCTTCGAGGGAAGAAGAGAAGATGAGGATATCATCTAAATAGACCACGACACAGGAATACAACAAGTCCCGGAAGATGTCATTGACGAATTCTTGAAACACGGCAGGAGCATTACAAAGCCCGAAAGGCATTACTAAATACTCGAAATGACCGTCACGGGTATTAAAGGCAGTCTTCCATTCGTCTCCCTTGCGGATGCGGATCAGATTGTAGGCTCCTCTGAGATCTAGTTTGGAAAAGATCCTGGAGCCGCGAAGACGGTCGAAGAGTTCTGGAATTAAAGGTAAGGGGTATCGGTTCTTTACCGTGATCTTGTTAAGACCCCGATAGTCAATACAGGGTCGGAGAGAACCGTCTTTCTTCTGTACAAAAAAAAAGCCTGCCCCAGCGGGAGAAGAGGACTTCCGGATGAAGCCCCTCTGCAAATTTTCTTGTATGTATTTAGACATTGCTTGAGTTTCGGGGACGGATAGTGGGTAGATACGGCCACGAGGAGGAGTGGTACCAGGCAGGAGGTCAATCGGGCAATCATAAGGACGATGTGGTGGAAGGATCTCAGCTTGCTTCTTGCAGAAGACGTCAGCGTAGGCCCGGTAAACTTCGGGTAGGCCCGGTAGAGATGTGGTAGGATGATCGGTTCGAACGGGTAAGGCTTTCAAACAATTCTTTAGGCAGGTTGTACCCCACGCCTTGATGTCCCCTGTGACCCAATCAAGGGTAGGATTATGGAGTTGAAGCCAAGGAAGACCCAATAGGATTGGGGAAGTACAATGGGGTAACACAAATAGTTCCAGGTATTCCTGGTGAAAGAGGCCGATCTTAAGGAGCAAAGGCTTGGTACGATACTGCACCATACAGTTCAGTCTATCTCCATTAACTGAGGCGATGAATAACGGTTTGGCTAAGCGGTTTACTGCTATGTCGTGTTTCTTGATCAGGGAGGCCTCTATGAAATTGCCCGCCGAACCAGAGTCCAGGAAGACTGGCAAATTAAGCTCAGAGGTAGATGAGAGACAAAGCTGTGCAGGTACGGTAAATCTTGGAGAGGAAGCACACACACCCAGAGACGCCTCTCCCAACGAGTCTAGGTGCGCCCGTTTCCCAGTCGAGGAGGACGAATGGGGCAATCTCTTAGAAAATGATCAGGACTGGCGCAATACAGACAGAGATTTTCATTCCTCCTGCGAGACCTCTCCACGGGGGTTAGGCGAGAGCGGCCGACCTGCATGGCTTCCACCTCTGGAGGTGCGGGTACGGACAAGGGTCTCTGAAAGGTAGGAGCCAAACGAAACATCCTCCTGTCGCATTGGGAATCTCTCTCCAGGCGAAGTTCTTCGCGCCTCTCAGCAAAGCGTATGTCAATGCGAGTGACGAGATGTATGAGTTCAGAAAGGGAGTCAGGAATCTCTCGGGCCGCTAGAACATCTTTGATCTTGCTAGAGAGACCTTTCTTAAAACAAGCGCAGAGAGCCTCATTATTCCATGCTAACTCGGAGGCCAAAGTACGGAATCGAATGGCATATTCACCAACAGAAAGATCGCCTTGCGTTAAATTCAATAGAGCGGACTCGGCAGATGAGGCTCGAGCGGGTTCTTCAAAAACCTGACGGAATTCTGTAACAAAAGCCTGGACGGTGAAAGTGAGAGGGTCATTACGGTCCCACAAGGGAGTGGCCCAAGCCAAGGCTTTTCCGGAGAGAAGACTAATGATGAAGGCCACTTTAGAGCGTTCGGTGGGGAATTGATCGGACAATAATTCCAGATGCATAGAGCACTGGGCTAGAAACCCTCTGCACAACTTCGCGTCCCCCTCATATTTTGCTGGCAAGGAGAGGCGGATTCTGGAAGAGGAAGCCGCTGGAGGCTGCGGTGGCGGCACCGGTGGCGGTGGAGAAAGCGACTGCTGCTGGGTCAAGAGTTGCTGCATCATAGCGGTAAGCTGATTAATCTGCCGGGACTGCAAAGCCACAAGCGCTGGGAGTTCGGAAGTTTCCGGCAAGGGCACCTCAGCGGGATCCATGACCGGATCTTACTGTTACGCACCGGGTTGGACGTGCGAAGAAGTGGACCCGCTGGGTCTGCAGAACTGTTTGGCAGATACCGCGTCAGGGGAGCGGGGTCTAAGGAGCCACTGGTTTTCACCAGAGCCCACCGCAAGGCGGGATGGTCTTGTGCGGCAGGTGACTCCCAGGTCGCTACCCCCCAACAGCGGCACAGTTCCACAAACTGCTGAGGTGACGTGCAGCAGAGACAAACAGTGGTCGAAGAAGAAGGCCGGGGTCAGGGCTGGCAGCGCAGGTTCAATAGCGGAGAAACAAGCCGAGGTCGGGACGGGCAGCACAGGTTCGAGGAAGCCGGCGGCCATGCCGGCCAGAGGAGGAAGCGCGGGGACCAGGTAAGAGGGAAGCGCAGCCTGGGGGGTCAGCAGCGCTCGCCCTAATGGTGGTACAGCGGGGAGCGCTGCAGGAAGGGGACGCAGCGCTCGCCCGAGGAGAGGCACGGCGGGGAGCGCTGCGCGGGGAAAACGCAGCGCTCGCCCTAACACTGGGCATGCGCGATTCTACTCACAAGGGTACAGGCGGGCGCACAAGCGAGCTCTGTCAGCGCTGGGGAAAGGGAGGAGCTGAAGGGCGAACCAAGCTGTCAATCAACGAACCAAGTAGTAACCAAGGAGTCGTGCACGCCCCCCGGATGACGTCGACAACAGAAGGCAAGAAACAGAGGTCGCGCGAGAGCTAAGAAGACCTCATCGACGGACAAGATATGCAAATGGACAGACAAGCTTGAAGGACAAGATGCAAATCAACGGACAAGAGCTGGAGGGCGGGACTTCCGGTGGAGAATTATGAAGATTACAGGCGCAGCGAGGGAAAGACGGCTCCAACAGTCATCAAAAGGTAAGTGTCTTTTTATATTAAAGTGAATAGAGTTAAGTTGTTTTGGAGGGTGTTGGTCCACTTTAAAGTGTTTCTATTGTTGTGACTGCTACATCCTATTTCCTATCCTTCAATCAATGAGGGGGCGTGGCATAATTTAAAGCAGACCTTCAGCATCATTTAACCCTTTAAGTGCCAGCCTTCCTAGAATTTTTGTCACCGTTTGATGCCAGACCAAGTTTCACTATTTGGCGCTACATATGTTCAACCTTGATTTTTGAAGGGATTTCCAGGGATTTCCCAGGAAAATTATATATTGATTTTTTCAGCGGAGTCTGAGCTTCAACATGCAATGTCTTGTTTGCCCTTTAGTGTATTCTCAATACTTTTGGGTGAAATATGTGCAAAAAAATTAAAAAAAATCTATTTTTTGCAATTTGTAGTGTAAATGTAAGTTTGTCAATAAAATCTTATTGCGTGTGAAATCCCAATTTCTCCCGGTCACAGCAGTACCACATATGTATAGGTAGACACCCTTTCCTGCCCAGAAGACTTCCCCAAACTGAAACAACGCTTTAGGAGATTTTCAGATAAAATACAACTATGCTACACGCTAAGCGCATCTTGAAGTTTTTCCAGTAAAACAACCCTTTACATTTGAAATACCCTCCACAAACTATATATTCTCTGGAAGATCACACCTCAAGCTTTCTAGGCGTACCAGGCTTGTTGACATGGGTGCAGTTTTCTGGAAGTAATCCCTCAATCAATTCTTTGGTTGCACAGAGTTTCTGTGATGCCCAGCGGGACACCAGCCTTCTGTAAGCAGGCAACCCCCAATCTCCACCGCCGCTTCTGCCTATAGTCAAGCCCCCGCTTGCCGGGACGCTAGGCACGCCTCACCAGACACGGTTGCCCCCAGGTCTTAATAGGCGCAAAGGATGGCTGCTTACGGTGAAGGCCGATGAACCACGAGGGTATCCCGAAGCCGAGGTCGTTCACAGGTAGTCAATCCGGAGGGTGCGTCAGAGTACAGGGATGAGACAGGTGCGTAGTCAGGGGTAGCCAATGGGTCAAGCCAGGAGGTCAGAGATCGCAGGGTATCCAGAGGGGCAGGCAGGTTCACAGTCAGACAAAGCAGAGGTTAGTACAGGCAGCAGACAGGGATGGTCGATCAAGCCGGGTCAGGATCAGATAACAGCTAACAGAATCACACCCTAATCACAAGAGACTATCACGGGCACTGAGTGCTGGGCTGACTCCATATTTATTTGGGAATCGACCAATGGCCACCCTGGGGGGGAGTGTATGTGCTGATTGGTGTAACTTACAACACTGTGAGTGATTGGACACACTATCCAGGGGCTGGTCAGTCTTGGCTGCAGGGCTGATCAGCCCCTGATTCCCATCAGGTGTGGAGCACTCTGCGCTGCCTGCCACTCACAGCACAGCGCCTCCTAGTGGCAAAATTTACAGACTGCGGGACGCGCGCCTGCACAGCTAGAGAGGGGCAAGGGAGGCTGCCAGAGTGACGCGCCGCGCTCCCAGCAGCAGGAGTGCTGCGTCGCCCCGCGGACGCTCGCCGCCGGCCCCCTGGCAGAGGTAAATTTCCCTAAAAAAGAATAAAAAAGAAGAATCAAAGCCATTTTCCTAACAAAAATATATATGCAAACAAGAAAAAACTAGTAAAATCTGAAAAAGCAACATCCCCCGAATAGAATGGTACCCAACATGCATAGGCAGTGTCAAGGGAAGAGTTGCCAAACACCCCAAAGTAAAGAATGCACATAACGGTAATTTTACTTGAAATTTTCAGCTCTGCTGACAAAGTGTGCACCTTGCAATTTTTCAACTAAAACAACCCTTTACATTTGGAATATCCCCGATAAACCATATATTCCCTGAAAGTACACATGTTAAGCTTTCTAAGCGTACTGAGCTTGTTGTAGTGGGCTCATCTTTCTGGAAGTAATCCCTTGAAGAATTCTTAGGTTGCACAGGGTTTCCCTAAAATAAATTCTAAAAAAGCAGAATAAAAAACATGTTTTCCTAAAATATCAATATGCAAACAAGAAAAAACAAGCTAAATCTGAAAGCGCAAGGGCCCCCGAACAGAACAACACCCAACATGCATAGGTACTATTAACCCTTTTAATTGCCAGCCTACTTGAAGTTTTGTCACCCTATGTTGACAGGTCATTTTTCCCCATTTTGCACCATGTTTAACCTTGATTTTTGCTGGAATTTCCAGAAAACTTGTATACATATTTTTTGCAGCAGAATTTAGGCTTAAACATGAAATGTCTTATTTGCAATTTTTCTACTGTTTTTTAAATATTTTTGCGTAAAAAAACAAAAAATAAACAATATTTTTTTAGACAATTGTCACCTTTATTTTAAATAAAACATTTGTTTTATTAATGAAAACCATATTGCATGTGAAAGCCCCATTTCTCCCGATTACAACGGTACCACATATGTATCGGTAGCCCCCCCATTCTTGCCCAGGAGACCCCCCAAACTGAAAAGAGCACTTTATAATATTTACAAATAAAATACAACTACTATCCACACTATAAACATAATGGGTTAATTCAAAAAACAAATGACATAGGGTCCCCCCTCCTATTTTTGGGGGGAATTTTAAGGATTAGAGTTAGTGTTAGGCTAACCCTAACCCTTAAAAATCCCCCCAAAAATGACGTAGGGTCCCCCCTACCCGTCATAACCAGCCCGGGACCAGCTATGGGGGCTTGTAGGAACAGGGTGCAGGGGCCAGCTTTTGTGCCCCCCCCCACCCTGCAGCCTACAAGCCCACATACCCTGTGTGGGCCCGGGCTCTTCTGCCCCCCCTGGGCTTTGGGGAGGCAGGTAATTGGGGGCGCCGGGGGTTAATGGCAAGTCACCCGCTAGCCACAGGTGACTTGCCAGCCCCCAGCCTTGTGAACTAGTATAGGAGTCTCATGAACCCCTTACCAGTTCACAAAGGGTTAAATGTAAAAAAACACACAGACACATAAGAAAAAAAATGACATTTATTTTTTCTTCTACTCACTTCCGATGTCCCGATCCTGTCCCACAACGTTCAGATGACAGCTACTGGAGAACGGAGGAGGAGAGCTGGTAACCAGCCCTCCTCCTCCGATCTCCAACAGCAACTGAGCTTCGGGTCCTGACTGCGGGGTGACAGATGCTGAGTCACCGATGATGTCACCCGGCCCTTGGGGGCGGAGCTAGCAGTCCTGACCTAGGAAGTGGGGGGAGAGGGTGATTTCTCACCCTCTCCTCACCACGGAAGAGCCTGGGGGGCAATCGGAGGCCCCCCCCCCCCCCGGTGAAGAGAAGACTCTGCGGGAGGAGTCGGGGCTGCAGGTGAGTAAATGTCTTTTTTTTTTTTTACAGTTTGTGGCAGCGGCCGAAGGGGGGGGGGGGCGCTATTTCAGGCGCCCTCCTGAAGACAGAAGAGCCCCGGGGGGGGGGATCGGATGCCCCCCGGGTGAAGAGAAGACCTGGTCCGATCCAACGAGGGGTCAGGTGAGTTTTTTACTTTTATATTTTTTTTTTACTGTGGGGGTTTAAAGTCAGCTACATGAGTTTACGTAGCTGCCACTTAACGGTAGGAGAGGCTGCTACGTGAGACTCACGTAGCTGGCACTAGAAGGCTCAATGAAAAACCCAAACCCTTAAAACAGTGGTCCCCAACCCCCGGGCCGCGGACCGCTACCGGTCCATGGCTCAAATGGTACCGGGCCCTGAAGCTACCCGCTCGGAGGTTCGCTACCATCGAGTGCAGGAGGAGGAGGACGCGGTCACCGTGCGGCTCTACAGGTGGGTGACCGTATATAGCAGGGGTACTCAACCCACGGACCGCGGCCGCTAGGTTTCCGGACCCTGCGTCCAGGCGGGTAGTCGGGCAGAATGAAAGAAAGCGGGGCGGGGCAGGCAGGTGGGAGGAATGACAGCGGGCGGGGCGGGAGGGAGGTAATGACAGCGGGCGGGACTGAGGGCATGACAGCTTGTAAAGAAAGAGGGCGGGGCGGGAGGGAGGAATGACAGCGGGCGGGAGGGAGGAAAGGCAGTGGGCGGGACGGGAGGGATCAAAGACAGCGGACGGGGTGGGCAGGCAGGAGCAATGAAAGCGCGTGGGCGAGCGGAAAGATAGGGGGCGGGGCAGCTGAGCGTGAAGAAAGAGCGCGTGAATAAGGTAAAAGCTGGCTGCCAATGTCAATGATTGGGGGGAGGCGAAAACTGAATGTTTAGTTAATTTGGGGGAAGATTGCAGGGGTTTGGGATGCCCAGGAATACCTTTAAAGTGGAACCCACCAGCGGCTGGCCTGGAATCTAAAAGATTCCAGGGCTGGCCGCAGGCTTTTCCTTGAGGAATCCTGATTCGGGATGCCCCCGCTGTGTGAACCCCCCTTCTCCAGGGCACCTGTAAAAACTCTCCTTTCCCCGCTCCCATCTCTCTATTCCCAGCTCTGTCCCATCCCATCTCTCTATTCCCAGCTCTGTCCCATCCCATCTCTCTATTCCCAGCTCTGTCCCATCCCATCTCTCTTTTCCCAGGTCTGTCCCATCCCATCTCTCTTTTCCCAGCTCTGTCCCATCCCATCTCTCTATTGCCAGCTCTGCCCCATCCCATCTCTCTATTGCCAGCTCTGTCCCATCCCATCTCTCTATTCCCAGCTCTGTCCCATCCCATCTCTCTTTTCCCAGCTCTGTCCCATCCCATCTCTCTATTCCCAGCTCTGCCCCATCCCATCTCTCTTTTCCCAGCTCTGTCCCATCCCATCTCTCTATTGCCAGCTCTGCCCCATCCCAGCTCTCCTTTGCCAGCTCTGTCCCATCCCATCTCTCTATTCCCAGCTCTGTCCCATCCCATCTCTCGTTTCCCAGCTCTGCCCCATCCCATCTCTCGTTTCCCAGCTCTGTCCCATCCCATCTCTCTATTCCCAGCTCTGTCCCATCCCATCTCTCTATTCCCAGCTCTGTCCCATCCCATCTCTCTATTCCCAGCTCTGTCCCATCCCATCTCTCTATTCCCAGCTCTGTCCCATCCCATCTCTCTATTCCCAGCTCTGTCCCATCCCATCTCTCTATTCCCAGCTCTGTCCCATCCCATCTCTCTATTCCCAGCTCTGTCCCATCCCATCTCTCTATTCCCAGCTCTGTCCCATCCCATCTCTCTATTCCCAGCTCTGTCCCATCCCATCTCTCTATTCCCAGCTCTGTCCCATCCCATCTCTCTATTCCCAGCTCTGTCCCATCCCATCTCTCTATTCCCAGCTCTGTCCCATCCCATCTCTCTTTTCCCAGCTCTGTCCCATCACATCTCTCTATTACCAGCTCTTTCCCATCCCATCTCTCTATTACCAGCTCTTTCCCATCCCATCTCTCTTTTCCCAGCTCTGTCCCATCCCATCTCTCTTTTCCCAGCTCTGTCCCATCCCATCTCTCTATTCCCAGCTCTGTCCCATCCCATCTCTCTATTCCCAGCTCTGCCCCATCCCATCTCTCTTTTCCCAGCTCTGTCCCATCCCATCTCTCTATTGCCAGCTCTGCCCCATCCCAGCTCTCTTTTCCCAGCTCTGTCCCATCCCATCTCTCTATTCCCAGCTCTGTCCCGTCCCATCTCTCTATTCCCAGCTCTTTCCCATCCCATCTCTCTTTTCCCAGCTCTGTCCCATCCCATCTCTCTATTCCCAGCTCTTTCCCATCCCATCTCTCTTTTCCCAGCTCTGCCCCATCCCATCTCTCTATTCCCAGCTCTGTCCCATCCCATCTCTATATTCCCAGCTCTGTCCCATCCCATCTCTCTTTTCCCAGCTCTGTCCCATCCTAGCTCTGTCTCATCCTATCTCTCTATTCCCAGCTCTTTCCCATCCCATCTCTCTTTTCCCAGCTCTGTCCCATCCCATCTCTCTATTCCCAGCTCTGTCCCATCCCACCTCTCTTTTCCCAGCTCTGTCTCATCCCATCTCTCTATTCCCAGCTCTTTCCCATCCCATCTCTCTTTTCCCAGCTCTGTCCCATCCCATCTCTCTTTTCCCAGCTCTGTCCCATCCCATCTCTCTATTCCCAGCTCTGTCCCATCCCATCTCTCTTTTCCCAGCTCTGTCCCATCCCATCTCTCTTTTCCCAGCTCTGTCCCATCCCATCTCTCTATTCCCAGCTCTGTCCCATCCCATCTCTCTTTTCCCAGCTCTGTCCCATCCCATCTCTCTCTTCCCAGCTCTGTCCCATCCCATCTCTCTTTTCCCAGCTCTGTCCCATCCCATCTCTCTATTGCCAGCTCTGCCCCATCCCATCTCTCTATTGCCAGCTCTGTCCCATCCCATCTCTCTATTCCCAGCTCTGTCCCATCCCATCTCTCTTTTCCCAGCTCTGTCCCATCCCATCTCTCTATTCCCAGCTCTGCCCCATCCCATCTCTCTTTTCCCAGCTCTGTCCCATCCCATCTCTCTATTGCCAGCTCTGCCCCATCCCAGCTCTCCTTTGCCAGCTCTGTCCCATCCCATCTCTCTATTCCCAGCTCTGTCCCATCCCATCTCTCGTTTCCCAGCTCTGCCCCATCCCATCTCTCGTTTCCCAGCTCTGTCCCATCCCATCTCTCTATTCCCAGCTCTGTCCCATCCCATCTCTCTATTCCCAGCTCTGTCCCATCCCATCTCTCTATTCCCAGCTCTGTCCCATCCCATCTCTCTATTCCCAGCTCTGTCCCATCCCATCTCTCTATTCCCAGCTCTGTCCCATCCCATCTCTCTATTCCCAGCTCTGTCCCATCCCATCTCTCTATTCCCAGCTCTGTCCCATCCCATCTCTCTATTCCCAGCTCTGTCCCATCCCATCTCTCTATTCCCAGCTCTGTCCCATCCCATCTCTCTATTCCCAGCTCTGTCCCATCCCATCTCTCTATTCCCAGCTCTGTCCCATCCCATCTCTCTATTCCCAGCTCTGTCCCATCCCATCTCTCTTTTCCCAGCTCTGTCCCATCACATCTCTCTATTACCAGCTCTTTCCCATCCCATCTCTCTATTACCAGCTCTTTCCCATCCCATCTCTCTTTTCCCAGCTCTGTCCCATCCCATCTCTCTTTTCCCAGCTCTGTCCCATCCCATCTCTCTATTCCCAGCTCTGTCCCATCCCATCTCTCTATTCCCAGCTCTGCCCCATCCCATCTCTCTTTTCCCAGCTCTGTCCCATCCCATCTCTCTATTGCCAGCTCTGCCCCATCCCAGCTCTCTTTTCCCAGCTCTGTCCCATCCCATCTCTCTATTCCCAGCTCTGTCCCGTCCCATCTCTCTATTCCCAGCTCTTTCCCATCCCATCTCTCTTTTCCCAGCTCTGTCCCATCCCATCTCTCTATTCCCAGCTCTTTCCCATCCCATCTCTCTTTTCCCAGCTCTGCCCCATCCCATCTCTCTATTCCCAGCTCTGTCCCATCCCATCTCTATATTCCCAGCTCTGTCCCATCCCATCTCTCTTTTCCCAGCTCTGTCCCATCCTAGCTCTGTCTCATCCTATCTCTCTATTCCCAGCTCTTTCCCATCCCATCTCTCTTTTCCCAGCTCTGTCCCATCCCATCTCTCTATTCCCAGCTCTGTCCCATCCCACCTCTCTTTTCCCAGCTCTGTCTCATCCCATCTCTCTATTCCCAGCTCTTTCCCATCCCATCTCTCTTTTCCCAGCTCTGTCCCATCCCATCTCTCTTTTCCCAGCTCTGTCCCATCCCATCTCTCTATTCCCAGCTCTGTCCCATCCCATCTCTCTTTTCCCAGCTCTGTCCCATCCCATCTCTCTTTTCCCAGCTCTGTCCCATCCCATCTCTCTATTCCCAGCTCTGTCCCATCCCATCTCTCTTTTCCCAGCTCTGTCCCATCCCATCTCTCTCTTCCCAGCTCTGTCCCATCCCATCTCTCTTTTCCCAGCTCTGTCCCATCCCATCTCTCTATTCCCAGCTCTGTCCCCTCCCATCTCTCTTTTCCCAGCTCTGTCCCATCCCATCTCTCTATTCCCAGCTCTGTCCCCTCCCATCTCTCTATTCCCAGCTCTTTCCCATCCCATTTCTCTATTCCCAGCTCTGTCCCATCCCATCTCTCTTTTCCCAGCTCTGTCCCATCCCATCTCTCTATTCCCAGCTCTGTCCCATCCCATCTCTCTATTCCCAGCTCAAAACAATATTAACAATCAATGCCGCAGCCCCGCCCCAGCCACACCCCAGCCCCGCCCCCAGTCAGCCCCCCCCCCCCTGAATCCTGAACCGGTCCACGGTGTAAAAAAGGTTGGGGACCACTGCCTTAAAACACTATTCCCCAGCATCTAAAATTAATATATTTAAAGTTTTTAATCACATACTTTTTATTCTTTCCTTCACGGGCCTGCAACTCTGTTAAGCACTCTAGGATACGGGTGCCGCCATCTTGGCTCAGTAGCATCACATACTGAGGGGAGGAGAGGGGTCATAAGTGCAGGGGAGCGGGTTATAGGCTGTGCTTTGAACAGACAGAGTACTCATCTTTCTGCTGTTCCCACGGCGCATATGCGGGCGCCCGTTCAATCAGTGCTTCGTGCCATCTGTATAACTAAAATGAGTATCTGTCCCTCCGTCTGTCTGTCCGTCCTCTATAGACTTCCAAACCCCCAACCTTTTGACCCCAAATTTGGCTTGCGGGTACATCAGGTGCCCGGGAAGGTTAGAGCGAAGGTCCCGTCCTTGTCAAATGTACAGGAGAGGAGGGGGATGGGGGAGACCCGCCCATAGAAATCAATGGGAAAATCTCTACACAAGCTCACAGGTGACATAATTAGAGCTGCAGCTCTCCCCAGCAATGCACAGGTGACAAAATTAGAGCTGTAGCTCTCCCCAGCAATGCACGGGTGACATAATTAGAGCTGTAGCTCTCCCCAGCAATGCACAGGTGACATAATTAGAGCTGTAGCTCTCCCCAGCAATGCACAGGTGACATAATTAGAGCTTTAGCTCTCCCCAGCAATGCACAGGTGACATAATTAGAGCTTTAGCTCTCCCCAGCAATGCACAGGTGAGGTCATTAGAGCTGCAGCTCTCCCCAGCAATGCACAGGTGACATAATTAGAGCTGTAGCTCTCCCCAGCAATGCACAGGTGACATAATTAGAGCTGTAGCTCTCCCCAGCAATACACAGGTGACATAATTAGAGCTGTAGCTCTCCCCAGCAATGCACAGGTGAGGTCATTAGAGCTGCAGCTCTCCCCAGCAATGAACAGGTGAGGTCATTAGAGCTGCAGCTCTCCCCAGCAATGCACATGTGACATAATTAGAGCTGTAGCTCTCCCCAGCAATGCACAGGTGACATAATTACAGCTGCAGCTCTCCCCAGCAATGCACAGGTGACATAATTAGAGCTGTAGCTCTCCCCAGCAATGCACAGGTGACATAATTAGAGCTGTAGCTCTCCCCAGCAATGCACAGGTGATATAATTAGAGCTGTAGCTCTCCCCAGCAATGCACAGGTGACATAATTACAGCTGCAGCTCTCCCCAGCAATGCACAGGTGACATAATTAGAGCTGTAGCTCTCCCCAGCAATGCACAGGTGACATAATTAGAGCTGTAGCTCTCCCCAGCAATGCACAGGTGATATAATTAGAGCTGTAGCTCTCCCCAGCAATGCACAGGTGACATAATTACAGCTGCAGCTCTCCCCAGCAATGCACAGGTGACATAATTACAGCTGCAGCTCTCCCCAGCAATGCACAGGTGACATAATTAGAGCTGTAGCTCTCCCCAGCAATGCACAGGTGACATAATTAGAGCTGTAGCTCTCCCCAGCAATGCACAGGTGATATAATTAGAGCTGTAGCTCTCCCCAGCAATGCACAGGTGATATAATTACAGCTGCAGCTCTCCCCAGCAATGCACAGGTGACATAATTAGAGCTGTAGCTCTCCCCAGCAATGCACAGGTGAGGTCATTAGAGCTGCAGCTCTCCCCAGCAATGAACAGGTGAGGTAATTAGAGGTGAACTAATGGTTGGATCATAAGCAAAAGCAGCATCGTGCATGAAAGCATTTTCCGATGGGCCTGAGTTCCCTGAGGCATTTCAGCAGCTCGAGCAGCAGCATGCTGTATTTTATTTTTTTTTAACACTTTGGTTGGCAATTTGAAGTCTTTCAGGCGTGCCTTTTTCACCATGGCATTGATATGACAGAACCATGAAAGGTTCCATGAGAGATGCACTCCTAAATATTTGAATTCCTCCACTCTCTCCACTTGTCTGTGAGTGTCAATTAGTGGGTGAAACCACAGCCTATGGCAAACATAAATTGATTGTGATTGGCAAAATGGAAGTTTTATGTGCCTCCTGTGGTGCCTTCAAGTTTACCAAGGAGCCACCGGGTATGTGCTGTTCTGGAGGCAAGGTACATATACCACATTTGCTACCTCCTCCAGAGCCACATAAGTGATTGCTTACTGCCAATAGCCCAGAATCAAGAGAAGTTATACTAACTGACTTTATTTGGTGCAACATGGGTGTTAGTCCGCTGCAGGGGGCCGCTGCAGGGGGGGGCCCGAGTGTCTTTATACCCGGACAGCGCAGATTTTCTAGTGTATATATATTGTCAGGGATTGGGGTGAATGGCAGTGACTCAGACGACAGCTCTCCTTCAAATCAAACGTAATTTATTGAAAATAAGAATTCAACAGCCAAAGCATCTCTTAACATCAGAGATGGCTGCAGCACAAAACGCAGTATATCAAGCGGTTACTTCACCAGCTCTGTGAAAGTCCAGGGTTTGATAGTGCAGAGTGCAGCAAACTGCAAGTCCAGGTTATATCAAGTCCGCTTATAGGGCATACATGCCCACACTGCTCATCCAGAAGTCTAAGTGCAGGGACACTAATTCCTTCGGTTGCATACAGTTCTGATATTCACATTGAGGAGTATGGCCTGGGCTTTTTACTCCAGGCTGTTCAACAGCAAACTGACAGGTTCAGCAGCTCCTTTTATTTAGGCTTCCCCTGCAATCAGCCCCATAACCTGTGTGAGACCTGGGATCAGAGAACAAACCTGTAGAGGACTGGGGAATGTGAACTGGGTCCTGAAAACCCGGCGTGGATCGTGCCTGATAAAGCATGACAGGGGAAAAATACACACCATTTATTACTTTCCCATACACCTTACCACAATATATTGTGCTGAAGTGTATGGAAATGTCATAAATGGTGTGTATTTCTCCCCTGCTAGGCTGTATCGGGCACGATTCATGCCGGGTTTTCAGGACCCAGGTCACTTTCCCCTTTCCTTTTCAGGTTTGTTCCCTGATCTCAGGCCTTGCACAGGTGATCAGGCTGGTTGCAGGGGAAGCCTGAATAAAAAGGTGCCACTGAGCCTGTCAGTTGTCTGTTGACCAGCCTGTAGGAAGGAGCCCAGGCTGTACTGCACAGTGGTGAACATAAAAACTGAATTGAAGCTGAAGGACTTGGCTTCTGCGACCCCTAAACTTCGACTTGTGGGGATGAGCAGCGGAGGGCTTGTATGCCCTATAAAGCGGACCTGAATTATCCTGGAATTGCAGCTTGCTGGAGTATCCAGCCATGGACTTACATTGAATTGGTGAAGTAACCACTTTGATTTATTGCATTGTTGCTGCAATCTCTGAAGTGAGAGATATTTTTGCTTTTGAACACTTTATTTTCTCAATAAACCTGCCTTTGCTGTTGAACTGTTGTCTGTGTCACTGCCGTTTGCCCCAATCGCTCAAAATTGGTGGAGGATGCGGGCACAGTGACTGTTGCTAGGAGCAACGGAGTGACAAAAACACGCTGCATTTTGGATGTCGTGGGTGAGAGCGGCGACTAAGATGTCTCACCAGACACAAATGGAGGAGGTGATTAATCCAGGCTAACCTCCAGCAGCACCGGGCCCTGGAACAGCAGCAGCAAGCCATGGCACAACAGTACCAAGCGCAGCAGCAGACCATAGCAAACAAGCAGGAGACAAATCGCCTGTTGATAGAACAGATTGCTGCACTCAGAGAGACTGTGGTGGCTCAAGTCTCACACCTAGAGAGAAGCCCGGCTGAGACTGGTGGTGTGAGGAGAGCCGTACAGCGGGTCCTTCAAAAGATGACCCCTGAGGATGATTTGAGGCCTACCTCACGGTGTTCCAGCGCATGGCTGAGAGAGAGCAGCTGCTAGTTGCAGAGTGGGCAGACGTGATTGCACCGTTTCTGGTAGGTGAGCCCCAAAAAGCGTATTTTGACCTCAGGGAGCAAGATGTACAGGACTATACCAAACTCAAAATGGAGATCCTTGCTCGCATGGGAGTCACGCCAGCGGTTCGGGCAAGGAGAGTACATAACTGGACTTTTGCCATTGATAAGCCTGCTCGGTCGCAGATGTACGATTTAGTTCATCTTGTCCAAAAATGGTTGGAGCCGGTGCATTCCACACCTGCGCAGATCGTCAAGAAGGTCGTGGTGGACCATTTTTTTCGGACCCTACCCCCAGAGCTACAGCGTTGGGCTGGACAAGGCGACCCTCAGACCGCTGAACAATTGGATAACATGGTGGAGAGGTTTGTTGCGACCGAGGACCACCTTCGGGATGCCCCTGCAGCACCAGCTACCTCCAAGACCAGCAGACCGGTGGGTAAGCAAGTTCCCCTTGGAGGCGTGTGGAAGGGTGTAAGAGGGCAAAAGACTGACCCTGATCCCCAGAGGCTCCCTAATCCTAGGGAGGACGCCCGGGCAAGGAGGCTCCGGGGTCCTCAGTGTTGGAGGTGCCATGAGTGGGGACACATGGCCGCTGATTGCCCCCTCTTCCCTGAGCCCATGGAGTGTGACGCTGCCCGCAGAAGGTCTCCGCAGAACCGGGTTGTGCAGCCATTCAGCTGTCAGAGACTGAGACACAGGCTGTGACGGTGAAAATGAATGGTTGCCCAGTGAAGGCACTGTTGGACTCAGGTAGCCGGGTAACTTTGGTCCGGGCCAGCCTTGTACGTAGAGGTTATCAACCAAAGAAAATTCTTAATGTGCTTTGCATCCACGGGGATATCGTGGCTTACCCTGTAGCCGTGGGTAACTTTGAGACCCCCGCTGGGACATTGACCCATGAAGTCGGCGTGGTAAAGCGCCTTATGTATGATGCAATAATCGGTCGTGATTTTTCCTTGTCCTGGGACTTGTGGTAAAGGCCTAACGCTTCTGCCAAAAGCAAAGTATCTCCGGCAGAACCGGTAACCCTCCCCGTCGTCAAGTCCGTTGAACATGTGGCCCAGAGCAGATTATACAATAGGCCGACCAGGGTGAGGGCCTTTAACCCTGGGACCGAGTTCGGGGATTAGTACCCGCGGGTTAAAGTAGAGATAAGTTTAAAGTGGAACATAAGCCGGGGAAGTTACAAGGGAATGTAGACGCTGTGTCCCGAGCCCACTGTATGGTCGCTGAAAATTGTCAGACCGCGGGTCTGAAGAAGAGGGGGGGGGGATATGTGGTAAAGTGTAACGAAATGTCATAAATGGTGTGTATTTCTCCCCTGCTAGGCTGTATCAGGCACAATCCATGCCGGGTTTTCAGGACCCAGGTCACTTTCCCCAATCCTTTTCAGGTTTGTTCCCTGATCTCAGGCCTTGCACAGGTGATCAGGCTGATTGCAGGGGAAGCCTGAATAAAAAGGTGCCACTGAGCCTGTCAGTTGTCTGTTGACTAGCCTGTAGGAAAGAGCCCAGGCTGCACTGCACAGTGGTGAACATAAGAAGTGAATTGAAGCTGAAGGACTTCTGCGACCCCCTAAACTTCGACTTGTGGGGATAAGCAGCGGAGGGCTTGTATGCCCTATAAAGCGGACCTGAATTACCCTGGAATTGCAGCTTGCTGGAGTATCCAGCCCTGGACTTACATTGAATTGGTGAAGTAACCACTTTGATTTATTGTATTGTTGCTGCAATCTCTGAAGTGAGAGATATTTTTGCTTTTGAACACTTTATTTTCTCAATAAACCTGCCTTTGCTGTTGAACTGTTGTCCGTGTCACTGTCACTGCCGTTCGCCCCAATCGCTCCAATATATATATATATATATATATATATCTTGGACGACTCCTCTTCTCAGTCTACACCTATAGTCTTGGACCACTCTTAAAATCATTTGGCTTTCAACACCACTTCTATGCAGATGGCACTCGAATCTACCTCTCAGGCCAGGATCTCTCTTCTCTCCTGTCTTCCTGACTGTCTGACAGCTGTCTCATCGTTCATGTCATCTCGCTCCCTCAAACTAAACATGGACAAGACTGAGTTTGTAATTTTGCCTCCACACCAACTATATCTGTCACTTACCTCATAATTACTGCAACTCCCCAAGCACAATGCCTTGGTGTTATACTGGACTCCTTTCTTTCATTCACACCTCACTCAATTGCCACCTCCTGCCATCTCCTACTCAAAAACATCTCCCGCATCCGTCCTTTCCTCTATCCTTATACCACCAAAATCCTAGTGTATGCCCTAATCATCTAACGATTAGATTACTGCAACACTCTCCTTTGTGCTCTACCAACAAACAGACTGCCCCCCCCCTCCAATCTATGCTCAACACTGAATTCTGTAGTGCTGCTCCACTATGTAAGTCTCTTCACTGCCTGCCAATTTCTGAGAGAGTCGATTCAAAATAATAATCTTAACTTACAAAGCACTCAGGGTGCAGGTTCCTGCCTACATTTCTTCACTTACTGTATCAACAAATACCAACCAAGACACATTATATGTTCTGCCCAGGACCTCCTGTCCTCAACCCTAATCACCTCCTCCCACTCCCGCATCCAGGACTTCACATGCTCGACCCCATTACCCTGGAATGCCCTCTCCTATACAATTTGCCACTCCACAAGCCATCAAGCATTTAAGGGTTCCCTCAAGACCCACCTATTCAGATGAGCATATCACTTGGCCTAAATAAAAGACAGTCCAAGATCCTTCAGATCACTTGCTATCATAATAAATATATATTATTGTGACCTACCTTTTGTCTCCACCCCTTATCCTTTAATTTGAAAGCCCACAAGGGCAGGACTGTCTCTCCTAGTGTATTTCAGTATGACTATGTATTTGTGGTTTTCTGTCATATATTGTAAGCTACTTGTTTTGCCCTGTTTGTAATTTCACATTGTACAGCACCATGGAAGATGATCGTGCTTTATAAATAAAAATGATTATTATTACTATTATTTTTTCTTCACTAGGTGCTAGACCCCATCTACGTGGCAACTTGGAATTGGCTGTCTGAATATTGGCTTCTAGGGCAGGGAATGCCTTCATTGATTCTTTTAAAGTATTCATTCTTGTTTTTGTTAAGCCCCTACCCCTTGCACTGAGCTTCCCTGCCACAATAAATTCCGAGTATGCATATAATGTACAGAACTTGGCTAGATACATCTGATTGTGACAAATAAAAGGCACAAGAAATGGTTATATACAATGTCAGTAGTCAGAACCTTCTCTTACCCACCCTCCATGTCATGGAGCAGCAAAGGTGAGTCTCTCACAAAGGCATTTGAGCCACCATTCTGTCATGGAAGTGCCCCCCCCCCCTCCATGTGCACCTTTTGGCTATTCACTTCCTCTAGCCTAGTTAAGTCAGCATGCCACCAGCAACATGATCCACTGTGAACAAGGGGAGAGGCTATTTTATCATTAAAGTAAACTTTTGCTGCTTGTCCATGCACAATCCCACCACCCATCTTGCAGACCTTTCCCCTCCCTTGACTTGCAGCAGCTTCTGGCTGGCACAGTTTCCAAGTTTAAGTTTCTTGATGTCCACACACAATCTCGCTGTCCCTCTTGTCAATTACATGTGCACACCTGCTACCCAATCTCATGGTGTCAATGGGGCACAAGCCCTCCTTTCCTCTCCCTTGACTTGCAGCAGCAAGCCACAAGTGACTGTGGCATCACTGCTGCACTAATTTGCTGACTAAACAGTCACTCACTCTCAGTTCTGCGGCTTGCCTGACAAAAGCACAGCTGTACAGCAATGTGGGTCAGACATGGCCTAGTGTTTGGGGTTGCTGGTTCAGTTCCCAGCTGGGGCATGACTGAAATGCTCTTCAGCAAGGCGCCTAACCAACCACCAGTGGCATGCTTATCCACCACTCAAACCAAGTAAATGCTTGGGGCCCCCAACTGCTAGGGGGGCCCAGAGGCAGGGTCACATCAATGGAAACGTTTGTTTAAAAAAATAAATAATGGCACTAAGTGTGTGGGCTGTGGTGTGTGAGGGGTGCTCTTTAACACAATGCAGAGTGTGCAGCAAATAAGGAAGCCAATGTACACTTGGGCCAGCTGCTGCAGAGTTTGTGTGCTCAGGCCCATTCAGTTATGCAAGATGCTGTGACATCTTGATCTTTGCTTCTTTTTTTCATCATAGTTTTGTCTTATTCAGGGTTAAATGCTCACAGGTTTCACTAATACTCTGCATCCAATAGAAATAGGGATTGTTCAGAGGAGGATTTCTCCCAAGGAGCGCTATGTATTATCTATGTCTCGTGGTATTTGATATTTAGGGGGATTCCGACCAGCCAGCAATTTAACCCTTTGCCTGGAATGTTCCTTTAAGAAATGTGTATACACATTTGCAAGATGGCATATAAACCTTTTATCCCAAAGACAATAAAAATAGGAAAGGGCCATCACATTTGTAGCAAGGAAAGGTATGAAGAAAGGCAGGGTGATGGTGGTTAAATCTTGTAATACCCTCCCCAGTGTGTTAGTAGAAGTAAAATGATTAACAACATAAAAAAGAAAAAGAAACTGATGTATTGCTGTATAATTTAATCTAAAATAGGTTTAGGGCTTTTTATCCATTTCTTCTTAGTGACCGAAAGGATTTTTTATATGACATGTTTTTAGATTTCCTGAATTTACACATTACAAGATACCAGTTCTAACAACAAATATATAGATGGCTATTTCTCAAAGAGGTCTAGGTGTGGCTTAAGATAAGAAAGGACAGAGTAGTATTGGTTGTTGCTATTGCACAAGACAGACAAAGGAATACCTTTCTCCCCATAGCAAATTGACGATAGTAATAATAATATACCGGTATATCAATGTTTTGGTTACATATTAACCTCATCATTTGTCAATCAATGTGATACAAACCAAGGTCTCCTCTCTCTGCAGAGAAACCAAGTGGGACAATGTAACCACCTGTGAACAAAGAGACCAAAGTACTGTATATTTATAGCATTGTCTGATTGCCTTCTATTGCCCAGCAGACCACCACTGGCCTGCTTTTCCAGATGCAACCCAAACACATCTGCAGTCACACACCACCAGAAAACCCTTTGCTGGAGCAGTGGTAGGTGAGTATTATTGATACTACTGTTCTAGGGTTAGTGCAAAACCCCCTGGTTTCCCTGTGTTCTCAACTCAATGACATCCTCACTCTGCACGCTTTCCATGCTATATGTTTCCCTCATGCTGTACATACAGATTGCTCACATTAAAAATCATCCTACCTGCATCTATTGCATTTTCTGAGGCTTTAAACATCCAAGATGGCAGGCCATGGAGGTGCAGGCTGCCTGCATACAGGAAGTGTCTTCTGACTTTGCCGTTCTGCATTCTGGGATTGCTGACCTTTTCCTGACCCCAACCCCGCCCTGTCTGTGCAAAGCACAGCTATATACCCGCTCCCCTGCATATCTGACCCCTCTTCTCTCCTCAGTAGGTGATACTACTGAGCCAAGATGGCGGCACCCGTATCCTAGAGTGCTGAACAGAGTTGCAGGCCAGTGAGGGAAAGAATAAAAAGTGACTAAAAACCTTAAATATATTAATTTTAGATGCTGGGGAATGTTTTTTTAAGGGTTTGGGCTTTTCGTTAAATGATGCTGAAGGTCCGGTTTAAATGTTTGCAGGTTGGTTATTGCAAGCGGAAGGGAGTGTTGCCTGAGTGTGCCAAATGTTTTAAGATCAAGAGGAGCCCCTAGAGAGATTCCCTAGTAGTCTCCTTTAAAGTGGACCAAACCCATGATTTTGACTATCCTGGGTTTTGGTCCACTCCCCGGGGTGCCCCGCTATGTAAAACCCCCCAGATCACTCTCATCAACTCACCTGACCGCGGTCCTATGGTGCATGCGCGGGCGCTTGTCCAATCAGCGCGCTTGGAGCCGCTGAGAGCTATGCACGTCTAAACGACGTCTTAGCTCAGCGGCTCTGAGCGCGCTGGCGCCCGCATCTCGCGCTTCCCTCTAACAGGCCCTACTAGAGGGATAGCGGGGATGTGGGCCCACGCCTACGCCGTTGGACCGGGATTAAGGTAAGTGTAGCAGACAACCTGGGGGGTTTCACAAAGTGGGGCATCCAGATTTTTGGATGCCCCGTGGGGAGGGAATGGGTTTTGGTCCCCTTTAAGGACCAACTCCTCTAAGAAAACCTGATTTACCCAAAAGGTGCAAATTATATAAAATGATGGTAAATGCTCATTATCAGTAATAAATTGATTTTTTCTTTGTTGCTATGTGTCAACAAGAAGGGACACAAAAAATGTGACAAGATATATTACAATTCTCCTATCAAAAGACAATTCAGCCAAAAGACAATTGTACCCTCTTTATCTAACCAGGCTCTTTGCAGCCACATTTTCTGATTGTTATTGTGCCATGGTTAAAACATCTGTAACACAGGGAAATCTCAGATAGCCTCAGGTAGGCTCATTTTTCACAGAGGTCATAGGCCTCAGATTCAGATAGGTGAACCGATAACAGGAATCAGTTACGTTATCTAATTTATAATTACATGGATACAACTGGTGTGATTTAGATACAGTTATAGTTAGTTATCTTGGAACTTTTCCATTGAAAAAAACATTTTCCTTGAAAAGTTACAGTAAATTGTAAATATGTACATTTATTTGCAACATAATAAGCGTGGCAGAGAGGCACCTGACCAACATCTCAGAATTATTTAAGGATCACTGTAGAAAGGTTACTCTTGATTCAATATGCTAGAGCAGTGGTTCTCAAACTTCTTACACCAAGTGACAAGAAGTTCCAACCAAGTACCCCCAAGGAGTCGATCACTTGTTAATGTTACCAAAATAAGTAGGTCACAGGCCTTGTAGCCCTTTTGACAATGATAATGTACATATAGATGGCCAATGTATGCTTGTGCACATAAAGGGATTTGTGCATTTTTCCCATCCCTGCAGTGAGACAAACTACAATCTAGTGAACACACAAGTGAGATGCACCAGTGTGCACATGTGCCCAGAGCCATGGGTCTCCCTATTATTGGAACCCCGGGAGCTTCCCTCTGACAGGGAGCATGCCCATGCCGCCCATTCAAAAATCCCTGGTGCTGGCATGCGCCCTGCTAGAGGGATAGCGGGGATGCAGCCACGGCTCATGCATGTGCTGTTGGACTGGGAAACAAGGTAAGTGAATGGGGTGATCTGGGGGGTTTCACACAGCGGGGTATCCCGATTTTGGATGCCCGGGGAGGAATCAATCAACCCTGGGAATTTTATAGATTCCTGGGCCAATTGGCGTGGGTTTTGGTCCATTTTAACTGTTAATGTATCAGACCTGTCAGACTCCCCTCCCCCAGTTGGTGCACACCTGGACATTGCTATTTATGCCATGGGGTACATATACACGTCTGTAGGTCTGCAGGGGTTCACAGTACAGTAAAATATGGTTGAATTACAGGAACCTGTTGCAGACCTTTCACTGTGTATGGTAACTAAAGGGGTCATGGATAGCGATAGTGGCTTCTCAGCAGCATTGGACTGTGAGGGTCCCACTATTCCCAAGCAGACAGAAAGATCCAGTTCCTGGACTCTCACAGTGGCAGAACATTAGAGGGGAAAGTTTGGAGGCAGGGAGTGGAGGAATGTTAGAATAGATTAATTCTGGCTCAGGCTTTGGGTGCGGAGTGTGTTTTTGGGCCTTTGTCCAACCCAATCAGCCCAAAAGTAGTGTGGCCCACATGGAATTCCCTCTGTGCTCCCTATGGTCCATTACTTTAGGTAAATTACGTAAATGTTAAATAACAGTCTTGTGTTCAGCCTAGTTGGGACATACTTCATCTCTAACCTAAACACTCCAACTTGCCCTCACTAACCTAAACACCTGTCAGGCTGCCATAGGGGACCTTTGTTATAAGATGAGGAACTGATATAGTTCTACTTTAAAGAGGACACCCCTTTTAGAATGCTTCACTGTACATCTCCTATAGTAGCCTGAGAACTGATAGCAATGTGCCCAGCAGTGAATTGGGTTTGTCCAGTGGTGCTCTGTGAAAGTGAACGGGGAAGAGGGTCCTGGGTTACCAGATGGAATGTGCATGTGAATAGTGGAGCCCCTGTGCTATCAGATGGAGGGAACCTTTCCTTGGGTGATGGCCCATTCTGATGAGCTGGGCATGGGAGCGTGAGAGCACCAGTCAGCCAGAGGGAGACCGGGAACTCCAGCCACCCCTTGTTCTCTGTGCTGGGTGTAGAGCGCTGATTGAATGAGAGACTGTGCATGCTTTGTGGGATTGCCAGTGAGGTGGGTATCCCGGAGTTTCAAGAAGGTTTCACACAGCAGGGATGTGCCCTGGGTTAGGGACCAAAACCAGGGATGGTCAAAATTCAGGGTTCTGATCAACTTCAATGGACATAGTAGTTCTACAGTAGAAGAGCACAGGCAGTGGGGTAACTAAATGTAATGGGGCCTGGTGCAAACATTAAATGGAGCCCTTGTAACCGACATATAACAAACCTCTGCTAGGAGGGTTCTGGAAAACTCGTGTGTGTGGGTGGGCGGGGTCAGCCATGAGAGAGAGGCTGGTGCAGTCATTCCTGGAAGCTATAAAAGGCACAGCACAGCTCTGAGGGAGCAGAGTCTGTGAGGTGGGTCAAAGGGAGCACGTCTGTGTTTGTATGTGTATCTGAGCCCACATAAATTATAGGGCCACAGTGAAGTTTTTGGTTGAAATTAACACTCTCCTTATTTACCTCACTGCTGAACTGTGTGAGGGGTGTAAAGACTTATTTTTTGTGTGTAATTCATTGTGTGAAGCCTCCCATGGAGTGCAAAGAAAGGGACTCAGCACGGTTGGAGGACGCCCTTGGTAATTTTATTTAGGAGAGTTTTTGAGGCTGTGACCACTTGAAGAAAGAAATATCCGGAAAATATTTAAAGAAACAGCATCATTTTATTCAGCAATAACAGGACATTTCCCACCAAGATCGTTTGGTCTAAGGATAAGTGAACTTTTCTCAGTTCTCCTCACTATTTACAGCATAGTTATACATTTAGAGCATCATCTATCTGAAGTTTATTATATAGAGTTAATCTTACATTTTAAATAGATTGTGTATGGCTAGATTGTTTGAATTACACAGAGCATACAGTGTGTCTTAAAGTTATCCAAATAGACATATATGATAAAGTGACCTAGACACAAGTTTAGCCTGTGAGATATCCCCCCCCCCCCCCCTCCCCCATATTCTTCAAGTAGAAATTATACTAGATTCTTCTACAGTCATTTATTGCCTTAAAGTGGACCAACACCCAGGGGTGATCGGCCCGGAAATCTATAAGATTCCCGGGCCGATCACCCCCCACCCCGCGGGACATCCGAGATCGGGATGTCCCGCGGGGTGAAACCCCCCAGAAACCCCAAAAACGCCTTACCTGATCCGCCGCCGCTTCCGCCGCCGCCGCCTCCCGCGCACCCCTCCAGACGTGCGCGCGCCCGCGCCGGCCCTCTGTGAATGGCCGGCGGGGGCGCGCGCGCGCCGAGAGTGACGCGCGGGAGGCGGCGGCGGCGGCGGAAGCGGCCTGGACGTTCCTGATCCCCGCCTGGACGTTGGCGGGGATTGGCTGCGGCGCTCACGTGGGAGCGTTGAGAGGTGAGTTTTTTGGGGTTTCTGGGGGGTTTCACACAGCGGGGCACCCCCGATCGGGGTGCCCCGCCGAAGTGGACCAAAACCCAGGATAGTCAAAATCCTGGGTGTTGGTCCACTTTAATCCAGTGGCTATATACACCAAGTGTTCAATGCTTTGCCTAATATTCAACCATTCAATTCTAAATTGGTTCTTATTTATCTGGTGTGGTGTGTTTTATTCCGTTATTCAGACTACCCCACACTACACCCTTTCATTGTCCTTTAGAGTGGACCAAAACCAAGGATTTTCACTATGCTGAGTTTTAGCGGGCCGGGCTGGAGATGGTATGTGCGCTGGTGTAGATCGGATCTGCTTGGCAACCTGCGGACGCGCCCCTTTGCATCAGAGCTGTAGCTGTGCCCGAGGCCAGTGCCTCATTTGCCTCATGGGTGCTACGGCTCTGGCCGTTGCACCCCCTATAGTTACATTGCTGAGCGCAAGCTATCCACTCACAGACAATACAGTTTGTAACAATGCCCTGGAAATAAGCAGGCGACATCTACATTTAACTGTAGGGTGGGCCCCCACAGTCAGTTACATTGGTGGGCCCCAGACACCCCAGTCTGAGTCCCTTCCCCACTTTATAAAACTTGGCGGGCTGTTTCCGTCCATCACAACTAATGAATGAATGAATGGCCCAGGAACAGCGTACAGCCCGCATGCAGTATTAGCGTGTATATCATTGTATAGCGGCGGGGGGGGGGAGGGGTGACAGCAGCAGACAGCGGCTGTGCCGCCAGGTGAGTCCCCCGCCCCCACCGCTGCCATCTACCTGCCGGTATCACCGCCAGGAGGAGTCTCGGCGGCACACCGCTCCGGCCAATCATGGCATCAAGACGCCAGGAACTGGGCAGACCAATAGGAGAACGCAGCTGGCAAGAGCCCGCGACTGGCAGCCAATAACACGCTGCGGAGTGGTGACAGCCACCAATAGCTTAGCAGGGGAGGCGGGTTGTAGCCGCCACTTCCTAGGAGGCTGCAGTGAGCGAAGGGGGTGTTGGGTCCGGGTTCACCTGACAGGAGGAGTAACCGGTGTTACCGGCCCCGCTACCCTGAGAGCACTCACACCGGCCGAGAGGCCGCCTCACCTGCAGCACGCGCCCCGGGCACCTCACAGCCATGTCCGGCCAGGAGAGGCAGGTGCAGCCAACAGGTGAGGAGAGGAGGGCGCCCGCCGAGGGCCCTGACCCGGGAGGCATGAAGGCGCTGGGCCCCGCGCTGCCCATCCGCAGCATCCGCATGAAGTTTGCCGTGCTGGCCGGACTGCTGGAGGCCGGGGAGGTCACCAACCGGGACCTGGTGGACACCGTCTTCAACCTGGTGAGTAGTCACCTTGTGCCCCCGCCCGCCTTCTCCTCCATCACCCATCTGTTCCTGTGGCTGCCCGCACCTGGCTACCCGCTCTTCATGGGACGCCCATAGACATTCTTCTTGGGTTTCCCTGTCTGCCTGTCCTCTAAGGGTTAGGGGGGACTCCCTGCCTGCCCTCTAAGGGTTAGGGGGGACTCCCTGCCTGCCCTCTAAGGGTTAGGGGGGACTCCCTGCCTGCCCTCTAAGGGTTAGGGGGGACTCCCTGCCTGCCCTCTAAGGGTTAGGGGGGACTCCCTGCCTGCCCTCTAAGGGTTAGGGGGGACTCCCTGCCTGCCCTCTAAGGGTTAGGGGGGACTCCCTGCCTGCCCTCTAAGGGTTAGGGGGGACTCCCTGCCTGCCCTCTAAGGGTTAGGGGGGACTCCCTGCCTGCCCTCTAAGGGTTAGGGGGGACTCCCTGCCTGCCCTCTAAGGGTTAGGGGGGACTCCCTGCCTGCCCTCTAAGGGTTAGGGGGGACTCCCTGCCTGCCCTCTAAGGGTTGGGGGGGGGACTCCCTGCCTGCCCTCTAAGGGTTGGGGGGGGGACTCCCTGCCTGCCCTCTAAGGGTTGGGGGGGGGACTACCTGCCTGCCTGCCCGCCCGCCCTCTAGGGGGGAGCAGGGGGGGGGGCACTTGCCCCAGGTGCAGCAAGTCAGGGGGGTGCCAAAGGGGGGAATCTTTGCCCTAGGTGCCAGAAAGCCTAGTTACTCCTCTGGGAGGGGGCTCTCAGGCTGTTCTGCCTCCAATGGTTGGGGGGGGCTCTCTGGCTGTTCTTTAACGCAATAGATTATGAGAAAGAAGCCTGCCGGCAGTTAGATGACTCCCCGAACTTATTGAAGTTGGGAATGAATCCCATTGACAGGTTTCAATCTGACCTCAGATCTTTGCTTGAGGAGGGCAAGGCCTTGGGGGTCCTTAGTCAGGAAGAGGCGGAGGCTTTGGTTGTGGTTTCCCCCGTTGCCCCGGTCTTTCATCCTCTCTCCAAGATCCATAAACCACAACGCCCCCCTGGGGAGACCAATTGTGGCGGGTATTGGGGGGAGGAATGAGAGGCTGGGGCAATGGGTGGACTCATATCTCCTACCTTTGGTACGTAGGCTCCCTGGCTACTTACAGGATTCGCGGGACGTGATGTACCAACTAGAGTTTTTCCAGTGGGAACACAAATTTAGATGGTTAACATGTGACATGTCCTCTCTCTACTCCATAATTCCACATAATTTGGGACTTATTAGCCATACAGTTTCATCTCGATAACTATTCCATGTATTCTAATGAACTAAATTTTTTTTTTTATATTAGCCTTGGAGTATTTACTCAAACATAATTACTTCTTGTTTGCAGACCAATTTTATTTACAGCGGTGTGGGGCGTCCATGGGGGCCCCATTCTCTCCCTCTCTTGCCAACCTCTACATGGGTCGGTGGGAGAGGCAGATTATATATGGTCATAATAATCCATTCTTGGACAATATCAAATGATATGGTAGATATATTGATGATTTGATTTTTTATATGAAGTGGTGATGAGGACTCAGTAAATTCATTTGTGAAATATCTGAATAATAACCATCTAAACCTCAAATTTACTTCAGAACACAATCCGAGTACTATTTCGTTCTTGGATTTATCTATGGGATTACTGGCACAAATAGGCTTTTTACTAAAACCTATAGAAAAGAAACTTCGGGGAATGTGACTTTAAGAGCAGAAAGTTGTCATCTGGTCCATACCATCAAAGCCATCCCTTTAGGGGAGATGATCAGGGCACGCCGGAACTGTTCCCAACAGGAGGTATTTGAGGAGGAATTGGAGGTGATTACAGATAGATTGCGGGATCAGAGTTACCCATTAGATGTTTTGGATCGAGCGAGGAGTTTAGCCAGTTTGAGAGACAGGAAGACTATGCTGGAGAAATCCATTTATGGAAAGGGCAAGACATACAGAATTCTATCTAACAATAGAGAGGGTAAGCGAGATAGTTCAGTACATAAGGATATGGTAACATTGGTTACCACATATAGTGAAGAATTTTATCAAGTTAAAAGGATAATTAATAAACCTCTTCCCCTATTAAACTGTGACCCCCAATTAAAAGAGATTGAAGAGATTAAAAATGGAGTGAGAATTGTTAGCCGGAAATCCCCCACTCTGGGGCAGAAATTGTTACCTAGCCTGTTTAGGGGGCCATCTAGCGTTTCTACAACTTGGCTAACACATAAAGCGTTTTACAAATGCGCGAGTACTAGATGTGGGGTTTGTAAGTATACACAAACTGGTTCTCTTTTTTAGGTCCACGTATACACAAGAAACGTTTCAAATTAAGAGCTTTATTAATTGTAATTCGTCTAATATTATTTATCTTATAACATGTGAGGCCTGTAATATTCAACATGTAGGATGTACTACAAGAGCCATGAAAAAGAGAATTTCAGAGCATATTACCTCATCCTCAGTAGAACGTCCAAATTCGGTTTCGAATGTGGGGCGCCATTTAGGAATCACCATGGGGGGTCCTTACCCATTTGAGATGTATGGAGAGACTGGGACCCAGAGGGGGGGATTTAGTAGAAAGACTACTCCAGCGAGAAGTCTTTTGGATTTTCAAGCTTGGAACTCGTGTTCCATTGGGATTAAATTCAAGGTGGGACGTTGATTTAATTTTTAAAAAAGTGATAAAGGTTATAAGAGAGAGGCTCCAGTATATGTCATTTTGAATATATAGCATGGGAGAGATTATGATAATAGTTATTGGGGATTTTACAACCCCTTTCTCTTAAAAGATCACATTTTCTATCCATACAATATCCCTCTGTTTTTTATCCCTCCTCTCCTTTCCCCCTTCTTATTCCTATTTTCTGTCTATCTGGATGAAATAGCGTATTTATGCCTAGCGCTCCTTTTTGTTTCTTTATATGCCTGTTGTTGTATTATGACTCGCTCTGTATATATATATATATATATATATATATATATGTATTTTTACATCTGTTGGATGGCATGGGGAAGTGTGCATACTTTGCCCGGCGCAATGTATTTTTTAGCCAGTTTTTTTATGTGGCTATTTTCATTATTTACGCGTTATTTGCGCCAGGAATCATATGATCCTTTCTTCCCCATTGTGATAGGGAATTCTCTTATCTAGTTGAGTGCTTAGCTGTCCTTTACGTGGGCTGTGTTTATTTAAAATACTGTCTATTTATTATCCGACAGCATTATTAACTATGTAAGACGAGTCTGGCTTTAACAATGTTATATGCGCCTATCATGGTCTCTATTTTTGCCAGTACTATGACGTCTTTTACACGGCCTCCTATGGGAAGCAGCTACGTATTCACCCGTTTTTGATTCGCTGCTTAGCCGGCGCACGGCGCGTGTTTTGTCCTAGGATGAAAGACGCACAGCGCGCGCTGCGTTGTGTGCTGAATGGGGAGATTTCTTCTAATCTAGGTATGCACACTCCTACATTTTATTCACAGGTGTTGATTATTATGTTTGATAATGATGTATTTAAATGTTCTATCTGCGAGTTGTTCCTGTGTCATGAGTAAGGGCGGACGCTTGAAACGCGTAGACATAACAGGACGCTCGTGATTATGCTGCTCAAGTTTGTGCTGCTGTGAAGGCTTTTAATCGTTTTGGAATAAAAGGACTTTTTATTGTTCATACTACGTGGCTGGCATTAAAAGTTTTTGAAGTACTCTCTGGCTGTTCTACCTCCAATGGTTGGGGGGGGGGGGGGCTCTCGCGCTGTTCTACCTCCAATGGTTGCGGGCTCTCACGCTGTTCTACCTCCAATGGTGGGGGTGGGGGCTCTCGCGCTGTTCCACCTCCAATGCTTGTGGGGGGGCTCTCGCACTGTTCTACCTCCAATGCTTGGGGGGGGGGGGGCTCTCGCGCTGTTCTACCTCCAATGCTTGGGGGGGGGGGGGGGCTCTCGCGCTGTTTTACCTCCAATGGTTGGGGGGGGGGGGTCTCGTGCTGTTCTACCTCCAATGCTTGGGGGGGGGGGGGGGCTCTCGCGCTGTTCTACCTCCAATGCTTGGGGGGGGGGGGGCTCTCGCGCTGTTCTACCTCCAACGGTTAGGGGGCTCTGTAGTTGCCTACCCCTTAAGTCTGCTGTGACTGTTATTTAGCAGGCAGCTCTCATTGACTTGAGCAGGGAGTGCTCTGCCACACCCTTGGCTGTGTGCGCGCCCCAGCCTATCTGAATGGCTGTGACAGGAGCGTGCGCACGTTGCCAGGTACGCAACCACATGTGCTTCCCATTCACAACAATGAGAGCCGCCAGCCAAATGACAGTCACGGGAGGCAGCTCTCATTGGACGAGAGCCCACACATGCGCCGTTGGAGAGTGGAAAGGTGAGCTTTCACGGGTGCCCTGGGGGGGTTTCACACCACGGGGCATCCCAAATAGGGATGGCTCGGGGAAAAGCCAGCAAGCCAGAATCTTTTAGATTCCAGGCCGGCCTCTGGTGGGTTTTATTCTACTTTAAAGTTGAAGCCCAGTCTTGGATAACCCTGTGCCCTGTTTCCCGCCCCTAGTGCTGAGGAGGATGGGTGTAAACTAATAGTGGCTTTCTTAGGTTTTGGGCTAACTTTGCATCCCAGAGTAAGGGAATTGGATGGGCTTTCTTGCTGTCCACTCTGTAGAGCAGTGTTCTCCAACCCTCTCTTCCAGAGCCACCAACATGTCATGTCCACACCGGCAGCTCTATAGCTTAGGCTGAGCACTAATAACTTGACCTGACCCCAGCTCTGCTCCAGTCTGGCAAAGCACAGCTATAACCCGCCCCCCCTGTACTTTATCCCACTCTCCTCTCCTCCTCAGTAAGTGTGATACTTCTTTGTCAACATGGCAGTGCCCGTATCCTAAAGTCCTGAACAGAGTTGCAGCCCAGTGGGGGAAGGAATAATAAGTGACTAAAAACTTAAAATATATTAACTTTAGATGCTGGGGAATTGTTTTTTAAGGGTTTGGGCTTTTCAATAAATCATGGTGAAGGTCCGGTTTAAGTTTAGCCCTTCCATGCACTTCCTGGTTTCCATCCCAGTAGGTTGTTCTTTCCTGTGAGAAAGCGTTGTACAGAATGACACTTTTTATCTGTAGACCTGTTCACTATGTATCATTGTTGTTACATTGTTGTTCTGCAGTGCACTGGAGGGAGTGCTGGATGAATGGAAGTGGCAGCTCCTCTCCCTGTGCTTTGAATGAGAATCCAGTTGAGTTTCAGTGTGAGCCAGACACGGGCAGTGCACAGGGAAGGCATCAGGTGGATCGCTTGCAACGTGTTGCAGCAAGTTCTGGCCTCAGGCTTTTCCAGAGCCAGGATTGCAGAGCAGGTGTATCTCCCCTGTGTACAGGGAATATAGCCATACACAGCATACACCTGTGTACACTACCAAGGATCCGTACTGCTCTGTGTCAGCTTGTCCCCTTCTTGCTAGTTGCTGAGAAGGGTTTCAGGCTTACCGAGGCTGAGGATGCATTTTGGTTAATGCTGTTCAGGAAGTGTATATTCATATGTGTGGGCAGGTGCTGCTCAGTTAGCACATCGATCAATGGCAGGAAAGTGGCTTGATATTCAGAGTTTGCTGATGCTCATGCTCCTGCATGTGCAGCGTAATTTCCACCTGGTGTATTTGTGGTGCCTTCATGGTATTGAGGCATGTTAATATAATCCACATGTTTTGCAATACACTCCCACCCATCCTGGTATTAGTATTATATGGGGCCCAGTTATAGTTTCCTTTTTGAGCTGCAGATGTCAGTGTTTGCGTTGGCTAGCAGGCAGGGAAGCCCTTGATGGCAGATGCTTGGAGAAAGCTCTGGGAAGTTAAAAGAGCATCTGTTTGGGTAATGGGTCAAGACTTTCATGTCACATGCAGCCCCTGGCATTTCTTATGGAAGCCCTGGTCTTGCCTAATTGTTACATATTGCTGTACGCCCAAGGGTAACCTGTGCCACAGAAAAAAAGTTCCCTTTAGCACCTAGCCATTGCCACTCCTTTTGTTTCCCATTCTGCTTCATAACATGGACTGGAAACAACTGTGCACACCGCAGCAGTCACACCAGCCATTGGTGAAGGTGTGGCTGCTGACCGCTTGGGCCGCCATTTCCTGTCCCTCTTTGTGAGCAGGGCTGAAGAGGTAGTGTGTAGAGTATGTGAAGAATGCTGGTAGGGGTGAGTTATGGTCCCTGTAAGCCTACACCCTTCCTGGGGCAATGTTGCCAGAAAGGCTGTAGGTAAACTGACCAGTTGTCATACTTTTGGTGGGACAGTGCAGCCGTTATTGATCTGCTTCACAGTGTGGCATCAGAGGAGGGGAAGCCACTCTGTGCAAAAAATGATGAAAATGAGTAGAGTATCAATGGGGGGGCCTGGTTGGCCATGAAAGAGTTCCATTCCTTGGGCATAGCAAATTGGGATGCCCCTGCTGTGTGACCCCCCCCCCCCCCCCCCGTGTCTCCCGTTCCACTCACCTTCCTCCGGAGCCCTTGTGCTTCGGGGCCAAGGCTGCATCCCACTCACCTAGCTGTATGCGTGCCTGTCAGGCCATTCTGAATAGGCGGGGTATGCGCTGGGCGCCTCGCTTGGCTGCTCTAGCCAGTCAGCCAATCTGTGCGGTCAATCTCACTGGGCTACCTTCGGCTAAGCCGCTGACAGCCAAAGGGAGTCGAGTGAATTTAAGCGTGCACATTGGTTAGAACCGCTCAGCCAATCGGCGCACTTGTGGTCATCCGGCTCCCTTCGGTGGTGCTGCCAGCCACATCCCCCTGCCACCTTGCAGCCGTGGCATGCCCGCGCCGGCCATTCCGAAAGGCCGGGTGCTCGCACGACTAGAGGTGAGCGGTGATGCGGCCAGAGTGCATAGACGCAGCGAGGGCTCCAGGAGAAGGTGAGTGAAACTGGCGATCGGGGGGTTTCACACAGCAGGGCATCCCAAATTGGATGTTCCTCTTTAAAAGCCTGTGGATAAGCCTGTGGATAAGCCCACCACACCTATTACCCTGTGAAGTGTTCAGTTTAACAGAGTGCCCCAATATATTGTCACTTTAGTTGAAGGTAGGTTTAACTAACAACTTGAACATTTTTTTTTTTCTTGATGGAAGTCTTGGGAGGGCTTGTGTTATGCTTTCCAGGTTCTAATAATGGGGTTTGTTATGATTAATGTGCACAGCAACTTCCCAATTCTTTATGAACTGCTTGCTCCAGCATGTCTGGACTTGTTCTTTGAAGCATGGTAGCCAGCACAACCTCAAAGTAGGGGTTTTCTATGAGTGTAGTTTTGGCTCCAGCCAGGCTATTGCAGGTTTAAATGGTGCTATCAAAGTCATTTGAGGCTGAGTTTCCCTGTGGGGTCACTGTCAGGCCTCTGTTTACCAACCTGCAATGAGCGGGGCATCTGTGAAATTATGACTATTCCCTCACATGAGGAAGTGGGGGGGGGGGGGGGGTCAGGGGCAAGCCATCTACTTAAAGGAGCACTATCACGAATATTTGCATTTAAAAAGATTAATAATTAGCCACACAAAAGCATCTAACATGTGTATAATGAATGTGGCAATAGTACGAAATAAATATATATATATATATATATATATATATATATATATATATATATATATACCTATATATATATATATATCTTACTTTTACATTTTAAAAATGAAAAATTGGCTTGCTCCATTTGCTGATTGGGGGGATCTGCTGGGTTTTATTCAGTGATAGCAGACAGCCATCCGCCTGCATTTAGCCTATTGGTCTCCTATCACCAGCTGCAAGGAACTTGCTTTAGATTTTTTCACCGCAGGTGCTGTAAATGGTGGTAACAGCTGTGTGTGAGGTGCTGCTTCCGTGATGAAACCACTTCGAATGACTGCACAGGTATATATAAAGGTATTAAAGTGGAACAAAACCCTGAGTGGTTGACCCTGGAGTCAGACCCAAATCGGGATGCCCCACTGTGTGCATTGTCACCCTCGTTGCCATAAAATCCAACTTTTGCCCAAAACTTCCTCCAGGATGGCCCAGCCGAGTAGCTCATTCCACCCAAACCGGAACCACAAACTGACCCCTTCCTCCTGGACTTCAGTGTTTTTTGTGTTTTCCCCCTCAGGAAACAAGCTGGATTTGTCGTCCTTATTACTTGTTTTTGTCGCATCAGGAAGATGGCAGGTCTGGATTGCCTCCCCATTTCTCTAGGTTCTAAGGGGTCCGGGCGACCCACTACTGCTAGAGCCGGGGGTACCCCCTACTCCTTCCACCCCCGGGGGAATTCCCTGTCCTGGGTCCAGTCCAGGCGGCAGTCTCCGGGTCAAGACCCAAGTAAACCTCTCGGCTAGGGATCCTATTCATTTCCCCTATTGGCTAGTTGGGAATGCGGGTACCGGTGAAAGCTTTGGGCCCCCACCAGCCGGGAGGGGGCAGGTAAGTATAGGGCTTACCTTGGGGCCGGGTGAGTCCTGGGTTGCTGGTCTGGGGCAGGATTCAGCAGCTGACCGGCATTTGACTTCCGGGTTCGGAGGGCATGGCACCGGATCTGTAAGGGCGGGCCCTGTCCCTTGCAGGAAGCCTTCGCAGCATGAGGCAGAGGCAATGTAAGTTTGTTGGAGTTGGCAGCCTGGTGAGAGTCGGCTGCAACTTGCGCACAGATGAGACTGGTTCAATGGTACCGGTTGGCTTCCCGGCAGACACCGGTACAATCTGGTGGAAGGGGTAAGCCTCACCCCTCACTTTTATTGCTGATACTGGCCTCCCTAACCTCCCCCCGATGTCTTTGTTTCCTGTGTAGGCTAAGGAACCCAAGACCAGGTATCCTAAACCCTATAAGGAGCCGAGAAGGGATCCCAGGGAGGCTAAAGCACCAAGAGAGCCCAGGGAAGCCAAATTGGCCACATCTAAATCATGTGTTAATTGTCAGGCCACCTTGCCGGAGGGCTTCTCCAGTTTTCTGTGTACAGACTGTTTGGAGGAAGTGGACGGGGGGAACTTTCAGTGTATGATGAGAATTTCTTGGCTGATTCCTTTGAGTTTTATAAACACCGTATGGCCCATGTGGCAGTAATAAGTTTAACTCATTTGAGATCAGTTTTTTCTCACCCCTGGCCTGAGGGAAGGGAGCCAGAGTAGACAAGTTTCCTCTGTGGAGAAGGAGATCTGTGCCTCTTCGGATGAGTCAGTCCATTCTGTGGGCACAGGGAAGGGATCAGAAGCTTCAACCTTAGGGACTTCTTCCCACCAAGTTCAATTTCATTTTTCCCTTGAGGACACCCCAGAACTTACTAGGGGAATTCTAGATTCCCTTAAGATTGAGTCAGAGGATAAGCCCCCCCTCAGTTCAGGATTCCCCTTACCGGGGGCTATGGGAGAGAAGGGATCCCTGTTTTCCAATTCACCAGTCGCTAAAGGACATTAGTGCTCGGGAATGGAAAAATCTGGAGTCTCGTTTTTTCCTTCCTAAGTTGATTAAGAGAAGATTCCCCTTTGAGGAATCTGAGAGAGGTTTAGGCTAAGTGTCCCAAGGTGGATGCTCTGTTTGGCTCAGGTTTCTGGGAAATCATATCTTTCATTTGAGGACATGGGTTTTCTTAGAGATCCCTTAGACAAAAGTTCAGACATTTGACTTAGAGGCTTGGGATACTGAGTCTTTTCTGTTCAGACCCCTTCTGGCTACGGACTATGTCAGTAGAGTAGTGGGGCTCTGGATTGACGAAGTCAGGGCTGGCATATCTGGTGACACTCCGAAGGAGGAGCTTTTGGATGCCCTACTGTTTGTTTCTAAATCACTAAATTTTATTACGGATACTGCTCCAGAATACATTAGGGCCAATGCTAAGAGAATGGCCTTAGTTAATTGTGCCCATAGGGCCCTCTGGCTCAAGACCTGGCAGGTAGACCAGTCATCTAAGTCGCACCTGTGTGGTATTCCTTTTTAAGGTAAGCTTTTGTTAGCTGGAAAAAGTGTTAACTTGGGGCTGAAACAGTGGGGCTGAAATTTCCGGATAAGAGGAAACTTCTTTATTGGCCTCATGCAGAAGCCAAAAAGCAGAGATTTTCCCAACAGGATTTTCGGGGCTTAGATTCTCGAAGGTCCTGGGCTTCTCAGAGGCTAAAGGGCAAAGGAGGTTTATTGTTTAAACCTCCTCAGAAGCCCAAACAGCAGTCCTGACGTATGTCCGGTGGGGGCAAAACTTCTGTCCTTTCTTACGGCCTGGCAGAAGATCTCTCAGAACCCCTTTATTCTAGATACGATTCAGGATGGTCTCCTTTTAAAATTTATCTCAAGGCCAGAGGATCATTTTTTAGTTACCCACTGCTCCAGAGATCCGACAAGAGAACAGGCCATGCCCTTAGTGATTACACAAATAAGGGAATTGCCGATCATAGAGGAAGTTTCGTGGCACCTGAAGAGAACAGGATTTTATTCCCACGTGTCTTTCAGAAACCATCAGGAAAATATTGGAAGATCCTGAAACTGTTAAAAAGAAATATCAAGTACAAGAGATTCCGTATAGAGTCAAGAGTTATATATCAGAGATATCCTGTTCCAGGGCATCTGGATGGCCTCTATAGATCTCCAGGATGCTTATTTGCATGTTCCTATTCTTCTGGCTCACAGAAAAGATTTGCAGTAATTCTAGGAGGAGTAACCCATCACTGGTAATTCAGAGAAGTGCCCTTTGACCTGTCATTGGCATCTTGAATATTCACAAAAATAAGGTATGGCATTTTTGAGGTTAAAGCAGATTGGAATAGTGGCATACTGGGACGATCTTCTTTTTGCTCCGTACAGAAAAATTTGGGAGAATAATGTGAAGATAACATTGTCCCTCCCTACAGATCTGGGGTGCATCATAAACAAGGAGAAGTCGAGTTTGACCCTTCAAACAAAGTGCATTTACCCGGGGGAGGGGATATCAGATCAACAGGTTTTTCCACCTACCAAAGTCGAGAATATTGTCTCCCTATCCTCTTATGTTCATGGACAGTCCTGAATCTCCTTAAGACAAATTCTGGCTCTGCTGGGACTCATGTCCTCAGCCATCCCATCGGTCATTTGGCCCAGCAACACTCAAGGGCTCTCCAGACCTTTTTGTGCACCTTGAATTCTCTGGTCACACTTCCAGATCGGGTTTGTCAGTCCCTTCGTTGGTGGTCGGTTCAGGGGAATCTGTCCAAGGGGAGACCTTGGCACCAGGTTGACCCAACAGACGCAAATGTGCAGGGCTGGGGGCCCATACTCTTCATTGCCAGGTCCAGGAAACCTTGACTGACAACATGACCCAAAGATCTTCAAACTTTCGGGAGTTTAAAGCTGTTCAATTGGCCCTAAAGCATTTCGAGAGCACTAGAGGAATCAAAGTGCTGATTGTCTTGGAAAATGCCACAGCGGTGGCTTATCTCTGCCAACTAAATGTTCTGGCAGATCTTCTCAGTTGAGTTCAACTCAGAGTAGAAACTAAACCAGGATGTCTCCAGGCAGCTGGTAGACCTGTAGGGCTCCCCCAAGGTGGATCTCTTCATCACAGGCAGAATTTCAAATGTCAGCAGTTTCTCTCTCTGCATCAGAGTTTGGAGAGCGCTGGAGGGGTGCACTGGGACAGTTTTGGGGGGGGCGGTTCAATCTTTGTTACGCCTTTCCCCCATTCCAGATTCTTTAGTCATAAGAAAGATAAAGTTGGACCAGGCGAGGGTGATCCTGATTGCACATAGGTGGCCTAGAAGACTTCACATTTCAACATTTATCTTCATGACTAGCATCAGTTCAATTGTGTTAAAGCCTTTCGGTGGGCAAAAAAAACTCAAACCAGCCTGAGGTAATGTTCTCTTGAAGGTCACTGGTACCAGAAGGTCACGTCGGCTCTTGCATCTGCTAGCCCTATAGGTCTAGGGCAGGCGGGCAAGGTTTAGGCCCTGAAGCCTGTCAAGTGGCTCAATGGGAGAGGAAACTGGGTATGCTAAAAGCAGATTGATGTAGACTGGAACTAAACGTGGTCACCTTCTCCCTGCAAATGAGCAGCTCTCGCACTTCAGTTTGTACGTTCCCTGCTAATTTCACAGATAAAGCAAGTTCCTGCCTAAATTTGCATGTCTTAATTGTATAGTACAAAATCCCTAGAGAAGTGGCTACTAACCATAACAAACATGTAAAATACAATGTGAGAACAAAAAACAAATTATAATAATGTTTAAAGTGGGCATACACTCGCAAAGAGATCTATGTATCCCTATGGCATTTGCCCAGCTTGCTACGGGAAAACAATGCCCCTCAGCACACACTTTCTCCTCCATCCAGTCCAGGTCGTCCCAATATCTTCACGATTGGGTGTTTGCCTGACTGCAAGATCAAAAGATGTAGCTCCTCCCGGCCCCCCTATAAAGGCAGCTGCCCATCTATCATTCCCCAGTTGTTCATCTTGCAGTTGGCTGCATAAGATCGTTACTCACTCTCTCAGAACTTGGCAGCAGAGCAGGGCCACCTAGCCTGTCGGCCGCTGCAGAACCCTGTTCCCGTGGATCGCCTCTGACCCATTCTTACCTCTTATCACTGTAAGTGCCCTCGCGGGCTACCTTTTTTTTTTTTCATACTCCTCCGTTATATGTATCTATGCCTTACGGGATCCTCTCCTTATGTCTTTCAGGCCTATAGAACTAGTGGTTTCTCCCGGCCTATACATTGAGGGAAATTTGTTTTAATACCTTAAAGTGAACCAACACCCAGGATTTTGACTATCCTGGGTATTGGTCCACTTCCGCGGGGCACCCCGATCGTGGGTGCCCCTCTGTGTGAAACCCCCCTAAAAGCCCCGAAAACTCACCTGACCCCGCTCCCACGTGACTCGCTCGTCCAATCGCTGCCGACGGACAAGGAGAGGCAGCGCCGGACAAGCTGAGCGCGGGCCACCGCCTCCCGCGCGGCCCTCTTACAGGGAGCACGCCCACGCCACCCATTCACAAACGGCCGGCGCGGGAGGCGGCGGCCTGCGCATGCGCCGCTGGAACGAGGATCAGGTAGGATTTTCGGGGATCTGGGGGGGGTTTCACACAGCGGGGCACCCCCGATCGGGGTGCCCCGCAGTCGGGGGGGGCTGATTGGTCCGGGAATCTTATAGATTCCTGGGCCGATCAGGGGAGGGTGTTGGTCCACTTTAAATCCTCCCACTTCCCTTGTGGTGCATTGGGGGCATCCCGGGTTTGCTTCTAGCGTTATTCCCAATTGGCCGTTTTGAGCCACACTAATCACCATATGGAGGCTACTCAAGACAATGAGTCCGGGGTTCCTTCGGGACAAGGCCGGTTCTGTACTGATTGTGGGGTTTCCCCTGTACCTTGTGACTTCAAGGTCTGTCTTTCCTGCGCCCAGCAGACTGTTGCGCGGTTGTCTGGGATGCCCCTGCTGAGGGCCACGTCCCCTTAGGCCTTGCCTACTCCCTCTCGCTTACATTCAGCTCGGTTGTGGCGCATGCTAGCGGGGATGCCCAATCTGATTTTGCTACTAGATTGGCCGATCCGGAGAGGCGGATGGGCGGTTCTGAGCCGCGCAAAGCCTTTGGCAAGACACGGCATTTGATTGATAATGTGTATGTTTGCCCTATGACTTCTGAAGCTATGGATGACATTGTTGGGTTTCCCCTGAGGGGGAATTATTCTGAGTCTGATTCTGAGGATCAGAATAGATACTTGGATGATCCCATGACGGGGTCCAAGCCTTGGGATGCAGCTGATACTGACAGGCTGCTAGCTCATTTATTTGAAGTGCTTGAAATTTCTCCCCCTGTTGCTCCTCCTCCGCAGCAGGGAGAATTATTTTATGCTGCTAAACTGCGCTGGGAATTCCCCGCACAGGCACATTTCAACAATCTCTTGTTTTCCAGGAATGGGAGAAGCCTAGTAGGCTTCCTGGTGTACCTAAAAGCTGGGATAAGAGATATCCCTTTGCCCGGGAAACAGCTAAATTGTGGTGTTCCCCACCCGAGGTTGAGGCACCAATACTTGGACTATCTCATACCTCTGTGCTGCACTCACCTGACACTACCACTTTAAAGATGTGGAAGACCGGCGCATTGATCAGCTGGCCTCTCGTGGTTTTGCCTGTGCGGGGACCGCACTATGCCCTGTGTGTGCATCTGCTATTACAACTGTTGCGATCAGAAGATTGATCAGAAGTGCCTTAGCGGGTGGTTCTGCGGCTTTGGGCAGAGATGTATTTAACTGGCTTATGTATTGTGAGGAATTTACTTCATATGTTCTTGCTGCCCTGGAGGATGCCATTAGAATGTTTGGCAGAACATCTGCCCTGCTGGTTGCTATACGCCGTGCTGCGCCAATGGATGGCGGATATTGCTGCTAAGAAGGCTCTAACTGGGGCCCCATTTAAAGGACTGCGCCTTTTTGGGGAACGTCTGGATCTGTTTGCCAAGGAAGGCAAGCTGCATCAGCGCAAGAAGCCTCTCGGGCCCTTTCGGGGGTTCCAGAGTTGCTCTGTCCCCCTTTTATTCCCCCAGGAGAGGAAGGGGGGCTCCCCCCGCTGGGGGCCGTGGTGAGTCATGGGTCAGAGAACATGGCAGGCCCATTCCTTCCTGGGGTTCCAAGCCTAAATCCTTCCCCAAGCCTCCTCAGGCATGAAGGGGCACCCTCACCCATCCGGGTGGGGGGGGGGGCTTCGTTTTTTTTGCTCACGTCTGGAGACGCCTTGTCTCAGACCGGTGGATTCAGGAGGTAGTCTCCTCCAGTTACAAGATAGAGTTTGCAGCCTGGCCGCCCCCAAGATAAGTAAAATCCCAGATGGCTCAAGACCCCCTGTCGGCTCCGTGTCGGTTTCTTGCTGTCCAAAACCTACTGGAATTGGGGTTCCTCTGCGGGAAAGGGGCAAGGGCTATTATTCCAATTTTTTCACTGTCCCCAAAAAGGACAGGCCTATCCTGGATTTAAAGCTCCTCAACACATTTATCAGATTCAGGCACTTTCGCATGGAGACTCTGCGTTCTGCCATAAATTCTCTTCGCCCAGGGGACTACTTGTCCTCTATAGACCTCAAGGATGCTTACCTTCATGTGCCAATTTTTGCAGGCCATCAAAGATTTCTCAGGTTCGCAGTGGAAGATCAGCATTACCAGTTTGTGGCTCTGGCATTTGGTCTTACCTCTGCTTCCAGGGTGTTCACCAAGGTGTTGGCAGGAGTAATGGCTCTGAGATCTCAGGGCATTCGCATTCTTCCTTACCTGGACGACATTCTTGTAGCTTCTCAGACTTTGCAACAAGCAGCGATGGACGTTCAGACAGTGGTCTCCACTCTGGAAAAGTTTGCCTGGGTGACAAATCTTCCCTGTCTCCTTTCAGGGTAAAGTCATTTCTGGGTATGACTCTGGATACATCTCAGGTCAAGGTCTTTCTCCCTCAGCTGAAGGTAGAGAGTCTTCAGGCACAAATACAGCTCCTGCTGTCTTGCCCTCATCCGTCCATCAGACAGGCAATGCAGCTTGGTGGTTCTGATGGTGTCCAGCTTCGAGGCTGTCCCATACGCTCAGTTTCACATGAGACCTCTCCAGGTTCATCTCTTGTCTGTATGGGAGGTGGTCACCACAGATGCCAGTCTAACCTCAGGAGGCCCATGCCTCAATCAACATTCTGGAACTAAGGGCAATAAGGTTAGTGCTCTCCCAGCTAGCCACGCGCCTTCGGGGTCTGGCGGTACAGATCCGCTCAGACAACCAGACGGTGGTTGCTTACATCAATCATCAGGGAGGAACCAGGAGCAGGAGGGCCCTCAAAGAAGTATCCCTGATTCTGTCATGGGCAGAGGACAATGTTCCCTGCATCCCGGCTGTGTACATTCCGGGGGTGGAGAATCTGGAAGCAGACTCTCTGAGCAGGGGGGCTTCTCGCATGGGAGAATTGTCCCTCAGCAACAGGGTGTTTCACTCTCTGTGCCTCCGTTGGGGCCAGCCGGATGTGGACCTGTTTGCGTCCCCTCACAACCACAAGCTTCCAGCCTTTGTCTCCCTGTCACAGGATCCCCTGGCCCTGTCAGTGGATGCTCTGGCAATGTCTTGGAAGAGCTTTCAGCTCCTTTATGTTTTTCCTCCATTTCCTCTGCTGGGCAGGGTGCTGCGCAACATAGCCCAGGAGGGGGTGCCAGCCATTCTGGTGGCCCCATGTTGGCCAAGAAGAACTTGGTTCGCAGAAATCGTACAGTTGGCAGTAGATCGTTTCGTCCTGCCCCTGGTGCCAGACCTGCTCACTCAGGGGCGGCTGCGCCACCCCAATTTACAAACGCTGGCTTTGACGGCCTGGCTGCTGAAACCTCCATCTTGATGGATAAAGGGTTGCCGGCCTCTGTAGTTAATACCATGATCAGAGCTAGGAAGAAGTCTTCTTCTACCATTTTACTACAGGGTTTGGCATGCTTACATTGACTGGTGTAAATCTAGGTCACTTCCATGTCGGGTGTTCTCAATTCCCAGGATATTGGAATTTTTACAACATGGCTTGGATCTGGGTTTTCAGCTTAGTACTCTGAAGGGCCATGTTTCTGCTCTGGCTGTTTTTTTCCAAAGATCTTTTTGCTCAGCATCTGGTCAAGACCTTCTTTCAAGGAGTTACTCATTTGCGTCCTCCACGCAAGCCCATGTTACCCGTTTGGGATTTGAACTTGTTTTTGTCTGCCATGCAAGGGTCTCCTTTTGAACCTTTGCAGGAGGCGGCTTTGTCCACTCTCGCTGTCAAGGTAGCCTTTTTGGTGGCTATTACCTCAGTCAGGAGAGTTTCTGAATTGGCGGCGCTTTCCATCAAGCCTCCTTATTTTGAAGACACCAGGACAAGGTGGTGTTTCGCTTTAAAACTGATTTTCTGCCTAAGGTTGTGTCTGCTTTTCATCTCAATCAGGACATTGTGTTGCCTTCCTTGTGCCCTAACTCTGGTAACCCCAAGGAAAGGGCGTTACATTCTCTTGATGTAGTTAGGGCTGTGAAGTTCTATTTGGTGGCTACTGAATCCTTTAGGAAGACTGATGCTTTCTTTGTGGTTCCGTCTGGTCCTAAGAAGGGCCAGGCTCCTGCTAAATCCACTATCAGCAAGTGGATCCGTCAGGCCTATTCTGCTAAGGGAAAGAAACCTCCTTTCCGCCTTACTGCTCATTCTACTCGTGCTATTGGTGCCTCTTGGGCTTTTCAGCACCAGGCTTCTGTTGAACAAGTTTGCAAGGCCGCTACTTGGTCTTCTGTTCATACTTTTACAAGGTTGATGTTAAGGCCTCAGCTGATGCTGCTTTTGGCCGCAAAGTTCTGCAGGCGGCAGTGGTTTAGACTGCTTGTCGTTGCTTTTGGGGATCCCACCCTACCTTACGGACACTGCTATTGAATGTCCCATGTGTAAGGATATCTTTCGGAACGGGACATGATGTATACTAAGAATACAATTCTGTGATTACTCACCTGTAGAACTGTTATGAGTATACATCACGTCCCCTTCCGCCCCACCCTTGTTGTTCTTGTTACCTCTTTATGGTGATTGTTGTTTATATTCTCCCGGCTTTAACTGTTTTTTAAATACTGGGGTTCTGTGGGAGGTGCCTCGGTATATATGGGCCTGGAGGGGCCACTTTTTCTGCTCTGCAGTCGCGTGACATCTGAAGATGAATAACCCATGTGTAAGGATATCTTTCGGAATGGGACGTGATGTATACTCATAATAATTCTACAGGTGAGTAATCACAGAATTGTATTTTTGCGCACAGGCTGGCTAGTCTCGAGAAACCAGATCTCATTAACAGCTCCTAAGAAGGCCTCGAGTAAGAAGCGGCATCTGGAGCTGAGTTACTCGGATGATTTCTTGGGATCTGTGGAGGAAGGTGAATTGCCAGATGATTCACTCTCAACGGTGGAGCTTTCCACTGGTGGCGACAGCATCTCTGGTTCCTCCTCGGGACGACCACGTCGGCCTGACGTGGTCAGGCTTGGTGCCAGAATTTCGGCCTTGCTTCTTGCTTTACGCCGCTCGCTCTGGTTGAAGCAGTGGTCGGCCGACGCGGCTGCCAAGAAGTCCCTCACAAGTTTACCTTTTGTGGGAGGCAGTCTGTTTGGGGAGCGACTGGACCTTTTGGTCAAGGATGGTAAACTCCCTCAGAGGATAAGGCCTGCTCGGTTCTTTCGGAACCCCTCTTCTTATCGGTCCTTTCGGGGAGGAAGAGGAGCTTCATTTCCAGGTGCCCGCAGAGATAGCTCAGGCAGAGGTAGGTCCCACAGCTGGCCCAACCCCTCCTGGGGATCTAAGTCCAAACCCCCCACCAAGCCTACCCAGGCACCTTCACCCGTACGGGTGGGGGGACGGCTTCTGCTGTTTGCTCAGATCTGGAGACGTCACGTCTCGGATCGGTGGATTCAGGAGGTGGTGTCCTCCGGTTACAAGATAGAGCTGGCAGCCAGACCACCCTCGAAATGCCTAGGTTCAAGGATATCCCGAAACCCGCTAAAGGCTCAGGCCTTGAGACAAGCTGTTCAACACCTCCTGCGGATAGGTGTGATTTGCCCTGCGCCCCTGCAGGAACAGGGTCAGGGGTTCTACTACAACCTGTTCACGGTTCCCAAGAAGGGCGGAACGCTGCGGCCGATCTTGGACCTGAAGGGTCTCAACAAATATGTAAAGGTCAGACATTTCCATGTGGAAACGTTGCGGTCGGCGGTGAGATCGCTTCGGCCCGGCGACTTCATGACCACGGTGGACATCAGGGACGCTTATCTACACATCCCGATTTTCCAAAGACATCAGAAGTTCTTGAGGTTTGCACTGGAGGATCAACATTACCGGTTTGTAGCACTCCCATTCGGTATATCCTCAGCCCCAGGAAGGTGCTGGCGGGCATCGTGGCTATCCTGAGGAGTCAGGGTATTCGTGTGTTACCCTATCTGGACGACCTGCTGATTTCGGCACGGTCCTTTCAGGAGGCCGAGAGTGATACTCGGATGGTGCTGTCAACCCTGGAAACCTTCGGTTGGGTAATAAGTTACCCCAAGTCGTTTATCACGCCTTCAACAGTGAGATCCTTCCTGGGAATGACGATAGACACCACTCAGGTCAAGGTTTTTCTGCCACAGCAGAAGGTTTTGGGACTCCAGACGCAAATACAGGCCTTGTTGACTTGTCAACAGCCATCGGTACGTCTGGGGATGAGATTGGTGGGCCTAATGGTGTCCTGCTTCGAGGCAGTACCCTTCGCCCAATTTCACAAGAGACCTCTACAATTGAACCTGCTGACCGGCTGGAATCAGATGCAGGAATCTCTGTAACAAGGTTTTTCGCTGCCCCCCCTGGCCAGGCAGTCCCTCTTGTGGTGGTTGGACTCCCGGAACCTGCTGGTGGGCAAGTCCTTTCTGACTCCCCAATGGGAGGAGATAGTTACCACGGATGCCAGTCTTACAGGCTGGGGAGGTGTTTGGCAGACCCAGAAGATCCAGAGTCAGTGGGGTCCACAGGAGAACCGGTTACCCATAAATCTCTTGGAGCTGACAACAATCTGTTTGGTTCTTCTGTGCCTGACTCCCCATTTAAGAGGCCGTGCGATCCAGGTTCGCTCGGACAATCAGACTGCTGTGGCCTACATCAACCACCAGGGCGAAACTCGGAGCAAGAGATCCCTCAAGGAGATAACCCGGATTCTGACTTGGGCAGAGGAGAATGTTCCCTGCATCTTGGCAGTTTACATACCCGGGGTGTAAAAACCAGGAGGCAGACTCCCTGAGCAGGAGTTCCTTGTGCCTGGGGGAATGGTCCCTCAGCAAAGAGATTTTTCAGGCTCTATGCCTCCCCTGGGGTCAACCAGACGTGGATCTGTTTGCGTCCAGACACAATCACAAGCTTCCAAGGTTCGTCTCTCTCTCGAGATCCTCTGGCCATTGCAACAGACGCTCTGACGATTCCTTTGACGGCGTTCAAATTTCTATATGCATTCCCTCCCGTTTCCGCTCCTGGGCAGAGTGCTGCGCAAGATAGCCCAGGAGTTGGTGCCAGCCATCCTGGTGGCTCCTTGCTGGCCGAGAAGGAGTTGGTTTGCAGACATAGTTCAGATGTCAATAGATCACTATATTATGCCTGACGACCCAGGTCTTCTCACATAGGGGCCGCTGCGGCACCCGAATTTATGTACTCTGGCTTTGACAGCCTGGCTATTGAAACCTCAATCCTGACGGAGAAAGGGTTATCGGCCACGGTTATTCACACAATGATTCAGGCACGGAAGAAGTCTTCTTCCATGATATACTACAGAGTTTGGCAGGCCTATATTGCTTGGTGCGAGGTTAAGAGCCTTCCTTGCCGGAAATTTTCTATTTCTAGGATTCTGGAGTTTTTACAACATGGTGTAGACTTGGGCCTCCAGCTGAGCACCCTCAAGGGTCAGGTCTCAGCTTTAGCCGTTTTTTTTCCAGAGATCCATTGCCAATCATAGGTTGATCAAGACTTTTTCCCAGGGAGTTACCCATGTCCGGCCACCGCGTAAGTCAGTATTACTGATGTGGGACTTGAAAACCTTCCTTGTGTCCAACACTGGCTAATTCCAAAGAATGGACCCTCCATGCCTTGGATGTGGTCAGAGCCATAAGATATTACCTGGCTGCGACTAAATCATTCAGGAATTTGGATTTGCTCTTTGTCTTAACAGAGGGTTTTAGGAATGGATTGCCACCAGCCAAGTCCACTCTCGGTAAGTGGATTAGACAGGCGGTGGTACAAGCATATTCTGCCAGGGGATAGGAACCCCCTTTTCGGATCACAGCTCATTTCCACCAGGGCTATTGGTGCCTCCTGGGCTTTTCAGCATCAGGCATTGGTGGAACAAGTTTGTAAGGCCGCAACTTGGTCTTCTGTTCATACATTTACAAAGTTTTACAGGGTGGATGTCAGGGCCTCAGCTGACGCTGTTTTTGGCTGAAAGGTGCTTCAGGCGGTAGTGAAATGAACTGCATGCTGTTCCGCACTGGGGATCCTGCCCATATGGACACTGCTTTTGGATGTCCCGATCGTGAAGGTATCGGGACGGCCTGGACTGGATGGAGGAGAAAAATGCAATTCTGTGAAACTCACCTGTAGAATTGTTTTTGTATCCATCCAGTCCAGGCCGTCCCACCCTGCCCTTGTGTTCATTATGTCCTGCATGCCTGTTATGGTGATGAACCATTTTTGCTCTTAGGACACTAGTTCAAGTTTTTTTTCTAGTTTCTTGCATTAGAGAGAGTACAAGCAGAGGCTATGTGAAGTAACATGGTATCTTATGTTTTTGTTTGGGCCTCCCGGACTGCCCTTTTTTTGCTTAGTACTGCTTTTAAACCACCGGGGAATGATAGATGGGCAGCTGCCTTTTATTGGGGGCCGGGAGGAGCTACATCTTTTGATCTTGCAGTCAGCGCCCCCTAGGGGCGAACACCCAATCGTGAAAATATCAGGACGGCCTGGACTGGATGGATACAAAACAATTCTACAGGTGAGTTTCACTCACCTGTAGGAGTATGCAGGGTAAGGAGCATGCAGGGTAAGGAGCAAGAAAGATTGCACTTTGGCATTACACAGGTTTATATCCTACCACTGTGCAGCATTTAGGTAAGCGGTTGAAAGTCCAACTCCAAGTGTGAGCCGGCCCTAAAGGCTTGTACACGGGCTTTGTTTTTGTTTGATTTTATTTCATTTAAGCAGTCGCTGTTTTGAAAAGGCAATGCACTAGATCCTATTTGATTTCAATTAGCTCCAACACATAATACTTAGCTTTTACTTAGATTATATTGCTTAACTAGAAAATCCACGTTGGTATGTTTTTTTCAAATCTCAAAATGAACCTTCAAAAAATGACTAAAGGTCCACTTTCTGCCCCACCCCAATGGCACATCTGTTTAGGATGCCCTACCAGTTAAAGGGAAAGTGAATTCAAAATTGTCTTTATTCCTCTACACCCACAGGGCAAGTGGTGGAGGCCCCGGGGCACGTGCCCCCTCATAATCCGGCCCTGGCTACACACAGAGGCTCATCCTTTGAATTTAAATGTTATGCTGGCTGATGGGTACCACAAACCACAGCTATTCTGGGACAGTTAGAAGCTTTGGGATTTCCTTTGCCATTGTTTTTTGGAAAATAACAATTGTGGTTGTTCACAAATCATCAGCAAGCGGCTGCATTAAATGGGATGTCTCGGACTTTGCGCGTCAGCACTTGGAAGGAAGCCAGGCAGGCTTGTGTTCTTGTGGAAGTGGGTGTTTGTTGTTGCTTTAGTCAAGAGTGCACGCCATTTAATTAACATTCTTGTGTGTATTATTTTTTTTTTTTTTTTTAACACATAACTTTTTTTAATAGCTAGTGGTTTTAGGGGTCTGTTTATACCTGGCTGCTAAGGTGGTACAGCATAATCACTCGCCGCTACCTAAAGTCTATTGCAATTACCAGCTATCATTCCCTATGAGCCAACCCACATCTCTGCACTTGGGAAGGTAAACTATACCATCTTGGCCACGCTGTGCACACAGGGTAAAGCACTGACTGTCCATACACTTGTATCAGTCTCTCGATGGCTTTAAAAGCCATTGGTTAATAGTCAATCAAAGCTGTTGCCCTTAATACAGAGCACTGTGACCCTGTTAAGGGATATTTCTTGCTCTCAAGGAAGTTGAACACACTGTAGACCTTTGTAACCCTATAATCGTGAGATTGTATTCCCTTCTACACTTGCAACTAATGTATCAATGCAATATTGCAACCTTATCACAATTAGTTTGTGTATAAACTAATATATACAAATCTAGTAAACAAGTTATGCATCATGTCTGCCCCTTAATTTGGCTAAACATTCAATGTGTGGAGTTCTTTCTAGTCTGGAGTTTGGCTGATGTATAAAGTGGGGCCTGTTCTCTATGGGAAAGCTTTTTTTTGGTGGAACCTAGTAGCCTTTTTTTCTTTATTTATTTTTTTTGTATTGTTTGTCTTGTAGATTAGGCCCTAGTTGTGCAGCTTTTCCCAGTTAAAAGCAGAATGGCATGTTCAAAACCCGTTAAACCTTGGCTTGGCTTTTTTTTTTTTTTTTTTTTTTTTTAATGCAGGGTGTTTAACTAACATAACTAACCCTGCATATTCATGTGGGTTTCTATTTCTTGAACATTTGTTTTCAACACTGCTCATTCAAAGCAAAGCAAACCAAAACCCTTTGTGGCCAGCCCTGGACTCTAAAAGAATCCAAATCAGGATGCCCCTGGAAAACGGTCCACTTTAAGAAGCCCTCGTTAGCATTTGTTATAAGAGCCACACATAATGGGTAATTGAGGTTTAATAAAGGAAGAGACCCGGCAAACTAGGGGTTTCACACAGCAGGGACATTTAAATCGGGATGCCCGCTGAAATCGCCGTTAGAGGACTTCTCTTTAACTGCGATGCAGTTAAAGAGAAGTCCTTACTTCAACCTCACATGGCATCATGCACAGAAGAAAAAGTATGATTTGTCTCTGTTGCTTTAGTCTTTTGTCTAACCATTAACTGTAGTTAAAATGACACATAAAAGGTCACTGCCTGCATCATGAAGGAGGCCTGTTTAATGACGGCACCAAGACCTGCTCACATTGAGTTATGCTTCTGCAGGCCCGCAAGTCTGAAATTGATTTAGCTCTGGGAGAGCTTTAGGCATGCCCTGTTATCCGATCTTTCCCTGCTGATTGGAGGGAGGAGCACACACTCATAACCACCATGCTGAATTTTAGAATGGCATGACTCAAGCAGACTGGAACATCATCATTTTTTTTTGGGGGGGGGGGGGCTAATTAGCCTTTAAAACGGGAATACATTTAAAAAAAAAAAAAAGAATGCAACAAAAGACACAGGCAAACCATGTGCAGGGTTCATTTTTCTACCTCTTGCTGAATGATTTTGTCCATAAATTCAGTCTATGACAAAAGAGTGAATACTTCAGTGGAGAAGGTAATGAATTATTAAATCCTGTTTCTGGGCTGCAGAGACGCCCAGTGAAACCCTAAACTGTGCTTTGGAGACAAAACGAGCAAGCTTCTTGATAGTGGATGTAAATTATCCTTTGTCTCTAATGAAGAGGCCAGGTTATTGCTTTAAACATTGAGCCACCAAGACATCTATTTCTCGTTTAGACTGCTGGCTACTCCTGGAGCCAGGTATAAACCTTGAAAAACAAGTAATACCAGTGCAACGTGTGGCCATGCTGCATTGAGCAGTAGCCAGGTAGCATCCGCTAAAACATTTCACAAGCCGGGGACCACCTGCTAGATGTGCTTCTACACCATCCAGAAATAGCAGCTCAAACAATGTAAATTACTGGCGTATCTGACTAAAAATAATGTAAATCCTTTTGTCAGTGGACCGCTCAAACTAAAGTACAGATGTGGCCATTTTTAAACTCTCTAAAACGAAAGTTGTCTCGGCACAGAAGCTTTTTAAAGCATTGAAGATTTCAAGATGGCAGCGTCCTGGACTGTTAGCTGACCCCCTGGGGTCAGGACTGCATTGATGGACTTCCAGGCATATGCATATAGCCCAGCTCCAGCTAAAACCTCTACTTCTCTAGTGCTAGAATCCAGTTTACTTTTTTGATGTCTGACTCAGACCCTTGTACTCACTCATCTCTCACACATCTAACAGAAAAGCCAGGGCTTTCACAAGTGTTCTGCTCATCTGCTATTATTTATATGGCACCCGTAGGAGTTTTGTATTCTCTTAGCATGAACCAAAACGAGGGATTTTCACTATCTGGGAAAATTTGACATGCCCTGCTGTGTGACCCAATCTACATACCTTGAAGGCGATCCCCAAGCACGTGGGGATTTACAATTTTCCCTCCTAAAAAATAGTAGAGTATTCTCACCCTAATTAAGGCAGCAAGAAGTTCACTTGAAGTCTCATGCTCTTCTCCATTTCCATCAGCGCACTGTAGATGCTGTGGTAGGGCTTCAACGTTGGCCCTACATTCAATTTCTCCATAACCACCTCCAAATATGGTCATACTGCTCCTTCTGTCCCTCAGGGCTCGTGAGATAAGCAAGCCACATTGGTCGCACTTATGGGTTCACTCTAAGAGACTGCCAAGCTAGCTGCAAATATGCAACCACATTTCGAAAAATGGAAAGGAATGGCAACATTTCGAGCATCTACAGCTCGCTGCAGGAAATGGAGGGAGAGGCATGTGGGACAGGCTTCAATAAGCTCCTTGCTGCTTTATTATTGCCACTGTCCATATAAGCTTAAAGAAAGTTCTTCTGATGGATTCAATTCTGATTGGATGAAATTCCAAACCTTCTACTGAATCGCTTCTTATCCTCCTTTTTTTTTCTTTCCCTGATCCCCACACATTATCCCACTATTCTCTGAATTCCCTGTCTCCAGAGCCAGAGTCCAGACCTGGTGAAACGGGGTGCATTGCAGGAGTAAGAATACGTAAAACTATTACTGTTTTCATAAATAAACTTTTAACAGCAATAAGCAAGCAGCTGGGCCACCATAAAAAGTGAATGCTTGCTTAAAAAAAAGACAGGAATAATGTGGGTGGGGTCACACTTCTCCAGCTTTGTGTGCACATATTGCTTCACAACCAGCCTGATACCCCCTCACTACACCATATAATCTGCTAAAGTTTGCAGGTCTGTTATTCTCTAGTCCTCCTTTCGCATTAAAGTGATCCTATTCCCTGAGGGAAGTTTGTCATCGCCTTCTTTCCCCAGCCCAGTGCCCCAAACCAATGCGTGTTTCTTTTCCCAGTATTTATAAAAACGCTCACCGGATGCAGTCTGATGTTCAAATGGCAGCTGTATGCCACCCTGGCTTATCAAATATAACTGCAATAAATCTGAAAACACTGAGCACTAAACTGCGACATACACCTCACGTGGCAGTTTAGCTTGTAACTGACTGAATCGTTGTTTTTATGAATATTGAGCAAAGGCTTTAGTGAAAAAACATAGGCTGTTTGGGGGCACCTGTCTGGGGATAGCAGGTGACAACATAAACTTTCTTTCTGGCTATAGGATCACTGTGGCATCATCAGAGTTTGCCATGTGCCAGACCTTTGTGTAGATTTTAGTACAGTACACAAGCTAGATTTGCGACACACTGCAGAGTACAGCTGTCATTTTGATTGGGGGGGGGGGGGACAGTGGCTAAATAAATTGGTTTAAAGGTCTGTTTTTTTAAATTGTATTTCAAGCTGATTTACAACTACAGATAATATATTTTATTTTTGTTTTGGATAGATTTTAGTACAGTTAGAAAGTACATTGATTAGAAGTTGATGGTTGTTAAGACTATAGGCATGGCATTGTCCCAGGAACCCCATGCTTTGCATTGGCTACTGCCCTTTCAGTGTTTCAGCTATTGTTTGTTTAAAATAACTGGTGGCACAAAAAAAAAACTCTTTTAAAGTGGACCAACACCCAGGATTTTCACTATCCTGGGTGTTGGTCCACTTCAGCGGGGCATCCGAGATCAGGATGCCCCGCTGTGTGAAACCCCCTCCAAAAAACGTACCTTTTCGGCGACGGACAAGCCGCCACTGCCGCCGCCTCCCGCTCGTCCCTCTTACAGGGCGCGCGCCCGCCATTCACAAACGATCCGTCACCGATAAGGTTTTTTTGGGCTTTTGGGGGGGTTTCACCCCGCGGGACATCCCGATCTCGGATGCCCCGCGGTGAGGGAGGTGATCCGCCTGGGAATCTTATAGATTCCCGGGCCGATCACCCCTGAGTGTTGGTCCACTTTAAACAGTGCACCCAGATAAAGGTACATTGATTCATCATTGTGTTGTATTAGCTTTTTGAGACTTAGGGATATTTTTTTTTTTTTCCATTGTTTATGCATCTTAATTCTCTGTATGAACTGATTTTATTTGCACGGATAAGTTTAACTTATTCTGTAGTTGGTTTGAACTGTTTATTCAACAAGAAAGCCCAATGTTTCCCTGTTGTCCCTAAAAAGAACAGTTGGTAGCTGAGGTTGCTGTCATCTTGCATTTAGTGTATCTTCACATGCCTTGGAGCCCATCTCATGCTCCTTTTTTGCAGTCTATAGTTTTACTTGGTGAGCATCTGTCAGCTACTGGGGGAAGCTTGGTACTTGTAAAAATGACTTTCAATTGAACAGCTATGTCTTTAAACCAGACCTTCAGCGTGATTTAATGAAATGCCCAAACCCTTTAACTATGCTCCAGCATCTAAAATTAATATATTTTACATTTTTAGTCACTTATTATTATTTCCCTCACTGGGCTGCAATTCTGTTCAGGACTCTAGGATACGGGCACCACCATCTTGATCAGAAGCATCACACATACAGGAGAGCGGGATAAAGTACAGGGGGTGGGGTTATAGCTTTGCACAGACAGAGCAGAGCTTGGGTCAGGGAAAGGACAGCAATCCCAGAATGCAGAGTGACACAGTCAGAAGACATTTCCTGTTTGCAGGCTGCCTGATGCTCCATGAACCGCCATCTTGGATGTTTAAAGGCTCATAACATGCAGTAGATGCAGGTAAGATGAATTGTAATGTGAGCAATCTGTATGTACAGGGTGTGGGAAACATATAAGATAGACTCTTATTCAGAGTGAAGGTCCGCTTTAACAATAGTGGGTGCTGTAGTGCTGCAGTACAGGCCATGCTGTTTCTTGTCCTTGTGATGATAAAGGCATCTTTTAATTTCTTTTTTTTTTTCTTCATCAATATCCAAATGCATCTCCAATGCCCAACAGCATCATGATTTATCAGTTTAGAGGGAGCTTTGCGTTTCTGACCCAGTTTTCTTGAGCCCATTCTCGTTATCTCATAATTATCCTGGAAGCTGCTGTTTCTGTCATGGCGTCTTCTATCGCCATCTGTGGTGCCATATGCAAGGCAAGGAAATGACTGAAGACAGACAAGCTAAAAGAAACATAGGATTCAAAATATTTTTGTTTCTTTGCACAGAAAAAAAACAGAAGCATGCTTAAAGCTGTGTGATTTCAATGAAGAAATGCAAAATTAAAAATGCCATGCTGCAATGGCAGGGCTCAGGGACTGAATAGCGGCTCCTTAAACCTAGTAAGTTCCCAGCCCCTATTCCCTTTGTAGGGGCTGATACCTGACCTGGGTGTGAAAAAGCCCAGTGCTCCATGACATGGGCTCGTCCCACCAGGGTTACCCCTGGCATTGGGGGACAGCTGTTCAGCAGGGATACAAGCAGCAATTTCTGGTGCACCTCATTCCAGAGTGCTTAAAGTGGACCAACACCCAGGATTTTGACTATCCTGGGTATTGGTCCGCTTCCCCGGGGCACCCCGATCGGGTCATAAGAGGCTCATAAGCAGAATGGTACGCTCAAAACCTGTGACCCCTGATTCTTCTTCCTTCTATTTAAAAAGAGGTTTTCTAGCATATTTATGTGTATTTTTATTAATTTTGTTGGTGTTAATGTTCCTTTAATGGGTAGGAAAGATGTTGCTTACTGTCAGCTGCAGCTCCTTTTGCTTAAAGATTGGGAGTGATCCTTTTGTGGACCTAAACTCTCACTTTTGCAACTTAGTGTCCCTGTTGACCAGGACCCTTGACTCAATCTACCCCCTGATGTCCTCACTGAGTCCTGCATTGGAGAGAGAGGCCTTGATTCACTAAGAGTTGAAAAAGTTTAATACTTTTCTTAGCAGTAAAAAAAGTACCATTGACTTGTCTTTCATTGTTTTCCTATCTGGTGATTCACTAAAAGTGACATTCGCAGGCTTTTTTTCATGAATTGAATTTTTTACTACCATGAGAATCTTTTTCAACTCTTGGTGAATCAAGGCCATGCTCTGCTTTTTTTTTTTTTTTATAGCAGAGCACCAACAGGGGACAGGAAACAGCACCCACTCTTCCATCAGTAGGACATCTGCTTCATTACAGTGTGCAGCTGTTTACCGTCATACAAGCTGCGTAGCTCCTGAATTTGAGGCTCACATTTAGCAGGAGTTGGTGGCTTGGAGATCTTGCGAACCTGGACCTTTGAGGCACAAAGTTGAAAAGGGGGCTATAGATTCACTTCTGGGGAAATCAGAAGACTGCTCTCAGCAGCCATGCCAAAATAACATTTTTATGGCAACCCTTTGTTTAGACCAGGTGTCCCTAACTGGTGGCTCTTAGACCTCTATGTGGCACGCCAGCTGTCTGCTATAGTACCCTGGGTCTATACTTCGACAGCACATGTCCCACAGTGGGACTCACCAGGTGACTCATGTGCTCTGACCCGGTGAATCGGCTGGGAATCCAAGACTGTGCAAGAAGCGTGGACTAGGTGCGGCTGCCCCACCATAGATCCATGTAGATATTGCTGGTCAGGGCTGGTCTGTTGGCTATAAGGCATTGCAGGACTTTACCCTTTATGTCAGACATGCTGTGATTTCTAAATAAGGGCCACAGTTTTTTTTGTCTAGTCCTGATACACTCTGATGTTTTATTCAGTTGGCCAATGTGAGACCAAATGATATAAAAATCAGCAAATTCTGTTCTGCTTAATAAAGGTATTATTAAATCTATTTTTAATTTGAATGGTTTCTATGACTACTATAGTCTGAGGCTTCTCTTTAACATTGTTTTGCATATAGTAAAACCCAGTGTATACTATTCATTTTGGTGTTGGTGAGGAGCATAGCGGCAACTATTCCCACTGATCTTGTATTTATCTTCCTACCTCAAGTCCAAGCTTGTACCTGCCCTACAGACCATTTTGCATATTGGTGGCTTTGAGGGGCACCTCTACCTCTCTCCTTGTTGACTAAATGCAAGCACAGGTTTTTGGATACTTTATGTACACTAGACCTGCATCTCTTTGCAAAAATGTGTGGCCATTGGGCCCTCTCAATGCTGTTATGCTTTAAAAGAAACCCTAAACTGCACCAAAACTATGCAAATTATTCCATACCTTATTGATGATTACACTTCATGGGAACTAGGCAGCAGGCCATGAGGCGTCCCAAAGAGTTATGCCCTGCTTCTCACAAGCCTGATCCACAGCCGCAGTAATTGCCTATGTCCACTTGGTTTACAACCCCAGTTCAGGCAAGGTGAGATTTGTGGAGTTGAATATTGCCATGGGCCGGCCTCCCTGGTGGAAGTTGCCTTTATCCCAGCCATCCTGTTTTCTGTAGATGAGCCAGGGCCTTTGTAAGTTGTGCAGGCCATAAGCCAGGCCCCTCACCACCCAAATTGGGCTCCCCCTTTATGGGGAGGGGGCACTGCCTGCTGCTAAGCTGGAGGCACAGTATGCACATACCTGTGTGGGACAGCTGTAGCACCATAGGATGGGTGAGGAGGGGGGCACTGAACGCTATTTTGCCTAGAAACTGCCTTGTTCACCACTGGGTTGCAAGCCAGAGGCCGCAACCAGGGAATACTGGGACTGGAGAAGATGTTCTAGCGCCAGTATGTGGACGACCCTCTGCTGCCTAGTTCAGTCTTATTTGCTAAAATTTTAAAAGGTGACTCTTTAGTCAAAGTGCTTGTGAAAGCACATTGAAAGTCACTCCCCAAAAATAAATGCTGCAAGTTCAAACCTCCCATTCGAATGAATGCATCCTATTCATTTTTGCATCATAATTACTCTTTCATCTATTATAGGAGCTAGAAGCTATGTATACAGTTAAAGGTGAATTTCAGACAAAGGGTTAAATGATCCTACTTTCTGCTGTCTTTGCACTGGCTATTTAGAAGCTGCAAATTTTATCCAGCCATCATTCAGCCCGCTTAACTCCCAGTAAACTCTGTCGCTTACTGCAGGACCTCCTAAGTCGCAGATCATGACTCATCCATACATTTCGAGGGCCTGAAATTAAACCGGACCTTCAGCATGATTTAATGAAAAACCCAAACCCTAAAAAACTATTTCTCAGCATCTAAAATTAATATATTTTAAGTTTTTAGTCACTTATTTATTCTTTCCCTCACTGGGCTGCAACTCTGTTCAGGACTCTAGGATACAGGCGCTGACATCTTGACTCAGAAGCATCAAACATACTGAGGAGAGAAGAGCAGGATAAAGTACAGGGGGTGGGGTTATAGCTGTGCTTTGCACAGACAGAACAGAGCTGGGGTCATGAAAAGGTATGCAATCCCAGAATGCAGAGCGACAGTCAGAAGACACTTACTGTTTGCAGGCTGTCTGATGCTCCGTGAGCCGCCATCTTGGATGTTTAAAGGCTCATAACATGCAGTAGATGCAGGTAAGATGAATTGTAATGTGAGCAATCTGTATGTACAGGGTGTGGGAAACATATAAGATATGCTTTTATTCAGAGAATATGTCCGCTTTAAGTCAGCAGAAGGGAGAAAGGTTCTACAGAGTTTGCAAGTGCTGGTGAATTAAATCTGCCACCCCTGACCGCCAGCACATCGCAAGTAGAAAGCAGGCTAATTTAATCTTTAAATTGATATCCAGTCTCAATGTAATCCTCCTGATGCTGAGGCAGGAGAGGCAGGTTACCAAGAAAAGAACCTTACCTTGCCTGGAATCCAGCATTGTCATTTGTGCTTCAGGTGGCGGCTGCACAAATTGGCATACCCCACTTCCACTTTAAAAGTACTACTATAAATATATATAATGAAAAACAAACCACTGGCGTACCTCCCCACACAGCATCCCGAGTTCAAATCGACTGACATTTGGGCATGCAGATCGGCAACTTTGTTCTAAAAGCATTTGGTGTTGCTGGTTCTGAAGCACGCCCCCTTCTCCCAGTCAGTGGCGGAGCCTGCATCCCTGCGATTGTGGGAAAGGGCACATGCTGAGGTGACTGCGAGAGCCTGTGCCACAGAAGAAACGCGTAACTTTAGCGGGACTCTGTTGCTGATGTCCTGAGTGGTAGACTGACAAGTATAGTGAAAGGTGAAGGCATTAGTGGGTAGCACAGATGGTGCAGATAAGATGCTGTGAGGAATTGCCCTTCACTTAAGCCTGGGTTTGACAAAGCAGTAATAGTAAAAATGTAGAGACCTGGAGAAAATCGAAAAGTAGTGAAACCATAGTGCCGAGGTGGCTGGAGGTCTTCTTGGGGGGCCCTGCAATCAGAGCATCTTCCTGAAACCTTTGCACGGGCGACTATCACCCTTATTTATAAAGATGGGAAACCCCCGGATGCCTGCAGTTCTTATAGACCGATTTCTCTCTTAAACCAAGATGCCAAGGTTCTCGCCAAAATACTGGCACTCCGCTTAAATAAGGTGATACTCTCCCTCATTGGCAATGATCAGTCAGGCTTTATGCCAGGCCGAACGACGAGCATTAATCTAAGACGGCTGTTTAGCAATCTGCAAATTGGGCATGACAATTAGCAATCTGCAAATTGGGCATGACAATGCGGGGAGCAGAGTGGTGGTCTCACTCGATAATCCAAAAGGCCTTCGACTCTGTTGAGTGGCACTATTTATGGGCAGTGTTAATTAAATTTGGCCTTCCCCCCAACCTATATCAAATATGTCCAATTGCTTTATAAGAATCCTAAGGCGAGGGTCAGAGTAAACGGAGTTGGCACTGGGTCGAGGTACGCGACAGGGATGCCCACTCTCCCCACTGCTGTTTGCACTGGCTATGGTGCTCTTGGTATCGCTGATCCGAGACTCCCCTGAGATTCGGGGATGGACAGGTGGTTGAGAAGGTCTCCATGTATGCAGACGATACCTAGTCTACTTGGCTGATGCTAAGGGCTCTCTTGAGGCGTTACTGGAGTTAATAACAAAATTTGGTTCATTCTCAGGCCTAAAAGTCAACTGGGAGAAATCCAGCTTATATGTAGTGGATGAACCGGGGGGAGCCCAGATCTCACCAGTCTCTTCGCTCCGGAGAGTGGACAACTTTAAATACTTAGGAATTGTCATGCATGCGGACCCCTCTAAATTTATTGAACTCAATATCTGCCCAGTGGTCGGTGCCCTCGGGAGAAAAGTGGCCCAGTTGGTGGCTCTCCCTCTTTCAGTCATTGGTCGCATTAACATAATTAAAATTATTTTTCTCACTAAGTTCCTATATCTGTACCAGGCGTTGCCTGTGGTGCTGCCGGCCTCACACTTTTGACTTTTAGACTCCCATCATATTCGGGTTCATATGGGGGGTCTCTCCCCCCAAAATGAACAGGGCCATCCTTAAAGCCCCGTCGGGATTGGGTGGCTTGGCCGCACCGCACATGATGCTGTATATTCTCAGTGTGTCACACACCCCGCTTCCCCTTTAATTCTTACGATCGGGTTACTCCACCAGCAGGTGGCGACGTTGCAGAGAGAAGTCTTGAAAACGAGCCCCTTCCGGCCTATATATACCTGGGACCTCCCACTTAACACCCAGTGTTTTCTCTCTGCAAGATGCGACAAGACAGAAGAAAGAAGTCTCCTGCTTGCAGGTAGCCGGGGTCAGACCCCGGCATCCCCTTTTGGTCTATTTCTGCCCAGTCAATTGTTTATATGCCTAGATAGTTAATGGAAGCCTCCCAGCCTAGGCTGCTGGCTGGGCAACGGTAGATGGCACTATTTGGTGCCTAGGAGCTTATCTCCTCCGCTCGACCCCACGCGTGGGGCAATGCGGTTATCTGACATAGTGATCCTGATTTGGGATGCCCCGGTCCCGGTGTTCCCCTTGGCCACCTTCTCCCGCTTGGTCCCTTCGCGTTGGGGGGGGGGGGGGGTTTGTATGGGGTGCTTTTCACTTGTGTGATGCTGTGTGTTTGGGGAGCGCTGGCAGCCACGGGGTCAGCACCGCGGCGTGCGGGCGCGTGTCCTGAGCTGCTGGGGCTCCTTGTGGCATGTTTTTAAACGTCTCCTGCCTGGAGTGTTAGGGGACTGAGGGCGTCTGTGGCGCCCGTTTGCACGCGGCGCCGCCATTCGGCGGGCCGCGCTGCTCGTGTTTGGGGGCGGGGCCGCACTCCCTCTCGGCCCTCGCTGTATGATTCTCTGGCGGGGGGCGTGACCGGAGCGCGTCGCTCGCTGAGCCCGGCCCGCCTTCCTTCCTCTGCCTCACCACGGAGTCCTCAGGTGCTGTGGCTTAGCTGGTGAAAGTGCCTTTCTCGTCAACAGGAGATACTGAGTTCAGCTCTCAGCAGCACCACCACACGGAGGCACTCAGCAACAGGTTAGCGGTCCCTAGCTCGGCTCAGGAGGGGCCGTCATTCAAGCAGTGTTAGTTTGTTTAGTCTTGCATTTGTTGCTGTGTAGTGCAGTCGCTTATGAGTTTCCCTGTCACTTTGGTATAGCTCCTGGGGATATATATATATATATATATATTATATTTTTTACCACTACTTTCTGTTTGGTGTATGTGTGTGGCGCATGCTGGCAAACTTTCTTGGGGGACTGATTGTGGTCTCTTTTCCCTTACAGATTCTGGGATCCCTTCACTGCAGTGGGTCTCCCGGTCTGATATACCTGGCTAGTCTTATTCTCCAAATTGGGATTCTCCTAGGCTTAAAAATCCTCCCACTCCCGGGACTTTAATTATAAAAGGGGCATCCCGGCTTGCTTTATGCGTAAATCCCTGGGTTATTGCGAATGCCATAATTTCACCATATGGAGGCTTCCGACATTACCGGAAATGGCTCTTCGGGGCTATCCAGGCTGTGTGGGGGTTTTGGGGCTCCGCTCCCAGGCGATGTCATAATATGTATTCCTTGTGCACAGCAGAATATTGCGCGCCAGTCCGGCACTCTGGCTTCTGGCTCTGCGCAACTTCCGTCATCTCCTACCCCCCACCCCCCCACCTATTCCGGACCCCGTATGACGTTGTCAAAGGTGGGGATTCGCAATCCGAGGTGTGTGCACGATTGGCCAACCTCGAGAAAATAGTTTCCGCTGCGGTGGCTCAGAAGGCTACGGCTAAGCAGAAGCACCTTTCTCCAGCATCGCCTGTTCTGGAGGATGAGGTATTTGAAGTATTGGATTGGTCCGATTGTCCCGCTGCTGAGGAGGGGGAACTCCTTGAGGAGTCGGACGAGCCTGCAGACCAGCAATTGGTTGGTACCGCTGGCGATCAGGCTGCGGGGGTGTTCCTTGACACTCCTTCCATTTTGGCTCAAATGTTTGAAATTTTGGCTTTGGATCCGCCCGAGGCGGTCCCCCCGCCAAAGGGTGAGTTGTTTGATGTGCCCCAGCCGCGTTTGGTGTTTCCCAGGCAACAACACTTTATGACAGTTGTCCTTTAAGGAATGGGAACAACCCACGCGCCTTGTTGGACTTCCTCCTAGTTGGGATAAGCGTTATCCCTTTCCGGAGGATTTGGTGAAGTTTTGGTCGGTTCCCCCTGACGTCGATGCCCCTGTGTTGGGGCTGTCTAACACGGCTGTGTTGCACTCCCCTGGCACTACTACAATTAAGGATGGTGAGGATCGTCGGATTGATCAATTGGCTCGCCATGGTTTTATCAGTGCTGGATCGGCACTGCGGCCGGTGTGTGCTTCGGCGCTTCTTCTGATGGCTGTTAGGTCCATTGTTAGAGATTTGTACGCAGATCTTGATCCCACTTGTGATGAGTTCGCTTCTCTCAAGCAGTGTGAATCGTTTATTTCCTTTGTCATGACCGCCCAGGACGATGCGCTTGCGATGTGTAGCAGGACCGCGGCCCTGTTGGTTGCTATTCGTCGGTCGTTGTGGCTGCGCCAGTGGACAGCGGACTTTAACTCTAAGAAGTCGCTTACAGCTCTTCCGTTTGTAGGTTTGCGCCTGTTTGGCAATAAATTGGATTCAGTTACCAAGGGTGGTAAGTTGCCTCAATGCAAGAGGCCTCGTCGTTCCTTTCGGGGAGCGACTTCCTTTAATCCCTCCTTTCGGGGAGTCAGAGCGGGCAGAGGGGCCTCCTTTCCCGCTACCAGGGGTGCAGGTTGGACCCGGGGGAGGGGCCGTGGCCGTCCCGGTCAGTCCTGTTTGTAACCCTGCAGACACTACGCCCTGCCTCTTGTGCGAAGCCCAAGAACTTTTCACCTGATCACCTCAATCTGCCCCTGATTTCGGGGGGGGGGGGCTCTGAATGGCAGCAGACCACGAGATTGGGGGACAGCCCTGTCACACTGTGCATTCTCTCCAAGATGGCTGTACCCAGGACTTCAGGTTATGTAGAGACTGGACTTTAACCTATTTTTAGACCACTACAGGCCTCTGTATTGGCTAGCTATACCACTACAGAAAATAATTGATCCATTGTGACTATGTATTCTATGCAGAGAGGCAGGGCTAAATAAGAGGAAATTGTAGAAGGTTGCTGCTTTTCCCACTTTTAAACCTATGCATTTTAAATCTATACATTTTATATTTTAAATATATTATGGGACTTTAATTCTTAACCTTGGTAATCTAGTAACTGGGCTCAGCAGGCATACCTTCTGCCCTTTAATAGCTTCAGCGTGTCCTGTCCTTCCATACACCATTATAGCCAATCCACTATATTAGTATTTGTGGCTGAAAATGGAAATGGGTTTCCTTCAAATGGGTGGAACACCAATAGCACAACACTGGTATGTGGACACAAACTAAAGGGTGTGTCAATAGTAGAGAGTGGTAAATCAAGAGAGATGTGGTAGAATCGGTGCACACGTCATTTTCTTTGCCTTAGTTGAAGCATTTTTTTTTCTTTTTACCTTTTTTTGTAATATGACATTTCTCTGACATTTTGAAGCGATTGTTTTGGATGTGCTTGATGGGGAGATTATTGCAGAAACGCCAATATGTTTAGGTCCATATTTTATAGTCTGATTTTTGAACCCATGCCCACATCATATTTAGTTCATAATATCATCGATATAATCTAGCTGCAGTTTCCCAGGACTCGAGTCATGGATGTAACATGTGGCAACATGTAAAGAGACTTGCTTCTGAGACTTGTCTGTTTTGTCAATAGAAAACTTCAGACAATCTCATGCTGCCACATTGAGATATTTGCAAGCATGCTTGGTTAATAACCCCCCATTGATTTTTTTAAAATTATTATTTTTTTTTTTTGCCTGCTTTGCATGTGATCCCTCTTCTCTGCTGGAAGCTCTGTATTCACTGCAGCAGCAGCCTGGTGCTGCTATGAATTGCTAAGGGTTTCTTCTACATTCAATACCTTGTGTTCGCTAATTTCCTGAAACACTAATTTCATTTGACCAGGACTTTGTATGTCACCTAAAAGATGTCCACCTGTCCTATTATCTGCACATATAAGCATCCAACTCCAGATTATACAGAATTTCTTGGCATCGCATGACTGAAACATTCTACCTTTTTGATGAAATATAAAAGAAAAAAAAAACACATTTTGAACTTAATTTTAGTGAGCACTCGATATTTTATTCAGTAGTGTGTGTGTGTGTGTGTGTGTGTGTGTGTGTGTGTATAATATATATATATATATATATATATATATATATATATATATATATATATATATATATACATATATAAATGTTTTGTTATACATATAGGCTTCCTCAGGTATTCGTGTAACATTGTGCTCGACCAGCTAAATGCGTGTTATTATAAAGAAGCTCCAATACACAGTGGGATTCATTTGATGCAACACCAAAGGCAGCTCCCCCATGGGGTATCTACAAGGTGTTGTGCATATTGTACATCAACTAGACTTTGCTTCCTGTTCTTGACACAAAGCTATTGGTGTTCAATTGTTCCCTGTAAAGTATGTATGTATGTATGTATATTGTTAGCATCAACTATACAATGTCTGTGTATTTTGTATATATGCATACAAGTCCCTTTTTACAGAGTTTAAGTAAACAAATATATCTTTACATCCTTTCAAAAGGTTACTAAACCCTTTGGGGGGAATGGGGGGGGGGGTTTATAAAGGGTTACTAAACGCTTTGGGGGTGGAAAAGTTCACACAACCCTTTATCTGGATGCACTTGGCTAGCCCTGGAGTCTTTAAAATCCCTGTCTAGGCATAAAATGATATTTATTTGTCCCTTGTAGCTCCTCCCTGCAATGTCACCATCCTCATACTTGGCGATGAGGGACAACAAGCGATTCCATCATTGAGTGCTGGGCAAATATGGCAGTGAGCATGCTGAGGCAGGGTGGGAAGAACTTGTCTTGGCTTCCTCCCTCCATTGCACCTAGTTTTGTATACCAGGCCCCACAGGCACCACCATGTGAGGCCACCAGTGTTGGAAGACAAATCGCTGGATCCTTGTCCTTGGTAATTATGAAGATTCCAGGTGACAAAGGGTGACTATAGCCTTTATTCTTAGTATACAGTACGTCCTGCTCCAGATAGATTACTTACACTTGGGGTTATCCTCCGCCAGATGGCGCTGCACTGCAGAGACATGTAAAACAGGCTCCTCCCGGCCCCTCAAATACCCGGGGACCTCCTACAAATCCCCAGATTTCTCTGCAGTGCTAACTGCGAAGACACGAAATTATCACTCTCTTGCAGGTGAGCGGGGCTATTAGCCTGCGGCCCTGTTGGACTATTCCCACCCGTTCCTCGTGTGATGTGCCTCCCAGCCTGGGCTGCGCTGGTCGGGTGAGGGTAGGCGGCACCATGCGTGCTGCTCCACCGCAGTCCCCCACCAAAGGGTAGGCGGTATAGGCTGATGGTGAGCCTTTATGGTATGCCCCTCCCGCATTATTGTCCCATGCCTTGTGTAGCGGTGGGTCCTGTACAGAGGGCCGCCATTCTCCCTGTAGCCTTCGGGGGGGGGGAAGTTGGGGGGGGTGTGGGTGAGCCGCTGCGCTGACTTGTCTTTTTACTATTGCAAATGCCACCGCCGCACGCGTCTTTTCCTTCATTTGGATGTTCCGCGCCGGGTGGCGGCGTTACCTCAGACGCTTCTGCGTTCTCATTGGTTGCTTGTCTGTGGGCTTCGCGCTCTTCGAGGGGGGGGCGGGGCCTGGCTTGGCGCGCTCTGCATCACGGCTCGCTCTGGCCGCCCTTTGAGGTACTCTCGGCGCCATTCTGTCAGGTCGCGCGCGCGCGTGTGTGACGGTTCTACTTACCGCGGTCCTTAAGTGCCCTCGCGGGCGACTTCATACTCATTTTAGTGTGTTTGGTTCTGACACCCCTTCTTCCCATTGTGTCTTTCAGACGGGTGAATCCATTGGCTTCTCCCGGCCCGTTGTAATTGATAGTTGAGCCTTGTATAATTACTCCCACTTCCCTAGCGGGTCATTGGGGCATCCAGGGTTGCTTTATAGCGTCAATCCCTACTGGCATATTGTGCCTAATAATCACCATATGGAGGCATCTCAGGATAATGTGACCGGGGTTCCTTCGGGACAAGCCCGGCTGTGTGTAGCTTGTGGGGTCTCGCCTATTAGCGGTGACAATGCACGGGTCTGTGTTCCTTGCGCACAGCAGGTGCCAACGTTGCAATCCGCCCCTCCTGTGGCTGGGCCTGCACCTCGTCTCACTTCACCTACTCCCCCAAGCTTGAGTCTCACCCCCATTGAATTGCATACAAGCGGGGATTCTCAGCCTGATGTGTCTGCTAGACTGGCCAGTGTTGAAAAATTGATTGCTAATACTTTAGCGCATAAGGCCACTGCTAAAAAGCGTCACTTAACCCCTGATGCCACTCTTTTCCCTATGGAGTCTGATTAGTTGTTGCATCTATGTGGCTATACCCCCCTCGGACGAAGGGGAGCTGTGTTCTGATTCACGATCATCTGTTGAGAGACCCAGGGGTCATGGCGATTCTGGCTCTGACTCCTGGCCCCGGATGATACTGACAGACTGCTGGTTCAGATTTTTGAGGTTCTGTCCATCTCTCCCCCGGTTGCGGCTCCGAGGCAAAGGGGTGAGCTTTTCATACTGCTAAGGCTCGTTTGGAATTTCCTGAGCAAACCCATTTCAATAATCTCGTGCTTAAGGAGTGGGAACGTTCCCGGTATACCTAAGAGTTGGGACAGAAAGTATCCCTTTCCTGCTGATATGGTCAAGTGCTGGTCACCCCCCTCCCGAGGTGGATGCTCCTATTCTAGGGCTGTCTAACACCTCTGTTATGCACTCCCCTGACTCTACTACTCTGCGGGATGCCGAGGACCGGCGCATTGACCAATTGGCGTGCCATGCCTTTGCATTTGTAGGGATGGCGCTTCGCCCGGTTTGCGCCTCGGCCATTACATCTGTGGCGCTCAGGTCCCTGATCAGAAGTGTACTTGACGGTGCTCCTGATGATTTGCTACCTGATGTGTTTAATGCACTGTTAACTGTGATGTGTTTGTAAACTTTATCCTATCTGGCTTGGATGATGCTATTAGGATGTGTGCGAGAACTTCTGCTTTGGTGGTAGCTATATGCCGTGCGGTTTGGCTGCGCCAGTGGGCTGCTGACAATGCTGCAAAGAAGGCCCTCACTGGGCTTCCATTTGAGGGGCTACGCCTGTTTGGGGACCGCCTAGACCTTTTTGCTAAAGGAGGTAAGTTACCCCAGCGCAGATGGCAGTCTCTGCCCTTTCGGGGCCAGGGCTCCCTTTCACTCCCCTACCGTGGTGCTAAACAAGGAAAAGGGGTGTCCTTCGCGGGGGCTCGTGCAGACTCCTGGCACAGGAGCAGAGGATGACGTCCTGGCTCCTCCTGGGGGGCTAAGCCCAAATCCCCTCCCAAGCCCCCTCAGGCATGATGGGGCGCCCTCGCCCGTCAGGGTGGGGGGACGGCTGCAGCACTTTGCTCACGTCTGGAGGCATCACGTCTCAGACCGGTGGATTCAGGAGCTAGTGTCCTCCGGTTACAAGATAAAGTTTGCTGTGCGGCCTCCCCCAAGATTCATCAGGTCCCGGATCCCCCAGGACCCTGTCTCAGCTCAGGTGTTGGCGCAGGCCGTGCAAGGCCTTCTGGGTCTGGGGGTCATTTGCAGGGTCCCCTTAAGAGAAAGAGGCAAGGGGTTCTACTCCAACCTCTTCACAGTTCCCAAAAGATGGGTCAGTCAGGCCTATTCTGGATTTAAAGATCCTCAACAAATTTGTCAAGAACAGGCGCTTTCGCATGGAAACTCTGCGCTCGGCCATCAGCTCCCTGCGCCCAGAGGATTTCATGACGTCTGTGGAAATCAAAGACGCTCACCTTCACATCCCTGTGTTCTCGGGACACGAAAGGTTTCTCAGATTCGCGTTGGACGATCAACATTACCAATTTGTGGCCTTGCCATTTGGCCTCACCTCAGCTCCCAGAGTGTTCACCAAGGTGCTGGCCGGGGTGATGTCTCTGGTGAGGTCAAGGGGCATACGCGTGCTGCCCTACCTGGACGGCATACTCATCACCTCTCGGTCTCTACAGCAGGCAGAGTTGGACACTCAGCTGGTGGTGTCCACCCTGGAGTCCTTCGGCTGGGTGATCAGTCACCCCAAGTCCTCTCTGTCCCCTTCCTCGGTGACCCTGTTCCTGGGAATGATTCTGGATACGGTTCAGTCAAGGATATTCTTTCCTCAACAGAAGGTGGAAGCTCTAACTGCGCAGGTGAGGTTCCTGCTACCGTGTCCCCAGCCCTCTCTCAGGCAGGGAATGCGGTTGGTGGGCCTGATGGTGGCGTGCTTCGAGGCGGTGCCTTTTGCTCAGTTCCATTTGAGGCCTCTACAACTTCACCTTCTGTCAGTATGGGACAAGGACCCCACGTCCTTGGACGGGGTCTGTGTGCTTCGCCCCTTGATCAGGCGGTCCCTTTCGTGGTGGCTGGACCACAGGAACTTGCTGGGGGAGAGGTCCTTCTGGCCCCCTCCTGGGAGACGGTCACCACGGATGCCAGTCTGTCAGGGTGGGGGGGATTCTGGAAGTCCCTGCGGTTCCAGGGGAGGTGGGGCCCTCAAGAGGCCCACTTACCTATCAACATTCTGGAACTATGGGCGATCAGGTTGGTACTGGAGCAGTTGACCAATCACCTGAGGGGTCTGTCTGTGCAGGTGAGCTCAGACAACAGGACGGCGGTTGCCTACATCAACCATCGGGGAGGGATCCGGAGCAGGGGGGCCCTCCAGGAGGTGCCGCGGATTCTGACATGGGCGGAGGCCAATGTTCAATGCATTTCGGCTGTGTACATCCCGGGGGTAGAGAATCTACTGGCAGACTCTCTGAGCAGGGGGGACCTCTCGTCAGGGAGAGTGGTCCCTCTTCAACAGGGTATTCCAGTCCCCGTGTTACCGTTGGGGTCTACCGGATGTTGATCTGTTTGCATCCCGTCACAATCACAAGCTCCAGGCTTTTGTCTCCCTGTCTCAGGATCCTCTGGCCTTGGCCACAGATGCTCTGTCCATGTCATGGCAGGAATTTCGGCTCCTGTATGTCTTTCCTCAATTCGCCCTGCTGGGCAGGGTCCTGCACAAGATTGCTCTGGACGGGGTGCCAGTGATTCTGGTGGCCCCCAGGTGGCTAAGAAGAGTGTGGTTCGCAGACGTGGTGCAGATGGCAGTAGACCAGTACGTTCTGCCAGGAGTACCAGATCTGCTCACTCAGGGCCCCTTACGCCATCCCAATTTACAAACTCTGGCTTTGACGGCCTGGCTGCTGAAACCTCCATCTTGATGGAGAAAGGCTTGTCTGCCTCGGTGGTTGAGACCATGGTGAAGGCTAGGAAGAAAACTTCCTCCATTATAGGGTATGGCGTACCTACATTGGCTGGTGTGAGTCTAGGTCTCTTCCCTGTCGGGTGTTCTCAGTTCCCAGGGTTCTGGAGTTTTTACAGCATGGGTTGGAGTCGGGTCTCCAACTCAGTACTTTGAAGGGTCAGGTTTCTGCTCTGTCTGTCTTCTTTCAGAAGTCTTTTGCTTAGCATTCTTTGGTTAAGACTTTCTTTCAGGGGGTTACTCATGTGTGTCCCCCACGAAAACCTATGGTCCCTGTTTGGGATTTGAACTTTGTCTTGTCTGCCTTGCAGGGTGCTCCCTTTGAACCTATTCAGGATGCTGCTCTGGCTGTACTTACCCTCAAGGTTGTCTTTCTGGTTGCTATTACTTCGGTCAGGCGTGTGTCTGAGCTCTGTCTATCCAGCCCCCATGCTTTGAGAGACACCAGGATAAGGTGGTATTCCGCTTTAAGCCGGATTTCCTGCCTAAGGTGGTGTCTGCCTTTCATTTGAACCAGGATATTGTTCTTCCTTCCTTGTGCCCTAATCCTAGCAATGCTAAGGAAAGGGTTTTGCATTCCTTGGACGTGGTCAGGTGTCTGAAGTAATACCTAGTAGTCACTGCATCCTTCAGGAAAGCTGATGCTCTTTCTGTGGTCCCTTCTGGTCCTAGGAAGGGTTTGGCTCCTGCCAAGTCTACTATCAGCAAATGGATTCGTCAGGCTGTGATTCAGGCCTATTCTGCTAAGGGGAAGAATCCTCCCTTCCGCCTTACTGCTCATTCTATTTGTGCTATTGTGCCTCTTGGGCCTTCCAGCACCAGGCTTCTGTTGAACAAGTTTACAAGGCCGCTACTTGGTCTTCTGTTCATTCCTTTTCGAAGTTTTACAAGGTTGATGTTAGGGCCTCAGCTGATGCTGTTTTTGGCCGCAAATTTTTGCTGGCGGCAGTGATTTAAACTGTCTGCTGTTACCTTTTTTTTGTTGGGGATCCCACCCTACTTTATGGACACTGCTATTGGATGTCCCAAGTGTAAGTAATCTATCTGGAGCAGGACGTACTGTTTACTAAGAATAATATACCAATTCTACAGGTGAGTATTTCACAGAATTGTAAGTATACAGTACGTCCTGCTCCACCCCACCCTGGTTTTTGCATTATTCTGGATCCCCTGTATGGTGATTGTTATCATTGTTATAGTTACCAGTTTTTTGGGTGGTTAAATTCTCCCGGCTTCTTGTTCACTGCTTTTCAATGCTGGGGATTTGTGGGAGGTCCCCGGGTATTTGAGGGGCCCGGGAGGAGCCTGTTTTACATGTCTCTGCAGTGCAGCGCCATCTGGCGGAGGATAACCCCAAGTGTAAGTAATCTATCTGGAGCAGGACGTACTGTATACTTATAATACCAATTCTACAGGTGAGTATTTCACAGAATTGTATTTTTTTTGTATTACTATATTTGTAACCTGTGCTTTGTAACCTGTGCTTTGTAGAAGTTAACATGTGCTAGGAATAAAAGTAAGCTCATAGGATTTCAGGCTTTATAGGCTGCCAGGCCTCTCCGAATGTCCGATCCGGGTACGCCTACAGCTAGGGGTGAGGATGTGGCTAATGGTGCTTGCTTCAGATTTCCATGGAAAATCTGAATGGAACGAGCACCGCTGAGTGGCCTGCACATGTGCTGTGGGAACAAGGAAAATGTGAATTTACAGGGGATTCCGGCAGATACACTAAGCAAGGCAACCCCAAATCTGGATGCTCTGTCAGAGAGGAACACATCCCAAGAAAGTCCATTTCCTTGGTGGTATTCCTCTTTCAGAAATATCGTTAGCTAGTCGGGGACAAGCTTTTTAAGTGTTTATATTCTGATTAGTTTCAATATTAGAAATGCAGGCACATAGCTAATCATGATTCCTGTCTGCAATGACAAAAACTGAAGCTGATCTGGGGGTGCTGTTGTTACAAGAAATCTTGCCATTTCTATGCTGGTGGCAACATTTGATAAGCTTTGTTGTGTCCAGGGCCATATTATGGCCAGCAGTTATGACCTTTATATTGAGATTGTGGGTCTCAACCTTACTGCTGGCTGCCAGACCAGTGCCCTCTTTGCCCTTAGGTACCTTGTGGGAAATACAGCCATTGTTGTCTACCTGTGCACAGGAAGTGAGGGTTATTCTCCAAAATTAGTTTTACTAGCTCGGCTTAATAATCTGCTTGAGGCTCCAGCCCTTCCATTAGTTGTTCTGCATTTTCAACCGTATTGGGCATCTTTAATTTGGTCTACATTCTTACAGTTAGCTTACGTGAGAAATTGTGTTGCTTGTTCACATGTTGACGCATTGACTAGCTGCTGCTTTGTGGCATTTGTGGCTATGCCTAATTGCTGTTGTGTGAGATAATAATTTGGTGCTCCCTGCGGCCATCTTCTATTTCTGGCACATTGTAGTACGATCTAACAGATGAGACTGGGATTTACATTTCTCTACCTGGCTCCATCTCCGCTGCTGCCAAAAGCTGCTCTCTGTGGCTTACAGTTGTAAAAATAGGAATGAGCTCTTATTTAATAGTTTCTGTATATTACCCATTTTACATTATGTAAAGCCAGGAGAAAGGATTGCTAGAAGGTGACAACATAAACTTCCTTTTTTGTTATAAGATCACTTTAGGCTGTGTGTGCACACCAGGTTTTATTCTAAGTGTGCCATACACTCTACTTCGATCTTCATGACATGTGGGTAATCTCCAGTAGAGGGCGAGCTTCTGCAGAGATGAATATGCAAAAAAGAAAGCCCCTCCCAGTCCATATATACCTGGGACCTTCCACCAATTTCCCAGTTCCTTCTCTGCAGGGAAGGCGACAAGACAGAAGATGAAGACTTCTTTACTTACAGGTAAGCCGGGCCCGCGCCGGGGGAACTTCTCCCCCTCAGGCTGTGTTCAGGGAGGGGGCGGGGCCCTCGGCGCGCCCGCGGTATCCCCGCCCCCTTTGGCGCGATTCTGTGGCTCAACCCTTCGGATCCGCGTTGCTGGGAGGGGGGGTGTGGCCTGGCGAGCGTGCGTTCTGCACTGGCCCGCCCTCCCCCCTTCTCTTCCTGTCTTTCTGCATGAGGCACTGCTCGGGGGCCATTTTGGATTGCTGTTGCTGAGCTGTGCTCCTGGTGGTAAGGGCCGGATGGCCACTTCCTTAGCTTATGTGGGGGCCCCTCTCTAGCGGGGGACCCCCACTGATTTGCGGGCGTGTGTGTCTAGTTGCTTTTGGTTATCGCATGTCTGGAGCTGGGATATATATATAATATGGGATTGCACTTATGATGCCTGTTTGTGTGTTACAGATTGCATTGTATTTGTGCATATTAAGGGGTTCCTCCTGGTCCTGGGGTCCCTAGTGTAAATTCACCTCAAATCCTCCCACCGGGAATTTTAAGGGGCATGCCGGGTTGCTTAGGCGTAAATTCCCTGCGATCTTGCGACTGACCACAAAAATCACCATATGGAGGCTCCGCAGGATACTGGGCTCGGGCTCCCTCTGGGACAATCCGGGCCATGTGTGGGGTATCCCTTATGGGGGAGAATGTGCTGATCTGTATACCATGGAGAGGATAAGCGCCTTGATCAGATGGCGTGCCACGCATTTGCCAGCGTGGGCTCGGCCCTGCGGCCTGTTTGTGCATCTGCCCTGGTGTCGCTTGCTACCAGGTCTGTTATCAGGGACTGGCTGAATGACGCTCAGTTTGATCCAGCTAGCGCTGAGTTTGCTACCCTTAAGAGATGTGAATTGTTCATGGAATTTGTCTTGGCTGCTATGGAAGATTCTATTGTCGTGTGTAGTAGGACTTTAGCCTTACTGGTGGCTATGCGCAGATCGGTCTGGCTCTGCCAGTGGATGGTGGAATTTGGGGCCAAGAAGTCGCTCACAGCTCTTCCCTTCTTGGGTACGCGGCTGTTTGGAGATAAATTGGATGCTGTTGCTAAAGGAGGTAAGTTACCTCAGCGGAAGAAACCGCCGTCCCTTTCGGGGGGCTGGCTCGTTCCCTCCTTCCTTTCGAGGGGCCAGAGCGGCTAGGGGTTTGGCCTTCTCGGGTGTCAGGGGCTCGTCCTGGATCAGGGGCAGAGGTCGGGCACGTCCCGCGGCTGCCTGGGGTTCCAAGCCCAAGCCTGCCGTTAAACCGGCTCAGCAATGAAGGGGCGCCCTCACCCGCAAGGGTGGGGGGACGGCTGCAGCTCTTCTTCCAGGTCTGGGCCCGGGAGGTCACAGACAATTGGATCTTGGAAGTGGTCTCCTCCGGCTACAAACTGGAGTTCGAGTACTGGCCCCCCCAAGATTCTTAAGGTCTCGGGTGCCCTCGGACCCTCAGGCTGCACAGGGGCTCCTGATAGCAGAGAAAAACCTTCTGGACATGGGAGTTATATGCCCGGTGCCTCCGTCGGAGAGAGGCAGGGGTTACTACTCCAACCTTTTCACGGTTCACAAAAAGGAGGGTTCGGTGAGACCCATTCTAGATCTCAAGGTTCTCAACAGGTTTATCAGAGCCAAAAAGTTCCGCATGGAGACTCTGCGCTCGGCTATCAATTCCCTTCGCCAAGGGGATTTTATGACATCCATAGACATCAAGGATGCGTATCTGCATGTTCCGATTTTTCAGGCACATCAGAGATTCCTCCGGTCTGCGGTGGAGGATCAACCTTTTCAGTTTGTAGCTATTCCCTTCGGACTGACCACGGCGCCGAGGGTCTTCACCAAGGTCTTGGTGGGAATAATGGCTCTGCTCAGGGCATTTGCATTGTGCCTTATCTGGACGATCTGTTGATCTCAGCTTCTTCCCTCCGCCAGGCGGAGCTGGACACCCACCAGGTGGTGTCGACCCTGGAGAGGTTCGGGTGGGTGATCAACCGCAAGTCTTCTCTCTCTCTCTCTCTCACGTCTCGGGTGATTTCATTTCTGGGCATGAATCTGGATACCATTCTGGTCAGAGTGTTTCTGCCCCAGACCAAGGTGCAGGGGATTCAGGGTCTGATCCGCCTTCTTCTGGCCAATCCTTGTCCCTCTGTCCGACAGGGGATGAAACTGGTGGGCTTGATGGTATCCTCCTTCGAGGCGGTACTGTTTGCACAGTTTCACATGAGAGCTCTTCAACTTCACCTATTGACGCATTGGGACAGGTGTCCGCAGTCATTGGATCAACCTTTCAGGATGTCTCCCCGGGTTCGGCAGTCCCTTCGGTGGTGGCTGGAATCGAGCAACCTGTTGAAGGGCAGATCCTTTCTGGTCCCTTGTTGGTAGACGGTTACCACGAATGCCAGCCTGTTGGGCTGGGGAGGTTATTGGAAAAGTCATCAGTTTAGCGGGGTGTGGGGTCCTCAGGAGGCTCACACCCCCATCGATGTCTTGGAGCTCAGAGCCATTCAACTGGTTCTGGCTCGGCTGACCTCACATTTACAGTGTCTACCGGTTCAGGTTCGTTCAGACAACCGAGCGGCAGTAGCTTACATCAATCACCAAGGAGGGACTCGCAGCAGGAGTGCCCTCAGGGAAGTCTCTCTGATCCTGCACTGGGCGGAGAGCAATGTTCCTTGCCTTTCAGCAGCCTACATTCCGGGAGTGGAGAACACGGAGGCGGATTCCCTGAGCAGGGGATCCTCTTGCCACGGAGAGTGGTCTCTCAACCCTGAGGTTTTTCTGGATCTTTGCCGCAAGTGGGGGTCTCCGGAGGTGGATCTCTTTGCCTCGGGGCACAATCACAAATTTCTGGCCTTTGTGTCTTTCTCAGGATCCTCTGTCTCTGGCAGTGGATGCCTTGTCACTGGCTTGGAAGGATCTGGGTTTTCTGTACCTGTTTCCACCCGTCTCCATGCTGGGCAAGGTAGTTCGCAAACTGGTTCTAGAAGGGGCACCAGCGATTCTGGTGGCTCCAAGGTGGCCAAGAAGGGTTTGGTACGCAGACGTCGTAAGGATGGCCGTAGACCAGTACCGGCTTCCCTTGTTGCCGGACCTGCTATCTCAGGGTCATCTACTTTACCCCAATTTACAAACGCTGGCTTTGACGGCTTGGCTGCTGAAACCTTCATCTTGAAAGAGGAAGGTTTGTCTGAGGCTGTTGTTCAGACCCTGATTAGGGCTAGGAAGCGGTCCTCTTCTGGCATTTACTATAGGACTTGGAGGTCCTATATTGATTGGTGTGAGGCTAGGGCCTTGCAGGGTTTTTCCTATACCCAGGATTTTGGAGTTTCTTCAGCATAATCTGGATCTTGGGTTCCAGCTTAGTACTTTGAAAGGACAGGTTTCTGCTCTGTCGGTTTTCTTCCAGAGGTCTTTTGCTTTACGCCCGCTGGTTAAGACGATTTTTCAAGGGGTCGCGCATGTGTGGCCTCCTCGGAAGGCTGTGGTTCCTGTTTGGGATTTGAATTTGGTTCTTTCAGCTCTCCAGGGTCCTCCTTTTGAGCCGCTACAGGATATTGCTCTTTCGGTTCTCACTCAGAAGGTTACTTTCTTGGTGGCTATTACCTCTGTTCGGCGTGTCTCTGAATTGGCGGCTCTGTCGATTCAGGCCCCTTACTTTGGGAGACACCAGGATAAGGTGGTTTTTCGTTTTAAGCCGGATTTCCTTCCTAAGGTGGTGTCTGCTTTCCACCTCAATCAGGATATTGTTCTCCTTTCCTTGTGTCCTAAGCCTAACAATGACAAGGAGAGGGTTCTGCACAATTTGGATGTTGTTCGCTGTATGAAGTACTATATGGTGACTACTTCTTCCTTCCGCAAGACGGATGCTTTTTTCGTGGTGCCCTGCGGGCCCAGGAAGGGTTTGGCGCCTGCTAAGTCTACGATTAGCAAATGGATTCGTCAGGCCATAGTTGGGGCCTATTCTGCTAAGGGGAGGACTCCCCCCTTTTAGGGTCACTGCGCACTCTACTCGTGCTGTTGGTGCATCCTGGGCTTTTCAGCACCAGGCTTCTGTTGAACAAGTTTGTAAGGCTGCTACTTGGTCTTCCGTTCATACTTTTTCCAAGTTTTACAAGGTTGATGTGCGGGCTTCAGCGGATGCTGTTTTTGGCCGCAAGGTTCTGCAAGCTGTAGTGGTTTGAGATGGTACATTCTTTACTGTTTCTGGTTCCCACCCATGACGGACACTGCTATTGGATGTCCCACATGTCATGAAGACCGAAGTGGAGTGTATGGCAAACTTAGAATAATACCGTTTTGTGAGTACTCACCTTTAAAATGGGTATTATGAGTGTGCCATACACTCCACTTCGCCCCGCCCCTTTTTTTCAGGTATTCTGGGGCTTTTATATGGTGAACCATTGGTTTTGATAAGGTTATAATTGGTTCTTCCTGGTCCCCTTACTGCTTTTTTACACTGGGAAATTGGTGGGAGGTCCCAGGTATATATGGACCGGGAGGGATTTTCTTTTTTGCATATTCATCTCTGCAGAAGTTCGCCCTCTACTGGAGATTACCCACATGTCATGAAGATCGAAGTGGAGTGTATGGCACACTCATAATACCCGTTTTAAAGGGGAGTACTCACAAAACTGTATTTTTTTTTGGTAAAGTAGCACTGTTACATACATAAGACATAAAAACATGTACAGTATCATTTATGTAATTTAGGAAATTACATACTTATCGTGTGATCTATTTCAAAATCCAAAGTATTTTTTTTTTTTTCTCCAAAAATGGCTGGAGGGCCACCAGGGACCCACTACAATGCAATATGCAATGAGATGCCTGCGGTCCAGTAAAACTGACTCTAGAGGCCCACCGCACATTTAGATTTTAGGCAAGTATTAATGTCTTACCTTTAGGACCCATGCACAGAAATGTTATACCAGACTGTATTTTCTGTATGTGTGTACTTGGGGTGGCACAAATAAGCTATACATTGTTCAGGTTTGGTACTCTAGGCCCTCAAATGGTCCCCTGACACCAGGGGCCATCAGGTTTTTTCCTGATAATCCTGTGTGCCAGTCTGAGCCTGTCTGTCGATGTAACCTTTTGGAGGTACTATACAAATCCTCAATTATTTCCTGTAGTGTTTGCGACTCTTGGCATATGGGGCCAAAATTCACCCTGGACTCTTCTATCACGCTGTTCAGAGAGGTTCTTGCAGTTGTAATGGCAGTCAGCAACTTGGTTCCCTCATTCAGGTTAAAGGAGACTTATCAGCCAGATATGCCAATACTACCTCTGACTTCATTGAGATGCCATCTTGGAATGGGACTTTTGCAAACTACTTTAGCCTCTCCAGCACTTGCTGCTTTTTGCCCTTCCCGTGCGTCGTGGTGCTCCAGTCATTCTCTGGGCTTACAGAATTCAGACAAAAGTTGCAGGAGCATATTAGCATTGAGAACGCCAATTGCCTGCTGCTGCTAACATTGCTGTACAAGCCACACCTCACATATATCATCATTTGTTTTTCCCCCCCCAAAAAAATTGTATCCACTGCTGAAACAGGAGATGGTAATTTAGAAGTTGAAGTTGAAGATGAAGAGTATTGGACTGAGTTTATTCAACATTTTCAGCAGCTAAGTTAGAGTACAAATACTGGTGTTACCTTTGCAGTGACAGCCCTCTTCTCCCTGTGACAGTAAAATGTACCTTCTTTGTAGCAAAAATAAATGACACCCACACTTAAACATGAAACACTGTTTTGTTAAATTAAAGGGTTACTAAAGCCCCCCAAAAAACAGGCACCCCTCTTCGGTCCCGCGCTGCAGCCCTGTCCGCCGCTTGGCAAATTCCCAATTTCCGTGAATGGGGGCAGTGGTGGGCGGGCAGCTCCCTGTTCCACGACTAACGGCGAGCAGTGCTCACGGTTTGGTCAGTGCCCCACAGCTTCCACCGGATTGCGTGCACCGTCCATTCGTTGCAATGGAGGGGCGGGCCTGGCCCTTTAATGGACAGTGCTGTTTGACTGACATAAGGTAGGTGGTAGAAGAAAAATTTGGGCCCACACGTGGAAGCTGTAGACCCCTCTCATGGGTGCTCCAGAGATGGCATAAAACCCCCTGTGGGAGCCCCATGGTGCTGGTGGGGGAGTAGCTGGGATATACCCCAATTAGTTCATGTGGGTGAGCGTGTGGACCCAGAGTCATGCTGGGGCGCAGCCCCCTCCCCTCTTATCTATGATAAAAAGGGAAAAGTGGATGGAGTTTCATAAAACAGGTTGATAGTAGGAGGAGCTTTCCTATAACCAAAGAGAAGGGGGAGGAGCATCTTTATAACCAGAGAGAAAAAGGTGGAGCCTTTAGCTGGATGCAAGAGGGTGGCGTAGAGGTAAGGCTCCTGTAAGGTGTGGTAGCCCCTGTCCAGAGACCCCTAGCCCTGTGATAGATAGTGAACCTGTGTGGTGGATATTGCCACTACATGTACTAGAAGTGGATAAGCTCTCCCTGATCTCTGGGTTGTCGTTCTGCTACACTCAGACTGAAAAGCGAGTTAGTTCTCTGATTATTGTGCGGTGGAAGACCACCCGGAGCGTACTGCTGAAGTAGAACCGTGATGTTATATTGTAAAATCCGGAACTGGGATTTGTGAACGTGTTTGCAACTGTTTAATCAAAAAAGGATATAGATGGCACCAACTAAGGTTAAGAATAATATTCTGGTGCCCTGCTCTGGTTTCCCCCAAACAAATCTACAAATGACCGGACACCATACACTGGATACTCTGCTTGAGGAAGTGACGGTGATGTCACGAAACGCGTCCAGGGTCTGCTTATGTGAGGGGGGCTACAGCGGTTATTTGCGCTCAGCACTTTATTTGTAAGGTATTTGTTTTGTTTACTTCATGGTTTGGACTTTCTCATTGCCTATATGCTTGATATTGATGCACTGTATATAGCACTTTTTTGGCAATTGCACATGTGTGTATATATATATATATAATTTTAATAAGGCTTTAGTGTGTATATAAATATTTGTCTATGAGTTTCTAATAAATTCACTGGCACAATTAAATAACCAACTGTATAGCCCCCCCCCTCCCCTACTCCTTGTCAGTAGTATGGACATAATTGTCATATATGTTTTTTTAAAACGTAAATATTTTAACATGTCTTAGTATCTGATTTAGATGTCAAAATAAACTTTCTTACTACTTAAATACCTCAGAGTGCCTTTGTCAGTCTCTGGTCTTTTTCCCCTCACCCAGGGGTAGTGGGGCACCCCCTTCTTTTGTCCGTGTTTGCAACTGTGGTGTGTAACTGGCTGAATAACCTGCACCATTCACTGTCTTAGAATAATCCGGCTGTGTTTGAGATTTTACATCACTCGTAATCTATCTGCTCTATGTATTTGGATTACACCTTCATTTGTCATGGGTCTATCCCTATGTCCTCGATTCAATAACAGTTGAAAAAAATTCTCATGGTAGTAAAAAATTCAATTCATGAGAAAAAAGAATCACTGTTGCTGAATCACCAGATAGGAAGACAATGAAACTCTTATTGAATCAAGGCCTATGGGACAAACTCCTTATCTTGTTTGTCTCACCCACAGGTTACCTGTGAGACTGTGACACCTTCTCCAGTGTGTGCTGCAGCTTAAGGGCCCCCTGCCATCCCCACATGCAGTTGGTGGAGATGTCAAGTAATCCGAACAGGGGTGATCAGTTTGGTTACCACAGCCAAACAAAATTGAATGCAATACCACAGTGGAAGCTGCTGTCATTAAAAAAGAAAAAAATACTTGGACCTATTCCACACACACTAATACAAATATAAGCATTTTAGCTTGAGATTACTTTTTTTAATGCTGTATTTGTACATTTGTCATATACACTCATATTGGAAGTTATTTGCTTTATCCTCTCCACCCAGGGCTGGATTATGAGAGGGCTGCAAGGGGCTCGCACCCAGGGGCCTCCAACACTTGCCCCGCAAAGGGGGCCTCCACCAACCTTTGGGTTATGGTCTAGTCCAGGAGGCTTTTCAGTCTTTGGTTTGATGGGCCACAGGGCCGGCAACAAAGCTATCAGCCCCAGTGGGGGCCCCCCACACCTCGGCAGCCAAAGCCACTACAAGGCAGGATGGAGAGTCTAGAGCAGCAAAGCTGCCTTCAGCAATGCTACAGTGATGGGTGGGTTCAGAGTTGCTCACTGTACATAGGCCTTCTGCTTAAGTTTTCTGCTGGACCAGCTGGGTGACTGCACTACCCCCCATCCAGAATAGCAAAGCAGGAGTTCCTGAGCCGCACGCACCCGCACAAGGGACTCGATCTGACGTTCCAGTAAAATAGGTGGGGGCCAGACAACCATCAGTTAATTGGCTAAACTATTACTTTAAAAGGAAAAAAAATACTGTATTTGGGGCCTCCACCAGATTTTGTGCCCAAGGGGCCTCCACCACACTTATTCCGGCCTTGTCTCCACCTTACTACTTTCTACAATGCCATGACAATTGATGTCAATATTGTTGTATACATTGCATTGTTGTTTTTTAATTGGGTATATATTACATTTCTTTGCAGCTTGTCGGGGGCCAGTTTGATCTAGAGATGAATTTCATCATTCAGGAAGGGGAAAGCCTTATGTGCATGACTGAATTGTTGGACAAATGTGACGTCACCTGTCAGGCTGAAATCTGGAGCATCTTCACAGCCATTTTGAAGAAGAGTATTCGCAATCTTCTGGTCTGCACAGAAGTTGGTTTGGTTGAGCAAGTTTTGAACAGGATTGATAAAGTTGATGGAATGATTGCAGGTAATGTTTTTTTTTTTTTTTTTTTTATATTTTTAACATTTATCCGATTTGAATGCTGATAACTTTGAGACTAAAAGATGAATATTGTATTATAACTTGACAACTTTTCTCTCTAAAGTACTAGCTCTTCTGACACAATACTAAAGCTAAAACTCAGAATATTATTTAAGTGGACCAAAACCCGGGATTTTGACTTTCCTGGGTTTTGATCCTTGCCCCCGGTGCACCCCGATCGGGTGAAACCCTGCAGATCTCCTGATCTAACTCCACTTTCTCCGGTCCTATGGCGCATGTGCGGCTTCTCATACAATTGGTGCGCTCGGATGCGCTCCTGCCCCTTCATCAAAAGCTTGATGGCCGAATCCCTTTCTATTCCCTAAAAGGGTCTGGCGCAAGCATGTGCCCTGCTAAAGGAATAACTGGGATGCAGCCACTGCTTGTGCATGCGCCGTTCAGGAAAAAAGTTGAGTTTCCAGGTGACCTGGGGGTATCACACAGCGGGGCATCTTTATTCTGGATGCCCTGGAGCAGGGAAGCTAATGGCCCTGGGATCTTATAGATTCCAGGGCCGCCAGGGTGTGGGTTTTGGTCAACTTTAGTGGTTAAACACTTTGTGTACCTAAACAGTAGCCGATGTTCTGATGTAATAATATTCGAAGTATACAGTACGTCCTGCTCCAGATAGAATACTTACACTTGGGTTATCCTCCGCCAGATGGCGCTGCACTGCAGAGACATGTAAAACAGGCTCCTCCCGGCCCCTCAAATTCCCGGGGACCTCCCACAAATCCCCAGATTTCTCTGCAGTGCTTACTGCGAAGTGAAATTATCACTCTGTCACAGGTGAGCGGGGCTATTAAAACCTGCGGCCCTGTTGGACTATTCCCACCCGTCCTTCGTGTGATGTGCCTCCCAGCCTGAGCTGCGCTGATCGGGTGAAGATAGGCGGCACCATGAGTGCTTAAGGAGCCCTGCTCCACCGCAGTCCTCCATCAAAGGGTAGGCGGTATAGGCTGATGGTGAGCCTTTATGGGATGCCCCTCCCGCATTATTGTCCCATGCCCCGGTAGCGGTGGGCCCTGTACAAAGGGCCGCCATCCTCCCTCATTCTCTCTGTAGCCTTTGGGGGGGAAAAGAAAGGGGGAGGGGTGTGTGTGGATGTCAGTGTATTGTGATTACATGCATATGGCCTTTTTTGTAATGTCTGCTTGGACTGGTATATGTGGTGTCAACCGCTGCGCTGACTTGTCTTTTTACACTGCAAATGCCGCCGCCGCGCGTGCCTTTTCCTTCATTTGGATGTTCCGTGCCGGGCGGTGGCGTTACCTCAGATGCCTCTGCGTCCTCATTTGCTGCTTGACGGTTGGACTTCGCGCTCTTCAGGGGGGCGGGGCCTGGCATGGCGCGCCCCGCGTCACTGCTCGCTCTGGCCAGCCCTTCGAGGTACTCGGCGCCATTTTGTCTGGTCGCGCGCGCGTGTGACGTTCTTACTTACCGTGGTCCGTAAGTGCCCTCGCGGGCGGCTTTATACTTCACTGTAGTGTGTTTCGGTTCTGACACCCTTCTTCTCATTGTGTCTTTCAGAGGGTGAATCCATTGGCTTCTCCCGGCCCGGTGTAATTTATAGTCGGGCCTTGTAAAATTACTCCCACTTCCCTAGCAGGTCATTGGGGCATCTTGCTTTTATAGCGTCAATCCCTACTGGCATATTGTGCCTAATAATCACCATATGGAGGCATCTAAGGATAATGTGACCGGGGTCCCTTTGGGACAAGACCGGCGGAGTATGGCGTGTGGACAACCTCATGCTGATTCTGACAAGGCATGGGTCTGCGTACCCTGTGCTGAGCAAGCGCTGGCTTTGCAATCTGGCCTACCAGTGGCTGCACCTCGTTTCACTTCACCTTCTCTCCCAAGCTTAAATCTCACTCCTGCTGAGTTGCATACAAGTGGGGATTCTCAGCCTGATGTGTCTTCTGGACTACCTACTGCTGAGCAGATTATTGCGAGGTCCTTAGCGCGTAAGGGCCCTGGTAAGAAGCGCCACCTGACGCCTTATGATACTGTTTTCCTTATGGGATCTCAGGAGTTTATGAATCTGTGTGGCGAGAGCTCTTCTCTGACTCAGGCTCATCTGATGAGAGACCAAGGGGTCATGACGATTCTGGCTCTGACCCCTGGGCACCGGATGACACTGACAGATTATTGACCCAGATCTTTGAGGTTCTGTCTATCTCTCCCTGGTGAGGCTCCCAGACAAAGAGGGGAGCGCTTCCATACAGCAACATCACGTTTGGAATTCCTAGAGCAGGCACACTTCCATTCCCTTGTGCTCAAGGAATGGGAGTGCCCTAGTAAACTTCCCGCGGTTCCAAGGGATTGGGATAGGAAGTATCCTTTTCCACCCCCCCCCCCCCCCCCCGAGGTGGATGTCCCGATAATAGGGCTATCTAACACCCCTGTCATACATCCCCCCCCCCTGATTCTACTACCCTGCGGGATGCTGAGGACCGGCGCATTGACCTGCTGACCTCCCACGCCTTTGCATGTGCGGGGGCGGTGCTGTGGTCTGTGCCTCTGCCATTACTGCTGTGGCCACTAGAACCCTCATCAGAAATATGCTTGATAGTGCCTCTGATGATCTCCCTTGCGAGGTGTTTAATGCACTCTCCAGTTGTGATGTGTTTATAAATTTTGTTCTAGTAGCATTGGATGACACCATCAGAATGTGTGCAAGAACTTCTGCCCTCGTGGTGGCTATACGTCGCGTGGTCTGGCTGCGACAGTGGGGTGCTGACAATGCTGCGAAGAAGGCCCTTACTGGGCTCCCCTTTAAGGGGCTACGTCTGTTTGGGGCACGCCTAGACCTGTTTGGTAAGAGAGGTAAGTTACCCCAGCGCAGACGGCTGTCTCGGGCCCTTTGGGGCCAGGGCCCCCCTTCCATCCCCCACCATGGTGTTAAGCAGAAACCAGGGGTGTCCTTTGTGGGGGCTTGCTCAGCTCCCTGTCCCTGGAGCAGAAGACTACACCCTGGCTCTTCTGGGGGGGGCTATGCCCAAATCCTCTCCCAATCTGGTCCCGGGTACTCCTGGTCCCTGCTTCAGCTCAGGTGCTGGTGCAGGCCGTGCAAGGTCTGCTGGGTCTGGGGGTCATTTGCAGATTTCCCTTAACAGACAGAGGCAAGGGACCCTACACCAACCCTTTCATAGTTCCCAAAAAAGATGGGTCAGTCTGGCCCATTCTGGATTTACAGATCTTCAGCAAATTGTCAAGTACAGGCGCTTTCCTCATGGAAACTCTGCGCTCGGCCATCTGCTTCTTGCGCCCCGGGGGCTTCAATGCCGTCCGTGGATATCAACGTTGCTTACTTTCACATCCTTGTGTTTTCAGGACACCAAGGTTCCTCAGATTCACATTGGAAGATCGACACTGCCAATTTGTGGCCTTGCCATCTGGCCTCTCTTCAGCTCCCAGAGTGCTCACCAAGGTGCTGGCGGGGGTGATGTCTCTGATGAGGCCAAGGGGCGTCCGCGTGCTGCCACTACCTGGACGTTCTCATCACTTCCCAGTCTCTACATCTGGCAAAGTTGGATACTCAGCTGGTGGTGTCCATTCTGGAGTCATCTGGATGGGTGATCAGCCACCCCAAGTCCTCACTGTCCCCTTCCTTGGTAACTTCTGGACACAGTTCAGGCAAGGATATTCCTTCCTCAGAAGAAGGTGGACAATCTGCTTGCACAAGTTCAGTTCCTCCTAGCTGTCCCCGTCCCTTCACCAGGCAGGGGATGCAGCTGGTGGGCCTGATGGTGGCATGCTTCGGAACGGCCCCTTGTGCTCAGTCCCTCTTGGGGCTTCTGCAACTTCTCCTATTGTCTGTATGAGACAAGGACCCAGCATCCCTGGACAGGGTCTGTGTGTCTCCCCCCAACCCCCCCCCCCCCCGGTGAGGAGGTCCCTCTTGTAGTGGATGGACTCAGGGAATCTATTGGGGGACGGAACCTTCTTGCTCCTTCCTGGGAGACGGTCACCACGGATGCCAGTCTATCAGGTTGGGGGGGTTCTTCTGGAAGTCCCTGCGGTTCCAGGGGAGGTGGGGCCCTTAGGAAGCCCATTCACCTATCAATGTCTTGAAGCTGTGAGCGATCAGGTTAGTTCTGGCTTGCTTGACTACTCATATTCAGGGCCTGCCTGTTCAGGGGCACACGGTCACTCTGATGGCAGGTGCCTACATCAATCATCAGGGAGGGACCCGGAGCAAGAGGGCCCTCCAGGAAGTGTCTCTGATCCTGATCTGGGTGGAGGCCAATGTTCCCTGCATTTCAGCGGTATACATTCCGGGGGGGGGGGGGGTCCCTCTGCAACAGGGTGTTCCAATCTCTGTATCACCGTTGGGGCCAACCGGATGTGGATCTTTTTGCGTTCCGTCACAATCACAAGTTCCAGGCCTTTGTCTCCCTGTCCCAGGATCCTCTGGCCGTGACCACGGTTGCCTCAGTATTGTCATGGCTGGACATTCAGTTTCTGTATGTCTTTTCTCCATTCCCCCTGCTAGGCAGGGTTCTGCGCAAGATTACTCTGGAAGTGCCAGTGATTCTGGTGGCCCCCAGGTGGCCAAGAAGAGTGTGGTTCGCAGACGTGGTGCAGATGGCAGCAGATCAGTGCTTTCTGCCTGGAGTGCCAGTTCTGCTCACTTAGGGCCCCCTACGCCATCCCAATTACAAACTCTGGCTTTGACGGTCTGGCTGCTGAAACCTCCATCTTGATGGGGAAAGGTTTGTCTGCCTCTATGGTTGAGTCCATGGTGAAGGCTAGGAAGATGACTTCTTCTTCTTCCATTTGTTATAAGGTGTGGCGTACCTACATTGACTGGTGTGAGTCTTGGTCTCTTCCCTGTTGGGTGTTCTCAGTTACCAAGGTTCTGGAATTTTACTGCATGGGTTGGAGTCGGGTCTCTAACTCGGTACCTTTTGAAGGGTCAGGTTCTATCCGGTCGTCTTTCAGGAGTCTTTTGTTCAGCATTCCTTGATTAAGACTGCTTTTAGGGGGTTACTCATGTGCGTTCCCCACGACAACCTATGGTCCCTGTTTTGGGATTTGGAATTGGCCTTGCCTGCCTTGCAGGGTGCTCCCTTTGTACCTGTGCAGGATGCTGCCTTGGCCATTCTTACGCTCAAGGTTGTGTTTCTGGTGGCTGTCAGGCGTGTGAGTTGGCGGTGCTGTCCATTCAGCCCCCCTACTTTGAGAGGAACTAGGACAAGGTGTTTCGTTTCAAACCTGATTTTCTGCCTATAGCTAGTGTCTGCCTTTCTTTTGAATCAGGATATGGTTCTTCCTTCTTTGTGCCCTAACCCTAGCAATGCTAAGGAGAGAGTTTTTGCACTCTATGGATGTGGTTAGGTGTCTGAAGCACTATCTGGTGGCTACTGCACCTTTCAGGAAAATTGATGCTCTTTTTGTGGTCCCTTCTGGTCCAAGGAAGGGTTTGGCTCCTGGCTCTATCTGCAAGTGGATTTGTCAGGCTGTGATTCAGGCCTACTCTGCTAAGGGGAAGAATCCCACCTTCGCCTTACTGCTCATTCTACTCGTGCTATTGGTGCCTTTTGGACCTTCCAGCACCAGGCTTCTGTTGAACAAGTTTGCAAGGCCGCTACTTGGTCTTCTGTTCATACCTTTTCAAAGTTTTACAAGGTTGATGTTAAGGCCTCAGCTGTTGCTGTTTTTGGCCGCAAGGTTTTGCAGGCGGCAGTGGTTTAAACTGTCTGCTGTTACCTTCTTTGTTGGGGATCCCACCCTACTTTATGGACACTGCTATTGGATGTCCCAAGTGTATGTATTCTATCTGGAGCAGGACGTACTGTATACTTAGAATAATACAATTCTGTGAAATACTCACCTGTAGAATTGGTATTATAAGTATACAGTACGTCCTGCTCCACCCCACCCTGTTTTTTTTTTGCATTATTCTGGATCCCCTGTATGGTGATTATCATTGTTATAGTTACCAGTTTATGGTTGTTAAATTCTCCCGGCTTCTTGTTCACTGCTTTTCAATGCTAGGGATTTGTGGGAGGTCCCCGGGTATTTGAGGGGCCAGGAGGAGCCTGTTTTACATGTTTCTGCAGTGCAGTGCCATCTGGCGGAGGATAACCCAAGTGTAAGTAATCTATCTGGAGCAGGACGTACTGTATACTTATAATACCAATTCTGCAGGTGAGTATTTCACAAAATTGTATTTTTTAATCTTTGTGTCAGAGAGGCCGATACCAATGGGAACCTAGTAGATTGTGCCTAAAATACATTACAAATAATAGTAATTCCTTGTGGCAGAGGGCTAAGTACAATGGGTAGGGAACTGTTTCTGCATACACTTGGCTAGGATATAGAAGGATGCAAAAAAAAAAGCAGTAGTATTCTAGGAAAAGACCTTCCCTGGCCCCAGATTCATCTGCCCAGGCCATTCTGAAGCACCACTTGGAGGGGTCACTGATTGAACTACTTCATTATTGTGTGTGATCTAAATTCATCTAACATAGGGCTGGCCACCTTTATTCATCAAGTACCACTTTCCATTTCCTAAATATCTCGGGTACTACCTAGATAGTTCATGTAAGTTGTCAGCATCTAAAAAACACCCAAAACCACCATATAATAGGGTTGATTCAGAGTCCCTTTCTTAACATTTATTTGGAGGTATTACTACCAAACAAAAAATCACACAAAAAAGAAAACATTTCACATAAAAATTCTTGCAGAAAAAGATTTGCTGAATCAGATGAGGTGGAAAAATGGACGAGAACAGAAATTTTTATGTGAAAAAATGATGAGAAAGGGGCTCTGAATCAACCCTAATGTGTATGAATGCACAGAAAAGCATATACATAATTCTCACCTCCTCTTCGAGCAGTCTTTAACTTATGAAACAAATTTGGCTTGGGTAAAGATGGCAACAGATCAGATTGAAGTCAATTATGTAGTATATTTGAGGAGGATCTGGGGTACCGGTAGACCACAGGCTTAATAACAGTATGCAATACCAAGCAGCTGCTTCTTAGGCTAGCAAGATATTATCCTGAATTATGAGGCTTGGAATCAGTGGATAGGGATGTAATATTGCCTCTTTCCAAGGAACTGGTGCGCCCTCATCTGGAATATGCCATCCAGTTCTGGGAACCAGTTCATAAAAAGGGTACAGCGTAGAGCCACCAAACTGATAATGGGAATGGTAGATCTTAGTTGTGAAGAAAGATTACAGAAATTAAATCTTTTTGTTTTAGTCTTGAGTCTCCACTCAAGACTAAAACAAAAAGATTTAATTTCTGAAATGATTAACGTGGGTGGAAATGATTAACGTGTATACATTTATAAATGCCCAATACCAAAAATATGGGGTTAAATTATTTCAGGTTAAATCCTTGCTAAAGAGGCAACAATCATTTTTTGCTATAAGAACTATAAATCTGTGCAATAGCCTCCCACATTTCCTCGTATGACTTCACCTACTCCCCCAAGCTTAAATTTGACTCCTATTGAGTTTCATACAAGTGGGGATTCTCAGCCTGATGTGTCTTCTCGATTGGCTAGTGTTGAGAAGTTGCTTGCTAATACCTTGGGGCGTAAGGAAGGCCTCTGCTAAAAAGCGGCACTTAACGCCTGATGTCACTCTTTTCCCTATGGAAGCTGATGAGTATTTGGATCTGTCTGGCTATACCCCTTTGGAGAAAAGAGTTATTTTCTGACTCAGAGTCATCTGATGAGAGACCCATGGGTCATGATGATTCTGGCTCTGACCCCTGGGCCCCAGATGATACTGATAAGCTGTTGGCTCAGATTTTTGAAGTACTGTCTATCTCTCCCCCGGTTGCAGCCCCCAGGCAACAGGGGAAATTGTTTCATCTGGCTAAGCCGCACTTAGAATTTGCAGAGCAAGCTAATTTTAATAATCTTGTACTCAGGGAATGGGAGCGCCCCAGCCAGCTTCCCGGTGTACCTAAGAGTTGGGATAAGAGGTATCCTTTTCCTGCTGATGTGGTGAAGTGTTGGTCATCCCCCCCCCCCCCCCCCGAAGTGGATGCCCCGGTCCTAGGGTTATCTAACACCTCTGTCATGCATTCCCCTGACTCTACTACGCTGCAGGATGCTGAGGACTGGCGCATTGCTTTCGCATGGAAACTCTGCGCTCTGCCATCAGTTCCCTGCGTCCAGGGGACTTCATGACGTCTGTGGACATCAAAGATGCTTACCTTCATATTCCTGTGTTTCAAGGTCATCAAAGGTTTCTCAGGTTCGCTCTGGAGGATGTGCACTACCAATTTGTGGCATTGCCCTTTGGTCTCACTTCATCTCCCAGAGTGTTCACCAAGGTGCTGGCAGGAGTGATGGCTCTGCTCAGGTTTCGGGGCATCCGCGTGCTGCCCTACCTGGACGGCATTCTTATCACTTCCCAGTCCCTACCACAGGCAGAGTTGGATACCCAGCTGGTGGTGTCCACTCTGGAGTCATTTGGCTTGGTGATCAACCATCCCAAGTCTTCCCTGGCCCCCTCCTTGGTGACTCCCTTCCTGGGAATGAATCTGGATACAGTTCAGGCAAAGATTTTTCTTCCTCAGCAGAAGGTGGACAGTCTGATGGCGCAGGTTCAGTTCCTGCTATCTTGCCCTCATCTCTCCATCAGGCAGGGAATGCAGCTGGTGGGCCTGATGGTGGCGTGCTTCGAGGCGGTATTTTATGCTCCGTTCCACATGAAGCCTCTGCAACTCTACCTCTTGTCGGTGTGGGACAGGATCCTGCGTCCCTGGATCAGGTCCTTGTGCTTTCCCCCCTGGTCAGGCGGTCCCTCTCATGGTGGCTGGACTCCAGGAACCTGTTGGTGGGCAGATCCTTTCTGGCCCCCTCCTGGGAGACGGTCACCACGGATGCCAGTCTGACAGGTTGGGGGGGTTTCTGGAAGTCCCTGCAGTTCCAAGGGAGGTGGGGCCTCAGGAGGCCCACACACACACCTATCAACATTCTGGAACTGAGGGCGATCAGGTTGGTTCTGACTCGTTTGACTCATCACCTTCGGGGGCCTGCCTGTTCAGGTGCGCTCAGACAACCAGACGGTGGTTGCCTACATCAATCAGGGAGGGACCCGGAGCAAGAGGGCCCTCCAGGAAGTGTCTCTGATCCTGGCCTGGGCAGAGGAGAATGTTCCCTGCATATCGGCTGTGTACATCCTGGGGTTGGAGAATCTGCAGGCAGACTCTCTGAGCAGGGGAACCTCTCGCCTGGGAGAATGGTCCCTCTGCAACAGGGTGTTCCAATCTCTGTGTCACCGTTGGGGCCAACCAGATGTGGATCTGTTTGCGTCCCCGTCACAATCACAAGCTCCCGGCCTTTGTCTCCCTGTCCCAGGATCCTCTGGCCTTGGCCATGGATGCTCTAGCAATGTCATGCCAGGACTTTCAGCTCCTGTATGTCTTTCCTCCGTTTCCCCTGTTGGGCAGGGTCCTGCGCAAGATAGCTCTGGAGGGGGGTGCCAGCAATTCTGGTGGGCCCCAGGTGGCCAAGAAGAGTGTGGTTCGCAGACGTGGTGCAGCTGGCAGTAGATCAGTACGCTTTGCCCAGGGTGCCAGACCTGCTCACTCAGGGTCACTTACGCCATCCCAATTTACAAATTCTGGCTTTGACGGCCTGGCTGCTGAAACCTCCATCTTGATGGAGAAGGGGCTGTCTGCCTCTGTGGTTGATACCATGATAAAGGCTAGGAAGAAGTCCTCTTCTTCCATTTACTATAGGGTTTGGCATGCCTACATTGATTGGTGTGAGACTAGGTCTCTTCCCTGTCGTGTATTCTCTATTCCCAGGATCCTGGAGTTCCTGCAGCATGGGCTGGAGCTGGGGCTCCCCATCAGTACTCTGAAGGGTTATGTCTCTGCCTTGGCTGTTTTCTTCCAGAGGTCCTTTGCCCAGCATTCTCTGGTCAGGACTTTCTTCCAGGGGGTTACTCATGTGCGTCCCCCACGTAAGCCTATGTTGCCTGTTTGGGATTTGAACTTGGTCTTGTCTGCCTTGCAGGGTGCTCCCTTTGAACCTGTGCAGGATGCTGCCCTGGCCATTCTTACTCTCAAGGTTGTCTTCTTGGTGACTATCGCCTCTGTTAGGCATGTGTCTGAGTTGGTGGCACTTTCCATCCAGCCCCCCTATTTTGAGAGACACCAGGACAAGGGGGTGTTTCGCTTCAAGCCAGATTTTCTGCCTAAGGTGGTGTCTGCCTTTCATTTGAATCAGGACATTGTTCTTCTTTCCTTGTGCCCTAATCCTAGTAATGCTAAGGAGAGGGTCTTGCATTCTTTGGATGTGGTTAGGTGTCTGAAGTACTATCTGGTGGCTACTGCACCTTTCAGGAAAACTGATGTTCTTTTTGTGGTCCCTTCTGGTCCTAGGAAGGGTTTGGCATCTGCCAAGTCTACTATCAGCAAATGGATCCGTCAGGCCGTGGTTCAGGCCCATTCTGCTAAGGGGAAGAATCCTCCCTTCTGCCTTACTGCTCATTCCATGCTATTGGTGCCTCTTGGGCTTTTCAGCACCAGGCTTCTGTTGAACAAGTTTGCAAGCCGCTACTTGGTCTTCTGTTCATACCTTTTCCAAGTTTTACAAGGTTGATGTTAGGGCCTTAGCTGATGCTGCTTTTGGCTGCAAGGTTCTGCAGGCGGCAGTGGTATGACCTGTCTGCTGTTACCGTTGGAGATCCCACCCTACTTTATGGACACTGCTATTGGATGTCCCAAGTGTAAGTAATCTAATCTGGAGCAGGACGTACTGTATAATACAATTCTGTGATTACTCACCTGTAGAATTGATATTATGAGTATACAGTACGTCCTGCTCCACCCCACCCTTGGTTTTGCATTATCCTGGATCCCCTGTATGGTGATTGTTATCTTTGTTATAGTTACCAGTTTGGTTCTTTTTAATTCTCCCGGCTTCTCGTTAACTGCTTTTCAATGCTGGGGATTTGTGGGAGGTCCCGGGTATTTGAGGGGCCGAGAGGAGCCAATTTCGCTGTCTCTGCAGTCCAGCGCCACCTGGCGGAGTAATACCCAAGTGTAAGTAATCTAATCTGGAGCAGGACGTACTGTATAGTCATAATATCAATTCTACAGGTGAGTAATCACAGAATTCTTTTTTTTTTGAAGAAAATAACATTTTTACAGTTACATTTGGCTGTAAAAAAATACATTTCCCAACCCCATCACTTGGCTACACTTGATGGACATTTTTCAACTGTTCATACAGTTTTTCAACCGTACTATGTAACTATGCTATAAATATTGGAGTTGTTTTGTGCCTAGAGTACTTCATCCCAGAAACAAGAAGCAGCCATTAGTTTTTTGCAAGTAGCCATAGAAAAGGGACATTGTATTCTAAGCATACAGCACGTCCTGCTCCAGATATAGTAATAATACGTGGGTAATCCTCCGGCGCCGTGCACTGCAGACATGTAGAAAACAAGCTCCTCCCGGCCCTACATATACCGAGGGAACTCCCACAAATCCCCAGATTTCTCTGCAGTGCTGAACTGCGAAGACATGAAGTATCACGCTCTCGCAGGCGAGCGGGGCTTACAGCCCGAGGCCCTGCGGGACTATTTCCACCCGTCCTCTTTGTAGAAGAATATGCCTCCCAGCCTGGGCTGCGTTGGTCGGGTGAAGGTAGGCAGCACCGTGTGTGCTTAACGGAGCCATGCTCCACCGCAATCCCCCACCATAGGGTAGGTGGTTTAGGCTGATGGTGAGCCCCTAGTGGTTGCCCCTCCCGCATTATTGCCCCGGGTAGTGCTGGACCCTGTGTAAAGGGTCGCCATCCTCCCTCATTTCCCCCAACTAGTTAGAGGGAAAAGAAAGGGGGGGGGGTATGTGGGTGGCGGTCCCAGTGTACCAGTATGTCACGCTTATGGCCTTATCTCTGCCCTTCATTAACATTGAAATGTCAGAGCCACGCTGCTTGCTCGTTATTCGGTTTTCGGCTGCCGCCGTATGTCTTATACATAGTTTGCTGCATCGTCTAGATGCTGTGGCGCCTTTTCCTTACTAGATGTAACGTTTTTTCTACGAATCCTTAAGCGTGTGATTGTATCCTTGCCTTGCCATTACCTCCGAGCTTCGCGCTCTTCGGAGTGGGCGGGGACTTGAATTGCGTGCTCCGCGTCACGGCCGAGCATCGAGCCCGCCCTTCGAGGTTCGTTGGCCGCCATTTTGTTGATCTTCGTGCGAGTGGTGGCGGCTCCCCTCCTCCCTTGGTCTGTAAATGCCCTGGCGGGTGACTCCTTTTATATGTTTTTCCAGCTGCGCATGGCTCTGACACCCATTCTTCTCCTTATGTCTTTCAGACACCAAGATTCCGGTGGCATCTCCCGGCCTGATATATATCTTAAACGGGTTCACATTTAAATTCTCCCACATTCCTAGCGGGTCTTGGGCCATCCAGGGTTGCTTACAGCATAATTCCCTGCTGGCATATTGCTTAGATAATCACCATATGGAGGCATCTCAGAATTATATGTCCGGGGTCCCGCGGGGACAAGACCGGCTGTGTACTGCATGTTGTCAACCCCATGCTGATGCTGACAGAGCACGGGTCTGCGGACCGTGTGCTGAACAAGCACTGGCCCTGCAATCATTTTTACCAGTGGCTGCACCTCGCTTCAATACACCTGACTCCCCGTGTTTAAATCTCACTCCTGAGGAGTCGCACTCGAGCGGTGATGACCAGCAGGTGGTGCCGCGCAGGCTACCTACGGCTGAGCAGGTGATGTCTAGTCTGGCGGAGCGCTTGGGCGCTGGAAAGATGCGGTCCCTGACGCCTCCTGGTTCTATGTTTCCCGCTGAAACTGAAGAGTCTGCTGCTATGCAGGACCTTGATCCTTCTGATGAAGGTGAAATTTTCTCAGGTTCCAGTTCCTCAGACGAGATACCTTGGAGCCTTGACAATTCTGGCCCCGGTTCCTGGGGCCTGTGTGACACTGATGAATACTCATTAAGATCTTTGAAGTACTATCCATCTCTCCTCCGGGAGAGTCTCCCAAGCCCAAGAGGGAGAGTTTCCACACGGCGACGCCGCGCTTGGAATTTCTGGAACAGGATAATTTCCAGGCTCTTATACCTAAGGAATGGGATTCACCTTGTAAACTTACAGGGGTTCCGGGGGATTGGAAGTACCCTTTTCCCCCTGATGTGGTTGACTGTTGGTCAGTCCCTCCCGAGGTGGATGCACCTATAATCGGGGTTGCTAACCCTCCCTTCATGACAGCCTCTACTCATCGTACCCTTCGGGATGCTGGGGACCGGCGCATTGACAGACTAGCTTCCCACACTTTTTCGTGTGCAGGGGCGGCTCTGCGCCCGGTCTGAGCCGCGGTCGTCACTGCGGTGGCCGCCAGGACCCTTCTTAGGAAGATACTTGACCGCCAGCCGGAGGATCTCCCTTGGGAGGTCTTTAATGCACTGTCTGATTGTGATGTTTTTGAGAGGTTTATTCTCTCAGCGATGGATGACACTATTAAAATGTGCGCTAGAACCTCGGTTCTTGTGGTGGCTATTCACCGCCTGCCTTGGCTGCGATAGTGGGGGGCTGACAATGATACTAAAAAGGCTCTTACTGGCCTTCCTTTTAGAGGACGACGCTTATTTTGGGCCCGGTTGGACCTTTTTGGAAAAAAGGGTAAGGCACCCTCACGCAGAAGGCCGTCTCGGCCTTCCAGGGGCAGGGGCACCCCTCCCTACGTTAGTGTCAAGCGCGACTAAGAAGTGTGCTTCCAACTTTTTGGCGTGGAAGGCCCGCCCCAGGGGGGGCAGGCAACGCCCTGGGACCTCCGGCAGGGCAAAGTCTAAATCTGCCAAAACCGCACAAGCATGAAGGGACGCCCTGGCCATGTTGGGCGAGGGGACTGCCGCAGCACTGGGCTCCTATCGCAGTGCGCCATGCTTCTTTCAGGTTGTTACAGGAGATAGTCCCCCTGGATGCAGAATGGAGTTTGCTGGGCGGTCCCTTTCTAAGGTTGTCAGGGTTCTTCTAGTCCCTGTTTTCTCTTCGGGAGTTGAGGCAGGCCGAGTTCGGCGTGCAGGGCCTGGGTTCTCTTACAGGTTGGCCATTGACTTGTGATTGCATCCACATTACCTTTTCCCTCTGGGAAGAAGCAGTCTGACCCGGGTTGGCATTCTGGGCCTAGCATTTATACCTTCACAGGCAGTTCCTACATGGTATCTACCTGTTGGGCTGCAGGCGCTCTTGTCCAGTGGACCTCTTGATGCCTGTGAGGATCTATAATCCCTTTATTCTAAGTATGTCATACACCCCGCTTCAAGATATCCATAACATGTGGGTAATGCCGACCTGAAGAGGGCGTTCTGCAGAGATGATAGGAAAAAGAAAGCTCCTCCCGGTCCATAAATACCTAGGACCTCCCACTCATTACCCAGTCTTTCATCTCTGCAGACGGCGAGCAAGTCAGAAGATGATGCCTCCTCCTTGCATAGGGGGACTTGAGGTAGCCGGGATTATTCCCGGCCCGCTTTTTATTCTATTTCCGCCCAGTTGCCCTTTATTACTACTATACATGCCTCCCAGCCTTGGCTGAGGTCTGGGCGACGGTAGAATGGCACATTAGGTGCCCAGGAGCTAAGCTCCACCGTGAGACCCTGTATCAGAGGGTAGGCGGTGATCCGGGCTGGTGACCCCGGTTTGGGATGCCCTGTCCCTCGGCCATTTCTCCCCTGGTGATGTTCCCCTCTCCAGATGCCCTTCTCCTCGAGGGGGGGGGGGGGGGTGAGGGCCTTTTATTCAGATCTGTGTGTGTGTAGGTGTTTTTTACTGTGAGCCTGCAGCCACCGTGGGCCGGTCTCTTGTGCGGGCACTGTTGAGGAGATCACTCTCCTCAGCTTATGCTGGTGGCGGTGGGGCCGGGCGCAGGCACGTCGCCGCGGGCCGCCTGTCTGATGTCCCTTTCCTGGTACCGGTCCCCTGTCACGGCGTTGTGCGCGGTGAGGAGAGTCCTCACGCGCTGACGGGGGGGCGCGGGGACGGGCGCTGGAGCGCCGTCGCGGCCCGTCCTCCCAGCCTGTCTTCTGCCGTTTTACCGGCGCCGCAGCCTCTGTCACCGCTGCGGCGCTGGTTCTTGTTTGGGCCTCGCTGGTGAGGGGATTTCTCCCCTCACGGTGTTGGTACAGGGGGTGGGGCAGGGCTTTCGGCGGGCTGCCGAGGCCCGCCCCGTTAGGCAGGCGCCACTGCGGAGCCTGGCAGTGAATGGAAGGGGGGGCGGGGCCACGCACAATCGCGCTCTTCCGCGCTGGCCACGCCCCCCTTCTCTCTGACCCCGTGCTGCGGCTGCTGGCTCCTTGAGGTGCGGTCGCCATCTTGATCGGCAGGAACTCACTGAGTGGCCCTGTGGGCCCCTTCTCTTTCATATTGCTGCTTCCCCCTTTTTGTTCACGTGCTTATAGCTTGTTCATATTTTGTCTTTCAGGTAGACCTTCATTGGGTTAGGGGGTTTCTCCCGGTCCTAGGGTCCCTGGGTTAAATTTACCTTTTTCAAATCCTCCCACTTGGGACATTAAAGAGGCATCCCGGGTTGCTTATAAGCGTAATTCCCCTGGTCATAGCGACTGCACATAAGTTCACCATATGGAGGCATCCCCGGATACTGGGCTCGGGCTCCCCTCGGGACAATTCCGGAAGTGTATGTTGTGTGGGGTATCCATTACTGGGGACGATGTACTTCTGTGTATACCCTGTGCACAGCAAACTATTACGCGGCAGTCCGAACCCCAGGCTTCTGGGTCAGCACCGCCGGTCGCTTCATCTCCTCCTCCCAGCTTGATACGCACCCCGTGTGACGTTGTCATGGGTGGGGAGCTGCAATCTGAGATGTGCGCCAGATTGGCCAACCTTGAAAAATTAATCTCCAGCTCGGTCGCCCGTAAGGCCCCGGCTAAGAGAAAGCACTTGTCGCCAGCTCCGCCGGTGGATGACCTTGATGATTTTAATAATCTGGATTACTCTGATTATTCCCCGCTAGAGGAAGGGGAGGTTTATGAGGATTCTGATAATTCAGACGATCAGCAGTTTGTTGGCGCTGATGCTGAGCTTGGGGACTTGGGGAGATCCTCGGATACTCCTAACGCTCTGGCTCAGATGTTTGAGGTTTTGGCTATTTCTCCTCCTGAGGAGGCTCCGCAGCAGAAGGGGGAGTTTTTCGAGGAATCCAGGCCACGCTTGGAATTTCCTAATCAAAAGCACTTTGACAAAATTTATTGCTAAGGAATGGGACAGGCCGGCTCGGCTCCCTGGTATTCCTCAGGGGTGGGATAAGAAGTATCCCTTCCCTTCGGATACCGTTAAGCGTTGGGCTTCCCCCCCCCCCCCCGAGGCGGATGCACCGGTTTTGGGGCTGTCCAACACTTCTGTGTTAAATAATCCCGATTGTTCCACCCTCAAAGACGGAGAGGATAAACTCATTGACCAGATGGCTTGTCACGGTTTTGCCAGCGTCGGGTCAGCCATGCGGCCTGTTTGTGCTTCAGCGCTGATGGTGGTGGCTGCCAGGTCTGTGGTCAGGGACCTGTTGACTTCTTCCGGGCTTCGTCCGGGTAGTGACGAGTTCCTTGGCCTTAAAAGGTGTGAGTTGTTTTTGTCATTTGTATTAGCCGCCTTGGATGACACCTTGATGATGTGTGGCAGGACGTCGGCTCTGCTGGTGACTATTCGGCGGTCGGTTTGGTTGCGCCAGTGGGCGGCTGATTTTATGTCCAAGAAGTCGCTGAAGGCTCTACCTTTTGTTGGATTACGGCTCTTTGGAGAGAAATTGGATTCTGTCACCAAGGGTGGTAGGTTACCTCAGCGCAAGAAACAACGCCGTCCCTTTCGGGGGGCGCCTTCCTTTACCCCTTCCTTTCGTGGGGCTAGATCTGGCAGGGGATTTGCTTTCCCCTCCTCCAGAGGAGATTCCGGGAATAGGGGCAGAGGACGTGCCCGTCCAGGATACAGTTGGGGCTCTAAGCCCAAACCCGCTGCTAAGCCAGCTCAGCAATGAGGGGGCGCCCTCACCCATGCGGGTGGGGGGGCGGCTGCGACACTTCTCCCAGGTCTGGGATCAGGAAGTCTCGGACAGATGGATCCGGGAAGTGGTGTCTTCCGGTTACAAGCTGGAGTTCGAGCTCCGGCCCCCTCCCAGATTTTTCAGGTCTCGGGTGCCTTCGGAACCTCTGGCTGCGCAGGGACTCCTGGTGGCATTAGAGAATCTTCTGGACATGGCTGTTATTTGCCCAGTGCCCTCCTCAGACCAGGGCAGGGGTTTTTATTCCAATCTGTTCACGGTACCCAAGAAGGACGGGTCGGTCCGACCCATCTTGGATCTGAAGTTTCTCAACAGGTTCATCCGGCCGCGGAAATTCCGCATGGAAACGCTGCGTTCAGCTATCCACTCTCTTCGTCAGGGGGACTTTCTGACGTCCATAGACATCAAGGACGCTTACCTGCGCGTTCCGATTTTTCCAGCACACCAGAGGTTTCTCAGGTTCGTGGTGGAGGATCGGCATTTTCAGTTTGTGGCACTCCCATTCGGTCTTACCTCGGCTCCTCGGGTGTTCACCAAGGTGCTGGCGGGGGTGATGGCTCTACTCAGGGTTCAGGGTATCCGCATTGTGCCCTATTTGGACGATCTTCTAATTATGGCTTCTTCCTTCAGCCAAGCAGAGTTGGACACCAGAACGGTGGTGTCCACTCTGGAGAGATTCGGTTGGGTGATCAACTACCCCAAGTCATCTCTTTCCCCGTCCAGGGTAGTGACTTTTCTGGGAATGTCTCTGGATACTTCGCAGGCCAGGGTGTTTCTGCCCCAGGCCAAGGTTCTTTTGATTCAGGAGTTGGTTCGGCTTCTCTTGTCGGCCCCTCATCCGGCCATCCGGCTAGGGATGAGGCTGGTGGGGTTGATGGTGGCCTCGTTCGAGGCAGTTCCCTTTGCGCAGTTTCACACAAGGACGCTCCAGCTCCATCTGTTGACGGTTTGGGACAAGTCTCCACTATCGTTGGATCAGTCCTTCCAGATGACCCCCCGAGTTAGTCGATCCCTGCTATGGTGGCTGGGGTCTGTCAATCTGTTGAAGGGCAGATCCTTTCTGGCACCGTGTTGGGAGACAGTCACCACGGATGCCAGTCTGTCAGGTTGGGGGGGTGTTTGGAAGGATCTTCAGTTTCAGGGTCTGTGGGGCCCGCAGGAGGCTCACCATGCGGGTGGGGGGGCGGCTGCGACACTTCTCCCAGGTCTGGGATCAGGAAGTCTCGGACAGATGGATCCGGGAAGTGGTGTCTTCCGGTTACAAGCTGGAGTTCGAGCTCCGGCCCCCTCCCAGATTTTTCAGGTCTCGGGTGCCTTCGGAACCTCTGGCTGCGCAGGGACTCCTGGTGGCATTAGAGAATCTTCTGGACATGGCTGTTATTTGCCCAGTGCCCTCCTCAGACCAGGGCAGGGGTTTTTATTCCAATCTGTTCACGGTACCCAAGAAGGACGGGTCGGTCCGACCCATCTTGGATCTGAAGTTTCTCAACAGGTTCATCCGGCCGCGGAAATTCCGCATGGAAACGCTGCGTTCAGCTATCCACTCTCTTCGTCAGGGGGACTTTCTGACGTCCATAGACATCAAGGACGCTTACCTGCACGTTCCGATTTTTCCAGCACACCAGAGGTTTCTCAGGTTCGTGGTGGAGGATCGGCATTTTCAGTTTGTGGCACTCCCATTCGGTCTTACCTCGGCTCCTCGGGTGTTCACCAAGGTGCTGGCGGGGGTGATGGCTCTACTCAGGGTTCAGGGTATCCGCATTGTGCCCTATTTGGACGATCTTCTAATTATGGCTTCTTCCTTCAGCCAAGCAGAGTTGGACACCAGAACGGTGGTGTCCACTCTGGAGAGATTCGGTTGGGTGATCAACTACCCCAAGTCATCTCTTTCCCCGTCCAGGGTAGTGACTTTTCTGGGAATGTCTCTGGATACTTCGCAGGCCAGGGTGTTTCTGCCCCAGGCCAAGGTTCTTTTGATTCAGGAGTTGGTTCGGCTTCTCTTGTCGGCCCCTCGTCCGGCCATCCGGCTAGGGATGAGGCTGGTGGGGTTGATGGTGGCCTCGTTCGAGGCAGTTCCCTTTGCGCAGTTTCACACAAGGACGCTCCAGCTCCATCTGTTGACGGTTTGGGACAAGTCTCCACTATCGTTGGATCAGTCCTTCCAGATGACCCCCCGAGTTAGTCGATCCCTGCTATGGTGGCTGGGGTCTGTCAATCTGTTGAAGGGCAGATCCTTTCTGGCACCGTGTTGGGAGACAGTCACCACGGATGCCAGTCTGTCAGGTTGGGGGGGTGTTTGGAAGGATCTTCAGTTTCAGGGTCTGTGGGGCCCGCAGGAGGCTCACGAGCCCTTCAATGTTCTGGAATTGAGAGCCATCAGGCTGGTTCTGTTTCGGTTGACTCATCAGTTGCAGGGCCTGCCAGTTCAGGTTCGGTCGGACAATCGGACGGCGGTTGCTTACATCAATCACCAGGGAGGGACTCGCAGCAGGAGTGCCCTCAGGGAAGTGTCTTTGATTCTGGACTGGGCGGAGAGCCACGTCCCGTGTATCTCAGCAGTCTACATTCCGGGAGTGGAGAACACGGAGGCGGACTCTCTGAGCAGGTCCTCCTCTCGCCAGGGGGAGTGGTCTCTCAGTCCCCAGGTGTTTCGCTCGATTTGCCTCAGGTGGGGGTTCCCGGCGGTGGACCTCTTTGCCTCTCGTCACAATCACAAGCTTCCGGTATTTGTGTCTCCCTCGCAGGATCCACTGGCTCTGGCGGTGGATGCCATGTCCCTGAACTGGAGGGATCTGGGGTTTCTTTAGCTGTTCCCTCCGTTTCCAATGGTAGCCAGAGTGGTGCGCAAGCTGGCCCTGGAGGACGCGTCGGCGATTCTGGTGGCACCAAGGTGGCCAAGACAGGTTTGGGTCGCAGACCTGGTAAGACTGGCAGAGGATCAGTTCGTTCTGCCTCTGCTGCCGGACCTGCTCACCTAGGGTCGGCTACGCTATCCCAATTTACCATCGCTGGCTTTGACGGCGTGGCTGCTGAAACCTCCATCTTGAAGGAGGAAGGTCTTTCTGATGCGGTGATTCAGACTCTGATTAGCGCCAGGAAGCGGTCTTCCTCTACGGTTTACTATAGGACCTGGAGGTCCTATATTGACTGGTGTGAAGGTAGGTCTTTCCCTTGTAAGGAGTTTTCCATTTCCAGGATTCTGGAGTTTCTTCAACATGGTCTGGATCTGGGGCTCCAGCTCAGTACCTTGAAGGGGCAGGTTTCTGCCCTGGCGGTGTTCTTTCAAAGGTCCTTTGCACTTCATCACTTGGTCAAGACTTTTTTCCAAGGGGTTACGCATGTTCGGCCTCCTAGGAAGCCCTTGGTTCCAGTTTGGGATTTGAACCTGGTTCTTTCTGCTCTTCAGGGTCCTCCGTTTGAGCCCTTGAATGAGATTGCCTTGTCTTCACTTACTCAAAAGGTGGCCTTTTTGGTGGCTATCACTTCTGTTAGGCGTGTTTCTGAGTTGGCAGCTTTGTCCATTAAAGCTCCGTACTTCGAAAGGCATCAGGACAAGGTGGTCTTTCGTTTCAAGCCGGATTTTCTTCCTAAGGTGGTTTCTGCCTTTCATCTGAATCAGGACATTGTTCTGCCCTCTCTATGTCCTAATCCCAGCAACGACAAGGAAAGGGCTCTGCATTCCTTGGATGTAGTTCGCGTTGTAAAATACTATCTGGTGGTTACGTCTTCCTTTCGTAAGACTGATGATTTTTTTGTGGTGCCCTTTGGGCCTAGGAAGGGTTTGGCTCCTGCCAAGTCTTCTATTAGTAAATGGATTCATCAGGCCATTATTGGGGCCTATTCTGCTAAGGGGAGGAGTCCCCCTTTTCGTGTTACTGCTCATTCTACTCGTGCGGTTGGAGCGTCCTGGGCTTTTCAGCACCAGGCCTCGGCTGAGCAAGTTTGTAAGGCCGCTACTTGGTCCTCTGTTCACACTTTTTCCAAGTTTTACAAGGTTGATGTTCGGACCTCAGCGGATGCTGTTTTTGGCCGCAAAGTTCTTCAAGCTGTTGTGGTTTAAGTTGTGCCTTGTTGCCTTGTTTTGGATCCCAGCCCTTTTATGGACACTGCTATTGGATGTCCCACATGTTATGGATATCTTAAAGCGGGGTGTGTGACATACTTAGAATAATACCGTTTTGTGAAATAGTCACCTGTAAAATGGGTATTATAAGTATGTCACACACCCTGCTTCACCCGCCCTTCTCGTATTCTGGATCCTTTATATTGTGAACTTTGCGTTGCTTTGGTTTATATTTGCCTCTTCCTGGTCCCTTACCTTACTGCTTTCTTTATACTGGGTAATGAGTGGGAGGTCCCAGGTATTTATGGACCGGGAGGGGCTTTCTTTTTCCTATCATCTCTGCAGAACGCCCTCTTCAGGTCGGTATTACCCACATGTTATGGATATCTTGAAGCGGGGTGTGTGACCGCGCTAGGTTCTACTTGATTGTACTTCTTTGCTTCCTATTTTTGCATCAGGCCGTGTTGGCTATTGACTTGTGGCTCCTTTGGGAGTCCTGTGGATTGGTGCTCAGGCACATCACTTACTTAGTGTCCCCTGGTTCGGTATCTCCCTACGGGGTGGCATTTAGATTGGTTCATGTTAGAACCTTCCTTCTGCTATATGTGGACTTATTATGAAAAGGGCCTTGCCCTCGTTGATGTCACACTACCTTCACCTTGCAGCTGGTGGGCCTGTTGGTGGCGGCCCAGATGCTGTCCCTTATTCTCAGAAGCCCTTGGGCCCTGCGACACCTTAGGTTACTTATCCTGGACAGGGTTCCAGCACCCCTGGAACTAGGTCAGTACGCTCCCCCTTGTTACAGGGGTTCCTTTTGAGGTTGTAAATTCAAGGAAGATGTCTGGGACCATTCCTTTCCTTCTTGCTTCTCCCTGTAGATGGTCACCAGGGGTACCAAGCCTTGCAGGTTGACTGGGGGGTCTTATTTCTTCTGAAATCCCCAGTGGTTCCTAAGGGGGGCCCCTTAGGGGATCCATCTTCATACGGTTTTTCGGTTGACACATTGAGCCTTTGGTGGGCTCTAATTTGCTGGACTACTCCTCTTCAGGACTTGTCCTTTTTTGGGGATTCTCGGTCAGTCTGAGGACAGTGGCTTGTCCTTTTTTATCTGTGAATGTCTCGGAACAGGTTGATCCTTCAAGAAGGTTCTGGTTCTGATCTAAGTGGGGGTTTACATTCCCTGCACTTCATTGGTATTAGCTTCGATGGCTGTCCTACTGTGGCAGGAGGTTCTATTCTAGTGTCTCACTGAGTCCCTACTGGTGTGCCCTGTGGGGCCCCTTTGCTATTACAGGGACTCTGTCCTGGGTTATTGATCCTAGAACTCTCTGGCCTTGGTCATGAGGGCCTAGTATTGCTTCTGTCAGGACATTATATTCTATATGTCTTAACTTCTTTCACCCTGCTAGGCAGGGTTCTGCATAAGATTGCTGTAGAAAGGGAGAACCATTATGCTGGGGGCCCTGGGTGGCCCAGCGGGGTGTGGTTCGCAGATTTTCTGCTGAAGACAGTCGTACTGTATGCCCTCTCAAGAGGGCTGTTTTGCCTATTCAGGCTCCTTACTGCGTCGCCCCTACCTACAGGCCTTTTAGGCGATTGGTCAATTTGCTTTTCACCCTATTGGAGATGGGTATCTCTGGGTGTCTTTTCTCTATTGGAGGGCTAGGCCTAGCTCCCTCCTCTTCTTCTCCCTTTTCTGCTGGCTATGTTGGAGTATGTTGTTCTAGTTTGCTTTCCTTGGACTAGCTCTCTCTCTCCTGCGGGATGTTCCCTATCCCTGGGTCCTAGAGTTATTATAGCACGGTTGAAGTTGGCTCCCCAACTCAGTGCTCTGAAGGTTTTTCAGGGCTCGCCCTGTTCGCCTACTGCAGAAGTCTAGTTCAATCTTCTGTGTTGAGCATTCCTCAGGGGTTGCTCAGGTGCATTACCCAGGGAATTCTATGCTCCCTTTTGAGGGGTGTTACTTATGCGGATGCCCTGCTAAGGGTTCCCTTGGGTCTTATTCTGGTTCTTGTCTGAACTGTTCCTTCCCTCATATCGCTCTTCTGGGGCGGCTGCTTCAGTCAGAAGTGTGCCATAAAGGATGGCTCTGTTAGCGGTATATATATAATATATATATCTCTGTACACCATGAGGTGAGGGTGTTCGGCCTTACGCCGAATTGGGTCCAGGCGGTGTTTTTATTCTCCTTTATTCCAGACCCTCTGGGCTATTGTCTTGATTACTCTGAGCTAAAGGGATCTGTATCCCTCAACAGGTGTTGGAGATTCCTGGTCTGTCTCTTGTCCCTGGTAGGGATTATGCCCCTTGGGGCTTATAGGTGTCTCCATCCTTATGTACCGGATCTGATTGCTACCACGGGTGTAGGTGCCCTTTGGATTGGTCTTGCTCGGTTGGTTTTGTCCTTCTGAGCCTAAAGTAAACGTTTCGGCTCTTGCTGAGTCTTGTTAGCGTTGTTTTTCAGTATTCCTGCTGGTCTCGCCTGAGACCTGGGTTCGTATTCCCCGATGGGGAGAGTTCTAAGGTTGCCATGGCCACCCTTTTTTTGCAGTAGCATGGTTAGGCTGTTACTCTGGCCTACTCGTTTAGGGGAAGATTCTTCTTCTCTCTTGTTTTTTTGTTCTCTTACTACTTGTGCTTGACTTGGGCCTTTCAGCACTAGGTTCTGTTTAGCAAGCTGGCTAGTCCGCAGCTTGTGTTCAGTTCATCCTTTACAAGATTTCAAAGGTTGAGGTTAGAGCATTGCTCTCGTTGCTCTTGGTAGCATGGTTGCGGGTGACAGCGCTTTTACAGTTGGCTGTGCCTTTTTCACGGGGATCCCACCCTACTTTATGGACACTGCTATTGGATGTCCCACATGTTATTACTATATCTGGAGCAGGACGTGCTGTATGCTTAGAATAATACAATTCTGTGAAATACTCACCTGTAGAATTGGTATTATACACATACAGCACGTCCTGCTCCACCCCACCCTGGTTTCACCTTGTTCTGGATCCCCTGTATGGTGATTGTTATCATTGATATTATTGCCATTTTCTGGGTGGTTGCTTTCTCCCGGCTTCTCCTTCTCACTGCTTTTCAATGCTGGGGATTTGTGGGAGGTCCCTCGGTATATGTAGGGCCGGGAGGAGCTTGTTTTCTACATGTCTGCAGTGCACGGCACCGGAGGCGGAGGATTACCCACATGTTATTACTATATCTGGAGCAGGACGTGCTGTATGCGTATAATACCAATTCTACAGGTGAGTATTTCACAGAATTGTATTTTTTAGAGTGTCTCCATGCAGCTTCTCTAAAGATCTACCAGTTACTATTGCTCACTGTACATCCTCTACCAGGCCTCTTGTCATCCTTTTCATTGGACCCTCTTAGTATTTATTCTGGCCATTTCTGAGCAGATAAGCCCCACCCCACCACTGGCTCACTTTTACAAACAACCCCCACCCTGTATTACAGCAAATGGAGCAGCATGCTAAAGTCACTGTGACTGGGGAAGGTTAAATCTGTCTGTAAAAATATTTTGGCTGCCTGGGGGGAGGGAGGCAGAAAGTGAGTGTTGGCTTTTTAGTAATGCATGGCAAATCCCTTTTTTATTCAACACATTTTATGTACTGTATGGCTTTCCTTTAGATAAACTACCATCTTACACTGGCCTCTCCCTAACCAGACTTATGAGGGTGTTCTGGCACTCCATGCATCACCCCATTTCCCCTTTGAATTCCAGCTTTTTGCTGAGTGGATGGTGACTTATTTTCTTAAATGCTTTTAGAGAGCATTGCACACCCTGGATGATCTAGGTACTTGGGATGTAAATGGATGTGGTGTGTAAATGGATAGTTTCCATGCCTACCTACTGCAATGGTTTCAAATACTTTCCATTTAAGGAAAGAACTCCCTGCCCTGGACCTTTTTTTAATGGAGGGCTTTTAGATCCTTTTAATCCCCCCCCCCCCCCCCCCCATACCGCCTAGCAAGGGTCTCTCCCTAACCAATAATACAGACTATGCTTTAGATAAGCTGAAACTGGCCTACATTCTCATTCACTCTGTTTTTGTTTATCTGTATTTTCCTGTTAAGGTCTGAAAGTGACTGGTAGGTATATTTTTGTTTTGTTGCAGATTTGCTGGTGGACATGCTTGGAGTTTTGGCAAGCTACAGTCTCACAGTCCGTGAGTTAAAGTTGTACTTTAGTAAACTGCAAGGAGAAAAAGGACAGTGGGTGAGAACCATTTATTTTATTTATCAACAAAGTGAACCATTGATATAGTAATTCAGGCCACAAAGATCTTCAAACTATTGATTCATTCGTACTCATGCCAACATCCAAGGAAAGATTGAAGACTATCTGGAGCTTAAACTGGACCAGCACTAGTTTTTTAGACCGCTAAGTAGCTTAGTAGCCAGCTAATAAAAACAAGCTTGGCGGGGGGGGGGGGGGGCATCCAGAATGTTGGAGCCCCACCCTCGCAAATAATCCATCCCAGAACGCCTGATTTCTTACCTTCACTACGTGCCGGGAAACCAGGAAAGGAGTCCCGCATTTGCCCGCTGGGCGGTCACATGGGCAGGGCGTTCTGGTGGCCAGTCACGGGCCTCCTTTCCCGGATCTAGCTCGTAGTAAAGATAAGGATATCTGTTAGGTGCACGGGGGGCTCCAGCATTCTGGATTCCCCCCCCCCCCCCCAAGCTTGTGTTGGTCCAGTTTAATAGGGAACAAAGTTACCTGCCACGGCCAAAACATGGCAATTACTGGAAAACACTGGTCCTTCTCCATGCCGTCAAGATCTCATGCTGGCCAAGCCTCATGGGAAACAATGTAGCATAGGGGAATCCTGCCCAAGGCCAGCTGACTGGTGGAAGGGGAGTGTGTCTAGACGAACACTGACTGTTAACAATTTCAGTGCCAGCCTACCTAGATATGTTGTCACCCCTTGTTGCCATCAACATTTTCTAGCATTTTTTTTTTTTTTCAAAATAAAAAATGTCATTTTTTTCAAGAAAATCATATTGTGTGTAAAAGCCCCATTTCTCCTGATTACAACGGTACCACATATATATATGATTTTCAAATAAAAAGGGTCCGCCCTAGCCAGCAAAACCAGCTCGGGGACCAGCTAAAGGCTCCCAGCCTGCATACCCCACATGGCCGAGGGCTCTTCTGCAGCCCCTGGGCTTAGGGGATGCAGTAATGGATCCTACCCTGTGAACTGGTATCGGGGACCCTTTACCAGTTCACAAAGAATTAAATGTAAAAAATACACACACAGAGTCCTTTATTATTTTTTTACTACTTGCCTCTGGGTGTTGTCCCGCACCGTCTGATTATTGCCGCAAACTTGAAGTGATCGTCGGGAATGGGGCAAAGAATCGGTGCTCTCGGCCTCCCCTCCAGGTTCGGCAGATCGCTCCCGGCTTCTGACTCTCACTCCCGCTGAAGGTAGAAGCCCTTTTATACCAGCTGAGTGTTTTGACATCAGCTCACTTATTGGTATAAAAGGCCCCTCCCTGCTGCGAGCGAGCTGTCAGAGGCCGCCGCACATGGCAGAGAACGGGTGCTCGCTGCACCACTGAGGACTCTGGACCAAGGATCGGAGGCCCCCAGGGGAAGAGGAGACCCCCGGCACTGGATCCTGGACTGAGAAAATAAGCCAGGTACGTAGAATCTGCATACTTTGCACATAACTGTCGGAGGAGCAAGTGCATAGATTCTACATACTCAACATTTAAAGCGTTAAAGTAGACCAATTACCAGGATTTTCACTATCCCAGTGATTGGTCCATTTAACTGTAGCATCCCAGTGGGATGCCCTGCTGTGGGAAACCCTTCAGATCACCCACACCACTTACCTTTCCTCTGTTCCCACGGTGCATGTGTGGGCTCTCGTCCAATCGTCTCTTTAATGCCATGCATACTAATGCACAGCATAAAGCTCTGGTTTAGAGAGCAATAGCATAGGGAGCAAGTCAAGCTGCATCCCCTGTTTCCCTGCTGCCCCCCCCCCACACACAGCCATTCATATATGCTGGCTGTGGAGGGGTAGGGGTGTGTACAGCTGCAAGGATGCTGGGGATGCAGTCTGGGCGAGGGACCAGTGGAAAGGTAAACCCCGGGGCATCCAGATGCAGGATACCGTGATGTCTAAACCCCCCCCCCCCCAGGTCGGCCAGTAAACTCACCTTCTCCCCCAACCCAAATGGGAAATTGTTTTAATGTCCAGATTTCTATACCGACCACCTCAGTCAGATGCAGGCCTCCTCCAGCTCCTGTGGCTGATCTGCTTTGTTGAACCACTGTGCAATCTAGGAACATTTATTCCTGTGGGACGCATTGTCGACATACTAGGACTTTCTCCCAGCTGAAAATTTGCATTGTCCAGGCAAACTGCTGCTACATCCCACGGGATAATCCAGCTGTATATTATGCAATTAAACCTACTGCCAACAGAGCATTTTCATAGTCTAATTGCTTAGAGATTTGCTGGACTCCCATGGTTGGGATGACTTGCTTAGAGGTATTTAGGTGCAAAAGCAGAGGCTAGAAGCCTCTATGCTTTTTACTAGGGAGGCCGGTTCATGTAGTTAAACCTAGCCGCTATGTACTAGTACTTTTCAGTTCTGCAGGATTATTTTTGTAATACAGATTTGTGTTTTCTTTAGCCACCACATGCAGTGAAGCTCTTGTCAGTGTTGAAGCACATGCCTCAGAAATATGGTCCTGATGCCTTTTTCAACTTTCCTGGGAAGAGTGCCGCAGTGAGTATTTTGCCCCAATAGAGTGGCCCTGGCGTCACGGCATTTTTTTTCTGCTACTCTTTTTGTATGTGTAATCTGTTTTCTTTGTTTCAATATTTTTCCACGTGTATACAATAAAATGTAAAATACACCAAGGTTATAACACATAAGGCACACCTCCCAACTTTTCAAGATGGAAAAGAGGGACAGTGGCATAGGCACGCCAACTTTATTCTTAGTGTACATCCCGTCCTGTTCCGGAGGAGATCCTTACTCATGGGTTATTCATCTTCAGATGTCACGTGACTGCAGAGCAGAAAAAGTGGCCCCTCCTGGCCCATATATACCGACGCACCTCCCACAGAACCCCAGATTTTCTCTGCAGTCTCGGACTGCCAGGACGAGAAAGTGTGTCTCTCTCTATTCTAAGTATGTCACACACCCCGCTTCAGATAGTCATTACACTTGGGTTATACCGACCTGTAGAGGGCGATCTTGCAGAGATGTCATGAAAAAAAGGGAGCCCCTCCCCGTCCATAAATACCTGGGACCTCCCACTCATTCCCCCAGTCTTTCATCTCTGCAGACGGCGAGCAAGTCAGAAGATGGATGTCTCCTCCTTGCAGGTAGCCGGGTTAACCCCCGGCCCGCTTGTTAGTCTATTTCTGCCTGGACCCCCTTCTTAGCATTACACCTTGCCTCCCAGCCTAGGCTGCTGGTCCGGGCAAGGGTAGACGGCACCTAATGGTGCTTAGGAGCTACGCTCCACCGTGAGGCCCCATACTAAGGGGTAGGCGGTTTGCCGGGTTGGTGATCCCGGTTAGGGATGCCCCGTCCCTTGCCCTTCCACCTTCCAGCGTGGATTCCCCCTCTCCCGTATTGCCCTTGATCCTTAGAGGGGGGGGGGCCTTTCTCCCTTAGTGTAGTCGTTTTTTTTTATTAGGTCAGTACTTGTGGTGTGTGTGTGTGCGTGTTCACGTGGGTGCACTCCATCGAGTTCTCAGCTGGCGCCGGCCGTTGTAACAGCTTCGGTGGGGGAGCTTCTTCCCCTCAGGTCACCATACGGCCCACCCCCCGTGCTCTTGGTGCCGCTGCGGAGCCTGGCCTCTGGCCGGGAGCGGCCTGTCACCAGGGGGGAGGGGCAGGGCCGGGCGCGAACCGCGCCGGCCCGCCCTTCTTCTCCCTCTGCTTCTAGTGTCTCCCGCCGCTGGCTGGACGGACGCCATCTTCCTCCGTGAGTGGCCCTTGGGGCCTCATTACTTCTTGACAAGCATATTCATATAGATTTTATATATTATACACTTATTTATTTATTTATGTAGATTCCTTATGTCATTGCTACAGTATGTCTGCCTTGTGTGCTTGGGCATGATTGAGGTGCTGAATGGCCCTGTATTCTGTCTTCCAGGTGGACCCTTGTTGGATCCTAAAGGGGTCCTCCCGGTCCTAAGGTCCCTGAGTTAATTCTAGAACTCCCTATAAATCGTCCCACTCGGGACACAGAAAGGGCTTCCCGGGTCGCTTATATTGCGTAATTCCCTTGGGTATTGCGACTACCAATAAAATCACCATATGGAGGCTTCCCAGGATACTGGGCTCGGGCTCCCCTCGGGGCAACCCCGGCAGTGTTTGGGGTGTGGGGCATCCCTTACAGGGGATGATGTATTCCTTTGCATACCATGTGCACAGCAGACTATTACGCAGCAGTCCGGATCCCGTGCGTCGGGTTCTGCGCTGCCGGTCCCTTCTCCTACCCCTCCCCGCCTGATCCGTACCCCGGGTGATGTTGTCACGAGTGGGGAGTCACAATCTGAGGTGTGTGCCAGATTGTCCAATCTTGAAAAATTATTTTCTAGTGCTGTGGCCAGAAAGGCCCCGGCTAAGAGAAAGCACTTGTCCCCAGCCATGCAGGCTTCTGACCTTGAGGAGTTTGATTCACTGGACTGGTCTGATTACCCCCCACTAGAGGAAAGGGAGCTTTTGGAGGAGTCAGATGGTTCTGACGATCAGCAGTTTGTGGGCGCTGATACCGAGCGGGGTCAGGGGGATTCCTTGGATACCCCTAAGGTCCTGGCTAATATGAAGAAGGGGGAGTTCTTTGAAGAGGCTAAGCCGCGCTTAGAATTCCCTAATCAAAGGCATTTTGACGGCATTATTCTTAAGGAATGGGAGAGGCCTACTCGGCTTCCGGGTGTCCCTCCGGGTTGGGATAAGAAATATCCCTTCCCGGTGGATGCTGTGAAGCGCTGGTCGTCCCCTCCCGAGGTGGACGCCCCTGTTTTGGGGTTGTCTAGCACCTCTGTCTTGCATTCTCCTGACTGTTCTACTCTCAAGGACGGTGAGGACAAATGCATTGACCAGATGTCATGGTTTTGCCAGTGTTGGGTCGGCCTTGCGGCCTGTCTGTGCTTCAGCGCTTTTAATAGTGGCTTCTAGGTCGGTTGTCAGGGCCCTATTGCCTACCTCCAGGCTTGACCCGGCTAGTGATGAGTTCACCGCCCTTAAGCGGTGCGAATTGTTTTGTCATTTGTGCTAGCCGCCCTGGATGATACCATGGTGATGTGTAGTAGAACTTCGGCTTTGCTGGTGGCTATTCGGCGATAGGTTTGGTTGCGCCAGTGGGCGGCTGATTTTGTGTCCAAAAAGTCCCTTACGGCCCTTCCCTTTCTGGGCTTGCGGCTCTTTGGAGAAAAATTGGACTCGGTCGCAAAAGGAGATAGGTTACCTCAGTGAAAGAAGCAACGTCGTCCCTTTCGGGGGGTGGCTTCCTTTACCCCGTCCTTTCGTGGGGTCAGACCTGGACAGGGATCGGCTGTCTTCTCCTCCAGAGGTGATTCCTGGAACAGGGGAAGAGGACGTGCCCGTCCAGGTCACAGCTGGGGCTCCAAGGCCAAAGCCGCTGCTAAGCCAGCTCAGTAATGAGGGGACACCCTCACCCTCGCGGGTGGGGGGACGGCTGCAAAACTTTTCTCCGGTCTGGGACCAGGAGGTCTCGGACAGATGGATTCGGGAAGTGGTGTCTTCCGGTTACAAACTGGAGTTCGAGATCCGGCTTCCTCACAGATTCTTCAGGTCTCGGGTGCCCTTGGATCCTCTGGCCGCGCAGGGGCTCCGGGCGGCAGTAAAAGATCTCCTGGACATGGCTGTCATCTGACCGGTGCCTCCCTCGGACCGGGGCCTGGGATACTATTCCAATCTGTTCACGGTGCCCAAGAAGGATGGCTCAATTCGTCCCATCCTGGATCTGAAGTTTCTCAACAGGTTTATCCATCCCAGGAAGTTCCGCATGGAAACCCTGCGCTCAGCCATAAATTCGCTTCGTCAGGAGGACTTCATGACGTCCATAGACATCAAGGATGCTTATCTGCATGTTCCAATCTTCCCGACACATCAGAGATTTCTCAGGTTTGTGGTGGAAGATCGGCATTTTCAGTTTGTGGCTCTTCCGTTCGGCCTTACCTCGGCTCCAAGGGTTTTCACCAAGGTGCTGGCGGGGGTGATGGCCCTTCTCAGAGCCCAGGGTGTCCGCATCGTGCCTTATCTGGACGATCTTCTCATTATGGCATCCTCTCTCCGCCAGGCGGAGCTAGATACCAGGGATGTGGTGGCCGCTCTGGAGAGATTCGGCTGGGTGATCAACTATCCCAAGTCCTTCCTCTCTCCGTCCAGGGTGGTGTCGTTCCTGGGAATGTCTCTGGATACTTCTCAGTCCAGGGTGTTCTTCCCACGGCCCAAGGTTCTTTTGATTCAGGAATTGACTCAGCTTCTTCTATCCATCCCTCGTCCGTCCATCCGGCTGGGGATGAGACTGGTGGGATTGATGGTGGCCTCATTCGAGGCAGTTCCCTTTGCCCAGTTTCACACAAGGACGCTCCAGCTCCATCTCTTGGTGGCCTGGGACAGGTCTCTGCTGTCATTGGATCAGTCTTTTCTGATGTCCCCCTGGGCTCGGCATTCCCTTCGGTGGTGGTTGGAACCAAGCAATCTAATGAGGGGAAGATCCTTTCTGACCCCTTGTTGGGAGACGGTCACCACGGATGCCAGCCTGTCAGGTTGGGGGGATTTTGGAAGGATCTTCAGTTTCAGGGACTGTGGGGGCCTCAGGAGGCTCACGATCCCATCAATGTTCTGGAACTGAGAGCCATCAGGTTGGTTCTGGTCGCTTGACTCATCAGTTACAGGGTTTGCCGGTTCAAGTTCGGTCGGACAATCGGACAGTGGTCGCCTACATCAATCACCAGGGAGGGACTCGCAGCAGGCGTGCCCTCAGGGAAGTGTCCTTGATCCTGGCTTGGGCAGAGAGCAATGTCCCATGCATCTCGGCGGTGTACATTCCGGGAGTGGAGAACACGGAGGCGGACTCCCTGAGCAGGTGCTCATCTCGCCGGGGGGAATGGTCTCTCAGCCCCATGGTGTTTCGGTCGTTTTGCCACCGGTGGGGGACTCCGGAGGTGGACCTCTTTGCCTCTCGTCACAATCACAAGCTTCCGGCATTTTTGTCTCTCTCGCGGGATCCGCTGGCTCTGGCAGTGGATGCCATGTCCCTGAACTGGAGGGATCTGGGGTTTCTGTACCGGTTCCCTCCGTTTCCCATGGTGGGCAAGGTGGTGCGCAAGCTGGCCCAAGAGGGTGCGCCAGCAATCTTGGTGGCTCCAAGATGGCCAAGACAGGTTTGGTTCGCAGACGTGGTAAGGTTGGCAGCGGATCAGTTAGATCTACCCCTTCTGCCGGATCTGCTCACTCAGGGTCAACTGCTCTACCCCAATTTACCAACGCTGGCTTTGACGGCGTGGCTGCTGAAACCTCCATCTTGAAGGAGGAAGGTCTTTCTGATGCTGTTATTCAGACTCTGGTTAGGGCTAGAAAGAAGTCTTCCTCTGCCATCTATTATAGGATTTGGAGGTCTTATATTGTTTGTTGTGAGGTCCGGGCCTTGCATTGCAGGGCGTTTGCTATCCCTAGGGTTTTGGAATTTCTGGACCTGGGGTTGCAGCTTAGTACGTTGAAAGGGCACGTTTCTGCCCTGGCAGTTTTCTTTCAAAGGACTTTTGCTCTTCATCCTCTGGTTAAGATCTTTTTCCAGGGGGTTACGCATGTGCGGCCTCCTAGGAAGCCTTTGCTCCCGGTTTGGGATTTGAATTTGGTTCTTTCTGCTTTGCAGGGTCCTCCTTTTGAACCTTTGCAGGATATTGCTCTTTCTACGCTTACTCAGAAAGTTGCGTTTTGGGTTGCCATCACTTCCGTTCGGCGTGTATCGGAGTTGGCGTCTTTGTCCATTAAGGCCCCGTACTTTGAGAGGCATCAGGACAAGGTTGTTTTCCGCTTCAAGCCAGATTTCCTTCCTAAGGTGGTTTCTGCCTTTCATCTTAATCGGGACATTGTTCTACCCTCCTTGTGTCCTAAGCCCAGCAATGACAAGGAGAGTGTCTTGCATTCACTGGATGTGGTTCGCTGTGTGAAGTACTATTTGGTGGCTACTTCTTCCTTTCGTAGGACTGACGCCCTTTTTGTGGTGCCCTCCGGGCCTAGGAAAGGTTTGGCTCCCACCAAGTCTTCCATTAGTAAATGGATTCGCCAGACCATTGTTGGGGCCTATTCTGCCAAGGGGAAGGTTCCCCCTTTTTGTGTTACTGCTCATTCTACTCGTGCCGTTGGGGCGTCCTGGGCCTTCCAGCATCAGGCCTCTGTTGAGCAAGTTTGTAAGGCTGCTACTTGGTCTTCCGTTCACACTTTTTCCAAGTTTTACAAGGTTGATGTGCGGGCCTCAGCGGATGCTGTTTTTGGCCGCAAGGTTCTGCAAGCTGCAGTGGTTTAAGTTTGTGCATTATTGCCTTGTTTGGGATTCCCGCCCTTTATGGACACTGCTTTTGGATGTCCCAAGTGTAATGACTATCTGAAGCGGGGTGTGTGACATACTTAGAATAATACCATTTTGTGATTACTCACCTGTAAAATGGGTATTATATGTATGTCACACACCCCGCTTCACCCTGCCCTTTGGTATTCTGAATCCTTTCTATGGTGAACCTTTTTTACTGTTACTGGTTATTTTGGCTCTTCCTGGTCCCTTTTCTGCTGTCTTAACACTGGGGAATGAGTGGGAGGTACCAGGTATTTATGGACCGAGAGGAGCTCCCTTTTTTTTCATGACATCTCTGCAAGATCGCCCTCTACAGGTCGGTATAACCCAAGTGTAATGACTATCTGAAGCGGGGTGTGTGACATACTTATAATACCCATTTTACAGGTGAGTAATCACAAAATGGTATTTTTTCAGGCAGGTGAGCAGGGTCTTGGCCCTATGGACCTGTGAAGCTATTCCCACCCATTCTGCCCTTATTTTATTGCCTCCCAGCCTTGGCTGTAGCGTTCGGGTGACGGTAAAAGACACCGTATTTGGTGCTAAGGAACTGAGCTCCGCCGCAACTCCCCTACCAAAGGGTAGACGGTTCAGGCCGTGGTGAGCCTTATGGGATGCCCTGCCCGCATTGTGTGCCTGTCTCCCCCTTTCCCTCTATGGTGGTTCCCTTGTGACCGCTGGCTCCCCTCGTTCCTCTGAGTCCCTTAGGGGAAGGGGGGTGTTCCTCTGTATTAGATATGTGTGGCACATTTTGGTTTTAGGCTCTGGGAGATCCCCGTTTGAATTGATGCACTTTTTCCTAGTATTACGCTGTTGTACGCCGCCTTGTTAAGGGCGGCGACATTTGCCTCAGGCTCCTTCGCGCAGCCATTGGCTGCCTAAGTCACGTGGGCGCGTCCCTTCGCGCTCTTTGGAGGGAGGCGGGTCGGGGTAAGTGACCCATTTTGTGTTGCTCCCCTGCGGCCCGCCCCTTGAGGTATATGTTCAGGCGCCATCTTGTCTCGGCGGTGCTGCGAGGCTGATGCTCGTTTGTAAGTGCCCTTGCGGGCCATTTTTGTTTATTACTGTAATATATATTTTGTGCTTATGGGATCCTCTCTTGTCTTTTAGGCCTGTTGAATTAGTGGTTTCTCCCGGCCTTTTACATTATTAAGGGAATTGTATAATTTCTCAAATCCTCCCACTTCCCTAGTGGTGCATTGGGGGCATCCCGGGTTTGCTTCGGCATTATTCCCATTTCACCTTGTGAGCCACAATAATCACCATATGGAGGCTTCTCAAGACAATGAGTCTGGGGTTCCTTCGGGACAAGGCCGGTTCTGTACTGATTGTGGGATTTCCCCTGTACCTGGCGACTTCAAGGTCTGTCTTTCCTGCGCCCAGCAGACTGTTGCGCGGTTATCTGGGATGCCCCTGCTGAGGGCAGCTTTACCTAAGACCTTGCCCGCTCCCTCTCTTGCATGGCCGATCTGGAGCGGCGGATGGGCGGTTATGAGCCGCGCAAGGCTATTGGCTAGACACGGCATTTTGTTGATAATACATATGTTTGCCCTATGACTTCTGAAGCACTGGGAGACATTGTTTGTTGGTTTTTCCCCTGAGGGGGACTTATTCTCTGAGTCTGAATCTGAGGATCAGAATAGGTTTGATGATCCAAGGAATGGGTCCAAGCCTTGGGATGCAGCTGATACTGACAGGCTTCTTGCCCATTTATTTGAAGTGCTTGAAATATCTCCCCCCTGCTTGCCCCCCCCCCCCCCCCCCCCCCCCGCAGCAGCAGGGAGAATTATTTTATGCTGCTAAACCGCGCTGGGAGTTCCCTGCACAGGCACATTTCAACAATCTCATTTTACAGGAATGGGAAAAGCCTAGTAGACTTCCAGGTGTACCTAAAAGCTGGGACAAGATGTATCCCTTTCCCCTGGATACCGCTAAATTAAGGTGTTCCCCACCTGAAGTTGAGGCACCAATTTTGGGACTCATACTCATACCATCTCATACCTCTGTGGTGCACTCACCTGATACTACCACCTTAAAAGATGTGGAAGACTGGCGCATTGATCAGCTGGCCACCCATGGTTTTACCTGTGCGGGGACCGTGCTGCGTTTGGTGGTGTGTGCTTCTGCTATTACTACTGTGGCGATTAGAAGATTGATCAGAAGTGGTGGTTCTGTGGCTTTGGGTAGAGATGTATTTAACTGGCTTATGTATTGTGAGGAATTTACTTCATATGTTCTTGCTGCCTTAGAGGATGCCATTAGAATGTGTGGCAGAACCTCTGCCCTGCTGGTTGCTATTCACCGTTCTGTTTGGCTGCGCCACTCGATGGCTGATATTGCTGCTAAGAAGGCTCTTACGGGGGCCCCATTTAAAGGACTGCGCCTTTTTGAAGAACGTCTGGATCTGTTTGCCAAGGAGGGAAAGCTGCCTCAGCGCAAGAAGCTACTCGGGCCCTTTCGGGGGTCCAGAGTTGCTCTTTCCCTCTTATTCCCCCAGAAGAGGAATAGGGACTCCCCCCCTGCGGGAGGCCGTGGTGAGTCTTGGGGCCGAAGCAGAGGACGTGGCAGGCCCGGTCCTTCCTGGGGTTCTAAGCCAAAATCCTCTCCCAAAACTCCGCAGGCATGAAGGGGTGCCCTCACCTATCCGGGTGGGGGGACGGCTTCGGTTTTTTGCTCACATCTGGAGACATCTTGTCTCAGACTGGTGGATTCAGGAGGTAGTCCCCTCCGGTTACAAGATAGATTTTGCAGCCTGGCCGCCCCCAAGGTTCATAAGATCCAGGATGGCTCAAGACCCCCTGTCAGCTCAGTGTCTGCGCTTGGCTGTCCAAAATCTACTGGAATTGGGGGTCATTTGCCCGGTCCCTCTGCGGGAAAAGGGCATGGGCTATCATTCCAATCTTTTCACTGTTCCAAAAAAGGATGGATCAGTCAGGCCTATCCTGGATTTAAAGCTCCTCAACAAATTTGTCAGATTCAGGCACTTTCGCATGGAGACTCTGCGTTCTGCCATAAATTCTCTTCGCCCAGGGGACTTCCTGGCCTCTATAGACATCAAGGATGCTTTCCTTCATGTGCCAATTTTTGCTGGCCATCAAAAATGTCTTAGGTTCGCAGTGGAGGATCAGCATTACCAGTTTGTGGCTCTGCCTTTCGGTCTTACTTCAGCTCCCAGGGTGTTCACCAAGGTGTTGGCAGGAGTAATGGCTCTGCTGAGATCTCAGGGCATTCGCATTCTCCCTTATCTGGACTACATTCTTGTAGTTTCCCAGACTTTGCAACAAGCAGAGTTGGATGTTCAGACGGTGGTATCCACTCTGGAAAAGTTTGGATGGGTGATCAATCTTCCCAAGTCTTCCCTGTCTCCTTCCAGGGTAAAGCTTTTTCTGGGCATGACTCTGGATACCTCTCAGGTCAAGGTCTTTCTCCCTCAGCTGAAGATAGAGGGTCTTCAGGCACAAACACAGTTCCTTCTGTTTTGTCCTCATCCGTCCATCAGACAGGCTATGCAGCTGGTGGGTCTGATGGTGTCCAGCTTCGAGGCTGTCCCATACGCTCAGTTTCACATGAGGCCTCTACAGGTTCATCTCTTGTCGGTATGGGATCAGGCCCCGGGTCCCTGGATCAGGTCTTTGTTCTGTCCCCTCTTGCCAGGCGGTCTCTGTCATGGTGGCTGGACCCGAGGAATCTGCTAGTGGGCAGATCTTTTCTGACTCCCTGCTGGGAGGTGGTCACCACGGACGCCAGCCTGACAGGTTGGGGGGGCTTTTGGAGATCCCTGAAATTCCAGGGGCAGTGGGGTCCTCAGGAGGCCGATGCCCCAATCAACATTCTGGAACTGAGGGCAGTAAGGTTAGTGCTTTACCAGCTGACCATGCACCTTCGGGGTCTGGCGGTTCAGATCCGCTCAGACAACAAGACAGCGGTTGCTTACATCAATCATCAGGGAGGAACCAGGAGCAAGAGGGCTCTCGAGGAGGTATCACTGATCCTGTCCTTGGCAGAGGACAATGTTCCCTGCATCTCAGCAGTGTACATTACGGGAGTGGAGAATCTGGAAGCAGACTCTGAGCAGGGGGGCCTCTCGCATGGGAGAATGGTCCCTCAGCAACAGGGTGTTTCACTCTCTGTGTCTCCGCTGGGTCCGGCTGGATGTGGATCTCTTTGCATCACGTCACAATCACAAGCTCCCAGTCTTGGTATCACTGTCACAGGATCCCCTAGCCCTGTCAGTGGATGCTCTGACAATGTCTTGGAAGAGCTTTCAGCTCCTTTGTTTTTCCTTCGTTTCCCCTGCTGGGCAAGGTGCTGTACAAGATAGCCCAGGAGGGAGTGCCAGCCATTCTGGTGGCCCCGCGTTGGCCAAGAAGAATTTGGTTCGCAGAAATCGTACAGTTGGCAGTAGATCAGTTCATCCTGCCCTTGGTGCCGGACCTGCTCACTCAGGGGCGGCTCTGCCACCCCAATTTACAAACGCTGGCTTTGACGGCCTGGCTGCTGAAACCTCCATCTTGATGGATAAGGGGTTGCCGGGCCTCTGTAATTAATACCATGATCAAAGCTAGGAAGAAGTCTTCCTCTACTATTTACTACAGGGTTTGGTGTGCTTACATTGACTGGTGTGAGGCCAGGTCACTTCCATGTCGGGTGTTCTCAATTCTCAGGATTTTGTTCTTACAAAATGGCTTGGATATGGGTTTTCAGCTTAGTACGCTGAGGGGCCATGTCTCTGCTCTTGCTGTTTTTTTCCAAAGGTCTTTTGCTCAGCATCATCTGGTTAAGACTTTCTTTCAAGGTGTTACTCATGTGTGTCCTCCACGCAAGCCCATGTTGCCTGTTTGGGATTTGAACTTGGTTTTGTCTGCCATGCAAGGGTCTCCCTTTGAACCTTTGCAGGAGGCGGCTTTATCCACTCTGACTGTCAAGGTAGCCTTTTTGGTGGCTATTACCTCCTTATAAGGAGGCTTACAAGCCTCCTTATTTTGAAAGACACCAGGACAAGGTGGTGTTTCGCTTTAAACTGACTTTCTGCCTAAGGTTGTGTCTGCTTTTCATTTCAATCAGGACATTGTGTTGCCTTCTTTGTGCCCTAAACCTAGTAACCCAAAGGAAAAAGTGTTACACTCTCTTGATGATGTTAGGGCTGTGAAGTTCTATTTGGTGGCTACTGAGCCCTTCAGGAAGACTGATGCTCTTTGTGGTTCCGTCTGGTCCTAAGAAGGGCCAGGCTCCTGCTAAATCCACTATCAGCAAGTGGATCCATCAGGCCGTGATTCAGGCCTATTCTGCTAAGGGGAAGAAACCTCCTTTCCGCCTTACTGCTCATTCTACTCGTGCTATTTATTGGTGCCTCTTGGGCTTTTCAGCACCAAGCTTCTGTTGAAAAAGTTTGCAAGGCCGCAACTTGGTCTTCTGTTCATACTTTTTCTAAGTTTTACAAGGTTGATGTTAGGGCCTAAGCACTGGGAAGCTGATATTATTTTGTCATATAACAGAACATTGCACCTACAAATATCCAAGCTAACTATCTTAAAACAAAATCATTTTGGTTGCTTGAAAAGCATGTGCTATTTCAGAACGGGCGCATTTGGCACTCTGCTTAATACTATGGCACTCTACTTAATACTATCGAAAAGCAAGTGGTGGGCAACTGTACAGCTAATGGTGGAGTCGATTCATTTCAGCAAATGACTATGTAGTTGCTGATGCAGGGTAACCTTTGGAATCATGAAAGGGAACAAAACCATGCATATTAATGCTCGGCAAGCTACTCTGTGTAAGGCAATTGGGAGCGGGTAATGCTACATCCCCAGTCGCCATCCTGAATGCATGATTCAGCACAGAGATGCTTGGAATGTGGCCAATGCAATGGTTTGGTTCTGCTTTAAGCCATTTGAAGGATCTGTCCTGGCAAAATGTAAAAAACATGATTTAGCAGCTTACCTCATTATATCTACCCTGTTTATTCCCTTAACCTTGCAGCAGCACCTAGAAACAGAAACTTGGCAATGACCTCTGGCACTATCCCACCCCTGGCTCCCATAGAAGTAGACCACCAATCCAAGCACTCGACTGGTGGCCTATAACTCTTCCCCCTGTGGCCACCTGTGTATTGCAGCAATATGTTAGGTTTAGAAATATGGTGTTAAAACCGTTGCCTGCTATTGTACTAAACTGTGGCGTGCCTGCTGCCTGGAAATTTGTTTTGACAAAAAAAGGCTGTGTGATTATATGGTCTATGTAGTTGCATTGACAATCCATTTACAGTGGACCATCCACCATGCCCTCTGGCTCTAGAGTCAGAAAGGTCCCAGAGCCCGGCCGTTCCACTCCTCCTGGGACATCCTGTCTCCAGATCTTATTTGTGGTCAGTCTCCCTGATTGTTCCTATCCCTGGCACCAGTTTTTTTTTTTTAACTGGAGCTTGTGTAAGAGCTTGTTTATCTGTTTGGAACTCCCTGGGCTCACAGACCTAGGTTTTGGTTTTGACCTAATATTGCCATTGATTCTATTACATTGATTGTGTTGCTAAATCTACATTACATACAACAATGCCGTCCTCTGATTGGTCGACGACTGTCACGTGGGCCGAACTGGAAGGGACCCCAGCAATCTGGACCCCCCCCCCCCCGAGCCTGTCACAGCACCATCCCATACCTGTAATGTTACAGGTTGTATACCACTAATGGCAAACTTATGGCACGTGTGCCAGAGGAGGCACTTGGAGCCCTCTCTTTGGGCACCTATCATCTTTCTAGTACACGCAATTTGTTTTTCCCAAAACGTCTTCCAGGACGGCCCAGCCGAGTAGCTCCTCCCCACAGTATGACTTGCTCCAGATAGATTACTTACACTTGGTGCACTGCAGAGACATGTAAAACAGGCTCCTCCCGGCCCCTCAAATACCCGGGGACCTCCCACAAATCCCCAGATTTCTCTGCAGTGCTTACTGCGAAGACATGAAATTATAAGTCTGTTGCAGGTGAGCGGGGCTATTAGCCTGCGGCCCTGTTAGATTATTCCCACTCGTCCTTCGTGTGATGTGCCTCCCAGCCTGGGCTGCGCTGGTCGGGTGAAGGAAGGCGGCACCATGTGTGCTTATGGAGCGACGCTCCACCGCAGTCCCCCACCAAAGGGTAGGCGGTATAGGCTGATGGTGAGCCTTTATGGGATGCCCCTCCCGCATTATTGTCCCATGCCCCGGGAGCGGTGGGCCCTGTACAAAGGGCCGCCATCCTCCCTCATTCTCCCCGTAGCCTTCGGGGGGAAAGAACCCCCTTCTTTCCCCCCGAAGGCTACGGGGAGAATGAGGGGGGTGTGTGGGTGAGCATGTATCGTGATTCGTGCATACCGCCTGTTGGCATGTGTGGTGGGACTAGTATATGTGGTGTCAACCGCCGCGCTGGCTCGTCTTTTTACTATTGCAAACGCCGCTGCCGTGCGCACCTTTTCCCTCATTTGGATGTTCCGCGCCGTGCGGCGGCGTCGCCTCAGACGCTCCTGCGTCCTCATTGGCTGCTTGTCGGGTGGACTTCGCGCTCTTCAGGGGGGCGGGGCCTGGCCTGGTACGCCCTAAGTCACGGCTCGCTCTGGCTCGCCCTTCGAGGTTCGTTCGGCGCCATTTTCCTGTACGCGTGTGTAACGGTCCCCCCTCCCGCAGTCTGTAAGTGCCCTTGCGGGCGACTTTAATGCTCATTATTTACTGTGTATGGCTCTGACACCCCTTCTTCTCGTTGTGTCTTTCAGACGGGTGAATCCAGTGGCTTCTCCCGGCCCGGTGTAATTGTAGTTGGGCCTAGTATAATTACTCCCACTTCCCTAGCGGGTCATTGGGGCATCCAGGGTTGCTTTATAGTGTCAATCCCTACTGGCATATTGTGCCTAATAATCACCATATGGAGGCATCCCAGGATAATGGGACCGGGGTTCCTTCGGGACAAGCCCGGCTGTGTGTAGCTTGTGGGGTCTCGCCTATCAGCGGTGACAGCGCACGGGTCTGTGTTTTTTGTGCACAGCAGGCGCTAACGTTGCAACCCGCCCCTCCGGTGGCTGGGCCTGCACCTCGTCTCCACCTACTCCCCCAAGCTTGAGTCTCACTGCCATTGAATTACATACAAGCGGGGATTCTCAACCTGATGTGTCTGCTAGACTGGCCAGTGTTGAAAAATTGATTGCTAATACCTTAGCGCGTAAGGCCACCGCTAAAAAGCGTCACTTAACTCCTGATGCCACCCCATCGGACGAAGGGGAGCTGTTCTATGACTCGGGGTCATCTGACGAGAGACTCAGGGGTCATGACGATTCTGGTTCTGACCCCTGGACCCCGGATGATACGGACAGACTGCTGGTCCAGATATTTGGGGTTTTGTCCATCTCTCCCCCTGTTGCGGCTCCCAGGCAAAGGGGTGAGCTTTTTCATACTGCTAAGGCTCGTTTGGAATTTCCTGAGCAAACCCATTTCAATAACCTCGTGCTTAAGGAGTGGGAACGTCCTAGTAGACTTCCCGGTATACCTAAGAGTTGGGACAGAAAGTATCCCATACCTGCTGATATGGTCAAGTGCTGGTCATCGCCCCCCAAGGTCGATGCTCCTATTCTAGGGCTGTCTAACACCTCTATGCACTCCCCTGACACTACTACGCTGCGGGATGCTGAGGACCAGCGAATTGACCAATTGGCGTGTCATGCCTTTGCATTTGTGGGGGCGGCGCTGCACCCGGTTTGCGCCTCGGCCATTACGTCTGTGACGCTCAGGGCCCTGATCAGAATTACCACCTGATACGTTTAATGCACTGTCTAACTGTGATGCGTTTGTAAACTTTATCCTATCTGCCTTGGATGATCCCATTAGGATGTGTGCCAGAACCTCTGCCTTGGCGGTAGCTATACGCCGCGCGGTTTGGCTGCGCCAGTGGGCTGCTGACAATGCTGCTAAGAGGGCCCTTACTGGGCTTCCATTTAAGTGGCTACGCCTGTTTGGGGACCGCCTAGACCTTTTTGCTAAAGGAGGTAAGTTACCCCAGCGCAGGCGGCAGTCTCGGCCCTTTCGGGGCCAGGGCCCCCCTTCACTCCCCTACTGCGGTGCTAAGCAGGGAAAAGGGGTGTCCTTCCCGGGGGCTCGTGCAGATTCCTGGCACAGGAGCAGAGGACGACGTCCTGGCTCTTCCTGGGGGTCTAAGCCAAAACCCTCTCCTAAGCCCCCTCAGGCATGATGGGGCTCCCTCGCCCGTCAGGGTGGGGGGACGGCTACAGCACTTTGCGCACGTCTGGAGGCATCACGTCTCAGACAGGTGGATTCAGGAGGTAGTGTCCTCTGGTTACAAGATAGTTTGCTGCATGCTCCCCCCCAAGATTCATCAGGTCCCGGATCCCCCAGGACCCTGTCTCAGCTCAGGTCTTGATGCAGGCTGTGCAAGGCCTTCTGGATCTGATGTATCATTTGCAGGGTCTCCTTAAGAGAAAGAGGCAAGCGGTTCTATTCCAACCTTTTCAGTCCCCAAAAAAGATGGGTCAGTCAGGCCCATTCTGGATTTAAAGATCCTCAACAAATTTGTCAGAAACAGGCGCTTTCTCATGGAAACTCTGCGCTCGCCCATTGGCTCCCTGCACCCAGGGGATCTCATGACGTCGGTGGACATCAAAGATGCTTACCTTCACATCCCTGTGTTCCCAGGACACCAAAGGTTTCTCAGATTCGCGTTGGAAGATCAACATTACCAATTTGTGGCCTTGCCATTTGGCCTCACCTCAGCTCCCAGAGTGTTCACCAAGGTGCTGGTGGGGGTGATGTCTCTGGTAAGGTCAAGGGGCATACGCGTGCTTCCCTACCTGGACGACATACTCATCATCTCTCGGTCTCTGCAGCAGGCAGAGTTGGACACTCAGTTGGTGGTGTCCACCCTGGAGTCCTTCGGCTGGGTGATCAATCACCCCAAGTCCTCTCTGTCCCCTTCCTCGGTGACCCCATTCCTGGGAATGATTCTGGATATGATTCAGTGAAGGATATTCCTTCCTCAACAGAAGGTGGAAGCTCTAACTGCGCAGGTGAGGTTCCTGCTATCGTGCTATCGTGCCCCCAGCCCTCCCTCAGGCAGGGAATGCAGTTGGTGGGTCTGATGGTGGCGTGCTTCGAGGTGGTGCCCTTTGCTCAGTTCCATTTGAGGCCTCTACAACTTCACCTTCTGTCAGTATGGGACAAGGATCCAACGTCCCTGGATGGGATCTGTGTGCTTCCCCCCTTGGTCAGACGGTCCCTTTCGTGGTGGCTGGACCACAGGAACTTGCAGGGAGGCAGGTCCTTTCTGGCCCCCTCCTGGGAGACGGTCACCATGGATGCCAGTCTGTCAGGATGGGGGGGATCCTGGAAGTCCCTGCGGTTCCAGGGGAGGTGGGGCCCTCAGGAGAACCACTTACCCATCAACATTCTGGAACTACGGGCAATCAGATTGGTACTGGAGCAGTTGACCAATCACCTGAGGGGTCTGTCTGTGCAGGTGCGCTCAGACAACAGGATGGCGGTTGCCTACATCAACCATCAGGGAGGGACCCGGAGCAGGAGGGCCCTCCAGGAGGTGTCGCGGATTCTGACATGGGCAGAGGCCAATGTTCAATGCATTTCGGCTGTGTACATCCCGGGGGCAGAGGACCTACTGGCAGACTCTCTGAGCAGGGGGACCTCTCATCAGGGAGAGTGGTCCCTCTGCAACAGGGTATTACAGTCCCTGTGTCACCGTTGGGGTCTACTGGATGTAGATCTGTTTGCATCCCGTCACAATCACAAGCTCCAGGCTTTTGTCTCCCTGTCTCAGGATCCTCTGGCCTTGGCCACAGATGCTTTGTCCATGTCATGGCAGGATTTTCGGCTCCTGTATGTCTTTCCTCCATTTCCCCTGCTGGGCAGGGTCCTGCGCAAGATTGCTCTGGAAGGGGTGCCAGTGATTCTGGTGGCCTCCAGGTGGCCAAGAAGAGTGTGGTTCGCTGACGTGGTGCAGATGGCAGTAGATCAGTAAGTCCTTCCAGGAGTGCCAGATCTGCTCACTCAGGGCTCCTTACGCCATCCCAATTTACAAACTCTGGCTTTGACGGCCTGGCTGCTGAAACCTCCATCTTGATGGAGAAAGGCTTGTCTGCCTCGGTGGTTGAGACCATAGTGCAGGCTAGGATGAAAACTTCCTCTTCCATCTATTATAGGGTTTGGCGTGCTTACATTGACTGGTGCGAGTCTAAATCTCTTCCCTGTCGGGTGTTCTCAGTTCCCAGGGTTCTGGAGTTTTTACAGCAAGGGTTGGAGTCGGGTCCTTTGAAGGGTCAGGTTTCTGCCCTGTCTGTCTCCTTTCAGAAGTCTTTTGCTCAACATTCCTTGGGCAAGACTTTCTTTCAGGGGGTTACTCATGTGCGTCCTCCACGAAAAACCTATGGTCCCTGTTTGGGATTTGAACTTCTGTCTGCCTTGCAGGGTGCTCCCTTTGAACCTATTCAGGATGCTGCTCTGGCTGTACTTACTCTCAAGGTTGTCTTTCTGGTGGCTATTACTTCGGTCAGGCGTGTGTCTGAGCTGGCGGCTCTGTCTATCCAGCCCCCATACTTTGAGAGACACCAGGATAAGGTGGTGTTCCGCTTTAAGCCGGATTTCCTGCCTAAGGTGGTGTCTGCTTTTCATTTGAACCAGGATATTGTTCTTCCTTCCTTGTGCCCTAATCCTAGCAATGCTAAGGAAAGGGTTTTGCATTCCTTGGATGTGGTCAGGTGTCTGAAGTAATAGTAGTAGTAGTAGTAGTAGTACTAGTAGTCACTGTGTCCTTCAGGAAAACTGATGCTCTTTTTGTGGTCCCTTCTGGTCCTAGGAAGGGGTTGGCTCCTGCCAAGTCTACTATTAGCAAATGAATTAATCAGGCTGTGATTCAGGCCTATTCTGCTAAGGGGAAGAGTCCTCCCTTCCGCCTTACTGCTCATTCTACTCGTGCTATTGGTGCCTCTTGGGCCTTCCAGCACCAGGCTTCTGTTGAACAAGTTTGCAAGGCCGCTACTTGGTCTTCTGTTCATACCTTTTCAAAGTTTTACAAGGTTGACGTTAAGGCCTCAGCTGATGCTGTTTTTGGCCGCAAGGTTTTGCAGGCGGCAGTGGTTTAAACTGTCTGCTGTTACCTTTTTTGTTGGGGATCCCACCCTGCTTTATGGACACTGCTATTGGATGTCCCAAGTGTAAGTAATCTATCTGGAGCAGGACGTACTGTATACTAAGAATAATACAATTCTGTGAAATACTCACCTGTAGAATTGGTATTGTAAGTATACAGTACGTCCTGCTCCACCCCACCCTGGTTGTTGCATTATTCTGGATCCCCTGTATGGTGATTGTCATCATTGTTATAGTTACCAGTTTTTGGGTGGTTAAATTCTCCCGGTTTCTTGTTCACTGCTTTTCAATGCTGGGGATTTGTGGGAGGTCCCCGGGTATTTGAGGGGCCGGGAGGAGCCTGTTTTACATGTCTCTGCAGTGCAGCGCCATCTGGCGGAGGATAACCCCAAGTGTAAGTAATCTATCTGGAGCAGGACGTACTGTATACTTATAATACCAATTCTACAGGTGAGTATTTCACAGAATTGTATTTTTGTGTTTCCTCCCAAGGAAACAGGATGGACTCGTCCCGTTTGTTATGTTCCCCAGGGAGAATGGCGGGCCCAGACTCCCTCTCCGTGCTCTAGCTGGCAGTTCGGGTTCCGGGAGGCCCCTTGCCTGCTACAGCCAGAGATTCCCCCCAGATCCCGAGGGAATTCCTCATCCTGGACCTAGTCCTGGAGGCAGTCTCCTGGATAGGACCCCATCGGGGCTTAGGATCCCACCTAAACCTCTACCGGGTAGCAGGATTTTGGGGGTATGGTATGGACCCCTGCACCCCCCCTCCCGGGGGCGCGAGTGTGGGGTAGGGGTAAAAGGTAAGTAGGGCGCCCAGGAGGACTTGCCCGTTCTCTTCTGGGCTCCAGGTTAGGGGTCCGTTGGAATGCTGCTGCAGCCTGTTCCATCTGGAACACGCGTGGAGCTGGCTGGCGTCGACTATACTGTTTCCTGCCAGCAGGGACAGAGGAAGGCCTTGTGATCGTTGCTGTTAGGCCGGTGGCGAGCATGTGCTCTGGACTGGCAGAATCGCTGCCGGCGGCACCCCCGGTGGGTTTGCAGAGGCCTATGGGAGTGGATAGTTTGTCAGATGGGGTAAGTCGGTGGACTGGGGGGCCTACTCAATTTCCCCATGATTCCCCCCCCCCCAAAACACCCCTCCCGAAGTACTACTGGTTTATGTTTATTGTATTTCTTTTATGTGTAGGCTAAAGAGCCCAAGGCAAAGGAGGCCAATGACACTAAGGACCCTAAAAGACTCCAGAGATTCCAGGAGTTAGAAAGAGTCCAGGGAGTAGAAGGAGCCCAGGGAAAGTAGAATGGGTCACCCTAGGTCCTGCTCTAATTGCCAGGCTGCTCTCCCAGAGGGTTCCTCTAAACCTTTATGTAGAGCATGTTGATGAAGCGGCAGGAGGCAGTGTACAGGATGTACTCAAAAGATTTTTTTACTTTTTTGATTCGAGAATGACAGACTCACTGGAGCACTTTAGGACCCAGTGGTAGGTCGGATGCTGGGCAGTCTTGTTCAGTCATCCCAGTTAACCTCCACCCCGGATCCGAAGGAACCCAGCAGAGTTCTTTCGGAGGGAGATGAGAAGCTGGGAAGGTCTTCGGATGAGTCCGTCCATTCTGCAGCCAGAGACAGCACATCGGAGGCCTCACATTTGGAACCGCCAGGAAGGTTTAATTTGGATACAAGGCTCAGAGCTAATGAGCTGATTGATAGATTCTTCATTTCTATTGCTAGGTAAAGGCCAGTGAATCCTGAGGCCTTCCCACTTTGAGATTGGCTCCATTTAGAACGATGGATAGATCCCAGACACATCTATCACATTTTTGATTCTTAAGGTTGTATTCATTCTGACGATTACCTCTGCAAGAAGAATTAGTGATTTACAGGCCTTATCTATTAAAGAGCCCTATTTTCGTGTATTTCCGGATCATCCTTCGATCATATTTCTTCAGAGTTTCACCGGTCCCAGGAGATCTATCTCCCGGGAGTCGGGCCTGAAGATATTGGTGATCATTAGGAAATGCAGCTCTTGGATGCCAGAAAGATGTTATTACTGTATTTAGAGAGATCTGCAGGGCATTTATTGATAGCTTTCTCATGAATAGAGGGTTGCAAGCTACTAAGGCCTCTATTGCCAGGTGGATTAAGGAAGCCATACAGGTAGCCTATGATAGTTTAGGTAAACAGGCCCCTGGGTTACTAAAAGCTCACTCTACTAGGGCTATTTCTGCTTCTTGGGCTAATCAGACAGGAGTATCTCTAGAAAAAATCTGCAGAGCAGCAACATTGGCTTCCCCACACACGTTTTTGAAGCATTACAGAGTGGAGTTTTCTTCAGATACCAAGCAAGCCTTCAGCAGGAAGATGCTTCAAATGGTTTCCCCTCCCTGAGGTAGGACGCTAGTAGAATTACTCGTTGATCATCGGCTGGGCCGTCCTGGAGGAAGTTTTGGGAAAAACCCGATTAGCTTACCGGTAATAGGATTTTCGGTAGTCCTCCAGGACGGCGACCTACTTCCCCCAAGATAAGTATTTTTATATGTTAAGTATTATGTTATATGTATAAAACTGTTTCCTTCAGGATTTCTCAGTTAAAACACTGAGGTCCTGGAGGAAGGGGAGGGGTATTTATTCTTGTCCAATTGTGTTTCCTGTGTAGGTGGGGAGGAGCTACTCAGCTGGGCTGTCTTGGAGGACTACCGGAAATCCTATTACTGTTAAGCTAATTGGGTTTTTCGTTCATATCCTCTGGCACCAGGGCCATCAAGTTAAATTGCTGTGTTGGCCCTCAAAGTGTTGGGTTGCAGTTTGGGCATCCGGTCCCTAAAAGGTTTGCCACCATTGTTGTATACATTTGCTGTATTAAAGTAAAGTTATGTAAATTTGTTTTTTTAGGCCATTGCCTTACCTCCAATTGCTAAATGGCCATACCAGAATGGCTTTACATTTCATACATGGCTGAGAATGGATCCAATTAACAACATCAATGTGGACAAGGCAAAGCCTTATTTATATTGGTAAGTTTAACAGACACACCTTGGAATGGAGCAGAATGTTTTGAATAATCTTATGGCACCGTATATGATTATATAGCAATGGTGTGGCTTTTACATAGCAATGGTGTGGCTTTAAAACACATTGATGTGTTTCTTTTGCAGTTTCCGAACAAATAAGGGACTTGGTTATTCTGCTCATTTTGTTGGTGGCTGTCTTATTATCACATCCATAAAGTCCAAAGGAAAGGGCTTCCAGCATTGTGTGAAGTATGATTTCAAGCCTCAGAAGGTGAAGAAGAAAATATGGCTTCAATATTTTGTTTTATTTATCTGTCTAAAGCTGCCTGCATGAATCTTGAATGAACTGCCCATAAACAGGAATCCTTGATAAATTTGGTGCTGTTGCCAGTTGTAGTACAGGATGCTAAAAGAGCAATGTTTATGTCAGGGAATGCCCCCAAACACAAGCAGCTGTACAGGCTTCTATCACAGGTGCTGTCTGTGATGAGTAGACTGAGGCAGGAAAGCTTCTCTCAGGAGTAGGTTAGACAGTTCAGTAATAAAGTAAAAAGTTGGCATTATTTTTTTTCTTACATTTTAGAAGGGCGATCAAAGATAATTTTGTACTTGCTAACATGCTAAAATAACTAAACCCTTTAGAGGTTATAATATACATGCAATAAGCTTTGGGTTTGATTGTAAATATTTTGTCACACTTTTTTAGTGGTACATGGTGTCTGTTGTCCACATCTACAATAGATGGAAGAACAGTGAGCTCCGCTGTTATGTAAATGGTGAACTCGCTTCTTATGGAGAGATAACTTGGCTGGTCAATACAAGTGACGTGAGTTAATAAATATACATTTTTTTCATAAGTAGCCTTGAATAAATTGTAATCTGTATGTTAATTACCTTTTACATTTGTGTACCCATTTGAACATCTAAACGATTCCAGGGATGGCTGATTCCCTCTCCCTGGCGCACCCCGATTTGCGATGCCGTGCTGTGGGAATTCCTGTAGGTCATGAACAAATTCATAGAGCTGGCAAACCAACAGCACATGTACAGGCATTGCCCAGCAGGGAGCTATATATTTAGCTGGACACATACCCACATTTTGGAATGACTGACGCGGGTAGGTTACTCATCTAGAGGTGAGTGGCGATGCGGCTGGTGGAGCACTCCGCTGCTTAGATGTCAAAGGGGCTAGCAGAACTGAATGGAGCGAAATGCACTGATTGGCTGCTTGCCTATGCCATGGGATACTCATAACGGGGCGACCAAATGCCAGAGAGCAGAAACTCCTGGGAGAGTTAAAATCTCAGGTGTTGTACCTTTATTAATCAGGTCTGGCACCAGGAATTTATGTACCTCATTAGGCCAGATTGTCTGGAATCCCACTTTCAGCGTACCAACTAAGACCCTAACCAACCTGAACCTGGGGAGCCCCTGCCCAAAAGCTAGAACTGTGAGCTCTTCCTTTTTAATATGGGTCTGGAAGGTGGGGTGTGGCTGCCACCTTATCCTTTTTAACTTAGAGTTTAGAGTCGGTGGGCCTTTGAGCATTCTGTCCAAGAACTGTGTCTCTCGGGGCATCAATAAGCATATTCACTTTTGGATCTGAGGGATGAGTTCAGTTCACTCTGTGTATTTTTGTTATTGGGGGCATCTTCTCACGCTCTGCCCACGAATATTCGAGCATTGTTAGGGTGGACCAGCCTTCTTCTAGACTATTGTTTTTTGGGGCCTGGAGTGTTTTTATTTTCAAGTCCTAATTAGTGTCTTTAGGGTGAGATAAAGCAGACTGTAATGGAGGGACTAAAACATGGTCTAGGTAAAGATGGTTGGGGCATAAGGGCTGATTCACATCAATCCAATTTAGTGAAAAGGTGAAATCGCTTTGCAATATTTACCATACATTCAGTTTTACACTCACATTTTTTTTTGCCATACTAAAGGGGCCCAATGAGAATCGCCTAAGGGCCCACTTCAAGCAGGAACCCGCCATGGCCATGAGGTCTGGTGACGGGTGTCTGACAGATGCTTAGACCAATTGACTAAACTTGTACCAATGCTTAGATAATTACGAAGGTTTATATATGCACGTAGACAAAGTATTGTAAATAACTGCCCTTTTTTATATGTCTTGAATATAATTGCATTTTAGTGCCATTCCTCTTTTCCTTCTCTAGACTTTTGACAAGTGTTTCTTGGGATCATCTGAAACTGCAGATGCCAACAGAGTATTTTGTGGACAGATGGCAGCTGTTTACCTTTTCAGTGAAGCTCTCAATGCTGCTCAGATTTTTGCAATTTATCAGCTCGGACCCTCATATAAGGTAATAAATAAGATTTTATTCAGCGAGTACAAAAATCCCTTTTCATATTTGTCCCATAGGGACACGGCATGCAGTCAGCTATTATACACTCTAGGGAAGTGGCATTGCATTGCATATGTTGTGTAAAAGCAGAAACTGAACAACAGAGAAAACAACCATTTCTCACTCACTGGAGCCACCATTTTTTATTGGCTGCAAGGGTTTGTTCTTTTTCTCATCCATGCGTGAAATATTTCTCGCTGGATTCTTTTTCAGTGTTACTGTTCATTACAAACTGAATCCTTCTCTAGCGCATAGGGTGTGAATCCCCCCCCCCCCCCCCCCCCCCCCGGGGTCTTCAGTAAAACCTTACCTAATCCTGACGATCCAAGGACAAATGCGCATGTCGCAGCCGCACTACACTATACCTTCAGCCAGGCATTTGCGAACACCTGGTGTAGGCACGCCCCCTGTTAGAGCCTAGCGGGGATGCAGCCATTGGCATGCTCACTTCTATTTAGCTACGTTCGACCGTTAGCAAATTCTTAGTTGGAAATGACAAACGGAGCTGAGCGCGTTGGTTGGCTGCGTACCCGCGCATGCTCCATAGGACTGGAGTTAGGTGACTTTTTATGGGTGACCTGGGGGGGGGGGGTCACAATAACCTTCCCCAATGCACCTTATACTTTTGGATTTTACAGTATATTAGCAACAATATTAAATCTTCTGAATCGATTTCTTCTCTTTCCCTGCTAGTGGTAAATACAATAAATGTTGTTACATAGTTTTCTAACTCCCTTAAATTGAAGCATGTGTACATTGCAGGGGTGAAGCATAAAGTTATTCATGTGTTCTCTGTTTGCAGGGTACATTTAAATTCAAGGCTGAAAGCGACCTCTTTCTTGCTGAGCATCACAAGTTGTTGCTGTACGACGGCAAGCTGTCCAATTCAATATCATTTACTTACAACCCACGAGCTACAGATGCACAGCTTTGCCTGGAGTCCTCTCCCAAAGAAAACTCCTCCATATTTGTTCACTCCCCTCATGCCCTGATGCTTCAGGTATGGCTTTCATACTTATTTTATATTGCCATATTTTATATGTAGACCACATGTGGAAAACCATATGCTTTTATTATTGAGATACTTATCAAAAGAATAGCCGGAGCTCTTTTCCACATTCTGATAACATTCCCTTTCCCACATATCCAAATACGTGTACAAAATGATCAATGTTCAGGGCCTCACAGGCTCCCCTTCTCAAAGCAATCATAAGTGAGGGTTCATTAAAAAAAGTCTGGCCATCCTCTTTAAGATATCCATTTTTTGCCAACCACTTTGAAATTAGTCAAATTATAGAAAGGTGCACTGGCGTGATAGGATGTTTGGTATTCCATACATAGCTTTTTGAATGGTTGATAGGGAAAAGTCTGAAGGGAAGACTGAGTGGGGATGCCACATGATGCTGTGGCACTTCGTTGTGGAAAATGAGGTGAATATGTGCAGAGCTGGGCGGGGATACCTCTAGGGAAAGAGGTCTTCTGGCCCTAGAGTTTTATAGATTCTAGTGGCAAGTTTCTGTACCTAGAACAGTATTCACTCTCAGGCTTGCCTACGGGAATAGCAATTCAGGATGCCCATTCACACCTTTTACTACAATCTTCCATGGCCTCTAGGAGCACTTGCATGACCCACATGATAAAATGTCATTCATTGCAGTTCACCTACTTGGTATGCATGTCATAGTGAGTGGGAGATAACCCATCTGGCAAACCCCATAGAGCATGGAGAGGTGAGTTTTCCCAAAACGTCCTCCAGGACAGCCCAGTAGCTCCTCCCACCTAAAACGGAAAAACAAACTGGACATGATTAAGTATCCCACCCTTTCCTCCTGGACCTCAGGGTTTTGTGTTTCCTCCCAGGAAACAAGCTGGATTCTTCGTCTCTATTTTTTGTGTTTGTCCCTTTTGGAAGATGGCAGGTCCGGACCCCCTCCCCGTTTCTCTAGCAGGCTCAGATGGGGCCCGGGTGGCCCACTACTGCTACAGCCGGGGGTTTTCCCTACTCCTCCCACCCCTGAGGGAATTCCTTGCCCCAAAGCTAGTCCAGGTGGCAGTCTCTTCGGCCCTAACCATAGCAGAGGGCAGGTAAGTATAGAGTTTGCACTTGATCTGGAAGGGCGGGCCCCGTCCCTTGCAGGAGTCTTTTCACATGGTATGGGGCAAAGGCAGTGTCAGTTCGGAGGGGGTAGAAGCCCAGTGAGAGCCGGCCCAGTGAGAGTCCTGTGGTACCGGTTGGGTTCCCTGTGGAACTTGGCATAGAAATAATGGGATCGGGGGAGAATCCTGTGGGAGGGGTAAGTCTTCACCCCCTCACTCTATTAGCATACACTTGCCTCCCTACTACCCCCCTGTCCCTGGAAGCATTAGTTCCTTATAGCCTGTCTTTTCAGGTGCAGGCTAAGGTACCCAAGATCAAAGATCCTAAGCCCTCTAAGGAGTCAAAGGGATCCCAGGGAGCAGAAGGAGCCCAGGGAATCCAAATTGGCCTTATCTAAATCTCATGTTAATTGTCAGACCGCCTTGCCGGAGGCCTTTTCCAAGCTTCTGTGTAAGGACTGCTTTGAGGAAGTTCAGAGGCCGGGCCATCAACGGAGTTAAGATCACAGTTGCCTCTCACTCAGAGCCTGAGGGGAGTTAGCCGGGGTAGACTAGTTTCCTCTGATGAAGAGGAGATCTGTGCCTCTTCGGATGGGTCAGTCCATTCTGCGGGCATGGGGAAGGGATCAGAAGCTTCAGCCTCGGACTTCTTCCCACACTGGGCGATTTTAATTTTTCCCTCAGAGGACACTCCAGATATTATTAGGGGATTTCTAGCATTAAGACTAAGTCATAATATAAGCCCCTCTCGATACAGGATTCCCTTTACCAGGGTCAATTGGAAAGGAAAGATCCCTGTTTTCTGATTCACCAGTCGCTAACATTATTTCTCGGGAATGGAAAAGTCTGGAGTCTTGGTTTTTCCTTTCTAAATCGATCGAGAGAAGATTCCCCTTTGAGAGGCTAAGTGTCCCAAGGAGGATGCTCCTTTGGCTCAGATTTCTCGGAAATCGGATCTCCCATTTGAGAACATGGGTTCCCTTTGAGATCCCTTAGACAAAAGGTCAGACATTTTACTTAAAAGGGCTTGGTATACTGAGTCTTTTCTTTTCAGTCCCCTGCTGTCTACAGGCTGTGTCAATCCATTGCTCCACTACTCTAGTGACAAAGTCAGAACTGGCATATCTAGTGACGCTCCGAAGGAGGAGCTTTTGGATTCCCTACTGTTTGAAGCAGCGTCCAAATTAAAATGAACTGCTTTAGAAACAGTCAGTTAGTGCCAATGCCAAGACTATGGCCTTAGTTAATTGTGCCCATAGAGCCCTCTGGCTCAAGACCTAGCAGGTTGACCAGTCAGTTAAGTTGCACCTGTGTGGTATTCCATTTGAGGGGAAGCTTGTTTGGATCAGGAAAAAGTGTTAACCCATTCTGCAAAAGTGGGGAAGAAATTTCCGGCTAAGAGGCTAATTTCCGGCTAACATCTTCACCCACCTCATTCAGAAGCCAAGTTTTCCCAACGGGATTTACGAGGCTCGGATTCCTGAAGGGCCTGGGCTTCTCCGAAGCTAAAGGGCAAAGGAGGTTTATTGTTTAAACCTCCTTAACAGCCTAAACAGCATTCCTGGAGCAGATGATCTCTAAGAACCCCTTCATTCTAGACACGATTCAGGACGGATTGCGTCTCAAATTCGTCTCAAGGCCAGAGGATCATTTTTTAATTACTCACTGCTCCAGAGATCTGACAAGAGCACAGGCCATGCCCTTAGTGATTACACACATAAGGGAATGGCGTTTTATAGAGGAAGTTGCGTGGCACCTGAAATGAACAGGGTTTTATTTCCACATGTTTTTGGTTCAGAATCCATTAGGAAAGTTTGGATGATCCTGAACCTAAAACAGTTAAACCCAGAAATCAAGTACAAAAGATTCCATATGGAGTCAATCTTTACAATCAAAGATATCTTGTTCCAGGGCATCTGGATGACCTTTTATAGTTCTCCAGGATGCTTATCTACATTTTCCGGCTCACAGAAAATTGAGATTTGCAATAATTATAGAAGGAGTAACCTATCCCTGGCACTTCAGAGTGATCATTTGGCTTATTCTAAGTATACAGCACGTCCTGCTCCAGAGATGATTCCTTACGGTTGGGATTACCTCCGCCAGATGGCGCTGGACTGCAGAGACAGCAAAAAAGAGGCCCCTCCCGGTCCCTTATAGACGCGGGACCTCCCACAATTCCCCAGATCTTCTCTGCAGTCAGCTGTGAAGGACAAGAAGATGGCTCTCTATTCGCAGGTGAGCGGGGCTTAACAGCCCGCGGCCCTGTAGGACTATTTCCACCCGTTCCATTTCTTTAATCTGCCTCCCAGCCTTGGCTGCACTGGTCGGGTGATGGTAGGCAGCACCGCTGCCAAGTGCTTTAGGAGCGCTGCTCCAACCGCAATCCCCCACCAAAGGGTATGCGGTGCACGCTTATGGTGAGCCTTACTTGGGATGCCCCTTCCGCCCCTCGACCCCCTGCTCCGGTCTCGGTGGGTCCCTGTTTAGCTGACCGCTGCCCTCCCTCACTCTCACCGGTCGTTCGGGGGGGGGGGGGGGGGGGGGGGGGGGGGGGGGGGGGGGGTATTGTTGCATGCTATGCTTATACTGGTCTTAGGGCTCTGGACACTCGTTAGCACTGTCATTCTCTCTGGTTTTGCTGTGTGCTTTTTTGTATTTGCCGCCGCTGACGCGCACGCCCGGTGGCATTCCGCGGTCAGCGGCAACATTACCTCAGGCGCTGCTGTGCTGGTATTGGCTGTTGCTCACATGTGTGACTCCACGCTCTTCGGGGGGGCGGAGCCTCTTGGTTGGCGCTCTCTGCGTCGACTTCCCCGAGAGGTACCCTAGGCGCCATTTTAGTTCCTCGTGCTCCGTGATTGGTGTCTCTCCTCCGCGGCCCGTGAGTGCCCCGGCGGGCTTATCTTTTATCTTGATGATTATTGCTGTACGCTTATGGGTGTCTTGCTTATGTCTTTCAGGCGGGGAAAAACTGTATAAGAGGTTTCTCCAGGTCCTACCCCCTCTATTGGTTTTCAAAAACTTTATTAGAGGCCTAATTGCTAAAATCCTCCCACTTCCCTGGCGGACTATTGGGGCTTGTAGCATAATTCCTATTGGCCAACTGTGCCACTAAAATCACCATATGGAGGCTTCCTAGGATATTGGGCTCGGGGTTCCTTCGGGACGAGCCTGGCTGTGTCTGGTGTGCGGGGTGTTCCCCTATAAGTGACGATGTGCGGGTCTGTGTTCCCTGCGCCCAGCAGGTGCTTGCACTACATTTTGGGTTACCGGTGGTTGGGCCTGCGCCCCCTATGGCTTCTCCTACCCCTCCACGCTTGCATTTGACTCCCAGTGAGCTGAATACCAGTGGGGAGTCTCAACCTGATGTTTCTTCTAGATTGGCTAGCATTGAGAAGTTGATTGCTAATACTATGGCCCGTAAGGCCTCTGCCGAGAGGTGGCATTTGGTGCCTGGTGTGTCTATTTTTCCCTATGGAGGCAGAGGAATTTTTTGATCTGGCTGGTTATACCCCCCCTTGAGGAGGGGGAATTGTTCTCGGATTCAGAGTCATCTGATGAGCAGCCTAAGGGTTATGCTGATTCTGGCTCTGACCCATGTGATTCAGATGACACAGAAAGGACTTCAAAAATCTGAGCCAAAAGTCTGTCAATCTCCCTTCCTGCTGCGGCCCCCAGGCAGCAGGGGGAATTGTTTCATACCGCTAAGCCGTGGTTGGAGTTCCCGAGCAGTCCCATTTCAATGATCTCGTTCTTAAGGAATGGGAACGTCCCCAGCAGACTTCCCGGAGTACCTAAGAGCTGGGATAAGCGATATCCTTTTCCTGCCGAGGTGGTCAAATGTTGGTCAGCCCCTCCTGAAGTGGATGCTCCAGTTTTCATTCCTCTGATTCTACTACCCTGAAGGATGGTGAGGACGGCGCATTGATCAGCTGGCTTCCCATGCCTTTGCCTGTGCTGGGACTGCTCTGCACCCTGTCTGTGCTTCTGCTATCACGGCCGTGGCTGTTAGGACTCTAACTGATGATACTTCTAGTGCAGAGTTCCGGGCCCTTTCGCATTGTGAGGTTTTTATGGCTTATATCCTTTCTGCCTTGGATGACACCATTAGGATGTGTAGTAGAATCTCTGCCTTGGCGGTTGCTATCCGCCGCTCGGTTTGGCTGCGCCAGTGGGCAGCTGACAACGCTGCCAAGAAGGCTCTCACTGGTTTTCCATTTAAGGGGCTGCGATTGTTTGGTGAAAACTTGGATCTGTTTGCTAAAGGTGGCAGGCTGCCTCAACGTAAAAGACTGTCCCGGCCCTTTCGGGGCTAGGTGCCTTTCATCCCTCCTACCGTGGATCCAGGTCGGGGAGAGGGGTTTCCTTTGCAGGGCACAGGGGGGACTTCTGGGGAAGAGGCAGAGGACGTACCCGTCCAGGATCCTCCTGGGGTTCCAAGCCTAAGTCTTCTCCCAAGCCCCCTCAGGCATGAAGGGGCGCCCTCACCCATCCGGGTGGGGGGACGGCTGAGGTTCTTCGCTCCATGTCTGGAGGCAACATGTCTCAGACCGGTGGATTCAGGAGGTAGTGTCCTCCGGTTACAAGATAGAGTTCGCTGCCTGGCCGCCCCAAGATTCATCAGATCCCGGATGCCTCAAAACCCCCTGGCTGCTCAGGCTCTGGTCCTCGCGGTGCAAAGCCTTATGGAGATGGGGGTCGTCTGTCAGGTCCCTCTGTCAGAAAGGGGCCGGGGTTATTACTCCAATCTTTTCACAGTACCCAAGAGAGATGGTTCTATCAGGCCCATCCTGGACTTAAAGCTTCTCAACAAATTTGTCAAACCCAGGCACTTTTGCATGGAGACTCTGCGCTCAGCGGTCAGCTCGCTGCGCCCAGGGTACTTCATGACCTCTATAGACATCAAGGACGCTTACCTTAATGTTCCAGTCTTTCCGGGGCATCAGAGATTCCTCAGGACAAGGTGGTTTTCCGCTTTAAACCTGATTTCTTGCCTTAGGTTGTCTCTGCCTTCCATCTCAATCAGGACATTGTGCTTCCTTCCTTGTGCCCTAATCCTGGTAATTCCAAGGAGAGGGCCTTACATTCCCTGGATGTGGTCAGGAATTTGAAGTTCTACTTGGTGGCTACTGCACCTTTTAGAAAGACTGATGCCTTGTTTGTGGTCCCTTTGGGTCCCAAGAAGGGTCTGGCTCCTGCTAAGTCTATTAGCAAATGGATTCGTCAGGCTATCGTTGGGGCCTATTCTGCTAGGGGAAAGGATCCTCCTTTCCGTGTTACTGCTCATTCTACGCGTGCTGTTGGGGCCTCCTGGGCCTTCCAGCACCAGTCTTCTGTTGAACAAGTTTGTAAGGCTGCTACTTGATCTTCTGTTCATACCTTTTACAAGGTTGATGTTCGGGCCTCAGCTGATGCTGTTTTTGGCCGCAAAGTTCTGCAGGCGGCAGTGGTTTGAACTGCGCGTTGTTGCTTTTGGGGATCCCACCCTATGTACGGACACTGCTATTGGATGTTCCATCTGTTATGAATCATTATCTGGAGCAGGACGTGCTGCATACTTAGAATAATACAATTCGGTGTTTACTCACCTTGTAGAATTGGTATTATAAGTATGCAGCACGTCCTGCTCCACCCCACCCTGTTTGCATTATCTTGGATCCTCTATATGGCGATTGTTATCCTTGTTAAAGTTATTTATCATTGGCTTCTCCTGGTTCTCCTTACTGCTTTTTAATACTGGGGAATTTGTGGTTTATATATAGGACCGGGAGGGGCCTCTTTTTGCCATCTCTGCAGTCACGCGCCCTCTGGCGGAGGTAATTCCAACTGTTATGAATCATTATCTGGAGCAGGACGTGCTGCATACATACAGAATTGTATTTGTTGGCAGCAAGGTTTTGCAGGCGGCAGTGGTTTAATCTGTGCGTTGTTGCCTTTTTGGGGATCCCACCCTATCTTACGGACACTGCTATTGGATGTCCCAACCATAAGGAATCATCTCTGGAGCAGGATGTGATGTATACTTAGAATAATACAATTCTGTGATTACTCACCTGTAGAATTGGTATTAGGAGTATACAGCATGTCCTGCTCCACCCCACCCTGGTTTCTTTATCCTTTGGATCCTCTTTATGGTAATTGTTGTACTTGTTGAAGTTTTTTAGTTGATCTTTTAGCTTCTCCTGGTTCTCTTGACTGCTTTTCAATACTCTGGAATTGTGGGAGGTCCCGGGTATATAAGGGACCGGGAGGGGCCTCTTTTTTGCTGTCTCTGCAGTCCAGCGCCATCTGGCAGAGGTAATCCCAACCGTAAGGAATCATCTCTGGAGCAGGATGTGCTGTATACTCATAATACCAATTCTACAGGTGAGTAATCCCAGAATTGTATTTTTGTCTGCACCTCAATTATTTACAAAGATATTAGTGGAAACTATGGCATTTTTGAAGTTTAAAGCAGATTGGCATAGTGGCTTCTTCTTTTCACCCCCTTCATGGAGAGCAATGTGAAGGTAACATCATCCCTCGTTTCAGATTTCGGATGGATCATAAACAAGGAGAAGTTAAGTTTGGCCCCTCAAACATGCATTTACCTAGGGTATC